>PVNU02002470.1:0-2400000 GCA_003013855.2 Liriodendron chinense
GCAGAGCCAGCACACATTCGGGAGGATCATTCCACTTTTGTGCATGTTGTCGACAGTCAGAATTCTATGCTTCCGCACAAGCCATGCAAAGGCTGCTATCTTGGGCGGGGCTCCATACGTCCAAATGTGGCCCGTATGACTGGGACTGACAGGAGGAGTTTTGTCTAGCGGCATCGTACATAGATCTCACCGTGAATGAAACTAATCTGTCTCACAACCAAACCAGGAAATCTGCCACACTCGGAGAAGGCAAAATACCCTCCGGCTGCTGCAGAAGTTGGATGAATTCCTCTTCTTTAGCCCCACCTGAAATAGTGAATCCAAACCCTGATAGCACCATCAATGCAGAAACAGCTTGCAACTGAGACATTCTTCGTGGGACAAAGGACCGCCAGGCTGGAAATTCTGATCTCAATGGTCTCCAACCCAAATATTGTCCCAAAAAAGGATTCTATCACCGTTGTCTAGGGAGAGGCCGATTCCCTACCACATTTTGTTCTCTAACTAAGCCACTGATTTCCACAAGGGAGAAGCTCTACACATAGAGGAGAGTCTTGTCCGCCAACCAAAGGTTGATACTGCATATTTGCCCTCGATAATGGATCTCCAAAGGTTGTTTTCTTCATTAGCTAACCTCCAGACCCACTTGCACAAAAGAGCTTCGTTCATGACCTCTAGACTTTTAATGCCAGCACTGCCATCCTTATACAGTTTGCAAATTTCCCATTGAGGAGGTGAAATTTTCAATTGGAAGTCACACCTTGCCAAAGGAAATCTCTTCTCAACTTTGTCTATTTTTTCATGATCGCCTTAGGGTATTTGGAAAGAGATAAGATATACAGAGGCAGATTCGATATGGCAGCTTTAATGAGTGTCAATCTGCCACCAAGGAAGAGGTGACTGGCTTTCCACGGGATAATTTCCCTTCCATTCTCTCAATTACCTTATCCCACAATTGCTTGGGCGGTTTGACGATGCAAAGAGGGAGGCCCAAATAAGAATTTGTAAAAGATCCTGCCCTACAACTTAAGGCAGCAGCCAAGCTAGAAACCTCCCACTCTGACAAATGAATCCCCAAAATTTTGCATTTGGAGATTAGCATTTAGACCCGACACTACCTTGAAGCAAACAATTATCTTCTGGAGATTATCAACAATGGAGAGATCCACCTCGCTAAAAATAAGCGTGTAGTCCACGAACTAGAGGTGGAAAACAATGGAGAGATCCACCTCGCTAAAAATAAGCGTGTAGCCCACGAACTAGAGGTGAGAAACAGAGGGGGTCATGTTTTCCACCTTGAAACCTTGAAGACTTTTAGATGATATGATGATGATGACTAAAAAAGTGTAAATAGGATTTAATGGGAATGGATGGAGTGATTTAAACTTTTACAAGTCTATGACACATCTATACTTGCATATACACCCATATACAGATTCATAATTGATGGTACCATGATCTGTATTACCTTTCTTGGTGCATATTGATGGAAAGTGGATGGCTGATTACTTTTTCTATTTTTCTGAGTTACTTATAATTTTTTCAGATTTTTTTTTTATTTTCTAAGAAAAATCCAAAAAAGAAAAAAGAAAAATCTTATGATTAGATGATTGCGATTCAATATGATTTGAACACTGTTATGATTTGTGAGACGATAACAATTTTGACAACATTGCCTATAACCAATACAATTCTTGGGTACATGAAACCATGGAGGAACGTGTCACTAGAGGAGTTTGCCAAAATAACCAACAAGCTGATTCTTCATCTTATAAATTCAGTGAATTTAAAAGAGTTTCAAGAATGGCATGACACAATGTTGGACCAATTGTTGAAGGTTGTTCAAAGAACTGAAAACAGGTTGAAGATAATCACCGACTGTTGAAGGTTGTTCAAAAGATTGAAAACAGGTTGAAGATTATAAAAAAGGAGTCTCAGAGGTAGGATCAATGTCAGCCAAGCAGAGAAAAGGGACAACAAGGTTTTGAGTCTCCCAACTCAACCAAGAGGTGTGATAAAGCGCATACAAAGTACTTGGGGCACAAAAATTATCCCATCCGAAAACCTAGGACTAAAAGTGGACGTCTCAAAGTTCATCAGTAAACTTCGGCCCAAAACTTTCCTTGATTGGATGACAAACTTCAGCCCACCCTTTTGCAGAAACCTGTCTGATGTTGAAATCAATGAGTTCTCTCAGTAATTGCTTCGTTTGCAGAACCTTATGCCAATCCCAAATGCGGCAGATTCCGTAAGCTTGCCGCTGGTGCAATCTTGGTCAGTTCTCGGTCCGATTGATGTACAAATACTTAGCAGCTCTGCAGACTCCTTTGACTTCCTCTCATATCGCTCCAGTTTGGCACTGCAGAGTGCCCCGTAAGGTTGCGGCTTTTGGTTGGCTTTTGGGTAGAAAACAAGTTCTAACGATCCACAACTTAAAGAAGAGAGGAATGCCTCTTCCAAATGTCAGTTTGCTGTGCTATAAGGCAGAGGAAACTGTAGATCATCTCTTTATCCATTGTCCCTATTCTATGGATATTTGGTGGAGTGTTCTTTGGATGGCAAGAATCTTGTGGACTATGCCTAAAGCAATCAAAGACCTTTTCTGGTTGTGGCACAAAGACCACAGAGGAGCCATAGGAAAAAGAAAGTGGAGGATCATTCTGTTGGCTGTGTGTTGGACCATGTGGTCTGAAAGGAACAATCGTTGTTTCGAGAATCAGAGCTCCTCTTCGACTGGGGTGCACTTGAAAGTCCTTGTTTTGTTCAGGAATTGAGCTCCCTAGTTTTTAAGTCCCCCAGCGGCTTTTTGTTGTTTCTGTATCTGGGGTTTTTTCCTTTCAGCTGTGAGGCTAAAGTATTTTAGTTTTAGTTATTTCTAGTCCTTTCAGCCATGGGGTTGGTGGTTGTATTTTAGTTTCAGTTTTTAGGGTTTTTTCTTTTCTTCTAGGTTTTTTCTTTCTTTTTTTTCCTTTCCTTTTTGTTGTTTTCTTTTTGGTTTCTTTCAATAATATTCTCACTTTACAAAATTATTTCAATTAAGGTTTCATGGTTTTGCTATAACATGGCAGACAACTACAATGGAGATAAAATTCACAGCCAATGAGTTCATGAGAGAGGATGTAAGAAACGATGATGGTCAAGTTTCTTTCAATTAGCTATGCATGGATTTGTTTGACGAACTTCAAGACCTTAGACGAAGTTGCTGCTCAAAGATTTCTTCATGGACTACGACCATAATCTGTTTTGAATTAGTCAACTTGGAAACTGCAGAAGATGCATACCGACGTGCTTTGGAATCAGAAGAGTGTGTGATTTATCAAGCGAAGTAGTCTGGGACTACAAGCAGGACTTCATCAAACTAAGCCAAATCAACCCATTAAATGCTTAGAATCGGAAGAGAATGCTTTTATCAAGCGAAGAAGTCTGGATTATTTAAACCATCGAGGAAAGTGGTGGGACTACAAGCAGGACTTCGTCAAACTAAGCCAAATCAACCCATTAAATGCCTTAAAGCACCATAAATAAACACAACAAAAGTTCCAAATTCCAATATGGGAAGAGGGGGACTTGGTAATATGTGTTTTCTCAGTAGAGTAGCAAGAATAAATCCCAATACATATTATAGATGCCATCAGTCAGGCATATCGCATCCCCATGCCTAACAAAAGCTCCTAGGAACTGGTTGGGCTTGCAGAAAAAGATTTGTTTGATTTTATAAAAGAGGACATGCAAGATGATCCTGCTATTGTTGCAACCTTATTGGATCAGTCTTTCGAGGTTAAGGAAAACAAGGTGAGGATGATCAGGGTGAGATCGTGTTATCCAACCTGCAATGTTGATAACTCTGAAGCAAGAAGATGATTAGATGATTGTGTCACAACATATTCAACAACACTTGTACATCCGTGGGAAGATTTTCACCCTATCCAAAAAGGTGGAGAAATTCGTGTAAGAACTAGATGCCTTGTGTCCTTTTCAATGGGGAAAGAGTAAGAGGATGAGGTTTTGTGTGTTGTAGCACCCAATGGATGCATGCCAATGGGGAAAGGATAAGAGGATGAGGTTTTGTGTGTTGTCGCACCCAATGGATGCATGCCATGAACCATTGAGGCATCAATGGTTACATTTGTAACACAAGGCTTCGAGCAAGACCAAATGCCTATTCCTTTACAAAAGATGGTGTTCCAATTATGCTCTTGCTAATGAAAGACACCGGGGGAACAAAACAAGCTTGAAAAAAGATGCAAAATTTATAACAGCACATTTCATGACGGAGGGTGAAGAAAACGCATGGTGTGTGTTAGTCTCTAAAGGCAACATATCACCAACTCAAGACCCAAAAGTATTGCAATATGAAGGCAGTGAGGGGAAAAAAAGATTGTTGCAACACGAGATGACATTGAGACAAGTTGCTGCAACACAGGAGAATATTACCAGAGTTCAGACTTATCAAAGTTGGCAGTGGTGAGGGTGCTAGGTGTTGGACGATGAAGTGTTGCAATGGCAAGGGTGCTAGCCTGCTAGGTGATGGACGACTTCCGAGCAAGCAATGTAGCCAACATTGAGAAAGATAGTGATCTCCAAGATAAGACGTGCTAGAGGAGGCAATTTATAGCTAGAACATGACCTAATCAATGATAGTTGGGCTATTTTTTTTCCCATTGTAGTTGGGCTAACTGGTGTTGGTTTGCTAAGGAGGACGTTTGGTTCCACCTCGTAGATCTTCCTTTGGAACTTTGGGTTGTGGAAGTTCGTGTGGCCTTGGGGTCCCATCTCGGGGAGGTGATTGCCATTGATCAGGCAACTGAGAAATGGGAGGATCTTCGTCTTACCAGAATCTGTGTTCGACGAAAGAAATCAGTCCATGTTCCCAAGTCCATTTTGGAAGTTGTTGGTGAGGATAATTTCATGGCACGTGTGGTCTATGAAAGGTCTTCATCCACCATAGCCATCGACGGTCCTGCCGGAGTTCATGGAGGTGGTTAGGGGAGCCATTCTACTCTCATTTGAGTCCTGTGAGGGATGAAGGTTCATTGATCCCGTGCTTTGGTCTCATCTGAGTCTTGTGAGGGATGAAGGTTCACTGATCCCGTGCTCTGGAGATTTACCAAATGATATGGGGCACTGGTGTGAGGCGAGATCCACTTACTTGGTGCATGGCTGAGGATGATCGGGTGAAGTCAATGCGCATCTCCCACTATGTTTTTGAAATTTGAATAAGGGGCAATTGTCCCCATTCATGCAGCCTTCCATACCCCCTACTATCAATTTGACATGTCAATAATCAGACGATTCGATTACTCTGTGCAAATAGCCTAACACATGGAGGGATGCAATCTTATTGAGGCCATCATCGACTAATGGAGAGTGACACATGCCGTTGGTCTATCTGATCAGGCTAATGCTTCATCTGATCCTACGAAGGAGATAGTGCCACGTGTCCCCCTCTCTATTGAGAGATCGGCTGACCTGGGACAACTGGTGAAGTGAAATCGGTCACTGTATCCTCCATTAATGGTCGGTTGCCAGGTCCTCTGTTCGAGAGGCGCCCTAAGCGGTGGCCTTTCCATATGGAGGCCAACGAGTCTCCATTGCCTTCGGTTTTCGTGGAGCTTGTCATAGCAACACGAGAAGGGGGGGGGGGGGGGGGGTGCAGAGATCAGCACTGCAGGGCTTCTTTTAATACACCTGATGACGGCAGTCAAGTCGCTGTCCCGTTAGCCAACGGGTGCCTGCTAGGTGTCCCTATGTGTGATGGTGGCACAAGCCAACTTAATGATGTCAGGGGAGCTGATCCCGAGGGTGGCTCGGCTCGGCTCATCAAGAAAGATCACCCTCGTTCTGCTGATGATGACATGTGTTTTGGCCATTCCTTTTTTACAACAAATGAAGTAGTTGAGGAGGATTATTTAACAACTAATCCTTGCCTTGCCCTTCAATCAAACGCCTGTGCAGCCTTGTCATCTCATGTGAGTTCGACTCCTTTCTCATCACATGTGTAGGGGTCTCCTATTAATCACTTGTGTGGTCCATCTCCTATTACTTCAAAGCCCTTAAGAGTCATTTCACACCCCTTCTCCTCTTCTTCTCCAAGTCTTAAGTGTTGGCCATTGGCCCTTGAGGTCGGATCTAAAGGGGTATTCATTCGGTTGTTCTTGATTCTTTAGCTCCTATCCCCTTCTCCTCTAATGTTTCTCCATTAACCAACCTTGGGGCTTCTATGTCTGTTGCTCCAAATTTCCTTGATGATGCTTTGGATGTCCCTCCCCTTAAGTAAGCTTTATGCCTTTATGATGCTCAAAACCCTCTAGGTAATCAGTGCCTATCGGCCCTCTCTATGTGGTGTACAGGGGGGTTGGTTTCCGTTGTTAGAGGGAAGAGAATGGTTAGGGAGGCTTTATGTCATGTAGGAAGACTCCTTGGAGTAGTGTTTGGTAATAGGGATGAGGGTTATATAGTTGTTTCAGTTAGTAGAAGAAAAGGGTATTCGGCTATCTTCTATTGAGGTTTAAAGGTGATCTCCAAAGGCTAGCAAAGGTTGCAAGAAGTTGGTAAATCTTGGGGTTGTTCTGGAAGGGCAAGTCGATGCCCTTTTTTTTTTTTAAGATGACGAATTTTATTGAAGGCACAGCAAAACAAAGACTGCACAAAAGGAAAAGGAAGAACAAACAACAAACAATAAAGAGAGACCCCGAGACAACGACTCGATTACAACCTAAGGAATTCCAAACTACAGTCCCTTAACTTGGACACCATCGAAGCCCATTCGAATGAAGGATCGAATTTTATGAGACAGGGCTTCAACATCTCTTGGAGTTGTCAAAGCACCTCACGTTCTTTTATTCCCATATTGCCCACCAAATAACAAGAAGAGCCATCCCACAAAGCTGGAATGAGAGGGGGGAGAGATTAGTTATCTTATGAAGATCTTGAGCTGTAATTTCCGTGGGCTCGAATGCTCCCTGAAGCATGTCCAAGTTAAAGACCATTTGCATACGTTCTAAGGCTAGTATTTTTGTGGTCCCAGAGTCTAAGATTCAATCGGTCAATCGGGGTTTAGTTGATGCTATTTGGGGTCGTCGACATGTGGTATCTTAGTCATGTGGAATCCTTCTCTTTGGCGTAGGAGGAGAGTTGGCTCTTCTTGCTATTTGGTAGGCAATATGGGATTTGGGAAGGGAGGAGGTCAATTGGGGTTTAATTTCTATGAGCTTTTGCTTTTGAATGAGGGCCAAAAA
The DNA here is from genome assembly GCA_003013855.2 of Liriodendron chinense. Lineage (NCBI taxonomy): Eukaryota > Viridiplantae > Streptophyta > Magnoliopsida > Magnoliales > Magnoliaceae > Liriodendron > Liriodendron chinense. The sequence continues at coordinate 7,239 of PVNU02002470.1, forward strand.
AAGACCAACTCTTGAACCTTGAATCACCCATCTATTTAAAGAAGGTTAAGAAAGCAATTTGGGATTTGGGAAGGGACAAAGCTCCTGGCCCGAATAGTTTTCCTCTAGCTTTTTCCCAAACCTTTTAGGATCTCATTAAGGTTGATCTTATGGCTTTTGCTAACGATTTTTTTCGAGTCGAGGCGTTTGTTAGTTGAGTTGCGTTGTACTTTTTTGGCCCTCATTCCTAAGTTAGAGGGTGTTGATGGGCTGAATAATTGTAAGCCTATTACTTTCCTTGGCAGTCACTATAAAATCATTACTAAAATTTTGAACCAAAGGATAAGGTTGGTGCTCCCCAAGGGTACTTTTTCCTTCAAAGTTCTTTCATTTTGGGGAGACAGATCTGAGTCTTGCATCATGGGGATCCTCCGTCTCCATTCCTTTTTGTGGTTGTCTTTGAGGCCCTAGTAAGATTTGGGTCTCTTCCAGGGCCTAAATTACCGCAACCAATATCTCACTTTTCATCTGTTGATGATAACATTCTATTTTGCAAGGCTGAGGAGACCATGGTGGCTAATAAGAGGATGACCATCAGATGGTCTAAAGTGGCCGTGAATCCTAGGTATTTTCATCCCTCAAGAGAAGATCTCTTGGCTTGTTGATCTTTTTCGGTTGTTGTATTAGATCTTTTCCCTCATCTTACCTCGGCCTTCCCCTTTGTCTTAAGAAGCCTGCGATTCATCTTTGAGATAAAGTGATTGAGAGAATGGAAAGGAAATTATCCCATTAGAAAAGTTAATTACTCTGTCTTAGGGGCTGAATTCCTCTTATTAAATCATCCCTCTCCAGTCTCCCGCTTTGTTTTATGTCCCTGTTTAGATGTCCCAAGGTTGTCCTCAAGCGAATTGATTCCTTAAGAAGAAATTTCCTGGGTGGAGCTTCTTCTAAGAAATTCCATCTGTTGAATTGGAAAGAGGTTTGATGCCTTGCCGATAAAGGGAGTGTTGGTATTAGACACCTAGACGTATTCAAAATGGCATTGCTCAACAAGCAGGTTTGGCGTTTTGGAGTGCAAGAGTCCAGCATGTGGAGGGTCATTGCTGCCAAATATGATTTGTCTCCCATGGAGTGGTGGATCAAGGGCTCTTCTCGATACCATACCTCCTTTTTGTGGAAGGAAATTTCTCGTGTGGTCCCTAAGGTTTTTGAAGGTGTCAGCTTTGCTATTGGGATGAAAACCAGGATCAGATTCTGGGAGGACATTTCGGTGTAGCGATTCGTCACACCATTCATCCTTTCCTTGATTGGCCAATCTTTGTCTTGTGTCCAATAACTCTATTGTTGGGCGCTTCTCGAATCATGACTCTGGGGGTGCGGGCTCCCCCTTGTCATCGAGACTTGTATGATTATGAATTCAATGACTTGCTCTCTCTCCTTTCTTGATTGCAAGGGATTGTGCTCTCTCTGAGTGTGGAAGACTCCCTTTTCCAGCACTCTTAGCAAGTCCAGATCGTTCTCGATTCGTTCCTTCTACTCACAATTGTCTTTGGTCAATCCTAAGAATGACAAGAGCCACACTACTCTTGTGTGGTCCTATATGGCTCCTCCTAAAGTTGCTTGCCTTTGCTTGGCTTACTAGTAGAAACAAGATCCTTACCGTAGACAATCTCCGAAAGAGATCCATGGTGTTGGTGAGCATCTTTCTAGTGTGTTTGAAAGCCGAGGAATCGGTTGATCTTTTGTTCATTCACTGCTCGTTCTTCAAAATTATTTGGTCCATCGATCTTCATATGTTTCATGGGTGATGCCAAGCTCGATTGTTAGTTTCTTCTGCTCTTGGCATGCTAGGGGAGGGAGCCGATTGGGTAAAACCAAATGGAAGGTTCCCTTGCTTGCCATCCTTTGGTCCCTTTGGAGCAAAAGAAATAACCAGTGCTTTTGGAATTAGAGCGGGTTTGCCAATGGGGTTCTTAGTCGGTTTCCCTTGTTTATTAGTGAGTGGTGCCCTAATTGTGTTTTTGGGCTGTTTTTTTGCTTTGGGGCTGTAGTTTTTTTTTTTTTTTTCCCCCTTATTGTTTGCTTTTCTTTTTTATTGCGTCTTCTTGTAGTAGTTTGTTTTGGGGTTTTTTGGCCACTAGCCTTATTTAATATTGCATCATCTTAAAAAAGAAAAAGAAAAAGAAAAAAGGACTTCACCAAAAGCTTCAACCAGAGCGATGGACGACTAGCCATGGAGACATCGAGATCAAGGTTGACAACGCTTCAAGCTCATGGACAAGTTCCTTCCCACCCAGGGAGAATCATGTATTTTAGTAGAGATACAATCCAATACCATAGCATGTTACCATAATGCTATAGTAACTAGGCCTGAAAGTCGGGCGAGTTCAACCCGACCAACCCGTGACCGACCCGACATTGGGTTGGGCTTGGGTAGGAAGTATCAAACCCGATCTCAAGCTTGGGCTATAAAAACACCAACCCGATGAAGTTTGGGTTGGGCTTGGGTTGAGGTCTCGGGTTGCCCGACCCAACCTGAACCCGATCTATATACAAGTTACTTATAATTTTGTTATACTTAAACTTATATTGCTTTAGTAGGTGAACTTATAATGTTTGAAATTTGAAGTGCTTCATTGCTAAAGGAGTAGTTATCCTATATTTTTTAACTTATTTGTTTAGAAAAAGTGAAGTTCCTTATAATAAATAATTACATATATAATTAATAAAGCCATCGGTATAAAAAATAAAATGTGTATTGAAACATAATAGACTAATGTACTAACAAAAAAATTAGCATGTATCAACCCGACTAACCCGACCGAGCCCACTTGGGTTGGGCTTGGGTTGAGAATTCCCAACCGGAGGTTGGGTTGGGTTGGATTGGGTTAGGGTTGAGGTATAGGAACCTTGGGTTGGGTTAGGGTTGAGCACCAACCCGATCCAACCTGCCCAACTTTCAGCCCTAATAGTAACACTATCATAAAGTTGCATTAATCTTTGCTCAATTAACAAGTTTCCATAATTACTTAAATATCCTTGTAAAGTTAACTTGTTACAAGTTCCTTAGCTGCGAAGTAATTGCCCTAATTAAAAAAAAAAAAAATGACCTAATTGTCTGGACTTGCTACACAGGTTATTAAAGTCCTATTTTTAGTCCACAAAAGTGAATGAGATTAGGATTTTGTTAGAAACAATATGAATTAGTTCAATTGAAGAAGGACGACAATGTAACAAGGCCTAAAAAAGATATGTATGCCATAAACCGAGTTTATTTTTGGGGTTTTCTTAAATCTGAGTTTTCCTATCTGGTGAGTGGATTCTCATCTCACCATCATCCCCCCCCCCCCCCCCCAGATTCCAGCCACTGTTTAAGGCTTTGGATGGCCAGTTTGTTGCCAATCTAAACATCAATCTGGTATCAAAGCACCAGCAATCATTTGAGAAATTGCATGGTTCGATTTTCTACCAATCTCTACATCAACATCCTATAAGGAGAATAAAGAACTGAAATAATAATCATCTTCTTTCTTGATTTCCTGTGATAGGAATACATCTCTAGTGGTGCAATGCCCTAGAGTCTAGGTCTGATGCTCTAAACCCATTGGCATGCCTCCTTCAAGGCTCATGCGGAGTGATTCCGCATGGTTATCCCCTTTTTATTCTATCTTCTTGTCTTCAAAATTCTAGTACGTGAATTTCAGAATCTTGCAATTAATTGTTTAAATTCTAGTTGCATTTCTACCAACCTGGTTTTCAGCCAGTGCATGGACATTGTGGGGCTGTTTGATCAACAACCAGGATGTCACACATCATGCTCATGCACATGCCATGAATACCATTCTTGACCGTATTCACACTAATATGCCTAGCATGACAAACACACTATACGTTCCACATTACTGATATTATTATCTCAATACTTTTGAATCAAGATTCCGATCCACCAATCAGGAATTATTTGATCCAACAACCTGATGATATGAATAATTTATTGAGACATTAACTCCATGAAAGTGGGGGCATGGTTGGGTGATCCAGGCCATTACTCAAATAGATCCACGCTGTTGGGTAGACCTGGCCCAAATAAGAACCTCCCCAATGGCACAGTCCTAAACCAACAATCGGAGGTGAACTGCCGATAGATGTTTAAATGAATACACCAACCTTACACATTAAATTAAAAAAATGAGCAATTTTTTACAGCTAGGATCTTCCAAGCCAGGAAATTCTAGGGGCATAGCCCATCATGGGTCCATACCATCAGATCAACGGCTCAGATCACCAAACAATAGGCACCACTTGAACAAAGTTTATGCTAAAAAACAGAATTGTGCGAAAATCATATAATTCATCACAGAATGCCCATAAGAATTCTAATAACCAGATAGAAAATGAAAACATATCAAATACAGATTGAAATCTCAAATGTTAGAGAACAAAAAAACCAAAAATTCGTCAGGAAAACCTTACTTTTCAATCTAAACGGGATCGAATCCACAGAAATGAAGGGGAAAAGAGAAGTAGAGAAATCCGAAGAGAAATTTTGCGATAAAAAAGAATAAAATCGAGAAAACTGTAAGAGAAATTGATGGAATTGAGATCGAAAGGAGGAAAAGGGGAATAGAAAATGATTGACAAAATTGAGAGAGAAATTGATGGAATCGAGATTGAAAGGAAGAGAAAGCGGTGGAAATTGAAGGATTTGGAGAAAGGCGAAACCCTAGAAAACAAAAAGGCTCTGACCTTTGAACGATTTTCCTTAGCTCCGAAGACTGCGATTCGAGAGAGAGAAAGAGAGGGGTTTTGGAGAGGGATTGAAGTCTGGGAATTTGTTACGAGAGAAACTTTGATACTCTGGCGGAAGTATGATGAATGATACGCAGGTACTTAAGAAATTCCATGCTTGGAATATAAGTAGTCCAATTAAACTATCTAAATTATGGCACCCAATCAGATGTATCATTAAGCACAAACTAACGTTATTTAATGAATTAAATATCAAATTGGTGGGCATTGATTGGACGGCTAAAAATGGAAAAATTCAACGGTCCTGTTTCCACAAACAAGTGTCCACGAATCATGGCTTAAGTTTCTTCAACCAATCTGATCTTGGGATTGCTACATGGAGCAATTGGTATTCACAATCTAGTCCGTTTATTTGAGTTAATCCATGCCGCGTGTACAGATTCTGAGTGCCAGAGTATCAAGCGTCACACGCAACCTGAGTATCATATAAGAATGGAATTAGTGATACGCGGCCCCAACTGTAGTATACGCGTTGGAAACAGATTAGGTGCAGCCCTTAACGTGGGGCCCACTTTGATGTGTATATTCTATATCCACACCGTGCATCTGTTTTTTCAAATCAATTTATGGTACAAACCAGAAACGAAGAAGATCCAAATCTTAGGTGGACCATATTATAAGAAACATTGGTATTGAACCATTAAATTCTTATTTGGGCCCACTATAAGGTTTATGTAATTTTTATTTGTCATCCAACCTTTTGATAAGATAAATAAATCTGGATTAAGGTATAAAACGAATATTATCTTGATTCAAAACTTTTGTGGCCCAATAATGGTCAATTAGCACTATTTCCTATGATACGGTCCACGAAAGAATTGGATCTGCTTCATCTTTTAGTTTTAAGCCCTGAAATTATCTGAAAACGGATGGACGGTGTAGATATAGAATAAATATATTAAGGTGGGCTCCACTGTAAGGGCCGCACCATTTTTGGTGTGACCCGCATCTCACTTAATCCGCTCGTACGGTTGTCCAGATGGACGCGAATTGCCCGTACCCACCGCCAATCCAGACGGAACCGGATTCGGTGAGGCCGAAGGAAACACAGGATGGGTACTACCACCGCCTTACACAAGCTCGGAACAGGCGGGGCTCGAGTGACCCACCGTGATGTATTGGTTTATCCACATCGTCCATCCAGTTTTTCATTATCATTTTATTGCAGAAGCTCAAAAATGAGGCAGATCTAAGTTTTAATTGGACCACACAGTGAGGATTTAATTCCTGCCATTAAAAACTTCTTCGGAGCCACAAAAGTTTTGATCAACTGTAATATTTGTATTTTCCCTTCATCTAGCTCTATTTGACCTAATGAACGGATTAGATGGCAAATAAACATCACGGTGGGCCCTACGAAGGTTTCAACTGTGTGTGTCATTGTCACTGCTAGCTTTCCTTTGGTATGGTCCCGCCTTGGATCTGCTTCATGTTTGGGCTTATACCTACCGATGACATGGAAAAATCAGTGGACAATGGGGATAAAACCCATACATTATGGTGGGCCCTTGAGAGCCCTGCCTGCTCCGAGGTTGGGACGGGCGGGGTACTGCTCAATCCTCGTCTGAAACGGGGGCGGCTTCGGTGGATCACCAGTACGGTGGGATCCCTGACCGGGGGCCTACCATGATGTATGTGACTTATATCTATGCCGTCTATCCATTTTGAAAATCCATTTTACGTTATGATAAAAAATAAAAAAATAAAAAGAAGAAGAAGCATAGCCAAATCTCAAGTGGATCATAATACATAAAATAATGATAATCAGCCTGTTAAAACCTTCTTATAAGCCACAAAAATTTTGGATCAAGCTCATATTTGTTTCTTTGGTCCTTATGACTTTATCAACAAGTTAGATGGAAAGTATACATTCTAGTGGCCGATATGAAGTTTTAAATAGTTGCATTCAATCAAGTCGGTTTCTTGCCATATAATTCAACTAGGATTTGGATATGCTTCATTTTTTTTTTCCTATCACATCTTAAAATGACATGTCAAAATGGACGGTGGTGCGTATCTAATGCATGTACATCACAGTAATGCATATACATCATAGGTAATCATATACATCACAGTGGGCCCCACAGTTAAGGAAGCGAATTAGTTGTTACCCCATAACTAGCTTAGTGGGTGTTACCGTTACTGTGTGGCCCACATGGATAGTATTTTGCATATCCACACCGTCCATCCGTTTCTCCAGCCCATTTTAGGATGATCTTCCTAGAAATTATGAAAATCAAAATCTCAAGTGGACCATACCACTAGAAACAGTGGCTGATTGAGTGCCCACCATTAAAAATTCCAAAGATCCCCTTGTAAGGTTTTTTTAATGTTTATTTGCAATCCAAGCTCTCCATAATGTCAAGAAGGTCTGGATGAAGAAAAAATTTAAAGATTAGATTGATCTAAAACTTTTGTAGCTCATAAAATGCTTTTAATGATTATTCAATACTCTTTCTATTGGTATGGTCCACCTGAGATTTGGATCTTCTTATAATTTTGGATCTCTTCTTAAAATTAGACATAACAACAGATGGATGGAATGGATATACAAAAAATATATCAAGGTAGGCCCCACACGGTAGGGTAACACCCACTAACGTGTTGCTAGGGTAACACCTTATTCGCTCCGCCACAGTTAAGGATCCACCAAGCTCGGGATCCACCCAAACTGCACCGTCTGACACGCATATAGATTGATTTGATTGGTCATGAAAATGACGTGGTAGGATTTGTAGGATTTGATTTGGTCCAACCAATGTGAGGTATTATTGAATCACCTTCTAGATGGGGAGTGGATTCGCTGTTACCCGGGCTACAGCTCAGCAGGTGTTATCCTTATTGTGTAGGGCCTACCTTGATGAATTTATTTCACATCTACACCGCCCTTAAATTTTCTCAGCTCATTTAAGGAAGTTATCTCAAAACTTAAGTAGATCCAAATCTCAGGTGGACTACACCACTGGAAAAAGTAGTGAATGACCATTAAAAGCTTTCCTAAGGCCACAAAGCTCTGTATCAAGCTAGTCTTTGTATTTTACCTACATTGAGTTCTGTTTTTGACCTTATCAACGGGTTGGATGACAAATAAACATTGCAAAACTGCTTACTGTGGCCCTTTTAAAAGTTTTTAATAGTGAGCATTCAATCATCATTATTTCTCACCGTAGGCCCAAGCTGAGATTTGGATGCGTTTAATGTTTAGGCCAGGTCCTAAAATGGGCTGGGAAAACGAACGAACAGAGTGATATACAACGTATCATCAAGGTGGGACCTATGATAAGGGCTAACACCCACTCAGCTGTTACACGAGTAACACTAAGCCGCGCCCTTCCAGTTGCCACTGGAATCCAGATATGTGGGTGGGACCGTAACCGTGGGATCACCTTCATGTACGCTTTGAATATCTACACATCTGTCCATTTTGCCATGTCTTCTTTTGTTGTAGATATGGAATGAAGCGGATCCACATATCAGGTGCACCACAAGCAATAGCAATAAATGGCCATTAAAAATTTTGATGGAGCTGATATTTGTGTTTTCCCCTCGCCGCAATCTTTATAACCTTACCAACAAGTTAGATGACAAATAAATGTTACTGTAGACCTTAAATAGTTTCTATTTGTAGGTGTTTAATAACCATTATTTCTTGTGGTGTGGTTCACTTGAGATTTGTATTATTTATTTATTTATTTATTATTATTATTATTATTTTGTTCATGTCCAAAAGTGAAGTGGCTAGATGGACTAACAACATAAATATAAAATGCATACAACAAGTTGGGCCCCACAATCAAGGGTCCAACCCACGTTGCTGGATCCGAGGTCTGATCTAAGTCGCATCTTTTCTAAATGGCCATCTTTGACAGCTGCGTCATGGCCTGTAGACAAATATTAGCCTAATTTAAATTCTATAGGTCCCTACAAGGTTTTAACCATGGCCTTACAAGTTTATGTTTTCAATTCATCACAGTGAAATAATTTTATTAATCATTTGGATGGCATATAAACATCACAGAGAGATTAGTAAGGTAAAGTCCCATTGGATGCGGATCGCGTCTGACCACTGGTCGGACCTTTAAGCATCCGACCAGATCAGTGTGGGGACCCACCATGGTGTATTCGTTTATCAAAGCCGTCCATCTATTTTCTAAGATCATTTTAAGGTGTGAACATAAAATTGATGAAGATCCAACGTTCAAGTGGGCAACACTAAATATTGAGCGGAACCAGTGACATCATCACTGCATTATCGAGCTGTTGTGATGACATCATCAGGTTCCGAATAATATTTGGTGTGGCCCACTTGAACGTTGGATCTTCCTAGTTTTTGAAGGAATATCCTACTATGATCTTATAAAAGGGATGGACGGTGTGGATAAACGGATACATCATTGTGGGTCCCAACACTGATCTGGTCGGACGGTTAAAGGTCCAACCAGTGGTCGGACGCAATCCGTGTCCAGTCCCATTATGTCCTAGAGCGAGCTGGAAAACTAATGAACAGGAGAGTGTTTCTCACCTTTCGAAGTGGGCCCACAAATAGCTTTTGCCTAGAGGAACTTCTAGTAAGGGAGGGGCACAAGAAATTGACATCCATCTAGATGGGTCATTGATTTGTTGCGTCCCACCATTGATAAAAGGGCCATTACCCAAGATTCTCTCGGATCAACATGTCATACCCATTGATATTTGTACTTTTTCAGCTATGTGACTGATTGTGATATTTCCCTTTTCAATTATCTATTTGTAGGCAAGGATTTGAGAGGTTAGGATTGGCAGCGGATTAGGTGTTACCCTAGTGACACGTAAGTGGCTGTTGCCCTAATTGTGGGGACTCTTCCGAATGCATGTGTTGTATGTTTATTTATACATTATCTAACACAATCGGATCAAATGGCTTAGATGATTTCATGTTGTTGGTGAAAATCTTTATGCCAATAAAACGAATAATTTGATTGTAAAAAATACAAAATTTACCATTAAAAAGACTAACTGTGGATTTATGACCAACAGTTGAATTTGTGACTTATGACCAAATTTGTGGCCAATGGCCAATTGTTGGCTAGTGATGACTTACAACGGAAATAATGAAAGAAATGGCCAAAACAATAGCCAAAATAGTAGTTTTCATGGTAGAATTCGTTTTAGCATCAATTGTTGCTTACACCACTAAAGGATGTGTTATAGCTATATCTGATTAAATCAAAGACTCATTAAATAGCTTTATCATTGTCCCAATCATTAAGATGTTTTCAATGAATTTTTAATTATTTTTTAACTGTTAAAATTTTATTTTAACCGTTAAAACTATTTTTTATCACACTTCATAATGATTTGATGACCCAAATTTAATGATTTGCTAATTAATTAACATGAGATACAATTCTTAGTAAATGACCATGACGGTGAAAGGATTGGATTCGAGTACATGCATAAATATGGTGAATTGATGGACGTCTCTCATAATATGGTATAGAAAAGTAGGTAGAGTTGTCGAGCATCATGTTGGATCTACACTTGAAACCCTAACCCATTTCTTATAAATAAAGATCATATCCTATAGAGGAGTATATGCCATAGAGTCATGAACACCCTCCCTTCAGGGTCACTACGAGAGAGAGAGAGAGAGAGAGAGAGAGAGAGAGAGAGAGAGAGAGTCCCTTCATCATCTCCTTCTTCTCCATTATTCACATGTGTGGGCGTATGGGGTCCATCTTGTGAATGGTGTATGTTGTTGTACAGATTTAGAAAACTGATAGGGATGGCTGAGATCAGCCACGCGGCCTTTCACCTGCACATGAGAGCTTCTTCGGATCGCTGGACTTGTAAGAGGGAGACGAAGTGGGCAAGGGGGAGGTGCCGTTGGGCGGTTGAGAACTCTTTGATGCCTAAGTCAGGTTCAAGATCAGTCGAATAAGGGGTTTAAGGCCAAGATTTTTCGTACCCTGAAAGTGGAGGTCCCAGTCTTATTTATAGGGCTTGGGGATAGGTTTTGGAGAATCGGATCCCACTAGGATACGTCGGTAGAGTCCCGATTTTAACAAGATAATCCGTCCTGATCATGTCAGAGAGATCTTGTTAGGAATAAAAATAGATCCTGAAATATCCAGATCTATTCGGATATCTCAGACCGATTTTGAAAGGTGGTCGGTTGACCTTGTTTGGGGAACTTGGTGTCTGAGCTCATTTACTTGGGTCTAATTCGGATTGTGGACCACCTCGGGCATGACGAGGTCCTTAGTGGTGTGCACCTCCTGGGCGAAGCGTCGTTGATAAATCATTGGTCCTTGGCTTTAGCCGACGTCCGAGTTATGGTCTTGCTTTGCCCTCTGCAGTTGTCAAAGTCAATTGTGGTCGCCGTCGTATCACCTTATCCCTTTTAGGTCTGAGGTCTCATACTTTAGGTTCTTGGGTCTATGGGCTTCTTCCTTCCTGTGGAGTAGCTCGAAATCTCCCCTACTCCTGAGGTCGAGCTTACTAGGGCTCGAGAGTAAGGCGAGCTGGTCTCAGATTTGTGCGAGAACTCTAAAAATTTGAATTTTGAGCTCGATTCCACCAGCTGTAAATTGAAATCCAAGCATTAATGGCAGGATATGAGGAATCATTAGGCAGCTCGATTTTTGAAGGGTTGCCATCATTACACGTACGGCTTGGCAGCCATTTCAGTTCTCAGACGAATATGTGTTTGACACGTGGTGGTGGCCTGCCAGGTGATCTGTCGTATCATTGCTCGACCTCTCTCGATGTGACACCTGATGACGTTTTGGTCCGACGAATGGTCCTGTATGGTATAAACGAACCCAGCGTCGACACATGGAGTGAGCAGGTGGGTGAGGCATTGCACCTCTATTCGAGGTTATCCCATGGCAACACGTGGCATTGTACGACGGCGCAAGGCTTATCTATAAATACACTCGTCCCTCTGTTTCATTTTTCACATTTTCGCTCTTGGACATCCAAACCCGGCCAAACTCGGCCAAACTGTCTCTTCATCCCTGCCTTATCCATTTTTGTTGCCAAGTCGTTCAATCATTTGAGTCTTTGTGCCAAAACCCCTAGTACGATCTCTTTGTCCTTCTGTCCTTCAGTTTTCTACTCTTTATGCTCTCCTCCCTCTCTTTTTCCTTTTCTGTTCATCTATCAATCACTCCTCATGTATGAGGAGAGTTCTAGTGAGGGCACGGTCCTCGATCATGGCTGTAGGGAATTAGATGTAGGGACCTCTAGGGACTCTAAGGCGGAGAGGTCATCCAAAGAGTTAGAGGGGCAGGGGGACAAGGCACTGAGGCCAAGTTCAACCCTGCGGGCCAACCCCCGAGCATGAGGAGGCCTTGAATCTTGAGGAGGGGCAAGTTGAAGGGCTGAGCTCTGACCCTCTGTAGTATGCTGCAAATACGTGTGTGTCAAGTGTGACCAGGGCCAACCTGGATCACTTTAGGAATATTTATCAAATCCCTAGGTTGGTAAGTCTTAGGGTTTCACGAGTAGATGAGCTTTCAAACCGACCTCCACATGGGGAGGTCGTGCTTTATTCGATCTCCTTTACTTCAGGTCTCTGTTTATCTCTCCACCCCCATGGTGAGAGATGTTATTAGTCGTCTTTGTTTGGCTCCAATTCATTTGAATCCTAACTCCTGGAGGACGATATATGGCTGCTGCATTCTGTGGTAGTTAGTTTGGAATGAGCTTATGGTGGACGAGCTCCTTCACATGTTCCAAGTAAAGGGGAGCCCTGCCCGCGGCGGGTACTACCTGACAGTGTGGTCGGGTCTGGGCGAACCTATCATCATCGGTCTTCCGACCTCCACCAAAGGTTGGATGGACAAAGTGGTTTTATGCCTCCAAGGATTGGGAGGCGCCATAAGGTGAGTTGGAGCCCTTGCGCTACTGGGTTCGCACTGAGTTTGCCCTGTTAGCTCGGATTGTACTCCGAGCTTCTTAACTTTATCGTTGTTTCCTTTACTCTTTAATTTATTGCTGGCATGTGGTCATGCTTGTCTTGCAACTCCTCTAAAGCACTGACCAGGCATCACTAACCCGCAAATCCATTAGATCAGGGCGACGCGGGGACATCTTGTCAAGGACCGAGATTATAGGAAGCTTATAACTCTCAAGCTTCTTTAGAGTTTGTCCATTCGAGTCTAGTTTTGTTCCACTAGACTTTTCATGTTATTTCTTATTGTGCAGGGATGGCTCCTAAGTAAAAAAGGCTTCCAGCCGACCTCCACCAGCAGGTGGCAGAGGTGTCGTCGCCAAATAAGAGGGTTACAGGGCCGAGGACCAAGGATAAGCCTCGGCCGCGAAAGACAACCTCTCTCCCCCAGTCCTTTGTCTGCGAGACCAGTCAAATCACCGGCTCGGGAGCCATGCTCGCTCTTGGAGAAACTTTTGCAGCAACGGGTGCTGCTCCTGCTGCCAGTAGCAGGTTGTCGTCGAGGTAGACAACCTGCCTGCAGAGGTGGGCCCTTTGAGGGGAGCTGACCCCCTTGTGTGGAAGGGGCCCTGGGGGCGGTGTTGGGGCTGAAGGAAGCTTGAGGACGAGTACCAAGGCGGGGATGACTCCGCTTTTGGAGAGCTACCTATCCTGGATGGATGGGGTAATGGCTTACGGGCACAGGTTCGGCGTCCTTCGTGAGGACGTGAACACCCTCATCGGGATAGAGCCTAATGAACTCATCAGGATGATGATCGACAGTGGCCTCAGGGTGAGCACTCTGTCGACCTTCTGTAGTTCTTTTTACTTTTTGCTTTTTCCTTGCTATATTTTTTTTAACTAACTGATTTTTACAGTTTTTTTTTTCTATAAGAGGTCAGCGTATGGAATAATGGTCCACCATTTTATAGGTCGCGTATGGAATAATGGTCCACCATTTTATAGGTCACGTATGGAATAATGGTCCACCATTTTATGGGTCGCGTATGGAATAATGGTCCACCATTTTATAGGTCGCGTATGGAATAATGGTCCACCATTTTATGGCCGACCTAAAGAAGAGAGTTGTGAGGACCGAACGCGCTTCTGCTTTAGCGAAGGCCGAGGTGGGCGAGCTCAAGTTGAAGGTCAAGACTCTGACCTCAATTCTAGAGGTCGCTAAAGCCGAGAAGGAGTCCTTAGACAAGGCTCTGAAGAAGGCTCAGGAGGACTTACAGTCTGAGTACAACGAGAAGGAGTCCTTGGTCGATACCCTGAGGAAGGCCCAAGAGGAGCACTAGGCTAAGTTAAATCGGGTGTTGGAGCTAACGCGGTCTAATGTGCTGGCCCGAGAAGCAGTGTTCATGGAGGCTTATAAGGCTTCCATAGAGCTGCAGGAGCTGCAGAAGAAAGTCTACAACATCGGCTATGCGGATTGTCGAGCTATGGTTCAGGGTCTTTACCCTGAACTTAACCTTGATGCTCTGGATGCCGATGAAGAGGAGGACGCTCTTGAGGAGGTTCCCAAGGGAGCCGTTGAGGTTGTAGCTGAGGACGCTGCAACTCGGGGGGGGGGGGGGGGGGGGGGGGGGGGTCGCATAGTTTTCTTCTTCTCTCTTTTTTTTTTTTGTACTTAGCCCGGATAGGCTTTTGTAAGAAACAATTTTGGACAAGTTTGAAATGAAAAAAGAAATTTCCTTCTCTTTTATCTCTTGTTGATCGTTCTTGTAGGTTTTCTTTATGCTTATTTTTAGCCACTAAGTTTCTTATCAGTGTTGCATGATCAAGGCAACAAGCTCAGCTATAGGGAGCCATCTTAGGCTCTCTTAGCTCATCTTTTGTTGTCTGATGATGACAACATGCCACTGATCTATCATAGTGGAGGGTGGATGCTCGGCCTTACTCTCCTTGGCTTTTTAGCCTCTGTAGTCGTTGTTTAGAGACAACAGAATAGCCTAAAATTTTCATTTTTTATTCATTGTTAGAAAATGATTACAAGTAGTTGGCACCATAGTGCTTGTCGGAAAAATGAGTGCTCATAGCACTTATAGAATCATGGTCGAGTTTGACCAGTCCTTACTAATAGTAGAACTTGAGGTGCTCAACGTTCCATGTATGGGGGTAAGTCCTCGAGTCAGTATGTCCATATTTGAATGATGTTAGTGACCCTTGGTATTGCCGATCCTAAGGCACCAAAGTTAAGCTCCTTGGTACTATCGAAAACTTCTCAAAGGACAAAGCCCCATACTCTGAAGTTTTTGTGCCTTACTTTAGAGTTGTAGTACCTCACTATTCTCTATTGGTAAGCGACAACCTTGACCTAGGCGGTCTCTCTGAGATCCTTGAGGAGGTCAAGGCTGATCAACACTTATGCCTCATTCTCCTCTGGTCAGAATGACTCTATTCGGTAGGAGGGCAAGCCGACCTTTACTAGGATCATCGCTTCTACGCTAAAGGCCAGCGAGAAGGATTGTCTCCCCAGTGGTGGATCGCGTCATGGTTTGGTATGCCCATAGGACATGTGCTAGCATTTTTCAAGCTTGGTCTTCAAGTGAATCTTATTCACTGACTTGACTTGTCCGTTGGCCTAGGGGTGCCGAGGAGAGGTGATTGTATTCTTAATACTGAGCCCTTCACATAGTCCTCGAAACTTTGCCTTGTGGAATTGCCGACCATTATCTGTGACGATGGTATGCGGGATGCTGAAACGATAGATGATGGACTTTCAGATGAAGTCAGTTGTTTTCTGCTCGGTAATCCGAGCTAAGGCCAGGCTCAACTTTGGGTCACTTCGTAAAGTAGTCGACTATCACGATCGCATATCCAGTCTGTCAGAGGGCCTATGATGTCAACCCCCTACTAAGCAAATGGCCAAGGGCTGCTTATGGGGGTGAGTTGCTCTAGCTGCTATCGAGGTATGGTGGTAAACCTCTGGCACTTGTCACACTTTTTGGAAAAAAATTTAGCATCCTTTTACATGGAGGGTCAGTAATATCCTTGTTGAACGACCTTATGAGCTAGGGCTCGTCTTCCTAAGTGGTTGCCGAAAATACCCTCATGGATCTCTCTCAAGACGTACTCTACTTCTTCTGGTCGTAGACATCTCAGGTAGGGCAAGGAGAAACTCTTCTTGTAAAGCACATCTCCCATCACGGTGTACCAAGTCGAACGGTACTGGATCTTCCGAGCTTCTAACCTGTTCTTGGGAAACTCGCCCTGTTGTAGGTATCGGATGATCGGTTCCATCTAGCTTGGCTCGTTGTTCACTAGGAGAGTCTCTTTCTCTTTGGGCATGTTGGTGCTTAATTTTGGTAAGAACTCGATCAAAACTGTTCTAGTGAGGTCGATGTCGATGACTAAGGCCAATCGATCTAGGGAATCCACGTTAATGTTCTCAGATTGAGGGACCTGCTTAATTTTGTAGCTTTCGAATTGTTTGAACAGTTCTCGAACCTTGTTAAGGCAGTGACCATCTTTTCACCTTTGGTTGGTATTCGACAGTCACCTGATTGACTACCAGTTGAGATTTACTGTAGATCTTGGGTTGCTGAGCTCCCATGGATTTAGGCAGCTAAAGACCTGCTAAGAGGGCCTCGTACTCGGCTTCATTGTTGGATGCCTGAAAACCAAACTTCAGCGTGTACTCGATCTGAATGAGGTTAGGTGAGGTCAGTATCATCCCTGCCTCGCTCGCTTATGCATTGGAGGACCCGTCGAAGGCGTGGCTCCACATCGACAAGCTCGGGTCCTCTTCCTTCTCGTTGTTCTTATATAGAATACTCGTCGGGTAGGTAAATTTAGTGATGAAGTCTATGACGGCTTGTCTTTTGATAACTATCCGATGACAGTACTAGATATCGAACTTGCCCAGTTTGATCACCCATTTGGCGAGCCGACCTAACGCCTTCGGCTTTCGTGCTAGAGGTGCTGATTGGTTGGGACAACGATCGTGTGGACCTGGAAGTATGGCCTTAGTCGTCGCAATGATGTGATCAGGGCCAACACCAGCTTCTCAATCTTTGGGTAGGGCATTTTGGCCTCGACCATACCGCAACTCACATAGTAGATGGGCCACTGGATACCCTCATCTTCCTTAATTAGGGCTGTGTTGACTGTTGTTGGTGAGATAGTCAGATACAATGTCAGCTCTACCCCAGGCACAGGCTTGGACAATAGCGGTGGGGATTTGAGGCATCTCTTGAGCTCCTGGAAGGCTTACTCACACTCCTCAGTCCATGTCGATTTCTTGCTTCCTCTTAACCATTTGAAGAAGGGCAGGCACTTGTCGGTTGTTATGAAGACGAATCTATTCAGCGCCACCACCCGACCTGTGAGGTGTTGGATCTCCTTTGTTGTCTTTGGCGAGCTCATGTCCACAAGAGCTCGGATCTTGTCGGGGTTGGCTTCGATTCCTTGTTGGTGGACCATGGAACCCATGAACTTGCCCGAGCTGACTTCGAAGGCGCATTTGCTCGGGTTGAGTTTCATTTCATATTTCAACAGGATGCCAAACATATCTCTTAGGTTGGTGGTATGGTCTAAGGATTGCGTACTCTTGACGAGCATGTCGGTTGTTATGAAGACGAATTTGTTCAGCGCCACCACCTGACTTGTGAGGTGTTGGATCTCCTTTGTTGTCTTTGGCGAGCTCATGTCTACAAGAGCTCGGATCTTGTTGGGGTTGGCTTCGATTCCTCGTTGGTGGACCATGAAACCCATGAACTTGCCCGAGCTGACTTCGAAGGCGCATTTGCTCGGGTTGAGTTTCATTTCATATTTCAATAGGATGTCGAACATATCTCTCAGGTTGGCGGTATGGTCTAAGGATTGCGCACTCTTGACGAGCATATCGTTGATGCAGACTTCCATCATTTTGCCGGTCTGCTCGGTGAACATTTGATTTACCAGCCTTTAGTATGTAGCTCCCGCGTTCTTGAAATCGAAGGGCATCACTTTGTAACAGTACAAGCCCTGATCGGTGATGAAAGCGGTCTTCTGCTTGTCAGGTTGATGCATCTTGATCTGATTATAGCCCGAGTATGCGTCCATGAAGTCGAGGAGGGCGTACTCGATTGTGGCATCAACCAGCCGATTGATTCTGGACAGAGGAAAGCTGTCTTTGGGACATGCTTTATTTAAATCAGTGTAGTCTACACAAACTCTCCACTTGCCACTGACTTTCTTCACAAGGATGATGTTCACGAGCCAGTTGGGGTAACAGACCTCTTCGGTGAAGCCGGCCTGTAAAAGATTACCGACTCTTCTCCCATTGCCTTGTATGGTTCTGTGTCAAACACTCGCCTTTTCTATCATACTGGCATATAGTTGGGGTCCATGAAGCTAGGGTCCATGTCGGGCATGTCTTGGTGGGACCAAGAAAATACATCAGCATGCTCCCTCAGAAAATCAGTGACCTCAGTTCAAAGTTAAGGTTCAAGCAACAACCCGATCTTCATGGTTCTCGTCGGATCTTCTTTGGAGAGCTGTATGGAGACCAGGTCCTTGACAGGTGAACCTCTTTCTGAGCTCTCATCTCTGGGGTCCAGGATGGTAATTTGAATGATCTAGGTCTCCTCCATAGAGATCGGGTCCTCGGCTTGCGAACCTCGTTCTGAGTTCTCTTCCTTGGGGTCCAGGGTGGTAATCTGTATGAATTGTGGCCCTTGGGCTTTTCCTTTAAGGGCGGTCTCATAACACCGTCGGGCCTCTTCCTAATCACCCCTAACTCTACCGACATCATGGTCAGTTGGGAGCTTCATAGTCAAGTGGTATATGGAGACCATGACTCTCATGGCATCTAGGGATGGCCTACCAAGGATGGCATTGTAGACAATGGGTAGTCGACCACCAGGAAGTCCACCATGAGGGTGACTTAGTGGGTCACTTCTCCCGTAGTGGCCGGTATTGCGATGCTCCTTTCCAGCATCACTCTCTCCCTAGCAAATCCGAGCAGAGGAGTCTGCACAACTTGGAGGCGGGGTTACCGATCCCATCTGGTCAAAGGCTGAAGTGTAGAGGATGTCAGTTGAGCTGTCGGTGTCGACCAACATTCTAAACAACTTGTGGTTCACTATGGTCATCGTGATGACCATTGCATCGTCGTGGGGGTGGATGAGCCACCTTGCGTCCTCCTCGGTGAACGTGATGGGGCATGAGTCTACCTGGGGCTCATTTTCAGGTTAGCTACCTGATCGTTGAACTGGGCATTCCTAGCATGAGCTCGGGGTTCTCGGTTGGAATCTCCCTCGCCGACAGGTCTTCCAAAGATGGTTTGGATCTCCCCCACCGTCTCATTGTTGATCGGTTCTTCTCACCATTCTTGCCAAGGAGGTGGCCTATTATCCTAGCGTTGGTCGACATATTCTTGTAGAAATCCCTTCTGGACGAGGGACTCAATTTACTGCTTTAGATCGAAGCAGTCTGTGGTGTTGTGGTCGTGATCCTTTTAGAAGAGGTAATACTTTAACTTATTCATCTTCTCAGGATCCATCCTCAATTTGTTTAGGTATTTTTGGTACCTTTTCTCCTTGATTTTCATGAGTACTTGCTTGATGGGCTTGTTCAAGGGAGTGTAATGTGTGAACTGGTTGGCAGGGGCCTTGGGTGGTAAGGAGGTACCACTCCTGTCATTGTCTCTTTTCCGCTTAGGGTCAGAGCTGGATCCTTCCTTGGATTCCTTTTGCTTCTTGTCTCTCGTCGAGTTACTTCCGCCCCTCTGGCATTGACAAGATCCTCAGTGTTGGAGTATTTATACGCCATGTTTAGGAGAACCGACAAGGTGCGTGGTGGATTCTTACCGAGCGACCAAAGGAACTTTATATAGGCCTTAATGCGCCCATGAGGGTTGTGAAGGTGATTTTTTAGTGCAGTCTTCCACCTAGATGGTCTCGGCATTAATCACACCATGTAGCCCCTCAGGGACTCGTCGCTCTTTTGTTTCACCGTTAGGAGGTGAGTCATCGACTTCCGTATGTCCTTGCCACCGATGAATTGGGTGGTGAAGGCTCTACTCTGCTGCTTAAACGAGGCAATGGACTTCGACTTTGGGTTATGGAACCACATCTGGGCTGCATCAGAGAGTGTTAAGGGGAATGCCCTGCACATGATGGACCTAGTGGCACCATGTAGCTCCATCTATGATCTAAAGTTATCTACTTGTTCGGTGGGGTCGCCTACACCCGAGTAGGGTTTTATGTTGGGCATCTTGAACCCTTGGGGTAGCTACTTTGCCATGATGTCGTTCATGAATGGAAGCTCGGTCTATTCCAAGAGGGCGTCGATGGACACTGGTGCTTTAGCTCGGTAAGCTTGTTGGATATCACCAAGCTGACCCCAGATCTCCTCAGTCTGTGCCTCCCAGGAGATTCCTCTTTTGTCGTTTGTTCGGGGGATGTGCCCTTTCAAGCTTGGTGTCTCTCATTGAGCATATGGCGCAAGTCGGTCTTGTTGAGTCTTCCAGTGTTTCAAGCAATAGCTGCTCGGTTCGCGCCATCATCGTTAGCCGAAAGTTATTCTGGGTTCTGCTCCTAATGTGAACATTCAGGGGGGTTGGCGTGGGGTGGCCCGGGCGTTACTCTTATGAGGTCGTTGGGTAGTAGACATGTTTGTCCCACTATCGATGCAATGCGAGCCACTTGTTTTGTTAGAGTGTCGATCTGCTCCTCAATATAAGCCTTTCGAGCCTTCATGTTCTGCGATCTTTGTTGGCTCGAGGTTATTGAGAGTCGTGGAGAATCTGGTTGAGGTTTGTGCTGGACCAATGTCCACTGAACACGCTCATTGTTGGGCAGGTTCTGGTGGGAGGTTTCGGCCGTGGCGCGCCCCTTCTTTCCTTTCTTCACCATGACGACGATATGGTGGAGAACTAGTTTTGAATGTCAAACTCAGATAGTGAGAACACAAACCTAGTTGTTTCCCACAGACGGCGCCAACTGTTGTCGCACAAATTTGGACAACTGATAGGGATGGTTGAGATCAGCCATGTAGCCTTTCATCCGCATGTGAGAGCTTCTTCAGATCGCTGGACCTGCAAGAGGGAGACGAAGTGGGCAGGGGGTGCCGTTGGACGGTTGAGAACTCTCTGATGCCTAAGTCAGGTTCAAGATCAGTCAAATAAGGGGTTTAAGGCCAAAAAATTTCATACCTTGAAGGTGGAGGCCTCGTTCCATTTGTATGGCTCAAGGATGAGTTCTGGAGAATCGAATTCCGCTTGGATACATCAGTAGAGTCCCGATTTTAGTAAGATCATCCCTCCCGATCGTATCGGAGAGGTCTTGTTAGGAATAGAAATAGGTTCTAGAATATCTGGATTATTCAGATATCTCGAATCGACTCTGAAAGGTGGTCAGTCGACCTTGTTCGGGGTTTTAGGTGTCCAAGCTCATTTATTAGGTTTGATTCGGATTGTGGACTGACCTCGTACGTAATAAGGTCCTTAGTGGTGTGCACCTCCTGAGCAGAGCGTCATTGAAAAATCGTCGGTCATCGGTCTTAGTCGACTTCCAAGCTATGGTCTTGCTCTGCTCTCTACAGTTATCAAAGTCAATTGTGATTGTCCTCGTATCACATTGGACCTTTTAGGTCTAGGGAGAGATTATTAGAATGTGAAGGTCTTAGGAGATTAAATATTAAATTTTGATTTGAAAAAAAACTTAAATTCCTCTTGGATTGTAATTAAAAATCCAAAAGGAGTTGCACAGTTATTTCCAGCCTAAACGTTTATTAGACGGTTGTAGGCGTATGTTCCGTCAGCACGCACTGAGGCGAAACTTGTTCGTTGGCGTGAAGGGAGATTCTTGTAAAGAGATTGGTGCCGCATTATCTTGCAAACTGTTAGCATTGTGCGAACATCTTGCGTTACCTTTAAAAAGTAAATGCATGGTGCTGTACTTGGGTTATCCAGTGGCTGTACTTGGGTTATCCAGGTAGCCCTTTCCAAGTCGTGGCAGCTTTCACTCTGGTCTAAGTTGCCCTTTCCACAAGTCACCCCTTATGTGACTTCGAACATGGGACATGGTGTTGGCTTTCATACAAATTGTTAAGAACCTAATCAATGCACCAAAAGCCCTAAGATTGATGGAACGTGTAAAGTTGGGCGCTTAAACCATTGGGATCGTAACACACGGATTTGTGCTGGACTTGGCTGTGGGCACTGACGGGTTAGGATGGTCCCCGTTGGCCTTGGTTAGTGCAAGAATAGGTTCTCACTCTCATATGTAGCCGCGCATGAATCACTCCACTCACTACCCAATACTTGTTAGTGAGTATTGGACTTTGTAGTATTTTGATTCCAACAATCACAACTGCGTGGTGCACCGAGTCAAACCATGCGGGTTGGTGTTTGTGTGGCCTGGGCTCTTCTAATGGCTATATTACATTTTGTTTTTATTTTTCAAAATCAAAGTTCTTCACACTCTTTCAACAGCAGGTCTCAGATTCGAGTGCTAAGGAGACACACTAACCCCTCCAATGGGTGGGTGCATTGTGTGACTAACTGAGTGGGTGCGTTGCCTGGCTAACAGGGTGGGCGCGCTGCATGACTAACAAAAAAGAACAAAGGTGGTTAGAGTTGCGACTATTAATGAGCATTTACTTGCTCTTTTAGCAGTCCTTTTGTTTTCTGTAAAAATCTCTCTAATGATCATTTGATATAACAAAAAAGATCTTTCTCCTCTCCTTGCTTTGTCCACAGTTCAATTCGATAGTACAATCAGAATCGGTTCTTCACTAGTGGATGAGCTGTTAGAATCCTAGTAACTACTATAAGAGGAAGAACTTGTCTTAGGGGTAGTTTGGATGTCTATAAAATCCTTAAATTGTAAAAGGATTATGGATAATTGAATTGCAGGGGTTGTTTGGATCTTGTATTTGCCAGTCAAGGAACTATAAGAGGAAGAACCTGTCTTAGGGGTAGTTTGGATGCCTATAAAATCCTTAAGTTGTAAAAGGATTATGGGTAATTGAATTGCGGGGTTGTTTGGATATTGTATTTGCTAGTCAAGAATTTACAAGCTGTCAACACATTACTACTTCTATTTGTAGCGTGGAAAAGCTCTTTACAATAAAAAGCCATTATACATAATAGGACATAATAGTTGATACACACTCATGATATGTGGGAGCCCACCATAATGTATACAGTACATCCAAACTGTCCATCGTGTGCTTCTCTTGATACTCTCCTATGGGCAAAAAAATAATAATAATAAAAAAAAAAAATTTGATTGATTGTCAAATGGACCACATGAGAGGGAAGGATGGGACATCTACCATTAAAAACTTCCAGATTACATTTGGGGCCCACTCTAATGGGTGGAAGACATCCAATCCGTCTAGCGCATTCATCTTTGATGATCTCCTAAGGCCCCCAAAAAAATCAAGTCCTTTTTACATAGTTTACTATTTTTAGTGGCATTTACCACCCCAAGCTATATGGTGTGAATATCTACTTTATATACTGTAAACACTTTATATGTTAGCCAAACACAATCTATTTACCTGTAAATAGATTATCACTTAAAAGCCAAACAAAATAACATATCAACACTTAATAATTAACTGAAACTCTTTTCTAGTGTAAAGTGTTTACAACTTAAAACTTTACAAGCATTCAAATGACTCTTTAAAGACAGCAAAGCGAGAAAACCATTACTTTATAGTAGATGTGAAGCGCTCTGAACGGTTCAGGAAATATCATGCATATACTCGGAGTAAGGTGGGCCAGCAATGTACAAAGTAACCACCTGATATAAAGCTCCACACGTGTTTCATACTAGCACCTGTGACTGCGCATGGATAGACAGGATTCCCACAAATATAGAAGTTGCTCACCAACTGACCCACGAATTGTCTGATCAGGCTGTTCATCTAGTGGGCCAAACCATAAATGGTTCATAATCAGAATTCTACTTCATGGAACAATCCAATATGCTTGGACTGACTTCCTGCTTATAGACGTCTAGCAAACAATGCAATGACATCACATTCAATGAAAGAAGTCGGATTGGATGACTTAGTGTCCTCAAATCCATGAAATTTCAGGAAATGGCCCATCAATGATGGGGGTCCTTTGATAAACGTCTGGACCACCTAACCATGTGGTTGAACCAGAGTGTGTATCCATATAACCTCAGACCGCAGATAAGATATGCCCCCTTCAGTCACAAACTCCTCAGCTACAGGACTATTACACAATGCTCTTGCAGAATGTTTGCACAATACCTTAGGGATTTGTAAAATTGGGCCTCAGGTGAAATGTGAAGGGAAAGGGTGCGGCTACGTACAAGTACAGGCTTCACGCAAAGAGAGAAAGAGACACACATGCAGAGAGAGAGAGAGAGAGAGAGAGGTTTGGTGACCCATTCCCACTTTTTCCAATGTTACTTCTATTTTAGATGTACCTCATTTTTTGGTAGGACTGAGGTCCTCTAAGGCTATAACATGAGGTGGCACAATAGATATATAGGATGCATATCACAGTCATCATGGTAGGCTCCACATAGCCTTTGTTGCACAGGCTCCCTAGTAGTACCATTAGTGTGGGCTGCATGCAAATACAAAGAGGAAATGAAAGCATTGAAATGACAAAAATAACCTCAGTCAAAGGGCCTTCCAAAAGATTATGCCCCTCTCTAGAACTAATTGCAGGGGTACAATTCGTCAAATGCTGCTCAAGTCATATACAGCAGAGAAGAAGATTTTCCAAAATGCCAATAAACCGATGTCTTCCAATATATGTGAAGTGCACAAAACTCAATTGGCCAGTCATAAATCTTTACAAACAAAACTGCCAATCCGTTTTTCAAAATAAAACATCTCCCCACTATGAGCAGCCATTGCATTCTCAGTGATTAACTATATTGTCTTATTGATAGGCCAAGTTGCTCACCATCTGCGCCTCGTTCTTGAGAAATTACAATATGATTACAATAGCTTTTTTTCCTCAAGGAGAGAGAATGCCATGGCATACATACCTCTTCCCTTCTTTTCATCTCTTGGCAGTCCCGAGGAGAGGCTCTGCTAGAGTCCCTTGAATTCTAGTGGAATTTGAATCGTCCTCTGCAGATTTCTTTGGGGTGCTGCTAAGCGGTTGGCCTTGACGGTTTTGTCCTCCCTGAAGAAAAAAAAGAAAATCAAAAGAAGAAGAACAAGCTTCAACCACTAGAGAAAAAATTGGTTTAGTGTCATACATATGCCTATACCAGGGGCTGAGAAAGCAGATGATGTTGGGAACCACCGAAAGTATAACAGAATACATTAGATGTCCCAAAGTGTGCTGTATCAGCCTGATTTCCTAAAGTGTATCCACGGGTTTTAGGGGTCCTCAATCCTGATGCATCTGGATATCAAATTTACTAAGAATGGAGATGTTTTGCCACTCCACCCTTGCCTCTATCTTCTGCCACACATATAGGACATCTAAGCTGTGTATCAAGTAGGACCCACCACATATAAGATCTGGCTGGAAACTCCCTGTTTAAACATAGCATAGGCGACACAATTACGGAAACAATGGACGACCTAAAACACTTTCAAAAATTTCCAGATTGTCCATTGTTTTTGTAAATATGCCGCCTCCCACATGGTTACACAGCCTGAACTTTCATGCACATGATTGACACGGTAGGTCCCACATGATACATAGCTCAGATGTCCTATTAACATGCTGCGCGTAGAGCAGCATGCGGAACACTGTGGACCTATAGAATCTCTAGAAGGAATATAAAACTCACTATCAATGTCAATGAGACATGCTCAAACGCTCTCAGAGCACTATAACTTAGTGCTCCCAGTTGCATTGGTTCACTTGGACGATCTGAACTCTCCATTTAAGTCCAGAACACATTTCATAGGCTATGGTACAAAAATCTTACTGATCAATTGATCCAATCCTTTGATCTGGCCTTATTTCTATATCAAATTGTTAATTGGGCCTATTTTTGTGGAAATGAACTTGACTGCCCATATTAGAGACCACAGATCAAATGGTTCATATTTGTTAGAATGCTGTGATGTCTGCATGGTGGCCCATGAAATGTCCACTGAATTGAATGAGAAGTCTAGACCAATCGATTGGATTAAGTGTCCCAATGCAACTAGGAGCACTACAACTTATAGTGCTTTGAGAGCACTGGAGCATCTGTCAATGTTAACTCATATTATGCAAACTTTAGATAGAACTGAACAAGGGACAGAAGTCTCATGAGGGAATCATTGGAGTACTGGATTCTGCATGAGCCAGACACAGGTAATTTGCCTTTTTAGAAGAATCTGCAAAACATAGCTAGAAACTATGCAGTTTTAACTATGTATGAATGTTGAAATTTAAATTATTGGATGGTTTTTATAGAGATCTACAAAAGGAAATAGGGAATGGAAAATGAAGTCGCATACAACTACCTTTAGACCGGTTAGCCTCCGGATTGATGGTGCTCTAGCCATTGACGAAGCAGCAGCAGCAACTGCAGCCACCCGTATCCTGCAATAACCATGACATGTTAGCATCTATGATCTACAACATCTCGATGTACACATATTGGCTATATTTATAATAATGAGAGAACAAATCCTAGGTGATTTCCATTTTGTAATACCTTTTGTGCACATCAACATACTCATCTGTCTCATCTACAATCTCCTCCTGCATCAATGAATAAATGCATGAGCTAGTTAACTTTGGAGCTGAAATAAGCATAAACAAAACATGGAAGTTCATTTAGGGTGTTTTTGGATGCTTAGTTGAAATGAAATCTGATGCTTCAATTCAATAAAGAGGAAATGATTAGTCCAGAGTTAACTGATTCCATTTGAACTAACCTCAAAATAATAGCCATAACTAATGTAGGGACATTTTCACACCAAGCCCGAGTGGGGTGGGGCGGCCCATGCGATGTGGGTCCCACTCGTGTGAGGCGGGTGGCTAGTGTGATGCGAACCCATGTGAAGTGGGGTCCATGAAGGAGGGTTCGGCCGGGGGCCTGGCCTGTGTGAAGCAGGAGCCTGGGCTATGAGATAAAATGATTGATTCGCCACGCTCTATCGGTTCGAGCTTTTAGAGCAAGTGGTTATTCGTCCTGCGTCAAAAGTGGTATCAAAGTGGAGGTCTCGTGTTCGAGATTCCTCACCGGGGGTGATTAATGCAGGGGCACACTCGAGGTAGGTGAACCATGTGAAGCGGGTGGCTCGTGTGATGCGGGTCCCACGTGTGAGGCAGGTGGCTAGTGTGATGCGAACCCATGTGAAGTGGGGCCCACGAAGGAGGGCTTGGCTGAGGGTCTGGCCTGTGTGAAGTAGGAGCCTGGGCTATGAGATAAAGGGATTGATTCACCACGCTCTATCAGTTCGAGCTTTTAGAGCAACTAGTTAGTTGTCCACTTGTCCTGCGTCAATAACCATTCCAAGTATCGTGAAATTGCAATTTAAGGGTTAGGTCATCATTGTGAATTTAAATGGTGCTACCCCACTTAGGTCATTTCCTTGAATTGGTTCATAGCAATTCAATTCGGTTGAATATCCAAAGACACCAAAAAATGAGTTCATCTCATTTTAGCTAACAATAATTTTGTACTAGATATCTTGATCTCTAACAGATAATGAGTTCATGTTAATGGTACTTTATATATTAGAAATCTTGATCTACAAGTACAGTTAACTAAAATGTGATGAACTCAGGCCTTAAGTTGTTCTATAATTAGAGCTGCAACTTGGGTTTGGGTCAAGCTGAGCACGATTGACACAACCCGAGTTGAGGTCCAGTTGGGTTGGGTTGTCAAGGTCATCAGGTTGTATTTGGGTTGGAAAATGCCAACCCGATTTGAATTTTGGTAGGATTTTGGTTGAGCAAATCCAGGTCGGGTAAGTCCCGGTTGGGAATAATCACATGTATTTGGGTCGGGTCAGGTCAGGTTGGGTCAAGTAAAGAGGACTTCGGGTTGGAATTCAGGTTGGGTTGGATCGAGTTGCAGATTGGGTCCTCTTAAGCATAGTTTACAACCAGGACCCAGCTCAGGACTCGGTTGGTCAGTGGATCAGGTCAACCAGATACTCCATATGTCGACCATGCGGGTCAAAATTTTATAATAAAATATATAATATCACAATATGAAAAAATAATTAAGAATAGAAAACTCATACATTCTTCCACAAGACAAATTGTTAATGGAGAGATATCTATGAGCAGGTCCATGGTATCAACAGTTGTGATCTTTGAATTATGTGCCCCACTGGTACAAAATTAAAAATTGAAAGCTCCAAGTCCGTAATAGTCATACATTTTTATCAAATCTCGACCATCCATTTGTAGGTCGCTGAATGGAGGATTGGGATCTTTTAATCCATGATGGGACAATCAAATCAAAGGACATCTTTAGATTCCAGAAGATGTCAAAAAGAAAAAGAAAAAATTCAAAAAACATAAAGAGAAAAGAGAAAAATTTTAAAATTTTAAAATCACCTCTTTCCTTTCCTTTTTCTTCTTTTTCCTCTTCTTCTTCAAATAATATTAAATAGAATTAGAAAAAAAAATCCAAAAACAGATGTCTTTGGGAAAGAAAGAAGAAAGCTACAAACTTTCTGGAAAATAGAAAAGAAGAAAGCTTCCATCTTGAATAATCTTCTTCCTCTTCTTCTTCAATGTGAGATTGAGAGAGGAGTGAGGGGGGGAAACTGTGAAGGAGAACAAACAGAAAGAGAAAGGAATGCCCTCTTCTTCTTCTTCTTTTCTTTTTCTTTTCCTTCTTGATACCTTTTTCACTTAAAATGAGAGGTTACCTCTATGTAAGACTTGGTTGACCCATATGAGCACGGCTGAATCAACCGAGTCCTAAGTAGACTTGGGAAACCATGCCAGAATTGCAATGCTGACCAGGGCCCAGCCTGGTTTTCCCAAGCCACTGATCAAGCCAGTGAACTAGCCAGGTTGATTCGGCTGACTCCCAGGTCAACCCACCTGGTTTGCAAACTATGCTCTTGAAGTCGGGTTTGGCTTGGGCAGTGTTGCCCTTAACCCAACCCAACCTGCCCGAGTTGCAACCCTAGTTATAATACCTTGAGTATAACATATCATGCCTTCTTGCATCCATTGCATGACATGGAATCTAACACAAATACAAAACATGCAATCAAAGTAAAAATTAATGAGCGGAGGAACCAAAGCAATATATCACTTACTTGTAGGAGTTCTTCGAATACATCCTCCAGGGTAATGATACCGATGACCTCTCCATCTTCAATATCCTCTGATAAACTGGTAACTATGTTTGTTGCTGCATCATTTTGTTGCACAGAGCCTGGCTTGTGTGCATTGACGTGCGGCTTATTTATCCCTTTCTCAACGTCAACAACAATACTATCCGATTTTGCATCCCGCATAGGCGGCAAAGGAGCAGTTAATGTGGAATTCCCACTGCCTATTTTATTATCTTCAGATTTTCCTCCATCACGAGAAAGTGGAGGGATCTTGTTTTTTCCTTTTGCCTTCACTACAGCAGCCATATGACTACTTCCCTTTTGGAATTCATTCAATATATCATACAGAGGCATATCTGATGGAACCCTGATAACATTCCATTCATGAACATGGTATTCTCAAAATTCATCAGAAAAGAAAACAAAAAAAGAAAAAGAAAATTGGTGTTTTAAAAAAGTGTAAAAATAAAATGGTCCTATGAGCACACCGTGGAATTCTCCTGATGGAAACAGCACTGACCGGCGTCTCTGTCTCTGCTCGTACCGTGAGGAGACTCTTCACCTGATTCCACAAAGCAAGGTTCTGAACTAAATTGGTTCTGAGGAAGCATTACCAGTTCTAAACGCAGCAAACTTTGGGCCTGTTTGGTTATTGGGGAATTCATTCCCTAGTTTTTATGTTTCCTGGGGGATGTTAGAGCTGGCCTAGTATTTCCTGGGAACGGATTAAATTTCGTTTTGTTGATACACTGGGTTTTCAGGGGAAACCTCGAAAAATCTAAAATTCTATTTCAACTATCTAAGTTTTCTATTCCCCAACCCAAAGGAATAGAATTCCTGGAGAACGTGAAAAAAAGAAAAGAAAAGAAGAGAAGTGAATCAAACATGTTTTTTTTTGTAAAAACCAAGGGATTACTAAGCCAAGAATATAAAAACCAGCAACCAAACACCCCCTTAAGGTTAGCTAGATCCAGCTTCATCAACACGACACCACATGCCAAGCTGGCATAATTGCAGAATATCCAAGCTGTCTACAAGGTGGACCCCACTGTGCTAGATGCCTAGGCCCATAATAGGCTTTCCACTCATCAGGTGGACCACAGGACACAAAACAAACAGGTAGCTAAAAAACTTGGCCATTGTTTTAGCCCTCCATTTATTTTGTCCACTGACCACCTAATGAGTGATCATGATCCTTGGGCCAGGATGCATATTAGTGGGACGCAATTGACAGGTGGCTTGGAATCTGCACAATTCTCAACACATGGCACATGTGATGGGAGAGCAGCTGAGATCTATGTGTGTGGAATTACCAAAACCTCTCTTTAAGCTATAGATTCCAGTGATAAGCCCTAGGCTTACTGCACCTACCAGTAGAAGGCCAATAATATTCTTTGGATTTCCAGAATAGACAGGAACACGGCTATGACCCCGAGCAAGAATTTTTCCAATTGCTTCCCTGGATATCAGAAGTCAGCTAAGTCATTTATAGATTTTCAAGCACTCATGGGCTAAGAAGCAAGAACAGAACATAATTGTTCAAAGAGAACCCTTCCAATAGATGTGATTGGACTCCATCCTCCATTGATCAAAGGTAATCTCAAAATGACCACTCGGCAAGAGATATCATAAGTTTTAACTCTACAACTTGGTGAACATTGCATAGTCATCTATTTTGAAATATAATAACATGCGAAAGAGCATTAAAGATAAATTATAGATGCCTTGACCCCAATTACACTAAGATGAATCAATATACAGTAAAAACATACCCCATACTCACCAATCCAATTTCGAGTTGACATCTAACGAAAATGTTGACTCAATAGGTGTCATAGCCTCCTCAGCAGTCTGTTCACAAAAACAAGATTTTTATTTTTCAGAACCCCAAATCCACTCCATACCACCGACCAGGGTCCAGCAATTAGAATTTCAGGCAAGCAAACCTCGAGTGCTAAAGATGGCAGTCATACTATATTTTACCCTATAGTTGAAATTCATTTACTGAACAGTGCTTTCAGATAGCTGCCTCATGGCAAGTGCTTTGAAAATGTGCGAGCAAAACTGAGATCAAAACAAATTTTAGTTTTATGATGAAAATCTACATGGAGATTTGGCATGAGGAATGGAGTGATATAGTTTCAAAATGATTAAGAATAGCAATTTTAGTTGATTTCCTCTTTTTCGCTTTCTCAATTATGAATCTTAGTTGCACCCTAGCTGCCTCTTCTGCTAAGGAATGCCATTCCTGCTACTGCTTCCAAACTTGCTGTTGCAGGTATACCTTGAATCCCACCATTGTGATTCCAGTAAGACCATCTTCACTCAATCAATTGCTTACTTATAGGCACTTTTTTGTCATTCATAGATCTAGATATTTTAAGCTTCTAAATAAATTGTTGTTATATAAGTATATATATAATCTACCATTATCACCATTTTTGTAATTGTCATTATCATATCATCATAGCATTGTCCCAGCTATTTGGGGTCAGCTTACAAGTCCTTTTTTGCAAATCATTCCTATCTCAATTCTCAAATGCTATTATTGATAAATGAAAGCCTTCATATATCTTCTCACCACCTCAATCCATGTCCTTTCAAGTCTTCCTCTCATGTAGGGCTGTCAACGGCACGGATCTTGATCCGTATCCGATCCGATTTAATTGGATTCGGATCAATAATCGGGTAATCGGGTCGGATATGGATACCCAAAGATGATCCGTTTAATATTCGGGTCGGATTCGGATCGACCGTGATCCGGCCCGTTAAGGACCCGATCCGATTAAAGATAGTATATAAAATAATAAAAGTAGGTTTCAATGGGCCGGGCGGGCCTGAAAATCAGAATTTACATAGGGTTTCAATGGGCCGGGCGGGCCTGAAAATCATAATATTCGGATATTGGATCATATTCGGATATCGGATCATATTCGGATATCGGGTCGGATCATATTCGGATCGGATACGGATTTCGAAAATATCTAAACGGGTCGGGTTCGGATCATACACTTGTGATCCGAATCGGATTCGGGTCGGATTCGGGTAGGATATATCCTTAATCGGATCGGATACGGATCATCACTGATCCGGCCCGTATCCGACCCGTTGACAGCCCTACTCTCATGCTCTCTTCACACAACCCCAATCAAAGCTCCCCTCCTATCAGGGCCAGCTTTTGTCCTCGTTACACATGCCCAAACCATCTCAATTTGCTCTTCCAAGTTTTATCTCTTATGAGGACTACACCTAGGTTGCTTCCAACAACCTAATTCACTTCACAATCTTCTAACACATCATCTCAAAATTCTCATCTGCAACACTCATCCCCTGCTCATGTTGCTTTCTTAGAACACTACCCTACAAAGCATAGCAAGTAGAATAACTGTCTAAAAATTGTTTCCCTTAAGTCACATGGGCACGACATGATCGCAGAGGACACCAGACACATCTTCATATCATCTACCCAAATCTAGTTCTGTTGCAACCATCCTCACCAATCTTTCCATACTTTTTGAGTAACAAAGACAAGGTAATGAAACAACTCAGTTTGAGGAGCCTCCTTAGCCATCGATTCTTCTTAAAGCCCCACATGCATAACTATTCTACTAGAGCAACATTCCAAATTTTCCATCTTGGTTATGATATTTTTTAGGGATCTAGGCTCTTAAGCTTTCCTCCCAAACTCTTGATTGTTTCCTTCATGTATGGGCCGATAAGCAGCCGTCTTTGAATAACATGTGTCTCACCTAGGGTATTCAATAACGGAAACAGTGGCCATAACAGCCATTGTACTTACTGTTACAGGTTGATTAAAAAGTTTGCTCACGGATGTACTATTGACAAGGTTGTGCTGGATGCTGAATTGAATTGAAACTTTGAAATGCAATACCTCAGTTCAATTAAGTACCAGAGTGGCGCTTGTCCCCCTCCACTCAAAATAAGGGACAGGCCCCCAAATAGCAATTCTGATAGTTTCAGACATGGAAATGCAATTAGGGGTCAGCATTATGGAATAGAATGGTCCCATCTCCACTTTGGTCATTTCCTCTACATTTAATTGAATTATTGCATTTGAGTAGAACTGACCATCCAAATGCACCCAAATGCACCCTAAGTGTATTGCATAAAAGTTAATAACAGATGCATGAAGGAAGTTTAGAACTTGAGTGCTTGTGGTGCCTGCGAGTGGTTATTTGCTTCTTGTTTCTTTTGGCAAATTTGGATGTTGTCAAAATTTTCTTCTATATAAGAACTAGTACTATCCATTGCTGTTGTTACCAGTGATTTAAACATCAGTATCGATGCACATATCGTACCTACGGAAACATATCAGTATCACATGGGAAATATCACATGTATCAGGAAATGTAATGCTGTTCGAGGGAAACATTGGGAAATGATGGAATTTTTCAATAAAATTTTGATACATTAAAAGAGACATGATTTAGAATTTAAAAAAAAAAATCACAAAAAAAGGTATGCACAACAAGTTTCCTTTGCATTCGATCCTAAACTATGCATTGACTTATGCCAATTATATCCAAAATTAGTTCATATAATTCACAAATCATACAATAGAAGAATAAAAACAGATTCCCCCAAATAAACATAAGAGAAATTTGGATTTTTGTGGGGTTTTTCACGATTTTATTTTTCGAATTTCCAGTAGGGAATGTATTGCAATGTACTGCCAATACATATCGCAGTGTATCGCATGTATTGACGATATAGGGGAAGTTTATGAAGGGTTTTTGGCAAAGTATCACCATGTATTGATATACATTGCGATATTTCGTGCGATACAAGAAATTTAATAACTCCCCTTCTATATTGTATCAGCCACATGCAATATCGATAGTGTTGGCTGATAGATCAGCCAATATCATCGATATCTAAATCACCAGTTGTAATCTTGTAGCCAGTGACCTTTAACCTCAATGATACAAGAATCTGAATTTTGAAATTCTCACATGATTGAGCAATAGTAAACAAACAATAACATTGTAGCCTTTAAACATGCCTCAATTTCGTTACTATTCATACCTTTTCAGTCAAATCGAGTGCACCACTTATAATTGTTGTCTCATCATGGGTGAGTTCGCCACCCTTACCAGCCTGAAATGGTAGAACTCATGAAATTATGTTATGATGATACTCGACCCAAGATAACTACTAGAGAAATGCTAAGAAGATATGCACGAAGAGGATTGGGGTTTTCTTCACTGCTTGCATGCAAAGATGACATGCGTACAAGATCCAGACCATTCATTATGCTGCCCACCATTAACTTGCCCTAGGCCAAAAATCATGCTGGGCCCTCCTTAGCTAGGGCAGACATCAGAAAAATGGACAAATAGAATAAAAAGACCAATTGGCAATACTCAATGTACACCTATGCTTGGCATGATAAGTGAAGTGGCCTGATTGTTGGGACAGGCCATTTTCATGGTGGGCGGCGTGGGTCACACCTGGTGAAAACTGCCTCTATGAGTGGCATGTTGACATGTTTCCATGAAGAATACCCTTGATCCTCTTTGCTATAGTTAGAGACGGCTTTAACATGTCACCTAGTTCATTTCCAAATTAGGCTCACCTCTTGGCTGTGGATAGAGACGAGGGCTTTTAACTGCGCCCGCCTAAATAGCGCAGATTCATTATGTCCAAGTAAACAATCTAGAAGCTGAAAGCACTTAACCAAGTTAGAAATGGCACAACATGGTTACTTGAATCATTCTTGTTGTAATATCATATGTAATAGAAGATCAAGCAACCTTTCTGCACAAGACAGTATGAAAGAAAACAAGTGATTCATCAGTTCAAGCTAACTACAAATCAGAGAGACATCAATCTACTTAACGCAATAAATGCTACAAAATGTATAGAACAACCAACTCCATTTAAGTAATATAGAAACATAAGAGAATGAGACAGGCAACATCACAAGAAGCTAGGGAAGAAACTTTTAACTTTGCAGCACAATGAAAACTTACAAGGAAAAGCGTAAGGCCAAATTATTGAGATAACACAAAGTAACACCTCTACACTACCTTGCATTTTCCATCCTAGCATCTCTACAGGTTCAAAGGAATGGTAGTAGTTTGAAAATGTGAAATAAACTTGCAAGGCAACAAAGTTCATTGAGATAAGACTGAAAGGACCATAAAACTGATTTTAACAATCAGCAGCCAATGACGTAAAGAATTAATTACGTCCATCTGCGCGGTCTTCAAACTGGACACATCCACAAGCTGCATCTTTCCTAGGAGTTGCTCCCATATTCAACCATGCATTACCCAGGTCTTTCGTCATCATTGACTAGAAAATAAATTACAAAAGGGAAATATTTTTCACCCAAATTGCACTGGCTCATGCCCTTGGAAGACATGACCAATGCAGCATGTCCCTGAAAAAAGGAATAACACCTCTCTTGGGTTTTTGGTTGAGCTCCATGCCTCAAAAAAATGGCATAGCTGAGAGAAGAAACAAGATGCTATATGACATGGTCAGATCAATGTTAAGTCTCTCAAAGCTAGAAAGGTTTTTTTTAGGAGAAGCATTATCCATTACCATTCATATACTTATAACGCTCAAACCAAATTATTAAAATGATTCCTTACAATCTCTGAACAGAATAAACCTGACATAAATAATTAAGAGTTTGGGGTTCTACAGCCCATGTATGGGGTTGGAATAGAGAAGCTAGATAAAAGAATCATAATGTGATTTCATAGGTTTATACCGAAAATTGTGAAAGGATAGTCTTGCAGATTTGAAGAATGGCATGAGAATGGAACTGTTAATGCAATGACAATTCGAGAAGCCATGTTTCTAAAAGATAGTGTGGATGCTAGACTCCAAGTAGATTGCTGGAGTTGTCAGAGATACCAAAACAAAAGTATACATTAATGACGAAAATAATGGAAATGTTCTAGAAACATCTCCACAAGATTCAATAACTAAAACTCAAAAGGGAAATCCCCCACGTGTCAAAATTATCATCGATTAGAAATTACAATGCATGATAAATTAGGAAGAAATTGGTGAAATTTTAACATGAAAGGAAGCCGCAAAGCATCATCTCATAGCTAGCACCTCCAGACCCCTTCATGAACCATTTAATGTGTTACAGATGAGGCCTGAGGGGTTTTAATTCTTTCAAATTGAATTTCCACTACCCCACAAGATAGTATTCTCACTACTAGCGCCATCAGTTTGCCCCCAATTTACATGAACCTTCCTGATCAAATGTCATTGTTAAAGTTCTCCTTCATTTGTACTTGCAGATCACATACACATTCAGTGAAGGTGCCAGCTTCATCACAACTCTAATGGCAACAACACACCAAGTACTTGATCTGGTGATAAAATGTGGTCTCAAATGGCAACTTTGTACCACATGAGAAAGCGGTTCCAGATATTTTTGTATCTGACAATCTCTAATGACTAATCTTTCCTGTGACGAGTTTGAACTACAGTAGCACAAAGCATGAAGTGGCAACAGATTCTGGTGTTGGAGTGGGGAAACGTTCATTTTAGAATATAAAGAAGTAGGTAGGAAAATGGGAGCAGGAGCGAGAGTCTGATGCACAAGTCGGAGAGGGAGAGGAACTTGGATCTTGCAACTAAGGTTTGAACAGCCATCGTCGACTTTGTACCACACAAGGAAGGTGTTTCTAGATCTTCTTTGTATGTGCCAATCTCTGCCCCTCCTATATTTTTTGTTTTATCAATGACATTGTTATTTAAAAGGGAACTAAACATGATGATTAGAGAAAATGTCAGACTGAAAATCAACCAAATCCATTTGTTTGAGGTTGCATCCACATTATAACAGTTGCAGTCACACCCATTTGCAATATAAAAATCCCTGACAGGCATCTGAAGATGGTGGTATAGTCGCCACAGAAGGTTCAACTAATTGTCTGTCAAATTCAACCATTTGTGAGTAATAATGATCAAATGAAATATCTACAGATGGATAAAATAGTATGTGATAAACCTCAAAGTTGACCTACAGGGTCACCAAATACTAACAACTTGGCATGATAAATACATTGTATTTGTAGTTGTCACTAGTATCCAACACATAGCAAAGAAACTTCACTATACTTCATCCAATACATTTCAAATCTCTTCAAGGTACCCTGTACCCAATGACTTTGATCTAATAAATGGGTTTCTCTTGTAATGATCTCAATGAAAAGTATTATCACAACATATAACTAAACAGGAATTTTCTTGCTAGTCTGTCAATTGGGTTGTGACAACAGTTATGCTTTACCAATGTTTTGCATGTCAAACAGAACAGAAAAATAAAGTCTAATTTCTTCCCAGATTATTAAAATACTACTTATTGTAGAAATTACCTTTCCAATAGGGTAGGATATTGGATAGCAAACTATCATCAAAATACGCACAAGCCATACAAAATTCGCGCCCACAGCAAGCCCATATCTTGTACATATGGCTTGTGGAAGAACCTGAGACAACAGGGTAAGGAAGAAATTATTCTTTCTATAGTTAGAAGTAAAATGGCACTCCAAACTTCTAAGTGGAAGCATGATTATTTTGGAAACACAGCTTACCTCTCCAAAAACTAGAACAAATGTCACAGACAAAAAAACAGCAACAAATGGATGGAAAATCTTATCCAAACATATAGGAAGGGCCTGCAGGTAGCAAGTAGATAAAATCAAGTCACAATCAAGAAGAAGATAATGAATCTATGATGGGAGATAAGACTGGAAAAAATGGAAACCAATTAAGGTAAAAGTGTAACTAGATTAAAAGAAACAAAAATATATATTCAGAAAACAACTTCAGTACTCTTCAAGATAAGATGTCTTTTATTTACAGAGGTTGGCACCAGTGTTTTCCGTATTGTTATCGCATAGTGTATCGCACCCTTGGGATACGGATACATATTGGTTATCGCATGGGACTTTTATTTACAGAGGTTGGCACCAATGTTTTCTGTATTGTTATCGCATAGTGTATCCCATGCGATACATATTGGTTATCGCATGGGATATATCAGTTGTATCGTTTAATGTATCGCTGTTGCTGGGAAAAATGGCGAAACATTGGAAAATTGGTCAAATTTTTCTATGAAACTTCAGGGATTGTTAAAAAGGACATCAATACACACTTAGAAATCAAAACATCACAAAAAACAGGTGCACATAATAGGTTTCCTTTGTATGGGGTCCTAATTTATGCACTATCTGACTGAATTGATGCAAGTATATTCAAAGTCTATTCATATAATTTATAAATGCAAGAAGATATGCATGGAAACACAAGCAATACATTCAAAAGCAAAGGAATAAGTAGAAAACTAGAAATATACCTGTGAATAATATATGTGGTTGTGGCTCAGACCCACATAGAGCTGCGCAGTGGCTCAAAATCATTATCTCCATCTTGACGGGACTAGGTATAGTATTGTTGCTCCAAAAACTAACAATACTATGCCCAGGTCATAGTAAAATGATACCAGTGAAGATTCTCTCTAACATAACACTGGTACTCATCCTTTCCGATTTGAGAAAATTTGGGAAAATTTCGGTTTTTTTTTCAAAATTTTAGCAAATTGGCTCATTTTCCCCCAAATCCCAAAATTAGAGTGTATGTGATAATCATCAAACACTCCTGAATACTCTGAAATGGGGGCCAATTAACTATTGATTAAAGCGAAATTTCGAAAAAAAACTATTTTTTAACATTTTTAATTAAAAAATATTTTTTTCTAAAAAATCCACAAATTACCAAGAATCACTAGATCGGGTTACATACATGTTTGATTTTGTGTTTGGACAAAGATTATTACCAATTTACGTGAAATTGAGAAATTTCAATTTTTCTTAATTCTTCACAACTCGGCCCATCTCCACCTGATCTCGAAATTGAAGCCTCAAATCCATTTTTTTTTTTTAATGAAAAACATGAAGAATCATATATTTGTAATAATTTGACACTGATTTAACATGATTTACAACACAAAATAAATCGAAAATAAAAAATGCTCATCGGATCGAACAGGTGGGATATATTTGCACTGCATGTTCGTTTTATATCTCACGGCTGGGATACAAGATATATCGTGGGATATATCGGTCAATATCGTTGATATAGAAAACATTTATGGAAATGACCGTGGCCCCCAACTCAAATTATTTGCATCTTCAACTTCTGGAATAATGGAAATGAACATAGCCCCCAACTCCTTGGATAACTGCTTTCTATCAAAGATTCCAAAACAAAATTTACCAAGTCCACCTTAAAAAACTATTGGGAAACCATTAGGACCCAGGGCTTTGTCCTCACCTAAAGAATCCACCGCCTTCTTAATTTCCTCTTCTGAAACCGGCTTTTCAAGGTTCACAACGTCCACTTCAGGAATTTGAGAGAACTCCAAATTATTCGACCTAGGCCGCCTCCAACCATCACTTGAGATGAACCCCTTAAACAATTGCACTATTGCATCACAAACTTGTTTTTTTTTCCTCCACCCATTGATTATCCATGATAAGACTTGAGATCCTATTGGTTCTCATCTAGCACTCACCATGTTGTAAAAAAACCAGGTGCTATAATCGCGATCCTTTAGCCAAATTGCCCTCAACCTTTGGCACCATTTAATTTCTTATTCTTTGAGATGATTTGAATACTCCAACAACAACTTTTCTCTAAAACACATTTCCTCCTCCTTCCCCACCTTCTTCCTTGATGTCTAGAGACTGAACATCATTCAAAATGTTGTCCGTCTCAACTTCGCAATTGCCCATGACCTCCTGTTCCCAAGCTGAAATCTTCCCTTTCGAAACTTCAACTTCTGAGTTCTGGCCAAGCACAAAACCTACATAACCCTGAACCTGACAAGAATCCCACCACTGTTGCACCAAGTCTTTGAAGCCAACCACTTCTAACCACAGGAATACAAATCTAAAAGGTCTTAGATGCAAATTTTCCTCCTCTGCATCAAGAAGGATTGGATGATCATCAGAAATAGGTCAAGGAAGACAAAGTTGATTCACCTTCGAATATTTTTCAATCCAATCAGGCGACAACAAGAACCTATCAATATGGGACAAGACAGCCTTCTCTTGCCCATTGGACCAGGTAAAAGCACCGCCTAACAAAAGATCAACCAAACTGTTCGAAGAGATCCAAGCTGAGAAGTCCCTCATAATTTTAGTTACCCTACCTCCATTCGACTTCTCGTAAGAAAACCAAGTCAGGTTGAAGTCACCGCCAATACACCACGATAAATACCATTTAGTTCTAACTAAGTTTAATTCCTCCCAGAGAAAAACATACCTCTCCAGCTGGCAAGGATCGTAGACAGTCATGAAAACCCATATAAAACCATAAGCAACTTCTTTTAGGAATTAGGATAACAAAGACAAAGTAAGACTCGCACCAACACTCCTCTTGAACCTAAATCACATTATTCCAAGCTAAAATGACACCACCAATCACACCAACTGCATCAAGTGAGGCCCAATCCTGGCTTTTGATCTCCCAAATGGAATTCATTGCTGAACTGTAAACTGACTATAGCTTGGATTCCTAATCAAGATCAACTGAACCTTTGCTTTAGGGCATTAATCCTTGATCTTTAGCCTTTTTTACTTGAACACCTCCCCCCCCCCCCCCCCCCTCGCACGTTCCAATTGAGCATCTTCATCGAGACGCCAATCTTCCCCCCTCTTAGAGCTGTCTTTGGATCCAGAATGAGAATCGTAGTTGATTGATGATTCTAGACCGATTAATTCCCTCCACCCTCTAAGCGTGCGTCTTGGTTTCTTTTGGGATTGAAGTTGCTGCTATCGCACAACTGACTCCTTCACAAACCTGAATAGAGGGAAAACATCCTTGTCACGATCCCTGAAAGTTACTCATATCATTTTCCCAATCGGGTCAATCGCTTCCTTAATACTACAAAGATCACTACGGGAAAGGGAAGTTAAGTGGGAGTCGCCCCTTGTTGACCGAGGCGCCTTCGACAAAGGGAGGTAGGGGAACACCCGCCCTCCACTAAAGCTTAACCCAATAAAACTTGGAGCAGCTCAATGTTCAACAAATCTAATGGAGACGGCTTACAAAAGGTGAGCTTCTGAAGCAAAGGATCCTCTTCTTGCTGATTGAGGTCATCCTACTCCTAACTGACATCGAAACGTCCTTCAAAGCCGTCTAGAGAAGGATCATAGGGGGAGAGGATGACCAAGGAATTCGCTTCTGCATAACTCCTTTCTCCTCTTGCTTCAGAAGAGAATACTTCAAAGGCGTTCACCAAATGCCTATCCCCAGCTAAGCTTTCCTAGAGATTAAGACGAAAAGAACTGGAAGTAAATCGCTCTCTTCGAATTGAAATAAAATAAATCTCGCACACTAGAGAATGGTCGTGACTCATGACTTGGGTTACACGTGCCAGTGAAGTCGCATGTGATGGAGAGTATTTGAGTCTTTAGCGTTGGAGATGGCCCACCATGTCCACATGTCACTCTCTTTGGAAACTGACAAACGTCTTTCCAAGGCAAACGTCTCTCCAGTAGACAGATGTCACATACTCCATCAGCAGGACACCAGTCACCCACAAGCTTGCTCTGAAACCCCTCACCATTCACTAGTCTTGGAGATTAAAAAAAAAGAGGATCAAACCTACCAATCCTCACCAATCACCATCTATCACACCTCTTGAGCATGGGTTAAGACACGTGTTCCAAGCCTCCATCATCTCTCTCCCGAAGCTCCCAGCATCAAAGCCTTCTCGATCTTTCTCTCTCCAAAGTTTTTCAGCATCGAAGTTGTCTCGATCCTTCGCTTTAAAGCCTCTGCACCACTAAAATCCAACAAACGAGACAGCCCAACCTCTCCCCCCAAGCCAACATTTACTTTGGTCTCCTGAACTTCCCAAAGCCTGCAATGTAGCTACACAACTTCATCCTAGGGGAGACACGTGTACTGAGTCTTAGGGCCCTCCCCCTGAGGAAAACTACTTTAAAGCCATGACGCTTGACGAGCTATCAT
Source organism: Liriodendron chinense (assembly GCA_003013855.2). Lineage (NCBI taxonomy): Eukaryota > Viridiplantae > Streptophyta > Magnoliopsida > Magnoliales > Magnoliaceae > Liriodendron > Liriodendron chinense. The sequence continues at coordinate 49,162 of PVNU02002470.1, forward strand.
CCGCTTGATGAGCCTACATTGTCTTCTCCCTCCCCTTAATTACACCTGAGAGTGTCGGCCTACATGTCACCTCGAGCTGAGCTAGGCAGCCACCTACCCCCTCCCCTCCAAGCTGCTGACACGTTGGCAGGCTAGCATCTGGTACTCTGCCTTCCTCGACCACCCTAGTTCTACTCCTATCCCCTAAGTGGCTCCACTCCTGAGCCACCCTGGAGTGGAATCATCATGATGTTTGACGTGCTGTCAACCGCTTGACGAGCTTGCGTCGTCTACTCCCTCGCCTTAATTACTCCTATCAGTGCTGACCTACGTGTCGCCTCGAGCTTAACCAGCCAACCAGCTACCTACCGCCTCCCCTCCATCCAGTTGTTAACATGTCCATATGCTAGCATCTGGTGCTCTATCTTCCCCAGCAACCCCGGTTCTACTCCTTCCCCCCGAGCAGCACCCCCCCTCCTCGCGACTGTCTCTCCACCCTGATGAGAAGCTGCCTTTCTCCAACCGCAATCAAAATAGTCGCAAGGTCCTCCTCTCTTCCGGATGCAGATCTAAACAGCACTAACTCCCTCCCCCTTTCCCATTTTAGCATCAATGGTGATCACTTCTCCCATGCAGGACCCTAAGGCCAAAAAAGTATCCTTGAATCATATCTCCATTGGAACTATTAAACGGCGACATGGTGCTAATCTTGAGGACCTTATGAAAAGATACGATGAGAAGAAGAAGAAAGATGTAAGAGAGAAACAATGAGAGAGAGAGAGAGAAGAGAGAGATAGCAAGAACATGAGATGCTTAGGTTGTATTGAAACCCTAGCCCTCTACTCTTATTTCTAATGGTAAAAACATGAAAGGGCCCCATGGACCTTATAACATGGACTTAGGCCCAATGGGCCTTATTCAACTATCAACCTTTCAACACTCCCCCTCAAAATGGAGCATCCTAGTGAGGCCCAACTTGGAACAAGGCTTAACATAATCAAACCTAAGAAAGAAAAAAATTCTTCTCTAATAGAACCCACCAAAGAAAAGAAAAAAAAAAAACAAAAAACAAAAAACAGAAGTTAATGGAGCCGAAGATGGAGAACTCCCGCCATCACCACTCTCTCCGAGTTTGCTTTCGGTATTTACAGAGATCCATATGTCATTTTCCCTAGGAGGCTTCATCGCATAATCCCCCTTCGTCGGCTCACAGTAGGCCTCTAGCTAAGTCGTGATTGCCTCCCGAGTCACCCCTGGTCTCCAGTGAACAATTGCAGATAGTTGCAGAACACCCAGAGAGTTCTCAACGACCCATGGGACCAATCACCACCATCGGCACCAAAGTAAAAGAACCCTTCCAAACCCAGTTGCTCTCGATCACTGACATCTTCTCTTCCTCCCTCAGCACTTATTTCTCCCCATAAGAGGGGTGGCTTGCTCTGCCCGCTACACATCCCCAAACGACCTCAACCCTTCTCCCCTAGCTCTCCTCCCTTCTTGTACACCCTTGCCTCCTCTCCTAAGACCTGTTGCACCTCCCCCCTACCAAAACTGGAAATATTGCGGACCTCATAAGGCACACTATTGATCATATCCTCGGGCCATACCACGCCTTTTGAATTGAAAGTTCTCCCCCCGAAACCCTTGCCAGTCAAAGCTACCATCGCTTTTGATGTCTCCTCCACCGATTCCATCCTGAAGAAGGCGAAGCCCCTCAATCTCGAAGACTTCCGGTCAATAGGGATAATTACCTCTTTAACCACCCCAGACAACTCTTGAGAAGTTCAAACCATTCCAATCTTCTGGGAAGTTCTCCACAAACAAGGTAGGTAGCTCCAGGAGAGGCTCATGGCCCATTGCAAATCTTCCTTTCCAACTCTACTTCTTTTTCTTCTTCTCAACCTTACACCGCTGCCCTTCTTCTCTCCTTTCCGCTCCTCTGCTCGTACTCTCTCCTCTCCTCCCTTCCACGCCCTTCCCTGACCACCCTCTTGCTCAACTCCCTTCCCTCTAGTTTCCCCTTGACCCCCACCCCACCTTGACCCTTCTCTCCTCCAACTCTTGACCTCCTCCTCGAGACTATTTCTCTATCCCTCGAACCAGAGAAACCGCTCCTTCTACTCAACTCACCCTGCTCGATATAATTCTGACGTCTATCCAAAGTTGGTTGCATAAAGATCTTCTTGCGAACTGCAAGGTTTTTTTCTTCCCCACCCTTGAATGAAAAGCTCATTCCTTTAAACGTTTTGGTGTACCTCCAAACTCACTGGACTCAATAAAACTAGGACGAGTCAACCAAATCTAGAATTGACTCTGGAACCTATGGCCAAGGAAGTCATGGACAAGTCATGGCTTGCTTGGTGTCCGCAACCCAATTATCTGGCCCATGACTTGGCCAGTTGACTCAGGCGAGTGCCAAGTTGACCCACTTGGTTTAAACTATGGTTACAAAACTGACAAGTGACAAAACGATGTCAGAAGTGAGGGGGCATACATGGACACAAATATAATAACATTCATATCATCAATAGCATAGCCGGTATTCAAATTTATAAATGCAAGGTGAAATAATATGATTAATTAGAAGAAATTTTAGCTAAGGCCATACCTCCATTGCACAAGCATTACAAAGAAGCAAAGTCACGAGAAGTTGGTGCTGCTTTTGAACGACTGGAAGGATAGCAGCTGCAAAAGTAAATTGATAAAATGAAAATCATGCCCAAAGCAACAAAACACCATCACAAGCTTAACAAAATATACAATGTTGAGGAGCTGCTAAGATGAAGCTTCACATGCAAGCACTCAATAAGTTCAAATACAAATTAAAGCATTGATTGGAATAGGGTTCGATTTAATGATTCTACAAGAATCGAGATATGAATAAAACTCTTGACAAAGATCAAAGAAGTATACAAGTTTTTAGCTTTTACGGTACAGCGTATGAATATTGCTAAATCTATGGAAGGGCATAATTGTCACTTGACAGTTGACATATATTCATAAAGTTTCCCATACACTAGTGTACCTGACAGAGAGATGGATCATCAGTTTACACCACCAAGCAGAACAAATTACAGGTGGACATCAGGCAGGACAGACCAAAGTCCACTTGTACCATGATTGCAAACAATAGTAAAGGAGAAAATGAAAACAAAAGAAAAAAGACCTACAACCAAACCACTGTAATTTACACAGATCAGCATGCAAAAACCTGGGGGGTGGGGGGTTATTAAAAGTATCTCAATTTAATAATGTCTCTCTCAAAAATCTCAATCTTATAATAGAGAATTATGGAAATGACAGGGGTGACAGACTGATGGACCTGCTTCAAATGATGGACCACACAGCAACCTACAAGGCTACAACAAGAACAAGCACTGACTGATTTTATCATTCAGCCCACTTGGATGATCGATTGCCTAGGAGATGATAAGAACCCCAGGCCCCTTTGAGTGTGTGGACAGACAAAGTTTCCCCCAACGTATCTTGTCTGGTCATCACTGCTCTCCAGCAATCTTCCTTCACCTTGCCTCTCTTCCCTCCTTCCTGGTAGGAGGGCTTCCATGGCTGGCCCTTGTCTGCCATTTTCCCTACCTAGTCAAATTCATGACTGCGTCAATAAGGCTAAATTCTAAAATATTGACCACATTCTAAAGAAAATTCAGTTTTGTCCATATGGATTTTTTTAAAGGATTATATGGATGGAATAGGTGATGCATACTCATAAAACTTGTTGAGTTTTTAGAACCCAAACAAGTCTTAGTCAAAAGGAACTTAGTTGAGCTTCTTTTTAGTCTTGAACACCAACACCAAAGCCCGGAAATATTTAATATCTAATATAAAAATTTTGAGTTGAGTTCTTTGGCCTGTATCCACTTTTGTTTTGTTATGGTTTCCTTTGAATAAATTTGAGATTATCCATCACAAAATATTTAATATTTAATATTTATGAATAGTGTAGTCTTGGCGAGTTGAGTCAATCTTTTTTCAAGTCGAGTTGAGAATCAACCAAATCATGACAAAATCGATTTTTTTACTCTTGATGGAACATGACCGAGTTCGAGTCTTCAAACATATATTGATAGGGTCAAGATCATCTTCTACGAACTCGTACTTCCAACATTTGAAGGCATAAATACCTTATATCTCGCCATGTGGTAGTCTTCAAAATTGCTTGCGACAAGAGGATGGCCTTGATCATTTGGTTGTCATAATTGCTTCGTAGACTTCATCCAGTTACCCACTTATTCCATGTCCCCTTTCAGAAGCAGGACCTTCTTAGGGGTCAAATTGGGGTATCGCACACATCAATGGAATGTCAAACTAAGTGTCAAACTGAGGACCACCATGTTTCGTTATGTATGCCATTCCATCCGATCAATGGACGCATTCTACAATGATGTGATCTTGCCAAACCCTTTTGTTTAGATTCCCTAATCTCCATTGCCGCTCAGATTGTTAGGGTCAATCGAATGCATTCACCTTGTGGATGCCTAATTTTCAAGTATTGTGTCCCACATTATTAGGTGCTCACTCTTTCCTTTCTGTCTCGATGGCAGACAAAACAACACCTACTATAGCCTATATTTAGTTTTGTCACAGAAGCCTTCTACTTGAGGTGTCGCACCTGCTCTAGAACCTATTTACAAGCCTATTAGTGCTCCCCTTATTATTGTTGCCATGTTTCCACTCAGGCCTTTTTTTTTTTTTTGAAAGATGACTAATTTTATGAAAGGCACAGCAAAACAAAGGCTGCACAAAAAGAAAGGAAGAACAACCAGCAAACAAGAAAGAGAGCCACCGAGACAGCGACTCAATTACAACCCAAGAAATTCCAAACAACAATCCCTTAACTTGGACACAACCAAAGACCATTTGATGATGAAGGATTGAATTCTATGAGACAAGGCTTCAACAGATCTCTTGGAGTTGTCGAAGCACCTCGCATTCCTTTTTTCCCATATTGCCCACCAAATAGCAAGAGAGCCATCCTCCAAAGCGTCTTCCTAGGGTGACCGAGACCCACACCGTGCCAATCGAGCAAGCAAAGATCGACCGAGCATGGGAGACTCCATGAGATTCTGAAACAACCCATAATATCTGCCCAAATTGGCACAATAAATGGGCAATGCAAGAAATGATCCATCGACTGTCCATTTCGCATGCACATAAAACGAACATTTGGGATCATCATGCCTCTTTTTCTGCAAATTATCCACGGTGAGCACTTTCTTCCTACCAACAAGCCACCCAAAAGCTGCAATCTTAGGGGGAACAGGATAGGACCACATGAAGTGTGTGCTCAACACAACTCTTTACTGATCAACACTGCAAAGGAGAGAATAAAAAGATTTGACCGAGAAACGGCTGATGCTATTAACTTTCGAAATCATCTTATCCACTTCAAACTCGACTGGGACAATAAAATAAATGCATTCCAAGAGATTGACATACTCTTGAACTTCCTCGCCCTGAAGCAAGTGTCTACAAGGAGACTCCCACACAACCGCTCCACCAACACAGGAGAAGCAATTCACTACACAGATGGAAGGTGATGACAAGTACTTAATATTGTATAAATAACCCAAGTTGTTAAAAGCATTATCATCATTTTTCCGGTTAATTAACCTTCTTTAGATGGATTTTCACTATGTAGGAGGTTAGTAGAGGTTGAAGATGATCCAAGCCAATCAAGACGTTTAAAAGGCCCAAAAGTGATTAAGATCAAGCATGGGGGCGATCCTGAAGAAAATCAAGACGTAAAAATTAAAGGCCGGATCATATTCTATGGTGGATATGGAGTGGAAATAACTTAGAAGAACTCATCAAGGCCACACACTTTGGAAAACCAGGTCGTGCATGTCAAACGATCATGATTGGGCGTTCATACAATGTTGGACGATTAGGATTAAACACCCATATATGAGACTAGAGCTGGGCACAAACCAAGCTAGCTCGAAAACTCAACTCGGATTGGTTTGAAAAAACCCGCCATGGATTGGTTCAAATAGAAGTTCAAACCAAACCAAGCCTTGGAGTCAAGCTCGTTTAAAAAAACAAACCAAGCTCAAACCAGGGCAGTACCGGCTCGGCTCGTAGATTGTAAGCACACTGTTTCCTGTGGTGTGATCCACTTGAGCTTTGGATATGATTCAATTTTGGGATCATGTTCTAAAATGATACGTAAAACAAAAGGACGGGATGGATAATACATATACATGACGACATAGATAATACATAATACATATATAGGACTGCACACTGTTTCCTTGCACTTGTAAAGTTATGCTTGTGTGTTTGTTTGGAAAAAGCTCTTACATGTCTATTTTGAAGTTGCACTCCTCCTTTGGAGGATGTTAAACATCATGTAGTAAGATACTTTTGTATTTTTATGTTATTTCCAACTTTTTAATTCTTTCTATTTAAACAAACAAACAAACAAAAAAAGAGCCGCCACCTACTTGAACTTGGCCCAGCCTGGTTTGAAATTTTCGACCAAACCGATCTCGGCCCGAACCAAATTTTTCTTGAGCAAACCAAACTCAGTCTGCATGGGTTGGCCCGAAACCCAAACTGGGCCAATCCACAAACTAGGGTGGCACAAAAACAAGCCAAACCAAATTAGGGCTAACTCGACCCGGCCTATATCATTGCCCACCTCTATATTAGACCAGTTGTGCATTAAGCAACAAATGAAGAATGTCTATCTCCATCATCCTTTCTCACATATTCACGCATTCAAAGGAGCCTCTCTTCATGCACGTGCGTTCATCAAGGTGGGCATCCCACTTCCTCAAAGTGTGCAACATCCAAAGTGGAGATCAACATCTCACACAGCCAGCAAGGCTAATGATTGGATGTCTCTCTACACACTTGTTTTGGAGTGGAGTTTCATCACCAATATCATGCACGTCACACGTGCAAGAGCTGTCCATCTCTCACCTCCACACGTATAGCAAAGAGGACGTCTTTCGAGCTCTTCATGCGTGGGGCAACTTCAACGCGTGCAGCCAGCTGAAGAAGAACTCTCACACACATGCCGACTCAAGGATTATCCATTGCCTCCTCACGTGAGCTTTTACACAGCAGCGCTGGTGAATGTTTTCTTCGCACATACAAGTAAGGAGCATCACAAGATCAGCGCCCTCATCATGTCAGCACGTCCAGATAGAAAACATCTCCACCATCCATCATGTGGACTAGTCATGAGCCTTAGACACGTTCAGTTGGACACCTACTTCTCCCACATGGTAGATAAGAGCTCATGATCAACATCCAGCAAGGGACGATCAACCAAACTCCACCGTTCATCAAAAGTTCAACAACCGACCGTCCTTCACCTCCATCACACAAGCAAATGGACCTCAGTTGTCTCAACCCAACCAGCGTCCTTGCTCCACTATCCTTCCGTCATCCTTCTCAACAGCCCATCTCTAACACTTGCTCATGCGTCCAAGGGCTTCAACCCCACCAACGTGGGGCATTCTCCAGCCGTTCACCATCTCAAGCTCCTTCCAACAAGCAACTAGTGGACCCCACCTTGCACCATCCACCAGCAAGAAGGCGGGATGTCCTTCAACTCCCTCACGTCAAGCAGTAAGTGGATGTCATCCACTCCTATGCCTCCGGCAATCATCAATGGTGGAAGATTACACCCCACGTGCAAGGCAGATCCAGTAGCCATCACACGTGACCAGTAACAAATGCTGTCCCCAGCTCCCACATGTGCAACCCCTACATATCCAGCCCACACATGCTGCAGCAAAGCTAATGGGCGTTCATCTCCTCCACATGTGCCTAACAAAGGAGGTGTCTCACTCCCTTCACACGTAAGGTTAGCCAACAAAGGTTGCCCGTCCAGCAGATGGAGAGATTCTCCACGGTCCACTTGTAGATCAGCATATCCAACCGTCCAGCACACTGTCCACCACCATCATCACCTTCCACCCATTCCAACGCATCAATCAATAATGCCCAGCATCATCCCCTGTGTGTGCAAGTAGCAACACGCGCAGCCATCCAGTGTGGTGTCTAATTTCAGCTCTTCTTCAAAGCATCTCCAAGCGTGCAGCCTGATCACTGTCCAGCAGCTAGATAGTTTAGCAAATGCTGATCAAATGACGCTTGCAAAAAAAAATCCTTTCATCTCACATGCCAGGCTTCACCAACTCTCTCACATGTGGAGCTTGCAATTGAAGCAAAGCTCTCTCTCTCCCCCACACGTGAGGCTAGCTAAGAGACACCTCATCATCCAAGCTTAACTCCAAACCTAGAGAAAAGAAAGTACACTCCAAACCTAGACAAAATTTCTCATAGGGTTAGAGTGTACTTCTCCAAACCTAAAAAAAAGTCAGGTACTCCAAACCTAGAGAAAAATTCTCATAGGCTTGGAGTGTACCTCCCCAACCACTTCAAGAGGCTATAAAAGTGGTTGTTCCCTTCTCATTTTCATCATCTCATTCTCCTCCTCTTCTCTTTTTTTTATTTCTTTATTTCTTTTGTAAAGTAGTGTAGAATTTCATCTTTCTTTGAGAATTAGTCCTCCATTGTAATGGTCGGCTAAACGTCTAGCTAAGGCTAGGGATGAAGCCTTTGGTGAAATCTCAAGATTTGATTTATCTTGGTTAAACAATTGTGGCATGAATGTTGGAGTTCCATTTGTTTGATTGATTTGGGTATCTACCTCGGCAGAAGCTATCAATGTGCATGGCTCCTTGATCCATCGTCGACTCCAGGCACACTGGATGTTTGGGATTCCTTGCACTTTAATTAGCTAATTCATGATCAATGCAATCATTTGATACATCATTGACTCTGGGCACAATGGATGCTTATAATTCCCTACAGTCATCGAGCCAGTGCAGGAAAAGCCATCGATCTATAAAATCCCTTGATCCACTATAGACTCCAGGCACAATGGATTCTTTAGATTCCCTGTGATCGATCGACGAGATCTTAACGGTTGGATCGATCAATTAAAGTCTCCTATCTTGTAAGTGTGCATCTGATCTTATGAATTTGTGCTCTTTATCAATTGACTTTTCGGCAAAGTTATTGATCTGTATAATTTCTTGATCCATTGTCAACTCCGAGCACAGTGAATGCTTGAAATTCCCTGCAATCAACTAACGAGTGCTTCATGGTCAGATCGATCAGTTAAGATCACCATCTTTTTGTGAAATATGCAAGTGGTTTAACCATTTTATTATCCGATTAGAATGAATCTTTATTCGATTCCAGTTGAGTTATAGTTGAATCAATTAATCAAACTTTGTGGATTAATCAAAGGTAGATCCCTAAGGCCTTAGCCCTTTCCTATTCTTGTTTTTTATCACATACACAACTACCTTCACTCTTGTGGATAAATCAGATTTTGTCTCTCCCATTTAAACTAATTTCATTAAGTGTTCTTAACCCTTAACCTTGTGGTTCAACCTTAATCTCACCGAGTATTTACTACTTCACTACCTGCACTTGGGTGTGCAATTTTTGGATTGTAGCAAGTTTTTTATCATGGACTAGCTAATTGATGTACAAGGAATTCCAAGCATCCATCGTGCCCGGAGTCTACGATGGATTAAGGGGCCATACACATCAATAGCTTCCGCCGAGGTAGATACCCAAATCAATCAAACAAAAAGAACTCCAACATTCATGCCACAATTGTTGAACCAATATAAACTAAACCTTGAGATTTCACCAAAGGATTCATCCATAACCTTAGCTAGAGGTTTAGCCAACCATTACAATGGAGGACTAATTCTCAAAGAAAGATGAAATTCTGCACTACTATACAAAAAAAGAAATAAATAAAGAAAAGAGAAGAGAATGAGATGATGAAAATGAGAAGGGAGCAACCCCTTTTATAGCCTCTTGAAGTGGTTAGGGAGGTGCACTCCAAGCCTATGAGAATTTTTCTCTAAGTTTGGAGTACCTTACTTTTCTTCTAGGTTTGGAGAGGTACACTCCAAGCCTATGAGAAATTTTATATAGGTTTGGAGTGTACTTTCTTTTCTCTAGGTTTGGAGTGAGGCTTCGATGATGAGGTGTCTCTTAGCTAGCCCCACATGCGTGGGAGGAAGAGAGAGAGAGAGAGAGAGAGAGAGAGAGAGAGAGAGAGCTTCAATTGCAAGCTCCACATGTGAGAGAGTTGGTGAAGTTTAGCGTGTGAGATGGAGGGATTTCTTTTTGCAAGCTTCACACATGTGAAGGAGGGAGTTCTAGTTGCCCACACACATGAGTGGAGAGTGATGCTCCTTGTTTTGTTGTTGCATGAGTGGAGAGAGGCAACTCCTCTAGCTATGAACACGATGGGGCTAGAGTCTAGCAGTTGTTGGAAAAGGGACAGCTGGATTTGATCAGCATCTGTTGAACTATCCAGCTGCTGGACCGTGATCAGGCTGTACGCTGGAGATGCTTTGAAGAGGAGTTGAAACTGGACAACACACTGGATGGTTGCACGTGTTGTTGCTTGCATGTGCAGGGGATGCTGTTGGAAATTGCAGATGGAGCTGATGGACGCGTTGGAATAGGCGGAAGGTGATGGTGGTGGTGGGCAGTGTGTTGGACGGTTGGATGAAAGGGGTATCATTGCTAATCTACAAGTGGACGGTGGAGAATCTCTCCATCTACTGGACGGGCAACCCTTGTTAGCTAACCTTACGTGTGAAGGGAGTGAGACACCTCCTTTGCTAGGCACGTGTGGAGGAGATGAACACCCGTTAGCTTTGCTGCAACTCATGTGTGAGCTGGATATGTAAGGGTTGCACATGTGGGAGCTGAGGATAGCATTTGTTGTTGGTCACGTGTGATGGCTGCTGGATCCGCCTTACACGTGGTGTGTAATCTTCCACCATTGATGATTGTTGGATGCATAGGAGTCGAGGACATCCACTTGCTAATTGACGTGAGGGAGTTGAAGGACATCCAGCCTTCTTGCTGGTGGGGTCCACCAGCTGCTCGTTGGAAGGAGCTGCAGATGCTGAACGGCTAGAGAATGCTGCACGTTGGTGGGGTTTGAAGCCCTTAGACGCACAAGCGGGTGCTAGAGATGGGAGGCTAAGAAAGATGATGGAAGGATGGTGGAGCAAGGACGCTGGTGGGGTTGAGGTAGCTGAGGCCCATTTGTTGTGTGATGTAGGTGAAGGACGGTCGGCTGCTGAACTTTTGATAAACGGTGGAGTCTGGCTTATCGTCCCTTGCTGGACGTTGATCATGAGCTCTCGTCTGCCATGTGGGAGAAGTAGGCGTCCAGTTCCACGTGTCTAAGGCTCATGACTGGTCTACGTGATCGATGGTGGAGATGTTTTCCATCTGGACGTGCTGACGTGATGAGGGCACTAATCTTGTGATGCTCCTTGCTTGTATGTGCAGAGAGAACATCCACTAGCGTTGCAGCTGCACACGTGAGGAGGCAATGGACAGCCCTTGAGCTGGGACATATGTGAGAGCTCTTCTTTAGCTGGTCGTGAGCTGGCTGCACACGTTGAAGTTGCCCCACGCGCGAAGAGCTCGAAAAACATCCTCTTTGATACACGTGTGGAGGTGAGAGATGGGCAACTCTTGCACATGTGACACACATGAGATTGTTGATGGAACTCCACTCCAAAACAAGTGTGAAGAGAGACATCTAGCCATTAACTTTGCTGGCCGTGTGAGATGTCGATCTCCACTTTGGATGCCGCACACTTTGAGGAAGTGGGATGCCCACCTTGATGAACGCACGTGCATGAAGAGAGGCTCCTTTGGATGCATGAATACGTGAGAAAGGATGATGGAGATAGAAGTACTCCATTTGTTGCTTGATGCACAGCTAGTTTCATATATGGGCGTTCAATCCTGACCATCCAATCTTGTATGAATGCCCAATCACGATCGTTCGACATGCACAACCTGGTTTTCCAAAGTGTGTGCCTTGATGAGGTCTTCTGAGCTATTTCCACTCCATCTCCACCGTAGAATATGATCCAGCCTTTAATCTTTACTGCTTGATTTTCTTCAGGATCGCTCCCATGCTTGATCTTGATCACTTTTGGGCCTTTGAAATGTCCTAATTGGCTCGGATCACCTTCAGCCTCTGCTAACCTCCTACATAGTGAAAATCCATCTAAAGAAGGTTAATTAACCGAAAAAATGATGATAATGCTTTTAACAACTAGGGTCAATTATACAATATTAAGCACTTATTAGAAGGATCCAGCGCCAGGCTGTAAATGGAAGGATACGACTCTTTAAGTGCCGCATCACCCACCCAAACATCCTCCCAAAATCACACCGCCTTCATGGAGCATACCCCTTCCCATAATGCATAACCTCTGTAAGTAGACGACTCTCTAGTCCCCCCCACTTAGGCCTTCTCTAACTCAATCCTATCATTTGTAGTCTTTGTTGTTTCTAAATCAATAAAGTCTATGATTCAAAAAGGATGCCATTGAATAAGATATTTTCTATATCTCATTAATATAAATAAATATTTTAAACCCATTAATGTTTCCCTACGTAGATGTTTTCATCTTGTTCTTCCTCCATCAATTTCAATGAGTTTTCCTTTACCAAGAAAATACAAAAAATTAAAAGAAAAAATTAGGATTCAATGTGATTACAAATAGTGTGCGTGTAATTTGGGATGCTAGATATGCATACCATACATTTTCTAATTCCATTTTATTTCAGTCTAACGGTTTGGGAATTCAATTATTCATGCTCATCGTGCTTGTCTAGCATTACATGTTCTAGACATCAAACGTTTGCAAATCCCAATTTGTGGGGTGGCATGCAATACTTGTGCTGAGGTGCATGCAGCATGAGGTGTGAACGTGTTGGTAATCATGCATTGGTGGGTTCCTTGCTAGTTTGCACAACAAAGTACTCAAGCATGACCCTTCATTTGTGGATACTTCATGCTTGGCAGTTGGACCAGCAACTGCCCCTCCACAACCATACTTTGTTCGCTTGCCCAAAGTGTACTAGTTCGACTGAGGATCAAGACTGGCTGGATCATGCTAGACAGCAATGGTGTCAATGTGAGCCTCTGTGGTGGACCTTTCCATGAACCTATGTAAAAGAAAAGGTTGTTGTATGGTGGGCAGCCGATCATTTAAAAAAAAAAATAGGTTAATTGATACTGCATTTTCTTTTATGAGTGTGAATGAAATGAGGATGTCCTGTGTGAGTGTAAAACTTGCCTTAGGGTAGAATTTTCCAATGTCAAACAGTCAACAATTAAGGGAACTTTAGGCATTTGTTAAATTGCAAGGCTTTAATGTTATTCAACATGCCTAAGAAATGGGTTATTTGAGCTTCTTTAATCGTGCCCATTCACATAGTTGTGTACTAGAACCTCTCTCTCTCTCTCTCTCTCTCTCTCTCTCTCTCTCTCATATGTTGTTTCAGCATTCACATGACATCAGAGAGTCCATGGAACCTCACTTCATCCTCTGCAATCATCTCACTGCTACTTCATATAGCTGTTTTGATTGCTTAAGGAGGCAACATCGTTTTCTTCCTCTTGCAGAACCAGTTGGATTCTGCTCATGTGACTGCCATTGATGGCATAAGAGACGAGTTGCACCTCCATCTTCTCAAAGGATCAGTTGGATCCAAAATGTTTTCGTGAAGCTGTGGTTGCTGTTGTCTGTTTGGATTCGCTGCTGGTGTTGTCACCCAACCCTCAAGCATCCATCTCTGCCTAGATACGACTTGTCTGATCAGCGCAACTCTAAGCTTCAGATCTTCAGTTGGGCCACTTTTTTTCTCTGCGGAGGATCCGCCATGCTGTTTTCTTCTATCCGTTCGCTGGAAGCATCATTATCTAGACTTTGCAAATGATTGACGTCTCAGATTGTTCTACAAGGACAAGCGGGGTCCCTTCATCATCGTCATTCACCATCTAGATCTACACTCTGCATTAGGATTGTTGGATTCCTCGCATTTATTGATCTGCAGCCCACAGCCTGCTGGAATTTATCGGGTGGACACCTGCTGATTGTTCCTGGGTGATTTCCGTGCCTCCCTCCTAATTCATTGTTGCTGTTAAATTGATGATGGATAACCGTGTTGAAAATAAGTTCTAAGTTTGAGAATTTGCAAATCGTATCTATCAAACCGCATGGGGTGGATATTATTTACCATGGGCCTGCTTAATTACGATTTTCATATAGTTGAAATGGAAACATAAGCATCTCACAGAGTGCGGTCCAAGTGAGCAATCTGATACCTTTTCCAAATAGAAAGAAGATGACTATTGGGTGATGAGTTGGCTCTTCAACAGTGTAGAAGAGCAAGTCTACCATAATGTGATGTATAGAGATAGCACCCAAGGACATATGGGATAGTCTGCGTGATGCAGGGGTATGCGATGACCTAACCCTAGATGCATGTATATTCAGTTGGAAGATATTCAAATAATAAAATTACGAAACTAACTACTTTCAATCAGAGGAAACTAACAAATCTCAACACAGAGATGAGATCCGTTCGTCCAGATCATGCCTCTTAGCATAAAATCACGTAAAAACAGAGAAGATCTAGGGATATGAGGATATCCTAAATCTAACATAGACCAGTCCACAGTCAAGTTTGGATTCGGTTCTCATGGCTAGGCATCCCTCTTTCCGATCGTACCAAAAGGGTGGGGGGGATTCAGAAAAGGATGTCGAAAAACAATGGGTTCTCATGAAGCACGAATTATGAATAAAAAAGAATCTTACCTTTCCTCGCACTTTGAAGAAATAGATAAGAGAAAATGAGAACTTCGGGGTGGAATCCTCAACACCCAAGGGCCAATCCTGAAACTCTAATCTCTCAAATAAAGAGAAAGAAGCACACGAATTTTCTATTCATTCAATAATTTCGAAATAGGGTTTCGAAATAGTATATATAAGCTACGAAAATAAAAAGTGCATTAAAGTACCTGGAAAAAAAAAAAAAAAAAAAACGCCTAAACTAAATAACGACACTAAAACGCCTAGAAACAAAGAAATAAACAGAAAAATGCCTAAGAGTAAATCTGCTCCACGATCCAGCGGTCATGATGCTCCTGTGCGATCCTACAGCTTGCGTACTCCTAACGCGTCAGAAAATGGGTCCAATGGGCCCAGCATCCATCCACATCAGCTTGTCTGCTCCAACACTCGATCTACGATGTCACCTCCTCTGGTACACTCTAAAGGGCACACCACTGATGTCCGCATCAATTCTCCCCGGGTGGGAAGAATTACCACTGGTGAAAGTGAACTCCTGTACCTCTCAAGCATGTTTGGACCTATACGCTGTAGCTCTGTCTCGGTAATCCAGGAGTTGTCTGCAATAGGCCTGTTCCTCCACTTGACTAGGAATTTCTGGTAACCCCCTGAGCGACTAAAAACCAACTCGGAGTCCAAAATTTCCTCTATCTCGTCTCTTCTCGGTGCAGATGGAAGAGATTGTAAGATGGGTATAGGGAGGTCAGGCTGTGGCCAGGGTCCATATATAGGGCAGGTCTAGGAAGAAACAAGGGAACCAGCGGATAGAGGTAATGGCTCATGATAAGGAACTAGATCTTCCATATTAAATGTGGAACTAATGCCCATGGTAGGAGGGATGTCAACAACATAAGCATTAGACCCAACCTTTTCACAATTTTATGTGGGCCTATGCCACGGGCATGGAGCTTCTTCATGAATCCATGTGAAAATCGATCAGACCTAATACGAACCATGACGTCATCTCCAGGTTGAAATTCCCTAAATCTCCTATGAGTGTCAGCAGAAAGTTTATAATGTTCATTACTTAAATTAATCTTCCTACTGATCTCACTATGCAATTGCATGTATATGCTGGGCAAATGACTCTCCTAACTCTGAAGGAAGCTGTGGGGTAGCCATGGGGATTAAATCTATGGGGGCTCGGGGTCTAAGATCTGAAACAATTTCAAGTGGGCTCATTCTCATGGACCTGTTCACTGAAGAGTTATAAGCGAACTCCGCTGTGGGAAGAACAGTGTCACAGGTCCTGTGGTGATCTCCAACCAAACATCTCAACAAATTCCCTATGCTACGGTTCACTACCTCTGTTTGACCATCCGACTGAGGATGATATGCTGAAGAAAATTGAAGCCTCGTACCCAAAAGGTGACAGAGAGTCTTCCAAAAATAACTAGTGAACCTAGTATCTCTGTCAGACACGATGGATCTAGGTACCCCATGAAGTCGCACAACCTCCTGAAAGAATATCTTAGCAATATGGGAGGCATCTGAGGTCTTATAACAAGGTAGGAAATGGGCCATCTTAAAAAACCGATCAACGACCACAAGTATGGAATCATGCTTACGAATAGTCTTGGGAAGTCCAAGCACGAAATCCATACTGACATCTTTCCACAGGGCATGTGGCACTGGTAAATGAGTGTATAAGCCTGTATTTTGTTTCCTTTGCTTTGCCAGTTGACATGTCCAACACTGCCTTACAATCTTGGCCACATCTCGCTGGAGATTAGGCCAATGGAAACGATCAGAAACCAGGGCAACTATTTTATCTCTACCAAAGTGACCTACCATCCCTCCAGCATGAAGCTCCCATACTAGAAAATCATGGAGGGATGTGCGTGGGATGCAGAGTTTGTCCCCTCTAAAAACATAATCCATCTGTCAGGACAAACTCAGCACTCCTCGAGGGCGGGTCACTAGACAACGGTGCATAAATGGTCCCAAAGTCAGGACAACTTGAGTACTCACTCTTGAGTTGCTTAAAGCCTATAACTTCAATATTCATGGACAACAGCGTCATGACACGACAGCTAAGCGCGTCAGCAACCTTATTCTCTTTCCCGACCTTGTGCTTAAGCACAAATGTGTACTCTTGAAGAGATTGTGCCCACTTAGCATGCCTAGGACTCAACTTCTTTTAAGAGCTCAAATATTTCAAGGCCTCATGATTAGAGAATAGGACAAATTCTTGCGGTAATAAATAATGCCGCCAATGGCGCAATGATTGCATAACCGCATAGAACTTTGTCGTAGGTGGAGTAGCGTTGTTTAGCCTCATTCAGTTTTTCACTGAAAAAGGCCACAGGATGTCCCTCTTGGTTTAACACTCCCCCTATGGCAAGTTGTAACACCCCGTACTTTTAGTACCTGGGTGTTACCATGAAGACCGGACTAGTGTAAACACAAAAATGGTTTAGTTGAATATTCATCTTCATTTTATACTTAATATGACCACTAGGAGTAATCAACCATTCAACTTTACTTGGATACTTCTAATTGTTGACTTAAAGCCATCGATCGGCAATTTAAAACAATACAGCCATTAGACTTAAAATTGTCCCGTAGATCTTAATTTCAACAGTTGTTTAAGCGTGAGATGCGTCATCTAACCATTCATTGAACCCGGTGCACACTGAACCAGGCAAAGCTGGTCAGCGGGCGCTGAACCGCACCATTTCTAAATAAGGAGAGAAACTCTCTCTCTTTCTATTGTTTCCGCCCAAGCGGGCAGTCGGACAGACGAACGGATGTTGTCCGTCTCTAGCCAATCAGTGGTCCACCTAGGAGGATCAGTTGGGAAATCCAAACAGTCCATCTTGTGCGGACGTGAGTCGTGACCTAAATCCAGGTATTGGGCCTCGCAGCCATTAGTGGTATGGTCCATAAGATGAAACTGAAGTGTGACTGTTAAAATCGATTGTGTGTTTCCAGCAGCGTTGTAATCGTCAGTTTGCGGTTGATATGGCCCATATTTGGACAATCTAAACCGTTCATTGTGTTATACATGTAGGCCTTTGTCTAACCATGGTGGTTTCCACAACTGAGGGTAATTGGATACATCTGGATTTTGAGCCAAACGTTGGAGTGTTTAGCTTGTTTTTCAAAAACGGAAATTGCCAGGTTGGCAATCCGCGTTTATTTGGTTCAAACCGATCTGGAGGCAAATTAGAAACCCTTTTCTAGAGGCATCTCAGTCGTCCAATACGATTGACGCGGATTGCTGCCTTCCTATAAATAATCACTTCAAACTCCATCTTTTCCGTTTTCGAAACCTAATGCAAGCCTCATCTAGAAAACCTAGATCTAAATCAATCCAAACGCCCAGATTCTCTCCCCTAGCTCGCATGTTGGCCAACAAATCGATCTCAGTGGTGGCATCTTCCAGATTTCTCGTCATCGAGCGATTCCGGCCGAAGTCTTCTACTTGCAAACCAACAGGGAAACTTCCTTCTGAACTTCGAAATCTCTCTTCCACAGGCTCCTATAACCCAATCCAGATCTGATCCTCTAGTTCCAGCAACTACTCTTCTTCTCCTTCCTTCTGTTCATCTTCATGGGACGTCTCAACTTCAACTGATTGGATCATCATAAACTTCCAGATCGTGGGCTGATCTAAGGTCTGAATTGCTATCAGATCTGCTAGTGCAAATCAAGAGCCATTTACATTAAAGCACAGTTCAGATGATTGTCCATTTCACAGCCCAAGCATGGCCAGAGGGTTGTCTGTTGAGCATATCATAATCAGTCCAGAGAGCTCGACGTTCTTCAGTCTAAATCATGATCATCTAGAAAGTGGCATCTCAAAGAATGGAGTTTCGAAATGAAATCCGCCATTGTTGGCCTCTTCACCTTCCTCGGCAAGCTGCGGTAGCGATGGATCTTTAGCTGGCCATCAGTTCCAGATCTGGATCGTCCATTAGAGGGTCCAGGTAAACATTATTTCAAACCCTGGAACTCCTTGCCTTGTATTGAATGAAAGATTCTTGCAATTAGATCCTAAGTCCTATGTTGAGATCAAAGTCCAGTCCTGTGTAAACCATGTTGACTCAGTTGTCCACTGAGTTCAACTGCGCACCTGGTTTGGTTCTATCTTAGTTTGATCAGCTGGATCAATGGGGTGTAGCATCAGTGGGTATCGGGTCAGCTAGCTGTTGGGATTGATCCCAGGTTGAAATCGGGTTGTGTTTGTGATATGTAGGTTTACTTCATTTGGGCCAGTGGGAGTTAGTGTTGTGTTGTCTCTGTTATTGCTGAGTTGATGCTTATTGGGTTGTAGTTGAAATTGGTTTAGAATCTGTGTTGGGCTCCACGCTAGTTAGATAATGCCGAGTCAACTCAGTTGATTTTCACTGAGTTGAGTGTGTATAGGATTGGGATTAGGGTTGTTCTAGTCCAATTTAGTCAACTTCTGGTTGTAGGAGTGCAAGTCTCCGTCTGATGGAATTGAGCAAGTATGAGTCGTGGTCGTGTTGAGTCGAGCGGGTCTAGCCTAACCACATTGCAAAGTTTAGTCGTCCCTGTTCAAGTTGACCTAAGAGTCTGTTGATTCCAAGTGGAGAACTAAAGCGAATTAGGTAAACCATCCAAAGCGACTTGGCCTCTTGTCTCCTTATTCAATAACTTAGAGTATTAATTGTAATTTCTGATTATAAGTTTAAGGAATCTGTCTTCCAATTTTCACATTTGAATCTACATCCAAGTTGAGTTGTAGTTGAACCATGGTGATCCTAGTCGACTTCAGACCACTTCAAGTCATTAAAGCTTTGGGCCTAAGCGATGTATTTGTATTCTAGCAAATGTAAAGGAGAATTCACACTCGTCGGGTGAGGTTTTCGCCCTTCAAGCTTTCCATTTATTGTGTAATTTTTGCTAAAATACATCTTGCTAGTGAATTCTTATGTTTAGGTGTTTCCCTACTTTCATTACTTGTTTATGATAATAGTTTGGTCCATGTTAATATTTACTTCAAAATGGTTACCTCATGATATCTGTCTTATGATCATTGTTTTGTGATATTAATTGTTTATAGAATGATCTGCATCTAAATTGTTTATTGTTGATGTAATTTGGAGTAATTTGTGTTATGAATGAAATTGATAGATTTATATATTGAAATTGGAATTACATATGTGACTTGGATTACAATTTGGAGATTTGGGGTTGAGCCCATTTTGTTGGTGTCCTTAAATGGACTTGATGCCCATGTGGCTTTTGTTAGAAAGATCTCTTTCATTGGTGTCCATAAAGGACTTGTTGCCCAAGTGGCTTGGTTTGGAAAGAAAGTTCCTTGTAAAAAAATTTAGGATAAATTTAAGATGGTAAGTTTTAATTATAAATTATGAATGGCCTTAGTTGTAAAATTCCTAGAAGTAGAATTAATCTATTTGTATTAGAATTAATTCTATGGAACGTCTCATGGGCCGGGGATGGTGTTCTGGGATGCTATGCCCGAGCCGTCGGCCTATACTGGGTTGCGTGCACCCCCCATAGTGACCGTAAGCTTTTAATTATCTATTTTGTAAATTTGATTAATAAGGACGGACTAATCACACATACATGGCATTTGTGGGTAATGTTGGTGACGAGCCACATTATTGTCGGTTTGATGTGCATTACATTGCGGGTAACATTGGTGACGAGCCATGTTATTGTCGATTTGAAACTTGCCAGCTGGATATGCATCTCCAGGCTGATGAACATGTGCATGCATTCAGTTAACTTAAACAAGACTAAAGTTTATAACTTGTGGATTGAATATAGAAATTGATTGTTTTTGTGATATTATATTTGATTGCATTGAGGATCATCTCTCTTGAAATTCTATATTAGATTTCATTGAATATTATCTCCTAAAATTTTATAACTTGTTATCATGCGAACTATTATCTTTAGTTAATTTTTATGTAACTGTTATCATACTTGAAAATTTTGAAGGGTTTTTACCTCACTATGATAGTTTTTTAACACTGTCGAACTATATCAGGTGGTGCAGGTGACGCTGGATGGGAGTTGGTTGGATCGTGTAACTCCAATGTAGTTTAGATTCATTTGTTTTTGTTATCTTTCAATTAATGTAAATTTTGAGACGTTTGATTTATATAAGCCCTATAGGCGCCACTTGTACAGTTTAATATATGTTGGACATTGCATGTCTTGATCTGCTTCCATTGTGATTTAAATAAATAAAAAATTATACTGTAAAGTGGATCTTTGAGTGTTTACACTCAGGTTTTCAGAACTCGGGCTCAACACCCGAGTAATGAAAACCGACCCGAGTAATGAAAACCAGGGCGTCACACAAGTCCTGACACGTTACAGGCCACCTCAAAGACTTTAGAGAAGTCGGGTAGACACATGACGGGCGCTTCCGTCATCTTCTTCTTGATTTCAGAGAAAGCCCGCGTCGCGGCTTTAGTCCATTGGAACTCCCCTTTTCTTATGCAATCTATGATGGGAGCCACAATAGAGTTAAATCCACAGATGAACCGCCGATAGAACGTAGCTAGGCCGTGAAAGCTTCGTGCGTCATGTATACTACGCGGCTCAGGCCAATTGACAATGGCCTTGACTTTTTCAGGGTCCGTAGACATACCCTCTGACGAGACAATAAACCCCAGAAAGATAACTCTAGAGGTCAAGAAGAAACACTTCTTGAGGTTCGCGTAAAGCTTTTCTCACAGGGCGTCGCAGACCTGTCTCAAGTGTTCAAAGTGCTGGCTAGGGGACGTACTATAGATGATGATATCATCGAAGTACACAACTAAGAACTTACCCATAAAGGGTCGCAGCACCTGAGTCATCACCTTCATAAATGTACTTGGAGCATTGGTTAACCCGAATGGCATAACCAACCACTCGTACAGCCCGTCCTCTGTCTTGAAGGCAATCTTCCACTCATCTCCTGGGCAAACATGAATTTGGTGATAACCACTCTTGAGGTCAATTTTTGAAAAGATAGTAGAGGTGGCCATCATGTCAAGCATGTCATCAAGCCTCGGGATGGGAAACTAATACTTGACAGTAATCTTGCTTATGGCTCTACTATCGACACACATGCGCCACGTGCCATCTTTCTTTGGCGTAAGAAGCGCAGGGCACGGCGCACAGGCTCATACTCTCACAAATGAATCCTTTTTTAAGCAATTCATCCACCTACCTCTTCAATTCGGCATGTTCAGTGGGATTCATTCTGTAATGAGAGAGGTTTGGTAGGGTCGCTCCTGGGACAAGATCTATCGCATGTTGAATGTCCCTCATCGGTGGGAGCTCGTTTGGAAGGTCCTCAGGGAAGACATCCTGAAACTCCTCTAGGACTGAACGAACCTCCTGGGGTAACCCTATAGCAACCTCGGGAGTACTCTCTCTAACCAGTAGAGCGTACACCATAGTCCCAGCTTTGACCTCTCTCTCAAACTCCTTAGCATCTATGATGTGGAGAGACTTCGACTAAGGCGCCCTTTGACTCTTGGAGCTTCCTAGAGACACAACATCTTTCGCTCCTATGGACGATTTAGGAGGGAGCGGTCTCAAGACAAGCTTCTTTCCTTCATGCTTAAACGCACAATTATTCGTACACTCGAAATTGTGACATATTTGTCAAAGAGCCATGGTCTCCCCAAGATGATATGACCAACGTCCATCGTGACCACATCGCACCACAATGTCTTTGTATGGTCCAAACTCAATTGGAACAAGGCATCGCTGAGTCACAGGAAGGGATGTCGCATCAACCTAAGAAACTTGGTATGGGTTGGGGCGAGGGACTGGCTTCAACACTAGGCGACTTAAAGTACTTGGGGAAACTATATTCTCACAACTCCCGCTGTCTATGATCACTTTGCAGCTCCTCTCCACACTTGGCTTAAGTGTGGAAGATAGTGGTTCTGTGTCAATCCTCATTTTCTTTCACCTAGGCTAAGGCGCATCTCACCACTACAAGTGGAAGTAGTCTCCATAGTATCATCCTCGGCATCACTGGCCAGCTCAAGGGATTAGACGATGATCTCCTCATCATTCTGGGCACCATCAACTTCACATGCCACTTCTTCTTCTGTAGAGTGTTCAGAAACAAAGGCAATACACGCCCACCCCTATTTGAACACTCTGTGGCAATGTGACCCATGCCACCACAACGATAGCACTGCCCTGGCATCGTGGTCCTAGTACTTGGTCCAGCCACATTGTTACCTCGATTTCTATTGACTGGCTGGGTACCAGGTTGAGCCCTGGGTTGATTTCCGACCTGAGGTCTCGCTCCCTATGGAGCTACTCTAGGCACGGTAAGTCGAATCTCAAACCCTCTAGCAGGGGACTGACACACATAGCGCTCTAGTTCCTGCACTATCTAGTAAGCATGCTCTAAGCTGGTAAATATGAGGCATGGCTCACGCTGGAGGTCAAGCCTGAGGCCCATACGGAAACGGGAGAGAACCACAGCAGGGTCCCCATCCACATCGCACCTCATCATGCATTCATCGAACTTAGTGATGTATTCCGTTACCATCATGGATCCTTGGCGTAAAGTGTACCATTGATCCAACAGCCTCTACTTGTAAGAAAGGAGAACATATTTCTCTCGCAACGGCTCTTTCATTTCAATCCAAAAAAGAACCTGGCCCCTCTCTAGATTGCTCTCGACGACGCTCCACATTTCCCCAATGTAGTTTTGCCTGGCCCACCAACTTCATCTTGGCGAATCCAACCCGCTGTGGGTCTGGCAGACCGTGCCACTAAAAGAAGTGGTCCATGTCTACTAGCCAATCGAAAAAACTTTGGGGTCCAGTCTCTCATCAAAACTGGGAGCGTCAACCTTGATGCCCTTCATGACCCTAGCAACAAGGTCCTCCTGCTCATGGTATCTCTGAGGTTGAGGATATCGCACCCCACCATAGCCCTCCCGTTGGGCGGGGAAAACGAGATCACGAATCTGTAGGAGTGGCTAATGATGCACCATATCGTGTCCATTGCCAAGCCCACGGGCTTGGCCTACTCCCAAACCATCCCTAGGCGGATCAGGGCCCACAACTTGGGACTGATCGACTGTCCTAGTGTCAGGGGTCACCTGGGGACATCCTAAAGTGGTGGCCTGGATGCCATCCTCTAAGCACGTGACCCTCTCCTCTAAACGAGTGAACCTATCATCCTGTTGCGCAAACTATTGCGCGATCTCATCCCTCAAGTACCTAAACTGTTGATCCATTCTCGTAATTATACCCTCCATAGCTTTGGTAATTTGACTAGAGTCCATAATATAATGGAGACCAAACCCACGACCAGTGCGCGTGGGCATACACCAGGAGTGATATGTGAAAGGCCCTAGATCTAGGTGCGCGAATGTGTAAAAAGGTAAAAATTCTAAATGCAGTTTTGACTATCCTACTTCAACGCAATGCAAGCTATCCTATATGGCCTAAATCTATATGAGGACTCAATAAAATCTAGAAAATGGGCTAACCAGACTCAACAAACTATGACCCCTACGCAGAATCGGAACGCACATGCGATGACCTAACCCTAGATGCATGTATATTCAGTTGGAAGATATTCAAATAATAAAATTACGAAACTAACTACTTTCAATCAGAGGAAACTAACAAATCTCAGCACAGAGATGAAACCACGTAAAATCGTAAAATAGGGAGGATCTAGGGATATGAGGATATCCCAGATCTAACATAGACCAGTCCATAGTCAAGTTTGGATCCGGTTCTCATGGCTAGGCATCCCTCTTTCCAATCGTACCCAGGGGGGGAATTCAGAAAAGAACGAAGGATGTCAAAAAACAATGAGTTCTCATGAAGCACGAATTATGAATAAAAAAGAATCTTACCTTTCCTCGCACCTTGAAGAAATAGAGAAGAGAAAACGGGAACTCAGGGGTGGAATCCTTAACACCCAAGGGCCAATCCTGAAACCCTAATCTCTTAAATAAAGAGGAAGAAGCACACGAATTTTCTATTCATTCAATAACTTCAAAATAGGGTTTCTCACAGTATAAGCTACGAAAATAAAAAGTGCAGTGCCTGAAAACCAAACAAATAACATAAAAACGCCTAAACTAAATAACGACATTAAAATGCCTAGAAACAAGGAAATAAATAAAAAAGCGCCTAAAAGTAAATCCACTCCATGATCCAGCAGTCATGATGCTCCTGCGCGATCCTGCAGCTCGCGTACTCGTAACGCGTCAGAAAATGGGTCCAATCGGCCCGCCATCCATCCACATCAGCTCGTTTGCTCCAACACTCAATCTGCGACGTTGCCTCCTCTGGTACGCTCTAAAGGGTGCACCACTGATGTCCACATCACTGCGGCATTAGATAATGCACTTGTTGCATCTGCTGGACAATCACCATAGATTGATTCGAGGGCCACAGACCACATGACAAGTACCATTTCACTTCTCTATTCCTTAGATTCCTCAGTTCCATGTTTGCCAATCTCTTTGGTCGATGGATCACTTTCTTCCATCCTCGGCAAAGGGACTGCCTCCCATAGTGCTTAATTTTATTAGCATTCTGTTTTATTTGTTCTCAAATTCCCTGTGAATCTCCTATTTGTTAGCAAAAATTACTAAATCATTGAACTACTCCATCACTTTCTTTCCATCTCATTATGTCTTTCAGGACCTCAAACCCAAGGCAACGATTGGTGGGGAGTCTGAGCTACGTGGCCTTCACTACTTCGAACCAAGAAGCATGGATTATGCTCTCTTCTTTGACTCCTTTATAGCGGCACGCCTATCTTGGTCATCCCTCTCTTGATTCTTTGGATAAGTTAGTTCCTTTTTTGTCTAGTGTTAAATCAATAAATTGTGAAACCTATCAATTGGTCAAACACAGTCAATCAACCTTCTTACCATGTATTTCCCAACGTAGTTCTCCATTTGAGTTGGTGCATTTTGACGTCTAGGGTCCCATTCAGATTCCTAATTTACATAAATTTCAGTACTTTGTCACTTTCATTGATGATTTTTTTCGCACAACATGGATTTATATGATGTATAATTGTTCAACATTGTTTGATCTATTTACGTGCTTTTACATGGAAACTCGTAATCAATTTCATAAGGAAATACATCGTTTTAGGAAGATACTGCTGCTAAATATATGTCTTCCTCTTTTATAAATTATTTGTCCTCAGGTGGCATCACACACCAAACCTCGTCTACATACACTCCACAATAGAATGTAGTGGTTGAATGGAAGAACCGCTACTTATTGGAGGTAGCCCATTCCCTATTAACTCACATGAACGTTCCCAAATGTATCTGGAGTTATGCGGTGCTCACTGCATGCTACCTTATCAATAGGCATCCCTCCGTTCTATCAGTTGGATGTCAAAAATGGAGAGAGATATAATGATAGAGATGTCTAGACAACAATCAACATTTAGGGAGATGGAGATGTGAGGAGTGATGAGAGATAAGAGATGGAGAGAAGGAAGACGTGAGAGAGAGAGAGAGAGGGAAGGAAAGAGAAGTGGAGGAAATAAGCTAAGAGAGAGAGACGTTCTAGGGTTTCAAACGTCCTTCACTCCTCCTCACTTTTATTAAAGGAGAATAACAAGGACGAGCCAAGGCCCATACACATATAAACACACCCTCTAACATTCCCCCTCAAGATGGAGCATATATGTTAATCATGCCCAACTTGTTACATATAATTGCACCCTGTGCATGTGGTAGACCCTTGATGAAAACATCGGCTTGTTGGTCCTTAAACAACACATGTTCCATAATGTCCTCCTTTGATGCAACCTTTTCACGGATGAGGTGGTAGTTGTCTTCGATGTGCTTTGTCTTCTCATGGAAAATTAAATTATTAGTAATGTGTGTTGTGGACTGGTTCTCACAATACAGAGTCATCGGGGTCCCATCAAAGAGTTGGAGTTCTTGAAGAAGGGACTTAATCCACAAGAGTTAACATGCAGCGGGGCCCATAGCAAGATATTCTGCTTCGGTGCTATACCTTTCAACAAAACTCTATCTTTTGCTTCTCCATGTTACAAGGTTCCCTCCAACGGGCATGCAGTAACCAAAGGTATATCTCTTGTCTACTATGAATCCAGCTTAGCCTGCATCTGGATAAGCTTTGACTAGGAGATATCCATTGCTTCTATAGATAAGACCCTGTCCAGGTGCACCGAGTAGAGCAATATATGAAGAACGGGATCGCAGTGTGGAGATATCTAAACAGGTAACAATTAGATATATAAGCTTTCCTACCAGTCTTTTGTACTGCTCTGAACCTTCAAGTAGCTCCCCCTGATCATCGGCCAGTTTCACATTCAGAACAAAGGGAGTGTCACAAGGCTTGAATGATCCAGTCTCATATAGCAGGTCCAGCATGTACTTTCTTTAGGATAGTAGGATCCTAGAGTTGGATCTCGCTACCTCAATTCCAAGGAAGTATTTCAAGGGACAGATATTTGGTTTGAAACTGTTTTTTAATGTGATCTGTAACATTGGTGATTCCTTCTTCGTCCCTGCCTAAGATGACAATGTCGTAAACGTAAACAATCAAGATCACTAATCCCATGGTTCCATGTTTTACGAAAACCGAATGATCAACCTAGCATTGATGGAATCCAGTGTCTAAAGGGCACAACTAAACATCTCGAACCACGCACGAGGAGATTGTTTCAACCAATAGATGGCTTTCCTCAGCTTGTAAACTTTCCTAGTCTCTCCCTGAGCAACAGACCCAACAGGTTGCTCCATGTGCACCTCTTCAGAAAGATCGTCATTAATGAAAACGTTTTTCACATCGAGTTGATAAAGAGGCCAGGACCCGTTAGCTACAATGGAAATCAACACTCAAATGGATTTTAGTTTTGCCATGGGGGAGAAAGTTTCCTCATAATCCAAGCCCACAGTTTGAATGTATCCCTTGGAAACAAGACGCACTTTCAGGCACTCAATCGAGCCATCAGGATGGTATTTAATAGTGTAGACCAATCGACAACCGAGGCCCGCTTGCCCAGAGGAAGAAATGTCAAAGACCACGTGCCAATAAAATGCACGGTTGAGATCTCATCTTCCATTGTTTTCCGTCAACCAGAATGATTCAATGCATCATGGAGCAATGTGGGAACCACATCACATGAAAGGACCATGGTGAATGAGTGATGAGAAGGTGAAGGCAATGATAAGGGACAAAATTGAAAATAGGATAAGAGGGCGAGTGCCTTTCCGAAGAGCAACAGGGAGGTCTAAATCAGAGACTAGTGGTGATGAAGAATAGGCTTCAGTGACCTCAGTCGACGGTGATGATGCAGGGCAGGAATTGCCGGCATACTCTCTATGCCAAGGGAAGTTGAGGATGGAATAGTAGGAGTAGGGAATGGGTAATAGCAAGGACACTCTAGGGTTTCAAAGGTCCCTCTCCTCACTTTTATTAATACAGAGGAGAATAGCAAGGACGGGCCCTGGTCTACTAACGACCAGGCCTATACACACATAAATACACCCTCTAACAGGGAATCATGTAAACATGCCTTTAGGGGGTCCCATGCATGCAGAGGATCCATCAAGAAATTAATTTGTGCCTGTTTTAGCCTTAGAAATTGTAGAAGCTTCTAGAGTTGTTGAGAGATGGGTTGAATCAATTTGTTCAGTCAAAGTTGGTTTTCTAAGTTAACTTAATGGGCAACGCTAATTTGGGTTGGAAATCTTTATTTGGTTTCTTGATCTAACGGGTTAAGAGTTTGTTTTAGGTTTGGACTGAGTTGCAAATACATGAATTTGAACTCAAAAGGCATTGCGCATTTATCACAAGCTCAAGATGGTAGGTAGCATAGTGGAATTCAGATGCTTTGGCAACACTCAAGTATGTTGATCGCAGTTAAAGTCCATGATAATTGAACCACCCTCCGTTCCCATCCAAAACCCCACCGCCCACAATTCAAACAAGAGGTGTGTGTGTTTACAGCTGGACGCTCATCGCACTTGGACATCCCTTATGCAGTCCACACGACTGCATGATCAAACGATCTGAACCGTCTAACCGGTGTGCCCCACAGTTAAAGCGCAAGCATACAGAAACCACGCCAACTGGACAATCCCAACTTCCCGGTTTTCACCATTTCCTGTTTGAAAGGCACTGAACAGAAGGCATGAAATCCACTCGATGTGGCATCAATAGAGTTCCCTGTACACTGCCAGGCCCACCAGATAGAGGATACGATCATCCATCCATAAATACAAGAAGAAGACGCCAGAGAAGAGGGACTAAACCAAGGGATGAAGAAAACGTAAAAACGCCGTAATTTGAACAAATCAAAGACACCATGAATTCTGCGATCTACCGATAACGAAATCAGGTAAAAAAGAACCTGCTTGCTTCTTCTCGGCAGATGTTCCACTGCGTTGGAGGATTTCGAGCTCGACGAGGCCAAGCGACATCAACCCTAGGGTAAGACCGGACATGATGCCGGCAAAGAGGACGAGAACGCATGAGACTCCAGCATAGAAGAACCACCAGAACGATGCGAATCCAATGTCTGCCTCCAAAACTGCATCTCTCGTACCGAATCTTGCAATTGCTAGGGCATTAAGAAGCATCATCTCCTTCTTCCGATCTTTCTCCACTTAGATGGAAGGATTTTTCAGAGAAATGGAAAGGAGAGAATGCTGTTGTATATATATATATATATATATATATATGGGGGGTTGAAAATTATAAGATGGGGAAGAAGAAAAAAACCGTAGTTTTGATCTTTGAAGGAGAGAGATTGGTGTGGACATTCGCGCCTACGTGGCATACGTGTGCAGGATCCGTGCCACTCATCACATGGGGGGGGCGCGGATTAGGTACTTCCCTAGCCTGTCCCCAGCTCGGGACAGGCTAGGGCTCTGAGGGCCACCGTGATGTATGGAATTTATCCACACTGTCCATTCATTTTTTCACGTTATTTTAGGTCATGGTCCCAAAAATTCAGAAGATCGAAGCTTCAAATGGGCCACACTGCAGTAAGCAGCGGTGCTAATGATGCCTACCGTTGAAACCTTTCTATGGCCCACTGTGATGTTTTTTTGCCATCCAACATGTTCATAAGATCATAGAGACATGGATGAAGGGAAATCACAAATATTAGCTTGATCCAAAACTTCCCGTGGCATCCAAGAAGTTTTCAACGGCCAGAGCTGAATCCCCATTTCGTGGTCCACTTGACCTTGGATCTGCCCCATTTTTGGATCCATGATATAAAATGACACAGAAAAATGAATGGACGGCGTGGATAAATTCCATACATCACGGTGGCCCTCAGAGCCCTAGCCTGTCCCGAGCTTGGGACAGGCGAGGGAAGTACCTAATCCGCGCCCACATGGGGGTGGGACCATGTTGGATGAGGAATGGTTTTGCTGCTTTCGTGGGGGACGCGAGTTGCCTGTACGACATGGAAGCGGAGAGAGCGGAATAGGTGAGACCCCGGGCTTACTTAGGAGGGTGCGGCCCTTACTATGGGGTTACCGTGGGGCCCACCTTGATGTATGTATTATGTATCCACTCCGTCCATTCATTTTTACACATTATCTTAGGTCATTACACCAAAAATGAAGCAGAGAAAATTATCAGGTGGATCATACCATAAGAAACAGTGGTGATTGACCATCCTACCATTAAAAACTTCTTAGGACTCACTTTCATGCTTCCGTAGTGTTTATTTACCATCCAATCTGTTGATAAGGTCACATGAGCCTGGATGAAGGGAAAAAACAAATATCAGCTTCATCCAAAACTTTTGTGGCCCATTAATGGTCAATCACCACTGTTTCTTATGTTATAGTCCACCTGATGATTAGATCTGCTTACATTTTGGTATAATCCCATAAAATGATATGTACAAATGGATGGACGGCGTGGATACATAATATGTACATCAATGTGGCCCCACGGTAACCCATGCTGGGGGCCGCACCGTCTTGGGTGAGTCCGGGGTCTCCCTTCAGGGAGCGAATTAGCTGTTACCCTGGTAACACCTAGGTGGGTGTTAATCCTACCGTGTGGGGCCTACCTTGATGTATTGTTTGTACATCCATACGGTCCATCCGTTGCTACGCCTAATTTTAGGACGCGATCCAAAATTATAAGAAGATCCAATCTCAAACAGACCATACCAATAGAAAGAGTAATGAATAATCATTAAAAACATTTTGCTGACCATAAAAGTTTTAGATCAAGATGATATTTAAATTCTCCCTTCATCCAGAGATTCCTTACATTATGAAGAGATTGGATTGCAAATAAACATTAAGAAAACCTTATGATGGGCTCTTTGGAATTTGTAATGGTGGGCACTCAATCAGCACTGTTTCCAGTGGTATAGTCCACTTGAGATTTGGATTTGTATAAATTTTGAAAGACCATCCTAAAATGGGCTGGAGAAACGGATGGACGGTGTGGATATACAAAATACTATCCATGTGGGCCACACGGTAGGGGTAACACCCACTAAGCTGTTCCGGGGGAAACACCTAATTCGCTCCCCTCACGTAATCCCCTTTCGGAAAGGGATTGCCGGGGCACAGAGATATACCAGTGCCGCGGCTGTATAGGACCCACAGAGATATCTTTGATAAATCCACTCCGTCCATCTGTTTTGAAAGACCTATGGGATTCTAAAAATGAGGCAGATTAAAAACTCAGGTGGGTTACACCAAACGAAACAGTAGGAACGGAAAATTCCACAGTTGAAACCTTCCTGGAGTTGACTATGATTTACATCCCATCCAAACGGTTCACAGGGTTATTACGACTCAGATAAACAGTAGGAACAAATATCGCCCTGATACAAAACTCCAGTCACCCTTAGTCGTTCAATCCTCACTGTTTCGTGAGGTATGGCCCACATGAGTTTTGAATCTTCCTGATTTTTAGAATCTTGTTTTATAGTAGCCTTGAAAAAATGATGGACGGAGTAGATTTACCTTGTGAATAATTTCGGATGGCATTAAACAGCGCAGTTGAGCGGGCAGGTTTCAACAGTAGGCTTTTTCTCTCCCACTTTTCTTTTTCTTTTTTCTTTTCTTTCTTTTTTTTTTTTTTTGTCTCTCTAGAGTGGCCCACTTGAGTTTTGGAGCTGCCTCATTTTTGGGCTCATGGGCTAACATGAGCTGAAAAAAAAAAACGAATGGGCAGGGTGGATTTCCCTCTAACATCATGGCCCCCACATAGCTTCCCAGGTAGGGATCGCAATCAATCCCACTTTCTAAGATCTGTTACATGAATTCGAATTCGTTTACTTGGATGTTGCTGAACGTTGCCAAACGGCCACGACCGTGGGTTGCCCCCTAGCGTTTTGTTCCAATACAAGTTACTATGCAGTTGGGGTACCGCCAAAGGTTGCCCTACGAATGCCTGTGCCTTGCTTTGCCATTGATAAAAGGCCTGCATATCCTATTTCAGTCCTCAAGGGTACGTGGCCCTATAGGTTCCATTATAGCAGGCCGATCTATATTGGGATTGATCTCGAGGCAGGTCCACCGTTATGCAATGTAATAACAACACTTCAGTCATTTGGCTAACAAGGTTACTTGATTCGATTGGAGTGTGGCTTTCAGAAATGTGGTAATTCTGATGGGCGAGACTTTCTAGTTGGTTAAAGTTGCAGTCATTTTGCTCTTCCTCTACCGCCAATGAGGGTGGTAGAGGCCAGCCTTGTGGCCCGCTCTATTTGAAAGTTCAGCTGATTGTTCTACCTCATGTCCACTGGGATAGAGAATGGGAGAACGTCTTTCAAACACTTCGAGTCTTCAGATGTAACTCTCGGCGTTTCTTTCACTTCTTTCTGCTTGCAACATAGCATCCCTTGCAATCTTTTGCATAAACTTCGTCATTTGCTTGAGGAATGTAACAAACTTGCATGTGGTGCGCTGGAGGATGTTCCTGCATCAACGTCGACCACAGACTTATGATGCTTAGTCGAGTCTTGCTGTTCCTCTGCAGCATCAGCCACGAAACTAGCATTTTTCGATTTTGGTGGCATTTTGTCTTAACTGAGAAATACTCATACCATTGGGGCCCATCGGGCGTACTAAAAATGAGGTATTGCTCTCAATTTAGCTAGTCAAGACCACTCATGTGACTAAGGCCCTAGATTGGAAGTAGAGCTGTACACGAAGCCAGCCATCTCGAAAAGCCCGCTCGGCTCGGTTCGATTCGAAGGGTGGTTCAAGCCAAGCTAAGCCAAATTTTTGGGCTCATTGGAAATTCGAGCCAAGCCCGAGCCTGACCTGAGCTCGGCTCGGCTTGGCTCAACTCGAAATCAGGCTCGGCTGGGCTCGTAGAGGCTTGGTATATATATATATATATATATATATGTATATATATATATATATGTATATATATATATATATATATAAATTTAAGTTGCCCGTTCGCCCTAGCCCCCTTTTATTTTCTTCTAGCGCCCACTCGCCCGGCCCTAACCCTAAAAAACAAAACCCACTCATCCGCTCTCCCTGCAGCCGTAGCCTGGCCAGCGGCAACAACCACCTCCGGTCGTCCGCATCATCTCCTCCCTCTCCAGCTCTCCCTCATCTCATCTCTCTCCAACTGGGTAAGCTTAAAGCTCGGACAGGCTCGAAAGCTTGAAGCTCGAACAGGCTCGAAAGCTTGAAGCTCGGACAGGCTCGAACAAGCTCGAATTTGGCTCGAAAGCTCGTCCAAGCCAAGCTAAGCCCACCACCTAGGCTCAAGGACCGACCCGAGCCAAGCTTGAGCCCGGGTCGCCCGCTGACCAAACCGAGCCAAATTGGGCAAAGCTCGGTTCGGCTCAACTCATGTACAGCTCTAATTGGAAGTACATGTGTATGTATAATTGTGCGGGCATGCCAGAGTTTGCTTGACTCAAGGATATTGATTGAATTGGTTAGTACCACTATGTCAAGATGGACAAATTGGAGACTAGATCTAAACTCAGAGTCCTCTCAATCACCGAATGTTTAATTAATGCACTCCGTACTTAAGCGATTGAGCAAGAGAAGGGGCTAACCCTCATGAATGAGTTCTTTTTGCCTTGTACCAGTGAAAACGATATCGTCCGGTTTAAGGACTTTTTATTTCAATATGGCTTTAACGTAGTATTCCTCAATCAAAGTAGAAGATTTACACATAACATAATAGAGACTAGCATAAACATGATAGATCTTATTAATGTATTGGTCCCGTTATAACTATAGTGCTTTACACTTCTTATTAAAGCGAGAAGAAAGATAAATACCCGATGTGCTTATCGGAATAGACGATCGAGGTAAATGGTCAACGGGATATGATAGGGGCATGAACAATTGAATCTAAACTCAGATGGACATGGTGATTTAACAACTTAACGTTGCAGATATTTAATCTACTCCTAAGATAAATGTACTGCAGTGGGAGCTGCTGGGCAGTCGTGAACTAGGATAGGAAAACTAAAATATGCATGAAAGTAAAGTAGACATGTAGATAGATGTTTGGCGTGGAGCCCCAAGCTCTTCTTCAAGTGTTCTTTTATAGCTTTCTGGAGGCAGTGAAAGCCCCTCACTTGGCTTCTAAGTCTTTTTAGATTCTTCATTTAGACTTTCCAGACACACAAACATTTCCCTCAGTAGACCGGGGTTTGCTTTAGAAAGATAGAGCTTAAGACTCACTAGCTTCTCGGATATTTTTCCATAGCTAATTCTTTGCGAAGATCTCTGTGACCCACTGAAGATCTGGCCTAGGAAGACAAATAAACAAATGTTCGAGAAACTCAAAGGTTAATCTCTATCAAACGTGACCATTCAACGTCTCTTGATGATCCACCTTGTTATGGGTAAATTCGGGCTGAGCTCAAAATATGGAAAGCTTCCCACTGGTTGTTGTAGACAAATTTGGCTTTAAAGAGAAGTGAGAAAAATGGGTCGCATATCCAAAATGCGACCAGCCCGGCTCGCGCTCGACGAAAGGGGTCGCATCTCCACCATGCGAGCACTCTTGATATGAGCAGCTTTCATCATTTGAGCAGCTCTGGCCTCTGGTCTCTGGTCTCCGGTCTCTGGCGAGGACGTCCTTCAGCTCATAGTACCAGCAGCCTATATAGGCCGATTTTGGCTTGTTTCTATTTGTAGCTCCGAACCATGGAGGATCTCCATCAAGAGACGTAATCAGTTAAACGTGTAAAGTGGTTAGGCTATCCCTTAATCTAAGGATTAACAGGATAAGTGCCTTATCCCCTGAAATCAGCAGTGATTTTAACGGCTTGCGTAACAGACTGGATCACCCGGATCTGCATAAATAGATGACCCCACAGATGATAAAGGTACACAATCTCTAAGCCTACATTTGACACTTCATCTTACTATCTCAGTACCTGTACTGACTTTGCCATCGGAGGGCCATAAGCTGGGCCAACCGACGGTGGTCCTAACCTTTCTTGGTGATTGTAGGTTCCCCAATCTACACCATTCATCTCCGATTGGATGTCAGACGACGAAGAATCAAAGTTGGTCTCTGACCAACATCTGTTAGTCAATTTTTGGCGTCAACAGATTGGCGCCGTCTATGGGATCTTCGTGTTTATTCTTCCTGTAACCAGGAAGTCTGTGTTCTCACCCAAACACTCAAGACGATATCAACATTTTCTCTATATTTTCTTCATATTTTCTTTTATCATGACCGGGAAAAGAAAATATAAAGGAAAAGCGCCTGCAATCGCCGGACCTTCAGACTCCGACAATGAAGGATCGTTCCCTGACACCCCTGCCATCCAATGTGGCGGTGTAGACACCCCACCTTCGGCTACACTGTTGGTAGAGATAGCTGGTTGAACGGAGGACCATACCCCCAAATCCCAAGTCCAAACTCAGCCAAACTCACCCTTGTAAGCCCCATTCCATAGCCCAGTTCAAGCCTGAACCCAGTCAACCCAGTCCTAAACACCACCCAGAAAAACCCCCCATAAAAAAGTCCAGTCAAAAGACCCAAAAAAAAGTCAAACTCACTGAGTCAACTCGCTGAGTTAACCCGCTGAGTCAACCCGTCGAGTCAACCCGTCGAGTCAAAACACCGAGTCAACCCGTCGAGTCAACCCGTCGAGTCAAACCACCGAGTCGACCCGCTGAGTCAACTCACTGAGTCGACCAGCGAGTCCAACAGCAGCCCCGAGGGAACGGCCGTACTCGCTGGAAACCGAGGAGCGGCCGTACGGGCGGCCCATGGCAGGCCGCCCGGACAAAATTACGAGAGCTGCCACTCTCCGCTGCTATAAATACCCCCCTCCCCTTCTCATTTCAACATCCCTTCAAGTCCAGCCAGTCCGGGTACGATCCGAGTCCCCTTTCCCCTTTAGCCCATTTTTCCACCAAGGAGAGCCCGAGTGAGGAGAGTCTAGCCCTGGTCCAGCCCAGCCTGACCACTGGTCCAACCTCCCAAGCCATCCAAGTCTTGATCCAGCCACTCGAAGCCAACCCTTGCGACACCTCCGTCCACTCAGCTACTCTTTTCCAGCATCATCTCATTTGCATCTAGCATAAGTGCAACATTTACTTTTCTTCCAACCCCCCTGCTTCACTGCAAACACTTTGATTATTCGAACACATCACATGCATCTCGCATAAAGCACCTGTCAGTTCGAGCGTATGCTCTGGGCATGCCCGTTGTTGGAACCTGCCCATCAGAAACTCTTACTGTTCAGACCTGCATTCACGTACATATCACTGTAAGCACTTTGAATATTCAAGCACACAGCATGCATCATCTCGCATAAAGCACCTGTCAGTTCGAGCGTATGCTCTGGGCTTGCCCGTTGTTGGAACCTGCCCATCAGAAACTCTTACTGTTCAGACCCGCATTCATACATCATGTCATCCATGAGAATATACGAGGATTAAACTAGACTTTCAAGTATCCGATCGATTCTGTGAAGTAGAGACCGTACTTCGGTACGGGCAGTGTGTGGGGTGCTTAACCTCTTCCCACCCTGTAACCGTGATCCCTTACCTTGAATCTCTGACCGCAGATCAACAGGAGTCATTTTAGAGGAAGGAATCTTCGGATTCCCTTCTCTAACGTTTCTACGGGGTCTAGCCGACTGTAGATTCGAAGTAATTGGCTAGTGGCGACTCTGGTCTTATATAAATTCACTTAAACACATCCAGCTCAATACGACAACCAAACAAAGCCCTCGAGAACGAGGTAAGCCAGTGGCACAAACGGCGATTTCGCACTCACGCATCCTCATCTCCTTCTTTTCCGAAAGGAAAGGGAAAGGGAGAACGACGTCGTGTGGGAGCGCGGAGAAATCGGCGAGGGTCCACAGAATGGCGACTCCACTGGGGATTAGCTAGTCCCACTAGTCGTGATCCAACTTGAAAACAGAATCCTTCCCGTACATGAAAGTCATTAGTCCTCATACAATCTCATCTGCATAGCATTCTACCCAAACCCAAA
Source organism: Liriodendron chinense (assembly GCA_003013855.2). Taxonomy (NCBI): domain Eukaryota; kingdom Viridiplantae; phylum Streptophyta; class Magnoliopsida; order Magnoliales; family Magnoliaceae; genus Liriodendron; species Liriodendron chinense. Next base: position 86,297 of record PVNU02002470.1, read on the forward strand.
CACAAAAAAAAAAAATAGAAAATTCCAAAACCAAAAAAAAAAATATAGAAAATCCCAAAACCCAAAAAGAGTAGAGTACAGTCCTCACCATTGCGCCTCCTCGGGCTCAACGTACGCGGAGACAACTTCCCTTCCGCAGCATAATCCGCACTCGGGCTCAGCAAGCCATGTCCGACCACGAAGAAGAAACTCATCACTTCCCTACTCTCGAAATAACCGAAGCGCAACCTCCAGCGCAACAGCCCGTTGACAATACGCCAATCATACAAGAATTGGCACAAGGAATGAGAACAATGCAAGAAATGCTCTTGCAATTCATGCAAGCACAAACCACCGCAGCAGCCAACAATCAGGTTGGCCCAGTTCAGCAAGCTCAGCAGCCATGCCGGGTCCTCCCGGCCTCCAGTTCAAATCAAGCACAACCATCGGAGTCTGCCCAAGACTACCGACAGCAGCCATCTCAGCCCTTCGCTGTGGGGCATCCTTCTCAATATCTTCCTGCGACGACAAGGCCATCTCAGAGCACCTCCGTTGCAGGAACATCCAGTCAGCTTCCAGTCAATCTTGCAAACAACAATCTCAGTAGATCTTAGCACGTCCCCGCCGATGGGACACCTTTTCAATTTCAGCACATCCCCGCCGATGGGATTTCAATTCAATTTCCAGCAACAGGGACAGCACTGGCGAATGCCCACAATGGGGTCAGTGTCAAGCCCACATCAATCAGCGGACAGTGGCGAATACCCAACAAGGGGGTCACTTCCCAGCATCTCAGCCTCCTGCAAACAGGAGCACTTTTCAATTCCAGCACATCCCCGCCGATGGGATTCCAGTTAATTTCCAGCAATCTTCAATTCAGCAAAATCCAGTTAATTTCCAGCAATCTTCAATTCAGCAAAATCCAGTTAATTTCCAGCAAGTTCCAGTTCAACCTTCAGTACAGTCTCCAGTTCAGTCACCATCATTTCAAGCTCAAGTTCATCAGAATCCAGTTCAATCATCAAACCAATTTCAGCAACCCGCGGTTGCTTTTCAGCAAGCCCATAGGGTCGAAGACATCGACCACTATGCCGAAGAAGAACGTGCCTTATTCCAGGAGGCACCAGTCGCTCGAACAGATCACTCAGGACTGGACGAGTTGCGGGAGCAGTTCCAGATCTTGCAAAATCAGCTTCAGCGACAGCAAGGAATCGACTTACCTTCGACCAAGTTCAGAGACTTGTGTCCTTTCCCAGATGCTCGGGTACCTCAAAACTTTGAGGTTCCAAAGTTCAAAAGATACGACGGCAGCGGTTGTCCCACAGCACATCTCAAGGCCTTCTGTGGAGAGCTGAGTGCAATCTTAGGAAACGAAGGGGCCCTCATTCGATTGTTCCAAAAATCTCTGAAGGGCGATGCCCTAGATTGGTACACTTCATTGGACTGCCACCGCATCAGAACATGGGAACAGCTCTCCCAGGCTTTCGTCGACAGATTCGCATATAATCTCAACATGGCACCCAGAAGAGCCGACCTCGCAGCACTCAGGCAAAGGAGTGATGAAACACTATCAGCTTATGTGGGACGTTGGCGAGCTATGGCAGCCAGAATGCGGACACCCATCGACGATGAAGAACAAATCTCCATGATTGTTCATTCAACATACCCAGGCATATCTGGGTATCTCATCTCGCATCCATATGCGAATTTCTCACAGTTGATCCGTGTTGGAGAGCAAGTTGAAGCAGGAATCCGGGCCGGGACGATCTCCCCATGGCCTCATCAAGCCACTCCATTCAAGAGGAACAAAGTGGAAGGAAGACCTATCGGGCACGGGAATGGAAACCGCAATGGTTCTCCTCCCCGCCCAACAGAGGTAAACAACATCAACACCGCTGCTCAAGGAAATCAACGTGCTCCCCCACAAGGACGTCAACAGTATCAGCAGAATCAAGTTCAGCATCAGCCTCAGCGATATCAGCCACAACCGAATCCTCAGCCACAGCCACCTCGACAACAGCAGCAGTTCAGGGGAAATGGCCAATACTCATACCAGAACAGGCAGAATTACAGGGAGTTCAGGAAGTTCACTCCACTCAGTCAACCACTTAGTCAAATCATGACTACGCTGGTACAAAAGCAGTTACTCACTCTGATGACACCTAGGCCTCCGCCTCATCCTCTGCCTCCAAATTACCGAGAAAATGAGTACTGTACCATCAAGGACGTGGCCACGCCACTGATCGATGCTATACTTTGAAAAATGCCATACAAGACCTGATTGATGACCGCAAGATCGTCATCTCGGTCCCTGGAACTTCTCCAGCAGCTTCCACCAACATCCTTCAGAATCCTCTGCCTCAGCATCCAACGGACCCCAGTTCGTCTCGTGGCCCTGCCGTCAATAGTATAGAAGAAGGGGACCATATCGATCGCTTCTTCTCCCCTATTCAGTCCATTCATGCCTACACCTATGAACCAACAAATCCTCCTCCAGTCTTGCAAGGGGCAAGTCCCTTTCTTCCTTCAATCTCTGAGCCAGTAGTGCTTGAAGGAGCACCTCCATACGATGTACCAGTTGTTCAAGGGGCACCTTACAACCATTCAAGCTGGGAACCAGTCGTCCTGGAAGGAGCACAATCATACATTGAGCCCACATACGAACCTGTCATCTTGCAAGGGGCAACTCCAGAACAATCCAATCCGCAATGGAAGGATTATACTCATCAGCAGCAAGAGCCCGTTGTCTTGGAAGGATCTCTTCCAGTCAAGCCTGTCATATTGCAAGGGGCAAGTCCCGGAGGCATATCAATCACGCTACGGCAACTCGGACGAACAGAGAAACCTCCTGCCATATCAAGAGGACCAGTACTCATTCCATGGGAGCCTCCTGCCCCAGGAACAGTCAAGCCAGGACCACGACCTTATGTGGTCTATGAAGACAAGCCTCGATACTACCCCTTCAGCACAGGCAACAATGTAGTTCTTAAGGCAAAAGCTCTATACGAGGAAGATCTGGTACCCACACCAGTACCGTTGCAAGAACCAGTGGTCCTAGAAGGCAAAAGGGAGGAAAACTACAAAGAGGTTCCATGGCACTATCCAGAATGTGCGGAAGTGGGAAACATGAATCCCAACGGGCGTTGCATCCGAAGAGATAATCAAAACAGAGGAGATCCCAAAGGCGTCCTCTCAGGCCTCGGCAGCAAAAATGAAGCCGCATACGATGTGGCAACTCAGCTCAAGTCAATCCCTGCACAAATCTCAGTATGGGAGCTACTCTGCACATCTCGCATACACCGAGAAATGTTTGCCAAGACCTTGAATGATGCTCATGTCTCCTCCGATACGGCACCAGAGATGATTGCATTGATGATTGGACAGCTACTGGCTCCGCGCGCCATCACCTTCACCGATAATGAGTTGCCACCAGAGGGACGAGATCATGGGCGATCCCTCAACATAGCCTTACGATACAAAGACCTCTGTGTTCCGCTGGTCCTTATCGATAATGGCTCAAGCTTAAATGTCTGCCCACTCAAGACCGCGGAACGCCTGGGAATCAGTCCTTCTTCATTCCGACCCAGCACCATATGCGTCAGAGCATTCGACAACACCCGCCGATCAGTGGAAGGGGAGGTCGACATAGAGGTACAGATAGGTCCAGAAGTTTCTACCATCACATTCCAAATCCTGGATATATCAGCCTCTTTCAACATGCTGCTCGGACGACCGTGGCTGCACAAGGTTGGAGCTGTGCCATCAACCCTGCATCAACGAGTGAAGTATATCTGTGGAAATCAAGTGATCTCTATCCATGCAGAGAAGGAGCTCATCATTCCTTCCAATGCTACTGCCACTGAACCAGACATCCCGGTCATCGATATCCAGCACTCTGAAGAAGACATCCCGTTTCACAGTTTCGAATTCGAGACTGTGAACTCTATCGCCAATCCAGAACCGATAAGGGTGGACCGTGTCTTTTCACCGGCAGAGCGTCTGAGCCTCAAATATCGAATGAAGAACCACTTCAAGTCCAGAAAGGTACCGCTGGTATATAACCAACGCAAGTGGGGACTCGGATACAGGGCAACCTTCATGGACAAGAGAAGGAAGAAATTTTGGTGCTCACCCATCCAATTCGTCAAGCCAAGAGAACCTTGCAAAGATCCAGGAGGGAATCAACCGACTGCACTACACAAAGGCCTCCCGATGAGCCTAGTTTGGGCCACATGGCCTCCCATTCGATGGGATCAGATTCTCGAACCATCTAAGCCTCCAGAAGAAGAAGAAAAGGATGAAGACGAAAAAGGAAGTCAAATACAGCAGCTTCAGGACCAGGTTACTCTGACACCTGCTCCCAACCAGGGGCACAACTTGCCCACTTCTCTCAACCAGGGGCACAACTTGCCCACTTCTCTCAACCAGGGGCACAACCTGCCCACTTCAATCAGCCAGGGGCACAACCTGCCCACTTCAATCAGCAAGGGGCACGACTCGCCCATCTCATCACCAATTAGCAAGGGGCACGACTTGCCCATCTCTGCAAAGTCAACATCATCAATCATCAGCCAGGGGCAGAAGCAGCCCATCCATTGGACCAAGAAAGGGAAGTGGCCAGCCCTAGATTGGTCTGATGTCCAGGTTCCAAACTTGCGTTTAGCTGTGGAACCAGACGAACTGCAATGCGAGGTAAGTGATCCGGGAGGGACTGAGTACGACTCAGATCCCGAACCCGACCAGAAAGAAATCATGGTCATTGGGCCAGACCGTGACTCTTCGCCCAAATCATCAACCCCCACCTCTTCAGGGGAGGAAGTATGGGGTCCTGAATGGTCATCAGTTCCCCTCACTTTCGAATCAGCCAAAGAGCCATCTGAGGGCTCTGGCTTCAAAAAAAAAAACGCCTGTTTAGGCAGCGACCGGAACTTTGGAACAAGTTGGGATCAATCATGGTCTGCAATGCCCGCTTGTTCAAAGTCCCGCGAATTTCAAAAAGCCAAAAAAATAAAAAACTTTCAAAAACCAAAAACATCTAGCATCTCAATTTCAGAAAAATCTCAAAAATCAAAAAATATTTCTTTCCCTGCATTCAATAGTGTGCCAAGTTTGTCTAAAGAGTCGCATGAGTTTGAAGTCGAATCATATGATTTCGACATCGAATTAGACTTTGAGCTCATGGGTCTGGACGAAGCTCGGGACGAGGAAGATGATGATCCAGCTCCCGAACTAGAGGATCTCCTCAAAAAGTTCGAATCTAAAGCCAATGTTGTAGCCGATGATTTCGAGATAGTAAACTTGGGGACGCCTGAGATCCCTAGGGAAGTACGCATTGGAAAATCGTTGCCACCTGAGATGAAACAGAAAATGATAGAGTTCCTAGCTCCAAGATTGTCCAACTTCGCGTTCTCATATGAAGACATGCCGGGGCTCGATGAAGAGCTCGTTATACATCATCTGCCAACCAAGGCAGATATGAAGCCCGTGAAGCAAAAACTTCGAAGAATGAAGCCAGAATGGGCTCTGAAAGTCCGAGATGAAGTCATCAAGCAGTACAACGCGGGATTCTTGGTAGTCTCCAACTACCCTGAATGGCTCGCCAACATCGTGCCAGTACCAAAGAAGGACGGCAAGGTTCGAATGTGCATCGACTTCCGAGATCTCAACAAAGCCAGTCCAAAAGATGACTTCCCTTTGCCACATATCGACACTCTAGTCGACAACACTGCAGGATACAAGATCTTCTCATTCATGGACGGGTTCTCAGGTTACAATCAGATCAAGATGGCCGTCGAAGATCGCGAGAAGACATCGTTCATCACTCCCTGGGGAACCTTCTGTTACAGGGTAATGCCGTTCGGTCTGAAGAACGCAGGAGCAACATATCAGCGAGCAATGACAGCACTATTCCACGACATGATGAACAAAGAGCTCGAAGTATATGTGGACGACATGATCGTCAAATCTCGCACAATTGAAGGACAATTTGAAGATCTGAAGAAGTTATTCAACAGATTAGAAAAGTACAAGCTTCGCCTCAACCCTCAGAAATGTGTCTTCGGTGCAATGGGAGGTAAGCTCCTCGGCTTTATGGTGAGCGAGGATGGCATCAGGGTCGACGAGACCAAAACCAGAGCAATCATCGAGATGCCCCCTCCTAGAACAGAGAAAGAAATTCGTGGCTTCCTCGGCAGAATTCAATACATCAGTCGCTTCATCGCACAGCTCACACCTATCTGTGAGCCCATATTCAAGCTCCTTCGGAAGAACGTCCCAAAAGAATGGAATGACGATTGCCAAGTCGCCTTCAACCGCATCAAGAAATATCTCATGAATCCTCCAGTCCTAGTGCCTCCCACTCCTGGACGACCACTATTGTTATACATCTCGGTAGCAGCAGAAGCCATTGGCTGTGTCCTCGGCCAACACGACGAAACCGGGAAGAAAGAACAAGCAATATACTATTTGAGTCGAAAGTTCACCGACTACGAGACCAGGTATTCCCAGATCGAGAAGACTTGCCTCGCCCTAGTCTGGGCAACTCAGCGACTCCGTCAATACATGATTGCATTCCCTATTCTCCTTCTCGCTCACATGGATCCGCTCAAATACCTGTTCGAGAAACCGGCACTCACTGGAAGGATAGCTAAATGGCAGCTACTCCTGTCTGAGTTCGACATCACCTATGTCACTCAAAAGGCAATCAAGGGACAGGCCCTCGCCGATCATCTTGCGGCTCACTCTCTCCTGGACTATCAGCCGCTCAAGACATTCTTCCCTGATGAAGATCTCTTGCTCATTGAAGAGGAAGAAAAGAAGAAAAAAGATGAATGGACGTTATTCTTCGACGGCGCAGCAAATTCTAAAGGGAGTGGTATTGGAGCAATCCTCTACTCTCCAGATGATGTCCCTATTCCTATCTCGAGGCGCATCGCATTCGAGTGCACCAACAACATGGCAGAGTACGAAGCATGCATCGCTGGCTTAAGGGAAGCCATAATCTTGGGCGTCAAGAAGCTACGAGTATTTGGAGACTCACAGCTTATCATCAATCAGACCAATGGCGAATGGAAGACCAAAGATGAGAAGTTGATACCATATCATGTGTATCTTGACAATCTGCTCGAAGAATTCAAGGAAATCACCTTCTCATACATGCCTAGAGCCAAGAACCAGTTTGCAGATGCTCTCACCACACTTGCATCAATGCTCGAGATCCCAAAAGGAGCTTCAGAATGGGAGCTCACAGTCGAAATTCAAGAAGAACCTGCTTTTTGCCTGCAAATAGAAGAAGCCGAAGTTGTCCCTGACAAACCCTGGTATGCCGACATCAAGCAATATCTCGAAACCCAGGAGTATCCAGAATCAGCAACAGCAACAGATCGCCGAACCATCCAACGTTTGGCCGGCCAGTTCACCATCAGTGGCGAAGTTCTCTACAAGCAATCCTATAATCACATCCTCCTCCGATGCGTCGATGAAACAGAAGCTGCAAAGATCATGAAAGAAATACACGAAGGAATCTGTGGCCCACACATGAATGGGCACATGATGGCAAAGAAGATTCTACGACTAGGCTACTACTGGCTCACCATGGAGACAGACTGTTGCAAACACGTCAGAAAATGCTTCAAGTGTCAAGAGCATGCGAATCAAATCCATGCCCCATCATCAGAGTTATACAACCTGACCACCCCCTGGCCCTTCTCCATGTGGGGACTCGACATCATCGGCAAGATCAGTCCCAAAGCATCAAATGGTCACGAGTACATACTTGTGGCAGTCGACTACTTCACCAAGTGGGTAGAGGCAGCCTCATACACCACGATTGCAGCATCTCAGGTGATCAAATTCGTAAAGAACAACATCATATGCCGGTATGGAATCCCCAATGCTATCATCACAGATAATGGAACCCCGTTCGTCAACAAGAAGATGGATGACTTCCTCAGCAAGTTCAAGATCCAACGTCATCGATCAAGCCCCTACCGTCCCCAGATGAATGGTGGGGTAGAAGCCGCAAACAAGACAATCGTCAGGATACTCGAGAAGATGGTCGTGACATATCGAGATTGGTCAGATATGCTCCCATATGCACTTTGGGCCTATCGAACGTCTGTACGGTCTGCTACGGGCGTTACTCCTTTCGAGCTTACTTACGGAATGGAAGCAGTTCTACCAGTCGAAATGGAAATACCATCACTTCGGGTGTTATTAGAAAGCGGAATTGAAGAAGGAGAATGGCAACGGGCCAGATTCGATCAGTTGCAGATGACAGATGAAAAACGCATGCGTGCACTAAGTCATTCACAGTGCTATCAGAAAAGGATCGCTCGAGCTTACAACAAGAGAGTCCGAAAAAGGAGCTTCAAGGTAGGCGACATGGTCATGAAGAAGATTCTACCGTCGCACCTTCCAGATCCCAGAGGAAAGTTCAAACCCTCGTGGGACGGGCCACTGATCATCAGAAAAGTACTTCCTGGAGGCGCCCTCAGACTCACCAGCATGAGAGGGGTGGATCTTCCTGAGCCAACCAACGCCGACAACGTGAAGATCTTTCACGGGTAAGTCATTCTGACCTTATCAAGAGTTACTTTAATAGAGCTGAAGTCAAGGGGTCAAAGCTAAGATCTCTGAGAAATCATTCCCGCCCACCAACAAGTGTTTCAAATAAGGGATTCCAAAAGAGAAAAATACAAAAACAAAAAAAAAAGAGAGAAAAGAGAAAGAAAAAGGGAAGCCAAATCAAGGCACCCGAGGAAAAAATCAACCCAAAAAGAAACACAGTCATCCATCCATTCATCTCAGAGGAGTCTTTAGCAAAGACCGACAGCTCTATCATCGTAACTTAGGATAAGGGCTGAAAGACTGCCATCGGCCGGCAACGACGGATTCCCGACCTCTAGCCGCCGCAGTTATCCAGAGATCCAGAAAAAAAAAAAGAAAAAAAAAGAAAAAGAAAATGTGTGCCTAAACAAAGAGGGCGGAGTGAAAACCCGAAAGGGCGCTCCGAGTAAAAACAGTGGGCATACAGCGGACTTGGTGAAAACCTGAAAGGGCGCCAAGGGGCAGGCAAGACCAAATACCCGGGACGTGGTGAAAACCTGAAAGGGCGCCACAGGCAAAAATGACGGGAAAAAGCCGGCTGTGGTGAAAACTCGAAAGAGCGCTGCAGGCAAAAATGGCTCAAATAAAAAAAAAAGAGAAGAAAAAAAAATAAAAGTGCAGGTACCAAGAAATCAGACAGTCCAGATCGGTTCAAGCAGTAAAAGTGCAAGAACAAGAGGAAGTACAGTCAGGAGCGAAGAACTCTACAAACTCTGACAATCTCAGGAAGCAAGAGTTTCCATTGCCTACATCTCTAGGGAACCAAAGGATCAAGCAAGTCAAATCTCGAGACATCGGTCAGAGCATTGGCCGAGCCCCAGTTCTGATTCCTATATCCCGACACAAAATCCAGACACACTCACAAGACAACTCATGGCACAGTAGATTTTCAAACAGTTTTTTCTCTTTTCAATTAAATGCATTATATTTCTCTTACACATATCATCTTTTTCAAAAATACAAAAAAAAATGCATCATCATCAATCATATATGCAAAAAAAGAATGTGCAGGTGGCCAACACAATCAATCTCTACCCTCCTCCTCGGCCACATCAGGTGAGTCCTCTGATTCATAAAAAGATAGTCTCGCTCTCAACCTGCTCACCTCCATACGCAGGTAATGCGCCTCATCGCGCTCAAGGGTACGGATCGCTGTCTCCTCATCAGACAATATCTGATCGGCAGCCAATCTCCTCGACATCATCTCGCAATGATACCGAAGTGCAGAGATCTCAGACAGCAGATGACCATGAGTGGCCAAGAGGAAGCCAGGATCGATAAACGGGCGCTCCTCAAAAGGGTCATATGAACCAGATGAAGAGCCAGCATCTCCAAGAATATCCTGCTCATCCTCATCAGCAGTCTGGTGCCAACAAGGGATACGTCGATACAAAGACTGCTCAGCAACCCAATACTGATATGGGGCGGTCGCCATCGGAAAAGTCCGTAGCTCAAATCCCAACAAATCAGCTGTCAAATAACTCGCCCAAGAACAATCAATCCAGGTCCTAAAGTCAGAGGATCTGGATGGAAGTGCTCGACGCCCGATACCCGCGAAAGCGAAAAGAGGAACATCCTGCTCGTACCCAAACTGCCGCAGGAACCGAATGGGGTGATAAGAGAAGTAAGATCGAAAGCCTACCAACATCAGAGGAAGGCGGTGTGCATCGCAAAGCACTGGAGGAAGTGAAAGCCAAGATGACTCCCAACGAACGTTCCAGTCACGAAGTTCAGCGAACATCCTGCGATACAGGGGCTCGCTCATCCTGGCTGTATGAGGAAGGAACTCGATGATATAACGCATAATGTCAGAGCTAGGAATGCCAGGAAGAGGTACAGGAACGGTCAGAGAAAGACGCTCCCATAGCCAGACCTGATCACAAAAAGGAAAAGAAGTTCAGCTAAAGCAAAGCAATCCCCAACAAAGCAAGAAGAAAAAAAAAAAAGAGGTGTAGAAAGAATACCTGCAGGAAGACACAGCAGCCGCGAAGAACACGAGTACGACCAAGGGCGCAGTCAGTCAGCCCATCAAATAGCTCGGCCAAAATGAGAGAAATGATCCCCTGCCGACGGACAGCTCGGCTCATCACCTCGAAAAGCAAAGGAGTCTGGGACCTGCGCCATCCCGAGAACAGCACCTCAGCAATCAAGCAAAACATCAGTGCGTTCCGAGCAAAGGTAGAACCAGCCGTACTCTGGGGACCCGAAAAAAGATCATACAGCAGGTCCAAAGAGAACACTACAGCATCCTGGCCACTAGCTGCAGGCCGAACAAGATAGGGGATCCCAAACCAGTTCTGCGGTGTAGCAGTCTTCGGCGATGTCTTCGGCGAGAAGTACTGAGCATAATCCCAGGGTAAGCCTGTCAAGCGTGCAAGCTCCTCCAAAGAAGGCCCCATCTCCATATCGTTGAACGCAAACAAGTTCAACGAAGGGACCCAGTCAACCAAGGCAGCTCCGAGCATCCTCCAGTCAATGTCAACTCTAGCCATATGAATCAGACTGCCAAAGCCATAAGACTCCAAATCTCGAATCTCATAAGCTGACAAGCGGTCAAGCCAAGCAAGCAGTCGTGGCGAGCAGGAAGAACGAGGAAGCAGCTGACAAGTCCTCACCGGTATCCCCTCCAGCACAAAAGGCCCAGAAATCGAGGACAACTCATCAAGGATCGGAAGGTCAACAGGCGAAGGAGAAGGAAAAGCTGGAACCTCTGCCAACTCGACAGCCCCTGACCTATCCTCAGTGGCGGCTATGTCTGATATAGTCGCATCGCTGTCTGAAACTGTCACAACCTCAGCCGCATGAGAAGACTCGCCCACCTCATGAACAGAGTGCGCAAAAGACCGACGACCAAAGGAAGGACAATGCTCCCAACCAAAAGGACTATCAGTGAAGATCACACCGCACATCGTGGCATCCTGGCTAATCTGACCGTCGAAGAATACATCTGAACCATCAAAAAGGGTCCCGGCAGCCCCGATTGAAGAATCAACGGTCAGATCTGGACCTACGGCCCCCTCCAATAGAAAATCATGTATCCAGTCATCATCCTGGCCGATCAAGGGGATCATCGAGGCATCTACACCGTCCATCATCAAGGGGACATCATCAATGATCACATCAAGTCCACCCAAACAAGTGTGCCGCACGTCTCGGCCCTCATCCAGAGCATCCAAACCGTCAAAGGTACCATCTGAGCCATCCATACCATCCAGACATGAGATCAGCCCATCTATGTCCCTCATAATCCCATCATCACCGTCTATCACGTCATCCATGGGACCCACACTCAAGGGATGCATAGCCTCACCTATGTCCCATCCCATCATCTCATCCATACCATCCATTCCTCCCATAATGAGGGCCCCATTCAAATCAGAAAATCCAGCCATCCCACCATTAATGGACCCATTTAAAGCTCCACCAACCACCAAGCTTAAGTCTTCATCAATGCCCCCTCTTAATGCCCCATCTACCCCATCCATTAAAAGCATCTCCTCATTATCAAAGCTCAGTTGAAGATCTGAAGTGTGGGACCCACCTTGGACAGCCCCCACAGCCCATAAATCCCCACCATCCATGGCCCAAGAAAGCACAAGGCAAGATGAGGACAAGATGATGATGAAAGAGGAGACAAAGAGAAGATTCATTGTTGGAATCGAACCTGAACGTACACAGCAGGTGGGGACAGCAGCAACAGGGACCAGAGAATGTCCGAGCACGAGCCAGCCCAGGCCGCTCAAGAGACGAGCTCTGGGCGGCCTGCCCTGGGCCTCCCGTACGGACGCAGATCCCCTCTCTCCGCGGGATTGGCTCCGGGGCTTTTGGTAGGTGAGGCTGACAGTCCACGTCAGCAGATGGCGCTCCGTGGGCCGCCCAAGGCTCCGGTCCACTCCAAATTTCAACTGAAGATGATCAAGATCATACAAAAGGTGCCCCACTGGTCCAATCACGAAGCAATGTGGCCGGAATATGGCTGATCAAGCCAAAGAAGGGGAAAAGTGATCAAGTGGGGGCCACAAGCAATCAAAGCCATTCAAAGACTAGATCATCATGATCCAAACCATTGAAGAACCTACATGAGCCATGAAACAACAAGATCAAAGGTTTGATCATCACAAGAAGGGCCAGAATCCAAGATCTAATCATCAAGTGGGCCCACAAAGCCAAATCAAGCGATCAGAGACGTTCAAGCCATCATCCACACCATGAGAAGCATTCCTAACCTCACAAATCATCAAAAGAAGTGCCCCAAAGTAAAGCTAAGGTCTCAAGTGGGCCCACAGGGCCAAATCCATCAATCTGAACCATTCAAGGGCCAAATCATCAAGATCCAAACCATTGGAAAGCTTACACAAGTCATGGAGCAGCAAGATCAAAGGTTCGATCATCAAAAGAAGGGCCAAAATCCAAGATCTAAACATCAAGTGGGCCCACAAGGCCTAATCAAGCAATCTGAACCATTCAAGTCATCACCCATGCAACTAAGCAGTCTCAAATCATGAAGGAATGAGTCAAGAGTCAAAGCATCCAGACATCACCAAGGAATTTGGGAGAAATCAAAGCCTGTATATTCATCCAAAAGGGCTTGATACAAAAGGGGACAAAAACAAAAGTACAAGGCCATATAAAGCAGAGCCAGCTACAAGTCACCAACATAATCATCATCGCCCCTCCTCGCGTCCCGCTCCCGACGATAAAGATCCATCAAAGGAGCAGTCACTGAACCTCCAGCATACCTGCGACGGCCACCTGGAACGTAAAGCGAAGGAAGCAAAGGCCCCTGGCCAAATAGCAGATACCACTCGTCATAATCACGATCCGGGATCGTGAAACGGAAGCCAGGCTGGCCCACCAGAGCCTCAACTCTCTCATCAGCTGGCATCCGAGCAGCTGGAGGAGGTGCAGAACAGGGGACCCGAGCTACCCCAGTGACTTGCCGAAGCAATCTCTCTCCCAAGTACCATTGGAAGGACTCAGCGTCAGAAAGCATAATACGGAGACATGAAGCATCATACGCCTCCACGCGCTGGGGTGTGTAGTAGAGAGGGAAACTAGCGTACGGCATCCGGGCAAACTGCAGCAGAAGAGGTTACCACGATCAGTTACAAGTACAGTACAAGGACAAAGACAAGCAAGATACTTACGTCCTCAACGGTCAGCCCGTCTATATCAGCACGCCAATTGTCCCCGGGAACTCGGGAGTTCCGCTGACGATTCTGCTGATGCCAGTACATGTGGCGATACTGAGCGGGTTCAATGTCATCTCGCATCCTCGGCGCAAGGTGCGGAAAATGGTCATAAAAGCAGGTCTGGATGAAAGTACATTTAATGATCAGAGAGAGAAAGGAGGCAAACGGCTCCAAAGAGGATGAAAGAAGAGGTACCTCAACAACAGGCCAGAAGCCTGTGAAGGACCGGCTATGCCGACAGGTCTTGTCCAGACCTTGAAAGAGACGGGTCAGGATGGCCCCATTCCAGTTATAGGGGTGATGAAGATCCTCGACTAAACGAAGAAATTTAGGATCAACTCTCTCATTCGCATGGCAAAAAAGAAAGGATCCAAAAGCATAAGTGATCATGGCCCGCGCCTTGTGGAGGGCCTCTCGCTCGGTGGTAGGGACCACAGAAGCAAAATTGTTATAAAACCATCGCATCTTCACTTGATGGCCTTGGAATTCACCCTCAGGAGGGACGTCACCAACAAGCCGTAGCCAATCAGTGGAAGAGAGGGGAGCTAGAGAGCTCACTTGAGGGACAATTGCCCCATGAAAAGGGAAGCCTATCTGCATGTAAATATCCAAGGGGGTTATTCCCCACTCCCCACAAGGGAGTTGAAAGGTGTGGGTCTCATCCCGCCACCTCTCACAAAGGGCCGCAAGCATCATACGGTTGGCGTCGTTATTATGGAAGCATAGGGTGAGGAGGCCAGCAAAAGGAGTACCATCTAGTACTCGCTCAAGCAAGGGCTGTGGCTCCTTCATCCAATTGTCCCAGCGATCCCTGGTACCTCGACCCTTGATAGCAGGAAGAGGTTGATGCTCCATAGCTAGGGAACACATGTGGTCCCCTCGGCGGACAATGAAAGCAGGATCATCCTCGTCAACCACTTGGTGGCCCCTAGTACCATCCGCCATGGAATCCTACAAGCTTGGCAAGGTAAGTCCCTATCCTTTACCCATTAAAATCCAAATTCTCATCCAAGAAACCCATGGGATTGGACTCACATTCAAATGCAAAATCTAAAGTCCAACTCCATGTGTCACTTAGGATATGTGTTGGACCCATTGGAAAAAGTAAGGCCTGCCTTAAAGAAGGTGGCATGGCATGCCTCGGGTAAGAAAAGTCCATCATCCAAGGACACATTTTGGACAACAAATGCACTCAAGTGCCATGAAATCAACTAAGGATGAGAGTCCTACTGCACATGAGAAGTTCCTCTTCAAAGTCCACATGTGGCCAAGGATTGACTCACTTTTATGCCAAGGTCATGATTCTCACTTAGGATGTCTCCATCTTTTTACACATATGCATGGACAAGTGGGGAATAGAAAGGAAACGGGTCCCCAAGAGCAACCCAAATGCCTCATCTCAATGGATTGAAGAGAGCACATAGCCCACTTGAAGAACATGAGGACCCATTCATGGGTTAACCATGGGCAACCTTATGTGCCTCATCTTGATGAAAATTTTGACCACGAAAATGCAACAAGGAGGTCTACCCACAAACATATGAATCAAAGAAGCTAAGGGTAGAAAGTCGATGCACATAGCCCACATGAAGAATCAAAGTTGAAAATACCCATGAAAAGGCAAGTTTGGGCAACTTATGTGCACCAACTTTTTCACCAAAAGGGAGACCATTTGAGCACAAAAGAGCATGGCTTGATGAGTCACCCAACCATCATGAAAATGGATAAGAATGGTACACATAGCCCACTTGAAGATCAAAATTCAAAATGTCCCAAGGCATGGGATAAAAATGGGTAACTTATGGGTACCATTCCTTCTCACAAATGGAAGAAGAAATCACTCATATTTGAATGATGATGGGTGATCCACCAAGCCCCCATAGAAAAGTTCAAGGAGCTATGGTTGTATGGACACTCACTTGAGGATCATCCAGTTGAGGTTGATAACATTAAAGGGAAACTCTTGAGAATCACATTCCTACCACAAAGGAAGCCATTTGAACTTAGTGAGATTGTGGGAACAACTCACTCATGGGACTTGTAGATGGTCAAGTAACTCAAGTCCTCCATCCATCAAGAGAGAAAGCATGAAAAGAAAAAGCCTACATGAACAAAGTGTAGTGGGGCACACATGGTTCAAAGAAGTGCCCAAGTTTCAATGAAGGCCCAAAAGCCTATCCACATGAAAAACTCCAAGGAGCCCACCACACTTTGTGCAAAGATGTACATCATAATCAAAGAAATAGCGGAAGACTTGGGCTACTTGTCCATATAAGCCCACCTAGGAAAACTAGCCCACTTGAGATCCAAAATGAAGAATGGGCTAGCCACCTTGATCCATACACATGTAAAGAAAGATGGGGTCACCCAAAGTGAGCCCCATGAGCCCAAAACTTAAGATGGGCCCTACCATGCCCATGGGCCCAAATCTTGAAAAGAAGAGGGAAAAGAAAGGATAGTTCCAAAGGAAAAATGACAAAGGCAAGAAAGCATGAGGGAGCCCAAAATGAAGCATTGGGCCCATCAAATACACCAAGGGCCATGACTTCACTTTGAGTCCATTTGATACACATGAAAAGAGGCCCAACTCCCATGAAAAAGATAGAGTATTTTGCCATGCACACTTGATGACATGGCAAAATTACTCCTTACATGCACATGGAGGGAGTGTGAAAAAGGAAAAAATGATGAAGTGGAGAGCTTGCAATGTCCTTCTCCATGCACCACCTTTGAAAGACTTGAGATCTAAGAAAAGATCAAGAATGCTTGGGCCCACCTTCACACCCCTTTGAATAGCTACATGAAAAAGAAAAAGGATCATGAGAAGAGACAATGAAGATGGAAAAGGACAAGAAAGAGAAAGGAAGTGGTCCATACCTTTACCACTCACCAAAGAAGGACCACCTTGCTGTCCCAAGATTTCTCTAAGGCCCACCACTTGAAAAGAGCAAAGGACCACCAAAGAAGAGAGAGGAAACTTGAAGAAAGAAAGAGTATGAGAGAGAAGAGAGAGATTGCACGTTTGAGGGGGGAGGGTGCCCCATGTTATATAGAAAAGGGGAGGGCACCCTTTTACCCAGCCCCCTGAAGAGACCAGGAGGCAGAGACCGGGCGGGCGGCCCATGGGAGGCCGTCCTAGCCTCTACCTAGGTGAAACGACCTCCCTCTCCCTCTCCTTGGGAAGAACTCCTCCTTGGGAAGGGTGGTTGCAAGTGAATCTTGTACCTTCATGTAAGAATGAAGTGATGGAAGAGAATGGTGAGAAAAAGAGAAAATCTCACCAAAATCTCATCTCATGAGAAATGGGTGAGAAATTGGGTGGATGATGTGGAAAAGTTCCATGGAATTTCCAAGAAAAAGAAAGAAGAATTTGACTTGGTCAAACAATGATCTCAACCATCCAAAGGCATGACCAGATGATCCAAACCATTCCAAGAAGAATCCCAAGAATCTCCGCCCTTGATTACTGTTCACATGTATGAATTGTGGTCCGAAGACCTTAAACTACGTCGGGACCAAGATCCCGAGGGATTGTCAATAAAACCGGCATCAGTCTTCTTCAAGATCTGGTGGCTCCGGACATTTTCAGAAAACCAAAAAAATATATACATCACTTGTACAGTTTCTGGTCCGAAGACCTTAAACTACGTCGGGATCAAGATCCCGATGGATTTTTAATAAAAATGGGTATCGATCTCGACCATCAAAATCAGAATCGATGACCCAGAATTTTTTTCAAAAAAAGAAAACAAAAAAATGCCTTTCCTCTTTTAAAGTTTTGGGTCCGAAGACCTTAAACTACGTCGGGATCAACGTCCCGAGAGATTTTTAATAAAAACCAACATCGATCCCAGCCTTTCAGGCCAAGATCTGATGATCTGGATCATTTCGAAAAAACAAAAAATGTGTTTGCCCCCCCTTTTACTAAGTCTGGGTCCGAAGACCTTAAACTACGTCGGGATCAACATCCCGAGAGATTTTCAATAAAAGCCGGCGTCGGTCTTGTTTGCTCACATCAAGATCAATGACTCCGGACATTTTCAAAAATCATAAAAATATATTACCAGCCCCGCTTTTAAAGTTTTGGTCTGAAGACCTTAAACTACGTCGGGATCGACATCCCGAGAGATTTTCAATAAAAACCAGCATCAGTCTGGATTGTCCATCCGCTGACAGCGGACATTTTTCCAAAAACAAAAAAAACATGTTTGCCCCTCTTTTGTACAGTTTCATGGCCCGAAGACCTTAAACTACACTGGGATTAATTTCTCGGGGGACCTTTCTCACTTTCAACTAAAAACCGGCATCGGCCTCGACCGTTGGGATCATGGTTCGATAACCCGGATCATCTCAAAAATACCAAAAATATTTCCATAAAAACCAGTGTCAATCTCGATTACTCGAGTTGAAGTCTGGAACTTTTTCAAAACAAAAAAATATATACAATATAAAACAAAAAAAGTTTTCATCACCAGTTTTGATCCACCAATTTATCCCCAGTGGTCCGAAGACCTAAAACTACACTGGGATTAACTTCTCGGGGGCTTTCTTTCCTAACCTGTTCCAGACATGGCTGACACTTGATCGTACGGGTGTCTGGAATCTTTTAAACAGGTAAGGGCTGTGGCAGGCAGAACTCCGCAATCCTGTTCGTGTTGAACGCACCGTGATAGACAACCTTGAGTTGGAAGTCGCTGTTGAAGCTGACGGATGTTCCCTGTTCCTAGAACTCATGAAGGGGATTAAGGCTGTTGGGAGGTGGAGCTCACCCTCACGGAATTGTGAGCAACGTAAGAGCCCAAACTGGATTGACTAAGGGAAATGTGAGGATGTGGCTCATTTTGTGGCCGAAGGAGTCCGTCGGACAATACGTGGTCTATGTGCATTGCACATGAGGAACAGGCAACTTTGTGGGTGTGTTGACTGAAAACCCTCAAAATTCCCTCATCCGAAGATGTAAAACTACGGCACTTAACTGTGTGAGACCCGTCTTGCTCGCTGACGTAAAATGGATCGGGTGCCTTACCAGCAGTAGAAGCTGGAAGTGGATGAAAATTCCATACTTTTCCCTGCATTTCAGAAAAATCACAAAATACCAAAACATTGCAAAATCACCTCTTCAAAAAAAAAAAAAAAAAAAATATTTCCCTTGCTTTCGATATTGTCAAAAATCACAAAAAATATTTCCATCGCTTTCAAATCAAAATATTTTCAAAAACCACAAAAATATTTCCCTTGCTTTCAATCAAAATATTGTCAAAAATCACAAAAATATTTCTCTTGCTTTCAAAGAAAATATCCTCAAAAATACAAAAATATTTACTGTGTTTTCAATAAACCAATCTCTACCCTCTCAGGTAAAGATTCGGACCACATATTTACAAAAATCACAAAAATTAGCATCCCCAGCACTACAATTCAGGAGTCTTGAACTCCGCTCACTTCACAGTATGGGATGACGGATCCAATCGCCCGCAAATTGGAATCTTGACCAAAATGGGCAACCGAACACCATCTCAATCACATGTATGCCCAGAAGAACATCTTGAAGTCGAATGATATCCTCGTACATTCTCATTAGCAAAGAAACAGCATCTTGGGACGATGGACCTGATCGACCACGGGTCGGGATCTTGACCAACCCGCTGTCCAAACCTCCGTATCAAAAAGAAAAATCCCCAAGGGAGTACAACCCTGCAAGCAATAAGCTCAAAATTCTCAGCATCTGCAGTAAAAGCAAAATCATCAAACGAAAAGACAATGAGCCAAACCATGCATTCATCATGCATCTCCATGCATCAGCATCCATCGCATCAATCATCATGTTTACCTGCTTTCAAAATAAAAGTCGGTTAGCTAAAGACCCCACAGGCATCCTTAGTGGAGGCACATGCAAACCAGATTTCCATTTCAAAAAGACAAAAAATATTTCTATTTGCAAATAAAAAACCCACGGAGTATCACTCCCCAGAGTGGGTGCTTTTTCAAAAATTCAAAAATATTTTCCAGTAGAGCGTTCTGCCCCCAAAACACCAGGAGATCTTCCATATCTCTGGGTAGGAGCCGACGCAAAAATCAAATAAGATCCGATGTCTCGCGGTTTCCCCGGAGACCATTGGATCCAATGCACTCAAAGTACGGTCGAACTGAACTCCAGTGTCAGTGCGGTCGTACCACATGCCAAGATACGAAAAGATGAAAAGCCAAAAGGCTCGGTCAAAGAAACCATTTGAACAGGTGGAAACGATGAATTGTAACCCAAGTATCAAAATTAGCAGATTGGGTGAAAAGAGTTCACCCGCACATACCTAGGCGTGGATGCCTGAAGTACCTTGACTGAGTCCAAGTCGGCGTAGTAGAATCCCGTAAGACTATCGGACGCAGGGCGTCTAACCACTTTGACAGTCAAGCGAAACAAGTACTCCTGGAGTGATCTGGGAAAACATCAAACATCACACAATCAGTCTTAGGGTCAGCATCCTCGTAAGACTGTCGACGCAGAGGCTCTGCTGTACCTTTCCGGTGTTAGTACCGATCGGGAATGGAAGGGTTGCGATTGGGTACCCAGGTTGCAGCAAACTGCAGGGACAATCGCAACGTTTTCTCCAAACTCTCGCGGTATGTGCGAGTTATCAATTTCCAGACAATCAACTGACTCAGATACAAAGGATAACAAGGATTCCAGACCACAATCAAGGAAAGAATGAATTGCAAACCAAGCATCAAAACCAGCAGACCGGGTGGAAAAGCCCACCTGCACATACCTAGGCGTGGATGCCTGAAGTACCTTGACTGAGTCCAAGTCGGCGTAGTAGAATCCCGTAAGACTATCGGACGCAGGGCGTCTAACCACTTTGACAGTCAAGCGAAACAAGTACTCCTGGAGTGATCTGGGAAAACATCAAACATACAATCAATCACAGGGTCAGTAACCTCGTAAGACTGTCAACGCAGAGGCTCTGCTGTACCTTTCCGATGTTAGTACCAGTCGGGAATGGAAGGGTTGCGATTGGGTACCCAGGTTGCAGCAAACTGCAGGGACAATCGCAACGTTTTCTCCAAACTCTCGCGGTATGTGCAAGTGAGCGATCTCCAAACGATCAACTGGCACAGATGCAAAAGCAAGCAAAGATTTCAGAACATGATCTATGAATGACCGGGTCAGAAGTGGGGTGTCCACTCGCTTTGGCATTCGGTTGCACGCAACCTCTGCCAAAGAGGGGCATCTGTAGACACCCCACCTTCGGCTACACTGTTGGTAGAGATAGCTGGTTGAACGGAGGACCATACCCCCAAATCCCAAGTCCAAACTCAGCCAAACTCACCCTTTAAGCCCCATTCCATAGCCCAGTTCAAGCCTGAACCCAGTCAACCCAGTCCTAAACACCACCCAGAAAAACCCCCCATAAAAAAGTCCAGTCAAAAGACCCAAAAAAAAGTCAAACTCACTGAGTCAACTCGCTGAGTTAACCCGCTGAGTCAACCCGTCGAGTCAACCCGTCGAGTCAACCCGTCGAGTCAAACCCCCGAGTCGACCCGCTGAGTCAACTCACTGAGTCGACCAGCGAGTCCAACAGCAGCCCCGAGGGAACGGCCGTACTCGCTGGAAACCGAGGAGCGGCCGTACGGGCGGCCCATGGCAGGCCGCCCGGACAAAATTACGAGAGCTGCCACTCTCCGCTGCTATAAATACCCCCCTCCCCTTCTCATTTCAACATCCCTTCAAGTCCAGCCAGTCCGGGTGCGATCCGAGTCCCCTTTCCCCTTTAGCCCATTTTTCCACCAAGGAGAGCCCGAGTGAGGAGAGTCTAGCCCTGGTCCAGCCCAGCCTGACCACTGGTCCAACCTCCCAAGCCATCCAAGTCTTGATCCAACCACTCGAAGCCAACCCTTGCGACACCTCCGTCCACTTAGCTACTCTTTTCCAGCATCATCTCATTTGCATCTAGCATAAGTGCAACATTTACTTTTCTTCCAACCCCCCCTGCTTCACTGCAAACACTTTGATTATTCAAACACATCACATGCATCTCGCATAAAGCACCTGTCAGTTCGAGCGTATGCTCTGGGCTTGCCCGTTGTTGGAACCTGCCCATCAGAAACTCTTACTGTTCAGACCTGCATTCACGTACATATCACTGTAAGCACTTTGAATATTCAAGCACACAGCATGCATCATCTCGCATAAAGCACCTGTCAGTTCGAGCGTATGCTCTGGGCTTGCCCGTTGTTGGAACCTGCCCATCAGAAACTCTTACTGTTCAGACCCGCATTCATGCATCATGTCATCCATGAGAATATACGAGGATTAAACTAGACTTTCAAGTATCCGATCGATTCTGTGAAGTAGAGACCGTACTTCGGTACGGGCAGTGTGTGGGGTGCTTAACCTCTTCCCACCCTGTAACCGTGATCCCTTACCTTGAATCTCTGACCGCAGATCAACAGGAGTCATTTTAGAGGAAGGAATCTTCGGATTCCCTTCTCTAACGTTTCTACGGGGTCTAGCCGACTGTAGATTCGAAGTAATTGGCTAGTGGCGACTCTGGTCTTATATAAATTCACTTAAACACATCCAGCTTAATACAACAACCAAACAAAGCCCTCGAGAACGAGGCAAGCCAGTGGCACAAACGGCGATTTCGCACTCACGCATCCTCATCTCCTTCTTTTTCGAAAGGAAAGGGAAAGGGAGAACGACGTCGTGTGGGAGCGCGGAGAAATCGGCGAGGGTCCACAGGCGGGAACTCCCCTCATTTTACTCAGCAGGAGGGGCAACAAAGGCCTCGCAATCGAGGAATCAGGTTGTGCCTTCTCGAAGAGCAAGTGGGAGCGGTCACCCAAAAGCTAGGGGGCGTTGACGAACGATTCGGCTACGTGGACCAGAGACTGGACGAAATTAAAGCTCTGTTAAGTGGTCTGGTCCATCCAACGATTTTAAATGGCAGAGACCGTGAAGGGCCTCGGCATACTCAACAATCCTAGCACTCTCACCAGACTCGGCCGTCACAACGTTCTCAACACCCCACTCCGGTCGAAGAGAATGAGGCCGCCGGCCAATCAACCGGGTCAAGGTCTCGACCGGCAACGGACTTGCCTGCCAACGATCTACGGCATCGGCTCGAGGAACGGAGGACGGCTCGTCTCGAGCATGAACGGGCCGATCGTGAAGCCAGCGACCGGGTAAACGACAACTTAAGTCCACTGGAGGCCGAGTTGAAAGAACTCCGGGAACAAATGGGCGATATCCAGAGAGCACAACGAGCCCGAGCACTAATCGCAGTGGACGCACTGGTCGACTCATCTGAATCGCCGTTTACCGACGAGATCCGTGAAAAGCCCATTCTCAAAGGATTTAAAGTTCCTCAGTTGAAGCAATATTCAGGGATAGAAGATCCGGCAGAGCACTTAGAAAATTTCAAAGTCCGAATGGACCTCTTCGGAGCCAACGGACACATTATGTGTAAGGCTTTTCCTTTGTCCTTGACGAGTTCAGCATGGACTTGGTTTCGCAATTTGAAACCAAGGACAATCAGCTCGTTCTCCCAACTGAGCAGGGCCTTCGCCACTCAATTCATCGGTAGCACCGACCCAAGGAAGCATTCAACTCATCTCGCTGCAGTCAAGCAAAAAGAAGATGAGTCACTAAAAGACTATCTCGCTCGCTTCAATTCCGAAGCAGTACAAGTCGAAAACCTCTCACAGGACGTGCTATTACACATTATGATTGGGGGGCTACGTGACCGAAGATTTCTTTGGTCTGTTGGGGAGGAACCACCTCAATCCGTGGCCGAATTTTTAGATCAAGCGGCCAAGCACATCAACGCCGAGGAACTAGTTAACGCTCACCAATCGACATCCAGAAATAAAGAACGTCAGGAAAAAAGTGGCAGCTCAAAAAGACACAGATCAGAACGAAGGTCACTAGCTCAGAATAGATCTACCCGAGGAACGAAATTCCCAACGCCACGTTTTGAAAAATACACGCCGCTCAACAAAACCATCGAACAGGTGTACTTAGCAGAAAAAAGCAAGCACACCTTCGAACGGCCTATGAAGATAAAGACCGACCCCAATAGAAGGTCGAAATCAAGGTACTGTTTATATCATAAAGACCACGGTCACAACACCGTGGATTGCTTTGACTTAAAGCGACAGATAGAGGCCCTCATCCAGCAAGGATTTTTGAAAGACTACATCGCTCAGCGTTCGAACGGCCGAAGGGACGAAGGTCGAGCCGCCGACCTGACTGAGGAACAGAGTAATAATCCTGTGGAAGAAATCCACATGATCTTCGGAGGACCGACCACTGGAGATTCCGAAAACTCCCGCAAAAACTATCTACGGTAAGGAAGAACGTCCCAACCGGGGCCCTCAGTCAACATCACCAGCCGACCTGCAAAGGTCGCAAAGGTGACCTCGCGTGCAATAACGTTTACCGAAGAGGATGCTAGAGGGATCGTACACCCACATGACGACTCCCTTGTCGTTTCGATGGTGGTCGCCAACGAGAGACTCCACAGGATGATGGTTGATACAGGGAGCTCGGCTGATATCTTATAAACTTCAACTTTTGAGAAAATGAAGATCGACCGATCCAGGCTGAGGCCGGTCAAAACAGCATTGATCGGATTTACAGGGGACAACATTATACCTGAAGGGGAGATAACTCTGCCGGTTACCGCCGGGGAGGAACCTAACCAGAAAATAATTATGGTTGATTTCCTTGTCGTGAATACCCCCTCTGCCTACAACGCCATCAACGGCCGCCCTATCCTGCGAGCTCTCAAAGCTGCCGTTTCCATCTATCACCTAGTAATGAAGTTCGAAACTGACGAAGGAATCGGTGTGGTCAGGGGAGATCAGTAGGAAGCCCGTCGTTGCTACGAGCTTTCCATACGAGGGAAAAGTAAAAGCGCGGTATCAACCGTCTCTCCCACAGTCCTCCTTGGACCCAAGAGAAGAAGAGAAAGAGCGCGGGTCTCCCGCCGATAAGTTGATCGACATTCCCTTGTTGGAGACCGATCCGACCAAGATCATCAAGATCGGATCATGTTTGAAAGACAAGGTACGAGAGAGCCTAACCACTTTACAGCTGATCTTCAGTAGGTGTGCAGTCTGGATCTGAGCCGGAAGCTCCTTAGATCCTGCAGAACACAAAGGAAGGCAAAAGAAGAAGAGGTGGCTGGGACCCAGCCGTTAGCCCTCTGATGCCTAAGTTAGTTTGGATTCTAAAAAGGATGATCTTCTCTCTTGAGATCAGTTGTCTGTGGGAACGACTAGATCGTTCACTTGATTATTTCTTCGTCATTCAATCGCTCTTCACCTCACAAATGAAGTGGCTCTGCCATCATTTTTAATCCAGCTGATTAAGGGTGCTTTTCCACCATCCAACTTGTTGTGGTCCTATCTTCTGCACACACATATGGAGAATCTCACTAGTTGGATCTCCACTAAATTGCACATCCAGGCAGTTGATCGAAAATAAATCACGTCCATCAATGCCTAGCAAATAATGGTCACGGCTGTACGTCCAAGACCCAGATCAACAACTCCAGCCGTCCAATCTCCAAAGTGCAGACCCATCTTCTCCAGCAACTGTCCAAATATACACGTCATCCTGACGTCCAACGGCCAGCAAACCCTACATCAAGGCAACCGGCCATCTCATATGCAGAGCATCTCATCAATGGAGCAGATCCTTCCAGCACTCTCAACACCCTGGACTACAATCAGCAGATTATCCTCACCGTTTATGGAAAGCACAGGAGCTTCCATCTCCAAACACGTGATTAGCCAGCAATGAAGGATATTCAGCCATCCATGCGCTCAGAGGCTATACCATATCCATCCATCATGTGTGGCCCGTGCATCAGCTCCATATCTGAGCACCATCAGACGCCCCACCTCTCTCACAAACAGTGTGCACGTGCCAGAAAAAAAAAGCAGCAACCAACTTCCACTTGTGCGGCTCAGCCTTGGGAATTTAGCCTACTCGCCCTCGGACTGACACTCGCCTCAGGAAGCTATGCATAGGAGCTCGGTCCCATCGCTATTTATGGTTCACCCACCTACGCTCAGCAACAGGTCTCGGCTTTGTTGGCCTTATCACTCGGCTCATCATTTGGCAACATCGCCCTCGGATCGACACTCACCTCGGGTATTTGGCAGACGTCCTTGGCATCGTCCTGAAGGCTTTGACAGACAACCTCCGCATAATCTAGATGCGAGTACGGTCATGATCCGAGTATTGAAACGTATTTATTCGCTTCGGTCTCATCGCTTTGCCTCATCCATGCCTCAGGCCATGATTCGGGCATTCATTCGTGAGGCCTCACCCTTAAGAAAAAATATGAAATCAAGACACTGGCCCATAAGGGCCATCCCCTCAACTATATAGTGCGGCGAAATCTCTCCTTCAAGAAGCATGGCAAACCTCTAGGTCAGCAAGACTGACCATGACGGGATCAATCGCCTTGGAGCCCTAGACCAAGAGTCGAAAGACCGACCTGGGCAGTCGGAAGAGCCCTAGACCAAGAGTCGAAAGACCGACCTTGGCAGTCGGAATGGACAAAAGAGTCAGACCAAAACGTGAAGTATCCAGAGGTCACCTCTATATGTCGACCTGTATGATTAGCAGAGCCTACAGGCCACCCTACTAGGCCGACCTCATGCAGTTGACCAAATTCAAATGTCAGCTCATCCATTTCTCTTTACTCCCAAGCCTAGCAAGTCAGGCTCGAGAGTAGGGGGGCTTCTGTTATGGGTAAATTCGGGCTGAGCTCAAAATATGAAAAGCTTCCCACTGGTTGTTGTAGACAAATTTGACTTTAAAGAGAAGTGAGGAAAAGGGGTCGCATCTCCAAAATGCGACCAGCCTGGCTCGCGCTCGACGAAAGGGGATCGCATCTCCACCATGCGAGCACTCTTGATATGAGCAGCTTCCGTCATGTGAGCAGCTTTGGTCTCTGGTCTTTGGTCTCTGGCGAGGACGTCCTTCAGCTCATAGTACCAGCAGCCTATATAGGTCGATTTTGGCTTGTTTCTATCTGTAGCTCCGAACCATGGGGGATCTCCATCAAAAGACGTAATCAGTTAGACGTGTAAAGTGGTTAGGCTATCCCTTTATCTAAGGATTAACATGATAAGTGCCTTATCCCCTGAAATCAGCAGTGATTTTAACGGCTTGCGTAACAGACTGGATCACCCGGATCTGCATAAATAGATGACCCCACAGATGATAAAGGTACACAATCTCTAAGCCTACATTTGACACTTCATCTTACTATCACAGTACCTGTACTGACTTTGCCATCGGAGGGCCATAATCAGGGCCAACCGGCAGGTGGTCCTAACCTTTCTTGGTGATTGTAGGTTCCCCCAATCTACACCATTCATCTTCGATTGGAGGTCAGACGACTGAAGAATCAAAGTTGGTCTCTGACCAACAGTCTGTTAGCCAATTTTTGGCGTCAACACACCTTGTCAACTTTCAGGTGCTGGATGATCCAGGTTAAACCACCTCTTTCATTTGACCATCTTAAATGGGTGATGGCTTGGAGTGTTAGAGGGATTTGACCCCCAATATTGATCTATCATTTGGATAGATCGGATCTCCCATTCTCTTTGTTTCGATCATTGTGTAGAATGGGACCCGATGTAATCTCAGTTGTTCCCTCTGTGATTCGGGTCCGAGACCTAGATCTAAGTTGGTTCGTATATCGATTTGACCTTTTAGTTTTTTTAGATCCTCTGAATCATTGTTGTCTCTCTAAACATCTATGAAAAAATCTCCCATTTAGAATGACTGTAAGAGATGGCCTCACAGATGAGATCATATTCAATTGAGAGATAAGATACGCTCATCCAACGGGTTTTCTATAGTCGTTCCAAACACATCCCTCATTTAATGGGCATGTTAATCGTAGTTACGTGGCATGCGATGGTTCGTCCCTTTAAAGGGCCTTATAAGAGTTTGTACTGTCGTAATAATAATTGAATGCGTAATGCCAAAGGAAGGTCAAATGCAGATCATTTTCAGGTGCAAGTGCAAGTTTACATGTGCCAAACACGTAGTGTCTCCACGTGGTGTCCTCCCATTGGTCCACATCAAGGCGTCGAAAATGGGTCTAAACAGGTCTTCTTGAAGTATAGTTCGACTAGATAGCTTGTAATTACAATCGTGTTCACATAAATAATAATTAAAATATGGAAAACAAAACATTAGCACACAACAAAGTGAAAAGACTAATCTACCCCTTAAAAATGCACAAAATATCACATTAATTATTTTTTACAATATTGATACTCATGATTAGCTTGAGGGATGACGATCTGTTCATCGCCTTGCATGGATTGACTTTTGTAACAAGATGGTCATGATGTGTAGGATGGTTGTTTGTTTGTTGCTTGATAAAAAATTGGGCTTCGTGACAAGATGACCGATGGAGGGCTGATATTTGATAATCTGTTCGTCGCTCGGTAGAAAATTGGGCTTTATGGCGAGATAACCAATGGGGTGACAGTCTGTTCGTGGACTTAGTGAGAACGAAGCATGTGGTGAGATGATCGTGATTCGATCATTTTTTTGTTGTCTAGTGTGGATCAAATTACATGGCAAGATGACCAATGGAATCACCTAACGCATAGCAAGAAAGCTCCATAACTTTTCATTTGAAATTGAGAGACCTTCTTTGTAATCTAATGGGATGTTGTGGATGAATAGTAAAGAGATAAGTTAAGAATTAAAAACTAGGGCCCCATGCTATGAGCAACAACGAGAGGTTAAATTAAAATAAAGTAAAGAGATAAGTGTCCATAGCGGATGGCTAGATGAGGTAATATAAATTTGGGTTTGATTGTGTTGGTGTTATCTATATCTTCTTTGAATGCTTCTCTTATAGGCTTTAGGGAGGTGACGGCTTTGCATATGATTCAGCAACATGAGAGATTTAGGATAGTTGGCTGTGCACATCTCTTTGATTCTCCACATAAGCATAGCTTATTGCGTACAACCACGTGTATAAGAGATTACATACACCTCTTATTATTTCAAGTATTGCAACGCGCGTTGGAAACCTTATTGGAGTTTCGACGTACTTGAAGTTTTGAATAAAAAACTTTGTGGAAGAGTTGCTTCAAGGGGACTCTTAGCATTTAATGTTTTATGCTTGTAGAGAGTCTTTCGTTAGAGACTTACTTTGATGAGACTCTCGTTTTATAGAGAGTTGCTTTTAATAGAACTTTAACATTTAATGCATGTAGAGAGACTTTCTTATTTTGCCGAAGCAGATTGTGTCCTGCCCCTGCCTAGATGCATTAAATGCTTAATGCGTCCAAGTAAGGGCTTTGTGGGGCCCACCTTGATGTATGTGTTTTATCCAGGTCGTCCATCCATTTTTTTCAGATCATTTTAGGGTATGAGTCTAAAAATTAGGCAGGTCCAATTGTCAAGTGGACCACACCACAGGAACCAAGGGCGATAATGAACTCACCGTTAAAACCTTACTAGGGGCCACTGTTATGTTTATTTGTCGTCTAATCAGTTCATAAGGTCATATATACCTGGATGAAGGGAAAACACAAATATCAGATTGATCCAAAACTTCTGTCGCTCACAATAAGTTTTTTATGGTAGGAGTTCAATCCCCACCATGTGGTCCACTTGAGCCTTGGATCTGCCTACTTTTTAGGTTCACATCTTAAAATGATTTGAAAAATGAACAAACGGTGTAGATAATTCATTCATCATGGTGGGCCCCATAGGGCCTTGTCTGGATGAATTATCATCCAGGCGGGAGCATAACACATTCTTTATTTTGCAAAGAGTTGCTTTTGATAGAATTCTAGCATTTAAAGCTCACACATGTATATGTTTCTAAAATCTCATTTTAAAGTTCATTTATATCTTGTGTGTGGCATTGCTACCACGTAACATCTTTTGAATTGTATGATTTAGCCCTGATTGGCTGGGTGTAAACACCCAATGGAAATGGTTGGATGGGTTGGAAGCTTCCCCCAAGTTTTTCAGAGCTGTACATTTGTTTTGGAAATGGTAGCCCACCTGGATCAACTCTGATCCTTGGACTAGGTCATCAATATAGAGGGTCCTTAATGGATTGATTGGATCTTGGATCTATCACGCCACTGTGGCACACGTGTGGCATGTACATGAGCTTTATTGCACACGTTAGTGTGCCTCGCAAAACTCTCTTTAACGCATGTAGAAACGTGTCTAAAAAATGTCATCTTTCTTTTTCGCGTTGGCAATGTGGAAATCTCATAGGCCTGTTACACATGTATGCATGATCAATAGTCCAAAAGGTGGTCCTTGTGCTGATTTACTGATAAGATTAAAGATTCTTAACCATTTTCATTTTAATTGTCAATTGAATGGTTATGATTGAATGGTTGGTAGAGTTTTAGCTAGTCCATAGAAATGTGGTGTTGAAATATTATAAATAAAATATATGTTGGTTAAAAGTTATTTTGAAAAACCTTTGAAAACCAAACTTTTTTTGGTCCCATATCGGATGGCAGAAAGATTTTTTACCTCTTTATAAGTAGGGTGCTGTGCACCTTACTTATTTATGGTGGAAGAGAGGGAGTATGGTGGCTTGCGTGTTCCAGTGCTTCGCACTAGAACACCGCACACGCGCACAGGCTCGGTCTTAGTCTCGGGCTCGGGCTAGGTACGAGGGCGTGGGCATGTGAGGCAATGTGGCTATAGAGGTGCTAGTGGCAGTACTTGGCACTTCGTACGTGCGCAGATGGGTTGCGACCTCGCGGACCGGAGCGAGACTGGTGCGAGTCATGGTGCGACAGAGGCTAGGTAGTAGGTCAGGTAGCTGGGTTCGGAACAAAGGAGGTGCTGTGGGTGGGAGGTCTGACAGAGAGACATCTTTGCTTTTTATAGAGAGCTGTATGGCTAATTAGAGGGACCTATGTAACTGCTCATGCAGTAACGGTCTAAACCATGCAGTAACAGCTGCATGATGGCTAGCCCAACAGTCATAAACGGCTAGCCATTGAGTCTAAACAGCAAGCATGCAGGTGTGTAACTCCCACATGCACAACAGTCAGAAACTGTAAAAAACGGCTAGCTTCTCACAACAGCCAGAAAACGGCTAGTGCCATTATGGCTCTGGACCAAAACTGTCAGCCACCCTTACCTATATAAACCAGATAGGTCTGGTTCATTCCAACACAACAATAACAATCACAACCATCTCTACTAAACCAGCACCCATTTGAGTCTATTAGCCTCTCGGTTTGGTTGATACAAACTAAGCCACTTAGACCAGTGTAGTGGTCTGCTGCTGCAAGAAAAAGACCGTCATTCCTTCTCTCTCTTTCTTTTCTTCATCTGCTAGACAATGTTACTGAGTTCTATAGTGGTTCTTTCATTTTTTGCTGAACGCAAAACCACATAAGGCTCGTCGTATCCTGAAAGCAATCCTGCCTGCAACCTATAAGCATACTCAAAATAATTTGAGTAGGGGCGAATTATGCTTTAAGGACAGTGTGTTTTTCACGTGCTTTATTCTGTCCTTATTTCTCGATTTTTCCAAATTAATTTATTTTCTGAGATAAGAAATTCTCAACATGTGGCAATCATTTTTAGGTAGTTCGGATTAATGTACATGTGGCCCGTTGTGTGCATTTATGCCTAGTGTAACTAGGGACGCAGATTAGCTACTGACAGGTTGAGTAGCTATCTTGCTAGTGAAGTGACGTTGCCAACTTCTGTGGTCCCACTGTGATGTATGTGTTGTATCTACACCGTCCATCCATCTGGAGAGATCATTTTAGGGTATTATCTAAAGAACGAGACAGATCAAAAGCTCAAGTAGACCCCACCAAAGAAATCAGTGGGGATTGATCTCCTATCATTAAAAATTTCTCGGGGCCGCAGAAGTTTTCGATCAAGCTGATATTTGTGTTTTCCCTTCTTCCATGTCTGTGTGAAATTATGAACAAGTTGGATCTCAAATAAACATCATTGTGGGCCCTTGCAAAGGTTTCAACGGTCGAGTCACTGTCCCCACTTTTTTTTTGGTGGGGTCCACTTGAGCTTTGGATCTGTCTCATTCTTCAGAACGTACTTTAAAATGATCTATCTAAATCAATGGACGGTGTGGATACAACACATACATCATGGTGGAGCCCACATAAGTTGGTGACGTGACTTCAGTAGCGAGATAGCCACTCAACCTGTCAGTAGCGACCTAGGACTGAAAATCAGGCATGTAGATTGCTTGCGACAACCGACTACTCAGAAGTTCTCGCCTCCAAAGTTAGGCAGGGCCTCCCGTGATGTTTGTAAACGGTAGGCATTTTTATCGGCTGCTACTCTTTTCTGTAGTGTGGCCTACTTGAGTTTTGCTATCCACCTCAATCTTGGGCACATGTTAAGGGTGGATTATTCACAAGCATCAGGGTAGGCCCCACCTAATTTTTGACGCAGGAACTTCTAGCAGTCTGGGCAATCTTGTGGTTGAAGGCTATATGGGGCCCACAAAGATGCCCTGTGAGAAATCTATATTGTCCATCGGTTTCTCAAGCTCACACTTAGGATAGAAATCCAAAAAGCAGTAAAATCCAAAATTTAGGTGTGCCACATGTTAGGAAACAATGATAATAGGAAGTCCCAACACCGTTGAAACTTTCCTAGATCAGTGGACCATGATATTTATATGTCATCTAAACTATTCATAAGGTTATTACCATTGAATAAATTGTAATCACAAATATCATTATGATCTAACAATTTTAGAGGGTGTTTGGTCATAAGTTACTTTGGAGAAGCTACATATGCCATAAGTAGCTTATATTAGTTTCTACTTATGTTTGGTAACCAAAGTACTTATCAACCAAAAAGTAGAAGAGCATATTTGGTTTCTAACACAATAAGCAGTTATCCCTCTAGTCTCTTTGGTCCCCCTCCCCTCTAGTCTCTTTGGTCCCCCTCACATCCACCATCCATCATGTGGGGCCAACCTTTGATGGTGGACCTTTTATAGTGTGGGCCTCACCTTTGATTTGACCCATCATCATATAAGGCCCACCTTGGATGTGGCCCATTCATCACCATGGCCCAACCTTTAATGTGCACCATTCATTATGTAGGACCCACCTTTAATATTGGTCATCTATCAAGCGTGGCCCACCATCAATGTTATTGTCTATCATGTGGGGCTTACTTTCAATATCCACCACCCATTATGTGGAGCCCACCTTTGATGTTGACTGTCCACCATGTGGGCCCCTACCTCTGATGTAGGTCGTCCATCATGCAGGGCCCACCTTGGATATGGGCCACTCATAATTGGGGCTAACCTTGATGTGGACCATCCATCATGTGGGGCCCACCTTCATTTGGATCATCCATCATGTGGGGCCTATTATTATTAATTGCCCCATCATGTGGACCCTACCTTTGATGTTGACCATCCATCATGCGAACCCCACCTTCAATGTGAGTTGCCCATCATTTAGGTCCACCTTAAATGTGGGTCCTTCATCATTAGGGGCCGACCTTTCATGTGGATTGTCCATCATGTGGGGTCACCTCAATATGAGCCATCCATCATGTGGGGGCCAGCTTCAATTTCCACTGCCCATCACGTAGAGCCCACCTTTAATGTGGACCATCCATCGTGTAGACCCCACCTTTGAAGTGGGCCGTCCATCTTACCAACCTGCTTTGGATGTGGACAATTTATCATTATGAGTTGACCTTTGATGTGGACCATTCATACGTGGGCCCACATTATTACAGGGTCATCCATCATGTGGGGCCCACCTTTTATGTGAACCCTTGTAAGCCCCACCTTCAATGTAAATAGTTCACCAGGTGGAGCTTCTGATATAGATTGGGAGAGACAGCTTCCTTGACATAGAGAAGGAGAAAAGTAAAATCAAAATAAATTAAAAAGTCAAAAACAAATTACTTATTAAGACAAGTACCCTAAGTTGCATAAGTTACTTTTATAATAATACTTAACTAATCAACTTAAGGAAAAAAATAACTTAATAACTTAGCCTAAGTTAAAAAGTAACTTATTTGGTGGTATCGAAATGGACCCTCATAGCTCCCAGTAATTTTTCAACGGTGGGCGTTAAATCACTGCTGTTTGTTATTTATCGGCTTATATGAATTCTTTGATTCCTGTCTTAATCGGAGGTTCAGACGCTAGATTTTTCATGTGTATTTTATTCAGGCAATTCGCGTCCTATTCAACAACCCTGGTCCTAGATACCACCCCGTCCAGATACTCATGGGCAGGGGCTCTAACAACCTGGTCCTAGATACCACGCCGTCCAGATACTCATGGGCAGGGGCTCTAAGGGGCCACCGTGATGTAAAGGTTTTATCCACACCGTTTATCCATTTTTCCCTATCATTTTACTGTAAATCCTAAAATGAGGCAGTTCCAAGGCTCAATTGGACCACACAGGTGATTAAACACCCACCGTTGAAAAAAATTCAAGGGCCTCGGAAGTTTTGGATCAACCTTATATTTTCGTTTTCCCTTCATCGAGGCCTATGTGACCATATGAAGAGGTTGGATGGCAATTAACCATCACAGTGAGCCCTAGGATGGTTTCAACGGTGGTTGTCATAATCACCGCTGCTTCCTGTTGTGTGGTCCACTTGTGCCTTGGATCTGCCTATTTTTTGAGGTGATACCCTAAAATAATACACCAAAATGAATGGACGGTGTGGATGAAACCCATCCATCACGGTGGCTCGTTAGAGCCCTTGTCCATTCTAGATGGGGAGAGTCGGTAGAAGTACCCAATCCGCGTCCCATCGGACATATCAAGTGATTGTGGGTGGGCCCACCAGCGTCTTCTATCCAGACTTTGGAACCGGATTGCGTACTGAGCAACTACGCACGCCTAAGCGTGCGGAGTAAACTCTGTGGGGCCCACCGTGATTTATATATTTTATCCACTCCGTCCATCCATCTTAACAGATAATTTTAGGTATGGTTTCAAAAAAAGAAGCATATCAGAATCTAAAGTGGACCACACCATAGGAAAAGTGTGAAATGAATGTCTACCATTGAAAAATTCTCAGAGGACACATAAATTTTGGATTAAGCTGATATTTGTGTTTTCCCTTCATCTATGTCCATATGATCTTATGAACAGGTTGGATGGCAAATAAACATCACTGTGGGGCCTGGGAAGGTTTCAACGGTGGAAATCATTATTCCCACTGTTTCCTGTGGCATGGTCCACTTGAGATTTGGATATGCTTAAATTTTGGTCTCAACGCCTAAAATGATCTGGAAAAACATATGGACGGAATAGATAAAGCATATACATTCTATGTGGGCCCAACAGAGTTTACTCCGCACGATAAGAGCGTGCGGGGTAACTCCGCACGCAATCCGATTTCCATTTAATAGATCCAATTTATGTTAAAAAAGATTGATTGGACGTTGAGGATTGCTTTTACTTTTCTCGTGAAAAAGGCTTCGTAGGAGAAATGTTTCCATACAACACTGCGTATGAACTTTCACATGAAACGCCTTCCTCCCTACTAATATATCACACTCGTGAAGAAAATCCGAACCATGAAAACGTGTTGGCCACAAAATAAAAATCACTTTTCACAAAAAATAGGACGATTCACTCAACAGAAGAGCTACACAGTTGAAGTCAACCAACACCGTTAATCCGACCTAACTTACAGAAATGACCCACCTGATGAATGATCGGCCGATTTTGCAACAAGTGATCTTCATTGTGGGTCTACCTCTCACAGGGCTAGGATTCCGTACACACTTTCCACATAGGAGGGAAACACGTGGCTGCTAAGTTGCATTGGGAGTGAAAATTATTTTTTGTGCTCCTAGCTAATGTAATGCTTGCTAACGCGCACGATTTGGAACATTTGGGGCACAATCTTATGATATGTACCGTTTACATGGTGGGCCTCAACTTGGGCCGTGGACACTTGAAAACTATCCTACATTGGGATATTAAAAGTTACTGATCATTGAAATATTTTCTTTTGAACATGGACCGTCTCATTAACGGTCTTTTAATCATCCATTGGTTAAAGGTGTAGGATCTTCCAATCTAAAAGATTTTTCATCCAACCTTTATCAGCAC
Organism: Liriodendron chinense; assembly: GCA_003013855.2. Lineage (NCBI taxonomy): Eukaryota > Viridiplantae > Streptophyta > Magnoliopsida > Magnoliales > Magnoliaceae > Liriodendron > Liriodendron chinense. The sequence continues at coordinate 122,203 of PVNU02002470.1, forward strand.
TGTTTATCATCAGATCAACCGTTTGGATTACCGAATTGTGGCCCTAAATTGACGGAAACATGATGAGAAGTGCCCTATAAATTTCATAAACAGAAGTTTCTACTGGAAATATATTCAATCTGTGGTGGGCTAGTGGCACAATAATGGAGCCATCCAAAGCAGTCCAGAGGACATTTGATGTACCAGCCGTGAGCTCTGAATTTCTGCACGTGGCCCGGTTTTAACTTAAATCTAACCGTTCGAACCGTGAGTTCCATGCCAAAACCCGGAAATCCCATTGGTAAGCAGGCATCCTGTATCTTAAACTCCCACGTTTAAAGAGCTTTTTTCCTACCCGTCCATTAATTGTCCATAAAGCAGTCAACGGCAAAGACAGTTTCCTGTAAATTTAGGTCTGTAAACCAACTAAATTAGGTCCACTATTTTGGCGGTTGGATTTCAGTTACATGTATGGAAAGTGTAACAGTTTATGAGTGCATGTGCACAAAACGCCACACCATGGGAGCCTCATAGTCTTTCTTTTTCTTTTTCTTTTTTTCTTTTTTTTTTTTAATATTAAATGATACCTCTCGTGAACTCGGGGAGGGAAGTGGATCGCGTTCTACCCCGCCATCTCTAGCTGTGTCCAGGCAGACTTGTGGCGAGACCCACAGAGATTGGTCTGTTTATCCATGCCGTTTATACCTTTTTTTCTTATCATTTTAATGTATAAGCAAAAAAAAAAAGAAGAAGAGGCAGATCCAACTCTCAAGTGGACCACACCATGGATTACTCTTGCAATTAATGCTTTGTGCATTCCCATGCTTACTATTTTGTGTGGTCCACTTGAGCATTGGATCTGCCTCATTTTTTTGGGTCATACCTTAAAATGACATAAGAAAAGGGATAAATAGCGTGGATAAACAAATACATTATGGAGGCCCCTATAGATTTGCTTGGACGGGGCTAGAGACCGATGGGTAGTACACGAAAAAGCCTCGATGTATTATATTAATTGTGTCATTGACTCCATTATCAGACCTAATTTGCGTAGATGTATTATATTAATTGTGTCATTAACCCCAATATCAGACCTAATTTATGTAGCCCGCTGGGCATTGTAGCGATTTTTTTCGGACCAAAATATCCCTATGCACAGCCACCAACCAGTACGGCAGGTGGCAGGGCGCAAAAGTCGAGGGGCCTTTTGGGTGTAGGGCGTGGCCCTAGTAGGATCAATGGTAGGGGCCACCCCTCGGCCGATCTGACTTGTCCACATTGTTTAGATAGTCAGTGACCCCAAAGGTGGGTCATTTCATTTTTTTTTCTTTTTTTTTTGTTGTAATTGTCCTTGGACCTACAACCGTACGTTAATTCAGACCTGTTCCCACCAATGTGGTCTATCAGAGATGACTTCTGCCCTCAAATTTCGTCCCATGACCTATAGTTACAAAACATGTCCATGTGGACGGCTTGGATCTCCTCTGTTACTATCTAGTGGACCCCTCATAACACGTGATGGGTCCCCAAGGTCGGTGTATGGGAGGGAAAAGGATTTTTGTTTATAATTATTCGACCACTATGCATGCTAAAGGTACGTTATATTGCTTGTTGTTTTCATTATTGTTGGCGTCAATCAATGGTGGGACCTAGTGAGAGCGTAGAGGGTATGGAGTTTATATCTTTTTCTTGATTTGTTTTGTTTTCTGATTGGCTGGAGTGTGTAGTGTTCGTATGCATAATGTAAAGGTTGGTGGGAGTTTTTTTTTTTTTTTTTTTTTTAACACACGCACCCCACACACACTCATACAACCCCACATTCACTCCCTAGCTAAGTTTTCCTCACCTATGGGTTTCAAGCCCAAGACCTCTTAGTGAAAGTCTAAAGAGTCTACCAATGAGGCAATGACTCGAACCCATTCAAGTGGGAGTTGGAATGGTTGGAGTTTGTGAAATGGATGATGTGGTGCTTGTATGAATAATGGAGACTCTCACATTGCCCCTATGTTGGAAGGTTTAATTTCTTAAAGGCCATCTTGGGAAATCCAAATCGTCGCTACCACTGTCCATCGTCGATACTGTTAGTACACTTTTCTGTGGCATACTAGTGCACCTTGTTTGTCAATCACTTACGTCAGTGAGTCTAGTGTCGGTTGAGCCCAATGAAGACAAAGACCGAAGACTTCAGTGGCCTCGCTGTATCAAGGAAGAAGATTCAGGTAAAAGTGATGCCTTGGTGTGCCTTGCCTTGACTAAAATATAACCCATAACCTCTTAGATGACTTGCACCAACTAGGTATACCCTTAGTCATCATCATTAGTCTTAGAACTCCAAGAAAAACATGATAAGTTAGACTAATTAAAAAGGTGGAAGCTGCTGTAATTAAAACAGCTCAAACAGCAGTTTCCGATTGATCTCCGATCAATCGGACGTTAGCTCCGATAGGACTCCGATCAATCGGACAGAAGTTCCGATCAATCAGAAATTGTTCCAGCAACTCTGAAAACCCACTGGACATATTTTCGATCAATCGGACAGTCTTCCGATCCATCAGAAGGGGTCAATCCGATCAATTGGACCATGTTCCGAACAATCGGAACATCCTCCAGAGAATTCTCTGGACTAAAATCTGATCAATCGGACATGTCTCCGATCAATCGGACCTTCTTCCGATCAATCGGAGATGCGCGAATCTGTCCGTTTTTTGACCGTTGGAAGAAAATCTATTTAAAGATGGGGATTCGTTTTTGAGCGAAGAGAGGGGATTTTGAGGAGATAGAAGCCACCATTACTAGAGATCATTAAAGGCTCTATTCCAAACCCAAAGCAAGTCATTCTCCTTGTGTTTTCATCACAAGCTTGGGCGAATGGCATCTTGAGAATGGACTTATTCCCTCTTGATTCCTAGGGTTTAGACACCTTGATGATAGTTAAATCCCTTGTCTAAAAACTATCTAGGAGTCCAAATTGGTGTATTCCTCTAGGAAACTCATTTCCTACCATTTGTAGAGGTTTCACCATTCCCTAGCACCTTGGGCATCTCCAATGGAGCATCACATGCAAGGTAGCTGATCTTGGAGCTGAAGCCTTGGCAAACCGGCGGCGTCAAAGATCGAGGGAGCACAAGGGGAGCCGATTCAAGCACGGGAGAGCGAGAAGAAGCAACCCAAAGCGGTGCTACAAAGGGGCTCAATCCGACAAGTAAGGTTGTCTTGTTATGAGTCCATCCACTCAATTTCCTGTGGGAGTTGAGTGTAGAGTTTGTTTGACAAACTCGAATTATGGTCATTAGCCGATCCTTGGCCTATTAGTTGGGCCTAAAATCTAGGGACGTTAGCCATTCCTTGACACGTTTGTCGGGCCTAAACAAAGTCTCCAAGGGGGAGCCACCAACACGGGTGTAAACGTGTAGGTTGGGAGGAACCTATAAACTCCCCGGTTGGGTGGATCCGATTTAAAACACCTTGGTTGGGAGGAACCAGATTTAAACTCCCCAGTGAATGCCGGTGTGCTCAAAGGGGTTGAGTACTTGAACCGGGAGTAGAGTAGACAAGTAGTCGAACCACTATACATCCTTGTGTTTGTGATTGTTCTTGAGCACATTTCTCTTTATGCATTGTGTTTAAATTGGTTAATTATGAATGCTTAGTTAGGAATACATGTTAGGCACTTGATAGGCACATCCACACTCACAAGATGTACTTTCGCTACCTCATGTTGACTTGAGCATTTCTTGATCCATCCTCTCTAGTCCACATGAGTTGTTTAGACTAGGTTGCTGATTTTCACTTATCATTTGCTAGTCTCTTGATTGGACCCACTTAGGCTTGGAAGCCGAAGTGTTAATCGCTTACGTAGTTTAATTTGCTAAATTTGTTAAGTAGGCGAAAATTTTTAAAAGGTCCTAATCACCCCCTCCTATAGGTTTAGTCCATAATTCTAGTTGCTCTTTAAGCTTCTGCACGTGTATGCATAGGGTGTTGTGTTAGACTACCTGATGCAATTTAGATACTCCACTGTTCATCGCCGATATTCAGTTAATCATCAGTGAAAGTCAATGTGAATCGGCGATGGACAGTGGAGTATCGGCGATGGACAATTAAAACTTAGCGAGGGTCATCATTTAATGGAAATTAGTGTCTTTATTCATTGCTCTGGGTCTGTACTTCTAAATAAAAAACTGACTTTTATAGAATCCTTCTGCGCAACAAGGGAACCTGGGCCTGTGCCTAAATTATGACAGGGTGAAGGTCTCCTCAAGGTGCTCAATTGGATTTTATCTACTCTGAAGGAAAATTTCAAGAAATGTCAAGCTAGGTCATAAATGTTCCGAAAAACCCAATTCAGATATCCACTTGATTTTGATTAAAGTAGATGGAAGTCAAATGGTCATCTACTCCACTACCTGATGCAGAGGCACAAATGTGACCTTCAGTTTGACTTCAATGATATCCTATACGATTTCAGGGAGGATGGACTTCGCCCTGATCATGGGTTAGAAGTGGTCAAGAGATGAAAAAGTGAAGCAAGCTGTTTTCAGACCACATAAAAACATCATTAGAGAACTATATTTCAGAGATAACTCTTCAGTTCTAAAGGAAGATTTGGGAGTTGCATTTAATAGTCTCCGGAAGTCCAACCAGCACGACCACGCCGTGAAGTTGACTATATTGATGTGCGTAGAGAATTTAATTGTTGGATTACCTCGAGCAATTACATGTGTAGAATTTTTTTTTTTTTTATAAATGATATAAATGCAATCGATAGGTACCCTTAGGGGCTTTGGGGTGCCGTATACTAATGGAAGAAGTAAATAGTTTAATTAGGTCACACCATTCGAACATATACAACTTTTGTGGATGTGCATTTGCCTTACAGGTAAATCATTTTTCGTATGAGGTCTCTGTAAAATATTAATTTGTACATTTCACTGCCACATAATACAATATTTTATTTAAAAATTTTCATGTTTCCTTCATTCAATAGGTTTAGGCATATGATATTGTAACGCCTTAGATTTTCGCAATTTGAATTTTAAAATCCTCGGAATATTTTTCACTACAATTAATTTATTTTATCATTTAATGATGTTTAATACTCGATTATAAGAAACATACTAGTGATATCAACAAGAACTGTACAAATTCAATTAGACATGCTTAAGGGGCTAACACCTACGCCCGATTATCGAAAGCTTAAGCATAATCATGTAATCCATAAATCTAAGGCTAAGATCTAGTGGACTCCACCATCGATAAATTGACCTAACCGATGCATAATGAACATCTAACCGAGAACAATACTAATCAGCGCTTAGATTACGCTTATAACCCAACTTAATCAACTTTTCGTCTAACTTACAAATTAACGGATGAGAGCGAGTTAGGCCAAAATATTATTTTCGTTAACTTTAAATCAGTCAAATTTTAGACATAGGTAGATTGGACCACATTTAACATACCCTAGAAATCTCATCCTCAACTCTATTTTTGAAAATCCTGAAAAACACCAAATAGATTCTAGACCGATCATTAGTGGGCCGTTGAATTAGAAATTAAGGAAAGTCATATGTCTTAGTGGGCTTGATGTCTATCGTAAGACATCAAGCTGAAATCGTGTCTCGAATCGTTCAACTTGGGCTCGTAAGACGAGTGTATGAGATGTGTGAATACCTTTAGAATTTGTTAGGAACTCAAGTGACTGTTGTCATTCAAACTTACACAAAAGTTGTGGCTTTTGAGCCGTTAGATTTCAATGGAATTTAGGAGCCCTAGTTCCTGAATAATTCCACAGCATAGAATCACAAAACCGTGGGCCCGATCGATGATCAGTGACCATTGAACAAACTTATTGTCGTATCCGTCGATTGCTGTATCTAAATTACGAAAGAATGGGACCCTAAGTAGATCCTTTCAAGTCATAACTATCCTATGGTTTGGATGGGCTCGTGTGGGTCCCGGTAGACCTCTACTTAGGAAACTAACACTTCCTAGGGCCATTTGTGTGACAAATTAACCATCAAGGGCCAATTGAGTCAATCTAGGGCCTATAAATAGAGTTGGATTAGGGGCATTTCTCCCAATCCTTTTCTTAAGCCATTTGAGATTGAGAGAGAAGTTGAGAGAGAGAGAGAGTAAAGGAAGGTGGAGAAGAGGGTTGTGGTGGATTGTATTATGGTGCTTGTGGTTGCATCTCTAACCTAATCTTCCGCCCTTGCTTTATGTGTCTGGTGTGCGTGCACTCCATTAAGATTGGAGGTAAGACACGGATCTTACCTTCTCTTTCCGATGCATTCTAGGGTTGAGTAAAAGGGATCTCACTCTAATCTTATTTTGATCTTAGGATTTCGCTGATTCCCTGCCAACCCTCACCCTAGGCGCTCGGATGACCGAGAAATCTCAAACCCTAAGGTGTGGAATTATACCTCTAGGTTTTTTTTTATCAACCTTAGATGGATTTGGGATTGATTGAGCCTTTAGGGTATTGTTATCTTTGTTAATTGTATTATTCCCATATTATTGCAATATATGTGCTATTTTGAATTTCTGTAGCTAAGGTGTTTGATGAAATGCTTGTGCGAGATAAACTGCTAGAATGATGTGTGTTAAGTATATATTAAACATAGAATTGCTTGTATGCATATAAGTTGGAATTATCATGCATGGCGTCGAGTTAGAATTTTTCTTAAGTTACAAGCATGTTACAAGATAAATTTAGGCTTTGTGAAACAGAATATCTATCCCAAATTTCGAGACAGGTAGCCCAGATGTGTCGGCTACCTGAGATGTATTCGGTTGGTTTGAGGGAAACACAGATGGTCGGTAGTAGTTGGACTACGCAGGATGACTTACGCCCATGCCGATCCAGACGGACGCCCCTGGACTTAATCGAATCTATAAAAATATGGTGGAAAGAGTGTTTGATGATGATAACAATATAGTCCCCTGAATACAGAATACCGGATCCTAAGAAAGTGTCGGGTCCACTAATAACTTCATGTGCAATGCGATCCCGATAAGCCTCTTGGGCCGGGCATGATGGTATGGGACACCGTGTTCGAGTCGTCGGCCTACGATGGGGTGAGTCACCTCCCCATAGTGTACTTGGAGCAATTGTTGGGGTGGCGAACCCTATCGGTGTTCCTGAGAAGGTTGGCCAGCTCCCGTTTATAGCAGGATGTTAGGAACTGTATTTTGATATGTGGAAGTGACAGGGAAGCAGTGGGCTACTGGCAATGATTAACATTGCACAGTTGGGAGCCAGATAGTCTCGTTCAGGATCAATGATTAGACAATGGTATTGCGGCTTCGCCAATATGCTGAGTGAGAAATGACCTAATGAAATCCAAACAAATCATGTATACACGTCATGGATCCCCTAGGCAACTGTCTGACTGTTAAAGGCCAGGATGCCGAAGGATGATCCAACCCATTTGCATTTAGAGGTTCTGTGAGTGCCTGGTTACTTGATGTGGCGTCAGTGCCACTCTGTATTCCTCATGTTATATCTGGAACATGCATGGTATGCGAACTCATGTCATTCATGCATTAATGAACTAGACTAGGAACTTCGATGTTTTGTTTTGAATCAATGCCTAACCCTATTTGTTTGATAACATGTTAAACTTTGAATTATAATTCTCACTGAGTTGATCACTCACTCCCACTCCTGGGACGGTGTTTCAAAACACCACCAGGCTCTGTTGTGATAGATGTAGATTTCTCAAAAGAGGATGCCTAACAGGATGAGCTCGATGACTTTACGGGAGAGTTGTTCTACTTCCACTTTTTATATTGGTTAGGTTTAAATTTAATTTTCGTCTTTACTTTACTTCTTAAATTAATTCTGAATTTGTGCTTTGATGCCTGATGAATCTTAAACAAGAAATCACACTTCTGCAAAGCATAACTGACACCCGAAATCTTGGGGATCGAGGTTGTACTCGACCCCTGAAATTCGGGGCGTCACATATATGTTCCTTGCATTATTTGGCCCGAAGGGCTGGGCCACTAGGCGGGACCATGTCAAAATTCTACGGATTTTGAATTGGGCAACAACAAAGGTGGTCAAATACAAGGGGATATCAGAAGTTTTCAAGAAGGTGTCGGTACGTTGTAATATTAGTAAGCTGATTGTGTAACGTGATGCCATGATCAATGTTTCTGACATGAAATATATATTCTTGCAGCTTCAAAGTAGCGGTGAACTCATCCCTATAATAAATGAGGAAAGAACTGATACTGTGGCATAGGTCCGGCAATATATGGAGGGTAGGGGAGAGAGAAGGACTAAGAGAAAAATTGATGATAGTGATGGTAAAGAGGGGGTAGGGCAAATAAGAAGATGAAATAGAGCCAGGAAGAGAGAGTAACGAAAGCGGATTGGGGGGGGGGGGGGGGGTTTAAATGGGAAGAGATTGCAAGAACATTGCTTGACAGTAACAAGAGATTGACAGAAAGGGTTGCAAAGCTTGAGGCAACCTTTAAGATAGAGAATGATGATAAGGGAAATTAACTGTTTGCGGGCTGTGGTGAAGTCAAAGGAGGTATGTAAATGTCCAATTGTTGTAGTGCATATCTCTATTTTTTTGTGGTGTATTTTATACACGTGGTGTTCATGCAGGGTGCATTTCCAACTACATCAGACTCCGAGTCGCAGGAGTAGGCCGTACGATCTGTCGACCTTGGGAGCCCGTCTACATCATCAGATGACTCGGGGCACTCTTCCCAGGATAGAGGTGAGACGGGACACCCATCTGCACCACCTGAAGAGGCGGGGTCCCGGTCCGACACACCAGATCAACTTAGGGACCGTGCCATTTCTGATGATATTTATGAGGCGGGCCCTCCTCTTGAAGTGGTGTCATCGCTTGTGACCCCTCCACCAGATCCGTGTAAGAGGAGTATTCCATTAGTTCATCTTTCAGAGTATTCCTCGGTGTGTGATTCCTTATATGGGTAGGAGAGAGGTAAGCCTTGTATTTCTATTTCTCTTGTTTATAGTGAAGAAGAAATTTCTATTATTGCCCTATGGAGTAGGCATATTATTGAACCACGTAAATCCCTGTGCCTCTTATCTCTTGTTTTGTTTTGGCACTTTTCTTTGTGTTTTGGCCTCACCTACATTGATCTCGTGTGGGTGTTTTTTCCACAACAATTGGTATTAGAGCCAAAGGTTGAGAAACCTTTTAGCACAAAATAGTTGTTGGTGTTTATTTTACAATTTTATTTCAAATGGATGGATGGAGTTTTATCATATTTGAGGTGTCAAAGTTTGATGGACCCAATTATGTGTTGTGGAAACTAAAGATGAATGCGATTTTGGTGAAGGAAGGATGTGAAATTGCAATTCAAGAAAAATAAAAGAAGCTTGTAAAAATGAAAGATGAGGTATTTGAGGAGAAAAATTAATTAACTATGGCACATCTTCTTCTTTCACTGGATGATTCAACTTTATTCAACGTGTCTGATCAAACCACTTCAAAAGGTTTGTGGGATAAATTACTAAACCTATTCGAAGGGAAATTGATGTCAAATAAGATCTTCATCCGATGACAAGTGTATAACTTGAATATAAAGGAAGGGTCCTCTTTGCCAGGACACCTTAATGGGTTTAATACCCTGATTAGCAGATTGGCGGTGGTTGATGTGAAGCTTGACGATGAAGAAAATGTCATACTTTTTCTCTGATCAATGTCAGATTCATGGGATGGTTTGATCATGAATCTCAATAATGTTTCATATCTTAATACTAAGTCAACCGTGTTCACATTGTTTACTGAAGAGTCTTGTAGAAAAACACATGAGAAATCAGTTGGTGATGATATGATGGTCAGAAGAAAATCTATTGAGAATGGTACTAGTGAGAGAGATCAGATGAGATCCAAGTCAAAAGGGCATAAAACAGGTAAGTGTTGGAATTGCAAAAGAAGTGCCACTTGTGTAAAAATTATATACTCAAGAAAATAAATCAGAAAAATTACAAACTCGATTCACATGATCAAGCATTAAATTCAAAAGGGTTCCTAAGAAAATCTAGTCGAGAAAAGTAATTCATCTGAGGGCAGGAAAATGTTGTATGAAGTGATTCCACAAGAGAATCTGAGCCATCGATTGATCTTAGATTTGGGCATTTCATTCCATATAACTTCACAGAAAGATTGTTTTTACACATATCAATCATGTGATGGTGGTACAATTTATATGGGCGATGATAGCATATGGATGGGCTATGGCCCAAAAATCAAATGTAGCATATCAGAGAAGGAATGTTACTGTGACGCTGTGGTTAGTGGAATTCCTCTAAGTAGACAAAAAGTATTTTTAAAATATGACATGTGTTTGTGATTAGGTTTGTTGATTTAGTGGGCCACTGCGTGTATGGTCCAAGTTAACTCTACTTCAATTGGGGACAATAGTCCTTATTCAAGATGTGATGTTTTTTTTAAATGGTATAAGAAATATTCTAAAAATAATAAATTAATTAAATATATAACAACACACCTGTTTAAATAATCACGAAAACAGTATTTCCACTCGACAAAGTTTTCTTATTGGACAAGGCACAAATTAAGTTGCTCTCTTCGATATAATTCGTGCCCCTCAGTAAAATTTCTCTAGTGCAATAAGTTTGCAATGACTATCCTTAAGATACAATTGCCCAACATACAGTTTTAAACAACATGCATAGACCACCTGAAGTCCAATATCAATAGTACGACTATACTTCCTTCACATTTTCAGATAGAAAAAGATAAATTTTGGAGAGAGAATTTTCTATAGTTGTGTAAAATACAAGAGATAAAGCCCTTATTTAGAGAATGGAGATAGAGTTCTAGTCCCCTCATAATATGATTATGCATGTCTTATGCATGGATTTGCGTTAGGCATTTGAGGAGAGTGCATCATATGTTAGAGGAGACAGAAGCAAGTGGATCACATCTAAACCGATATAAAAATGATTAAAGGAGGCAAAACTAAGCCCATCTTGACTTAAATAAAGGGATCTTCTCAAGCCTATTGTTAGGGTGTAGGCCCATCCAACAAACCCGGATTAACCATAGGTGTTAGAAATTCGAATCTAACACCATTGTCAAACTGTGTGCTTTGTGAAAGCACGCCCAGGAATATAAAAGATGAAACAATCACAGTATAATAATAAAACTACCAAACGATAATCAAGCAAACACAAAGAACACGAAGTTTTACGTAGAAAAAACTTAAAGGAAAAAACCATGGCACAAAGCGACAAAGATCCACTGTAATTAAAAGTCTTTGAGTTACACTACTCACTTTCTTCAATTACAGACTTCTTGATCTCCCATTGCGATGCGTACCCTTGAGATCTCCTTCCCAAGCCCTTACAAGTATCGGAAACCCTCTCCCACCTCTCTAAAACCCTAGCCTTTAGAGAAAAAACTTGTAAGAATCATATTAACTAAGCCCTAATGAAAAACAGACTTAAATTCCCACACTTAAGAAAAATCGTGTAAGGCTGTCGGTTGTAGCTTCAGATGGACCGAACTTAACCTTCGGTAAGAACAAAGCCAGCCGACAAGAACTTCGGTTGTAGTCGAAAAACCTCAAATCTTCACAACATAGAAACTGAAGATTTATCATAATTCGGTCGCACTAAGCCCCTGCTCAGTTGCACCGAAGACTGCCAAAAAACTATCTAGCGATGAAACTAGTATTTCAGCTAAAATTCGGTCGGACAGAGTTAATATTCGGTCGGACCGAATATTTCCTCATCTACACAATAAACTTGCAGAATCCAAGGCATATGCACAACAATCTCCACTTTGACTTGCATTATGCCAAGTCATTCTGAAGAACACTAGTGCTTGCCTCCACCTTGAGTGTAGACCGGTCCCTGCATCCCTCCACCTAGAACGTAGTTCCATCCGCACCCCTATGCAAGGGTGCCTAATCTCATCAATGACTAGCGAGATTGATCAAGCCCAAGCAATGCTTGAACTTCTCTGTGGTCACTGGCTTTGTCAACATATCTGTGACATTCTCACTTGTATTAATCTTCTAAAAGATCTTATGGAACCTCGCATCGATGTGCTTGGTTCGTGAATGATACACCTGATTCAATGCCAGATAGGATAGCGCTATGACTATCGCAATGCAACTAAATTGCCTCCTTCAACCCTAAGTTTTCCTATAAGACCATTCAACTATAATGCCTCTTTTGACACCTCTGTTACGGTCATGTATTCCACCTCGATTGTAGACAACACTATAGTGGAATGTAGCGTAGATCTTAGGGCTCTTAATGGAGCGGGTTAGATCTAAGATTTGATTCGCTCTGAACCGGATTTAGATTCACAAAAAACATATCCAAGTTCGATCTAAATCTGATCCAGATCCGACTCATTATCACCTTACTGTATATGTTATATTCATGATGGCCATCCATTTTCCGCATTATTTTAGGCCACGTCTCAAAATTGAGACATGCCACTCTCAGGTCAACCATATCATAGTAAATAATGGGATTTGCAACATTTTGTTACTAAATTAAATATATTATATAAATTTTAAATTTGTAGTGGGGTGGATTTGGACTAGATCTGACCCAAATCCGATGGTTATATGAATTTTGGATTGGAAATGGATCTAACTATTTATAAATGGATCGGATATGGATATCACCTTTTGGATCCGAGTTGGATCCATATCCATCTACAGATATTCGAACTTGGAGCCAGATCCAACTGGATCTGATTTAGATCCGACCCATTGAGAGCCCTAATAGATCTCTAACATATAGGTCCGCCTACTAATATGAAAACGTATTTGGTGTGGATCTCCTGTTATCCAGATCACTTGCATAGTCTGAATCTGCGTAGCCAACAACTCCACCGAGAGCCCCATGTCTCCTGAACATAATTTTAGTGTCGACTGTACCCCTGAGATACTTAACAATCCACTTAATAACATTCCAATGCTCTTTCCCTAGATTCGTCATGTACCTACTGACCACGCTAACCGTCTATGAGATCTCCGTCCTCGTGCAAACCATTACATACATCAAACTCCCTACTGCACTTGCATACGATGCTCGTCACATTTCTGAAATTTCTTTATCTGTACTTAGACACGACCTGACTGACAACTTGAATGACTTGGCTGACAAGTAATAACTTACTAGAAGTGTGCTAACTAGCTTAACACCTTTCATGTGGAACCTCTCTAGCACCTTCTGCACATAACCTTTCTGAAAAGCCACAACTTCCTGAAATTACGCATTTGACTCACATTTGAGGCACTTGCGCTTTGCGGAAGCTTAGAGCGGAGCTACTAGAACTATGACTAAGTCCTAGGGGGAGGTGATTAAGACCTTTTAAAATTCACACCTTAATTAAAATTAATTAGCATTTAAACTTAATTAAAGTATTAATACATAGGCTTTCAAGCCAAGTGGGTTCAATCACATAGACTACAAAAGATATAACAATTAAGCAACTAGTCTAAACAGTGAAAATACATTTTATGTGTGAATCTATCTATCACGTGCATAACATACATTCCATTCAAGCATTCATATAATAAACAATTATACTAACAATGCTATAATAACAATGTGTTTAATTCAATCACAAACAAAAGTATGTATAGTAGTTCGATTTCCTACTCTACTCCCGGTTGCCGTACTCATCCCTTAAGTACACCGAATTTCACTAAGAGAGTTTAAATTAGGTTCCTCCCAATTTAAGTGTTTCAACAGGTTCCACCCAACCTAGGTGTTTAAAGGTTCCTCCCAACCCTTTGGTTCTACATAAGACCTACAATGGTTTTTAAGGCTCACCAATAACTTCGGTTCTACATAAGAACCTAACGTATACTCCAGTTAAAGGCTTCCTTTGGAGACTTTGATTCGGTCTTACACAAGGGCCTGGGTCCTATACCTGAACCTATCGAATTTGGCAATTCAAATTCTACACTCAATTCCCCATGGGAAAGAGTGGATGGACTCTACAAATTTTCAACCTTGTTGGATTTGAGCCCCATTGATGCACCGTTCTTGAGTTGCTTCTTTTAACTCTCCCATGCTTTGAATTAGCTCCTCATGTGCTCCTCCGATCATGATATCGATGCTTTGTTAATGCTTTAGCTCCAAGATCAACTATCTTGCATATGCTTCTCCTTTGGGGTGACCAAGGCAAAAAGTTGGTCGAGTTCTCTACAACTAATGGAAGTTGGTTGCCTAGAGGAATTCACCCAATAGGCATCTCTAATGAGTTTAGACAATGGTATGCCTATCAACTTTGTGTCTAACTCCCTAAAGAATGAGAGAGATCAAGTTAATCTCCATTAGAGCTTTGAATACTCAAGCTTGTGATGAGTCACAAGGGATATGACTTGAATCTCATAGGATTAAAGGGCCTATGGATATGGAGTTGTGGTGGTCTCTAATACACTAAACACCCATCGTAATGCCAAAAATTGAATCCTCTTTAAATAGCCAGAAATCTCTAACGACTATAAAATGGGCAAAAAATGACTTTGTCGATAGGATTGAAGGTGCCTTTGATGGGATTGACGTTCCACTCGATGACATCGAACTGTCTAGAGAGTTCAGAAGGTTGCTAGATAATCTGTTCGATGGCGATCGAACATGCTCTGATGGGATAAAAAAATGCCCCTTGATGGAATCGAAGTGCCCTTCGATGGGATTGAGGTGTCCAAAGAGTTCAGACAGTTGTTGTACATAATGTTCGATGGCATTGACTAGGGCTTTGATGAGATTGAAGTTCTATCGAAGTGATCTTTGATGGGATTAAAGACCACTCAAAGATTACTATTGAGCTTATTTGTTTATAGCAGCTCCACACCTCTTATTAGCCTAACTTATCATGTTTTTCTAAGTGTTCTAGGGCTAAAGAAGATAACCAGGGGTTTTTCTATATGGTCCAGGTTATCTAGAGGTTATGGGTTATTTTGGTTCTAAGGTAGAGTTACCAAGGTACCTCATTTACCTGTTTCTTCTTTCTTGATGCTTCTTGTCCACTTGAATCTTTGATATTCAGCTTGCTAAGGCTCAACTGACATTACAACACATGCACGCACATGATTGACAAATAAAGTGCACTCGTATGCCATGAATAAGTGCACTAACACTTCACAGACTCTCTATCTCTGCTTATTTCCATGCCAAGGATCTTCTTCGCAGTGCCCAAATCCTTCATGTCATACTATTTACTTAACGGAAACTTAAGTAAGAGTATCTCCTTCTTGTCCTTTGCGGCTAGCAATTAACATATTGTCCACATAAAGCATCAGTAAAATGTAGGACCCGTCCTTAAGTACCCTGTAGTAAACTGCAACAATCATACTCACACCTATTATACTCAATCTCCACCATGTAGGAATCAAATCACTTCTACCACTGCCTCAAAGATTTCTTAAGACCATATAAAGATTTCCTTAGTCTGCACAGGTGGTCTACCTTACCAAGCATTTTAAAACCTTTCGGCTGCCTCATGTAAATCATTTCCTCCAAATTCCCATGAAGGAATGTCATCTTTACTGTCGAGCTGCTCCAATTCTAAATTGAATTTCGCTACTATTGCTAGCAGGCATCCTGATTGAGGTATGTTTAACAATCAGAGAGACAAATTCATTGTAATCTACTTATTTCCTTTATGAGAACCCTTTTGCTACGAGTCTAGCCTTGTACTTCTTGCCTTCATTTTCTGTAAATGCTTCCTTTTTTCCTGTAGATCCATTTGCACCCTATAGCCCTCTAACCTTTAAGAAGTTCTACCAACTCCCATATCTGATTCCTGTGTAGATATTCCATCTCTTTTACCATTACCAACATTCACTTAGCACCATCCTTTTTAGATTTCACTTCTTGAAAAGTAAAGGGATCTCCACTCCCTATGAACAATGTAAAAGACACTATATCCTCGAACTTGTATTGAACCGGGGCTTTAATACTTTTTTTCTCCATGTCCTTGGCTATACCTTCCCATGCATACTACTCAGTTTCTTGCCTGTATTGATTTTCACCTTCAGTAACCTACTCAACTGGCTCCACCTGCATTGACAATTTTTCTACATCCCCATTCATTTTTGACCTTTCTGCTGCAGCCCTGTTGGCCTTCAACATTGATGCCTCATCAAAGATAACATCTCTGCTAATGACCACCTTCTGAGAAACTAGATTCCAAAATTTGTAGCCCTTGACACCTTTTTCATACCCTATAAAGATGCACTTCCAAAACTTTGGATCTAACTTTGACCTTTGTCCACTCTACACGTGACTAAAAGTTCGACACCCAAAGATTTTCAGTCCTGAATAATCTATGTCCTTGCCTGTCTAGACTTCCTTTGCAGCTTTGGAATCTAGCGTTGTAGATGATGACTGATTTATTAAGTAGCATGCCGTATTAATCGCTTCAGCTCAGAAGCTCTTTGGCAGCCACACATGTATTCTCATACTTCTCGCCCTCTCTAGGAGAGTTCTATTCATCCTCTCTGCCACCCCGTTTTCTGTGGGGTCCCTGAAGTTGAGAAGTGCCTTTGTGATGCCTTGATCTTTACAGAATTGCTATGAATTTTACCTCTCTATACTTCATACCATTTCCTGACCTGAGACACTTCACCTGTCTCCCAATTTGCTTCTCTACTTCTTCCTTCTATTCCCAGAACTCGGTAAACACCTCTGACTTGTGCTTCATGAAGTAGAACTAAAACTTCATCGAGTAATCATCTATGAAACTCATAAAGCATCGTGCGCCTCCCTTAGATGGTACTATCACTGGCCTCCAGACATCGAAATGAATATAGTCAAGCACCCCACTGCTAGTGTTCGTAGCAGCTTTAAACCTTACTATGCACTGCTTCCATAGGATGTAATGCTCATAGGAATTCACATTACACGTCTTAACTCCCTTTAATAGTTTCTGTTTATGTTCCATCATGCCCCTCTCACACATATGCGCTAACCGCATATGCCACAGATTTGTGTCATCTATGCTAAATTCTTTGGGTGAGGTGGTAGTGGCCTCACCTATAACTGTTCTCCCTATCAGCTTGTACAAATTTTCAACCTTTTGCCCCTTCATTATCACCATTACATCTCTGGTGACTTTGCCTATATCGCATGTTGCAATGAATGTACACCCATTTGTAGCTAAAGCCCCCACGGATATTAGATTTTTCTTTAGATATGGGACATGCCTGACATCACCTAGAGTCCTGATGACTCCATCAAATATCCGTGCCTTAATGGTCCCAATTCCGATGGCCTTGCATGCTGCATCATTCCCCATCAGAACACTTTCACCATTGTAGGACCTGTAGGAATCAAACCAAGTTTTATCCAGGCACATGTGATACGAGCAACCTGAATCTATAATCCAAGTGTCTGAGATATGACCTGCACCTGAAGAGATCGAGAGGAGGTCTGCTTCTGGGTTCTCTTCCGCTACACTAGTAGATTCGCCTGTGTCATTTTTTTCTTACTTTCTAGGTCATTTTTTTTTCCTGGAAGTCTCTCTTGAAATACCCTTTTGGCCACAGTAGAAGCAACTGTCCTTACCTTTTGACTTCGATCGACCTTTTTCTTTCTGTTAGATCGTGATCGCTCTGAGGACCTTCCACGTCCCTAAGATGCCTTCACTACCAACCCCTCCGCCCGAAAATCCTCATCGTCGGATTTCCTCCTCATCTCGTTAGAGACAAGCGTCGCGGTGACTTCCTCTGTGTTCAGAGTAATATTCTCATAAATGAGTGTAGTAACCAAATGTCATATGAGGTGGAAAGCGATGCTAGAAGTAGTAACGCTTTGTCTTGATCATAGATCGTCTATCCAAGCCTTACCAACTCGCTACACATCCTTGTAAATGAATTTATGTGCTCGAGAAGACCGTATTTTCCTTTATTTGTAACCCAAATAGTTGTTTCTTCATAACAACTTGTTTGTTAGGTACTTCACCATATACAGATCTTATAATTTTCTCCCAATCTCCAGTAGGCCTGCACACGGGTTGGGTTAGGCCCAATCCTGGACCGAACCTAAACATATTTTAAGGGTTCAAGTTTCAATCCGGGTTGTGACCGGGTTGCGCTGACCTAACCCTCACCCTACCCTACTTGTAAAAGGGTCAACCCTAACCCTACCCTACCCTATCTGCTAAACCGGGTCGGGTCGGGTCGGGTTGGGTCGGATCGGGTTAGGACTATGTTATGCTTATTTATATTCTTTTTAACTTTGTATATTAAAACAAAAGTGTTTAACTTATGATACCCCTACCATGGGGCCCACCATGATGATTTATTGTATATCCACGTCGTGGGTGAGAGTCCATGAGACCTCGGAACCAGCCATGTGGATCAAACCCCAATCGTGAGGTTTACCTTGATGAATATGTTGTAAATCCATGCTGTCAATCTGTGTTTTCATATTATTAGAGGACATGGTCCCCAAAAGGAAGCAGATAAAAACTTTAGGTAGACCATACCACAAAAATCAGTGGTCATTGAACTCCCACCATTAAAAGATTCCTAGAGTCCACCCTAATATTTATTGACCATCCAACCTATTGATAATGTCATTAAGATATTTCTAAAAGCAATAAACTAGTATAAATGGGATGGTTTGGGTCAGGCGGAATGGGTCGGGTATACACGGGTCGGGTCGGGTCGGGTTTGGCATGTACCCTAAATCGTACCTAAATTAAAAACGGTCCAGCTACATCCACCCGGGATCGAACCATTTTCTCGGCCGGGTCGGGACGAATTGGGTTTCTACTGGGTTGGGTCGGGCGGGTTAGGTTGGGTGGGTTAACCGGGCAGATGTGCAGCCCTAATCTCCAGGGATATTTTTCCTCAAGGACATTGTACATGACCTCATTCGATATACATAGACAGATGACACTCATGACCTTCTCCCGAGTTCACCCCAGTCATCTTCCATTATCTTCTCTAGTTTAGCCTCCAACAACGCTTTACCCAACCGTTGTGTAATTATAATATCTTTCACTTTTCACTTGTCATAGACTGAAATCATTCTTCCCATCGAATTTCTGTATATCGAATTTCAATCTCGACATCTTCGCTAAAATTCCTTAATAGTCTTAAACCCGGCTCTCTGATACCACTTTGTTGGAATTTAGACTCACCCAACAAACTCGGATCAACCCTAGGTGTTAGAAATTTGAATCTAACACCACCTGTCAAACCGTGAGCTTTATGGAAGCACGTCTAGGAATATAAAAGATGGAACAATCATAGTATAATAATAAAGCAACCAAACAATAATCAAGCAAGCACAAAAAACATGAAGTTTTACGGTGGAAAACTCTTGTGGGAAAAAACCTATGGCACAAAGTGATAGAGATCCACTGTAATCAAAAGCCTTTGAGTTACACCACTTTCTTCGATTATAGGCTTCCTATATCCCCTTGTGATGCGCACCCTTAAGATCTCATTTCTAAGCCCTTATAATTATCGAAAACCCTTTCTCGCCTAGCAAAAACCCCAGCCCTTAGAGAGAAAATTGTTAAGATCATATTAACTAAGCCCTAATGAAAAATAGACTTAAATATCCGCACTTACGCAAAATCGTGTAAGGTTGTCGACTAGAACTTCGGTCGGACCGAACTTAACCTTTGATCAGACCGAAGCTAGCCGACGAGTACTCAGGTTACGGTCGAAAAACCCTAAAATCTTCACAATCTAGAAATTGAAGATCTGTCATAATTCGGTCACATCGAGCCCCTGCTCGGTTAGACCGAAGACTAAAAACTAGTCAGCTATGAAACTGGAATTTAAAATTCGGTCCGAGCAAATATGCCTCCTCTACATAGTAAACCTGCGGAATCCAATGCATTTGCATAATATTCCCAAATCCTACGAGTAAAAACTCCACGCGAGGCAAAGAAGGATGCCTAATCCCT
Organism: Liriodendron chinense; assembly: GCA_003013855.2. Classification (NCBI taxonomy): domain Eukaryota; kingdom Viridiplantae; phylum Streptophyta; class Magnoliopsida; order Magnoliales; family Magnoliaceae; genus Liriodendron; species Liriodendron chinense. The sequence continues at coordinate 142,098 of PVNU02002470.1, forward strand.
ACATTCTCAATCACAAAGGCAGGATATATGGTACGCTCAGGGGAGTCATACTATTATAATTCCATGGTGCTTAGCCGACTGTATAGACTTTTCCAGTGAATCCGCCTACAAACGGACCGCATTTCACATGTAGCTGCCAAATCAATGGCTTCAGTAACCGTATAACATTTGCCATTTGTACGGTGGAGATGTTACATCTTCTATGAAGCAGGTGTCGTGGTCGCATTTACCTACTATACTCTTTGACTAAGAATCATCATCAACTCGTGTCGCTCCACTGGGTCCCACATGTGGAGATGGTCGGGTAATCAGATCCGAGACCCGATACAATAAGAAAATGACTCTGGATGAATTATTCTCACCATTGATACGTGTGGCTGAATGTGGACATGCATTTTTAACGGCTCATATTAAATCAAGTATTCTTTCTTGATTGTGGTTATTTTCAACAATTCCATTGTCGTCTAGTCCGGTTAGGATACCTGGCTTTCACCCAGGCGACCCGGGTTCAAATCCCGGCAATGGAACTTTTTGGCTAGCTGGTGTGGACCCCACCATGATGTATGTGTTTTTATCGACACCGTCCATCTATTTTTCCTGGGGCCATTATCAACAGATTGGATGGCAGATAAACATTACAGTGGGCCCTACTGTTTTCCTATTGTGTAGTCTACCTGTGACTTGGATCTGCCTCATATTTTCGCCCATGCCCTAAAATGAGATGAAAAAATGGATGGACGGTGTGGATAAAACACATAGATCATGGTGGGTCCCACAGCTTTGAAATCAGGCTGCTGGCTGATGTTGGGGTCACTATCCAAACCGCCTCTAAGGACTGGTTCAAAATGTCTACAAATAAAAATAGCTGTGGGTCCTACAGAGCTTTGAAATCAGCCAGCTGGCTGCACTAGCCAAACCGCCTCTAAAGACTGGTTCAAAATGTCTACAAACAAAAATAGCTGTAGGTCCACCAACACTAGCCATTGTGTGATGTGAACCATTCATCTATTGTCCCCGGAATGAATGGACATGGCCCAAAAATCAGACTACCCAGACAACCTTAACAGCTTAAATGGCGACCTCAGAAATGGATGGTAAGAAACGAAAACAGGCACTGGTTCACCAACAGTCAAGTTGCAAGGCCCGATAATGAACAGTTATGAGTATTAGATCAGTGAGATCTGGGTTCATGGCCCATCATAATGGAAAACATCAATGAACGGTCTAGATCATGATATGTGCCCACATGTGGTTCAGATGAAGCGTATGTACGTATGCTACGTATGTCCATCGGAAGTTCACGGGACTAAAAGAAAACGATTAGGTTTTTTATTTGTTAACGGTAGCCTCCACTGTTAGTTTAGCACCATTTATAAAAATAATGGAGTGGTTAAAGGTGGAGTGATGTACAACTACCTAGGCCATACAATTCTGGTTCTTCTTTGGATGTTGAGTATATCTAAAATCACACTGATCAATCAATCCTAACCATCCAATTACTGGATATCAAATAGGCTGGTTAAAAGTAATATAACGAGTGGTCTAGATTCTAAGGGAAAAATCGGATGGTTAACATTTTCTTCTCAGTATAAATTTTTATTGTTTTGTCATTCTCATTTCACTGCTTAGATCAGCGATTTGGACGGTCTGGATTACTGTAAAACTATGCCAAGTATACGTTTGAAGAAGAGACACCACCATTTTCTGAAATGGCGCATAACTAACAAAGGAGTGTTAGGCCATTTCTTATATCTGATTTGATAGGAAGGAAGTCGTCTTATTTTATTATTACAATAATAGTTATTATTATTAATAGTAAAGGTGGCGCCTGCACTGCACGTGCGTAGATGATACGGTAGAGCTGGAAGAACTGTAATATGGTAAAGCAATCTCATCCACAGGACACGTGACAGAGGGATGTATTGATCTGGTCCGTCCACATGTGGGCCATCAAGATGGATGGCTTAATTTTTAAAACTAAAACCCATCGAACAATCCCAACCATTACTTTACCTACACTTATCCTGCTCATATCTGACCATTAATTATTTCTGTTTTATACTATCACTTTAATGGCCACAGATGAGATGGATAGGATTGTCTAATGGAAGTGATTTTCGAGGCACAAACTATCCGAGCTAGGGATATGTATGTGCCTTAAATCTACACTGTCCAGCCCATTTTGAAAGGTCATTTTAGGGCATGATACCAAAAATGAAGCTGACCCAAATGTTAGGTGGACCATACCACAGGAAACAGTCTTGATTGAATCCCTACCATTAAAAACCTTATTATTCCACCGGAGTGTTTATTTGCTATCCAACCTGTTAATGAGGTCACAAAGACCTAGACTGAAGAGACCACACAAATATCATCATGATCAAAATCTTGTGTGGCCCACAAGAAGTTTTTAATGGTCAATTTCCATTGTTTCCTGTACCATGGTCCATCTGGGATTTGGAACTGCTTCATTTGTTGGATCATGCCTTAAAATGAGCTTTCAATACGGATGGACGGCGTGGATGTAGTCACATACATCAGTGGGCCCCACAGTCAGGGGTCTCACCCACCTCGGTGGATACCCCAAGCAAGTGGAAGTGGCCGTACTATAATTACCAAAATGCCTTTCTTTTGATTAAAAGCCATTTCTATATCTTGATTCGTGTAAAAAATTTAATTATATGTAAAGCTTTCCATCAGGTATGCTGCATCATGTTCACGTTGGAACCCTAAAATCATGACCATCCAAAGGTCAGGTGGGCCACACCCTAGGTAAGAGTTGGCATTGGACTCCTGTTAGTTTTTGGTTGGGCCTATTGCCGTGCTTATATGCAATTCGATCAATTCATCTGACGTGCCACGTAAGGATGAAAGAATTACCCTAAAATTATGGTGTGGGAAAAACTCAGGTGAGCTATAACAAGTGACTTTAAAAGTTTTTATGCATAAGTTTATAGGGTGACAGTTGAATTTATTGGTGTCAAATTTGGTCGTACTTACTGTGTGTGCGCGCCCCAGGCGTCCGAAAGCCAATATTGGCTCAACTCGAACCATATGCCTTGCGTCCTCAAGCACTAAAAGAGACAAATTAGGATTGGATCTTTAAATATTGGCCCCAACTATTCAGCAATTAATTGTGCAGATTTAGGCAATTTGTAAAAGGGATGATTCATCCTTCTAATTAATTAGTTTTATCTTTAGAGGATTGACTTTCAATTAAGCTCATGATAGCTCGTACAATTCAATAAGGAAGAATATGATTTCAAATAATAAAATTAGGTTGAAACTTATTAATTAGATAAATGAGTTTCAACTACAGTTGATTGGCAAAGTAAATAATAAAAGAAAAAAAAGGAAAAAAATGATAACTGATAACAATTTATTCCTAGTGAGACCATTGTCGAAGCACAACTGTCTGTTCATAGCAGAAAGGTTGTCGGGTATGAAAGCTAGATAGCCTGCTCGGTTAGCTTCATGGTTGGACAATCGTCAGGGATGACACTCCATTCATTGCGTGCTGCACTTCGTTATGTGAGACAGTCGTGGTTCATGGGAAAAGGTGGACATTATTCTTCATTTGGTTAGCTTGGACAGTCATTGTGGTGACTACCCATTGATTGAATAGGCCCAGATTTTGTGGCGAGATGGCCAATAGCAGGCAAATTTTCGACAGCTCGTTCGTCACATGGCTAGGCTTTGTAGTAAGATGATTATTAGAAAACAATAGTCCGTTTGTTACCCCGCACGATTGAGTTTCCTGGACGAGTTGATCATTTGGAAAATGATCGACAATTTGTCACTCAGCCACATACTTCGTGGTGGGAAGGTCGATGGGGTGGCAACTTGTTTTTGCTTTAGGTCCTCACTTTGTGGCAAGATAGTTATCGGATCGACTGTTCATTTGTTGCTTAAAACCTGACTTCGTGTGCAAAGCTGATGACCATTTGTTCGTCGCTCGACTAGCTTCTTAGCGAGGTGGCAATAGTTAAACGGTATCCTGTTGTAGCTTGGTCGAACGAGATAGTTGAGCGGAATCTCTAAGCACTTGACATGATGGCCCCACCAGTCATTCATTCGAAACCTAGAGATCTTGTCCCGTGGTGTTATAATATGTATATTCACTTGATTTGGAAATGAAATGGGTTCTTCTATAAGCATAAGCACCTTTATCAAGTGACATAGGTACCTAATTACTTTATTCTAATTTACTTAATTCAGACTGATTTTGTGGCATTGCGCTAGCTTGGCAATGGAGGAGTTAGATTGAATAATAATGATAATGATGATGAAAGTGTTTATGGCAAATAAAGGATACGCAACGTTACTCGAAAAAGAATAGTATTGTATTTGAGTTATGCAGACTCCGAGCTCTTCATTTTTTGCTAAATTTATAAACGTATAAGGCGGTTTATTCGAAGACTCATATTTGAATTGGTCTCTGAAATTTTCTCTTGATTGATTGGTCAACTAGTAAACGTGGCTTATTATACTTCTAATTCTGAATTAACTTATGAGATCTTCTTTTAATCAGCCAATCATCTAGTAAGGATAGCCAATTCTATTTTTATCTTGAGAAATGTTTTTGTAATCTTTGCATAATAAACTGCTTTTGGATACATATGGCCAATCACGTTGCACAATATGTCATTGTTAATCATCGCCTTAGCGAATTGTGCATGTTAGAGATCTTTATTTATGGCTTTACGTATGTGTAACCATTTGTAGTTGTCATATGGGAAGAATCACCGTAAGCTAAAGAAGTTGCCATGATTTTATTTTATTTTTCGGGTCATTAGAGAGCCTATAACTTTTCTTATTTTGCCACATGTTATGTAATAGCTTTTATTCAGACGCGACGTGATGGCATGTCTTGTGGTGACAGCTTTCCTTGTGCTTTACGACCTCCCCTTGCCGATCGCATTGCCCGTTAAGATTTCTTCTTGATATTCCATACAATGGTTTCACCAGTGTTGGCTTATTAATTGTCAAATATGACATAATCAGATTAGGTGTGAACATAATCATCCTGATTTTTCCTAATGGACGGGGTAGATTTCATGCTCGTGTACTTATGTTAGGCAAGTATTTTCCTAAAAGCATAACCAACAATTTATATGAGAATGCTTTTGGTTGCACCAAATATTAGAAATATTATGATATTTTCTACACCAAATTAGACGGATTAATCATGAAATACGATGATACATTGTCACAACCAACCGCACCTTAAACAAAAATCTGTAATACGTAATTGGGGTTGACTCGTATGTGCTGAGCTCAGTCTTCAAGTGGCAACAAACAGCCCCTAAAATTTCTAAGACTGCAAAATTTCACCCATGTTCATGGACGTTATACATTTTAGAAATAAGCACCATCACCATCACCATCACCATCACCATCACCATCATACAAGGTCATGATGCATCAAAGCGTGAGGAGTGTCATGATGCGCCTTTTAATTCAAGTGTGCCCATGGCCAGGTGATCCAAATCGTTGATCTTGTGGGACCCATCATCGATGGCATGATCCAATAATCTACCTAGTCAGAAGATCAAAATCCATTAAAAAGTAGCCTGCAAATAGACGTTGAAGAAAGAATACAGCTCCGATCCAGATGAAATGCCAGATATTGGGTGAAATAGCAATTGTAATCTCAAGGATTTCAACGGTGTCTACCAAAACTAGTGGTGCCATCTTTCGATGGCTCTGATCATCTAACCAGGGTACTAACATGTTCAACTGGACGCATCAGCAATCAGGACCCTATAGTTTTGGTTGTTTTAAAGCATATGGTGCCAGATGTACCTGATCAAGAACACAATCTACATACCTGGCCCACCTGTATCAAAAGCAACTGCTTGACAACCAACTTAGATATCTATCATTGATCAACGGATATATGGCATACAATGAAGTCAATCTAAGCTGTCCAAATCTTTGGCCCTGATTTGCTTTGCTCTTAATCAGAATTATACCTATTGGATCTCCTGATTGGCTGATTAGTGCAATATTCAGTGGACCGTGAAAATGAAAGCAAGACAACGGTCCAAATAATATAAAAGAAAATGCTTATTAATCAGAGATTAGTATCACTATCTGAATTTGGATGACCTATCTAGAGTTGTTCCCAAAACCTGGATAATTTAATTAGGCCCTGTGCAATTTCAGAGAGCCTGTGGATCAACCATCGATCTACGGCAGAAAATAAAATAAATTCCTCACCATGTTCATTGCATGTGCTGTATCTACTAGAATCTCATAGTCTTAACACCATTATCATTAAAAAAAATGTCCTGCATAGATAAGTGCCGTTATTCTATTATATAACTGCTGCTATTGAGAAAATAACAACCTTTATTTAACAGGAGGTTTCAGTACATAACACTGTATAGAGTGAATTTTCATATATTATAACAGCATTACGATGTTTTTCTCTAAACCTCTGCTTCTTACTACAGAGATGAAAAGACACTGCATGCGTGTTAATATCATCAACACCATCCTAATTCATGTAGGTCACATTCCAAAGAGAAAAACATTGATAGTCTAGCAGAGAGTGATGGATGATAAGCAGGTACTTAGAAATTACTTTGAAATTGCGCACGTGGCATACAAGTAGTCAGTTAAACAGACCAAGCTACAGTAAGCAGTGTAGGTGCATCATGTTAAGTCATTTGATTATCTAACAATCGAATTGGTGGGAAATTATTGGACGGTTATAAATGAAAAAGTATCCAATGGTCCTATTTCCACAAACAATCCTCGAATAAGCGGTAACAATTCCAACCAATCTGATCTTGGGATTGCGACTTGGGTGACAAAGGAATGCACAAACTAGTCAGTTTTATTTTGAGTTAATACATGCCACGTGTACAATTTCTGAGTGCCTATGTTTCAAGCGTTATGTGCAGCCTTGAGTATCATATAATTGCTCTCTAAAAAACGTAAATCAAGGTTCAAAGTCTGGACTACGACTGACTGACCAGAATGCTTGATGCGATGCTGTGACTCAACCATATTCTCCATTCTATCCTTTTATTAGAGGCTATAAAATCGATTACAATATCAAAACAAGCACTAAAATTCCATAAAACTTCAATATAAGTACTCGAATATAACATATAAGAAATGACAACAGCTTTCAGTTCATCCAACCTCAACATGAATGCAAATAAAAAAATGGGAGACTTGAAAACGGGAACAAAAAAAAAAAAAAAAAAAAAAAAAGGGCGGAGGGATCACCAAGGGATGCTAACTCCATGGGTCATCCCACCCTGCAGGCCCTTCCCTTTTAACGAAGTCCATAATTGCTTGGGTTGCTTCTTCAACCCTGTTGGAGACAGAATGGTTTCCGTGTTCAATCTTGACTTTCTCTGCTCCTCCCATGGCTTTGCACAGCCTGCTTGGGACCAAAGAAAAACACAATCATCAAATTACAAGACGCCAGTACAAAACCTGCTGAGCTGTGCATGTGCGGATATCTTACCTTTCCACTAATGCTTCCTTATCAACATACTCTGGTACATACTCATCCGCCATGGAATAGATTACCTGCAAATAAACATGCACATTTCACTAAAAGACCCATATTGAAAATCCTTAGTTTCGATGCTGGTTAGGAGAAGCAATGACCTAAGTTGAGAGCTGATTCATGGTTTGCATAGTTAAACCGTTACTTGCAACATGCTAAATGTGTATAACATCCGAGCGAATGACATCAGTGTAAGAGGGGACCCCAACATGAAGATGTCTGGAGCAAAAATCAGGCTGATCCACTCATCGGGCTGGCTACATGTGTCATTGAATCAGACTGCCTGATGAGCAGACGGGCCTGATTGCTGTGCCAGGCGATCTTCCTGGTCTGGTGAGGCCCTCTGCATGGATTAGAAGTCATACATGTGACACATAGGCATGCATGGCCCTTCACATGCAATGCATTGGAGATCAGTATTCCTTCACCAATGAAATGGATGCCAGAAGGACAAAAGTGAAAGCACTGAGAGGTCTTTGTATCATATTTAAGTTTCTCGTTCCTCCTAACTCTCTACAGGTTTCAGCAATCTTTGACAAAGTTTTACACTTGGTGCAAAAATTGCCATAGGGGAACTATAGGATCCTCAAAGCTAGGATATTCACAATACACTCTGGTCTTCAGCTTGTACAAGTGATTCCCATGGTTCAGCAAGACCATTGATAAGTTGAATCTCACCATGGATGATCCATCCCTCAAAAACTCTCTCATATTTGCATATCCTAAACATGAGTCTTGGCCCTTTTTTCAGTTGAATGTGGATATTTGCATTTCTCTTATTAACTCTATTTGTAAGCTTTATATTGAAAGGTTAGGATTTTTCTTATTTACCATCAATGAAAATTTTATGCAACCCCAATTAGTTGGGATAAGGCTAGATGAACTATCAAGGAGATTTTGGTCCATCCATGGCAGTGCCCAAATAGACCAATGGTATAGACTATGGAACGGCACATGATGCCATCTTTGCCATTTATTAATAAATTAATGCCAAAAGAGAGACCATGGTCAAATCGCTTGACCAATGAGTTCTTTTCCTTTCCTTCTTCTCTCTTCTTCTTCTTCTTTTCGAGACACTGCAAGAGATTGTGTTTGTGTGTGTGTGTGTGTTGGGGGGGGGGGGGGGGGGGGGGGGGTTTCTGATGTACACTTATATTCATGTTATATTTTTACAAAAGCTCTCTCTTAAATATGGATGCATTTACTTCTATGCCCCTGGTCACCAACTCAGACAAATTGGTCACTTTTATGAACAAAATGCCTCTATTTTCTACAAATCCTTCCACAGAAAAATAATAGATGGCATGTGACCTTTTAAAGGCAAAACTAGTGCATGACGTAGCCTACCTACAAGCTACCACGTGTGCTAGTGTGGCACAAGAGTACCTCATGCAAGTCATCCATCAGGCAGGTTCACCCAAAAATCAGATCAGTCCACTCAACTGGTTGACCACAGTTAATGGTTAACGATGCAAATGCACAGCTTGAAAAACTTGGAAAAGTTTTTGCAAGAGCCATCGTCGTGTTTTTGTAACAATGGCCCGTCTGATGAGTGGACCAGCCAGAATTTTAGGCCAGATTATCTGCACAGTGAAACTCACCTTATGGATCAACTTGGATCTCGCACCCGTGGGCCATGCTGACACGGGTGGTGGTGTGTAGATAGGCTGCATTATACATGAGAGTGGGCTAATCAAACGTCCATGGCAGAGCCCCCTTTCCACCTTCTATGCCATTTCTTTCCACCTTATATGCCATTTGAGGGAATTGCGGAGCAGGATGGTACACTTAGCAGACCCTACCATGGATGGTTCAAGGAAAAAAAAAAAGGATGATCTTATACATCCAATTTGTGGCCTTTAAAATGCATGAGAAATGAAAAAACTTGTCAATGGGTTTACATTCAGAATGGAAAAGAGAGTTGAGGTTAGCTATCATTGCCTTATAGCATGGTTTTTTTACCATCAATCATCCACAGTAGGGCCCATTAGGTGGACTATCCCAATCCACTGTCACTCATGCCACATATAAGGTGGAAGGACTCCTATCATATTGTGGAGGTTTACTAAGCTAATGCATGTGTATAAGGCAGCCCATTCATCTAGCATGATTGTAGCATGTGAGTGAGAATCCAAGCCATGCATTAGGTGGGTCCCACCATGAAGATAACCTGGTGGAGAAACCAGGACGGTCCAGTCATAAGGCGTGCCACTGTTAAAAAGAGGCTGATGGTTTAAGAAACTTGGCTAAGTTCTCTTAGCAATCCATTTGTCTCATAAACTAAGACCATCTAATGAGTGGGCTAGAATATCTGCATGGAGGGATACGGTGAACAGCTTGGATGTGGATGCACACTGGAATATGTCTGGTGTGTAGATGGCTGCCTCATAAAGACATCCTGGGTCGAAAAAAGCAACATATCATGAGAGATTTTTCTGTTAGTTTCAAAAGGACCCGTAGAAAATAAAGAAGAGGGCATTTTGGTCGTAAAAAAAGGTAAATTGGCTCCACTTTATAACCTTGTATAGAAGCAAACATCTAAAAAAAAAAAAAAGGTAGAGTTTTGTGTGTATTAGTTTAAATACAGGACAAATACAAGGGTGCACCAGAAATTTCCCTTTCTTATTGAAGAGCATCATGAGATATTTCATATGACAACTGACAAAAGTCCATCAAACCCGCCTACCTGGCAAGGTGTGTTTGACATATGCCCAAGTCTTAATCTCAACTGATCATCACTAAGATCTGAACTGAACATGTCGTCATCCCCCATGTATGCACAAAGCGAGTGATACCTACATGAGTAAAAGAATGCATAAGTGCCATATTGGTAAGACTGTATAACATGCCATTTGTATTTGGACATTAAATATAGTAATACACGTGAACATGATCCGCACATACCAGTGAGGCATCATTATCATCATCATCAACAACATCATAATCTTGTCACAGCTATTTGGGGCTGGTTTTAGGAGTCATGTTTCACCAATCATTCCTACGGCCATATCCTTTATGTACACGCTCTCATATCCCCTTGTCAACGCCTTGATGTGCATGCTCTCATATCCCTTGTCAACAGTGCAAACCAAACGCCCATATCCCTCCCTATCCGTTAAGTGGGAATACAAAACAATATATGTTGAATACAGTTTGTAGTACCTAATATGAGGTATGGTATGGTAACTTCTAAGCATGGTTCTGACTGTCGGTATCGGTCGGCATATCGGCCCTGCGGAAAAATGATACGATACGGTGTCGCGTATCGGAATCGGGCCCTATATCGGACCGTATCGGTCAGAAATTTTTTTTAAACCAAAAAAATATGAAAAAATATCAGAAAATAGGATAAAATGAGATATTCACGAATCTATCATTTTTTTTTTTTTTTTTTTTTTTGTATTTTGACCACGAATCTATCATTTTTTTTTTTTTGACCATGTATTCAATGGTGTATCGGACCATTCCTTGGTAAGAATGCTGTCCTGACGGGTTGAGCTTCTGTAAGTTCTGGTGTTGATTTTTTCTTTATATAAATTGTTGATATATGTTATAAATTGATATAATATATTATTAATAGTCTGTCTAATATGTCCAAGAAGTATCACTACTCAGTACTCACTAGTCTATAACAATATAAGTGTAGAAAACTTGAAATACTTAGTACTTACTAATTTCCTTAAATGTGAATAATTTAAACATTTAAAATAACATTACTCTTAAATTTTAATAAAAACTCATGAAGGCAATCACCTCACCAGTCACCACCAAAATGAAAATCTAGCTGCTTGTGGTTGGTCGACTTCCACGTCCTCGTCATCCTCCGACTGTGCCTGTGGTTGTGTAACATGTGTTGCATCATATCCATAATAACAAGAGCCGGATGGAAAGAGTATGTCAACAAAACCTGAGGAAGACTGATCCTGACTAGGATATTCACTAGCACCAGATGAATAGGCATATTGCTGCTGCTGCTCATACTCTTGAGATTGTGATACTGATGATGAATAGCTTGGATTTGGATCAGGTGGACTACTCCAACATGAAAGTGGCGGAACAGGCTTTATGTATCCATGAGGACTGTAACCATATCCATAATGTCTATAGGCCTCCTGATGTCCCGGTGCTCCATGAGTGCTACTAGTGCCAGCCTCTCCATGATGCCCCCCTGGTTGGTTGTATCGTGACTCAGTAGACTCATAAGTTCGACCTCGTGTACTTCCACATCGATGCTCATCAGCCGCACGATCTGTAGACGGTTGAATGGTGTCTTGAGCAACACGAGCAGAAGCAGCAGGTGCACCACGACGACGACCACCACCACCATCATTGTCACTGCTGCTATGACTATCAGTATGAGTCGCACTGCTACTATGACTACGTTCACCTTCATCAACTTCTTCAATAATCGGGTCTGTAGGATGACTTTGAGCGATTTCTGCAACGATTTCTGGGTATTCAAGTTCCTCACTTTCAGCTGCTTCTTTACCTTTCTCCCATTGTTCAAGCCATGGAAGAAGAGGGTCGTCTTCAGCAAAAATATAATCCAAATTTATTGGAAAATATTGCGCTTGATTGTCGGCTTGCCCTCTTGCTTTCTTCATGTTTTTCAAACGCAGCCTCACATTATAGTGGATAAACACATTTCTTTTCACCTTTATCTCCTTTAATCGATTTCGCTGCTTAGTGTGGATGCGGGCGAAAGTGCTCCAATTTCTTTCACAACTAGCAGAAGATGTACATTGACTCAAGATTTTGATTGCAATATTCCGTAGTGTAGGTGCACTTTCCCCATAATTGACCCACCATTGAGCTGCATATATAACAAAATAAATATATCACATATCAATTGTACTTATATAGCTTATTAAATTTGTAAAACTTTATATTTTATAATTTAAATACTTAATAACACTTACCTGGATTTGTTCTTTGTATTGCAGCTCGTGCAAGTGGATCTCCGAAGCTACCCATCGCCAGTTCATATACCTCTACCTATGAAATAGTAGCTAATAATAAGTACCATAAGTTTCAGACTCTACACTATACAATCTACATATGTAAATAATTGTTAACTTACTTCGTTAATAGCATCAACCTGTCTATTAACGTCTGGCTCCAATCTTTTTATCACATTTTTCAGACCGATAGTAACCTTATCAACTTGGATATATGTAGTCGCATATCGAAATTGTGGATTTAAAAAGAATCCTACAAGTTGATTAAAAGAGGGAACAATAGAACATATCAAATTTTCAACACTATATAAAGAATCGAAGGAAAATAAATAACTAAATTTAATTAATATATGTAACTTATGTTTACTTGCCGCGTGGAGATCATAATGAAGCTGTCTATTCCAGCGCCTATCTATGAGCTTCCAATATTCCTTGTAGTGTTTACAATCACGTTGAATTGACAACTTCGCTCTATCCATTGCTTCATAAAGAAAGCCCATTGTAGGCCTATCATCACTTTCCACCTGTCGAAGAACCTTAATCAAAGGTTCCATTGCTTTCATAATTTCTTGCACTTTTTTCCAATACTTGTTATCTCTTATAATCACACACATCTCCACAGGTGTGCCACTCATCTTTTGTCCATACTTCGAGTTGAGCCATTACCGAGACGCAATCATCTCGCTAAGTGCCCCTCTATGATTGTACAGACTTTCCATGGCTATGAAATTTGTGGCGAATCTAGTTGCCCCAGGCCTTAACAACTCTCGCCCACCTGTGAATTTTTTTATAAGAGCAATTATCCAGTTGTGATTGTAAATATATGTCGTAATCAATCTTGCCTTTTCAACTAGTATCGACACATTAGACTTCTTTCCAATATCTTTAAGGATGAGATGAATGCAGTGTGCTGCACAAGATGACCAAAATAGATGAGGCATCTTTTGCATTAGATATTTTCCTGCTAGTTTATATGCTGCCTCATTATAAGTGACAATCTGCACTACATTACTTTCCCCAATTTCTTCTACCATTCTATCTATCAGACCAAATATATAATTGGCATTTTTCACTTCATTAGATGAATCGATAGCTCTAACAAAGACCGAACCCAAGTGTGAGTATACCATGAAGTTTATCATACTCAATCTGGTTGGGCCAGTCCAACCATCACACATGATTGTGCATCATCTACTTGTCCATATGCTTCTAAATGATTGTACATAAACCAATACTTCTTGGTACACTTGATTTGAGTACTTTGAATCTATGTCATAAGAATTGGGCGCTTTAATCCCAGGTCCCGCATTAACTCCTGCATCCACAAACACCTGAAAGTATGCACAATCAGCAACATATGGAGGAATACTATTGTGTAAAAACAACTTTGCAGCTGTTTTTCCAAGACAGTCCACTATTTGCTTTGACCATATCTGTTTCAGTTTTTTCTACGTGCTACTGGCCTTTCTAAACACTGTTTCATCACCAGGAGGTGCTTGTGGCTCCCTCTCATCATCAAGGTTGTGAATATGGGGGGAAGGGCCAGGGGTAGCCTGAGAAGGGTGTGGCTCTTGTTGTCGCGGGCTAAAGGCACGACGTAACCCTCCCTTAATACCTCCAAACAATCTTCTACTATCAGGCCCACTACCACTACCACTCCCCCCACCTACATCACGAACTGAACCCGTCCTCCCAAACATTCGACGCCGCTCATCTTCCTCACGGTGAGCTTGTAAACTTTCCCTCATCGAAATTGTCATCTCCCTGTCTGAATCCTCCTCTGACTCGATGTCCTCATCTGGTAGCGACGTAGGATCTCCAAACACTTCTGCTCTACATTGGTCGAGCGTAGCCTTCTTTTCTTTCTCCCTCATCGCCTTTTTACCTTTAATTTCTTCTAAGTTCTTCTTCATTTCCTCCCTTACTGCCTGAGGGACACTTGGACACCCTGAAACTTGACCCTTCTGGTGAGCCAAGTGTTGTGTTAATCGGGTTACGCCCCCACTCACACTCCTACTACAATACTTGCACATTATTTGCTGTCTACTCCCACCTATCCTTACTCCATACTTCCACCCTACATCTTCATTTTCATTTCCAGCCATCCCAACAAATACAATTATACAACAATGCCCAGTCTACAATCTGCACAAGCCATAAAGCCACAAACAGTTAAAAAAATGTATTATATATTTGCAAGTTTGTATCATAAAAAAACATACTGTCAATTTATCTATTTTTTAATTTGGAGGGCCACAAAAATAAAAACTAGGCTTCTTATTATTTTTTTTAATTTGCACAAAAATTAGCGACGGTGAATAAGTTTGAATTGACTGAGTGTACAGGTGAGTAGCTGCACATGAATAACGATAAATAATGAATATACAACGGTCCAATGTCCATCTGCTTTTCTACAGCCCATTTTAGAATGAGGTTCCAAAAATTATGCATATCTGATTCTTTTTAGAATCAGATTGCGTGCGGAGAATCCGATTTTAAAAAGAAAACTTCTCCCTTTTTCTTTTTAGAATCAGATTGCGTGCGGAGAATCCGCACGCTATTATCGTGCGGAGAAAACTCAGTTGGGCCCACCTAGAATGTATGTGCTTTATCTATTCCGTCCATATGTTTTTCCAGCTCATTTTAGTGGTTGAGCCTAAAATTTAAGCATATTCAAATCTGAAGTGGACCATGCTACGGGAAACAGTGGGAATAATGATTTCCACCGTTGAAACCTTCCCAGGCCCTACAGTGGTGTTTACTTGTCATCCAACCTGTTCATAAGATCACATGAATATGGATGAAGGGAAAACACAAATATCAGCTTGATACAAAACTTCTGTCCTCCGAGATTTTTTCAATGGTAGACATTTAGTTCACACTTTTGTTATGGTGTGGTCCACTTCAGATTTTGATATGCTTCATTTTTTGGCACCATACTTTAAATTTTCTGTTATGATGGATGGACGGAGTGGATAAAATACGTAAATCACTGTGGGCCCCACAGTTTACTCCGCACGCTAGTGTGCGGAGTTACTTAGTACGCAATTCGCTTCCGGATTTCCTGTGAAAGCCTTGCGCAGGAATTTCCTACACTGGAACCAAGGTGGACCCACAGTGATGCTTTTTGATAAATCCACACCGTCCATCCGTTTTGGGAGCTCATTTTAAGATATGAAAACAAAAATGAACCAGATCCAAGACTCAAGTGGGCCAAAAACGTGAGATTTCAACGTCCACAGTTGAAATATTTGTGGAGCCACAGGAGTTTCGAATCAGGATAATATTTGTTTTTCCAGTTCATCCCAGTAGTAGTGACGTTATGAACAGTATGGATGTCATATAAACATCACTGTGGACCCCAGGGAGGTTTCAACGGTAGTAATATACCAACCCACCTTTTCCTTTAGTGAGGCCCACTTGAGTCTTGGGCCTAATGTAAATGTATGTAGTTTATCTACACCGTCCATCAGCTTTTACAGATCATTTAAGGGGTTGAAACTAAAATTGAAGCATATCCAAAACTCAGGTGGACCATACCACAAGAAACAGCAGGTATAATGATTTCCACTGTTGAAACATTTCTAGGGCCCTCGGTGATGTTTATACCCCCATTTTTTTTCCCAAGCCATAAAATTATCTGTTACAATGGATGAACGGAGTGGATGAAATACATAAATCACAGTGGACCCCACAGAGTTTACGTACTCAATGTCCAATCCATACTCAGTACGCAATCCGCTTCTGCATCCTAAGGCCGGCCCGAATTTGGTGTTACCCTGGGATCAACTTAGTGGGTATTACCCTAACCGTGTGGGGCCCATCTTGATGTATTTTTTATGTATTTATTTCGTCTATGTATTTTTTCATATCATTTTAGGATGTGATCCAAAACCCAAGAAGATCCAAATCTCAGGTGGACCATAACAGTAGAACAGTGATGAATAACCATTAAAAACGTTTTGTTGGCCACAAAAGTTTTGGATCAATTTGGAATTTATATTTTTCCTTCATCAATACCTTATTGACATTATTAATATCTTGGATTGCAAATAAACATTACTAAAACCTTACGTTGAGCTCTTTGGAATTTTTAATGGTTGGGCACTCAATCACACCGTTTCTAGTGGCTTGAGACTTAGATATGCATAATTTTTGGAACCTCATTTTAAAATGGGCTGTAGAAAAGCAGATGAACATTGGACCATTGTATATTCATTATTTATCGTTATTCATGTGCAGCTGCTCACCTGTACACTCAGTCAATTCAAACTTATTCACCGTCACTAGTTTTTTTGCAAATTAAAAAAAATAATAAGAAGCCTAGTTTTTATTTTTGTGGCCCTCCAAATTAAAAAATAGATGAATTGATAGTACGTTTTTTTATGATACAAACTTGCAAATATATAATACATTTTTTCAACTGTTTCTGGCTTTATGGCTTGTGCAGATTGTAGACTAGGCATTGTTGTATAATTGTATTTGTTGGGATGGCTGGAAATGAAAATGAAGATGAAGATGTAGGGTGGAAGTATGGAGTAAGGATAGGTGGGAGTAGACAGCAAATAATGTGCAAGTATTGTAGTAGGAGTGTGAGTGGGAGCGTAACCCGATTAACACAACACTTGGCTCACCAGAAGGGTCAAGTTTCAGGGTGTCCAAGTGTCCCTCAGGCAGTAAGGGAGGAGATGAAGAAGAACTTAGAAGAAATTAAAGGTAAAAAGGCAATCAGGGAGAAAGAGAAGAAGGCTACGCTCAACCAATGTAGAGCAGAAGTGTTTGGAAATCCTACGTCGCTACCAGATGAGGACATCGAGTCAGAGGAGGATTCAGACAAGGAGATGACAATTGCGATGAGGGAAAGTTTACGAGCTCACCGTGAGGAAGATGAGCGGCGTCGAATGTTTAGGAGGACGGGTTCGGTTCGTGATGTAGGTGGGGGGAGTGGTAGTGGTAGTGGGTATGATAGTAGAAGATTGTTTGGAGGTATTAAGGGAGGGTTACGTCGTGCCTATAGCCCGCGACAACAAGAGCCACACCCTTCTCAAGCTACCCCTGGCCCTTCCCCCCATATTCACAACCTTGATGATGAGAGGGAGCCACAAGCACCTCCTGGTGATGAAACAGTGTTTAGAAAGGCCAGTAGCACCTAGAAAAAACTGAAACAGATATGGTCAAAGCAAATAGTGGACAATCTTGGAAAAACAGCTGCAAAGTTGTTTTTACACAATAGTATTCCTCCATATGTTGCTGATTGCCCATACTTTCAGGTGTTTGTGGATGCAACAGCTGATGCGGGACCTGGGATTAAAGCGCCCAATTCTTATGACATAGATTCAAAGTATTCAAATCAAGTGTACCGAGAAGTATTGGCTTATGTACAATCATTTAGAAGCATATGGACAAGTAGAGGATGCACAATCATGTGTGATGGTTGGACTGGCCCAACCAGATTGAGTATGATAAACTTCATGGTATACTCACACTTGGGTTCGGTCTTTGTTAGAGCTATCGATTCATCTAATGAAGTGAAAAATGCCAATTATATATTTGGTCTGATGGATAGAATGGTAGAAGAAATTGGGGAAAGTAATGTAGTGCAGATTGTCACTTATAATGAGGCAGCATATAAACTATCAGGAAAATATCTTATTCAAAAGATGCCTCATCTATTTTGGTCATCTTGTGCAGCACACTGCATTCATCTCATCCTTAAAGATATTGGAAAGAAGTCTAATGTGTCGATACTAGTTGAAAAGGCAAGATTGATTACGACATATATTTACAATCACAACTGGATAATTGCTCTTATAAAAAAATTCACAGGTGGGCGAGAGTTGTTAAGGCCTGGGGCAACTAGATTCGCCACAAATTTCATAGCCATGGAAAGTCTGTACAATCATAGAGGGGCACTTAGCGATATGATTGCGTCTCGGCAATGGCTCAACTCGAAATATGGACAAAAGACGAGTGGCACGCCTGTGGAGATGTGTGTGATTATAAGAGATAACAAGTATTGGAAAAAAGTGCAAGAAATTATGAAAGCAATGGAACCTTTGATTAAGGTTCTTCGACTGGTGGAAAGTGATGATAGGCCTACAATGGGCTTTCTTTATGAAGCAATGGATAGAGCGAAGTTGTCAATTCAACGTGATTGTAAACACTACAAGGAATATTGGAAGCTCATAGATAGGCGCTGGAATAGACAGCTTCATCATGATCTCCACGCGGCAGGTAAACAAAAGTTACATATATTAATTAAATTTAGTTATTTATTTTCCTTCGATTCTTTATATAGTGTTGAAAATTTGATATGTTCTATTGTTCCCTCTTTTAATCAACTTCTAGGCTTCTTTTTAAATCCACAATTTCGATATGCGACTACATATATCCAAGTTGATGAGGTTACTATCGGTCTGAAAAATGTGATAAAAAGATTGGAGCCAGACGTTAATAGACAGGTTGATGCTATTAACGAAGTAAGTTAACAATTATTTACATATGTAGATTGTATAGTGTAGAGTCTGAAACTTATGGTACTTATTATTAGCTACTATTTCATAGGTAGAGGTATATGAACTGGCGATGGGTAGCTTCGGAGATCCACTTGCACGAGCTGCAATACAAAGAACAAATCCAGGTAAGTGTTATTAAGTATTTAAATTATAAAATATAAAGTTTTACAAATTTAATAAGCTATATAAGTACAATTGATATGTGATATATTTATTTTGTTATATATGCAGCTCAATGGTGGGTCAATTATGGGGAAAGTGCACCTACACTACGGAATATTGCAATCAAAATCTTGAGTCAATGTACATCTTCTGCTAGTTGTGAAAGAAATTGGAGCACTTTCGCCCGCATCCACACTAAGCAGCGAAATCGATTAAAGGAGATAAAGGTGAAAAGAAATGTGTTTATCCACTATAATGTGAGGCTGCGTTTGAAAAACATGAAGAAAGCAAGAGGGCAAGCCGACAATCAAGCGCAATATTTTCCAATAAATTTGGATTATATTTTTGCTGAAGACGACCCTCTTCTTCCATGGCTTGAACAACGGGAGAAAGGTAAAGAAGCAGCTGAAAGTGAGGAACTTGAATACCCAGAAATCGTTGCAGAAATCGCTCAAAGTCATCCTACAGACCCGATTATTGAAGAAGTTGATGAAGGTGAACGTAGTCATAGTAGCAGTGCGACTCATACTGATAGTCATAGCAGCAGTGACAATGATGGTGGTGGTGGTCGTCGTCGTGGTGCACCTGCTGCTTCTGCTCGTGTTGCTCAATACACCATACAACCGTCTACAGATCGTACGGCTGATGAGCATCGACGTGGAAGTACACGAGGTCGAACTTATGAGTCTACTGAGTCACGATACAACCAACCAGGGGGGCATCATGGAGAGGCTGGCACTAGTGGCATTCATGGAGCACCGGGACATCAGGAGGCCTATGGACATTATGGATATGGTTACAGTCCTCACGGATACACAAAGCCTGTTCCGCCACTTTCATGTTGGAGTAGTCCACCTGATCCAAATCCAAGCTATTCATCATCAGTATCACAATCTCAGGAGTATGAGCAGCAGCAGCAATATGCCTATTCATCTGGTGCTAGTGAATATCCTAGTCAGGATCAGTCTTCCTCAGGTTTTGTTGACATACTCTTTCCATCCGGCTCTGGTTATTATGGATATGATGCAACACATGTTGCACAACCACAGGCACAGTCGGAGGATGACGAGGACGTGGAGGTCAACCAACCACAAGCAGCTAGATTTTCATTTTGGTGGTGACTGGTGAGGTGATTGCCTTCATGAGTTTTTATTAAAATTTAAGAGTAATGTTATTTTAAATGTTTAAATTATTCACATTTAAGGAAATTAGTAAGTACTAAGTATTTCAAGTTTTCTACACTTATATTGTTATAGACTAGTGAGTACTGAGTAGTGATACTTCTTGGACATATTAGACAGACTATTAACAATATATTATATCAATTTATAACATATATCAACAATTTATATAAAGAAAAAATCAACACCAAAACTTACAGAAGCTCAACCCGTCAGGACAGCATTCTTACCAAAGAATGGTCCGATACACCATTGAATACATGGTCAAAATACAAAAAAAAATGATAGATTCGTGAATATCTCATTTTATCATATTTTTCTGATATTTTTTCATATTTTTTTGCTTTAAAAAAAAATTCTGA
The DNA here is from genome assembly GCA_003013855.2 of Liriodendron chinense. Classification (NCBI taxonomy): domain Eukaryota; kingdom Viridiplantae; phylum Streptophyta; class Magnoliopsida; order Magnoliales; family Magnoliaceae; genus Liriodendron; species Liriodendron chinense. The sequence continues at coordinate 162,807 of PVNU02002470.1, forward strand.
CCGATACGGTCCGATACAGGCCGATACAGGGCCCGATTCCGATACGCGACACCGTATCGTATCATTTTTCCGCAGGGCCGATACGCCGACCGATACCGACATTCAGAACCATGGTCATAACCATTCAATCTATAGATTCTTGCCAATTAAATCTATGGACCTAGATGTTACTGCTGCCTAGGTCAATATTATCTAGAAAGAAAGTGATAAAAGAAAGCAAGAGGATGCTTGAAGAATATGCCAAGGAGAAGTGCTTTGGGAATCTAAAGGCAAGAAAGGCAAATGGAAAGTTTTTTTTTTTTTTTTTTAATGATGACAGTGCGTACCCGCCCCTTTTAAGTCGAGACTATTCCCAGCGGATACACGCAATCACCCGCCAACCACGTGCATTGGGTACTCCATGGGGAGGGGAATCGAACTCGTGTCTGTGGGGAGCAAACCCACGACCTGAGCCATTCGCCCAAACTGTGATGGTTTAAATGTAAAGAAACGTGACCTTCCAAAAAAAAAAAAGAAAAAAACTGTAAAGAAGCGTGGTCGTCAAGAGATGTGGTACAGAAGGCAGATACCATAAAGGTGTCTAGTCCTAAAGAGTGGTAGAAAATTGGAAAAATAGAAAACCTTGAAACATATCAATATGATATAAAGGAAGCACAAAAAGCAGTATGACCAATATAAAACATATGGAAAATTGTATGATATTTAAGTACTAGAGAGGGCAAGAATATATATATATATATATATATATTAATTATATGCCACTATCTCCCAGACCATGTCTGTGAAGCATGACGGCGGTCTGTATCGCTTAGGCTTAACACTGTTAGGCAAAGACTTCCATGTTGGAATCCAACTCATCCCTTGATAAACCGGGAGGTTGGCGACCTAGGGCATGTAACGTCGAACTAGTGACATAAATCTCGACTTTCATTGCATCACTATCAACATTATCCGATCATTGTCTAGTGGCTGAGTTGTAATAGGTTAAAAAGTCGAACGTTTGATCGGTTTCGCCAACGCGATCAGCTTCGACAAAGTGAACCACGACAAGTACAGCTTAACCAGGCGATCAGACCTCTCATTAGAAACATACACGACTTCCATAACAAAAACCCGCGTGGGGAATACCTCACCACAGTGCTACACCAAGCGTGGAGACTACCTAACCTCCTCAGTGCGACACGAAGCTTTAGTGACTCCTTTCTACAATTGCATTCCTTATCACACTTCCGTAGACTGCAGTCGGCTTTAGTGACTCCTTTCGTAAACTTCAGTCGTCTGAGCTCGTTTCTACAACTGCACTCGCTTGGTGCCGTTCGTCGGTTTATTCCTTCCTCGAGCAGAGCAACAATGTGGCAGGACCGCTCCTTTCTCGATTGCCTTAATTGAGACTGCTTCCCCTTTCTCGATGTAGCTCCTTCCCTCTTAAGAAAAAAGTCCGGTCTGGTTCTTTCTTGAATGCTGGAATCGTTTTAGATCGCACCCAAGTGAAAGGTTGCCCGTACCTTATATTATAAGTCTTTGTCGTCATCCTACAAAGTACTTGAAGTTCGTTCCGTTACCTTATTAACAAAGTAGACGAATCACTGACTTTCTCTATTATAAAAGTGGACTTCTTTTTCACAGCCTATATGTGTATGCGGAAAACAAGAGTCCTTACTTGGATTTCTCTTTCAGTTCTTTCAGTGGAAACAAAATGAAGAGAGAGAACTTTCAAGAGAAAGAGGTTGGTCCCATTATGCGTAATAACAGTATTGTAAGAGAAGAGGTTGCTCTTTTTCCTACAGGAAAGAGCAGCGTGCTCCTCTGAGTCCACACCTAATTGTGTAAGAAAGCAGGGCTTGCTCTTCCCCTAAAGGGGGCGCTCTTCTCCCTCGGTGAGGGGATGGGTCTCTTTGGCTAACTGGTAGTTGAATAAGGTCTTTCGCTCTCTCTTTCGTTTAGTGTGAAATCCTGATCCCAGCTGACCCCAAAATCAAAACCTTCCTTCGAGCCTGTTCTAAGGGCATGGCTCACCCACATTTTATTCAACAACTTTTTTTGTAGAGGAAGCAGTCGTGAATCTGGGTCTAATATATATATATATATATATATATATATATATATATATATATATATATATATATATATATATATAATAAACTAGCAAAATTGAGGACGAGGATAAGTAGAGGCATATATTCAAGGTATTCCATAACGGTAAAAGTGGCTGTAACAGCCACCACTGTTACTGTTACAATACGAGCTGTAACAGCTGTTACTTTTTTTTTTTTTTTTTGAAAAAATTGTTTTGGCCCTGTTTTGGGGCTGTTATGGGCCATTTTTCTGTAATGGACGTTACACCCCGTACTGCGTAACAGTTACCACCATTACTGTTACGTAACCATTTTGGAATACCTTGCATATACTCCATTAGATACATAACCATTTTGTCATACCTTGCATATGCTCCATTAGATGCATTAAGGGCAAGGACCATAGGGTCTTAGTGAAAGAATGTGAGATTACGGAGAGATGGATAGACAACTTTGGGCCTGTTTTAGGGTGCCATGTCTTTTAGGTGATGATTTTTTTGGCATCTAGAGGCTAATATTGACACCTTGATGAATTTAAGGCCTTAGTGATGACATGGTTGGCCGACAACTGTGGATTGACAACCCACTTAGTTCCTTCCTAACAATTGTGGACTGACAACCATTGAGAAGGGCAAAAGATGTTCACAAAACCAAATTGCATGCGTTCTAATTAGTAAGTAATTAAAATTCTCAAATCTATCAGTGTTTAGACTGATAAACCAAAACATGATGGGCTACACACCTATAGGCAGTTATTGGGGCATCCGGATTTGCTTCCCTGGGCATTAAATCCATTGCCCGGCCCTCAGTTATCATGGTTGATGCCAAGTCTATCATTGCAGCCGTTTCAGGAAGAGTTGCTCTGTATTCCCTGTCACTAACTGGAGCCTGAAAAGTATCAGTCATTCCAGCGTTATTACTAAAGCTAGAAGTGATCAAGTACGATGTATGAAATAAAGCCAATTATTTCTATTAGCATAAATGGAGATCAAGCCGCTCATTGTTGAGCATGAAGTACTTACATTACTTTGAGAAACTGTTTCCTAGAAAAGTATTTAGAAAGCATCAGCGAACATGCATCCTTTTAAAGAATCAAGGGGTACATTATCCCATTGCTATTGTACTCAAGAATGACAGACTACTTAAACATAAAAATGCCAAAAAGTGACGTAATACAACTTGATGAAAGAGATGCAGAAGGATAGCACCTAGTTAGGTCAGAAATTTTATTTTAGTACGAGTCACATCAAATAAGGTAACAATGCAATCCTAGAAATAGAGAAGAAAAAAAGCAATGGTAATCCAGTGAAAGTAACACAACCACTAAAAAGACTACACCATTAAATGTCATTCAAACCTGGATAAGGTTAGCATCAAACCAAGCGGCATTGAGCATCACATCAAAGAGTTTAGAAATCACCCAAATAGTTGATTCTCTTGTGAAGAAAGGAGTCCATTGAGTTAATCTTTGTACAAGGGACCCTTATCCATTGCCCTGATTTATTGGATACCCTTCTTTTATTTATTTATTTTTTATTTTTTTTGTGAAGTGATAACTAATGGCTTTATTAAAGAAAAGAGGCAAAAGCCTCACAAACTATAAAGCTGTCCAAGAAGAGGACGACAAAGCACAATCCCTGAGAACCTTATTATTAAAGGCCCACTCTATTACATCTGATTTAGCCCTCCCATAGACATCTGATACCCGGATGCTCTGATTGCGAAAGTACCTTTGTTCTACTCTCCACACAATGCCAAATACCGGCCGAAAAGGTTAATCTCCAAACCATCCTACATCTCTTCTCATTCTCGTCGCCATGCCAAACAAGAAAGAGACTTCTGATCAAGCCCATGATAACCCAAGTCATATCAAAGACGGACAAAAACCTGGACGATGGCTCGCTGGCAAGCAGGCAATGAATGAAAAGATGGTCAGCTGTCACCTCATTTTGCATGCACAAGATACAAGCATTGGTAATCACCATCTTCCTCTTCCCCAGGTTGTTGATAGAGAGAACCTTATTCGTTCCCACCATGCCCCAACAAGGCAACCTTCGGGGGAGTCCCATAGTGCCATTTGAAAAGAGGTGTGAAAATTTCCTGACGAAGCACCAAGAAGTATTTTGTAATAAGATCTAACTGAGAACTGGCCATACTTTTCAACCATTGAGTCCTTCTCACCTGGCAATGGGCTAATGCCTTGAAGACGATTTAGCAAACTAATGAGCTCGCCAGCTTCTCCATCAAACAAGTTCCTTCTGCACGGAAGGGACCACACCACCTCATTCCCTAAGTTCGAGAAACATTGGGTTATTAGAATGTTCGTATTTGAGGATAGGCTTGTTGGCCTTGAAAAATCTTCTTGAAGCGCTCTCTGGCCCACCCATATATTATCTCAAAACCGGATCCTCGATCCATCTCCTAGAGAGAATCTGATTCCTTCCTTGAATCCATTACCCAATCTAACAATTGATTTCCATAAAGCCGACTTACCGGAAGGAGAATAATCCCTAGTCCACCACCCTCCCTAACACCATACTTCCACATAATCATCTCTTTCCATAAACAACCCGCTTTTGTCCAAAATCTCCATAGCCATTTTCCAAGCAATGATATGTTCATGAATTCCAACTTTGTTACCCCGCACCTCCTTTGGTCGACTTGCACCTTTTCCCACTTGAAGCAAATGGAATTTGTGCTTCTCTTATGCTCCCTGCCATAAGAAGTCACACCTATGCCTTCCCAACCAATCCAACACCTCCTTTGGGTATTTGAATAAGTACATAAGATATAGCGGTAAGTTTGATAACACTACCTTGATTAATGTTAGCCTTCCCCATAATGAAAGACGCCGACATTTCCACCTTAACAGCTTTGTTTCAACTCTTTCCATCACATTGTCCCACAAGTGCTTCGCCTGCTTACCAATACATAATGGGAGACCTAGGTACGTCGAGGGGGAAGAACCCTGCCTTACAACCAAGATCTCCACCAACTTTTCAACTTCCTCCTTGGAAGTATCAACGCTTGCTTTTGAAAATGTTCACTCTCAAACCCGATACAAATTCAAAGCACCCAATTATTTTCCTAAATTATCAACTTTGGCCTTTTTTCACATAAAAAAAGAGGAGAGTATCATCAGCGAATTGCAAATGAGAAATTTGGAGCCCTACATTATCCACCACAAATATGTTCATAAGACCCGCCACCATTCCCTATCCAACATCTTGCTTAAAGAGTCCATCACCACTACAAACAAAAATCGAGATAGCGAATCTCACTGCCATAACCCTCTAGAAGCCTTGAAGAATCCCTTAAGAGACCTGTTCAACATAGCAAAAAATTTAACTGACCGAATGCATTCTTGAACCCACCCTCTCCATCACTAACAACATCCCATCCTTCCTATCATATAATCTAAGAATTTCAAATCGACATAATCATATGCTTTTCCAATGTCTAATTTACAGATGATGCCTTCTTCTTTTTTTTTTTACCTTCCTTCTTGCATGAACCTATGCATTCATGGAAAATTAAGGCGTTGTCTAGGATCTGTGTCTTTGCTATAAAGGCGCTTTGTACATTGGAAATTACATACACTAGCATCGAGCGAAACCTTGTAGCCACTAGTGTTCGAAATATCAGTATCACGTTATGTATCGCACCCTTGGAATATAGATACATATCGGTTATCACACGGGATATATTATTTGTATTGGGTAATTTATCGCGCTTTTTGGGAAACATGGGGAAACATTGGGAAAATGGTTGAATTTTTCAATGCAACTTCAAGGATTGTTAAAAAAGACCTTAATGCGCACTTTTAAATCATAACATCTGAAAAAAGAAGTGCACATAATAGGTTTCCTTTGTATAGGATCCTAAGCTATGCATTGTATAACTGAACTAATGTAACTATATTCAAATTGAATGCATGACATTTAGAGTGCATGTGATAATCATTTCATCAAACACTCCTAAATACTATGAAATTAGTCTCAATTGATAGATTATTGAAGGGAAATTTCGAAAAAAAAATAGTATTTTAATAAATTTTTATTAATTTTTAATTAAAAATGATTTTTATTTTCTGAAAATTGACAAGGACTTAACAAATTAGTAGATTAGCCCTCATACATGCTTGATTTCATGTTTGGGGTGCAACATTACAAGCAATTTGGGAAAAATTGGAAAATTTTCGAATTTTGCCCAAATCGGACCACCTAAACTCAAATTTCGAAATTAGAGTGTATGTGATGATCATTTCATTAAATACTCCTAAATACTTCGAAATTGGTCTCAACTGACAGTTGGTTGAAGGAAATTTTCGAAATAAAACATGGAGAACATGAAGAACCAATGGATATCGAAATCAAAGCTCCAACTTCATGATTTTTCATGCAAAACATGAAGAACCAATGGATTTTTAACCATTTGACACTTACTTAACATAATTAAAAAAAAAAAAAAAGGATTGAAAATTGAAAATGCCCACTGAATCAAACATGTGGGATATATCGGCACTACCCCTGCGTTTCGTATTTGCACAAGTGGCATACAAGATATATCATGGGATATATCGGCCGATATCGTCGATATTTAAAACATAGCCACGACTTTAGCCAAAATCTGATAGGGCTGTCAAACATTTGGCATCTTCCTTCTTGGGAATGAGAGCAATAAAGGATGCCCCCAACTTAGACGCAAGACAAATACTCTTAAAGAACTCCATAATAAAAGCCAAAAGATCACCCTTGACCACTTCCTAAAACACCCGGAAGAAAGCCATAGGAAAACCATCTGACCTCGGCGCCTTGTCTCTTCCCAAAGCATCCATCGCCGCCGAAATTTCCTCCTCAGAAACCAGGTTTTCTAGACTAGTAGCCACCTCTTCCATAATAACGTCAAATGCACGGTTGTTAAGCTTTGGTCGCACCCACTTTTCACACGAGAAAAGGTCCTTCTAAAGTTGAACAACTGCATCACACACCTTCACTTTTCCTCCACTCTTACCTCATCAACCACCACAATATGAATTTTATTATTCCTCGCCCCAGTGCTTGCTATAATGTGAAAAAGACTTTGTATTCTTATCCCCCTCTTTTAGTGATGCAGGGGCATGTGATGATCTAACCCTAGATGCATGTATATCAAGTTGGAAGATATTCAAATAATAAAATTACGAAACTAACTACTTTCAATCAGAGGAAACTAACAAATCTCAACACGAAGATGAGTTCCGTCCGTCCGGATCATGCCCCTTTGCATAAAACCATATAAAATCGTAAAATAGGGAGGATCTAGGGATATGAGGATATCCCAGATCTAGCATAGACCAGTCCACAGTCAAGTTTGGATCCGGTTATCGTGGCTAGGCATCCCTCTTTTCGATCGTACCAAAAGGGGGGGGGGGTGTTCAGAAAAGGACGAGGGATGTCGAAAAACAATGGGTTATCATGAAGTACGAATTAGGAATCAAAAGAAGCTTACCTTTCCTCGCACCTTGAAGAAAGAGAGAAGAGAAAACGGAAACTCCGGGGTGGAATCCTCAACACCCGAGGGCCAATCCTGAAACCCTAATCTCTCAACAAAGAGGAAGAAACTCACGAATTTTCTATTCATTCAAATAATTTCGAAATAGGGTTCTCACAGTATATATAAGCTACGAAATAAAAAAAGTGCACTAAAGTGCCTGAAAACCAAAGAAATAACATAAAAACGTCTAAAGTAAATAACGACACTAAAGCCCCTAGAAACAAGGAAATAAATAGAAAAGCGCCTAAATGTAAATCCGCTCCATGGTCCAGCGGTCATGATGCTCCTGCGCGATCCTGCAACTCGCGTACTCGTAACGCGTCAGAAAATGGGCCCAATGGGCCCGGCGTCCATCCACATCAACTCGTCTGCTCCAACACTCGATCTGCGACGTCGCCTCCTCTGGTACACTCTAAAGGGTGCACCACTGATGTCCGCATCATTTGGCCATGTGACTCTCAACCTCCCTCCTAATTTCTCCTTGCTTCAAGTGGTTTTGATAATCTAAAACAAGATTATCTCTCTTAGATTCATCCTCTTTCAATAACTCCATTGTCTCTTCCTTTATGTTAAAAGCTTGGATATCACGAAGGTTTTTTTGTCTTTGCCTCCCAATTCTCGAGAGCTCCTTCCACACATTAATCTTTTCCTTAAGCAATTTGAGGCTCTAAAACAAAGTATATCCTGCACATCCCTCAACCTTGAATAACAACCACCAATCCTTCACCAGCTTGGTGAAGCCCTCTACCTCAAGCCAAAGGAGCTCAAATTTAAATGGCCTCGGACCACAATCATTCTCCTCAACTTCTAACATAATTGAGCAATGATCTGAAATGGGCCTCGAAAGTCCACTTTAAGGCACAAGGGAAACTCTCCACCTAATCAGCAGAAATCAACAATCGATCTAGCTTTGACTTCACTACCCTATCTTGCCCATTAGACCATGTGAACTTGACATCCATTATAGGCAAATCCACAAGTTTGTTTCTATTTACCCAATTAGAGAACTCCCTCATGCTTCAGTAAATGTGGCCCCTCCTGACTTCTCGAAAGAAAATCTAACTATGTTGAAATTGTCCCCCAAGCACCAAAGGGGCCCCCACCTGTGATGAATGGAGTCTAACTCAACCCATAGTTGAACCCACTAATCGAGAGTATTTGGACCGTGCATCACTATGAAAAGCAACCTCAAACCCATTGTTGAATCCCTCAATAAAACGGAAGCAGAGAATTGACCAAGCACCAGTCCTCCAGACTCTAAAGATTGGAATTCGAAATCATAGTACCTCCCATTGTCCCTTTTGCACCTAGCGACAACTAGTCCTTGGGCTTTTCTCCCCAAACCACATTAACAACCGACTGGCTCATGGACTACAATTTAGTTTCCTGCAAAGTGACAAATTGAGCTCTGAATTTTTTACATGTCCCTGATTTGGAGTCTTTTTTAAGGCACCCAAAACCCCTCATGTTCCAACTTACAATCTTCATTAAACACCTTTCCTCATTCCTCCTCCCTTGCTCTCCACAAATTAACAATAGACACCAATTTCTTCAACTCTCTCCCACCCTTGGCTGCTTTGCTCGCTTGTTCTTGACTAGCTACTCAGACTTTCAAGTTTCCTCTCTCCACCACAAATTGAAATAAAGCTATGTAGTCCTCGCAATCCTTGAATGTGACCCTAGCCATCTTCCCGACATGCCCTATCGCCTCCTTGATCCAACGCATTCCCCTGGCCATGGAAATGGGACTACCATCCCCCAAAACGAGCATCATACAATCACATCTTCATCCCCTTACACTTCACAAGCTTCCATGGCTTCTAACAACAAGTCGACCTTCCACTTAGCATCCTAGGCTCCCAAGAGTTTAACCACTAAGTTCCCGCAGCTGTAACCACTCACTGGGCCTTCCAGTCTCTACGTCAGCTCCCCCATTTCTATTCCCTACAAATCTATCAATTCCCCACCTCTTGCGCAAGGAAAAGTCTCCACCGATGAAGGCCCCATTACGAGAGCCTCAATGTTGCCACCCGGGATCAGAGATGACGATGGACTCTCCCGATCAAGCTCCTCTTGAACAATCTTCAACTCACCATTGCCAAGGTCCAGGCCAAGAAGGCAAAGAATTGACTTGCATCAATGCGTCTCTCAATTAAGGAAAAGGAAGGTCGCATGTGTCCTCCTTTAAAACCTCACCCCCGTGTGAAAAACCCTAATACAGCACCACACAATCAACCTCACTCACATCCCTTGTAGAGGTGTCACTACTCTAGCCAGGACATGTGTTGCACATATAAGATCTCCCACATGGACTCGGATTGCGTGGTGTAACACACACCACTGTTAACATGGCAAAGTTGTGGGTCCCATTGTGATGTATGTGGTATATTCACATTGTCTATCCATTTTGCTAGATCGTTTTAGGGCGTGAGCCCAAAAATGAGGCAAATCCAAAGCTCAAGTGGACCACACCATAGAATGCAGTGGGGACAATGACACCCATCGTTGAAACTTTCCTAGGGCCCACCATGATGCTTATTTGCCATCCAACTTGAACATAAGGTCACACAGACCTAGATGAAGGGAAACCACAAATATCAGTTTGATCCAAAACTTTTGCACCGCCCAAGAAGTTCTCAATGGTAGCTGTTCAATCCCCACTATTTTCTATGGTATGGTCCACTTAGGCTTTGGATCTGCCTCATTTTTGGGATCATGCCCTAAAATGATTAGGCAGAATGGATGGACGGTCTAGATATCTAACACATGCATCATGGTGGGACCCACATAACTTTGCCACGTCAATGCGCCACCAAGGTCGGTGGTGTGTGATACACTACATGATCTAAGTCCCTCCCTCATCACCATTACTTAAATGCCACAAGTCCCACCCTATCGTTGCCCTCTCACAAACACTGACAACAATAGGGATGCATGTCGCACCCTTGGAGGTGAGAGTGCCACCTACCCCTAGAAGAGGAGACATGTTGACACCCGCAATGTCCTCCCTTTTGACTTGGCCTAGAGATCATACAAGTAGCAGCCGCCGACCCATTGCCTCACTACCTACACCCTCCTCACAAGCCAACATTTTGCACGTATCAGGAGCTCAATTACGTGGTCCATCATACCACTGAAATCGTGGGCCTTCAGCTTCCACCTCACCGTCGACCCATGTACCAAGGCTCACCGTCATCATTTCCTCCTACACTCCACACCTCTTAACTCACCACCTGCATGAATAGCTTCTCTTTGCCAACTTCTATCGTCACCTTCTCTGGCACCAAAGACAACTTTCGGACACAGATTTTAGCAACCTAAAGATCCTTACATCTCTTAATCAAAGGATCGATGGTGATTATCTCCCCTAAATTGGAATCCTGAAACAGAAGTTACCGAGAAAGATCCCAAAGCTGAACCCAAACATCCCCCCTCCAAAGATCGACCAATCTTCCCACTTGCAAACCGATAAGACCAAGTTGGCTCTGAAGAAATTGCTGGCAAGGATGACCCCATCAACATTAGCTTCCGCGCACAATGATAACCACACCTCTGACTCATTGAGCTGCTAAAGCCATCGATCTGCCTCCTACATAACACAGTTGTGAGAGAACCACCACCCCACCTCTTCTAATGAGGCCCCAACTCTCATCAATGCCACTAGACTCCATTAAAATACTCCCCAAGCATTTTCAACCGCCATTGGATGTACTCGCACCAGTGGTCCCTCCTTCAAGTCACCTATCCAATCCCATCTTCTATGTCCTTGAGCTACCTCACTTGCCTCCTTCAAGCCTCTTCCTCTTTCCAACTCCTCATCCTTAATATTTTCCACCACCGCCCCCTGAAATGATTTGGACTTCCCCCCTCTGAGCTCCCCACTGCTTGAGCTCAGCTACATCCTATCTCCTGCCATCCACTGGATGTAGACACCATTCTCTCTTCTTTCCACCTCCTTAGACGATACCCGTTTCACAACCTCTAGTCTCCAGACCATGCCTCTCTTTCTTCACTAAAATCTTCCTTCCCCAAAGCATCTTCCATTCAGAGCAACTACCGAATAATTCACCTCTTCCAATTTTTCCATTCTAAAAATTGCAAACCCCCGAATGATTACAGACCCCCTTTTCCGAGGGATAACAACCTCCTTCACCCTCCCAGCTTCCCTGAATGCCTTGATGAACGGTGGTTCTATCCACCCTTCAGAAAACTTTCAACAAATAGAGTCGAAAGCTCTGATAACACATGAAATCTCCCGAGCACCTTCATGTTTTGTGATTTTCCTTTCCTCTTTACCTGAATCCATCATTCTGCTTACCCTTTCTCTAGATCAGCATCCTCCTCTCTAGTAGCCTCTTTCCCACCTCTTGTCGCTTCCTTCTCCCCATCGGCCCCCTCCCCCTTTTCTCTCCCTTAACACATTCGTTCTCCCCCAACACTCCCTCTCTCGCTCTCCCCTAAAAACCTCGCTCCTTACGCCAATGTTATGTCTCCACCTCCAGATACTCTCTGTTGAATCTCCTTTCTCTCACACCAACCTTCAAGGATCCAAGATGATCTTCTTGCACACCTCTATTCTCCTCTGGTAACATCTTCCTCCCGTCCGTCTTGTCGATCTTCCTCTCAATCTCCCCAGTAGACAACTTTGCTCCCTCTCATCCAGCATTGCTTTCAATCTAAGATCTTGATGCGGACATCAGAGTGTACCAGCGTCATCGTAGGAGAGCCCCAGCCCTTGGCCCAACCCAGCCCACACTTTATGCTACGTCAGATCTTCTCAGTTCTCACGCGAAACATGGCATCCATACATGTATGCTACATCAGATCTTCTCAGTTCTCACGCACCTTTATAGTTGTTGCTCTTTTACTTAAATAAGATTTTGGTTTTCGTTAAAAAAAATCACCCAAAGAGCTGACAATATATGTTGATGGCTTGATGCCTTAAAAAGCTTTCATTGTTCGTTCGACCATCCAAAGGAGTCTTCTGGATGTATAGATATTTTTCCAAAGTAAAAGAAACCTTAATTTATTCGTAACCATTCATTAGTTTTGATACAAAATACTTCAATAAAATATTTAGTGACTAAAATAGTTAATAAACTTTAATCCTTTCCATATAATGCTTAATCTAATAAAATATTAATAATGAGTAAAATATCCTAAATCACATCACAACCATATAATTCTTCACTAAATTAGTCGTAACTTTCAATTCATATAAGAATTGCATGATCTTGTGTCCTTTAAAAGCTAACTCAATAGGCTTTCAATTGGGACCAATCTTGCGTCATTCATATGTTGTTTAGCACATGGCCTGAAAAATGAAGGGACCACGAGTTGGGCCTTCGCCTTTTTTCTTTTAGACAATTACCAAACAGTTCACTCATAGAAAATAATCATCAAAAGGAGAAGCAAAATTCCTATACATCCTACTTTTCGGAAATAAAGTCTTAGAAGTCCCCTTTTGTTGTCTAGTAAAGGTTCCCTCAATCGCGGACTAAATTATCCCTAATGATGAGGGCTAAAAACTCAGATTTTTTTTTGTTTTTTTGTTTTTTTGTTTTTTGTTTTTTGTTTTTTTTTTTTTTTTTTTTGTGAGGAGTTATCTGATAGTTTGGCAGATCACTATGAATGATCAGAAGCACCTGCATTTGTACACATGGAAAATATATAATTCAAATTTAACTGTCCAGATTATGGAAACCACTGCAGATGGCTTAAACACTTAAAAAATGTATCAATGGCATGATTTTAATCTCGTGTGTATGATTCGTTTGTTGAGTTTGAACCATTGATTATTTTTCATGTTGACTGTCCATCAGACATCAATTAATCAAACATTTAAGATATTAAGTAGTAGTTATTGTTTTATAATCATCTAAGATATTAAGTGAGGTCATTATCTCCACTGTTTACTACGAGTTAAATGCATGCCATGTTTGCAAGAGTGCCTGAGCATCCTTCATCACACTCATGCTCATTTCTTTCCACTACTGGCGAAAGGGAGCATATCCCACAAATTTTCACCTTATGAGGGAGGAAGCTACCATGCCGCCCTTCACTGAGCTCTGTCGGAGTCCCATTAAGAACCTAGGTAAATGCCAAAAGTGGATGGGAAATGATCTCAAATATCCTCAGTGAGAAAGCAATGTAGAAATAGGCTGTCCACTGGATGCCACATCTTCCCAGCACATGTATTAAATATTGTGCGTCAAAAATTTTCCTCTTCAAAATTGTCCACGATCAGACTTCTATTTTCTGGACTGTCCAAATGAATGCTTCGAACCTCAATAGAATATGCTTTCCCTAGACAGTGGAACGAGGAAGGTGTTGGTCAACTCCTCCTTTGAGCATCTAAGGACTTGGACAAAAAGTGGCCTTTTGGGGTCCCACCTCCACTCTGTCTGATCCTGACTACTTACCTTAACCTTGATTTTCCAAGTAATCTGGTAGAGAGAGATTGTTCTGTTTAGGTTCTAAGACATCATGCTAGAAATTGTAAAGACAGTTCAAGATGAAAAACCATCTCGCAAATAGTCCTTTCGAGTTTACGGTGAACACTTTTAACTATTTGACAAATAATGCCAAGGTGCTTTGGTAATGCAATCCTCCTCTTGGTGAGATCACTTCCTAATTTGACTCACTTATGCATTCCTGGGATATTATGTATGATTGAAAATTCTCCTCCTTTAGATATGGCCAATGAATCCTCTCTTTATCGAACATGTGCCTCCACGAATTGCCAAGAGGTGGGAAATCGTTGGATGTAACCTTGCCTATTGGTTCCTCCTAGAGATTTCAGATGAAAAGCTCTTGATGTGGTTGAATAACCAGAAGAGTTCAACATGAAGTGGAAATGCTCATGGCTTGTTGATGACCCCATAATATGTGGGAAGGAATATCAACAATATGTCCTTGGTTTTCAATGTATTGTCACTTGTTTCTTTGGTCCCCATGATAATGGGCTACACTAACGACAATCCATGCATAGACGAAAGCAAAGAGAATCAATAGACTTAACAATCTCCCATGAGTAAGCTTATTGACCAGTTTATGTGCATGTGAGAGATTCATGTGCCCTGTTCCACATCTGCAGCCCAATCCGATGACTTTTTAATATGTTTGTATTGTTGTTCAAGCTATCATTTTTTTCACAAGTTATCTGGGTATGCTTCCTCTTAAGTCAAATCTTCCTTCAATGGCCAAACAATCCCTAGGTATATTGTAGGTTAAGGAATCACACATGGCTAGGCTTGGAACTGAAGCCCACTAAGGAAGGATTGCTGAGCTTGAGGCCAGACAATGAAGACAATGAGCTTTTTGAAAGATCCTATTGAAGCAGTCTAAGAAGTGGGCTTCAACTTGCTATTCCAAATGGGTGGATGAGAAATTGGATCTTATTGGGTAGAATAAGGACCTGGAAGCAAATTGATTCTTGACTCAAGAGGTCGATCACTAGGTACAGAGAAAAAGGCAAAGAAGCACACATGCAAAGACCACAATACAATTTCAAGGTCATGGAAAAACAAACAAGCAGATATTTGTGACAATAGAATCTGTTTCCTATCATTTCCTTATTCCTAGTGCTTTGTTCTTCAATCTTACTATCATGTAGTCAGAGGGCCAAGTTCTTCCTGTAACTCCAGTCCCTGGCTCCCCCACTAAAATAAAAAATAGTTATTGCACTTCTAGCATTTGGGTTTTGGGATTGATCACAATGTTTTGGGGGATGGGAAAGGAGCAAGACTGGAACTTTTGCATAGGGTAATGATATGTATAGAAGAAAGAGAATAGAATTTTGAAACGAATAGTGATGCTGCCAAGGCATTTGGAATTCAATTATGCGATGCTTAGGACTTAGAGATTTTGGAAAGGCACTTGATGCTACATGAATTTCAGAGCTCAAGAGAAGATTGAGATTGCCTTCTTGCTTGGCTCCAATACCATGTGGGAAACTGAAAATCTAATCAATTCCACCGATGGCCTGATAAATGTGTTTGTGTATGTCGATTGAGTATTGAGGTCTAGGTAAATTTCTATTTTGTAAAATGCAATTCCACTCATCGACTGAAATATGCGGACAATGAGCATTAATGGTCTCCACAATACTCCAGTTGGGAAACAAATATGACAAGATACCCCACATTTTTCTATGTAACAAACAACATAAAAGAATACAGCAGTATTGCATGTTATCTCTCTACCATGCTCATCATTCGTTATTTCCAAACACCAAAAGATCACAATAATCAACACATCTAACAGTAACCATGTATCACGTCTTTCTTCCATAGACCATTTTGCTACAAAAGCAGCACCCACTCATAAATACACCATTGCATAGTCCTGGACCTTATGTCACATGACAATCTTGCGCCACGTAGCATCTAAAATGATATGTTATGAACCATCAGCCATTTTGGGTTTGGTAGTCTCCCTTCTCCATAAATGACACCCCATGGTGATCTCTGTCACACACACAGGCCTATCAAGTATCCTCTAAAATATCCGCTTAATTGATAAGCTCAGTTACAAACCGAGGTTATTTTGTTCTAGAGTATGACCTTTTGCTGAGAGAGTTCAGCATCATCATCATCTGAGACTTATCCTAATTAATTGGGATCAGCTACACAAATTCTGTTCCGCCATTCCACTCTATCAAGGGCTGCAACTAAACGAATGCTGAGAGAGTTACTATATCTTTTTTTATTTCTTTTTTTCCTGAATAGCAGAGTTAGTAGACCTCCTAATAACATTATCCATAGAGGACACAAATGCATGAAATCTAAGATAAGCACCATTATCATCGAATAATACAAGTTACCAAGCTAACAACTGAAACAGACAAATATAATACAATTGGGCATATTACCAACAAATACCTAGAGTTCAACACAGTATTATCAAATTCCGACAGTTAGGTTCAATCCTTAATCCAAATACAATAGATGCAAGAGATAGTAGGCACTTGATGTTTTACTTACATCTGTTACTTCTAATTCATGCTGGAAAACTAATTACTACTGCAAGCACTCCTATCAACTTCCATCTAATTTAGAGACACCCTATGCATAGAAGGTTATAAATCTGTATATTGAAAAAGAAGAAGAAGAAGAAGAAGATGAATCCCATATATCAGAAAGAAAGAACCTGCAAAATGGCTCCACGAACAGCTCTAGAGCATGCAGCATTTGTTCGCATGTAATGCACGATATCCTGAATTTTGTGCATGTAAAACACAATTAAGTGAGATTCTACACTCTAAAAGCTTTTTTGCATTACATAAATCTGAAACAAAAGGATCTGAATTGCAGACAATTTCTGACAATGGTATACCAGTCCTAGATGTTGTCATTTCCCAGGAGGAATCTCACCTTTTGAATCATTTTTATTTTTGCATGGGGCCAATGAAAAGACAATTGGAAAAATGCACCTCCTCTCCACTAGGCAACAATAGAAAGAGCTGATGCGGCAGGTTGTGAGAAACTGTCTGCAATTCAAATCCTTGAATTTTATGTAACGGCAGCAGGCCCTAAATGTTTTTTTTTTTTTTTTTTTGAAATACAACTTCGACAGAGCTGGTAGAATCAAAACAGGCCCTAAATGTGTAACTAAAAAAATACTCAAAATGAACTTCAACAGAATGTTAGTTTACAACAGAATTATTCACCTGACAACCAGTACTATGCCCAAGCAGAACCACGCCTTCAGAGTTTTCCTTATTGATCAAATAGCCAATAAGCTGGTCAAGCTCCACTGCGTCCTTCAATGTGCAAAATGTAAGCATCTCTTCAAATTAACAAATAAATATATATTGTATATAATACAAGTGCAGAAAATACAGCATGAAAATGTGCTAACTGAAGCATTTGTCTTTTGGCCTCTGTTGCTTGGATTTCTTGTATATTGAGAGTTTTTCTAAATTTGGAAGAGAAATTATCTAATGTCTTGGAATCATCTGGCTTCATAATTGCTTGCTTTCTAAGTCAACACGGTAACAGTTCTACAATTCTGCTGGTGGAATTATTTTTCTTAACTCATTTACTGACTATCAACAATTCAACATCCTAAAGGAGGGTCTTTCAGTTCAATACGGCCCTTTAGAAGCTGTTAGTGTATAACATCAGCCAATCAATCATTGTCATTTTAGAATCACAACTTCGACCTGAACAAGAGGGCGACTAGCCAGTCAAATGCAGAACCTTAGGCAAATTTTCAGAACCTTTTGGTTTATATATCCAAACGTATCGATTCTTTCATCTGTTGCCCTCACTCTTTGGACCCAACACATGCCACTCATGTCCGAGTGATCCTAGCATGCTCTTTAAGTTCTGTTCTGAGATCCTCCGTCAGCCAAAAGAACTAAATTGATTTTGCTTTAGATTTGAAGAAGACGAAGTAGTTTCTGAATTCTAGAAATTTGAGCAGTCATAGCGTTTTCTATTTTCATGCATAGAAGCATCTTGTCCATCAAATCCTTCAGATTTCAGAGAAACATTTCAGTGCATAGAAATATCTTGTATCGCACATCACGTTGTGACATTCCCTCTCCTGAGCTAAATGAAAGACTTGGAGCTTCGAAAGTATGCAAGATTGTTCTCTAATTAGGATTGCAAGTAGGAATCAACAAAAAAAATGAAAATAGTTTTTTAATCTAAAAAAAAATCTGAAATCTGCATGGAACATTCTATTTTTTAGAGGATTGTGTTTTAACAGAGAACATATGAACAATATAAGAGAATAAGACACAAAACCAGAAATCGAAACACATGCATGAAAGAACCAGTACTGCAACAACAGAGATGTATTAGCAATTAATTCTAATGTTCTCACATCAACATCTCTATTTTGGATAGCATATTTACACAACCTTAAAAGTCAAGAAAGAAGAGGATCAAGAAATGAATTACTTGTTTCAAGCTGGAAGTGCCATATCCAATATAAGAAGAGGACAACAAAGGTTGCACCAATGACCATTTTTCATTTTCCAAAGCAATTGATAAAGGCTCCAAATACCTGTAAAATAGTTTTAAAAAAGATAAGAAAAGAAAAAAAAATCCATTAAGGTATGAGGCGGAATTATCTAAAACAAGCATTTAACAGGGATAGATATACATGCATAGATCCATATATATGTGTGTTTGTGTGTGTCTACAGGCAACACGCAAAAGCACACATGCACGAACACATGTGCATGATCCCATTTTAGCAAGATCTGCCATTTTTTAATGGCAATAAGACTTTATTGCAAAAGAAAAGGCAATACAAGATATAGCAAGAAAGGAAAAAAGAACAAGAGAGATAAACCCTTCACACCAGAAGATCTACACTTTTCGCTTCCCTATGTTGGTGACAATCAGGCATCATATCATCCCTGGCAATACAAAGGCAGAAACCCCCAAGAACCCTAAGTCAACATGCTTATCTGCAAAGAGAATGAGCTATCTATCCCACTCAATAAGTAGCCTTCTATCTTTCAAAAAGACAGCCCTCAAAGAGCTGAACTATCTCAGAACCCCCTACTGGTGCATTCAAACCATATTGTCCAAAGTGGCAAGGAGGATGAGCCATCTTAAGAAATATCAGTATTTGCTCTCCTTCATGCCATCATGTGCACCAAAAATAGCTCCTAACTCAAGCACACAGCATAACTCATTCCACTCTAAAGAGCTCAGGGATCATTAACGTTATGTAGGTGGGTTCAAGGATCACAGGATTATGCAGATCCAATACAGGGATGATACATTACTCTTCCAGGATGACTTAGATAGGGAAGTCCAGAATTTCAGGGACATCCTCCTATTGTTTTGAGGTTGTCTCTGGGCTGAGAATCAATTCGTCAAAAATCACTATGCAGGAATTAATCTCAAGGTTGATCGCATATCCAATTTGGGTCGGGAGATTGGTTGTGGTTTCTTGCCCTCCAATCAAACATCTAGGAATTTTGGTAACTGGGACCAGACCTCCGGCAGAGTGTTGGGATAAAGTTATTGAAAAAATCAACTGAAGAATAGCCTCTTGGAATGAGAGACTTCTTTCCTTAGGGGGCAGGATCAAGTTGATTAAGCCTGTCCTATCCAGTTTGCCGATTTTTATGCTATTGATCCTTAGATTGCCTATAAAAGTAGTGGCTTGCATTGAATCTAAACAGAAATGCTTTCTAGAACAACGAAGATGGCATGCACAGATTTCATTTAGTTGATTGGTGGGAGTTTTGTAAACCTACATCAGCTGGGATCTTGGGTCTCAGGAATAGCAAAACTGTTAAAACAACTCTGCTATCCAAGTGGTGGTGGAGGGTTGGAGACTGAAGTTCCTCGCTGCTGAAGTCCATGCTTGCGAAGTATGATGAGGCCTCCAATAGATGGGACATCAATCTAGCTACTAGTTGGGATGGCCCATTTGTTTGGAGGGCCATTTCTTGGGCAATGGAATTCCATTCCAGCATTCCTCAGGTTTAGAGTGGAAAGCAGGAGCTCTATATGTTTTTGGGAAGTCTTCTGGCGCAGCAAGGTCCCGCTGTGCAAACGGTTTGAAGGTTTATACTCTCTGGCAACTAACTAATAGTAGTCTGCATTGATCATTTGTTTCAAGTGTGTTGGGGAGAAAACATATTGGCTGCCATCTTTTGGCAGACATCTGATGGAACAGGAGATTGGTGAGCTGTCTGGTGTGACTGTATTTGCTCGAGGGCATTTACCTTCCAGGAAATGGTGCTGACCAATTAAAAGATAGTTCAATATAAACAACAGCAAAAATCAATGCAGTAAGAACCATTGAAAAATTCTGCACAACAAGAAACAGGTTAATGATTGCATCCATCCTCAATTTTGGTTTGCATCAAGTAGAACTTTTAACAAGTTTACCAGTCTACAGAACTTATAAGATGTTTTTCATTGATGTCCCACGTCCATTATCAGAAATTTCTCAGCATAAAGCATGGAATGATATACACGGTGGTATATGTTATTGCCAGGAAAAGGAAAAAGAATAAGAATAAAGAACAGTTGCATGAATGTAATGATAGCAACAAATAGAAGCATGGAGCCATAGATGTGAAGAGGTACATCAACATACTCAGTTGCCAAAAATCCATCCGTCAATCCCCCAATAAAGATAACTTGTTGTTTGAAGTCTCCAGTTTTGAAAGCAACCTGCACAACTGAATTAAGTGAAATTTGGAAATAGAGACTATGCTGAGAGGGGGGAAAAAGACCAAAGAATCATGATTGTCATGGCCTTGTCCCAACTATTTGGGGTTAGCTTCATGAATCTTTTTTGCCAAAAATCCCAAGGCCCCTATCTTAAGTGAGTGAAAAAGACTTCACACCCTTCTCCCTGTAGTTGGTGTAGGAGAGAGGAAAGGAAAAGAAATAGAATAGAAAAGTGAAAAAATGGGAGAGAAAAAAGAGGAGTTAGGATTTGGACATTCCCCACTTCTTATATACTTTTAGTTATAAGCAAAAATGACAATATCACCCCTTACCTTGTACAGAGTATATTACATGATTTAGATGCACCAAATAAGTTAAGGGGCTAAATGACCAATGCAAAAGACAAGGTGGGCCGCATGACTATATGGTCCTCATTTCCATCAACTAGGTGGGGCCCTACAGCTGTACAGCCCACATTTATTGTCATTAACACTCCCGATCTCTATTGAAGTCCTTTTAAGTCTTCTTCTCAGCCTCCTTTCAAACCCTTCAACACTAATAAAAGTTCCCTTACATAATGGGGCCATCTCTAGTTTTCTTACACATGGCCAAATGATGTAGGTGGAAGGACTTTGCAGGAAGAAAGAAGAATATGAGAAGAACAAAGAAGAGGAAAAGATATGATTCTTAGTTGCAAGAACCTTCCGAGTTCCAACCAGGGGTCGCTCCCACTTCAAATCGCACTTCAGATTATGCTCCTGTTCCCACTTGGTTATTTATACTTGTTTGCATTTTGAAACAGAAGCTTCCCCACTCCCACGCCCAAATCTGTAGTTGCTTCCCTTCATGCTTCGTGCAACCATAATTTGATCTCGGCTTATGCACGTTTAAATGATATTAGGATTAGGGTTTTGCCCTTCGCAAGGTGAGAGGTTTCTCATTAAAACTGTTTTCTTTATTCAAAAAAATATGCCATACAACATCTATAACTCAATATGCATATAATTCTTTACTACATATGCACGATCCTAGAACCCAACAGTACTTGTAGCAAGCCCCAAATATCTCCTTTTTCATATTTAATGCAAGTAAAGACAGACAAAGAAACAATATCTGGTGCAACCCAGTTATTGAGTCAAATTCACAAACTCGGAAAAATGTGGAAGACAATCCCTATAAATGAATCTTCAACGAAAATCTCCTCAACTATTCGATAATTCTTTCAAGATAATAAAAATCCCACCAACAATCTAGGAAATACCCAATCATATCTTCCACAGCGCCCCCACCCCCCTCCCCTCTAATGACGTTAGGGTATCCTCGCCCCATTTCCCCATTTTGAGGCGAGACTAATCCCTGCGGATGCATGCAATCACCCGCAACCACGTGCATCGGGTAATGATAGGGAGGGGAATCAAACCTACGTCCATGGAGAGCACACCCACGACGCTTTCCGTTCGGCCAAACCCGTCAGGTCACATCAGCCCCTATATCTTCCACAAATAGCAAATGGGATCTATGACATTTAGGCCCCAAATCTTGTAACCAATAGCGCAAAATCAGCACACGTTGGGCCCTATTGTAGCCCCCCCAAGAGCTGGAAAGAGCTCGACTCTGGCAGATTGGACACTTCATAAAAGTAGTAGGGGTTGTTGAGCTCTGAATTGTGCATATTTATCCCCAATTCTACAGCATATTTACATGGATTCTATTGTTAAAGTAAGCTAATTAAGTGTGTTTCCATGTTTGCAGACAAATAGAGAGATCCGAAGGAAATTAAGTTAATTAGGACAAGTTAGGATGCTCAAGAGAACATACCTCAAGTGAGCCAAGAAGATGAAGAATCAAGTTACAGGAGATCGGAAACCAAAAGTTCAAAGTATAAGAAGACTGAAAATTGACCAGTCGAATGGGATTTCGATAAGTCGACAAAAGCAATCGACTGGTTGACAACATAGGTCATCGGGTCGAAAATTCCCTGAAAAATCTGATTTTTTGCTGAAACTCGCTAGACACTTTTGGGCAATTTCTGCCGGTCGACGGCTATGATCGACAGGTTGACATGATGCATGAAATTCAAAAGTTTATTGTTGTCTGTTATCTCAAGATTTCAATCAGTTGACACCTAATTTCAACAGGTCGACGACTATTGTCAGTGCAAAAATTCTTATAGCAATTCAAAGGCAGGTGCTCGATTTTTCCTATATAAGGTGTTCTCTACACGTCTAAAGCATTCCTAAGAGCCCTAGAATGTGAAGGAGCAGAGAGATTCGAGGGTGGAGAGTTCTCCATTGGGTTTTTCTAGTTTTTCATAGTTTTCTAGTGTTTAATTTTCTATTTTTGAGAGATTTTAGTTCAACCATGTCTATAGTTGGCTAAACCTCTTAGCTAGGGCAAAGAGGTGAAGCTTGTGGTCGTTTATGATGCTTAAACTTATTTAATTCAAGTATTTTGAGGGTTTTAATGTTGAATTTTCATTGATTAGTTTGAATAAAGTTGATAGTTTTAGATAATTCTAAAGATCTCTTATTATTGGGCTTATATGAGATGCTTGTGAGTTTCTGATATTGATCAGAGTGGTTTTATGAGATTTGATTGATGGAAACCCTAGATTCATCATGATTTTCGGATATGGTGAATGCTTCGAGCTTTCTATGAGTTCGAAATCTCTAATTTGAAGTAAAACTAATCTATTGAAGTTCAAATTCTATATTGGTTTATGAATTATGCTTTAATTGAATCTATCATCCGATTGGATAGGATATGACTATGATTCCAATTGAGTTATTAACTTGAATTGGTGAGTTTGACATTGTGAATGATTATAAATGAATCATTGAATCCCTAGTGTTTTTAATTATTGAATTTTTCTTAATTTCCAATTGTTAATGTTTCTGAATTCCCTTATTTCAATCTGAATTTAATTAGCCTAGTTTAGCTAAGTTTGGAATTGTTACCTTAATTATCCTTGTGGAACGATCTTGGTCTCACCGAGTTATTACCACATCGCGAGCTTATACTTCGGGTTGGCGAATGGGGGTCTAGATCCAATCTTTTCAATTCATCACCCATAATCCAAGTGCATTCAAAAGAGGGCTTGTTCTTCAATTTCATCAAATATCGCTCATATTGGCTCTGTTGAGTGTCAATAGTCTTCATGCACAACACTTGTTCAACTTCTTCCTTTCTTTTAGGAGTAATTTATCCATATCGACAATGACTTCATCTTGCATGTCAAACACCTTACCATGGTACCCGAACAAATCTGTCACATTAAAAGTCGGTGAGATATTTAAGTCATCTAGCAACTCAATCTTTCTTTCTTTTTTTCTTTTTTGAGAGGTAACTGCAAATTTATTAAAAAAAATGCAAGAAAGCAAGAAAAGAATACAAAACAACTGAGAGGCTAAAACAAGAAAGAGAGGTCAACAGACTGAGTTGCTTTAACATAGGGGCCCACTCCAAAACAACGCATTTGATAAAGAGAATAACCCTCTCAACTAAAGAACTCATGCTATAACGACGCAAATTGTAAGGCTGTTAAGCTGGACTCATTTGGTAATGTGCAAGATTTAGCATGTTCGAACCTAGTGCTGAGTCAATAAGGTGTTGAATGTTCCTTATAGGAGGACGTCCAGCTAGAGGTTCTTCGAGAACCAAGTCTTGATATTTGTGAAGGAACTTCTACACGAGAGGTGGAACATCCGACTGTTTTGCTTCTTCTTTGGCAACAAAGATAGATAATGCGGGTCTCCTTCCTTTCTTCTTCAAACTTTTCTATACACAAAGCTTTTACCTTTCTCTTCATCAGATTTAGGCATTGGGATTTTGTTGGGTGTAATATGATATTAACACCATCCTTGACAAATGCATAGGTGTTAGACTGTTAGTCCGAGTCAAATGCACCATATCTCGATCCCACAACCACAGTCACCCCAACAGAATGTGGCATGCATTCATGGGAACCATTTCACACCATACCTCATCTTTGCACTTGGATACGAATGAGAAGAAAACTAAGCACTTGGAGTTAACAAAACCACTCTCATTTCTTGAACCAACAAATCTAACATGGGCATAAATGCTTATTGTCTTTGAGTTTCAATTTATCCACCATTTCTTGTGAGACAAATGTTCTCACTGCTCCCCCCGTCAACCAGAATTGAGCATATTTTCCTAACCAAAGTGCAAGTGGTGAGGAAGATATTATATCACAACTATCGCCCCTCATCAATCACCTGAGGGGTTGATAGCATAGTCCGTTATATAACCAAAGACTTGCCCCTATCACCATATGTGTCTGCTACATCTTCTCCAAAATGCACCCCATCATCACACTCATGTTCTCCATATTTTGTCGTCTTTTGCTTTAGGGAGGTTATTGTACCTCGTGACTGGAAATCTTCGACCTCTCATGGATTTGCTTATGTTTATATAAGCTCAGAGGAGGAGGTGTTGATGGCAGTAAAGGTGCTCCATGCGGAAAGCTTCAATGGGAAGAAGCTTTAGGTCCAAAGAGCTCGGTTCGGCCCTTAAGTTAAAAATAGAGGTGTGAGAAAGGCGAGAAATTGGTAGGAGAGAGGCAGAGGGATGAAGGTGGGAGTTAGGCAGGAAACACTTTGAAAAGAAAAGGGGGAAGATGGCAAGAGCAAAGGAGAAAACCCAAAATCCTTTAGGGACGTAGTGGTTAGGGAAAACCTCCAGCAAAGGGAAAGCCGAAGGGGGAGGGTCTGGCTCCATGGCTCAGTGGTAGACATAATCCCTTTCAACACTGAGATCATGGGATCGAGTGCCCATGTGGTGTGGGTATGTGTGAGAGTGTGTGTGGCGTGAGTGTGTGTCAATTAAAAAAGAAAAGAAGCCGAAGGGGAAGAAGGTAGCAGAGGAGGAGAAGCGAAATTGGAAAGAGGTTCCGGTAAACATCAGAAGGTTTGAATTAGGCTGAAAGTGATCGAGAGGGCCAGGAATACCCTGTAATGGATGTTAGAAGCAGAAAACTATGAAGAAGCCACCATTCTATAGATAAAGGTCGGGCTTGAAGATTCTTGTGGCCAAGCGAAGGAAGATTCCATTGTCAAGCCGAGGGAGGCAAATGAGGTTTGGATTTTTGTTAAACCAAGGGTGAATCTAGATCAAGTGATGGTTACAAAAGCTCTATTCAAAGACAGGCCCGTAAGACAGATAAGGAGGTCGACAGAGAAATACTTCTTCAGTTGGAAGGAAATATGGTTTCTGATTTGGGGAATTCCTTTGGAATTATGGTTTCATGAAGTGTTTCTGGAGATTAGCTCTTGTCTAGGTGAAGTGGTTGCAATCGACACTACGACAGAAGACGAAGAGGAGCTTGGGGTAGCTCAGGTATGTGTGAAGAAGAAGTGGGCGATGGCGGATCCTACTACTGTTAAAGTTGTGATCGGAGAAGAAAGCCTTGATCTAAAGGTGGACAGGTAGAAGAGCGGGGGGGGGGGGGGGGGAGGGCTCATTGGTGGAGAGGGGTGAATGGGGAGCTGACACGCAGGGTGGTTGAGGTTGCAAGTGCATTGACGAGTGCTCCACCTCTCTAAGCCAAAAGTTAGCAGTTGGTTCGAGTGCTGAACCTTTGGATGGGGAGACACATACCCCAGTTGCTGGAAGCTTCGAGTCAGTTCAGCTTTTGCATCAGGTGACATGGCAGCAGGAGAGGAGAAGAGAGGACGTGATGGTTCGAATCATCACCGATGTGTCTCATTTGAGGCCGATGATTAAGGAAGTCGAAAGACGTCTTCTATGCTTGACACATGGTAGGAAGGAGAACGAGATACTGCTAGGAAGGTTTCAGGTGTGGTGACATGTGGAAGACGCTCCTAAATGCTAGGCAGAGGTGGGGTGAGGAAAGTCAGGAAAGTAGTGTGGAGACTTCTTATTATGGCGATCTTTTAGTCTATTAGGGGGGATCAAAATAGTTGTTGTTTTCATAATAGGATTTCTTTGGTGGAAGAGGTTATTAGTAAAGTTAAGTGTAGTGTTTTGGGTTAGCATCCTATGTAAAGGCAGTCAAATCTGCCACTCACTCCTCTTTTTGAGTTGTAGAGTCGGGTTGTATTCTTTTTGTGCCTTTTGGCGAATTCTTTAATAAAATCTAGTTATATCCCAATATATAAAAAAAAAATTATTTTGCTTTTGTTTGAATGCAACAAGGAATATCTTCAGCATATTCTCTTTCCTCGGCCAAATCACTTTTATTGTGAACTGATATTCAGGATAATGAAAGGAAAGATATCTCGACTGTCCGCAATTAAAGCATGTCAAAAGACTGTTGTTTTGCCCCGTTTTGAGTGACTAGCTCCTCATCCATAATCACCTTCCCCCCAAATTGGAGTTTTGGCTTCATTGTTGAACTTTGGCCCATCATACCTCAACAAATGAGAGGTTTTGTGGTGTTAACATGCTACCCCATCATCAATGACGGTCTTCGTGGGGCACTAAATCATCTCTCAATTCCTGAATTAATTATCTCATCGGTTTTTAATACAAGTTTGTATGCATCGAACACTTTAAATACATATTTGAAAACCAAATTCATTTCTTATGTCCAGGTGAAGACCATTAAGATACCTTGAAATCTTTTGCTCCTCATACTCACAAAACCCCTACCCGTGATGTCAATATGTGAAACTCCTCGATGTGTTCATTTACCAATTTGTTCCCTTGACAAAAATTGTGACATCTTTGATAGAGATTACAAGCATAAGTCCTGGGTATAAACTTTCTTTTTTAACTTCCTTTTCTTTCTTTCTTTCTTTTTTAACTTTTTCTTCACTATGATGGATTCATTCAGCTTGGAGATCATCCCACCATGCTAACACATGACAGAAAAATTCATATTTACAAACTTATCCTTCCAATTGTCCGTGATTTCCTTGTAATCGAACACCTTTTCCACCTTGCTTAACCAATTGATGAAGTCATCAATAGACAAACAACCATGAAATTTAAAATTTTCTACATTAATTATGGGCTCTCTATCACATTCCAACAATTGAAGGATTTGATAATTGGTGTCTTCACTAGCCGGGGTAGCCAATTGTTGGATAGGACCTTTCCCTACGTGTCAACGTGCTCCAACTTCGATCTTTGGATTCCCTCCATGCCAGAGCTCTGCGACCTGATTAGTGAGATTGCCTACTATATGCATGAACTAATCCACTTGCTCTATGAGTGTGCTGATCAACTAGGTTACATAAACTCTTCCTGTATCACCCCCTTGGAAACCATTAAGAGATGATGTGGATTCGAAAATCCCCAAAGATGACCTGCTCTGATACCAAAATGGTGGAACTCGGTTATTGAGCCAAAGAAATCTCAACACCTAAATCCCGAAGAAAATGAAGAGTACACTCACGAGAATGTTTGAGAAGAGAAGGACAAATAACTTTATTGACATTAAGCTTCTTCTCTTGCAAACACCCTACCTGTGATGTCAATATGTGAAACCCCTCGATGTATTCATTTACCAATTTGTTCCCTTAACATAAATTGCAACATCTTTGATAGAGATTACAAGCACAAGTCGTGGGAACCAACTTTCTTTTTAACTTCTTTTTCATTTTTTTTCCCAAGAATTCACTCTCTTCACTATGATGGATTCATTCAGCTTGGAGATCATACCACCATGCTAACGCATGACCGAAAAATTTCATAGTTAGTTACAAACTAATCCTTCCAATTGTTCGTGCATGAATCGTGATTTCCTTGTAGGCGAACACCTTTTCCACCTTGCTTAACCAACTAATGAAGTCATCAATACACAAACAACCATTAAATTTAAAATTTTCTACCTTAATTATGGGCTCTCTGTCACATTCCAACAATCGAAGGATCCAATAATTGGTGTCTTCACTAGCCAAGGTAGACAGTTGTTGGATAGGACCTTGGTTGAGACCTTTCCCTACGTGTCAACGTGCTCCAACTGCAGTCTCCGGATTCCCTCCACACCAAAAGCTCTGCTACTTGATTAGTGAGATTGTCAACTATATGTGTGAATTTATCTACTCACTTTGTGAGTGCGCAGATCAATTGGGTTACATAAACTCTTCCTGCATTACCCCTTTGGAGACCATTAAGAGATGATGTGAAATCGAAAATCCCCAAAGATGACCTGCTTTGATACCAAAATGGTGGAACCCAGTTATCGAGCCAATGAGATCTCGACACTTGAATTGCAAAGAAAATGAAGAGCACACTCAAAGAATATTTGAGAAGAGAAGGACGCAAAATCCCAAAGATAACCTAAAAATCCTCTAGATGAATGTTAGAGATCACGCATATACCCTCTCCAAATCTTCTTCCAAAGTAAACAAACACAAAAAAAAAAAAAGAGAGAGACATTTTATTTCAAATAATAATAATCCATAACATGTCCATAGCATGGTTTTATATAGTCTTAAACAAAAGAAAGAAGCCCTAATTTATCCAAATGGCTAAAATGCCCTTGACTCCCATCACCACCATATGGGCCTTATGTAAATGGGCCATCACTCACTCAAATAACCTTGGAAATTGGAATTGCGTGACCATGGAATAATCTGAAAACTGACTCAAGACACTATCAAGGGGACCAAAACCGTGTCATTCGGACATCATTCGGTGCCCCAAGAGTTGCCCACCAAGAAAGCGATGGAAACACGAGAGAAAAAATTTATTAACTAAATCATGACTCAATCTCACCCTAAAGACTAATTAAATAAATAAAACCTATGAAATTCATGACCATACAATTGTTCCCATGGGCCCCACAGTGCAAGTTGACCATTGATCCCATCCAACTGATCGTCAGATGTTGATTTGATCCAGATCATCAATCAAGACAATCTGAACACTTTTGAGTGGTCAGATCTTAGATCAACCAGCTTGTGTGGGCATTTGGTTGCATCATTTGACCTATTTTTTCCCATACCATCATTAAACAATCAGATGGTTAGAACTGTCAAATCAGTGAGATTTTGCTCAGTGGCCCATGAAGAGTCAGCTGGACCAAATGGATGGTTCAAATGGATTGATCGGACTACTGATTACAACTTAATACTACCGTGGTAACACTGGATTGTACCTCCTTCAATTCAATTAAAAAGATATATATCTAATTTGCGTCTTCACTCTGAAGTCTGAAAATGCTGAAAATGCAGAAAACTCTGAAACTATTAAACAACTAATAATTCAAAATTTTCAACCAAACAACAAAAACTCCGAAATTCAAAAACTGAAAAAGATTTCAGTCGCTAACAAGAAGAAATGCAGGTTACCTGAATCGGATTCGGACCGTACTTGAAAAGACGGCCAACGAACTGATTCTTGATGTTTCCAGAAACAGACCTATCGCCACCAGCGGTCGGATTCGCATGGTTTCCCATCTTAAGACTGCCAGAGCGGCCGCGAACAATGCCCGAAAACCACGACGAAGAAGAAGAAGAAGAGAGAGAGGAAGACGAAGAGGAATTCATGGCAGAGGATTAGCTTCACCCATCGATTTCTAGGGTTTCTGCTCTGGTTTTGGAGGTTTTCGAGCTGGGAGCATTTGGATCGGTGGAAAAAATCAGAGAGTATTGGATTTTTCTCATCTGAATGACGGGACTGAGGTTTTGGGCGGAAGGATAAATGATCACCTGCAGCGCCTGTATGTGATTTATTCGTACCCACCCTTCTCTTTTCTAGCGGATCTGTACATATGTAGAAAATCGGATCCGTTCAAAAGAGTGGATCCCACCATGAAATTATATTAATAGAAATAATTTCGATCCATTCATTAGGTGGGCCACATATTTATGTCGTATCATACCATCGGTCTGTGCATTGATTTCAGTATTTTGTCCCGCCCATTTCGTGAATGGACTTGATCTTTGCACCAAATGATCTTCCAGGTGTGGTCCACATTTTCAGGGATCGGATTTTATAAAAATGCAACAGGTTGGCGATAAAAGAAGGGGTGGATATGAAAGTTCACATACATAGACTGTATTTGACCATTTCTGTTGAGAAGGAAGCATGGCGTAACTCTTTGAGAAATTACAAAGGGGCCCCTGTGTGTTACCATCGGGTCACGACTAACCATATGGGACGCGGATCAGGTGCTGAGCAGTTTGATGTATTGGGCAATGAGGGGCCAGCTTGATGTATGTATTTTATATCCATGCCGTTCATCTGTTCTTACAGATCATTTTAGGTTATATGCATTAAAATAAATTAGATCTGAAGCTTAGGTAGAACACGCCATAGGAAACAGTGAGGTTCATGATATCCACTGTTGAAACTTTTTTAGGGCCCACCAGTAATATTTATTTGTCATATGACATAAATTGATACAGTCATTCAAACTTGGATGAAGGGCAAATACAAATATCAGTCTTGTAAAACCTTTTGTGCCTCCAAAGAGTTTTTAATAGTGGCGTTCAATCACTATTATTTTCGAGGTGTAGTTTGCTTGAGCTTTAGATATGTTTGGTTTTTTCGGTTCATGCCCTAAAATGACGGGGATAAATGACGGGGTAAAACGGATGGACGGCGTGGATATAAAATGCATGTGTCACGTTGGGGCCCACAGTGCCCAACACATCGAACATGCTACCACTTAATCAGCGTTCAACTATACGCGGGTTTTGATTCTGACAAGTGGGGCCACGGGCCCAAATTTTGATGGGTATGATGCCAAATCCACCATGTTCATACGCTTTTCCATCTCATTTTAGGACATGACCCCAAAGCAGATCCAAAGCTTACATGGACCACACTACAAGAAAAAGTGGTGATGAACGACCACCATTAAAAACTTCATGGGGCCACAAAAGTTTTGAATCAAGCTCCCATTCATCCAGGTCTAGAGACCTTCTTAGCACGTTGGATGATAAATGAACATGACCGTGACCGTAGAAAAGTTTCAATGGTGGGTCTCATTAACCCACCGTTTTATATCCACGCCATCCATCCGTGAAAGAGATTGAAAGTTCAAGTGGACCATACCACAGAAATTTTTTTATTCACGGATGGATGGCGTGGATATAAAACGCAAGGATCGGCATCAGCAGTGAAATTGATATTGAAGTAAGGTCACCAAGGTCTGTGGGCCCCACCATGATGTATGTGTTGTAACCACACCGTCAATTCATTTGGAGACATCATTTTAGAGTATGAACCAAAAATTCAGGCAGATCCAAATCTCAAGTGGACCACACCACAGAAAACAGTGGAATTAAATGCTTACCATTAAAAACTTTCTGGGGGCCACAAGTTTTCGTTCAAGCTGATATTTGTTTATTCCCTTTTTCATGTCTATGTCAACGCATGAACAGGTTTGATCTCAAATAAACATCCACCGTGGCACACCCTATACCCACTGTTTTATGTGGTGGGTCCACTTGAGCTTTGGATCTGCCTCATTTTGTTGGTTCATGCCTTAAAATGATAAATAGACACAGGAGATATAACACATCCACCACGTTGAGGCGCACAGAACTTGGTGACGTCACCTCTAGCTAATCTGCGTCCGGTGGGTGTGTGTTGGCAACCTCACATTATCCTCTTCGGATATTATGATCGTCCAAATTTCAAGGGAACAATAGACGGTTCAGATGAGAAATAAAGCATCTGTCCATATTCAAGGCCCCTGACTTGATGGCTTGTATCTTACGAAAAAATGGGAGATTTGTTGGTCCGTCCATACGGAAGCCCACATGTCAGACTGAACCCATGTATACTTTGCAGATCCTCGGGTGCCTAGAGGATCCAAACGCCCTAATTTAATTGTACTCTGGCAGAGCCTGATGGTTCATATGCATGCACTCAGAAAAACTGTGCATGTGGCTTATGTGCTCACTCATGTTAAACCATCCAAATAGTAGGGACCCATTAATGGGTCAGAGTCTAAAAATAACACCCTGAGCGGACGATTCGTGGTTGTCAAACGGATAATTAAAATGAGTAGTTAACCGTCCAACTTCAGCGAATTCAACGGTCTCGGCGGTGAACCCTCAGTACCGCCGTGGATGCTGGCGGTACCTGGAAAAGCTCTATGGGCCCACAATGATATGTGTGTTTTATCCACGCGGTTCATTCATTTTTTCAAAGCTCATTTTAAGGCATTACCCCAAAACAAAGTAGATCCAAATCTCAGGTGGACCACACCAAGGGAACAGTTGTGATTGAAAGCCCACCATTAAAATATTTTTGGGGGTTACAAAAGTTTTCGATCAAGATGATAATTGTGTTTTCCTTCATCCAGGTCTGTGGGACTTAATCATCAGGTTGTGTGGCAAATAACAGTGGGCCCTAGGAAGTTTTTAATTTCGGGCATTCAATCTTCAGTTGTTTTCTATGGTGTGGTCCACCTGAGATTTGGATCTACCTCATTTTTTTGTCTAATAGTCTTAAAATGAGATGTCAAAATGGATGGACAGAATGGATAAAGCAAATACATTATGGGAGGGCCCACAGAGCACCTAACCAGTTCACTACCGAATCTGAGTACCAATTCCGGTAATGATCTTTTGGATAATGATTTAGTGGGCTGAGCCTATAGCCTTACCATGCACCTAGTTGCATTTCGACTAATTTGCATCTATATCACCTATCTGGATCGTTCATTCCATCCATTCCATTCTTCAAAGGCATGTCTTGAAAAGATCCTACTGATTGGATGATCCAAACCATCCAGTCAGTAGCTTGCAGAAATTAATAGACCAGATTGTTCATTAAAGATAGGTCCAATCACAGATGTTCGGGACCATCTGATTAACGTCTTTTATGGGCAGTAATGATTAGCTTAGAACTAGTGGACGGGCCTGATAGGTGGGGTGAATGAGAAAGTCCAGTTGCAACTATGTGCATGGCACATGACAAGGTTTTCCATACACACAGCCCATGAGATCATTTCTCGTGAATATTAAAACAGGTGATCATGTATTCAGGTTACGACTTGTGAGCATTGTTTGCGGTTTCTATCGTGGGTAGGTTGAGTTGGTACCGCACCCCAACCTCTAAATAGAATCAAAACCCTAACCAAGTTAATTAAGAAAAAAAAAACTTTATAGTACTAGTAGTGATGTAAGCACTATTTTTAGTGGCTGCACATTGTCTTTTTCAAATGGGCTATGATGTGGAAGTATCTACTCTTCCTCTTGTATTGTGTAAAGTGAAGGTTAGTTTTTCTGTGCTTTAGTCCCATGTTTTACTATCAGTGTATTGTCTATAAAAGGTAATATATATAAAGTAATGATGATCTTTTTTGGTATTCCTTGGTAAGAGATTTCTTATACGGTAAAAGAGTAAGAGAGAAGACTTATATATCTAATTTATTTG
Source organism: Liriodendron chinense (assembly GCA_003013855.2). Classification (NCBI taxonomy): domain Eukaryota; kingdom Viridiplantae; phylum Streptophyta; class Magnoliopsida; order Magnoliales; family Magnoliaceae; genus Liriodendron; species Liriodendron chinense. The sequence continues at coordinate 196,897 of PVNU02002470.1, forward strand.
ACTTCAATTAGAAAGAAAGCCCAGTGTTGCTGCTCAATGGATGTAAGGATATCGTTTAGTTGCATATATCTTTATGCTTCTTGTATTTTTTTTTTTTTTTTAGTTTTTTCCTTTATATGGTTTTGTGTTGCTTACATCAATTGTCTATGGGTGATCTTTTGCAATAGGTAGCATCAAAGTCAAAGGTTAAGAAGCCTTTTTATTATATTTTAAAATTAAATTTGTTTCAAAATTCAAATTTTCCTTCTTTATTCTTTTTAAAAGTTTTTTGTTTTTTGGTGGCTCTCTTGTCCCACATCGGAAATGATCAAAGAAAACATTAAGTTTATAAGAGTGGACTTTTACATAGGGCTTTAGCCCCTTCTTAGGGGCATGTGAATTTAGTTCGATTGGGGCCATTGACCACACACGCGCACACCGAGCTGTGCCATGCTAGGCTAGGCCGAGTCTATGTCTATGCATATACCTATATCTATATGCGAACTAAGTGTATCTCTAGATTAATGGCTATGCCATTAAACTAGAACATATGTCATTGACCACACGAGCGCACAACGAGCTGTGCCATGTCAGGCCGAGTCTATGTTTATGTATATACCTATATCTATATGCGGATTGAGAGTACACTCGCACTAATAATTTTGCTCCGCAAATATACTCGCACCCACTACTTAAATTATCTTCAATATTATCGAAATGTCACCGATATTATCTCTATCTCTAGCTTAGCAATACCGATAACATTGGTAGAGATATCGATAACACTGACAGTATCAGAAATTTTAGATATTAGCGATGTATCGCCAATGTATCGCTAAATATTTTTGACTATGTAAATTCTAGGTATTACTTGTATCGCCAATGTATCTGCAATATTTCGATAATATCGCCAATGTATCGACATCACAAAAAATATGTATATTAAAAAAAATGCCATTTTATATTTTCTATGAGCACATGGTTGTATGTATCCCTCGATATTATCTCTACCTCTAGCTTAACAATACCGATAACACTGGTAGAGATATCGATAACACTGACAGTATCAAAAATTCTAGATATCAGCGATGCATCGCTAAATATCACCGATGTACCACTAAATATTTTTTACTGTGTAAATTTCAGGTGTCGCTTGTATCGCCAATGTATCTGTAATATTTCGATAATATCGTCAATGTATCAATATCACAAAAAATATGTATATTAAAAAAAATCCATTTTATATTTTCTATGGGCGCATGGTTGTATGCAATGTTTAATTTATCGACAATAATATTGATAATATCGTAAATATTATCATTATCGCAACATGACGACATCGAGACCACAATCTTTCATTTCTTTTCTAGTTATCAACAATGTGTTAGGAAATATCATGTATTGCCGATATTCTGAAATATCAACGGATGTTTGGATAGAGGTTAGAGGTTTGATGGATAAATGGGATGGATGAGATGGTTGGACTAATTTTTACAACAGCATATGTTGTAGGCCTCATTAAATATAAACCCATTATGCATGTATTCTTTTAAAAAAAAAATATATTCCTAGATATGCAAATATTGTATTTTAACATCTCTTGAGGTTTCACTGAAAAATTCGATCGTTTTTCCAATGTTTTCCCGCATTTTCGATTATCAGTGTTATTATTGGCGATATCGATATTATTTATGTATCCCCGGCTAGCGAAACTTGTAGTTATACCGAAACTTCGAACACTGCTCACACCTATCGATTTTGCGTGAATTTCAAACCACAGACACATCTCTTCGGGTAGTTAAATCCAACTGTGGTCTATAAATAGATTTATTCCTTTTCTGAATTCTTTCATTAAAATCAATAATTTCTCTCTTTGTTTATTTAAACTTCGCCCCCATTTCATTGTTATTTTTGCCAACTGAATTTATTACCGAGTCAACTTACTTCGGTTAAGTACTGCACGCTGATTCGAGCTCATGTACAACAAGTGCGCCTTTGGGACTGGGTCATAATCATTGTATCCCGGAGGTTAACTGTCCAAGAATCCTATTGCACTTGGGACGTGGTCCAAGGAGGGCAGATTTGGTTTCAAGCCGAGTGACTCAATCACGCCTCGACTTCAAACAATAAGTTCTTCTTGCTTCTTTTATTTCTATTTATTTTAACTTCTATTTTTTAAATTTTATCTACTGTTTTAGAACATGTAATCCAACAATCTTAAAATCAAATCTTGTTGGACACGGTAGATCTTTCTGTTCTATTATCTATTTGGAAAATATAAATTATTTTTCTTTCTTTTGAGCCTTTAGTAATTCATGTTCGACTGCTTTTTCAAACTGGCTGAAAACCTTGTTGCAACCACTTTTTAATTATTAAAATTGTAAACCATGTCTACCATCACAGTTAACTCTACAATTGAATCATCTAAAATCGAATCGTTCGTTGGATATAATTTTAAAATATGGAAACAGAAAATCAATTTTGCATTGGAAACTCTAAAGGTTTTTTTACATTATTTCGAATTCATTTATAATTAATCCAACCAATGAAAATGAATTTAGGGATGCTAACAACTGTAAACATTATATTCTGAATACCTTGTTCAATGAATTATATGACATGTATGTTTCTTATGAATCTGCTAACGACATTTAGACTAGACTAGAAAAGAAATATGTCCTTGAAGATGCTAGTTTTGAGAAACATGTTATTGCAAAACTTCCTTCATTATGAAATGACAGACGATAAACCTGTTATGAACCAGATTCACGATTATCATAATTCGGTACATGAACTGTTGGTTAAGGAAATAAAAATGGATGAGATATTTATGCCAAGAGCATTGATTGAAAAGCTACATCTTTTCTGAAAAGATTACAAAAACTAAATGAAACATAAGAAAAATAACATTTCTTTAAAAAATATAATCATATATATAACGATAGAGGAGACTAACAGGAACAGATACCAAATTGAGAATGCAAACAGTTCAGTATCAAAAGCCAATATACTAGAAATAAGTCAGGCATAGAAAGGCAAAAAAGAAAAAAAAAATTGTTACAAATGTGGAAAGTCCAGACATCATTCTAAAGAGTGCAGGCTTAAAAAGAAAATGAATGGCCAATTTAAGAAAAAAGGGGTCCTGTAATTATTGTAAAAAGCCTGGACACTATGAAAAAGAATTTAGATTTAAGAAAAAGAATGCAAAATCTCAAGTCGATCTCGCTGAAGCTGAAGAAAATTCGAACATGGTTGTCGTTGTAGTATCCGAAGTTTTTCTATTGAAGTATACTGGAAAAGCTCATCTTTCAAATTGTCTCCCTTGGTATGGCTCAGTTGAATCATGTATAGGCCTTATTTTTTTGGCCTTAAGCCTAATTTTGGTGTGGCATGTAGTGGTTGGAGTGGATTTCCAATTCTCATCAGAGTGGGCCATGTAAAAATCAAGGGTGATTACCTCTCCCCATTGTTTCCATTGGTATGTCACTTCTTCATTCACAAATTAGCTTGTTTTTTTTTGTTATGAGGGCCCAACATGGGATTAAGCATCTAATGATCAAGGTGGATCTTATATACATATCACAATGGGCCCTGTTGAAAGATGAAGGGTTGAAGTCTATCATACACTTGTTGGGTTTCGAGAAAAGTGTTACATTACCGAGAATAGAGGGGAGTGGATCAAGTGTTTCCCGAGTAACATAACTTTGGTGCTTCCTTGACCATGGGACCCACCTTGATATATGTGTTATATATCTACGCCATCCATCAGTTTTTACACATCATTTTAGTGGATGGTCTAAAATAACGAAGCAAATCCAAGTCTCAAGTGAGCCTGGCCATAGGAAATAGTGGACAATGAACGCCCACCATTAAAACCTTCTCAGGGCCCACCGTAATGTTTATTTTCCATCCAAAATATTGATAACATCATATAGACCTAGATGAAGGGAAAAGACAAATATCAGATTGTTCCAAAACTTTTGTGGCCCCCATAAGTTTTTAATGGCCAATCACTACTCTTTCCGGTGGTGTGGTCCACTTGAGATTTGAATCTGCTTTATTTTTTAGAGCATAACTTAAAGTCACTTGAAAGAAGTGATGGATGGCATGGATATGCAACACATATATCAAAGCGGGCCCCATAGTCAGGGAAACACCCACTGTGTTGTTACCCGAGTACACCTGATTGGTCGCTGAACAATGGACTAACAGGTAATAATGTTGGTGGGGCAAATTCTGTGGGTACTAATATGTTGTATGTGTTATCTCCATACCGCCAGTCCATTTTTTCAGATCATTTTAGGGCATGAGATAAAAAATGAGGCAGATTTAAAGCTTAAGTGGACTGCACCACAAAAACTAGCGGAACAATAACGACCATAGTTAAAACCTTCCTGGCCCACCATGATATTTATTTACCATCCAACTTATTCATAAGGTCATGTAGACCTGGATGAAGGGGAAAAAAAAAAAAAACAGATATTAGCTTATTCAGAACTTCTGACACCCTAACAAGTTATCAATGGTGGGATTTAATCCCCATTGCTTTTTGTCGCGTGGTCCACTTGAGCTTTGGATTTGTGCCATTTTTGGGCTCATGCCCTAAAAATGTTGTGAAAAAATAGATGGATGGTGTGGATAACACATGCAATTCCGCTATGTTCCCCGCCCCGCAATCCGAGTTTTTCTAGAAACCAACGCCCACCCTCCATCTTTTGACGTGGCCCACCATGATGTTTACATGAGATCCACTCTGATCATTAAATGTATAATTTCATGTTAGGCTCAGAGCAAAAAAAAATCAGGCTGATCTATAATTCTAGTGAACCATACTAAGGGAAGCAAATTGGAGGATAAGCTCTTCCTATAAACTTTTTTAATATTATGGTTCACCATGGATGCAACTGATTTTCAGCCCCTAGGTCCAACATGGGGCGACTCATTTGATGGTTGGTGTGGATCTAACATTAACTCCATCTCCCACAAAGCCATCAAGTCATTTTCCTCTTTGAAACAGCTTTCCCTAAAACAATATTTATTAGCATTAATTAGGCAATTAGTTGGACAATCCAACTAGCTGTGTGTGAGCATCTCCCTCCCACTCTCTCTTACACCCCCCCCCCCCCCCCCCCCCCCCCCCCCCCCCCCCCCCCACACACACACACACACAGTTACTAGCTAGGGAGATCATGATGTCTCGACTTAGGGTGAATTCAAGGAGTTGATAGCTATTTAGTAAGGTTAAATAACTATAATATGTTAATGATTAAAGAAATAGAAAAATATAGTCAAGTATGCTTGGCTTCTAATACACTAGGGTCTAGAAAAAAATAGCAAGGTGCATAGCATACAACCAAGCATTACTCGATTGTAAGTAATGGGGTGTAGGAAAGGAGAAATATGAAAAATATGAAAAAAAAAAAAAAGATATAGCTGAGTTGCTGCCGGCGTGTTAGGAAACATGGGAGGAGGGAAGGAGAGCTAAGACACTCTTCTTAGAGGAGATGATCATAGATCTCGAATCTTGACCCTACTTTGTTGATCTTGGATGGTTAGGATGGTTTATAAGTTTGAATAAACTAAGTTGAATGGCTTGGATGGATGTGTAGGCTGGGTCAAAAGGCTTGGATGGGTGGGACACACCTTTAATCCTACTATCACCCTATTGTCTACACTCAATCTCAGTCTCTCCTTGGACAAGCTCTCTCTAATTCTCAAGTCTTAGTTTTTTTCTAGCACTCAAGTCTTCTCTCAACACCTATCTCTTGTTGAAATGAGAAGGGTGAGCATCTATTTATAGAGACTGACCTTGGTAATTTGGTGAATTGTAACAACTTGGAGGAAAAACATCACCACATGGCATGATGTGAACGGTTGGAAGACATGTGACATCATGAATTTATCTTAATAAGTGGTAGAACAAGAAATTTTAGTCTTCAAGATGTTGAAATGGCCATTTCACCCACGGACGGAGATTGCATTACCGCCCAACCATTGGTTTTCCCAAACTGCTACCCGAAAGATCTTAGGAGAGATCTCCAAATCTGTTTAGATTTGTAAGGATTCGAGCGGCTAGCCACTCCTGTCTTGCACCTGCTAGTCACATGTCATAAGGTAGACGACCCACCTTTTGGGGTTCTAGTCGTGTGTAGAAACACACGCCTAGGTTTCCTAATAGGATAAGTTTCCTCAAAACATAAGCATCTGCGATCTTCTCCAACTTTCGTATAAGTGCACTAACATGTAGTGGCATCTTGCTTGTTAGTTTGAGTTATGTCAGGTTGGGTGTAAATGATTTGCATGTAGATGAGATGCCTTTTACACTTGAGCATGCTTTATAAAATGTAGTTCTAATCTCTTGTTATACACTTGAGACAGCCAACCTTCTAAGCTATAGTAATTATAGTAGTTGCAGCTGGATGCGGATTGTCCACTGACCCTGCTGGTAGTGGCTCGCTATGTGGGCCCCACCATGATAAATGTATTTTATCCATGCCATCCATCCATTTTAACATATCATTTTAGGGCATGAGCCTGAAAACGAGGCAGATCAAAATCTCAGGGAGGACCACATCACAAGAACAAGTGGTGATTGAACGCCCACCATTAAAATTTTCTTGGGGCCACAAAAGTTTTGGATGAAGCAAATATTTGTTGCTTCCCTTCATCCAGGTCTTTGTGACCTGATCAGCAAGTTTGATGGCTAATAAACATTACAGTGGGCCCTAAGAAGCTTTTAATAGTGGGTGTTCAATCACCACTATTTTTCTAAGGTGTAGTCCTCCTGAGATTTGGATTTGTCTCCATTTTAAGCTTATAGCCTAAAACAATGATCTAAAATGGATGAATGGAGTGGATAAAATACATACATCATCTACGTCAGTATGTGAATTGTATGTCTGTGCTGTCCACCTATTTTGCAGATTATTTTAGGCCATGATCTAAAAAATGAAGTAGGTACAAATTTCAGGTGGGCCACTCCAAAGGAAACATTGGTTATTGACCACTGAAAACCTTTTGTGGGCCACAAAAGTTGTTCAGATTAAGCCAATATTTGTTTTTTATCCTTTCATCTAGGTTTGTGTGACCTTATCAATAGGTTGGATGGTCAATAAACATTATGGTTGATCCTAGGAAGTTTTTAATGGTGGGAGTTCAATGACCATTGTTCTTGTCGTGTGGCCCACCTAAAGTTTGTATGTGCTTCATTTTTTTACCATGGCATAAATAAGCGAGCGAAACAGATTAAAGGTGTGGATATACAATGCACAAGATCAAGGTGGGCCTTATGATAAGGATCCTACCCACATCCCTGATTCTGATGTCGCATTAAAGTCATGTTCTTTTGTAACATTTAATTAATTTAATATTTATGCTAACATGACATCACGGGTCAACCTAGTTGGACTAGAAGATGGACCGGTTTAAACCTAACGGGCCACCAAAACGGGTCCACCTCCAGTTTAGGTTTCAAAATATGGGCATGTTTGGAACCTAGGATTAGGTGGTATTAAGTGGTATGGAATTGCATTTGGTCCAATGTAAATTCCATCCCATTTAGAAAAGACCGGAAGAATTGGATTAATTCAGGTATCATATCATTAGTTACAAAAGTAGACATGACGTGAATTCCACCATATCTCTAGGCCTCACATTGATGCATTTGTTTTACATGTGACATTTGAGCAACATATGTGTACATGTGACCAGAATAAGTTGTGAACTTGGTTTGTTGATTACAATTCTTTGTCTCAAAGGAAGAATTTGAGCCCTAATGTGGAATCAGATGGTCAAAAGGCTATAATATTTCCAGACATGTAATCACTATTCAATAGTGGTGTTAATTCCATCTGATTCAATTCCATACCATTTAATCCCGCAAACCAAACAGGCTTAGCCAATGACACATTCAACTAGTTGTGTTGATGATGAGTCCATTCCTACCCAGTACAACAACTCAGTAATTGAATCAGTGAATCATGTAACACTTTTGCCTTACTGAGTAAACTCCGTGAATTTTCTTTATACAGGCCATCACCTATTTTACCATATCATTTCAGTGGATGAGTAGAAAATTGAAGTATATCCAAAGCTAAAGTGGACCACACTATGAATTGAATACCTACCATTGAAAACTTCTCGAGGTCGATTAAGTTGATATTTTTGTTTATTGTGATTAACCAGGCTCAACTCTGATACAACTTTGTTGTAATCCCGAAACCTGACAAACATGCCTAACCCTAGGTATTAGAAACTTGGATCTAATACTACCGTTGATCAGTGTGCTTTATAAAAGCATGTTCAACAAAGTTAAAACAATTATAATAACTAGAATAACCAAAATAATGAAGCAAGTAAACACATAACACATTAATTTTATATGAAGAATTCTTTAAAAAAAATCACAGCATAAAACGACAAAGATCTCCACTATAATTAAAACCTTAGAGTTACATCACTCACCTTTTTCGATTATAGAAGCATTCAATCTCTCCCTGCAATGCGCACTTAGGAAAACTCCTAGCCCTTAAGAAAATTCATTCCTAAGCTTTAACAAGTGTAGAAAACCCTCTTACTTTGCAAAACCCTTGTCCTTAGAGAGAAAACATTATGCTCACCAAGCATTAATATAAATTAGGACTCGAACATCTGACTTATATTAATCTGTGTAACTGCCGTCGGTCGGACCGGTGCACCGTTGATCGAACGGACAACCAACTGTCAATTGAACCAATAAAAACCCTCTCGTACTATTGTCGATCAGATCGAGAGTGTCTTGTTTCTTGCTCTGTCTGAGAGAACTTGCCACACTGTCGATCAAACCGACAGTGGAAGAATCCAAGGCATGTGCACAACAATGTTTTCACTTCATCCATGTTTGCATGACCTTATGAACAACTTATACGAAATATAAGCATTATTGTGGGCCCTAGGAAGGTTTCAATAATGGACATCATTATTTCTACTGTTTTATGTGGTGTGGTACACTTGCGCTTTCGATATGATTCAATTTTGGGACCAAGCCTTAAAGTTATCAGGAAAGTGTACAGGGTGGATAAGACACATATATCCCTAGTGGGCCCCACAGTTTACTCAGTAGGCAATCCGCGTCCCAAAGTCAAACCATATCATGCAGTGCCTCGTATGACATTTTCTTGGAACTTTTACTATAAAATGCCTCCCGGATTAGGTTCCACCAAATAGTGCCTCCTAGTCCCTAGAGCTCATTTCCTCAGCATCTTGGCAAGGTGTTTTCAAAGTTGAAAGTACATTACTGCCCTCATTTTTTCTTTCCTTTTCCAAGAGAAGAGAGGAGCCAAAATTTGTTGGGCCGCCATAGTTTGTGACTGATGTCCAATCCATCCAACAGGAGCACACTAATATAATTATTAGGCAAACCAAAAATACTGGGCCGATCACAAGGTAGGCCAATCCATAAATATACATCACTCAAAACAACAAATTCAAGTGTAGCCCTTTTGATGAGTTGATTGGCCTTGTTTTTGGTTCATACGATCGCCATGGTGGGGTGCATATGTTGGACGGCTTGGATGTTATATAATACCACATGGGGCCCACAAGTCTCGGCTTTTACTATTTTTTAAAGAAAAAATTGGATGAAGGCATTTTTGTAATTTCCATCTTAAAAAAGCATTACTAGGTTCCTAGCGAATTTTGTGATGAAAATTCCTATTTTCTTTCTAATTTTGAGGTAACATAAGATGGATGAAAATTCCTATTTTCTTTATAATTTTGAGGTAACATAAGATGGATGGTCCACATCCTGGCATGGTAGAAAGAGATATATGATAAAAATGAGAGGTTGATTTTGAGGTAACATAAGATGGATGGTCCACATCCTGGCATGGTAGAAGGAGGTTTATGATAAAAATGAGAGGTGGTTACACCTACTCCTACATTAATACAGAGGGATTGACTTCACATAAATGTGATCCATTCCATCCATCAGGCACATAACTTTATTGTCATTCATCTCAAAATTCCAAAGATCCAAAACTTAGGTGGGGCCCTAACACAGGGACTAGTGTCAGATCTTGCCTTAAAACTATAAATTCATGTGGTATTCCCCCGGTATGACTTTTGGTGAGTTACTTCGCCTTGATGAGGTGAATCAGATGAATGGAAGGGATGGCATATAAACACGATGGGTACCCATCTCAACTGTTCCATATGGTGTGGCCCACCGGAGTTTTGGATCGGCCTGATTTTTGGATTCTACTGTGAATATGAGGCAATGGACCTGATAGATAGGGTGAATCTCATGTTTGCTCCTCCACCTGGTGCTCAGTTAGCTGTTGGTAAGCCCACCATTCTTATCCCTGAGCGAGTTAGCTATTGGCTACCTCAGTAGCTATCTCACTACTGAAGTGACGTCACTAAGTTTTGTGGGCCCCACCATGATGTATATGTTGTATCCACACCGTCCATCCATTTGGAGAGATCATTTTAAGGCATGAAACAAAGAAAGAGGCAGATCCAAATCTCAAGTGGACCCACCACAGAAAACAGTGGGGGATTGAATGCATACCATTAAAAACATGGGGGCCACAAAAGTTTTCGATCAAGCTTATATCTGAGCTTTCCCTTCTTCCATGTCTGTGTGAACTTATTAACAGGTTGGATCTCAAATAAACATCATAGTCGGCACTAAGAAGGTTTCAACAGTGGCATCACTGACCCTACTGTTTTCTGTGGTGGGTCCAGTCGAGCTTTGGATATGTGTCATTCCTTTTCTCATGTCCTAAAATGATCTCTCCAAATGGACGGATGGTGTGGACACAACATATACTTCATATTGGGGCCCACAGTGACAGTGACAGGGGTGATATACCACTAAAAACTTATTGTGGGTCACAAATTTTTTGGATCAAGCTATATTTATCTTTTCTTCCCTTCATCCAGGTTTGTGTGACTTTATCAACGGGTTGAAAAGTTTTTAATAGTGGAATGTTCATTCATCACTGTTACCTATAGTATGGTCCACCTGCGATCTTGATCTTAATTTTCGGGCTCATGTCCTAAAATGACAAAATGAATCAATGGCGTGGATATAGAATACATAAATCAAGGCAGTAAGGGCCGCACCATCTTGGGTGAGACTGGGCCGCACCTAATATGCCCCCGCAAGTGGGGCAAATGTTTGGGTAATCCAGACCATTGCCCTGATAAGTCCCTGTGAACGGTAGAAAATCTGCCGGATTGTTGGTGTAATTGTGTGATGAACCATGTATAGCTACACATCAGAAGGTTAAGATTGCAGTATAGGAGGTTTCTAGACGCGGTCCATCTACCATGGGACACAACAAACCAATGGAATAGAAAGATAGGGGCCACAGTAATGAGATTTCATTAGAAAATGGGGTGGGTTATTCATGATTGGCCGTGGTCTAGCCCAGCTCAAACACTGGGGCTTAGATTTCAAGACCTAGTAGAGCCCGCACGCCAAGTTTAGTGGCCCAAGCTCAGGCCCTTTAGTGAGGGGTCACCTAAGCTGGGTCTGCACCCAGGCCCATTGTCGCCCCTAGCTGTAGGTTATGCTTATTTTTGGTTTGGGTGGGGTTTGGCTAGGCCTGGCTAGTGGGTCCAGCCCAACATTGATGCCCCAAAGGCCTAGCCCAAGCCTGTCATAGGCCTAGCACCAAGGGTAGTAATGTGACGGGTAGCTTCCCAATCCGATGAGCCTGATTTAGCTCTAGGCAGACTTGGATGTACTAGCTTGGCCTGTGGCTGCGCTTGGACTTCCCATGGACGGTCCAATCAATTTTGGGTAGAGCTTGGGCTTGAGATTTTAGCTCAATCCAGCCGGATCTAACCGGACTTTACATTTATACGTGTTGCATTTCACAAATATGCCATTCAAAACCTTGGTTTCCATCCATCTTGAATGAAGAGCATAGTTTCTTTCCTCTAAAATGCCTATTTCTTTGTGCATGTGTGACCCACTGAATCAACTGATGAAATAGGGATTTCATTAAAATTTAGGCCAGGCCCAACCAATTTTTGGGCTTGGGTTTGGGCCTCTTGTGCTAGGCCCATGTTAGACTTGGGCCTTGGGTCTTATGTGTTGGGCCAGGTCAGGGCCTATTGCCAACCTACCTTATATGGAAGGCCCAAGTCCAAAAATTGATTAGTCCCACTTTCCAATATAAATGTTCCTAATCCATCCGTTGATCAAACATTTAGAGAAATGCAACTAATGCTCAACGTGGAAGATGCATGTGTTACCTTAAGAAGTTGGGTCCAGCTAAAATGACCACTGGAAGCTTTACTTGAAAATTGATTAGGCCATGAATGCTTGGCCCAAAGCCAACCATGAGCCAAGCTAATAGATCCAAGACCGATCCAAATGCTGGGGTAGGTCAACCGGCCGGTTGCCACCACTACCTGTAGGCTGTCTATATAAGGGCCAGGCCTGGGCTGCCTTAGGCCTGAATTTTGAACTGTTTGGGCTAAAGCCTATTCCAAATTTTGATTTTGCTTGGCCCAAGCCAGTGTCTTGAAAATAACACGGCAAGATTTTTGAGCCATGTTCCATCCTATTAGATGTTGTTAACGCCAAAAATTGGTTAATAGATGTTGGTTAGGGACCAACTTTAGATCTTCGCCGCTTGATGATGTTGATGGAGATGGATGATGCAAATTGTGGGACTTGAATTCAAAGAGAGAGAGAAACCGTGAGGGGGGTGCCGGTTGTGCTGGTGGAGGACCCTCCGAAGCTTAAGTCAATTAGGCTTATTAAACGTAAGAACTTTTGGGCGTACGTGATTAATCGTGTCTCGAATGACGTACCTGGAGATGATGTGGTAGGGTCCTCATATATATGATGGGGCAACCGACGTCAGTAGCCTAGGCTGCTCGGATGGAGTGGCTGTCCTATGATAGGCGCTGGAATTAAAGGCTGAGGCCTCAACATAGACGAGGCCGAGGCCATGTGGTCTGCCATCTGTTGAATCATCGAGATGAGTGAACTTACAAATCTTAACCCCAAGACGCGTCTTTAGTTGAGTTGTTTTTTAGTTAGTTGGCTATATGAAAGACATTCATAGCCGAGGCCTCGGCCTCGGTTTTGACTAAGGTCAAAGGATTGGAGGCTGAGGCCTTGGCCTCTGCTTTGTAGAATTTGGAATCAGGTGATGACGAGGAAGGTGTTTGCTCTTCTCTATGACGCTTGGTATCCCGAGGAAAGGTCCTCAGTTCCAATTTGAGGTCTGGTGGTCAGGAAGTCATCTAATGTCAGAGGCCGAGCCTGAGGCCTCAGACCTCACTTGCTACTGAAGATAAGTGAGGAGGCTTCTTGCCTTGACCGGCTTTGATCCTTCATTAGCACGTGTGATCAGCTAGCCATAGTGAACCATATATCGACGATTGCGCATCCTCCACGTCATGATTAGGGACATGCCTAGAATTACCCATAATAGATGCCAAGATTTTATGGTCTCTAGCTTTAGTTTTTCTTGTTGAAAAGTGAGCTTGGCCATTTAAGTGCTTTTTGACATATTGTTGGTAGTGGCGCATGATTGTGTGAATACCAACTTTACGAAAGTGAATTTGAATCGGGTGACGTATCATGTTACTTTTCGCAGTGATGTGACGTATCATGTTACTTTTCGCAGTGATGATCCAAACAAAATCCCAAGACGTGTTCTATGAGAAAACCGTGAAATAATCCACACCTTTAGCAATCTTGATTGTGGAGCCCACGCAATGACGAATGGAGGTTGGCCAACCCATGTTAATAGTGGTGCGAATGTGGCCAAATTCTATATAAGAGGAAAACCTAAGAGAGGGAGAGATTGATTTGGAATGTACTCTCTCGCATATGCTATCTTATTCAAATATACCTCTCATAAGATTCTTGGCAATTTGGGCATGAGATTTTGCTCAATATTAATACAAAGATCTTGCACTCTTAGGTGCCATATTTGAAGCTCAGAATGTGCAAGTCAATCTTGGACCTGCCACGCATGTGGTCATTCTAGTGGCCCCACCACATGAGGTCCACAACCAACATATATTCCCCCCCCTTTTTAGCCCATTTAACAAAAGTCACTCTCTTGTAACTAATTTGAAATGAAGTCCTACCTATTATCTACCAGTAGAAAAATCAGTACAGGCAATTGATTACGTGAACTATAAACATATTTTCAAAATGATGTAATTGCCCTTGAATTGCTCTTCCCACTAAGAAACCAAAAGAATTAAATGGATTCATCATAATGTTTGTGTGGCAGCCGCTCCGACCATTTATTGCATCAGCTGTTAGGACGTGAGATCAAAAGTATAGCAGATACAAAAGTTCAAGTTGGTCAACCACAGAAAACAGTGGGGATGGGAATGCCTCACACTAAAATCTATTCAGTGCCACTGAAGTTTTGGGTCAGACCGATATTTTGTTTAACATTCATCTTGGCAGGACTCACCTTGTGAATGGTTTGGGTGGATAATTAGGGAGGTTTAAAAGGTGACCCTCTCTGTGCCCATTGTTTCCTTTGGTGTGGCCCACTTGGATATTTTGGTTTTTTTCCCCTTCTTTCTCCCCTGCGCCTGTAGTGTGGGTCACTTCTCTTTTTCGTTGTTTTCCTAGGGCGAGCCCTTCTATTGTATCTTTTCAAGCTTTGCCCTGTATAAACAATAGGAGCATATTGCTCGATTGCTTTCTAAAAAAAAAAAAAAAAAGGGCAAAACTTTAATCACGAACCGGTTTGGCACTCTAATCAATTTGGGCTGTTCATTAAATCTGGGCCACTCTTAAAGGGTCAAGATGAAAAAGCCGCTGACGGGCACACGCTGCCAGGCCTGCCACAATCTAAACCAAAATTTTGAATTGGGCCAACCCAATGGGCTCCACTCCAGCAGTCCAAACTCTGGGGCCCAGCCGTACGACATGCCCATCCAGTTGAAAGGCCCATACCTTAACCGTAAAATCATAGGATAATCAATGGTAACATTCGAGCTTATGTTTCAAATGGCTAGAACTACAGAAAATGAATATTGTCCATGGCCCATCCGTTGGTGAGCCTACTCCTGAAGTGGGCTTCACTAATGCATATGGTCCAACCAGAAGACCATAATTTTACTTAGCAGTTTCAGCCTGGGGTAGATAGGGCTGTACATCGAGCCGAGTCTAGTCGAGGTGGGCCAAGCTTGGCTTGACTCGTCTGTGCTTTCCTCGAGTTCGAGTTCGAGCTCACCCTCGAGCTTACCATTGGAGCTTGCCTTGTTTGCTAAAACTTTCGAGGCGAGCCAGTGGATCGAGTTAAGTCGAGCTTGCTCCCACCTCAATTTATTATATTTTTTACTACAAAATACAAATTAAAAGTCAACAATATTAAGTTCGAGAAGTCATACATATATTAGGGGAGAATAGTATTTCTACAGGTAGGACCCCACCATTAAAATGACCTAGCTCTAATCGGTTTTTTCTTTGGCCAAGTCACACATGCATTGAATGCAGACCACTAGTAATATTTTATGAACCATAATTAACATAGTACATGCATAGCTCACCACATGAATGGACTGCCCTAATTATTGTGTGGACCATCTTCATGATGAGGCCTAGTTGATTCGTGGATCAGATGCACCACATCCCTCGTAAAATTGCAATCAATAGCTGCATATGGTGTTTGGTCTAACCATAGCCCCTGTTTTGTAGATATGTATGATGTGTGGTCTCATTGTAGCACCTGTGTTTGTGTAGCGTGTAAAACATACAACCACTGTGTGCTCACCATGTTTTGTAATTGAAATTACTCAATCCATCAGATATGCTCAACAAGGAATGTTCTTACCTGAACAAAATAGTAGGATTAAGAAACCCCCCAATGTATGAGGGTTTTGTATGTCCTAAGCTTAGACCCCAATGTGTGTGTGGGGGAGGGGGGAGGGAGAACCAAGAAATAAGAAGATTATGGTTTTTTTTTTAACAAATATCTATATGAAACAAGTCGAGCTCGAGCCGAGTCAAGCTTGAATCGGGTCGAGTCGAGTCGAGTGACCCAATGGTCGAACTTGACTCGATTTCTGACTTGAGCTCCTAAATGAAGCTTGGCTTGACTTGCTCTACTGAATCGAGTCGAGCCGAGGCGAGCTTTTTCGAGTCGAGTCAATCGAGTTTCTCGAGCTGACTCGGCTCATGACCAGCCCTAGAGGTAGAGCGGTCAATGGCTAGGCTTGGGCCAGGTCGAGTTTTCCCCAAGCCAGGACTGCAAAGTAAAACCTAGGCCCAAGACCGGTCCAGGTCCAGGCTCGACCGTTGGCCAGTGATGATCATGCACGGCCGAGCCGGAGCAAGGCCACCCACCTGTGGTTTGAAATCGATCGATTTAGTCGTTAGAAGATCTAAACAGTGTAGAAATCCTTATGGAAAGCTTGGATTTCACACGTGTTTCTATATTGGCACGTGTACCTGTGTGGATGGGCGAGGCTCCACCACACGCGCGTTGAATTAGGAAATCTCTGATAAAATAGGACTCGGATTGCAGAGTGTAGAACACAGTACCAATGTCGGTACTGTGTGCTCTGTGGGCCCATCATGATGTATGTGTTATATCCACACCATCCATCCATTTTTCCATATCATTTTGGACCATGAGCCCAAAAATGAGGCATATCCAAAGCTCAAGTGGACCACACCAGTGGGGACAATGACACCCTCCGTTGAAACCTTCTTATGGCCTACAATGGTTTATTTGCCATCCAACCTGTCATAAGGTCACACAAACATGTATGAAGGGAAAACACACATATATCAGCCATATCAGCTTGATCCAAAACTTTTGTGCCCCCAAGAAGTTTTCAAGGGTAGGAGTTCAATTCCCACCCTTTCCTGTGGTGTGATACAATTGAGCTTTGGATCGGCCTCATTTTTGGGCTCATGCCCTAAAATGACGTAGGGATTTGATTGGGCCATTTGTTAGTATGGTCTTAACAAAGCATGTTTAAAAGTTGTTAGGTCAGGTAGGTTGAGGATACTTCGGCTCCATCTCTAACAACAACATGTTATCCAATTAAATCCCATCATATTAGATCACCACAAAAGTCCATAGCGGTAAGTTCAGCAATTTACATATGTCACCATGATGTATACCTAGCCATTTTGTCACCAGGCAATGTACTTGCATATATTCAGAGATGGATCACATGTGGCCCAACCACTATGAAAGTTCTGATTACCTGATGTGGTGGGATTTGATTTGCTTACGTGCCTAGAGGTAGGGCCTAATCCATAACATACTCGACCTAACAACTTTTGAACACACTTTCTCATCGGGTCACTAAGGACATCTATGATGGCAGGGTCATCAAGCAATCTGACTCTCATATATTCATCCCTCTAATAGATGCCGATTGCTTGCTTGCGGTGGCTGTAGGGGATTCCTGTAGCCTAAGTTTTGTGGGGCCCACATGATGTATGTTTTATATTCATGCTGTCCATCCATTTTGCCTGCTCATTTTAGGGTATACGTCCAAATAAGAGGTAGCGATATGGGACCAAGCTGGGTACTTCTATTAAGAGCCATTGATTCTTGCACGAGCCAACAAGAGATCCACTAGTTTGTCTAGGAACATGTTTATGGCTTTGATTTGGATGGATCAGGGACTCATCTAGTGGTTTTTCCGCTGGGCCCAACACTCTGATTGCTTTAATCGAATTTTCAAAGGTTTTTAATTGTTGAAGTTTTGTTTTAACTGTTAAAACCCTTTTAAACGCACTTGATGATAACCTGATGACCCTGATCTAATGGCCCACTTTTGATTAGCATGTGATATGATTATTAGTGGATTCACTATGACAGTGAAAGGATTGAGTTATGAGTATATGTATGGATGAGGCGGATTGACGGGCTCTCTTCACAGTAGGTTATACTGAAGTTCATAGGGTGGCGGGCCACTATACTGGGTGCACCCCTGAAACCTTAACCCTTTCCTGTTTATATGATCTTATACCAGAGGAGAGAAAAAGCTAGCCCTGAATGTCCCTACCCCATGAGATGTGTGAATGTGAGGGAAAAGAGAAACTATGTGCTGAGAGAGTTGAGATCTACGACCTCTTGATTGTCCTCATGTGTGGTCCACTTGTGTGGATGGTGTAAGTCTTCCTTGGCATCTACCAGAGGATTAGAAGTTGGGCTATATTGATTCTCTGGTACTGGGATAGATCAGGGAGAGACTCATTGGTTTAGGAGATCGGCATCACAAACATTTTTTTTGTGCACATCGCGTACAGGTATGATCTCCACCATTTATACATATTGTTTAATTGTAGAAATCTAATGTTATTTCAAATGGAGATTCTTGGGATGGGTCCAATGATCAAATTGTATTGTACCATATTTCACTGTGTTTGTACGCTGGGGACCCAACATAATTTGTATCAAATGGTTTCCTCTCTTGATGGTAAGAGTGAAACCGTGAATCCCGACTATACGTATTGGAAGAAATATGATTGATTTCTCAAGGCATGGATCAAGGGATGCTCTTTAAAGAATCTTTCAATCTTGAGGTGAGACTAGAGACCTCTACAAAGTTTTAGATCTACTTAAAAGATGCCCATGTAGGCAATTAGCAAATATGAGAGTTTTAACTTACCTAACAACTCCAACTCTGTAGGAATGGTAGATCTCGTCAATTTACATTTGTGATGATTTGGGTATAATATGTAAGCATTATTGATAAAGATGAAGTCTTATGATTTTTAATGGACTTGGACCAAAGTATGAAGTTTTTTCACAATCATGCTTAAGCCATCATCCCCTCATACTCTGAAACTATAAATCTTCTTCAGAGTCATGAGATTTGGAATCATGCCTATGTTATTGATGATCCACATGTTTTAAACTACAATATTACTCTCCTTGAGCGACAACGAAATATAGGAGATTTTTTTTTTTGTAGTCAATGTAATTTAAGGAATGAAATCCTTACTTTTTGTGCTCAGCGTTTTATTCCAACTACTCACAATTGTGTGCGTAATTCCCATGGAGCTAGCTAGTAATGATCATTCTTCAAGTAAGAGTAAGGGGCTATTTGATTTTTGAGAAACAAAATAGAAATTAAACTTTTGAAAACAATTAGATTAATGTGATTTACCCTACAGATTCCTGTTCGATAATCTCAAGTTCTAAAAATAATGAAAAACATATATCAATAATTAAATTTTACTTGATTAAACACGCTCGATATGATTAAAACTTATCTTTGTCAATCTTTTAAGCCAGAAAGTCTGTTCCTAATTATCCTAGGTGAATGAGAGATGAGAGGTAAACATGTCTGCCCTTGGGTAGGGCCAAGGAGACACCCTATCCACATATAACATGCAAGTGGACCCCACAAGTTGACGCATGTGTAATGACGAGTGGTGGAGGGAGAAAATCTCTCTCTCTCTCTCTCTCTCTCTCTCTCTCTCTCTCTCTCCCCCTCCCCATAAGGTGATGGCTAAAGGGGTTATGTCCAAGGCTCTCTGCATCTAGGGCTTTCTTTTGGGATATGATCTATTTATAAGGAGTGTTGTGGGCTCGGGGAGAGACACTCGTTATAGTACTCTGCTAACCTATAGTTTTCTATATGCTTCATTATATTGGAACCTATGTTCTTGTCTTATCCCATGAATGTATATCCGATCCAATCCTTCTATTGCCATTGCCATCCACCAAAGACCCAATGGCTATACAAATCAAGTGGTGTACCCTCAGATATGGACCATCAAATTATCATTAAGTGCAATTAAAACCTTTCTAATGATAAAAATAAAGGTTTAATAGTTAAAAACATTTGTAAAGCATTTAAATACATTTTGAGTGCTGATCCCAATGATAAAGACCATTCGATGAACCTTTGATATCTTAGATCTATGTCATAAATAAGTTCCTAAGAATCTAGTAGATCTCTTATTAGCGCATGTGAGTATTAAATGACCTTGATAGATGCGCCCAACCACACACACTTTTATTGGCCACTTGATGACCTCCTAAAGCGGCTAAAACACATATAATTAAGACCTTGACTCGCACATTCTCAGGTTTAAGGATTAATAAGATTTAATGCATTTTCAAGTCAATCATAATCTAAGCATAATCGGCTTGGTCTAGTGACTTGACCTTGATCTACCAATGTAAGTGCCTTATATATCTAACATCAGGAATCTATATTTATGGCACACTCACTCTTCTATGTGGGTTAGAGCAAAAGCACATCGACCTAACGTTGTGCTCGATGGTGGTGACCTTCCATCCTAACTCATTATCAGTCTCTTCACATATGATGACCATATCCATAATCAGAATGATGACAACAACCACATGTTTATTCTATAACCCGTTAGATAGTCATGGTATAACAAGATACTGAGATCCATGGACCATAACTCTCCCTTGGTCAATGACCGTTGTGTCTAACCTCAATTTCCTAAGGACATCTAGAGGAGAGGAATCCCTTTCATTTAACCCATATTCATGTATGTTTTAGCTACATACACATTAACTAAGTCATAACAACTGGTCCATCTAGGACACTTCAAAATCATGATTTACGAATAAGATCATTAATGTCACATATACATCACTAGTGGACAAAGTTCATAATGATTTTCTAGGGCACAACTCCACATATGCTTTAAGCACAAAAATAAGATAATACTCAAGATGTATCCTAGAAACAACTTAAGGAACAAACTTTTAAGGTGGAGTGCCAGATTTATGGAAAGCTTGGATAAATTAGTCTATGATACTGGAAGTGGTTCAATTATATGTTTTAAGCCAATGACATTCCCCAAGCCCTAGCTACAGTTACAAAATTGTTGATTCTCAAGACTTAGGATAGTTACTGGACAATAGTGCTTCCACAAGTAGTGGCAATCGGTTGATTTGACGCACTGGCCAATTGGACTGTTTCACTTTTTAGCTTGGTTCGAGCTAAGATTGGCTGGGTGGGTTGTGGGCAAAGAAAGTAGCCTGTTTAGTTAATGGGTTGGGCTTGATTTTAAGCCAACCTAACATAACCAACCCATAAATTGAAACAATGGGCCGGGACAAATGACTTAATTGTACCAAATCCATACCAGAAATAAAAGTATCCTAATATATACGTGTGATTGCTCTTTTGCAAGTGTGTAGATGAGATGAAATAAACACGTAAAAATAAAAATTGATACTATAAGTATGTAATAACAAGCTCCATAAATATGAAAACTCCAAGAATAATAAAGCAACTTGATATCATCATCTATGCCTTGTCTCAACTAATTAGGGTTAGTTTCATGAATCCTTTTCTTCCATTCCTCGCTATGGCCATAATTTCATTCAAACCACAGGTTATCAAATCTTTTCTTACTACCTCCACATATGCCCTTTTGGGCCTCCTCCTTACCTTTTTAGAGCCTTTAACTTGTACCACACCTTCTAACCAGCACCAAAGAAGTCCAATATGAAAGATTAAAGTTAATATATCAGTTGGGTTGTGTAAGTCAGTTAAGCCTAAGCTGATTATAAATAAATGGTTTGGGTTGGGTCAAGTTTGGGATTTAGAAGTTTTAAGTGGGTTGGATCATTAGGTAGCGGCTTGTGGTAGGGCTAGATTTCTTGACTCGTGACCTGAATTGAACTTGATCCACTACTAGGCCCAGCTTCCACTCATATGATTAGAGATCTAGGTAAACTTTAATATCTTCAGCCACTGAAAGGAACTATTTTTTTTTTTTTTTTATCATGATTGGAAATGGAGAAAAATTATCTATTTCTCATGTTAGTGATGCTAGCATGACTGTTGGGTGTAGAAACTTATATTAACTTGGAATATAATTTTGTGTATGAAAAAGCTTCCCTTGGCCTACTAGTTACTTGCTAGGTTTCCTCATACAATTAAGTTGTCAATATCTTTACAAAGCCTCTACCACATGATGTCTTTTAAGATCTATGTTTTAAACTTGGCCTTCATATTACTCCTCATGTCAGGGGTAGTAATAGAGAGGAGAAATCCATGTTACAATAGGATTAATTTAACTAATTAGAGAAATCCATGATAGAGAGTTGCCATGCGTTATTCACATAAATCCACCTTTAACATCTTAGTACAAACCTGTACGATGCCTTGTTGAGATGTTGGTTAGATGGAATTGTATGGATGCATACAATATGTTTTCATCAACTACATATCCTAATCTGAATAGATATTAATCCCCACTATGTGCTAGATAAAGGTGATTCAAGTGATGGCTCTAGCTTGTACCACTCGATGACACTTGATGAATTACATGTGTATCACTCAATGATACTTGATGAATTACAAGTATGGTTTAGTTCTAAATTACATTGCATGATGAATGAATGACATGTTAATCTTACTTAATAGTAAGTACTAGAGATGAGATGATACATAATAATAAAGGAATGTGTTACTTGTGTGATTATTTTCTACTAGATGGTTGGATTTAAGGCGTTACTTGTTGAACCTCTAATTTATACATCTTCTAACTCATTACATTACATTATATGCATAGTTTACATGTTTAAAAGTCCCATCTAATGCATGTTTTGTGTTGTAGGAATGAGAGAGAACCTTCACCAAATTGACGATTAAAAGAAGCATGTAGAAGTCATCTTTAATGATGATTGAAGGTGGGCCAAACGAGGAAGAAGAGTAAGAAGAGAATAGAGAGAAAGAAAGAAAGAAAATCAAAGAAAACATGGGCTAGACCGGTCTTGACTGGTTGGCCAAGGAGGCCACGACCGGTCTTGACTGGTCGGCCACCAAGGCAGCCCCCTATGAAGCCCGCCGGAGCAAGGACCAAACTGGTCCGACTGGTCTTGACCGGTCGGACCATGTGAAGGCCACCCCTCCTGCACTCTCTG
The DNA here is from genome assembly GCA_003013855.2 of Liriodendron chinense. Classification (NCBI taxonomy): domain Eukaryota; kingdom Viridiplantae; phylum Streptophyta; class Magnoliopsida; order Magnoliales; family Magnoliaceae; genus Liriodendron; species Liriodendron chinense. The sequence continues at coordinate 219,744 of PVNU02002470.1, forward strand.
TACATAGCCCAGACAGGTTTGACCAGTCAAGACCAGTCAGCTACTTGAAAAAAAATCGACTTTCCAGCAACTTCTCATTGAAGCTCCGAATTTTCATGTGCTGTGCGTAAGTGTTGTGCAATTTTGGAAGATTCTAAGTTGGTGGGGCCTCTCCATTTAAAAGGACATCTAGGTTTCGTTCCTAAGGCATCATAGAAGGCTAAGGACTTTGTGGGAGGTGAAGAAAATCGTCGTGGAGCGTCTACAACTCTCTCGAATCCGATTTTTCATATTTTTTGTTAGTTTTTTTGTTGCTTTTAGTTGAAGCATGATAATGCTCGGCTAGAACCTCTTAGCTAAGGCTAAGAGGTGAAGCTTGTAGCTAGTTATCATGTAAAATTCGTTTGATTCAAGTACTCTACCTAAAGTTTGAATTTTTAAGTTTAGTTTGAATAAAAGTTGGTATTTTTGAATGTTTTATGAGAGTTCATGTGCTTCAGACATGGGTTCCTTGCAATTCTCTGAAGTTATCATGTTTGGATTGATTAGGTTCGAATTGTAGTAATCGTAGAGTATACCATAGTCCATTGGCATGGTTGTTACTTTGAAGGCTACATATTTGGTTCTATGTGCTTCATTAGAACTAGAATCTTATTTTCAGATTTAAGTGGAGATTGTTTGTATTTGATAGCTAAATCTTCCAACTAGAAGAGAGATAAAACTTCGAATCTAGTTGTGCTTATGCTTGGATGAATGAATTCACATGAGACTACTACAAGTGGATCCTTGAGGCCTTAGTTTCGTTAATTACAGATTTTTACAAAGTTACTGTTTTAAGTTAGTTTTCGAATTTGAATCCTAAAATTGCTGAGATTAGAGTTGTTATAATAGTTTAAATTGGTTTACGCTAATTCCCTGTGGATCGACCTCGGTCTTACCGAGAATTATTACTACATCGCAGCCTTGCACTTGAGGCGAGCGAACATTACTTAGATGATGCCAACCAAGAGGTGTATTTAAGGTATGTATACCAAAAGGCATGATTAATTTTCTCACAAGAATACCTTTGGTGCAGTTTTACTCTTAGAAAATGACTTCAGATATCTTAGTTAGTGGGAAAAAAATGGACACTATAGTGGCCCTATCTTGATAGAGGACGTTCGTGTTATAATAACCTCGACATTATTTCCTCACCAGTAGATATATATGCTTCTCTTGATGATGTGAATACTAGGTACGTTATGTCGATCATATGCTAACATTGTCGATTTAGCGTATGATATGCTGGGTAGTTTCGTAATGATCTAGGTGTGGGGCATGCATAAAGTTTACTCTTTCTTTGGATCAAAGAGTTTCTAGATGAACTAGGGTTGTCAGGTGATCAAGTTATGATGACAAAAGTACAAGGCATAATGTGCGACTGAATGTGCTAGACAGCGAGAGTTACCATTATAGAGACAATGTCGACTAAAAGAGGATCAGTATAACTCTTTAATCCTTTTGGTTAAGAAATTGTATTTAATATATGTATTTAGTAGATTTGAGCACAAATTAGTTTTAGGCAAGTGAGAGATTGTTAGAGTTGGCCTTGAAAAATCAACGAGCACCCTAATCCACTGGCAGTGTGGATGGGATAGGGTCAATATTAGCTAGCAATCTTGATAAATATTAATCCCTTAATTAATATTTATTATCACCAACACTTATGATGATAAAGGTTATTGAAGAGTGATTCTCTGTAGTTCTTAGGAATTTGAGATTGGACATGACAATCGTTGACCGAAGAGAGTTGTGATTGATGGATCTGCCTTATTGAGCCATGATTAAAACAAATACTTAAGACATATATGTGAACATTACACTATGAGATGAATGATCATCTTGTGCAAGGAGACTATTGGGTCAAAATGAAAAGTGTTCACCATAGGAAATTGACTTGATGTCAATTATACCTTTGTCCTTACCCATGCAAGAATGTAAGTGTGCTATGGATATAGAATCATGGCAATCGACCCTTGGACACTTGCATTGGAGGATCGAGATTAAGTCACTATTCTGGGGGCTACTTAACTTAGACTATGATCAATGTGATTAAGAATTGATAGTGCATGAAAGGTGATTAATCCTTAAACATGGGTGCATGTATGGGTCATGATCTTAATTAGGCTGTTTTGACACTTTATGAGGTTTTTTAGAGGCCACTGAATATGGGTTTAGTTGGGTACGTTCATCAAGACTCATTGATTCTTGTTTATACTAACATAGGATCCACTAGGTTTACCTGGGAACTTATTTATAATTAGATCAAATCAGATCAGGGATTCATTAAGGACCATCACTTAAAGTTTTATTCTAACTGTTAAAATTGTTTTGATCACATTTGATGATGATATGACGTCTACATTTGAAGGTCCAATACTTGATTAGCATGGGGTCTAGATCTATAGCAGGTGGTCTTAATAGTGAAAGTATTGGATCATAAGTATATGCATGTAAAAGGCGGATCAATAGACTTCCTTTGTATTAAGGTACAAAGAAGTTGTAAGTGGTGGAATCTCATACCAAAGTGTACCACTGAAATCCTAACTCCTCCTTATTTATATATCCTATTATAGAGAGGAGAACAACTCTAGAAAGAGCCCTGGATATTCTCCCTTTGGCTTCATTATAAGAAAAAGAGAAAAGAGAGTTTGATTTATCCTTCTTCTATCTTTTATCATTCTTCTTCTCTTCTGCATTCTTCCCACATGTGATCATGTGGGGTCCACTTGGTGGACAACATGCATCTTCATTGGCTCCTATCAAAGGCATAGATGTGATTCTCTCACCTCATCTATCTATGATAGAGTGAAAAAAGAACTCTTAGTGTAGAGGATTTATATTGACTATCATCATTTGAAGAACAACTTTGCAATTCTCATCACGCAAGGTAAGATCTTCTTGTTCTTCTCTTTTTTTTTACACACACTCACACCCCACACACACGCACACACTCACACTACAATGGGATTTCACCATAATGGGTACTCAAATCCATGACCTTGTGTTGAAACTCTTGTGAGTCTACCACCAAGGTAAGATCTTAATCATTCTTTAATGTGTTTTAAGTTCGTAGAAATCTAAAATTATCACAACAGGTTCCTAGGCATTAATTAATTTGAATTTTTGAAAATTCTTTAATTTTCATTGTGTTTTTTTACTTAAAAAACCAATAGGTAGTACCACAACAACAAATCAAGCTTGAAGTTCTGATATTCAAATAGTGCATATTACTAACCTTTGGATCCAAACAATTTACGACTCTATATAATTTTGGATTACTTGCATTTATTCCCATAACAACTTCAAGCTTGGAGTTCTTATGTTCGATTAATGCACCAGAAGACTCAAGTTTTTTGGACTTTGTGCCACTCAAATGAGCAACCAAACAATTCAATAGTACATTAAGGATTACATCACCTCAAGCATAAACTAGATTTCTAACAAATTACCAAAACAGCTTGCACAACATAAGATCGGCCTTTTGATTTATCTTCTACATCACTTATGGCCAATTTAGAGGTTCAAAAGTCTACCAAGATGTCCATGTAACAAATGCACCGGTGAAAGAAGAAAAATGCAACATTTTAATCGGTGTCATGGTAGGACAAAGCCTGTGATAGAGATTTCATTGTGCAGGGTGTGTTGCTGGCCTGACCCATTATAATTGTTGCCTAAAATAGTGAAACATATGAATAGTGGCACTTATCAATTTCAATGATTTTCTAAGCTTAGAAGTAGGGGATAACAATTAGAAGATTACTGGTAACTATTAAATCAAGAGTTTTAGTCATCCATCATCTTATCTTTTAGGCTATCGTAAAAAACAAGCTTGCTTTTAAACTTATTCCAAATACCCACCTATCATTTTAGAATACGGTAAAAAACTTGTTGTTTGAACTTTGACTAACGTCTTGAACGTCTTGCTAACTGGTTTAGCCGTTATATCCATTAAAAGATGATTTTACCCTTCATTTTAAAGTAATTGAACCGACGTATCCTGTATCTTGCGCAGGGACGAGATGCCAATCCACGTGTATATGGACTTTGTTGTGGGCTCCACAATGATGTCTTTATTTGATCCAAGCCATCTATCCTTCTTGATAATTATTTTAAGGAATGAGCTAAAAAATAAAGTATATCCAAATTTAGGTGAACCCCACAATAGAAAAACATTGATTGATTGAATATTTACCCTAAAAACTACACGGGCCCCACTGTAATGTGTACTTGCCACCCAACCTGTTGATTATGTCACGCAGACCTGGAAGAAGGGAAAACACGTACAGGGAGCTGTAGAAATTTTTTAATGGTACGTTTTCAATTACTAATGTTTGTTGTGATGGATGTGGTCCACCTAAGATTTAGATCTACCTCATGTTTGAGGTCATGCCCTAAAATAATGATAAAAAATTATGGACAACATAGATAAAACACATACATTATGGTGGAGCCTACAAATCACAACACCAGTGGATTGGAACTGCCAGAGGATTGAATTTATCTTCTTTTTCTTGCCATCAAAATTTGAATTGGCCCACCGTGATATCTATGTGAAATCCATTGATGCCACCACTTTGTCACCCCATTTTAGGCCCAAGGACAAAATTTTCTGTCAATCTATGGTTGTAATGGATCACTAGATTAAAAAGAGTATTTGGCAATGCTTACCCTCGTGAGTTCGCTTTGCCTCTGTCATGACTCAGGGTTTAGTTTGCGTCACCACCTACTGAGGCCCATGTTATGATATAAAAGGATGATTTGAACCATCCATTTTCACTACACCATCATAGATACGATACTTACCATAATTAATCTTTTGTAGTGATCATTTCTTTTCATTTTTAACGTTCATTTCAAGCCATTGAAAATTTTATTTTCATTATTCTAAATTCATCTGCAGATAGTCAAGATTAAGACCATCCGCTCTGCATGAATTTTTTTTGTAGTGAATCAATTGGAATTGATTCCACAACACGGACGGTTCCGAAAATCGGTATTATCTCAACACGTGGGCAAAAGTGGGTGGTGACATACTCTAGATTTTAAGTCTGACAGAGGCAAAATGAACTCACTCAACAAAATGAGTCTTGGATCTGGCTCATTTTTGGTCACATGTCTTAAAATGTGATCACAAAATGGATGGACAGGGTGGATTTCTCACGAACATCATGGTGGGCCCACCTAGGTTCCCAGTGTAGGAACTTCCTACGGAAGGCTTTCCTAGGAAATCTGCGTCCAGAGGATTTTGGGGGGAGCAAATTAGCTGTTACCTGGGTAACACCTTAGTGGGTGTTTCCCCAACGGATGGGGTCCACCTTGATGTATTTTTTTTTATATGTCCACACTGTCCATATGTTTTCCCATCTCATTTTAGGAGAGGATCCCAAACCTTGAGAAGATCCAAATCTCATATAGACTGTACCTCTAGAAAAAGTGATGAATGACCATTAAAAACTTTTTGTGGGCCATGTTGTGACCATAAATATTACATATGTAGGCTCCATTCCGATCATCACTAGGCTAGAAATCAAGCAAAATATTTAGATTTATTGTAGGAAACTTATTCAATAGTTGGATCGCTCTATAACTTGTAAACTATGCTTACATGGTGAATTTTCATGTTTTACAGGTTATTGGCGGGCCACTTGTGTCTAGGAAGGTTTAGGATGATGAGAGAATGGCTAAAGAAACTTCCTATAAGATTGGATTGAGGTTAGATAGCTTGGATCGATGGATTGAAGGTTATGTGCATTGCATGTGATTTTCAATTCCGAATGGCCAGCGCACGCTGTCTACCGTGCATCCCACTTTTGGACTACTTTTTGGATAAAATTTGAGAAAATATCCATATACTTTGAATATCATCAAATTATCTAACAAATGACACTGGTTTCATGCCGATCGGAGTTTTGGATTGATCACAGTGACCCGATGAATACAAACTGTCAATTTAACACCGACTTAGCTTTGGAATTCAGCCTTGTAGTCCATCAGTACTCAAATGAAGAATCCAAGATGTCCATCTGATACAGAATCAAATTTTCTATAACTGAAATCAAGTCAATCGGATGTGTAAATTGATTGTAGCGTCGAAAATGAGTTGAAGTGTTCTAAAAAGTTTTTCCTGTGTAAATAAAAAAACGGTCAAAATTGTGAGGTATGTGCACTACAATTCTGGAACGATTTATGTTAATCCAGACCCTCTATCATGTAGAAGGGATATAGTTCTACCAAGGTATCAATTGTGAGACACTTTCGATTTTCGTACACACCGGAGTGAAGGATGCAAGAATGACTGGTTCAGAAAGTATTAAAACTGTGAATCTGCGAGGTGTCTGCTGATCTGATCATGGGGCCCACTTTAGATGTGATATTGGCAATCTAATCCATCCATTATGAGGTTCACTTACTGATGAAGCCCCATATAAAATTTCAGAGCAATTCGATTGCCATTTTAGTCACACGAAGTATAGCAAAATCAGTACTGTTACTTGAATCCGAACTTAACTATAAATAGATAGTTGTGAAAAGTTTTAGGGCATCTTTTTCAATCCGATTTTTAAGAGAACAGTCTCTCCTCTCTCTCATAGAACCTCTTTTTCTCTTTCTATTGAAGATTTACAGATTTACATTGAAGTTTGCTTGGATTCAATTTAAGAACTCGTAAGTTGGTTAGTTTTAAATTGATTTTTTTAGTTTAATTATGTCTTCTTCTTCTTGTTTTGGTTTTTCTTCTTTAATTATGTTTATGTTCTAAACCTTCTAGCCTTGGCTAGAAGGAAAGCATGTGTGGATTGTTGAGTTGATGTGTGTGATGGATTTATGTGTTGAATGATGAGAGAAATCCATTTTGTATGAATTTTATGGAACTAATCTAGGGTTTTTAATTCTCATGTAAACTCTTTGCGCGAGTATTATTTAATCCTAGATTTGATTTATGAAAACCTAGATTGGAGATATTTTTAACCTGTCATATTATTTAATTAGCGATCTCAAGGATCTCTAATATATATAATCCCTAACGCTTAAGAGTATAAACTTAATGATGCATGATGGGATTGATCTCTAATCCATTGATTTATCACGTGAATTTTTGTTCTAATTGCAATATCTTATGATTAGATGGACCATGGTTATTTATTCTAGTTGAGTAATACTTTATCATACATATTAATGAAGCATGAGACACATGTGGACCTTTGATGCTTTGGTGCTTTGATTTCTATTGATTAAACTCATTCAAACATTAATCCAATCCAACCCATTCATTAGTTAGATTAATCACTTCTTTTAGAATTTCTATTCTATTTTCTTGATTTAAGAGTGATTTTTACACACTTCTATTTTTGCTCCCTGTGGATTCGACATCGGACTCACCGAGTTTATTACTTGTGATCTCTTGCACTTGAGAGAACATTCAGCTACATAGTTGGATAACAACCAAGTTTTTGGCGCCGTTGCCGGAGAGCAGTTGCAGTGTAAAGATTAACTCTCCAAATTGGGTAACTTCTTTCCTGAAACCCTCTGTTTGCTGCAGGATTACATTTTAATTCCTAGTTTACTTTTCGCAGTTAGAAGTAACTTGAATTGAACTTCTCAAACGCCAATCATGAAATAAGGTGGAGTTGCTTGGGATTAGACCCCCAAGTGAAAGTGTGTCCTGCGATTGCAGTTTGCCACAGAAGCCGTTCAATTTACTTTTTTTAGTTAGTTTTTTTTTTCTTTCCTGCTAAATATTTCTTATTTGAAGTTAAATTGCATATTTGGAATAGTTGGATTGGGTTTTATTGCTTTTTGGGTGTGAAATTGTTTTATGAGCCATTGGACTAGAGACCACACCAATCGTTTTACTAGTTCTGGTGGTCTAGTCCCAGGATTGATTGAAACACTTAGAAGAAGTATTTCACAGAACATTGGTAACATGGAAAATCAAAATAATCAAAATAGAAATGAAATTGATCCTCCAATTGATCCACCTGTAAACCCAATTGAACCAGAAGTGGGGGAGAATATGGTCAATCAGGGCCATATCAGGAGAACAATAAGAGACCAACTTTAACCACTTCGGGCTACTACCCCATCTTGCATAGTTTTCTCGGGTAACACCGGGAAAATTGATTTTAAGCTCGGAATTATTCAGCTTTTACCTAAGTTCCATGGTCTAGAGAGTGACAATCCATACCTACAACTTAGAGAATTTGAAGAGGTGGTTGGTACCTTACAGATTAACAATGACAATGTGGATTTTATTAGACTGAAAATATTTCCCTTTTCTCTCAAGGACCGTGCCAAGAGCTAGTTACAGTTCTTAAGATCAGGCACTATTACAACTTAGCAGATCATGAGTTAAGAGTTCCTTAGGAAATTTTTTTCTGCCCATAAGACAAATACATTGAAACGTGCAATTATTTCATTCTCTCAAAAGGAGGGTGAACTATTCTTCCAGGCATATGAATGTTTCAAGGAACTCTTGCTAGTATGCTCACATCATGGCTATGATGAGTCTAGAATTCTAAGTTTCTTCTATGATGGTGTGAATTTTGACACTAGACAATTCATAGAAATGATGTATGGGGGCCGGTTAATGGACTTTGATCAGTATGAGGCATGGGACTACTTGGAGAAATTGGCGGAGGATACCCAGTCATGGGACATCCATCGTTAATTTGACCAACCTAGGACCACTTTGAGAGAGAGTAGGGTGATGCATTCACTCTCTAGGGAAGATGAACCGCAAGCGAAGGTAGCTACACTGACCAGACGACTTGAGGCTGTGGAATTGGAAAGAGAAAACGTGAACATGGTGAAGTCGAATGTGCCCTCGACTAGTTCTTGTGGCATATGCGGGGCTAATGACCATGAGCTGCAAAATTGTCCTATCATAATGGCCCCTAATGCTAATGAGATGGTCATGGACCAATCCAATGCCCTTAATAACTACCAGAGGCCAATGGTCCAACCTTTGGGAAACACTTACACTTCTAATTGGCGGAATCATCCAAACTTTAGTTGGCGGAATGGACCGCATATGAATGTTCCCACAGTACCCCAAGGACCTCAGAATAATATGTATATGGCACCACCACCTCCACAATAATAACAACCAGTTCCAAATGTGCCACCACCTAAAAGGGTTCCTGAGGATCCTATGATGACTTTTATTAATCAGCAGGCACAAATGAACCAAACGCTTCTCCAATCGTTGGCGAGATTGGAAGCCCAAGTGAATGCTAGGGAGAAGGGCATTTTTCCATCCCAATCGTTGCCCAACCCTAGAAATGTAAATTATGTTGGAGATCAGAGTGCATTTTAGCCACAACATGAGGAGGCCAAGGCCATAATCACTTTGAGAAGTGGCAAGAGCGTGGACAATCAAATCTCTCTGTTAGAACTAGAAAATGAACTCCAAGGACATTTTCCTGAAATGTGGGTATTGTTGCTCTGGGGTTCTGAGTAATGGAAACATTCATAGACAATCATAAGCATTCACAAATGTACACAAGAAGAGATTGCAAGGCGAATTTTATTCTAGAGATCCTGAGATCTTGTACATTCCAGGCCGTGATCTAGCACGAGCCCTTAATTATATCGAATGATCGATGACCCTTGATTAAAAGACAAAAGACTAGCAGCAGGGACTATGGTCTTAGAGTTTGTGGTCGTAGAGACCTGTATTTATTTTGTTATGGACTAAACCATCTTTGTATTAGTTAGATGTCTATGTCCCATGTTTTAGCCGGAGACCCGGGCTGAGACTATCAGGGTTTATGACTGGGAAGGACGACTCTGGGCCCGCGCCTATCAATGTATGGACAGGTGACCTCGGGAAGTCCACTCTATAGTTGTGTGTACCTGCGCAGCCCAACCGACGGATGCCGTTTGAATGGGTAGGGCATCGACTGTTGTGTTGTGGCAGTTCATAACAATTATTTTGTAGTGAATTGAAACTCTTTGGTATGGTTTATCGTGATAACCATAGTCCTGTTTGTCTAGCTTTTGACCCAAATCGGATCACATCTTTACAGTAGATATAAATGATGACATATTTGCATAGTTCTAGATGCTGGCGGCGTCTTTCCGAGACGTCATTTCGTTCATCGTGTCGAATCAGGTCGAACCTCGAAGATGCACAATTCTGCTCATTTAGAGATCCTGGAATATCCATTTGACCATTCCATTGCGTCCGGAACGCTCGAAATACCCAAAATAGGCTTAAGCGGTACTTGAAAACACTTAAAATTGAGTCCGGTGCACCCATGAACACGTTCTGGAATTGGCTGATTTTTGGGTGCGTGGGACTTAATTTATGGGTGCGTTGGCTCCAATGCACCTTTAAATTAAATGCCTGATTTTTGTTGAATTTACGGATGCGTGGGGTAATTTTCGGTTGCGTTGGGGTCCAATGTACCCTGAAAATACAAGTCCGAATTATGTTGAATTTTTGGGTGCGTCGAGCTATTTTCGGGTGCGTGGGAGTCCAACGCACCCTGAAAATAAAAGTATTAATTATGTTGAATTTTCGGGTGCGTTGAGCTATTTTCGGGTGCGCACCCACACTTATGATTTTTATAATCCGGACCTGCGGCGGTATTGGTCGGAGTGATCTTCCGGCGGATGATCGGAAAGGGATTCCGGTGACCGGGAAAGTTTTCCGGCGGTCGGAAAAGGATTCCGGCGAGGGTTTCCGACGATAAATCCTAAATACTCAGGGGATAATGGCTCTCTCTCTCTCTCTCTCTTAATCTATACAAATGAATAGTGGGAGGGGGTATTTATACCCGAAAATACTGGACAACGACCAATGAGGGGCTGCAACGTATGGCGCATCCCACAAAGTCTTTGACGCACCCCCAAATGGGCGCGTGGGAGCTTTGACGCACCCCAAAATGATATTCTGAAATGTGCTGATTTTATGGGTGCGTCGAGCTATTTTTTGGGTGCGTTGGAGTCCAATGCATCCAAAAAATGCTATGCTGGTTGTTGGTGATTTTATGGGTGAGTCGAGCTATTTTATGGACGCGCTGGACGATTTTTTGATGCGTCAAGGTCCAATGCACCATGAAATTACAGTTTCGTATTTTCTGAATTTATGGACGCGTCGAAGGTATTTTTTGGGTGCGTCAAGCCATTTTTGGATGCGTCAGAGGTGGAATACATCCTGAAACACTTCTTGAATTTTCATGAATTTAAGGGTGCGTTGGGCTGAATAAATGGGTGCGCTTGACGCACTCGTGTCTTGCAAAATTGAGTTTTGCGAAATGAAGGGCTTGTGGGGCCCGCTTCTTGGTGAATCATCATGCACTTCTTATCATAATTCATAAAGAAGGTGTCTGCTTGATTCCGAACGGTTTTGATTACAGTGATTCATGGGGCCCGCCGGAGAGAATGACTAAGTACTGGATCCTTTGCAAATCTGGGTATTTGGGTGCGTCGGGTAGTATTTTGTGGGATTTTCTCGAAGCACGTGCCCAATTAATTTATTTTAGAGGGTACTGACTTTTGGGACCCCAACACTCTCAATCGGTAGAAAGATTGAAAGATGAGCCACCTTCTCAATATGATCATGAGCCCGACCCCCCCTCAAGTGCAGAAAGAGAATGATGAAGCGTTTAGATCACATGAGCCTCTAGTTCCATTCCCCTCTAGACTGCGTTCTTCCTCACCTCCGTTGAAATATCAAGATGTTATTGAAATTCTTCAAAAAGTGACGGTGAACATCCCACTTTTGGATGCAATCAAACAAATCCCGTCATATGCCAAGTATTTGAAGGACATGTGCACAATCAAACATAAACTAAATGTACACAAGAAGGCCTTTCTTACCGAGAAGGTGAGCGCCATTATTTAAAACAAGGTTGTCCCAAAATATAAGGATTCGGGAAGTCCTACTATCCCTTGTATAATTAAGCATGCACTCCTAGATTTGGGTGCTAGTGTCAATCTAGTCCCATTTTTAGTGTATCAAAAATTGGGGTTAGGTGAGCTTAAGCCAACCACAATTACCTTGCAGCTCGCAGATCATTCAATAAAGGTACCTAGGGGAGTTGTAGAGGACGTGTTAGTCCAAGTTGAGAAGTTCTATTTCCCTGTGGACTTTATTGTGCTAGACACTGAGCCTTGTTTGAATGATAGCACTCAACTTCCCATCATCTCAGGCCGACTATTCCTAGCTATATCAAATGCTATTATTAACTGTAGGAATGGAATGATGAAACTTTCTTTTGGCAACATGACAATCGAGTTGAATATTTTCAATTTGTGTAAACAACCCATAGATGAGAATGGAATCCATGAGTTAAACTTTGTTGATTGCTTGCATCAAGAAGAGGAACGTGAACTTGACTTTTTTAATGAACTTGGATTGATCGAGGGATTGGGCACTGTTCAGTTTGAAAATATTTGTGATGAATTTGGGGAGAGAATTGAAGAGAGTACAATTGAGGACACTTGCATATACCGATGGAGGCCGCGCTTCCAAGTTCTTACCATTGAGGACTTGCGACCTCTGCCGTCACTGGCCAGTGGCCCCAAGCTGGAATTGAAACGACTTCCAACTGAGCTAAAATATGCATATTTAGGGGATAATGAGACACATCCAGTGGTGATCTCTGCGCAATTGAGTCTAGAACAAGAATCCAAGTTGTTAGACGTTTTGAGAAACCACAAATGAGCACTTGGTTGGACCATCTCTGATCTCAAGGGCATTAGTTCCGCCATTTGCACACATCGTATACATCTAAAGGACAATGCCAAACCCTCTAGGCAACCTCAGAGATGTTTAAATCTAAATATGATGGCGGTTGTCAAGAGTGAGGTCATAAAGTTGCTAAATGTGGGGATAATATACCCTATATTTGACAGCCCATGGGTTAGTTCAACTCAAGTGGTTCCTAAAAAGTCTGGAATAACCATTGTGCCAAATGCAAAGAATGAACTCATACCGACACGTGTCACCATGGGTTGGCGTGTGTGCATTGATTAGAGGAAACTGAATTTGGTCACTAAAAAGGACCAATACCCTCTACCATTTCTCGATCAAATTTTAGAGAGGGTTGCTGGCCATTCATACTACTGTTTCTTAGATGGTTATTCTGTATATAACCAAATAGAAGTTGCCCCTGAAGATCAAGAGAAAACAACATTCACATGCTTGTATGACACATTTGCTTACAGATGTATGCCATTTGGGCTGTACAATGCCCTCGCCACATTTTAGCGTTGCATGATGAGTATCTTTTCAGATATGGTGGGGCATATTCTTGAGATCTTCATGGACGACTTCTCAGTATTTGGTTATGGTTTTGAGGAATGTCTAAACAACCTAGAGTTGGTCTTGGCTAGATGTGAAGAGAAGTGTCTAGTTTTAAATTGAGAAAAATGTCACTTCATGGCTCTGTGGACCCTCGCCGATTTTTCCGTGCTCCCACACGACGTTCTTCTCCCTTCCCCTTTCCTTTCGGAAAAGAAGGAGATGAGGATGCGTGAGTGCGAAATCGCCGTTTGTGCCACTGTCTTGCCTCGTTCTCGAGGGCTTCGTTTGGTTGTCGTGTTGAGCTGGATATGTTTAAGTGTGTTTATATAAGACCAGAGTCGCCACTAGCCAGTTACTTCGAATCTACAGTCGGCTAGACCCCGTAGAAACGTTAGAGAAGGGAATCCAAAGATTCCTTCCTCTAAAATGACTCCTGTTGATCTGCGGCCAGAGATTCAAGGTAAGGGATCACGGCTACAGGGTGGGAAGAGGTTAAGCACCCCACACACTGCCCGTACCGAAGTACGGTCTCTACTTCACAGAATCGATCGAATACTTGAAAGTCTAATTTAATCCTCGTATATTCTCATGAATGACATGATGCATGAATGCGGGTCTGAACAGTAAGAGTTTCTGATGGGCAGGTTCCAACAACGGGCAAGCCCAGAGCGTACGCTCGAACTGACAGGTGCTTAATGTAAGATGTATGCAGTGTGCTTGAATAATCAAGGTGCTTTATAGTGAAGCATGAATGCAGGTCTGAACAGTAAGAGTTTCTGATAGGCAGGTTCCAACAACGGGCAAGCCCAGAGCATACGCTCGAACTAACAGGTGCTTAATATAAAGACATATGCATGTGTGCTTGAGTAATCAAGGTGCTTGTAGTGAAGCAGGGGGGTTGGAAGAAAAGTAAATGTTGCACTTATGCTAGATGCAAATGAGATGATGCTGGATGAATGATAGCTGGGTGGACGGTGGTGTCGCAAGGGTTGGCTTCGAGTGGCTGGATTAAGACTTAGATGGCTTGAGAGGCTTGGACCAGTAGTCAGGCAGGGCTGGACCAGGGCTAGACTCTCCTCACTCGGGCTCTCCTTGGTGGGAAAATGGGCTAAGGGGTGGAGAAGGGCACTCGAACGGACAGGCTCTCTTTGGACTCGAAGGGATTGTTGAAATGAGAAGGGGAGGGGGGTATTTATAGCAGCAGAGAGGGGCACTCTCGTAATTTTTTTCGGGCGGCCTGCCATGGGCCGCCCGTACGGCCGCTCCTCGGTTTCCAGCGAGTACGGTCGCTCCCTCGGGGCTGCTGTTGGACTCGCTGGTCGACTCAGTGAGTTGACTCAGCGGGTCGACTCGGTGGTTTGACTCGACGGGTTGACTCGGTGTTTTGACTCGACGGGTTGACTCAGCGGGTTGACTCAGCGGGTTGACTCAGCGAGTTGACTCAGTGAGTTTGACTTTTTTGGGATTTTTTTGACTGGCCTTTTTTATGGGGGGTTTTTCAGGGTGGTGTTTAGGACTGGGTTGACTGGGTTCAGGCTTGAACTGGGCTATGGAATGGGGCTTACAAGGGTGAGTTTGGCTGAGTTTGGGCTTGGGGTTTGGGGGTATGGTCCTCCATTCATCCAGCTATTTCTACCAACAGTGTAGCCGAAGGTGGGGTGTCTACAGATGCCCCTCTTTGGCAGAGGTTGCGTGCAACCGAATGCCAAAGCGAGTGGACACCCCACTTCTGACTCGGTCATTCATGGATCATGGTTTGAAATCATTGCTTGCCTTTGCATCTGTGCCAGTCGATCGTTTGGAAATCGATCACTCGCACATACCGCGGGAGTTTGGAGAAAACGTTGCGATTGTCCCTGCATGCGCTGCAACCTGGGTACCCAATCGCAACCCTTCCATTCCCGATCGGTACTAACATCGGAAATGTACAGCAGAGCCTCTGCGTCGACAGTCTTACAAGGATGCTGACCCTGAGACTGATTGTGTGATGTTTGATGTTTTCCCAGATCACTCCAGGAGTACTTGTTTCGCTTGACTGTCAAAGTGGTTAGACGCCCTGCGTCAGATAGTCTTACGGGATTCTACTACGTCGACTTGGACTCAGTCAAGGTACTTCAGGCATCCACGCCTAGGTATGTGCGGGTGGGCTTTTTTCACCCGATCTGCTGGCTTCGATGCTTGGTTTGCAATTCATTCTTTCCTTGATTGTGGTCTGGAATCTTTGTTGTCCTTTGTATCTGAGTCAGTTGATTGTCTGGAAATTGATAACTCGCACATACCGCGAGAGTTTGGAGAAAACGTTGCGATTGTCCCTGCAGTTTGCTGCAACCTGGGTACCCAATCGCAACCCTTCCATTCCCGATCGGTACTAACATCGGAAAGGTACAGCAGAGCCTCTGCGTCCACTAGTCTTATGAGGATACTTGTTCGCTTGCCTCAAGTGTAAGGCTGCGATGTAGTAATAAATCTCGGTAAGACCGAGGTCGATCCACAGGGAAAGAGGTAAACAATTCCAAGTACTCTAATAACTAGAATCTAAGAAGTTTGAGAAGATAGTTTTTCACATAAAATAGAAAAATCTGAAATTAAGAAGAACTAGAGCATTAAGGATCCACTTGTAGTAGTCCAATGCCAATCCATTCATCCAAGTACAACACAATTAGAATCAAAGTCCTATCTCTCATCTAATTGGAAGATATAACATTCAAGCACAAACAATCCCACTTAAATCTGGAAATTAGATTTCTAGTTCTAATGAAGCACATAGAACTTGAACTTGTAGCCTTCGGAGTAACAGCCATGCCTATGGACTATGGCATGCTCAAGGGTTACTACAATTCTAATTCAAACAACCCAATCATGGTAATCTTAGAGAATTGCAAGGAACTCATGTCCGGAGCACACAAACTCTCACAAAACTTCTAAAAAACCAAACTTTATTCAAACTAGAACTTCAAAATCTAAAATTAAGAAAAGGGTACTTGAAATAAAAGAATTAAAGCATTGGAACCAACTACAAATTTCACCTCTAGCTCTAGCTAAGAGGTTAGCTAAGGAAAAACATATTAAAACTAGAACTAGAACTAAGAAAAGGAAGAAAAACTAGCTGGAGGAGGCTAGGTAGCCTCCTGGGACTTGAACTCCTTGCTCCCCACGTCCTTGGTTGATTTGGAATAGAAGAGAGCACCTCCTTTTATAGTGCAGCAATAGTACAGCAACATAGCAGAATTTGTTTCGCCTGGGCTTAACCAATGGTCGGATTGCCTTCAAATTTGGTTTGTAGCTTCCTTGTAATGTGATCTTCCTCATAGATGATTTAGATTTCCAAGATTATCCTCTGAATGGGCCCACCAATCACATCACCGACCGCCTCTCAAAATCGCGCACTTTGGGTACCTTCAGAACCAGTCATCTTGCTTTCAACGCCCCGGAGTGTACAGAGGTCGGATTGATCTCAAATTTTGAACATTGGTAGAAAACTTCCTCCTCTACATGATGGATGGATTAGATTGTCCAAAAAAAACCCCAGAATATGGTCCGAAAATTAGAACAATTAGGGCTTTTATAAACTCTGCGCAGTTGGAGCTTTCTGGATGGTCCATCTTTCTTCAACCGGTACGATCAAACCACACATCCTTTTGATCTGAAACTTTTGTGGTTATTTATATATGGATGTGTTCTAAAAGATGGTCAAAGTAGATTCTTCATATCATCAATGATGAGTCCTCTGGACCTGCCCAGAGTTGATCAGCGAAATCTGGAACTTTCTGGACAGTTCGTATTGTTTTGGCCACCACGGTCAATCCGTAGCTCCGATCGACAAGAAACCACTTGGGTTAGTTCGGCGTCGAGCTCCTCTTCGACATGGATGTGTTGGATTTTCAAATATCATCAAGATCAACCTAGAAAACTGGTCCAAAAAACTAGGTGCGGGAATACATTGCTGTTTTAGAATCTGGAATCTGAAACTTGCATGGCCGACCGGTCACGACCGGTCGGACAGGGCTGGCCGACCGGTCATGACCGGTCAGGCCCTCTTTGGCATTACTCCAGCAAGCATGGCCGACCGGTCAAGACCGGTCGGGCTTCCTTGGCCGACCGGTCAAGACCGGTCGGTCTCTTTTTCTTCTTGTTTTCTTCCTTTCTTTCTTCTATTTTCTTCTTTCTTTGCTTCCTTCTTTCTTTGGTCCACCTTGGGCCTTCATCAAAGGCTCCAAATGGCCCCTTTTTGGTCTCTAATTGAGTGAAGTCCGCTCTCATTCCTATAATCACAAAACATGTGTTAGATGGGCCTTTAAATCATGAAAATCATGCAAACCATGTCATGTAATGGGCAATGCAATGTATAAATTGGAGGTTCAACAATACTGACCCTGAGACTGATTGTGTGATGTTTGATGTTTCCCCAAATCACTCCAGGAGTACTTGTTTCGCTTGACTGTCAAAGTGGTTAGACGCCCTGCGTCAGATAGTCTTACGGGATTCTACTACGCCGACTTGGACTTAGTCAAGGTACTTCAGGCATCCACGCCTAGGTATGTGCGGGTGAACTCTTTCCACCCAATCTGCTGATTTTGATACTTGGGTTACAATTCATCGTTTCCACCTGTTCAAATGGTTTCTGTGACCGAGCCTTTTGGCTTTCATCTTTTTGTATCTTGGCATGTGGCACGACCGCACTGACACTGGAGTTCAGTTCGATCGTACTTTGAGTGCATTGGATCCGATGGTCTCCGGAGAAACCGCGAGACATCGGATCTTATTTGATTTTTGCGTTGGCTCTTACCCAGAGATATGGAAGATCTCCTGGTGTTTTGGAGACAGAACGCTCTACTGGAAAAATATTTTTGGATTTTTGAAAAGATACCCACTCTGGGGAGTGATACTCCGTGGGGTTTTTATTTGCGAATAGAAATATTTTTTTGTCTTTTTGAAATGAAAATCTGGTTTGCATGTGTCTCCACTAGGGATGCCTGTGGGGTCTTTGGCTAACCGGCTTTTATTTTGAAAGCAGGTAAACATGATGATTGATGCGATGGATGCTGATGCATGGAGATGCATGATGAATGCATGGCTTAGCTCATTCTCTTTTAGTTTGATGATTTTGCTTTTGCTGGAGATGCAGAGAATTTTGAGCTTATTGCTTGCAGGGTTGTACTCCCTTGGGGATTTTTCTTTTTGATACGGAGGTTTGGACAGCGAGTTGGTCAAGATCCCGACCCGTGGTCGATCAGGTCCATCGTCCCAAGGATGCTGTTTCTTTGCGAATGAGAATGTACGAGGATGCTATCCGACTTCAAGATGTTCTTCTGGGCATACATGTGATTGAGATGGTGTTTGGTCGCCCGTTTTGGTCAAGATTCCAATTTGCGGACGATTGGATCCGTCATCCCAAATTGTGAAGTGAGTGGAGTTCAAGACTCCTGAAGTGTAGTGCTGGGGCTAATTTTTGTGATTTTTGCAGATATGTGGTCCGAATCTTTACCTGAGTGGGTAGAGATTGGTTTATTGAAAACACAGTAAATATTTTTGTATTTTTGAGGATATTTTCTTTGAAAGCAAGAGAAATATTTTTGTGATTTTTGACAATATTTTGATTGAAAGCAAGGGAAATATTTTTGTGATTTTTGCAGATATTTGATTTGAAAGCGATGAAAATATTTTTGTGATTTTTGCAGATATTTGATTTGAAAGCGATGGAAATATTTTTGTGATTTTTGAAGAGGTGATTTTGCAATTTTTTTGTATTTTGTGATTTTTTCTGAAATGCAGGGAAAAGATGTGGAATTTCCATCCACTTCCAGCTTCTACTGCTGGTAAGGCACCCGATCCATTTTACGTCAGCGAGCAAGACGAGTCTCACACAGTCAAGTGCCGTAGTTTTACATCTTCGGATGAGGGAATTTTGAGGGTTTTCAGTCAACACACCCACAAAGTTGCCTGTTCCTCATGTGCAATGCACATAGACCACGTATCGTCCGACGGACTCCTTCGGCCACAAAATGAGCCACATCCTCACATTTCCCTTAGTCAATCCAGTTTGGGGTCTTACGTTGCTCACAATTTCGTGAGGGTGAGCTCCACCTCCCAACAGCCTTAATCCCCTTCATGAGTTCTAGGAACAGGGAACATCCGTCAGCTTCAACAGCGACTTCCAAATCAAGGTTGTCTATCACGGTGCGTTCAACACGAACAGGATTGCGGAGTTCTGCCCGCCACAGCCCTTACCTGTTTAAGAGATTCCAGACACCCGTACGATCAATTGTCAGCCATGCATGGAACAGGTTAGGAAAGAAAGCCCCCGAGAATTTAATCCCAGTGTAGTTTAAGGTCTTCGGACCGCTGGGGATAAATTGGTGCGTTTGAAACTAGTGGTGAAAATTTTTTATTTTATATTGTATCTATATTTTTTTTATTTTGAAAAGGTTCCAGATTTCAACTTGGGTGATCAAGATTGATACTGGTTTTTATGGAAAGCTTTAAAATATTTTGGTATTTTTGAAATGATCCGGGTCATCAGATCCTGGCTCGAATGGCTGGGATCGATGCCGGTTTTTGTTGAAAGCGAGAAAGGTCCCCCGAGAAACTAATCCCAGTGTAGTTTAAGGTCTTCGGACCGCAAATATGTACATGCTGAAAATACATTCTTTTTTGTGATTTTTCGAAAACTGTTCCAGGTCATAAAATTTCAATTTTGAACGGTCAAGATAGACACTGGTTTTTATTGGAAATCTCTCGGGATTTTGATCCCGCCGTAGTTTAAGGTCTTCGGACCAGAAACTGTACAAAAGGGGGGCAAACCTTTTTTTTTTGTTTGTTTTTTTTTGTTCTTTTTTTTTGGAAAATATCCGGTATCAGCGGATCTTGATTAGAGCAGTCACGGCCGATCCCGGCTTTTATTGAAAATCCCTCGGGATGTTAATCCCGACGTAGTTTAAGGTCTTCGGACCAGAAACTGTACATGTGATGTATATATTTTTTTGGTTTTCTGAAAATGTCCGAGATCGTCAGATCTTGATTCGATCCAAACCGATGTCGGCTTTTATTGAAAATCCCTCGGGATTTTGATCCCGACGTAGTTTAAGGTCTTCGGACCACTGAATTTTGAAAGAGGGGCTGGTAGTATATATATATATATATATATATATATATATATATATATATATATATATATATATATATATATATTAGGAAAATGTCCGGTGTCAGCGGATCTTGATTCAATCCAGGCTGATGCCGGTTTTTATTAAAAGGTCCCTCGGGGTCTTGATCCCGACGTAGTTTAAGGTCTTCGGACCTAAAACTGTGGTTGGGCATACTTACCTTGCTTCTGACGGGGCTGATTGTGATTTGAGTGGTCCGAATTGCTTGAATTGGCCCTGTAGGACCTATTGTACTTCGATTCTCTTGATGATTGGACCCTTGATCTTAGAGATTGGTAGCTTAAGGAAGCTCTTTAATGGTTTGGATCATGATGGTTCAACTTTTGGATTGCTTGATTTGGCCCTATGGGCCCACTTGAGACTTTGGCTTTACTTTGGGGCACCTCTTTTGATGACATTGTGAGGCGAAGAAGGCTTCTCATGGTGCAGATGATGGCTTGAACATCTCAGATCGCTTGATTTGACTTTGTGGGCCCACTTGATGATTAGATCTTGGATTCTGGCCCTTCTCGTGATGATCAAACCTTTGATCTTGTTGTTTGACGGCTCATGTAGGTTCTTCAATGGTTTAGATCATGATGATCTAGTCTTTGAATGGCTTGGATTGCTTGTGGCCCCCACTTGATCACTTTCCCCCTTCTTTGGCTTGATCAGCCATGTTCCGGCCACATTGCTTTGTGATTGGACCGGTGGGGCATCTTTTATATGATCTTGATCAGCTTTAGTCGAAATCTGGAGTGGACCGGAGCCTTGGGCTGCCCATGGAGCGCCATCTGCTGACGTGGACTGTCAGCCTCACCTACCAAGAACCCTGGAGCCAATCCCGCGGAGAGAGAGGAACCGCGTCCGTACGGGCGGCCCAGGGCAGGCCTCCCAGAGCTCGTCTCTTGAGCGGCCTGGGCTGGCTCGTGCTCGGACATTCTCTGGTCCCTATTGTTGCTGTCCCCACCTGCTGTGTACGTTCAGGTTCGATTCCAACAATGAATCTTCTCTTTGTCTCCTCTTTCATCATCATCTTGTCCTCATCTTGCCTTGTGCTTTCTTGGGCCATGGATGGTGGGGATTTATGGGCTGTGGGGGCTGTTCAAGGTGGGTCCCACACTTCAGATCTTCAACTGAGCTTTGATAATGGGGAGATGCCTTTAATGGATGGGGTAGATGGGGCATTAAGAGGGGGCATTGATGAAGACTTAAGCTTGGTGGTTGGTGGAGCTTTGAATGGGTCCATTAATGGTGGGATGGCTGGATTTTCAGATTTGAATAGGACCTTCATTATGGGAGGAATGGATGGTATAGATGGGATGATGGGATGGGACATAGGTGAGGCTATGCATCCCTTGAGTGTGGGCCCCATGGATGATGTGATGGATGGTGGTGATGGGACCATGATGGACATAGATGGGCTGATCTCATGCTTGGATGAGATAGATGGTTCAGATGGTATTTTTGACGGTTTGGATGTTCTGGATGAGGGCCGAGATGTGCGGTATACTTCTTTGGGTGGACTTGATGTGATCATTGATGATGTCCCCCTGATGATGGACGGTGTGGATGCCTCGATGATCCCTTTGATCGGCCAGGATGATGTTTGGATTCATGATTTCCCGTTGGAGGGGGCCGCAGGTCCAGATCTGACCGTTGATTCTTCGATTGGGGTTGCTTGGACCCTTTTGGATGGTTCAGATGCATTCTTTGACGGTCAGATTAGCCAGGGTGCCACGATGTGCGGTGTGATCTTTACTGGTAGCCCTTTTGATGGAGAGCATTGTCCTTCTCTTGGTCATCGGTCCTTTGCGCACTCTGTTCATGAGGTGGGCGAGTCTTCCCATGCGGCTGAGGTTATGACAGTTTCAGATAGTGATGCGACTATATCAGACATAGCCGTTACTGAGGGCAGGTCAGGGGCTGTCGAGTCTGCAGAGGTTCCAGCTTTTCCTTCTCCTTCGCCCGTTGACCTTCCGATCCTTGATGAGCTGTCATTGATTTCTGGGCCTTTTGTGCTGGAGGGGGTACCAGTGAGGACTTGTTAGCTGCTTCCTCGTCCTTCTTGCTCGCCACGACTGCTTGCTTGGCTTGACAGCTTGTCAGTTTATGAGATTCGAGATTTGGAGTCTTATGGCTTCGGCGGTCTGATCCATATGGCCAGAGTTGATATTGATTGGAGGATGCTTGGAGCTGCCTTGATTGACTGGGTCCCCTCGTTGAACTTGTTTGCGTTCAACGATATGGAGATGGGGCCTTCTTTGGAGGAGCTTGCACGCTTGACAGGCCTGCCCTGGGATTACACTCAATATTTCTCGCCGAAGACGTCGCCGAAGACTGCCACACCGCAGAACTGGTTCGGGATTCCTTATCTTGTTCGTCCTGCAGCTGGTGGCCAGGATGCCGTAGTGTTCTCTTTGGACTTGCTGTATGATCTTTTTTCGGGTCCTCAGAGTACGGCCGGTTCTACCTTTGCTCGGAACGCACTGATGTTCTGCTTGATTGCTGAGGTGCTGTTCTCGGGATGGCGTAGATCCCAGACTCCTCTGCTTTTTGAGGTGATGAGCCGAGCTGTCCGTCGGCAGGGGATCATTTCTCTCATCTTGGCCGAGCTGTTCGATGGGCTGACTGACTGCGCCCTGGGCCGCACTCGTGTCCTTCGCGGCTGCTGTGCCTTTCTTCAGGTATCTTTTCTACACCTTTTTCCTCTTGCTTTGTTAGGAATTGCTCTGCTCTAGCTGAACTTCTTTTCCTTTTTGTGATCAGGTCTGGCTATGGGAGCGTCTTTCGATGACTGTTCCTGTACCTTTTCCTGACACTCGTCGCCCAGACCTTATGCGACACATTATGGAGTTTCTTCCTCATACAGCTAGGATGAGCGAGCCCTTGTATCGCAGGATGTTTGCTGAACTTCGTGACTGGAACGTTCGTTGGGAGTCATCTTGGCTTTCACTTCCTCCAGTGCTTTGCGATGCACACCGCCATCCTCTGATGTTGGTAGGCTTTCGATCCTACTTTTCTTACCATCCCATCCGGTTCCTGCGGCAGTTTGGATATGAGCAGGATGTTCCTCTTTTCGCTTTCACGGGTATCGGGCGTCGAGCACTTCCATCCAGATCCTCTGACTTTAGGACCCGGATTGATTGTTCTTGGGCGAGTTACTTGACTGCTGATTTGCTGGGTTTTGAGCTGCGGACTTTTCCGATGGCGACCGCCCCATATCAGTACTGGGTTGCTGAGCAGTCTTTGTATCGACGTATCCCTTGTTGGCACCAGACTGCTGATGAGGATGAGCAGGATATTCTTGGAGATGCTGGCTCTTCATCTGGTTCATATGAACCTTTTGAGGAGCGCCCGTTTATCGATCCTGGCTTCCTTTTGGCCACTCATGGCCATTTGCTGTCTGAGATCTCCGTACTTCGGTATCATTGTGAGATGATGTCGAGGAGATTGGCTGCCGATCGGAGGTTGTCTGATGAGGAGATAGCGATCCGTACCCTTGAGCGCGATGAGGTGCATTACCTGCGTATGGAGGTGAGAAGGTTGAGAGCGAGACTATCTTTTTATGAGTCAGAGGACTCACCTGATGTGGCCGAGGAGGAGGGTAGAGATTGATTGTGTTGGCCACCTGCACAGTCTTTTTTGCATATATGATTGATGATGATGCATTTTTTTGTATTTTTTGAAAAAGATGATATGATATGTAAAAGAAATATGATGCCTTTAATTGAAAAGAGAAAACTGTTTGAAAATCTACTGTGCCATGAGTTGTCTTGTGAGTGTTTCTGGACTTTGTGTCGGGATATAGGAATCAGAACTGGGGCTCGGTCAATGCCTTGACCGATGTCTCGAGATTTGACTTGTGTGATCCTTTGGTTCCAAAGAGATGTAGGCAACGAAAACTATTGCCTCTTGAGATTGTCAGAGTTTGTAGAGTTCTTTGCTCCTGACTGTACTTCCTCTTGTTCTTGCACTTTCACTGCTTGAATCGATCTGGATTGTCTGATTTCTTGGTACCTGCACTTTTATTTTTTATTTTTTTCTTTTTTCTTTTTTTTATTTGAGCCATTTTTGCCTGCAATGCTCTTTCGAGTTTTCACCACAGCCGGCTTTTTCCCGTCATTTTTGCCCGTGGCGCCCTTTCGGGTTTTCACCACGTCCCGGGTGTTTGATCTTGCCTGCCCCTTGGCAGCTATGCTGTTTTTACCCTCAGTGCCCTTTCGGGTTTTCACCAAGTCCGCTGTATGCCCACCGTTTTTACTCGGAGCGCCCTTTCGGGTTTTCACTCCGCCCTCTTTGTTTAGGCAGACATTTTCTTTTTCTTTTTCTTTTTTTTTTCTTTTCTTTCTGGATCTCTGGATAACTGCGGCGGCTAGAGGTCGGGATTCCGTCGTTGCCGGCCGATGGCAGTCTTTCAGCCCTTATCCTAAGTTACGATGATAGAGCTGTCGGTCTTTGCTAAAGACCCCTCTGAGATGAATGGGTGGATGACTGTGTTTCTTGGATTGATTTTTTTTTTCTTGAGTGCTTTGCTTTGGCTTCCCTTTTTCTTTCTCTTTTCTTCTTCTTTTGTTTTCTTTTTCTCTCTTTTTTTTTGTATTTTTCCTCTTTTTTTTTGTATTTGTATTTTCTCTTTTTGACTCTCCTTATTTGAAATACTTATTGGTGGACGGGCACGATTTCTCAGGGGTCTTAGCTTCGACCTCTTGACTTCAGCTCTATTAAAGTAACTCTTGATAAGGTCAGAATGACTTACCCGTGAAAGATCTTCACGTTGTCGGCGTTGGTTGGCTCAGGAAGATCCACCCCTCTCATGCTGGTGAGTCTGAGGGCGCCTCCAGGAAGTACTTCTCTGATGATCAGCGGCCCGTCCCACGAGGGTTTGAACTTTCCTCTGGGATCAGGAAGGTGCGACGGTAGAATCTTCTTTATAACCATGTCGCCTACCTTGAAACTTCTTTTTCGGACTCTCTTGTTGTAGGCCCGAGCGATCCTTTTCTGATAACACTGTGAATGACTTAGTGCACGCATGCGCTTTTCATCTGCTAGCTGCAACTGATCGAATCTGGCCCGTTGCCATTCTCCTTCTTCAATTCTGCTTTCTAATAACACCCGAAGTGATGGTATTTCCACTTCGACTGGTAGAACTGCTTCCATTCCATAAGTAAGCTCGAAAGGAGTAACGCCCGTAGCAGACCGTACAGACGTTCGTTAGGCCCAAAGTGCATATGGGAGCATATCTGACCAATCTCGATAGGTCACGACCATCTTCTCGAGTATCCTGACGATTGTCTTGTTTGCGGCTTCTACCCCACCATTCATCTGAGGACGGTAGGGGCTTGATCGATGACGCTGGATCTTGAATTTGCTGAGGAAGTCATCCATCTTCTTGTTGACGAACGGGGTCCCATTATCTGTGATGATGGCATTAGGGATTCCATACCGGCATATGATGTTGTTCTTCATGAATTTGATCACTTGAGATACTGCAATCGTGGTGTAGGAGGCTGCCTCTACCCACTTGGTGAAGTAGTCGACTGCCACAAGTATGTACTCATGACCATTTGATGCTTTGGGACTGATCTTGCCGATGATGTCAAGTCCCCACATGGAGAAGGGCCAGGGGGTGGTCAGGTTGTATAACTCTGATGATGGGGCATGGATTTGATTTGCATGCTCCTGACACTTGAAGCATTTTCTGACGTGCCGGCAACAGTCTGTCTCCATGGTGAGCCAATAGTAGCCGAGTCGTAGAATCTTCTTTGCCATCATGTGCCCATTCATGTGTGGGCCACAGATTCCTTCGTGTATTTCTTTCATGATCTTTGCAGCTTCTGTTTCATCGACGCATCGAAGGAGGATGTGATTATAGGATCGCTTGTAAAGAACTTCGCCACTGATGGTGAACTGGCCGGCCAAACGCTGAATGGTTCGGCGATCTGTTGCTGTTGCTGACTCTGGATACTCCTGGGTTTCGAGATATTGCTTGATGTCGGCATACCAGGGTTTGTCAAGGACAGCTTCGGCTTCTTCTATTTGCAGGCAAAAAGCAGGTTCTTCTTGAATTTCGACTGTGAGCTCCCATTCTGAAGCTCCTTTTGGTATCTCGAGCATTGATGCAAGTGTGGCGAGAGCATCTGCAAACTGGTTCTTGGCTCTGGGCATGTATGAGAAGGTGATTTCTTTGAATTCTTCGATCAGATTGTCAAGATACACATGATATGGTATCAACTTCTCATCCTTGGTCTTCCATTCGCCATTGGTCTGATTGATGATAAGCTGTGAGTCTCCAAACACTCGTAGCTTCTTGACGCCCAAGATTATGGCTTCCCTTAAGCCAGCGATGCATGCTTCATACTCTGCCATGTTGTTGGTGCACTCGAATGCGATGCGCTTCAAGATAGGAATAGGGACATCATCTGGAGAGTAGAGGATTGCTCCAATACCACTCCCTTTAGAATTTGCTGCGCCGTTGAAGAATAATGTCCATTCATCTTTCTTCTTCTTTTCATCCTCTTCAATGAGCAAGAGATCTTCATCAGGAAAGAACGTCTTGAGCGGCTGATAGTCCAGGAGAGAGTGAGCCGCAAGATGATCGGCGAGGGCCTGCCCCTTGATTGCCTTTTGAGTGACATAGGTGATGTCAAACTCAGACAAGAGTAGCTGCCATTTAGCTATCCTTCCAGTGAGTGCCGGCTTCTCGAACAGGTACTTGAGCGGATCCATGTGAGCGAGGAGGAGAATAGGGAATGCAATCATGTATTGACGGAGTCGCTGAGTTGCCCAGACTAGGGCGAGGCAAGTCTTCTCGATCGGGGAATACCTGGTCTCATAGTCGGTGAACTTTCGACTCAAATAGTATATTGCTTGTTCCTTCTTCCCGGTCTCGTCATGCTGGTCGAGGACACAGCCTATGGCTTTTGCTGCTACCGAGATGTATAACAATAGTGGTCGTCCGGGAGTGGGTGGCACTAGGACTGGAGGATTCATGAGATACTTCTTGATGCGGTCGAAGGCGACTTGGCAATCATCATTCCATTCTTTTGGGACGTTCTTCCGAAGAAGCTTGAATATGGGCTCACAGATAGGTGTGAGCTGTGCGATGAAGCGACTGTTGTATTGAATTCTGCCGAGGAAGCCACGAATTTCCTTCTCTGTTCTAGGAGGGGGCATCTCAATGATTGCTCTGGTTTTGGTCTCGTCGACCCTGATGCCATCCTCGCTCACCATAAAGCCGAGGAGCTTACCTCTCATTGCACCGAAGACACATTTCTGAGGGTTGAGACGGAGCTTGTACTTTTCTAATCTGTTGAATAACTTCTTCAGATCTTCAAAGTGTCCTTCAATTGTGCGAGATTTGACGATCATGTCGTCCACATATACTTCAAGCTCTTTGTTCATCATGTCATGGAATAATGCTGTCATTGCTCGCTGATATGTTGCTCTTGCGTTCTTCAGACCGAACGGCATCACCCTGTAACAGAAGGTTCCCCAGGGAGTGATGAACGATGTCTTCTCGCGATCTTCGACGGCCATCTTGATCTGATTGTAACCTGAGAACCCGTCCATGAATGAGAAGACCTTGTATCCAGCAGTGTTGTCGACCAGAGTGTCGATATGTGGCAAAGGGAAGTCATCTTTTGGACTGGCTTTGTTGAGATCTCGGAAGTCGATGCACATTCGAACCTTGCCATCCTTCTTCGGTACTGGTACGATGTTGGTGAGCCATTCAGGGTAATTGGAGACTACCAAGAATCCCGCGTTGTACTGCTTGATGACTTCATCTCGGACTTTCAGGGCCCACTCTGGCTTCATTCTTCGAAGTTTCTGCTTCACTGGCTTCATATCTGCCTTGGTTGGCAGATGGTGTACAACGAGCTCTTCATCGAGCCCCGGCATGTCTTCATATGAGAACGCGAAGTTGGACAATCTTGGAGCTAGGAACTCTATCATTTTCTGTTTCATCTCAGGTGGCAACGATTTTCCAATGCGTACTTCCCTAGGGATCTCAGGCGTCCCCAAGTTTACTATCTCGAAATCATCGGTTACAACATTGGCTTTAGATTCGAACTTTTTGAGGAGATCCTCTAGTTCGGGAGCTGGATCATCATCTTCCTCGTCCCAAGCTTCGTCCAGACCCATGAGTTCGAAGTTTAACTTGATGCTGAAATCATATGATTTGACTTCAAACTCATGTGACTCTTTAGACGAACTTGGCACACTATTGAATGCAGGAAAAGAAATGTTTTTTGGTTTTTGAGAATTTTCTGAAATTGAAATGCTAGATGTTTTTGGCTTTTGAAAATTTTTGATTTTTTTGGATTTTCGAAATTCACGGGACTTTGAACAAGCGGGCATTGCAGACCATGATTGATCCCAACTTGTTCCAAAGTTCCGGTCGCTGCTTAAACAGGCATTTTTTTTGGAAGCCAGAGCCCTCAGATGGCTCTTTGGCTGATTCAAAAGTGAGGGGAACAGATGACCATTCAGGACCCCACACTTCCTCCCCTGAAGAGGTGGGGGTTGATGATTTGGGCGAAGAATCATGGTCTGGCCCAATGACCATGACTTCTCGCTGGTCGGGTTCGAGATCTGAGTCGCACTCAGTCCCTCCCGGATCACTTACCTCGCATTGCAGTTCGTCGGGTTTCACAGTGAGACACAAGTTTGGAACCTGGACATCAGACCAATCTAGGGCTGACCACTTCCCTTTCTTGGTCCAATGGATGGGCTGCTTCTGCCCCTGGCTGATGATTGATGATGTTGACTTTGCAGAGATGGGCAAGTCGTGCCCCTTGCTAATTGGTGCTGAGATGGGCGAGTTGTGCCCCCTGCTGATTGAAGTGGGCAGGTTGTGCCCCTGGTTGAGAGAAGTGGGCAAGTTGTGCCCCTGGTTGGGAGCAGGTGTCAGAGTAACCTGGTCCTGAAGCTGCTGTATTTGACTTCCTTCTTCGTCTTCATCCTTTTCTTCTTCTTCTGGAGGCTTAGATGGTTCGAGAATCTGATCCCATCGAATGGGGGGCCACGTGGCCTAAACTAGGCTCATCGGGAGGCCTTTGTGTAGTGCAGTCGGTTGATTCCCTCCTGGATCTTTGCAAGGTTCTCCTGGCTTGACGAACTGGATGGGTGAGCACCGAAATTTCTTCCTTCTTTTGTCCATGAAGGTTGCCTTGTATCTGAGTCCCCATTTGCGTTGGTTATATACCAGTGGTACCTTTCTGGACTTGAAGTGATTCTTCATTCGATATCTGAGGCTCAGACACTCTGCCGGTGAAAAGACACGGTTCACCCTTATCGGTTCTGGATTGGCGATAGAGTTCACAGTCTCGAATTCGAAACTGTGAAACGAGATGTCCTCTTTAGAGTGCTGGATATCAATGACCGGGATGTCTGGTTCAGTGGCAGTAGCATTGGAAGGAATGATGAGCTCCTTCTCTGCATGGATAGAGATCACTTGATTTCCACAGATGTACTTCACTGGTTGATGCAGGGTTGACGGCACAGCTCCAACCTTGTGCAGCCAAGGTCGTCCAAGTAACATGTTGAAAGAGGCTGATATATCCAGGATTTGGAATGTGATGGTGGAGACTTTCGAGCCTATCTGTACCTCTATGTCGACTTCCCCTTCCACTGATCGGCGGGTGTTGTCGAATGCTCTGACACATATGGTGCTGGGTCGAAATGAAGAGGGACTGATTCCCAGACGTTCCGCAGTCTTGAGCGGGCAGACGTTTAAGCTTGAGCCATTATCAATAAGGACCAATGGGACGCAGAGGTCTTTGTATCGTAAGGCTATGTTGAGGGATCGCCCATGATCTCGTCCTTCTGGTGGCAACTCATTATCAGTGAAGGTGATGGCGCGCGGAGCCAGGAGTTGTCCAATCATCAAAGCTATCCTTTCTGGTGCCGTATCAGAGGAGACGTGAGCATCGTTCAAGGTCTTGGCAAACATTTCTCGGTGTTTGCGAGATGTGCAGAGTAGCTCCCATACTGAGATTTGTGCAGGGATTGACTTGAGCTGAGTCGCCACATCGTATGCGGCTTCATTTTTGCTGCCGAGGCCTGAGAGGACGCCTTTGGGATCTCCTCTGTTTTGATTATCTCTTCGGACGCACCGCCCGTTGGGATTCATGTTCCCCACTTCTGCGCATTCTGGATAGTGCCATGGGACCTCTTTATAATTTTCCTCACCCTTGCCTTCTAGGACCTCCGGCTCTTGCAACGGTGCTTGTGTGGGTACCAGATCTTCCTCGTATGGAGCTTTTGCCTTGAGACTACATTGTTGCCTGTGCTGAAGGGGTAGTATCGAGGCTTGTCTTCATAGACCACATAAGGTCGTGGTCCTGGCTTGACTGTTCCTAGGGCAGGAGGCTCCCATGGAATGAATACTGGTCCTCTTGATATGGCAGGGGGTCTCTCTGTTCGTCCCAGCTGCCGTAGTGTGATTGACACGCCTCCGGGACTTGCCCCTTGCAATATGACAGGCTTGACTGGAAGAGCTCCTTCCAAGACAATGGGCTCTTGCTGCTGATGAGTGTAATCCTTCCATTGCGGATTGGATTGTTCTGGAGTTGCCCCTTGCAAGATGACAGGTTCGTATGCGGGCTCGATGTATGATTGTGCTCCTTCTAGGACGACTGATTCCCAACATGAGGGGCCGTAAGGCGCCCCTGGCACATTGTATGGAAGTGCTCCTTCGAGTACTACTGGCTCGAGGACTGAAGGAGGGAAGGGACTTGCCCCTTGCATGATAGGAGGAGGACTTGTCGGCCCATAAGTGTAAGCATGAATGGACTGGATAGGGGAGAAGAAGCGATCGAGATGGTCTCCTTCTTCTATACTATTGACTGCAGGGCCACGAGACGAACTGGGGTCCGTCGGATGTTGAGGCAGAGGATTCTGAAGGATGTTGGTGGAAGCTGCTGGAGAAGTTCCAGGGACCGAGATGACGATCTTGCGGTCATCAATTAGGTCTTGTATAGCATTTTTCAAAGTATAGCATCGATCAGTGGCGTGGCCACGTCCTTGATGGTAGGCACAGTACTCATTTTCTCGGTAGTTTGGAGGCAGAGGATGAGGCGGAGGCCTAGGTGTCATCAGAGTGAGTAACTGCTTTTGTACCAGCGTAGTCATGATTTGACTAAGTGGTTGACTGAGTGGAGTGAACTTCCTGAACTCCCTGTAATTCTGCCTGTTCTGGTATGAGTATTGGCCATTTCCCCTGAACTGCTGCTGTTGTCGAGGTGGTTGTGGCTGAGGATTCGGTTGTGGCTGATACCACTGAGGCTGATGCTGAACTTGATTCTGCTGATACTGTTGACGTCCCTGTGGGGGAGTGCGTTGATTCCCTTGAGCAGTGGTGTTGATATTGTTTACCTCCGTTGGGCGAGGAGGAGAACCACTACGGTTTCCATTCCCGTGCCCGATGGGTCTTCCTTCCACTCTGTTCCTCTTGACTGTAGTGGCTTGATGAGGCCATGGGGAGATTGTCCCGGCCCGGATTCCTACTTCGACTTGCTCTCCAGCACGGATCAATTGTGAGAAATTCGCATATGGATGCGAGATGAGATACCCGGATATGCCTGGGTATGTTGAATGAACAATCATGGAAATTTGTTCTTCGTCGTCGATGGTGTCCGCATTCTGGCTGCCATAGCTCGCCAACGTCCCACATAAGCTGATAGTGTTTCATCACTCCTTTGCCTGAGTGCTGCGAGGTCGGCTCTTCTGGGTGCCATGTTGAGATTGTATGCGAATCTGTTGACGAAAGCCTGGGAAAGCTGTTCCCATGTTCTGATGCGGTGGCAGTCCAATGAAGTGTACCAATCTAGGGCATCGCCCTTCAGAGATTTTTGGAACAAACGAATAAGGGCCCCTTCATTTCCTGCGATTGCACTCAGCTCCCCGCAGAAAGCCTTGAGATGTGCTGTGGGACAACCGCTGCCATCGTATCTCTTGAATTTTGGTACCTCAAAGTTTTGAGGTACTTGAGCATCTGGGAAAGGACACAAGTCTCTGAACTTGGTCGAAGGTAAGTCGATTCCTTGCTGTCGCTGAAGCTGATTTTGCAAGATCTGGAACTGCTCCCGCAACTCTTCCAGTCCTGAGTGATCTGTTCGAGCGACTGGTGCCTCCTGGAGTAAGGCACGTTCTTCTTCGGCATAGTGGTCGATGTCTTCGACCCTATGGGCTTGCTGAAAAGCAACCGCGGGTTGCTGAAATTGATTTGATGACTGAACTGGATTCTGATGAATTTGTGCTTGAAATGATGGTAACTGAACTGGAGACTGTACTGAAGGTTGAACTGGAACTTGCTGGAAATTGACTGGATTTTGTTGAATTGAAGATTGCTGAAAATTAACTGGATTTTGCTGAATTGAAGATTGCTGGAAATTAACTGGAATCCCATCGGCGGGGATGTGCTGGAATTGAAAAGTGCTCCTGTTTGCAGGAGGCTGGGATGCTGGGAAGTGACCCCCTTGTTGGGTATTCGCCACTGTCCGCTGATTGATGTGGGCTTGACACTGACCCCCGTTGTGGGCATTCACCAGTGCTGTCCTTGTTGCTGGAAATTGAATTGAAATCCCATCGGCGGGGATGTGCTGGCATTGAAAAGGTGTCCCATCGACGGGGACATGCTGAGATCTACTGAGATTGTTGTTTGCAAGATTGACTGGAAGCTGACTGGATGTTCTTGCAACGGAAGTGCTCTGAGATGGCCTTGTCGTCGCAGGAAGATATTGAGAAGGATGCCCCATAGCGAAGGGCTGAGATGGCTGCTGTCGGTAGTCTTGGGCAGACTCCGATGGTTGTGCTTGATTTGAACTGGAGGCCGGGAGGACCCGGCATGGTTGCTGAGATTGCTGAACTGGGCCAACTTGATTGTTAGCTGCTGCGGTGGCTTGTGCTTGCATGAATTACAAGAGCATTTCTTGCATTGCTCTCACTCCTTGTGCCAATTCTTGTATGATTGGCGTATTATCAATGGGCTGTTGCGCTAGAGGTTACGCTTCGGTCATTTCAAGAGCAGGGAAGTGATGAGTTTCTTCTTCGTGGTCGGACATGGCTTGCTGAGCCCGAGTGCGGATTATGCTGCGGAAGGGAAGTTGTCTCAGCGTACGTTGAGCCCGAGGAGGCGCAATGGTGAGGACTATACTCTACTCTTTTTGGGTTTTGGGATTTTCTATTTTTTTTTTGGTTTTGGGATCTTCTATTTTTTTTTGTTTGTTTTGGGTTTTGGGTAGAATGTGTTGAGCCCTTAATTGTGCATATTCTAACCCCAATTCATCACTCATTGTGCAAGGTTTATATGGTTTGTAGGCTAATCCAATGCATGTTTTGTGACTACAGGACTGAGAGTGGCCCCACATAATTGAAGATAAAAAAGGGCTGATTTAGAACCTGAAATGAAGATCCAAAGAGAGCCGAAGGAAGAAGGGAACAAAGAAAGAAGTAAGGAAAGAAGAAAGCAGAAGAAAGGAAGGAAGAACACAAGAAGAAAAGGGAGCTGACCGGTCGTGACCGGTCAGCCATGTACATGGGGGAAGTGCTGAAGACATCCGACCGGTCATGACCGGTCGGACACAGTCACTGGAGGAAGGTTTTACAAGGCCGACCGGTCATGACCGGTCAGCCATGGCTGCTGGAGTATAAAGGAAAACGTCCGACCGGTCATGACCGGTCGGACAAGCTTGCTGGACTAATGCTTTACAAGGCCGACCGGTCATGACCGGTCGGCCATGCTTGCTGGAATGAACGTGTATTGAGGCCGACCGGTCAGGTGTACTGACTTAGAAACTCCTAAGTAACGTCCGATTTTCTCTGCGCTGCGTAAGTGTTGCGCACTTTCTCAATTCTTTCGAAGTCGTGGAGCCTCCAGACTATAAATAGACACCTAGGGATTGTTCCTAGGGTATCCTAGAAGGGCTCAAGCGAGGTTGGAGGCTGTGGAAGTGAAGATTGGAGTTTCACAACTCCTTTTGGTTTGCTTTGCTGTTTTCATGCTTTTTGTAGTTGTTTCATGTTTCCTTGGATCATGAGCAGCTAAACCTCTTAGCTAGGGCTAAGAGGTGAAGCTTGTAGTGTATCCAAGATGTTTTAATTCGTAGTTAAGTGGTTTTCAGTTTGGAATTCATGATTATGAACTAAGGTTTGAAGTTATACAAGTTTTTAAGTAATTTCTCTTAGTCTTGTGATGACTCATGGATGTTTGGATGAATTACTTATCTTCTTAAATTGTTTGCAACGGTCTAGACCTGTATGATCCGAGGAATTGGAGTGCGCTCTAGTACCAAGCTCTTCATAAAGGGGCTTCATGCCAAAGTTCTAGTTTTGGTCGATTATCTGGAATATGTATGGACTGTGCATATAATTTGAATCCAGTTCAAATCATGATCTAGCCTTGTCTTGTGAGAAGACTTGAGGATGGTTATGATTGGGAATTGGACCTATAGAAAAGGTGAATGACCTATGCAATGAGCATGCTCAGATCAGCCTAGAGTTGAGTGAACTTTATGCACAGAACTTACATGTTACAGACTTCTGGTTTAACAGTTTTATTATCCGACTAGATAGACCTGACTGGTGATTCTAGTTGAGAGAATGGGAAACCACAGCGGATTGAACATCAAGGATTGCTACAAGTGAATCCTCGAACCCCTAGTGCCTTCTTATAATTGTTTACATTCAATTTAGCTTAAACTGTTAATCGCACACATTCTATTCAAACTTTGATTGTTAGCTTCAATAGAAACTTGTGGATGAATTTGTGACATCCTACATAAGTCCCTGTGGATCGACCTCGGTATTACCGAGTTTATTACTACATCGCAACCCTACACTTGGGGAAGCGAACAGAATGCTATGCAGATGAGATTGTATGAGGATTAGTGACTTTCAAGTACGGGAAGGATTCTGTTTTTCAAGTCGGATCACGACTAGTGGGACTAGCTCATCCCCAGCAGAGTCGCCATTCTGTGGACCCTCGCCGATTTTTCCGCGCTCCCACACGACGTTCTTCTCCCTTCCCCTTTCCTTTCGGAAAAGAAGGAGATAAGGATGCGTGAGTGCGAAATCGCCGTTTGTGCCACTGTCTTGCCTCGTTCTCGAGGGCTTCGTTTGGTTGTCGTGTTGAGCTGGATATGTTTAAGTGTGTTTATATAAGACCAGAGTCGCCACTAGCCAGTTACTTCGAATCTACAGTCGGCTAGACCCCGTAGAAACGTTAGAGAAGGGAATCCGAAGATTCCTTCCTCTAAAATGACTCCTGTTGATCTGCGGCCAGAGATTCAAGGTAAGGGATCACGGTTACAGGGTGGGAAGAGGTTAAGCACCCCACACACTGCCCGTACCGAAGTACGGTCTCTACTTCACAGAATCGATCGAATACTTGAAAGTCTAATTTAATCCTCGTATATTCTCATGAATGACATGATGCATGAATGTGGGTCTGAACAGTTAGAGTTTCTGATGGGCAGGTTCCAACAACGGGCAAGCCCAGAGCGTACGCTCGAACTGACAGGTGCTTAATGTAAGACGTATGCAGTGTGCTTGAATAATCAAGGTGCTTTATAGTGAAGCATGAATGCAGGTCTGAACAGTAAGAGTTTCTGATGGGCAGGTTCCAACAACGGGCAAGCCCAGAGCATACGCTCGAACTGACAGGTGCTTAATATAAAGACATATGCATGTGTGCTTGAGTAATCAAGGTGCTTGTAGTGAAGCAGGGGGTTGGAAGAAAAGTAAATGTTGCACTTATGCTAGATGCAAATGAGATGATGCTGGATGAATGATAGCTGGGTGGACGGTGGTGTCGCAAGGGTTGGCTTCGAGTGGCTGGATTAAGACTTAGATGGCTTGAGAGGCTTGGACCAGTAGTCAGGCAGGGCTGGACCAGGGCTAGACTCTCCTCACTCGGGCTCTCCTTGGTGGGAAAATGGGCTAAGGGGTGGAGAAGGGCACTCGAACGGACAGGCTCTCTTTGGACTCGAAGGGATTGTTGAAATGAGAAGGGGAGGGGGGTATTTATAGCAGCAGAGAGGGGCACTCTCGTAATTTTTTTCGGGCGGCCTGCCATGGGCCGCCCGTACGGCCGCTCCTCGGTTTCCAGCGAGTACGGTCGCTCCCTCGGGGCTGCTGTTGGACTCGCTGGTCGACTCAGTGAGTTGACTCAGCGGGTCGACTCGGTGGTTTGACTCGACGGGTTGACTTGGTGTTTTGACTCGACGGGTTGACTCAGCGGGTTGACTCAGCGAGTTTGACTTTTTTGGGATTTTTTTGACTGGCCTTTTTTATGGGGGGTTTTTCAAGGTGGTGTTTAGGACTGGGTTGACTGGGTTCAGGCTTGAACTGGGCTATGGAATGGGGCTTACAAGGGTGAGTTTGGCTGAGTTTGGGCTTGGGGTTTGGGGGTATGGTCCTCCATTCATCCAGCTATTTCTACCAACAGTGTAGCCGAAGGTGGGGTGTCTACAGGCTCAAAAAGGAATTGTGTTGGGCCATATCATTTCTGAAAACGGATTAGAGGTAGATCGCTCTAAAATT
This sequence comes from Liriodendron chinense, assembly GCA_003013855.2. Taxonomy (NCBI): domain Eukaryota; kingdom Viridiplantae; phylum Streptophyta; class Magnoliopsida; order Magnoliales; family Magnoliaceae; genus Liriodendron; species Liriodendron chinense. Next base: position 256,704 of record PVNU02002470.1, read on the forward strand.
GAACTCATCTCTAGTCTACCCACCCCCAAGTCAGTGCGTGATATCAGATCATTTTTGGGACACGCTGGATTCTACAGGAGGTTTATTAAGGATTTTAGCATCATTGCTATGCCCTTAACCAATCTTTTGCAGAAAGATATTCCATTCGAATGGACCAATGATTGTGAGGTTGCTTTTCAAAAGTTGAAAAGTGTATTAACCACTGCACCCATCATGAGGCCACTCGACTGGAATCTTCCTTTTGAGTTGATGTGCGATGCAAGTGACTACACTGTGAGGCCTGTGCTAGGGCAGAAAAAGGATAAAATGCCCTACGTCATTCACTATGCGAGTAGAACTCTAAACTCTGCTCAGGTAAACTACTCGACAACTGAAAAAGAGTTGCTCTGGACAAGTTTAGGTCCTACTTGCTAGGATCCAAAGTGGTCATCTTCAGAGAACACTCGGCTTTGAAATATTTACTAGCCAAGAAAGATGCAAAGCCTAGACTGTTACGTTGGATCCTCCTACTCCAAGAGTTTGACTTAGAGATTAAGGATAAGAAGGGAGTAAAGAATGTCGTAGCAGACCATTTATCCCGATTGGTCCTAGAGGATTCCATTGAAGAAACTAATATAGACAACACATTCCCGAATGAGCATTTATTTTCTGTTTCTTGTCTCCCATGGTGTGCGAACATTGTAAATTATTTGGTATTTAGAAGAGTGCCTTAACACTGGAAAGCAAAAGATAAGAAAAGGCTTGAACTTGAGGCCATGACGTTCTTTTGGGATGACCCGTACTTGTATAAGTATGGGTTTAACCAAATCATTAGGAGATGTGTCCCGGAAAGTGAAATTAAAAGTGTGATATCTTTTTGCCATAGTAAAGCTTGTGATGGACATTTTTCGGCAAAGAAAACCACGGCAAAGATTCTTCAATGTGGTTTTTATTGGCCAACCATGTTTAAAGACACCCATGCTTATTGTATTGCATGTGACCAATCTCAAAGATTGGAGAGCTTATCACGTCGACACATGATGCCATTGACCCCAATTCTACCACTTGAGATCTTTGACTGTTGGGGCATTGACTTCATGGGGCCTTTTCTTCCATCTTTTGGATTTCTTTACATCCTTGTAGGTGCTGATTATATATCCAAGTGGATAGAGGCACTTCCATGTAGGACCAATGATGCTAAAATGGTCCTAAAGTTTTTGAAAGAAAACATTTTTAGTAGGTTTGGAACACCCAAAGCCATTATTAGTGATGGTGGGTCTCACTTTTATAATAAATTATTTGACACTTTGATGAAGAAATATGGTATAAAGCATAAAGTGAGTACCCCATATCACCCACAAACAAGTGGGCAAGCCGAGGTTTCAAATCGTGAGATCAAACGTATCTTAGAAAAAACGATAAATCCAAATTGCAAAGATTGGTCTTTACGCTTTTTCGATGCACTTTGGGCCTACCGTACCTCATATAAATCTCTTATTGGAATGTCCCCTTACTGACTTGTGTATGGGAGGGCTTGTCACTTGCCTGTGGAATTGGAGCATAAGGCCTATTGGGCTGTAAAGAAATTCAACTTTGACATTGATGAGACATGTGAGAAGAGAAAACTTGAGCTTAATGAGTTGGAGGAACTATGTAGAGATGCATATGAGAACTCAAGGATTTATAAGGAAATGACTAAAGTATTCCATGATAGGCATATCCTTAGAAAATACTTTGAGCCCAATAAAAAAAGTTCTCCTATACAACTTTAGACTCCATTTGTTTTCGGGTAAATTGAGAACTAGATGGACCGGCTCATTCATTGTTAAGAAAGTTTTTCCACATGGGGCCATTGAGATAGGAAGTGTACGTAATGATAATGTTTTTAAAGTGAATGGTCATAGGTTGAAACCGTACGTAAAGAAATTCCATGTGGAAGAGGAGTCCATCCCTCTTCATGAACCACATTATGATGGTCGATTACCATTGAGGTAGGTTTAGGTCTAGGCTAGTTTAGGATTAAGGTGTCTAGTTTGCTTGAGTTGCATATTTTTTTTTGTTTGCCCGTGTTTAGTTTTTGTAGTGTCATCGCTCTTATTGGATCTCCATTCTATATGCAAGGTATATTCTCTCTTCTCTACTTGAATTTATATTATTTCTCACGTTGCATTGCATTCACATCATTACATTGAGGACAATGTAACATTTAAGTTGGGGGGTGAGGATTGCATCTTACTTTCATGTTTAGTTACATTATATGGGTAATTTCATGCATTGCATTAGTTTCATGCATCTATGGAAAAAATTTCAATTTTTTTATAATTTGTCTAGTTTCGTATTCATGTTTCTATGTGGTTTTTTATGATAAACTTGGATTTAGTTTAAGTTATTAGTGTTTAGAGTTTTTAAATCCGAAAAGTTATAACCTTGAGTTTACTTATCTAATCACTAGATTAGAGTGTAATTAGTTAAATGTACATGATCACCTTACACACTAGCTAACTAAGTTGGTACATTAGGTTTTGAGACTTAATTGATGATCTACTTGATATCTAGGCTATGACTGAACCAGACCAATGAACCCCTAACTTTGAATGAGTGAGTGTTGTGAGAGAATCATCTGAAAAAAATTGAAAAAAAAAATTTAATTGAATAAGACCATAACAGTCGTAAAAGTAATCCAGGGCGGGATACCTAAGTATCCATCTCGTTACCATTACGTTATCGATACCTTAGAAGAAGTGAGCCTTTTGGATTCTTCAACTAAGGGCGGTCCATGAAAAAAATGAGAAAAATGATGATAAATATGTGAAGAAGTAATGAGTGAGCGAGTGAAAGAAAATAAAGTGAAGGGGTGACTTGAGAAATTAGAAGATTTCATAGCCATAGGAGGATTGGATTGATTCATGAGGGTTGATGGGCTTAATCGATTGATTTGGTTAGTCTAGGTTCACTGTGCACGCGTGTACATGAGACTAGGTTCATTCTAAACTTTGATTAGTTTTCTAAACTCACGAGTGTAATGGATTAGGAGAAAGGGATTCTAATACACTAATTGATGAATAGGATGTTATGGAAATTACATGTTAACTTTGAACCTTGGCTTTGCAAATTACATGTTTTTTTATCCATTTTTCAGTATCGCGTCGCATATTTTGCTCGAGGACTAGCAAAAATCTGATTGGGGGGGGTGTGATGTGACCATAAATATTATATATTTAGGCTCCATTCCGATCATCACTAGGCTAGAAATCAAGCAAAATACTTAGATTTATTGTAGGAAATTTATTCAATGGTTGGATCGCTCTATAACTTGTAAACTATGCTTACATGGTGATTTTTCATGTTTTACAGGTTATTGGCGGGCCACTTGTATCCAAGAAGGTTTAAGATGATGAGAGAAGGGTTAAAGACACTTCTTATAAGATTGGATTGAGGTTAGACGGCTTGGATCGATGGATTGAAGGTTATGTACATTACATGTGATTTTCAATTCCGAATGGACAGCGCACGCTGTCTGCTATGCGTCCCACTTTTGGACTAATTTTTAGATAAAATTTGAGAAACTCTTCATACACTTTGAAGATCATCAAATTATCTAATAAATGGCATGGTTTCATGCCGATCGGAGTTCTGGATTTATCACAATGACCTGATGAATACAAACTGTCCATTCAACACCGACTTAGACTTGGAATTCAGTCCCGTAGTCCATTAGTACTCAAATGAAGAATCCAAGCTGCCCATCTAATACATAATCAAATTTTCTACAAAAATAAACTGGAATCAGGTCAATCGGATATGTAGATTGATTGCAGCGTAAAAAATGAGTTGAAGTGTTCTAAAAAGTTTCGCCTGCACAAATCAGAAAATGGTCCAAATTGTGAGGTGTGTGCACCACAATTCTGGAATGATTTAAGTCAATCCTGACCCTCTATCATGTAGAGGGGATATAGTTCTACCAAGGTATCAATTTTTAGATACTTTCGATTTCTGTACACATCGAAGCGAAGGATGCAAGAATGACTGGTTCATAAGGTATTAAAACTGCGAATCTGGGAGGTGTCTATTGATCTGATCGTGGGGCCCACTTTAGATTGTGATATTGGCAATCTAATCCATCCATTATGAGGTTCACTCAATGATGAAGCCCCATATAAAATTTCAGAGCAATCCGATTGCCAGTTTAGTCACACGAAGTGTAGCAAAATTAGTACTGTTACTTGAATCCGAACTTAACTATAAATAGATAGTTGTGAAAAGTTTTAGGGCATATTTTTCAATCCAATTTTCAAAAGAACAGGCTCTCCTCTCTCTCATAGAACCTCTTTTTTTTTTTTTTTCCTTTCTATTGAAGATTTACAGATTTACATTGAAGTTTGTTTGGATTCAATTTAAGAACTCGTAAGTTGGTTAGTTTTAAATTAATTTTTTTAGTTTAATTATGTCTTCTTCTTCTTGTTTTGGTTTTTCTTCTTTAATTATGTTTATGTTCTAAACCCTTGGCTAGAAGGAAAGTATGTGTGGATTGTTGAGTTGATGTGTGTGATGGATTTATGTGTTGAATGATGAGAGAAATCCATTTTGTATGAATTTCATGGAACTAATCTAGGGTTTTTAATTCTCATGTAAACTCTTTGTATGATTATTGTTTAATCCTAGATTTGATTTATGAAAACCTAGATTGGAAATATTTTTAACCTGTCATATTATTTGATTAGCGATCTTAAGGATTCCTAATGCTTATAATCCCTAACGCTTAAGAGTATGAACTTAATGATGCATGATGGGATCGATCTCTAATCCATTGATTTATTACGTGAATTTTTGTTCTAATTGCAATATCTTCTGATTAGATGGACCATAGTGATCCATTCTAGTTGAGTAATACTTTATCATACACGTTAATGAAACATGAGACACATGTGGACCTTTGATGCCTTGGTGCTTTGATTTCTATTGATTAAACTCATTCAAACATTGATCCAATCCAACCCATCCATTAGTTAGATTAATCACTTTTTTTAGAATTTCTATTCTATTTTCTTAATTTGAGAGTGATTTTTACGCACTTCTATTTTTGCTCCCTGTGGATTCGACATCGGACTCACCGAGTTTATTACTTGTGATCTCTTGCACTTGAGAGAACATTCAGCTACATAGTTGGATAACAACCAGGCCACAACAGTTTTGAATCAAGCTGACCTTTGTATTTTTCCCTTCATCCTGATCTTCTTGACTTATCAACTGGGCCCTTTGGATTTTTTAATGGCGAAGCACTCATCAAAATTGTTTCCTATGGTGTGGTCCACATGAGATTTGGATATGCATAATTTTTGGGATCTTGTCCTAAAATGGGCTGGAGAAACAGATAGATGGTGTGGGCATACAAAAATCATCAATGTGGGCTCCACAGTAAGGGTAACACCCACTAAAGTGTTATCTGTGTAACACCTAGTCCGCTCTCAATTTTGGGGAAGCAGATTGCCTGGTGTGCCACACACCACCGACCTTCATGATGTCTTGACACCACCAAGTTTTGTGGGACCCACCATGATGTATGTGTTATATGCACACTATCCATCCATTTGGCGAGTTCATAGGTCATGAGCGGAAAAAAATGTGACAGATCAAAAGATCAAGTGGACTAGACCACAAAAAGTAGTGGGGATAATGATTTCTATCCGTTGAAGCCTTCTTAGTGCCCACCATGATGTTTATTTGTCATCCAACCCGTTTATGAGGTCACACAGACCTGGATGAGGGAAAAAAATATCAGATTGATCCAAAACTTTTGTGGCCCCTAAGAAACTTTTAATGGTGGGGTCCACTTGAGATTCGGATTTGTCTCATTTTTGGGTTCATGCCCTAAAATGATCTCATAAAATGAATGGACATTGTGGATATAACAAAAACATCATGTTGGGTCCCACATATCAACACACCATGGAGGTTGATCATGTGTGGCACACTAGGCAATCCACTTTCGAATTTCCAATTCGTCCATCATTGATGGAGAGAGAGGGGCATGCGATGGTAGGGTTAGTAAAAAGAAAAGGGTTTATTTGTCATTTTCAAAAATAAATAATGTAATACTTGATGGTACCTGACAATAGGCACCTAAAATAACTACGGGTTGAAATGATAGGCATGTATTTGGATTAAGTTTAAATGCAGGCTTGGTTTTACGATAGCAAAAAAGATAAGCTAATGGATGACTAAAACTCTTAAATCAAAGCTTCGTTGGACTACGCTCCCAACAGTCATGCCATTCACATAAGTTTACTAAACTATTTTAAAATAAGAGTTTAAGAATCTAAGGATTTAGTGATTATGTAAGTAAACATCAATTGCTTTCTGAATCGATTTTTAATTCGTTATTCTTGTTAGAGTTCAAGGACAACTATATGCATACAAATCCTATACCCTAATGATTCTTAATAAAAATTTCTCTTTTAAAGTTTGCATTTTGTTTTACCATATGGACTTAAGGTTTATCATGGTGGAAGAAAACAATGTGTTAACATCTGAAATTGGACAACAGATGTTGATCAAGGATCAATGGTAGATCTTTATCACTCGATGGGGACACAGTAATAGATGATGCTGATCGACTGACTTCCAACCACCAGGGAAGATCGTGAGGGGGTACCGGTCGTGCCGACAGAGGACCCTCCGATGCTTAAGTCAGTACGTATGATGATTGAGCATAAGAACTTAGTTGTATGTAGGCTTGTGTAGTGCGTAGTACGTACCTTGAGGTAATGTGGAGGTGTCCTTATATAGGTAATGATTCACAGCCGATGGCGGTGGATTTGTAGATCCCGTCTAAGATACCTTTCTAGATTAGATCCTTTCTAGAATACATTTTCGATTTAGGAGAGATTATGATTATCATGTCCGGATCTCGCGGATCCCGATGCTAATCGTTATCTCTGTATGATGGTGTGGTAAGTGCTCAGATCTGAGGACATCTGGTGCAGATGGCACTCGGCATACTTAGTTGAGTTTTCAGGATAGAATGTCTGCATATGGCAGTCATTAATACCTGAGGCTGAGGCCTCAACTCTATGTCCATCACCTGAGGCCGAAGCCATGGCCTCATGCCCTTTTCACTATCTAAGGCTAAAGTCGAGTCTTCAGAACTTTGTCCGTTATCTGAGGCCGATGCCGAGGCTTCAGATCTATATCCGTGGCTGCAGATGAGTATGAAGGCTTTCCTCCTTGACAAGCTTGGATCCTTCTCTGACAAGTGTGCTGAGCTAGCGCCTTAGTGCCATATATCGACGGTTACGTATCTTCTTGGTCGTGATCAGGGACACGGCCGAATTTACTCATAACAGATGCCCCTTAAGTTCCATGGTCAGAGAATCTGAGAACGAAACTTAAAATATGTTCTTGGCTCATCCGATAAAAGCTTTCTCGCGCAATGATCGTAATTAGTATGGGTCTCGAAGCGTTGTTGCATTAAATAGGCATGAGATGGAAATGTCGCAATCATTTCTTTTCGTAAGAAGTGTCGCAGTGCATTAAATGAGACGTGCTGCCTTATAGGTTAAACCAACGGGGAGTTACCATGTGTCATTGTCTTGGGGAGAGAGAAATGAGGCATGATTGCTTATAAATACCCCATCATCTCCTTCGTTGAGGCACAAAAATCATAAACTTGTGCTAAAACTATACCTCACACTCTCTTCTTGCTGTACTTAGAGATTTTAAGCCACCATAGAGCTCTCCTCTCTTAGGTACTTTCTTTCTCTCTTTCTCCGTAGATCAGCATTTAGTCAGCCTTTTAGGGTTTCTTCTTTCTTCCTTCCTCGTCTTCCTTCCCGCTTAAGGCTTCCCCTTTCCTATTGCTGCCATGGTTAACTGCTCCAAAAGTTCCTAATCGGAGGCAGAAGCCTTGAAAGATGAAACCCCTTGATTCCTCTTCCTCAAATTACCTGAACCTTAGAAATAACAATCCACCTTCTGAATATTTCTCTGACGATCACCCGTCCACTCTTTCTGAATTAGATATGGAGCAGTTCTGGTCTGCTTATCACATCCCGAAGTTTGTCGTGATGCGCCTGCCTAATGTGAGCAAATTTTCAAGTAGACCACCTCTGGGGGAGGTGACCATCTACACTTATCTTTTTCCAGTAGGTTTTAAGCTCCCTTTGCACCCCCTATGTAAGGGATGTCTTGGTTAGATTTGGAGTTGCCCTGGGGAAACTCCAATTAATGATTGGAGAGTAATGCTGGGCTCTTATGTGCTCTGGCAGCAAGCTTACATCAGGGAGCTCAGCGCTGAGGACTTCCTCAATATGTTCCAGTTGAAAAAGAACCCTTAATACAATGGGTGGTACTATCTTGGATACTGACAGTAATTTTTTTATCCTCAGAAATCCCTCCCGCAACAAAGATTGAAAGAATGAGTGGTTCTTTGCCTCGGGTGCTTAAGAGACATCCAAGGCCAAGGAGGCACTAGGCTTGGGCTCTGACCCTCACTGCCTTCCTCTCAAGTTAGGCTCCTCAGTAGTATTTTATTTTTCTTTATTCGAGTATTATGAGTGAGAACATTTTTCCGAGAACTTTAATTGAGAACTCGATTCTGACCTTTACTTGTCTTCTGTAGGAGTATTGGTTGAAAAATTGAAACTAAGGGAGGAATTCAGGAGAAGATCCAGAGAGTTGTCTGGGTACATAAGGATTCCTGAAACATAAAAGCTCTTCTTCATCCTTCTTCTCTTCTAAGCTACAGACTCATCAAAGATAAGATTTTTTCCTTTCTTTTCTTTTCTGTTGAGTAGCAATTCTTTTCACATTTCTGACATAGCTCTTTGTCTCGCAGAGATGACTTCTGGGGAGCTCAGCAAGAAGAGAGATAGTAGTGTTCTCCTGCCCAGCAAGGCTCCTAAAAAGACCAAAGGGGCTGGGGCCTCCTCCTCTTCTCGTCCTTAGGTGCCTTCTGCGCCGTGTCCTCAGGTGCCTCTTATGCCACATCCTCAGGCTTCACCACAACCTCCTGCGAGGGCCTCAGCTTCCGCAGGGGCCTAGTGCACCACCCCCTAATCCCGGGGGGGGGGGGGGGGGGGGGGGGGGGGGGGGGGGGGCTCAGTCTTTGGTGACTCCTTCACAGGAGCTGACGGCCCTTCCCCAAGATAGGCATGGGCCATCGTCATCATGGGATCACAGGCAGCATACTGCCCGGATCTCTCCATCTTCTAGGAAAGGGTTAATTCTTTCCCCCACTGTCGATGGGTCTAGTGGCTTTCAGGTCCAAGACCACATCATCCTGATGTGCAAATTAATGTTTGACCATGTCGGGAGTGATAACCTCGAGCCGGTTCACTGGTTGTCGCCCGAGGACACCGCAATTCTTGTAGGAATCCAGAGCATCCGGGTGAGCTAGAGTTTGTTTCCAGGCTGATTAATTTCATCTATTTGATCTTTTTCCTTGTGTTTTTCTAACTTCATTTTTCTTTGATGTGGGTAGCAATTGGATGTGAACCTCAAAATCATGAGGGACACCGCTAAGTCCAGGCGGCTCCTAATTGAGAAGGACCACCTGATTGCTGAAGCTAAGGGGGCGGCAAAGGTTACCGAAGAGAAGGAGAGAGCCCTGAAGGAGAAGGTAAAAGCCACCGAGGAGAAGGCGAAGGCTGTCAAAGAAAAGACGAAGGCTACCGAGGTCAGTACCTGTGAGAAGGACAAGCTAGTTAAAGTCCTTGAGGGCCGTAATAAAGAGCTAGAGTTGGCAGTTCAAGACTCCACAAAATCCTCTTAGGAGTTTCATTCCCAGTTCGAAGGGTTGGAGTGAGAATTTATCTAACTCCATAAGGACAAGAACATGCTGGAGCTGGGCAAGGCCGCTCTAGAGGCTTACATCTCCTAACTACAGACGGAGAAGGTCCCTTTGGAGGAGAAGCTCCAAAGTGAAGGGGATCGAGTAGACGAGGCCTTCAAGGAGTATGAGGCCATTGACGAGGACCAGCTCTTGGTCAATACCACTGCTAAAGCCAGGCTCAAAAGGTGATTCAAAGGATGCATCCCATCCTTGACCTCTCAGGCTATGAGAGCTCATAGATGAAAATTATCGAAGAGGAGAGAGTTGACATGGAGGAAGAGACAACAGTGGTGACTGAGGCCCCTGATGTTGGGGAAGAGGTTACCACCGAGACTCTGGCCTTAGTCGTTGAGACCTCTGCTCCCTCTGCCCCTATCGCTGAAACCTCCGAGCCCATTGTTGCTGAGGTCGTGCCAACTGTCATAGACTCCAGCATAGTTGTATATTTTTTTGAATGTTGAATGTATTTCCTTCGGGCATTTGGGACTTAATGAAAAATTTCTTAAATTTCTTTTTCTTCGTTTCACCTTGTTTGCATGTTCATCTGATAAACTACTTTGTTGAGAATCTGAGCTTAGTGGCCCTTTAGCCTTTATTCACTTGCTAGTTTAATAGGAAAGGGTTTAGTTCGTAGTTAGTAAACTTTAGTCAATGGTCGACTTATTGAGCTTTTGAACATCCTCGTTCGTTGAGCTGTTTATCAGTCTATCTGAGTAGACTGCGCTCAGTCAGAGAGTTCCATAAGTGGCATCCCCCTCACTTTGGGCAAATTGATTTTTCAATTGATTCTTTCGGGATTATGTCCTTTGAGGACAAAGTGCTCGACTGGGGAACGCCATGCGTTCCTTCCTGAGGCCTATTATACTCGGGGAATAAGGGTGTCTGATCATTGAATTCAAGAGCTTACTTGAGGAAAATGCTAGAAACTTCATTTATTTTCATTTGGCATAAAGTGCCTTCATTTATGCAGATTTAATGCATTCCAAGGGCGACGAAGGGCTTTGCTTGCATATTTTCAAGATAATAGGTCATTGGTCGGACTATCTTTAAGATCTTGTACGGGTCTTCCCAATTTAGTTTGAGGGATCGAGGCCTTGGCTCTTGCGTGCTCGGGATGATTTTCTTGAGGACGATGTCCCTAACCCAGAATGTTCTGACTTTAACTTTGGAATTGTAGTGCCGGGCCACTCTCTGCTAACAGGCGGCAACTCGCAGTTGTGCATTATTCCTTTTTTCTTCCAGCATGTCTAAATGGAACCTCATAGATTCCTTATTCTGATCAGTCTTAAAATGCTCAGTTTGATATGAAGGCATCCCAATCTCCATAGGGACAATGACATCAGCTCTGCCCTAAGCAAGTGAGAAAGGTGTGTCTCCTATAGTGGTCCAAGCAGTCATCTTGTATGCCTAGAGGAGTTCTGGCAAGTTCTCGGACCAAGCACCCATGTGCTCTTCCAACTTTATCTTAAGATGGTGCTTAATAATTTTGTTGACCACTTTCACTTGGCATTGGCTTGAGGATGATAAGGGGCAGTAAATACATTCCATATCTTCAGCTCTTTGCAGAAATTTTTAAACTTTGTATTATCAAACTGCCGCCCATTATTTGTGATGATCGTGTTTGGGACTCCATACCGGTAGATGATTGACTTCCAGATAAACTTTTTTGTTTACTGTTCAGTGATGGTTGCCAGGGGTTCAGCTCAACCCACTTGGTGAAACAATTGATTGCTACAATTGCAAATTTTACTTGCCCTTTTCCCTTCGGTAAGGGAACAATGATATCAACTCCCCATTGAGCAAAATGTAAAGGTCCTGACATGAGAATTAAATATTTTCAAGGGCCTGCCGAGGGATAGAGGCGAATCGCTGACATTTATCATATTTGTTTGAAAATTGTATTGCATCTGCCTTCATGGTGGGCCAATAGTAACACTGTCTAATTGCTTTGTAGGCCATTACTTGACCTCCGAAATGATTTCTGCATACTCCTTCATGAATTTCCTTGAGTACGTAGTCGGCTTCATCCGGATGGAAACACCTCAGATAGGACATGGAGTAAGTCCGTTTGAACAGGACCCCTTCTTGTAAGAAATACCTTAGTGCGTGGTACTTGTGCTTTCAGGCCTCTTTCTTGTCCTCAGGTAGCTGACCAGTTTGAAGAAATTGGATAATAGGATCCATCTAGTATGGGATCAGATCCATGAGAAGTACTTCTGCTGACCTGCGTTAGGAAATATTAGGCTCAGCCAAGTGCTCAATATGAATGGTTTGAATGAGGTCATGGTTCGAACGTCCATGGCAGTTGCTTAAAGTATGATGACTTAGAAGTTGAAGGCTTAGAGGGTGAAGGCTCTGAGGATGAAGGCTCTTTTGGTTGGACAAGAGTGGGATACGTAAATTCTACGTTGAAATCGGCTGATGCTTGCCCTTTGATTGCAGCATGAGGGACATACTTTATGTCGTGTTCACTTAGCTCCACTGCTCACTTTATTAGTCTCCCTGAGGCTTCAGGTTTTTGCAGTACTTGCTTCAAAGGCTAGTTCGTTGGAACCACGATTATATAGGCTTGAAAGTATGACTGAAGCTTTCTGACTGAGGCCATTGTTGAGCTCTTAATTATGCATCCAACCCCAATTCATCACTCATTATGCATGGTTTCATGACTTAAAGACTAATCTAATGCATGGATTTGTGATTGTAGGAATAAGAGAGAGGATTTATCAATTGAAGACTTAAAGATGCTATTTACAAGCATTGAAGATCACAAGACCAAGCGTCAAAGGATGGAAGAAAGAAGTTGAAGGAGAGAAGATAGAAGGCAGAAGAAGACACTGAAGACCGGTCGTCCGACCGGTCGTCCATAGGCCAGGACCGGTCGTCCGACCGATCTGAACACTCAACAGAAGGGGGCCCTTAGCGAATCCTGCTGGACCACCCACGGCCGGTCGTGCAACCGGTCGTCTACTACTCAAATCGGTCGTACGACCGGTCCTTGAATTGAATTTATGGGTTGGAATTTAATCAAAACTCACTGGACGAATTTTGCACTTTTGAGACTGGTCGTGCGACTAGTCGTCTAGGAGCTCAGACCGGTCGTGCGATCGGTCGTCAGCGTAACAGAGCTTGTCCGTGAAGCTACGATTTTCTCTGCGCAATTGTGTAATTCCTTGCGCAATCTGGAATCGTCCGCGCCAATCTATAAATAGGACTTCTACTCATCATATCTAGGCATGCTAGGACGTGGGGATCATCAAGGAAGCTTAGGAGACAGATTCTACTTCAAGTTTTCCTAATTTTTCTTCCAGTTTTAGTTATTTTTATGTTTTTGAGGCTTTTAATTCAAGGATGTTAGAGATGAACTAAAACCTCTTAGCTAGGGCTAAGAGGTGAATCTTTTGATTTGTTTTTAATGGATTGATGCAACCTAGGTTTCCTTTTCATGTTTTAATTGGAGAATTTAGTTTAATATGAGTTTGAATCAAGTACTAGTTCAGTTTTACTTTGATCTCTTGATGACTTCGGGCTCATGTGATTCTTAGTGATTCTAAACTTAGTAGCTTATCTTTTGAGCATTGGTTATGCTTGTGTAGTTCATTGATCTATCATCGACTCCGGGCATGGTAGATCCTTTGATTGCCTTGCGTACAATGGCATGATCTTCATGTGGGAACTCATTCAACTTAAGTTCTTATCTTTTGTTATAATCTGAAATAGTTGTTTGCTGATTGATTTTGGTTTAATTAGAGTTCTAATCATTGGTTATAGTCAAGTCTAGTGACAAGATTTGATGAAAGCTATGGTTGTGAATCTCAACTAGATTGGAAAAAGGGTTGGCCTATACGACTGAGTGTGCTCAATGCCTGAGCATGGTTGTGGGAATCGAATCAATGAACAAGCAACTGTTTTAGATAATTGTTGATTGGACCGCTTTATATTCCGATCGGATAGAGATATGAATTCGATTCCGATTGTGTTGTGAGAGACCTAGTTGTGTTGATGCATTGAAACTTATTAAAAGTGGATCCTTGGCGCTCTAGTGCCTTTTTAGATTGATATTACCTTTCATAAATCATCGTTTTACTTCAAATTACTATTTTCTAGCTTTAGTTCTTAATAGGATCTTAATTATAAGTTATTTTTAGACAAATTTGAGAATATCCATACATAAATATCTGTGGGAACGATACTCAGTCTTTCTGAATTATTACTACTTCGCAACCCTATAATAGGCGCTGATACATAGCACAAACATTCTTCGGGCTAAAAGGTATGACTTTGTATCAATATAGTCTTCCATTAATGATGAAGGACGTCTTCTCTCTGTCTGGGGGATGCATGGAGATCTGATTATAGCTGAAATATGCATCCATAAAATTGAGCAATGCATACCCGACTGTTACGTCCACCAGTTGATCAATTCTTGGTGTGGGAAAACTATCATTCGGACATGCCTTGTTAAGATCTGTATAGTTTACACACATTCGCCATTTGCCATTGGCCTTCTTCACAAGTACCACTTTGGCCACCCATTCCGGGTAGTCAACTTCTTCAATGAAATGGGCTTGGAGGAGCTTGTCGACCTCATATTTTATAGCTTACTATCTCTCCGAGTTGAATGGTCACCACTTTTGCTAGATAGGTTTGAAGCGGGGATCCACCTTCAGGCGATGGGCGAAAACGCTAGGATCGATGCCAGGCATGTCCTCATGGGACTGGGCAAAGCCATCCTGATGCTCGACAAGGAACTCTGTGAATCAGATTTGTATCTCGGGATCGAGGGCATACCCTATTCGCATGGTCCTCATCAGGTCTTTTGCAGATATTCAGACCGAGACTAAATCCTCGGCTAGGGTCCCACTTCGGATATTATCTTCGTTGGGGTCCAAGGAGGAAATCGCCTCAGTTTCTAACACTGGATGAGGGGCCGACAGTGCCAGAATGGGTGCAACTTGCTTTCTTTTTTCTTCCTACAACACCAGATCATAGCACATAAGGGCATCAATTGGACTTCCCTTGACCACTTTGATCCCAGTTGGAGTAGGGAACTTGATGTAGAGATAACAAGGGGACAAGGTGGCTTTATGTTTTTTCAAGGACAGATGTCTGAGGATCTCATTGTACGTCGATTTGTTGTCCACTATCAGAAAGTTGATTATGAGATTGATTTTGTTTGGTGCTTCACCAAAAACAACTGGAAGGTTGATGCTTCCTTCCGAGATGATGACTTCTCCCCTGAATCCCACCAGTGGAGGAAACTTCTTTACAAATTCATCCGATCATAGGCAGCAGCGCACAGGACATCCGCTGAGCTTCCGGTGTCCAGCATTATCCTGTTGGTGTTGTGATTCGACACCCTCAGTGTTACCACGATGGCGTCATCATGAGGGAGGTGGATTCCCTTCGCGTCCTCCTTAGAGAAGGTGATGACCTAGGGTTCCAGTCTAGGCTGCTTCCCAGGACTTTTCGCCGAGTATATCGGCTGAGGCTCAGACTGGGCCTTCCTCGTGTGGGCCTTCCTGTCATTCTGCGAATCTCCACCTCTGGCTGGCCTGTCGAAGATGGTTCTGATTTTGATAGTAGGCTCAGAATCTTCTTGCGTTTGGTGGTCTGGCCACTGAGGCGATTGATCTTGTTGTGGTCGGTCTTGCTGACGAGGAGATCTCTTGCATCTTTTAGGTGAGCGGTCTTGCCACATCACGTAATCGCAGAGGTGATCCTTCCAGATGAGAGTCTCAATCTCAACTTTGAGGGAAATGCAGTTATCTATGTTGTGGCCATGATCTCGATGGAGTAGGCAATATTTTCTCTTGTCCCTCTTCTCGGGTTCAGTTCTTAAAATCGAATTGGGTGCGGAGTCTGCACACTCTTATTGTGCAGAGTAAACTCTGTTGGGCCCACCTAGAGTGTATATGCTTTATCTATTTCGTCGATATGTTTTTCCAACTCATTTTTAGGGTTGAGCCTAAAGTTTAAGCATATCCAAATTTCAAGTGGACCATGCCTCAAGAAACAGAGGGAATAATGATTTCCACCTTGAAACCTTCCCAGGCCCCACAATGATGTTTATTTGTCATCTAACCTGTTCATAAGATCACATGGACATGGATGAAGGTGCTCGCTCACCTCAAGTGCAAGGCTGCGATGTAAAAATAATTGTCGGTAAGACCGAGGTCGATCCGCAGGGAATTAGAAAACAAATTCGAAACTATTCCAGCAACTTGGATTAAAACAATTTGGAGATTCAATTAAGAAATCTAACTCAAAACAGTAACTTAAGAAAAATCAGTATTTAAAGGAACTAAGGCTTTCAAGGATCCACCTGTAGCAATCCCATATCAATCCAATCAATCCAAGCATAAAACACAACTAGATTTGAAGTTCTATCTTTCATCTAGTTGGAAGATAAAGCATTGAAACACATTCAATCCCAAATAAGTTGAACTTCCAAGTTCTAGTCCCATTCAACCACATAGCATTCAAAATCATAGCCTTCGGAGTACAGCCATGCCTATGGACTATGGCATGCTCAAGGATTACCATAATTTGAATTTAATCAAGCAAAACATGATAATCTCAGAGAATTGCAAGGAATCCATGTCCAGAGCACATGAACTCTCATAAAACTTTTAAAACATCAACTTTATATGAATTAGAACATTCAAAATTCAAACTTAAAGTGAAAGTACTTGAATCAAATTGAATTAAACATGAAATTAGCTACAAGCTTCAGCTCTCAGCCCTAGCTAAGAGATTCTAGACGAGCATTGTCATACTACAACTAGAACTCAATGAAAAAGACATAAAAACTAGAAAAATCGAAATCGACGGAGTTGTGGATGCTCCACGTTGCTCTCCTTCACTTCCCACGACCTCCAATCTCTTCTAGGATGCCTTAGCTATGATCCCTAGGTCCCCTTTTATAGTGGAGAGGCTCTACCGCCTCAGAATCTTTCAGAATTGCACAATACTTACGTAATTGAGCACAAAACTTAGAGCTTCAATGAGAAGCTGCTAATTTCCAGCGAAATACAAGTGGCCGACCGGTTTAGACCGGTCGGATTGGGCTGGCCGATCGGTCGGACTGGTCCTTAAATAGTCCAGAGAGTGCAGAGAGGTCCTGGGGGCTATGGCCGACCGGTCAAGACCGATCGGACCTGTTGGCAGCGTCCTCCAACAATTGCTACAGTGATTCATAAGGTTGGTCGACCGGTCAAGACCGGTTGGACCTTTTTTTTTTTCCTTCTTTCTTTCTTTTCTCCTCTCTTTACTTGTTTCCTTGCTTTCTTCTTTGTTCTTTGGCGCACCTTAGGTATTCATCCAAGGGCTCTAAATGGATCTTTTTGGTCACCAATTGGGCGAAGTCGCTCTCATTCCTACAATTACAAAACAAGCATTAGATGGGTTTTTTAAACATGCAAACCATGCATATAATGTGATGTAATGGGCTAGATCATGTATAAATTGGAGGCTCAACACACCCCCCAACTAGCATTTTTTCTAGTCCAGAGCAAAACATGCGTGAAACAAGATCAAATCTCCAAAAACCAACTCTCCTTCAGAAACTATTCTTCTATACATCTCAAGACGCACAAGTGTAAAAGTTAGAAAAATTAAGTGATAGAAGTTGAAACCTTAAACTCTCAAAACATAATAAGTGTTTATATGAAATTCCCCCTGATTGATTGATAAATAGAAGAACTTGAACAAATTCAACCTAGTGTGCATGTGACTGTTCATCTCATGAGTTTCCAGGATTACTTTCTTTATAGATCAACTAAACCATGAATCTCAAGGTGTACAGATCAACAATCAAGCCAATGACAGGAATTTGCCTTACCGTCCTTCTGACTACTTTCACACTATGTCTCATTTCCGGCTTTGGTTATGGGTAGACCATCCCCTAGTTGGTAATAGATAGCCATTTTCGGAAATTTCCACCATATTCTCCATTATTCCCATGTTTTCATCCTTCATTTCCTTTGTTTTTACATATTAGATAGGATTTTTAGAAATCCATATCTTTCGTTATTTTTCCATGGACAAGGATGGACAAAGTACCCCGGCTTGGTTTCTAAACACCTTAAATCAAAGTCTGGCTAATCCACAAATCACATAATCCTTTCAAACCATGAAAATCGTATAATGTGAACTAGGTGTAAAAGTGTTCAAATTTTCTATCAATCATATAAATAGGAGAATTCACATATAAAATAATTATATTAAGGTGTTGGGGCTCAAATTTACACCCATTGTAAAACGACATCCCATGGTCTAGTGACAATGATTTGGATAAGTTTCGAGGCTGAGAGAGCCCCGAAAATGCCAGCACAACCCTGATCGCTTGGTAGCAACCAAAATCCATAAATACCATTTTAGAGCGGAATTGGACATGCGCTTCACCGCCAAATGATCCGAAATATCCTAAAACCCTTAACCTACAAGTTTCGAAGTCATCCGATGCATATTTTTGCCCGCGCACCTTGAAATGCGTTTCGTCCTTGCCCGAAACTGACCAAAAGGGTCCGTAAGCCTACAGCTACCATTTCGAAGCGGAACTAGACATGCGCTTCACCGCCAAATGATCCAAAATATCCTAAAACCCTTAACCTGCAAGTTTCAAAGTCATCCGGTGCATATTTTTACCTGCGCACCTCGAAATGCGTTTCGTCTCCGTTCGGAGCTGACCAAAAAGGGTCCGTAAGCCTACATCTACCATTTCAGAGTGGAAATGGATATGTGCTTCACTGCCAAATGATCCAAAATATCCTAAAACCCTTAACCTGTAAGTTTTGAAGTCATCCGGTGCATATTTTTACCTGCGCACCTCGAAAAGCGTTTCGTCTCCGTTCGGAGCTGACCAAAAAGGGTCCGTAAACCTACATCTACCATTTTAGAGTGGAACTGGACATGCGCTTCACCGCCAAATGATTCAAAATGTCCTAAAACCCTTCACCTGCAAGTTTCGAAGTCATCCGATGCATATTTTTACCCGCGCACCTCGAAATTCGTTTCATCCCCGTTTGGAGCTGACCAAAAAGGGTCCGTAAGCCTACAGCTACCATTTCAGAGTGGAACTGGACATGCACTTCACCGCCAAATGATCCAGAGTGCCCCAAAACCCTTAAATAGCAAGTTTGAAGTCATTACGATGCGTATTTCCATGCGCGCGCTCCCCGGAACAACGTTCCTATACGACAAGCCGACCCGGAGGCTCCAAATTAGGAAGGAAGTACCAAAATTAGCAACATCTGGACTTCCACACCCCATCCCGATCATTCAGGAGAACAATCCTAGCCTAGAAGTGGCTTGGCGACAGTGAGTGCATGTCTAGAAAAGGTAGCTGTCCTTTGGAGGTCCCTCGTCAGAGCTGAAATGCTGAAATTTTCTAAGTGCTGGAATCCTGAAAATCTGGCTAAGTAGTGGGAAAGTGCCGGCAAAGCACATGCGCCTGGCCTCCAACCACATGCGCTTGCACTCTATCAGTGAAAGGAAGTGAATGAAACACTTTTCCGAAAAGCGTCGGGAAATGCGCCGGTAAAGGACATGCGCCCGGATCCACCACATGCGCTTGGCTGCTTTCTGCCACATGCGCTTGACACTGTTTTCTACCACATGCATCGGGAAATACCCGCCGGACCGGACCCGAACCCGATTACCCTCTATAAATAGTGAAGTCACTTCACTCATCAGCACGAGATCATCCCCCGCCGACCTCAGAGTGATGTAAGCACCACATGCGCTTACTTTCTCTCCCCTCGTCGGATGCCTTGGCCGGAGTGGATTCCCTCGCCGGAAACCCTCGCCGGAAAGGGATTTCCTCGCCGGAATCCCAAGTTCAGGAAGAAAATCCTGAAATTTTCTAAGTGCTGGGCACATGCGCGGGGATATCCCCCACATGCGCCGGCTTTTCTGGACGAAAAATTCTGAATTTCCGCTAAGTCTGGGAGAGACATGCGCCCACTCATTAGGTCCAGGAGCATGTGCACCACCACATGCGCCCGGATTGCCTCCCGAACTCCCTTTTTTCATGAAAAACGCGGTCACATGCGCCCGGGAGATGCCACATGCGCCTGGCTCCCTACCACATGCGCTTGAAAGCTCCACCATCACCACATGCGCTTACATCAGCATGACATGCACCTGTACACACTCCCCCATGCGCCTGGACGCTGATGGGAGGAGTGGACCTTTCGTCGCACGGCCCGCCTTCGTCCAAGATCGGATTTTGATGAAATCAGCTCTCCTGGATGCGTCTCGATGAGATCTATCCATCCACCGGATCAGATTCTCCAACGGTCAATGATAAATGGCCCAAATCAGTGTTTTGGTCCAAAATAACCAACACTTAGCCAATTTGGCAGCCTCGGAAATCCTTCCGAAAGAGCCAAAAACGGCCTAAAACAAGAAGAATCGGGCGGAATTGGACCGAGCCCGAGAGGGAAACTTTTCTTCTACTTGACATGATACACCATAATCATGCACTGCGACGAGGTTATCCGACCTCAGGACCCTCGAATACCCTAATTAAGCGGTCGGCAGGCCCGATACTTAGTCATTTTCAGCCCTGGGAAGTGCCCTGTTGGCCCAGAAATCGACTCCTACTAAGCAAATCGAAACGCGATCGCACAGCGATCTTTATGGACATAATACACCCCTGTTCCAAGTCGGTCATCAACAATATTCACCGATTTCCCTGATTAGACCGCAAACAGGTCCACTACTTAGTCATTTCCAGCCCTGGGAAGTGCCCTGTTGGCCCGAAAATTGACTTTTGCTAAGCAAATCGAAATGCGATCGCACAGCGATCTTCGTGGACATAATCCACCCCTGTTCAGAGATGGTTATCGATAATACTCACCGATCTCTCTAATCAGACAGCAAACAGGTCCACTACTCAGTCATTTTAAGCCCTAGGAAGTGCCCTGTTGGCTTGAGAATTGACTAGTGCCAGTTGAAATCAACCGCGATCTCAAAGACGCCGAGGCAAAGCTGAAGTACTCAGGCTATCCAATAGCCGAGTCAAGCATTCACGGGGTACCGATCCCCATTAGTCATAAGAAATTGGCATATGTGGGTACCCATCGGACCCTATACTTAGCCACTTACAGGCATCGGAGATAGCCGATCCAGCCCATTGAGTTTGGATTCTCAAGAGATCTTGGCTCGACAAAGCCTACCTGATCCCAAGTAGATCATGGAAAATACTCAGAAGAAAGAGTGTTCTCGAAGACGAGTTGCCTGGCTCCAGAAGAAATACATTTACTTTACTGTACAAAGCTCTATTCATCCTGGATAAAGGTCCGTGGCTAAACCTAAGGGGTTATGGTTACCACGAGAAACCACAAACAAAGAGTTCTAACTAAGCTTGAAACATCTTGCTATGGACTGCCACTATGAAAAATATAGTCGATGCCCTACCCATCGACAACGAGTCCATTGGTTGAGCTGATGAGGTAGTTGCGGATTGCTTTCCTAAGGTCACCCGTCATAAAAATACGGGCGTGGGCTTTAGGTTATGCCGACCAACATTTGAGGATCGTGTATTCCAGCGGTCACCTGTTCACAGTAACAGGCGCGGGCCCCGATTTGCACCACTCGAATCCTGACAGTCTCTCAACCTGGACAGTCCGAAAGAAAATGGGACATAAACATCCGGCGTGTCTAACAAATGTGGCTCAGTCCATAACAAGAAAACAAAGGTCTACACGACCATGAACTCAAGACCATAATCCCCGGTGGATTAGTCTTTTGCCTTCCAATCAAGGGTGATCAACCGTTGATGTAATTAAAGGCTCGTGACCAGTATCACAACCTGGAATGTAAAAGATCTCAGAATCTCTGGAATAAAATTCACCTTATGATATCTCTCTCTTATGTACACTTTGTGATTGCTTATGATTGTCTATGAATGTCTCTATACTCAGAATTCCCCCAGAATAAAAGAAACACGAAAAAAAAGAAAGAAGGACTGTTGACGAGTAGTTCTGATCTTTCTCTCTTTTTTTTTCTCTAAAGTTCTAACAAACTGGTGACTCTGTTGGGGATTATTCAACACCAGGATCTCTTGTTATTGCTGAGTAAATAGACATTCTGCGATAAATCATTTGCAGACACTAATGTGTACATGGGAAAGGTTACCGCAAGGAGAAATGTTCGGCGCCTTCATGGGCGCCAAACTGGCGACTCTCAACGGGAACGTTCCTCCCTTTATCTTTAAGGTAAAAGAATTTCAAAACTTCGCATAGCATGCATGTAGTTCATACTTGTATGTTTCTGTCTATCCACTGTCGAGCCGTATCGATTTGGTAAGGTCGCGTCCCCTCTCTTTCCCAAACGTGCGGAATATTCTAATGCGTGTATGACTGTGCAGAAAGAGAAAGACAGAAAGAGAAAGACAGAGAAAGAACCAAACAAATGGCATCTACGATGATCTTCTTAGCAGCCGGAGGATTTTACTTCCCCCATCTGGCAGCAACCTCTGAAGCCGGATAGCAGATTGTGCAGAAGCGCAAGACCGTCAAGAAGACTGAGAACAAGAAGGTTATTCCAGCTGAGACAGAGAGGACAACAAGGGTACAAGGCAGAACAAAGAGACAGTGGAAGCCAGTCTACAGGGGCGACGCCCGCGACTCCGGCAGAACTACCGTGTCAGCCAGGCCAGAGTTCTCCTTCGTCGATATCGACTTCCAAACGATACCGAAGACAACATTGCCAGCGAAGATACCGAACAGATCCGCTGTTCGACAGTCGACTAAGACGACGATGAAGACAATCCCTACTGAAGCTGCCGTGATCAAGACGAGGCCGCAGCGAGCGCAAGTAATGTTGGTGCAAGTCACCGAAGGAGAGGCAAGTGAGCGATACCCAGAGCTGCCTCCAATCCAAGAACAAATAAATGAGATTATCCAGGTCCAAGAGGACACGGCCAGAGAGATGAGAGAGATGAAAGAAGCACTGTTGGCTCTAGTAGCCCAGGGGGCAAACAGAAGCCCAGCTGTACCCACTCGACAGTCTGTGGAGGAATGCCAGGGGGCAGCAGGAGAACCAGCTACCGCCGAACCACAAGCTCTCCCGAGAAACGTTGTGTTAGGATGTGTACCGCCACTGCCGTCTCAAGCCATGAGAGAAGAACTGTCCCAGACAGTTGCGGACCTGATGCGTCAGGAAAGAGAAAAGGAGAAGAGAGGAAAATATGTATACCGGGTGCCGTACTTACCCGAGGTCCACGATCTCCCATTTCCCAACAATTTCAAGCGTCCAGACTTCCCTAGATTCAATGGCAGAGGATCGCAGAGGAACACATGGCTCAATTCATGACAATGATGGGAAACCTGTCGACAATTCCCCAGTACTGTCTCAGATTGTTTGGCTCAACGCTCACGAGCAAGGCATTCCAGTGGTATATGTCACTGCCCGCAGGGTCAGTCAAGTCCTGGGAGCAGATGCAGGACTTGTTCATCTCCAAATTCTTCTCTACCGAGCGAGAAGTCTCACTGACAGATTTAGCCTTGGTTCGTCAAAGGCAGGAAGAGTCGGTCGAGAAGTTCATCGACAAGTGGGGGACTATAACAGCACAGTGCCGGGAACTGCCCAGCGAATCTGAGCAGGTCAAGATGTGCATGCAGGCCATGGATGCGATGATCTCATTTGGCTTATCTGGACATAACTTCTCGACGTTTTAAGACCTCGCTACGAAAGCCCACTTGGTGGAAGGAGCCGCGTCCAGAGCGCAGTTCAAGGCAGAGAAGCCTAGGAGAGAAGCCGGAAGGATGATAACCTCTAACTATGTTGATAAAGGAAAGGGTTCAAATGACAGGAAATGCCCAAACGCCGAACGTAGAGTTGAGGCCAGGCCAGTAACCACGACTCAAGACAAAGGCAAGAGTTTTCGGAGGCCGCGACATCTCACGATAGAAGAGCGTAATCTAGCAAACGGACCTTATACCTTCGACATGGAAGATCTGGTTCCGATCATGGAACAGCTGGTCGAGGAGAGGTTGATAAGACTGCCAGAATGCACACGCCCGGAGGAACCGAAGATGGTCGATCATCCCAGCTACTGCAGGTATCATCGTGTGACCACCCACAAGACTGAAGACTGCTTTGTCCTAAAAGGCAAGATTCAACGGATGATCAACGATGGCACCATCAACATGAAGGCGGAAGAGGCAAACCGGAACACTGCGACAGTGGTGTCTGCCCTCCCTGTGCCAGTTCAAATTCCAACGGCGAATCCATTCCCAGAACCGAAAGAGCCATGGACACTTGTGAGCAGCAAGAAGAGGCTAGAGAATAAAAGAAGACTCTTGGAGAAAGAGAGGAAGATGAAGAACAAAATGAGAAGAAGAAATGTTGGACAAGAACAACCGTGTGCACAGCCCATTCAGTGCGCCATGGTCTCAGTGGTCGCTCAACCAGGGGCCAGTGACAAGGACCAAGTCCTAGAGAAAGGAGAAGTCAATGTAGTGGCTCTGCGGTCAGGAAAACAGGTCGTACAGAGAGAATTTTCGAGGCGACCAGACCCTAGAAGGACGAATGCGGTCATAGGTGAGCCATCAGGGACACCTCGAGAAAAAGAACCGGCAGAAGCAGTCAATGAGCCAGTAGCTGACCAACGAGATCACACTCGAGATAAGGCACCGGTGATGTATGATGTGGTGTCTCATCTAAAGAAAGTTCCGGCCCGACTCAGCATCTACGATGCCCTGTACCTTTCGAAGAAATATCGAGAAATGTTGCTCAACGCATTGCTCGATCAAGAAGCTTGTGAGGTCATGATAGCAGAGATCGAGTCAAAAATGGAAGGAATGAAGATAACGGGGACTGGGGATCGACCCGCAGAACAGGTCATGCAGATCGATCGATCGTCCATGATCACATTCTCTGAAGAAGACAGAACGATCAGCTTGACAGACCACAACCGCCCGTTGATGGTGATAGGTCTCATCCGAGACATAGAGGTCCGAAGATGCATGCTGGACGACGGATCCGCTGTGAATATTATGTCTCTGAAGACATTGCAGCAGTTGGGTTTCAGACAGACAGCACTTCGTCCAAGCGCCATGGTTATCCAAGGGTTCAATCAGGACGGTAGCGTGTCCTAGGGTCCATTACTGTCATACTGGAAATAGAAGAATTGAGCACCAAAGTCACCTGTCAGGTGATCGATGTGATGACGACATACAATATCTTGTTGGGACGACCGTGGCTTCATCAATACGGCATTATTCCCTCGACATACCATTAATGCTTCAAATACAATAGGGATGGCGTCCAATATAGAGTGGCGGCAGACCCGAGGCCATACTCCGTCACTGAATCTTTCCTAGCAGATGCACAATACTATCAGGAGAGCGATGGAGCCGAGACCGCCAGAAAAGCCAACAAACCGACAGAGGTGGCACAGGGGGCAGAACCCCAGGGCGAGAATCCAAGACAAGCGAACGAAGCTCTGCGAGTGGTCGCTAAAGCGACAAGGGCTCACAGAGAAAATTCGTTGCAAAGGAAGAAGTTTTATTTGATCCCGAAGCACCTCCGGAAGGAAGGGCAGTCAATGTTAAAATAGATGACAAGCCAACAGATGAGTGTGTTGCAGTCCAGCTTCAATATGCCGGTGCCAAAGGTTGAGAGGATTCGTCCCTTCCCTAAAGCTCCGAGCCAGTTCTGCGTGCCGCCGACAATGGGAGCCAGCCACGAGATAAGGTTTCAGGCTGGACTCTGCAACCCATTGCAGATCGAAGAGGACGCGAAGAGAACACCGTTAGAGACACCGCCCATCGAAGAAGAAAGATATAGCAAGGCCAGTAGGAACATCATGAGAAACATGGGGTTCATCTGTTCAGAACCGCCAGCTCGAAAAGGCATGCTAGCACCCTTCGAAGTAAAGACGAAGGTATACGGAGGAAAAGAAGCCCTGGGGGCAAGATGTGAGATCAGGCATATTAACATGGTGACAATTAGTCCCGTGGAAGAGGTGAGGCCCACTGGACCGAATGAAGTCATACAGCCGAGTGCCGCGCCAGAGTAGATCGAAGATGGGGGTCAGCCCACGATAGATGAGCTTCAAGAAGTCAATCTGGGGACCACTGAAGAGCCGAGGAATACTTATATCAGTAAGAACATTCCAAAAGAAGAGAGGGAGAGTTACATTCAACTCCTGAAAGAGAACAGGGACGTGTTCACATGGACCTATTCTGAAATGCCAGGATTGAACCCGGCAATCGCGATGCACAGGTTGAATATCGCGAAGGAGAAGAGGTCGGTCAAACAGCCATAGAGACGCTTCCATCTTGACATCGTCCTGAAGATAGAGGAAGAGGTGAAGAAGCTGCTTCAGGCTGGGTTTATCAGGGAAGTTCAGTATCCCAAATGGATCTCGAACATAGTACCTGTAAAGAAGAAGAGCGGCCAGATCCGGGTGTGCGTTGATTTCCGCAACTTGAACGAGGCTTGTCCCAAAGATGACTTTCCTTTACCCATCCCGAAGCTTCTGATCGATAGCACATCAGCATATACAATGATGTCCTTTATGGACGGCTACTCAGGGTATAACCAGATCCGAATGGCTCCAGAAGACAAAGAGTCCACTGCCTTCCGCACACCTCTCGGGATATTGTTTTACCGAGTGATGCCGTTTGGGCTGAAAAATGCAGGCGCCACGTATCAGAGAGTGATGCAGGTAATCTTCCAAGACATGATGCACAAGCATGTGGAATGCTATGTCGATGACCTGGTAGTTAGGTCCGACGGACATCAGCAGCATCGCGAACATTTAAAGTTAGTATTTCAGAGGTTGAGGAAGAAGAGCCTCCGCATGAACCCGTTGAAGTGAGCCTTTGGAGTGTCCTCTGGAAAATTTCTTGGCTTTGTGATCAGGCATCGGGGAATTGAGATTGACCCCACGAAGATCAAGGCGATCCGAGAAATGCCTCCTCCGAAGAATTTGAAAGAGCTGAAGATCTTCCAAGGGAGAGTCGCTTACTTGCGGCGGTTCATCTCGAACCTGTCAGGTCGCTGCTAGCTGTTCGCTTCCCCAAGTGTAGGGTTGCGATGTAGTAATAAACTCGGTAAGACCGAGGTCGATCCACAGGGACTATGTAGGATCTCACAAATTCATCCACAAGTGTCTAATTAAGTCTACTAATCAAATTGTTGTATGAAGTTGATGTGAGTAACAAAAGCTGAATTAAATCGAAAGTAATTAATTATAAGAAGGCACTAGGGGTTCAGAGGATCCACTTGTAGCAATCCTTGATGTTCAATCCGCTGTGGTTTCTTATTCTCTCAACTAGAATCGACATTCCTGTCTATCTAGTCGGATGATAGAGCTGTTAAACCAAACATTCTGTAATATGTAAGTTCTATGCATAAGATTCACTCAATGTAGGCCGAGCTGAGCATGCTCAATTGCATAGGTCATTCCCCTTTCCTATAAGTCCAGTTCTCAATCATAACCATCCTCAAGTCCTCTCACAAGACAAGGCTAGATCAGGATTTGAACTGGATTCAAATCACATGCACAGTCATTAAATATTCCAGAAAATCAACAAAAATAGAACTTTGGCATGAAGTCCCTTTATGAAGAGCTTAGTACTAGAGCGCACTCCGATTCCTCAGATCATACAGGTCTAGACTGTTGCAAACGAATTAAGAAGCTAAGTAATTCATCCAAACATCCATGAGTCATCACAAGACTAAGAAAAATTACTTAAAAACTTGTATAAACTTCAAACCTTAGTTCATAATCATGAATTCCAAACTGAAAACCACTTAACTACGAATTAAAACATCTTGGATTCACTACAAGCTTCACCTCTTAGCCCTAGCTAAGAGGTTTAGCTGCTCATGATCCAAGGAAACATGAAACAACTACAAAAGCATGAAAGTAGCAAAGCAAACCAAAAGGAGTTGTGAAACTCCAATCCCCACTTCCACAGTCTCCAACCTCGCTTGAACCCTTCTAGGATGCCCTAGGAACGATCCCTAGGTGTCCTTTTATAGTCTGGAAGCTCCACAACTTCGGAAGAATCGAGAAATTGCGTAACACTTACGCAGCGCAGAGAAAATCGGGATGAAATTAGAAATTTCTAACTTCTTTCGCACAGCCGACCGGTCATGACCGGTCGGCCTTAATAAACAATCACTCCAGCAAGCATGCCCGATCGGTCAAGACCGGTCGGGCCTATTTATCTTCAGTCCAGCAATGATGTCCGACCGGTCAAGACCGGTCGGACGTTTCTTCTTATGTTACAGCAGCCATGGAACACCAGGATCTCTTGTTATTGCTGAGTAAATAGACATTCTGCGATAAATCATTTGCAGACACTAATGTGTACATGGGAAAGGTTACCGCAAGGAGAAATGTTCGGCGCCTTCATGGGCGCCAAACTGGCGACTCTCAACGGGAACGTTCCTCCCTTTATCTTTAAGGTAAAAGAATTTCAAAACTTCGCATAGCATGCATGTAGTTCATACTTGTATGTTTCTGTCTATCCACTGTCGAGCCGTATCGATTTGGTAAGGTCGCGTCCCCTCTCTTTCCCAAACGTGCGGAATATTCTAATGCGTGTATGACTGTGCAGAAAGAGAAAGACAGAAAGAGAAAGACAGAGAAAGAACCAAACAAATGGCATCTACGATGATCTTCTTAGCAGCCGGAGGATTTTACTTCCCCCATCTGGCAGCAACCTCTGAAGCCGGATAGCAGATTGTGCAGAAGCGCAAGACCGTCAAGAAGACTGAGAACAAGAAGGTTATTCCAGCTGAGACAGAGAGGACAACAAGGGTACAAGGCAGAACAAAGAGACAGTGGAAGCCAGTCTACAGGGGCGACGCCCGCGACTCCGGCAGAACTACCGTGTCAGCCAGGCCAGAGTTCTCCTTCGTCGATATCGACTTCCAAACGATACCGAAGACAACATTGCCAGCGAAGATACCGAACAGATCCGCTGTTCGACAGTCGACTAAGACGACGATGAAGACAATCCCTACTGAAGCTGCCGTGATCAAGACGAGGCCGCAGCGAGCGCAAGTAATGTTGGTGCAAGTCACCGAAGGAGAGGCAAGTGAGCGATACCCAGAGCTGCCTCCAATCCAAGAACAAATAAATGAGATTATCCAGGTCCAAGAGGACACGGCCAGAGAGATGAGAGAGATGAAAGAAGCACTGTTGGCTCTAGTAGCCCAGGGGGCAAACAGAAGCCCAGCTGTACCCACTCGACAGTCTGTGGAGGAATGCCAGGGGGCAGCAGGAGAACCAGCTACCGCCGAACCACAAGCTCTCCCGAGAAACGTTGTGTTAGGATGTGTACCGCCACTGCCGTCTCAAGCCATGAGAGAAGAACTGTCCCAGACAGTTGCGGACCTGATGCGTCAGGAAAGAGAAAAGGAGAAGAGAGGAAAATATGTATACCGGGTGCCGTACTTACCCGAGGTCCACGATCTCCCATTTCCCAACAATTTCAAGCGTCCAGACTTCCCTAGATTCAATGGCAGAGGATCGCAGAGGAACACATGGCTCAATTCATGACAATGATGGGAAACCTGTCGACAATTCCCCAGTACTGTCTCAGATTGTTTGGCTCAACGCTCACGAGCAAGGCATTCCAGTGGTATATGTCACTGCCCGCAGGGTCAGTCAAGTCCTGGGAGCAGATGCAGGACTTGTTCATCTCCAAATTCTTCTCTACCGAGCGAGAAGTCTCACTGACAGATTTAGCCTTGGTTCGTCAAAGGCAGGAAGAGTCGGTCGAGAAGTTCATCGACAAGTGGGGGACTATAACAGCACAGTGCCGGGAACTGCCCAGCGAATCTGAGCAGGTCAAGATGTGCATGCAGGCCATGGATGCGATGATCTCATTTGGCTTATCTGGACATAACTTCTCGACGTTTTAAGACCTCGCTACGAAAGCCCACTTGGTGGAAGGAGCCGCGTCCAGAGCGCAGTTCAAGGCAGAGAAGCCTAGGAGAGAAGCCGGAAGGATGATAACCTCTAACTATGTTGATAAAGGAAAGGGTTCAAATGACAGGAAATGCCCAAACGCCGAACGTAGAGTTGAGGCCAGGCCAGTAACCACGACTCAAGACAAAGGCAAGAGTTTTCGGAGGCCGCGACATCTCACGATAGAAGAGCGTAATCTAGCAAACGGACCTTATACCTTCGACATGGAAGATCTGGTTCCGATCATGGAACAGCTGGTCGAGGAGAGGTTGATAAGACTGCCAGAATGCACACGCCCGGAGGAACCGAAGATGGTCGATCATCCCAGCTACTGCAGGTATCATCGTGTGACCACCCACAAGACTGAAGACTGCTTTGTCCTAAAAGGCAAGATTCAACGGATGATCAACGATGGCACCATCAACATGAAGGCGGAAGAGGCAAACCGGAACACTGCGACAGTGGTGTCTGCCCTCCCTGTGCCAGTTCAAATTCCAACGGCGAATCCATTCCCAGAACCGAAAGAGCCATGGACACTTGTGAGCAGCAAGAAGAGGCTAGAGAATAAAAGAAGACTCTTGGAGAAAGAGAGGAAGATGAAGAACAAAATGAGAAGAAGAAATGTTGGACAAGAACAACCGTGTGCACAGCCCATTCAGTGCGCCATGGTCTCAGTGGTCGCTCAACCAGGGGCCAGTGACAAGGACCAAGTCCTAGAGAAAGGAGAAGTCAATGTAGTGGCTCTGCGGTCAGGAAAACAGGTCGTACAGAGAGAATTTTCGAGGCGACCAGACCCTAGAAGGACGAATGCGGTCATAGGTGAGCCATCAGGGACACCTCGAGAAAAAGAACCGGCAGAAGCAGTCAATGAGCCAGTAGCTGACCAACGAGATCACACTCGAGATAAGGCACCGGTGATGTATGATGTGGTGTCTCATCTAAAGAAAGTTCCGGCCCGACTCAGCATCTACGATGCCCTGTACCTTTCGAAGAAATATCGAGAAATGTTGCTCAACGCATTGCTCGATCAAGAAGCTTGTGAGGTCATGATAGCAGAGATCGAGTCAAAAATGGAAGGAATGAAGATAACGGGGACTGGGGATCGACCCGCAGAACAGGTCATGCAGATCGATCGATCGTCCATGATCACATTCTCTGAAGAAGACAGAACGATCAGCTTGACAGACCACAACCGCCCGTTGATGGTGATAGGTCTCATCCGAGACATAGAGGTCCGAAGATGCATGCTGGACGACGGATCCGCTGTGAATATTATGTCTCTGAAGACATTGCAGCAGTTGGGTTTCAGACAGACAGCACTTCGTCCAAGCGCCATGGTTATCCAAGGGTTCAATCAGGACGGTAGCGTGTCCTAGGGTCCATTACTGTCATACTGGAAATAGAAGAATTGAGCACCAAAGTCACCTGTCAGGTGATCGATGTGATGACGACATACAATATCTTGTTGGGACGACCGTGGCTTCATCAATACGGCATTATTCCCTCGACATACCATTAATGCTTCAAATACAATAGGGATGGCGTCCAATATAGAGTGGCGGCAGACCCGAGGCCATACTCCGTCACTGAATCTTTCCTAGCAGATGCACAATACTATCAGGAGAGCGATGGAGCCGAGACCGCCAGAAAAGCCAACAAACCGACAGAGGTGGCACAGGGGGCAGAACCCCAGGGCGAGAATCCAAGACAAGCGAACGAAGCTCTGCGAGTGGTCGCTAAAGCGACAAGGGCTCACAGAGAAAATTCGTTGCAAAGGAAGAAGTTTTATTTGATCCCGAAGCACCTCCGGAAGGAAGGGCAGTCAATGTTAAAATAGATGACAAGCCAACAGATGAGTGTGTTGCAGTCCAGCTTCAATATGCCGGTGCCAAAGGTTGAGAGGATTCGTCCCTTCCCTAAAGCTCCGAGCCAGTTCTGCGTGCCGCCGACAATGGGAGCCAGCCACGAGATAAGGTTTCAGGCTGGACTCTGCAACCCATTGCAGATCGAAGAGGACGCGAAGAGAACACCGTAGTGATGTAAGCACCACATGCGCTTACTTTCTCTCCCCTCGTCGGATTGCCTTGGCCGGAGTGGATTCCCTCGCCGGAAACCTCGCCGGAAAGGGATTTCCTCGCCGGAATCCCAAGTTCAGGAAGAAAATCCTGAAATTTTCTAAGTGCTGGGCACATGCGCGGGCATATCCCCCACATGCCCCGGCTTTTCCCCCCACATGCGCCGGCTTTTCTGGCCGAAAAATTCTGAATTTCCGCTAAGTCTGGGAGAGACATGCGCCCACTCATTAGGTCCAGGCGCATGTGCACCACCACATGCGCCGGGATTGCCTCCCGAACTCCCTTTTTTCATGAAAAACGAGGTCACATGCGCCCGGGAGATGCCACATGCGCCTGGCTCCCTACCACATGCGCTTGAAAGCTCCACCATCACCACATGCGCTTACATTAGCATGACATGCACCTGTACACACTCCCCCATGCGCCTGGACGCTGATGGGAGGAGTGGACCTTTCGTCGCACGGCCCGCCTTCGTCCAAGATCGGATTTTGATGAAATCGCCTCTCCTGGATGCGTCTCGATGAGATCTATCCATCCATCGGATCAGATTCTCCAACGGTCAATGATAAATGGCCCAAATCAGTGTTTTGGTCCAAAATAACCAACACTTAGCCAATTTGGCAGCCCCGGAAATCCTTCCGAAAGAGCCAAAAACGGCCTAAAACGAGAAGAATTGGGCGGAATTGGACCGAGCCCGAGAGGGAAACTTTTCTTCTACTTGACATGATACACCATAATCATGCACTGCGACGAGGTTATCCGACCTCAGGACCCTCGAATACCCTAATCAAGCGGTCGGCAGGCCCGCTACTTAGTCATTTTCAGCCCTGGGAAGTGCCCTGTTGGCCCGGAAATCGACTCCTACTAAGCAAATCGAAACGCGATCGCACAGCGATCTTTGTGGACATAATACACCCCTGTTCCAAGTCGGTCATCAACAATATTCACCGATTTCCCTGATTAGACCGCAAACAGGTCCACTACTTAGTCATTTCCAGCCTTGGGAAGTGCCCCGTTGGCCCGAAAATTGACTTTTGCTAAGCAAATCGAAATGTGATCGCACAACGATCTTCGTGGACATAATCCACCCCTGTTCAGAGACGGTTATCGATAATACTCACCGATCTCTCTAATCAGACAGCAAACAGGTCCACTACTCAGTCATTTTAAGCCCTAGGAAGTGCCCTGTTGGCTTGAGAATTGACTAGTGCCAGTTGAAATCAACCACGATCTCAAAGACGCCGAGGCAAAGCTAAAGTACTCAGGCTATCCAATAGCCGAGTCAAGCATTCACGGGGTACCGATCCCCATTATTCATAAGAAATTGGCATATGTGGGTACCCATCGGACCCTATACTTAGCCACTTACAGGCATCGGAGATAGCCGATCCAGCCCATTGAGTTTGGATCCTCAAGAGATCTTGGCTCGACAAAGCCTACCTGATCCCAAGTAGATCATGGAAAATACTCAGAAGAAAGAGTGTTCTCGAAGACGAGTTGCCTGGCTCCAGAAGAAATACATTTACTTTACTGTACAAAGCTCTATTCATCCCGGATAAAGGTCCGAGGCTAAACCTAAGGGGTTATGGTTACCACGAGAAACCACAAACAAAGAGTTCTAACTAAGCTTGAAACATCTTGCTATGGACTGCCACTATGAAAAATATAGTCGATGCCCTACCCATCGACAACGAGTCCGTTGGTTGAGCTGATGAGGTAGTTGCGGATTGCTTTCCTAAGGTCACTCGTCATAAAAATACGGGCGTGGGCTTTAGGTTATGCCGACCAACATCCGAGGATCGTGTATTCCAGTGGTCACCTGTTCACAGTAACAGGCGCGGGCCCAGAGTTGCACCACTCGATTAAAAAGCAGAGTGCTTTCCTAAGGTCACCCGTCATAAAAATACGGGCACGGGCCTTAGGTTATGCCGACCAACATTCGAGGATCGTGTATTCCAGCGGTCACCTGTTCACAGTAACAGGCGCGGGCCCCGAGTTGCACCACTCGAATCCTGACAGTCTCTCAACCCGGACAGTCCGAAAGAAAATGGGACATAGACATTCGGCGTGTCTAACAAATGTGGCTCAGTCCATAACAAGAAAACAAAGGTCTACACGACCATGAACTCAAGACCATAATCCCCGGCGGATTAGTCTTTTGCCTTCCAATCAAGGGTGATCAACCGTTGATGTAATTAAAGGCTCGTGACCAGTATCACAATCTGGAATGTAAAAGATCTTAGAATCTCTGGAATAAAATTCACCTTGTGATATCTCTGTCTTGTGTACACTTTGTGATTGCTTATGATTGTCTATGAATGTCTCTATACTCAGAATTCCCCCAGAATAAAAGAAACACGAAAAAAAAGAAAGAAGGACTGTTGACGAGTAGTTCTGATCTTTCTCTCTTTTTTTTTCTAAAGTTCTAACAAACTGGCGACTTTGTTGGGGATTATTCAACACCAGGATCTCTTGTTATTGCTGAGTAAATAGACATTCTGCGATAAATCATTTGCAGACACTAATGTGTACATGGGAAAGGTTACCGCAAGGAGAAATGTTCGGCGCCTTCATGGGCGCCAAACTGGCGACTCTCAACGGGAACGTTCCTCCCTTTATCTTTAAGGTAAAAGAATTTCAAAACTTCGCATAGCATGCATGTAGTTCATACTTGTATGTTTCTGTCTATCCACTGTCGAGCCGTATCGCGATTGGTAAGGTCGCGTCCCCTCTCTTTCCCAAACGCGCGGAATATTCTAATGCGTGTATGACTGTGTAGAAAGAGAAAGACAGAAAGAGAAAGACAGAGAAAGAACCAAACAAATGGCATCTACGATGATCTTCTTAGCAGCCGGAGGATTTTACTTCCCCCATCTGGCAGCAACCTCTGAAGCCGGATGGCAGATTGTGCAGAAGCGCAAGACCGTCAAGAAGACTGAGAACAAGAAGGTTATTCCAGCTGAGACAGAGAGGACAACAAGGGTACAAGGCAGAACAAAGAGACAGTGGAAGCCAGTCTACAGGGGCGACGCCCGCGACTCCGGCAGAACTACCGTGTCAGCCAGGCCAGAGTTCTCCTTCGCCGATATCGACTTCCCAACGATACCGAAGACAACATTGCCAGCGAAGATACCGAACAGATCCGCTGTTCGACAGTCGACTAAGACGACGATGAAGACAATCCCTACTGAAGCTGCCGTGATCAAGACGAGGCCGCAGCGAGCGCAAGTAATGTTGGTGCAGCTCACCGAAGGAGAGGCAAGTGAGAGATACCCAGAGCTGCCTCCAATCCAAGAACAGATAAATGAGATTATCTAGGTCCAAGAGGACACGGCCAGAGAGATGAGAGAGATGAAAGAAGCACTGTTGGCTCTAGTAGCCTAGGGGGCAAACAGAAGCCCAGCTGTACCCACTCGACAGTCTGTGGAGGAATGCCAGGGGGCAGCAGGAGAACCAGCTACCGCCGAACCACAAGCTCGCCCGAGAAACGTTGTGTTAGGACGTGTACCGCCACTGCCGTCTCAAGCCATGAGAGAAGAACTGTCCCAGACAGTTGCGGACCTGATGCGTCAGGAAAGAGAAAAGGAGAAGAGAGGAAAATATGTATACCGGGAGCCGTACTTACCCGAGGTCCACGATCTCCCATTTCCCAACAATTTCAAGCGTCCAGACTTCCCTAGATTCGATGGCAGAGGATCGCCAGAGGAACACATGGCTCAATTCATGACAATGATGGGAAACCTATCGACAATTCCCCAGTACTGTCTCAGATTGTTTGGCTCAACGCTCATGAGCAAGGCATTCCAGTGGTATATGTCACTGCCCGCAGGGTCAGTCAAGTCCTGGGAGCAGATGTAGGACTTGTTCATCTCCAAATTCTTCTCTACCGAGCGAGAAGTCTCACTGACAAATTTAGCCTTGGTTCGTCAAAGGCAGGGAGAGTCGGTCGAGAAGTTCATCGACAAGTGGGGGACTATAGCAGCACAGTGCCGGGAACTGCCCAGCGAATCTGAGCAGGTCAAGATGTGCATGCAGGCCATGGATGCGATGATCTCATTTGGCTTATCTGGACATAACTTCTCGACGTTTTGAGACCTCGCTACGAAAGCCCACCTGGTGGAAGGAGCCGCGTCCAGAGCGCAGTTCAAGGCAGAGAAGCCCAGGAGAGAAGCCGGAAGGATGATAACCTCTAACTATGTTGATAAAGGAAAGGGTTCAAATGACAGGAAACGCCCAAACGCAGAACGTAGAGTTGAGGCCAGGCCAGTAACCACGACTCAAGACAAAGGCAAGAGTTTTCGGAGGCCGCGACATCTCACGATAGAAGAGCGTAATCTAGCAAACGGACCTTATACCTTCGACATGGAAGATCTGGTTCCGATCATGGAATAGCTGGTCGAGGAAAGGTTGATAAGACTGCCAGAATGCACACGCCCGGAGGAAGAGAAGATGGTCGATCATCCCAGCTATTGCAGGTATCATCGTGTGACCACCCACAAGACTGAAGACTGCTTTGTCCTAAAAGGCAAGATTCAACGGATGATCAACGATGGCACCATCAACATGAAGGCGGAAGAGGCAAACCGGAACACTGCGACAGTGGTGTCTACCCTCCCTGTGCCAGTTCAAATTCCAACGACGAATCCATTCCCAGAACCGGAAGAGCCATGGACACTTGTGAGCAGCAAGAAGAGGCTAGAGAACAAAAGAAGACTCTTGGAGAAAGAGAGGAAGATGAAGAACAAAATGAGAAGAAGAAATGTTGGACAAGAACAGCCGTGTGCACAGCCCATTCAGTGCGCCATGGTCTCAGTGGTCTCTCAACCAGGGGCCAGTGACAAGGACCAAGTCCTAGAGAAAGGAGAAGTCAATGTAGTGGCTCTGCGGTCAGGAAAGCAGGTCGTATAGAGAGAATTTCCATGGCGACCAGACCCTAGAAGGACGAATGCGGTCATAGGTGAGCCATCAGGGACACCTCGAGAAAAAGAACCGGCAGAAGCAGTCAATGAGCCAGCAGCTGGCCAACGAGATCACACTCGAGATAAGGCACCGGTGAAGTATGATGTGGTGTCTCATCTGAAGAAAGTTCCGGCCCGACTTAGCATCTACGATGCCCTGTACCTTTCGAAGAAATATCAAGAAATGTTGCTCAACGCATTGCTCGATCAAGAAGCTCGTGAGGTCATGATAGCAGAGATCGAGTCAAAAATGGAAGGAATGAAGATAACGGGGACTGGGGATCGACCCGCAGAACAGGTCATGCAGATCGATCGATCGTCCATGATCACATTCTCTGAAGAAGACAGAACGATCAGCTTGACAGACCACAACCGCCCATTGATGGTGATAGGTCTCATCCGAGACATAGAGGTCCGAAGATGCATGCTGGACGACGGATCCGCTGTGAATATTATGTCTCTGAAGACATTGCAGCAGTTGGGTTTCAGACAGACAGCACTTCGTCCAAGCGCCATGGTTATCCAAGGGTTCAATCAGGACGGCAGCGTGTCCTAGGGTCCATTACTGTCATACTGGAAATAGAAGAATTGAGCACCAAAGTCACCTGTCAGGTGATCGATGTGATGACGACATACAATATCTTGTTGGGACGACCGTGGCTTCATCAATACGGCATTATTCCCTCGACATACCATTAATGCTTCAAATACAATAGGGATGGCGTCCAGTATAGAGTGGCGGCAGACCCGAGGCCATACTCCGTCACTGAATCTTTTTAAGCAGATGCACAATACTATCAGGAGAGCGATGGAGCCGAGACCGCCAGAAAAGCCAACAAACCGACAGAGGTGGCACAGGGGGGCAGAAACCCCGGGCGAGAATCCAAGACAAGCGAACGAAGCTCCGAGAGTGGTCGCTAAAGCGACAAGGGCTCACAGAGGAAATTCGTTGCAAAGGAAGAAGTTTTATTTGATCCTGAAGCACCTCCGGAAGGAAGGGCAGTCAATGTTGAAATAGATGACAAGCCAACAGATGAGTGTGTTGCAGTCCAGCTTCAATATGCCGGTGCCAAAGGTTGAGAGGATTCGTCCCTTCCCTAAAGCTCCGAGCCAGTTCTACGTGCCGCCGACAATGGGAGCCAGCCACGAGATAAGGTTTCAGGCTGGACTCTGCAACCCATTGCAGATGGAAGAGGACGCGAAGAGAACACCGTTAGAGACACCGCCCATCGAAGAAGAAAGATATA
Organism: Liriodendron chinense; assembly: GCA_003013855.2. NCBI lineage: Eukaryota > Viridiplantae > Streptophyta > Magnoliopsida > Magnoliales > Magnoliaceae > Liriodendron > Liriodendron chinense. The sequence goes on from PVNU02002470.1 coordinate 294,734, forward strand.
GCAAGGCCAGTAGGAACATCATGAGAAACATGGGGTTCATCTGTTCAGAACCGCCAGCTCGGAAAGGCATGCTAGCTGTAGACACCCCACCTTCGGCTACACTGTTGATAGAGATAGCTGGTTGAACGGAGGACCATACCCCTAAATCCCAAGTCCAAACTCAGCCAAACTCACCCTTGTAAGCCCCATTCCATAGCCCAGTTCAAGCCTGAACCTAGTCAAACCAGTCCTAAATACCACCCTGAAAAACCCCCCATAAAAAAGGCCAGTCAAAAAATCCCAAAAAAAGTCAAACTCACTGAGTCAACTCACTGAGTTAACCCGCTGAGTCAACCCGTCGAGTCAACCCGTCAAGTCAAAACACCGAGTCAACCCACCGAGTCAACCCGTCGAGTCAAACCACCGAGTCGACCCGCTGAGTCAACTCACTGAGTCAACCAGCGAGTCCAACAGCAGCCCCGAGGGAACGGCCGTACTCGCTGGAAACCGAGGAGCGGCCGTACGGGCGGCCCATGGCAGGCCGCCCGGACAAAATTACGACTTCTGCCACTGCTCGCTGCTATAAATACCCCCCTCCCCTTCTCATTTCAAGAATCCATTCAGAACCAACCGGCCAGAGAGAGTCCGTCCATTAGAGTCATCCTTCTCCACCCTTAGCCCATTTTTCCACCAAGGAGAGCCCGAGTGAGGAGAGCCTAACCCTGGTCCAGCCCAGCCCGACCACTGGTCCAAGCCTCTCAAGCCACCCAAGTCCTGATCTAGCCACTCGAAGCCAACCCTTGCGACACCTCCGTCCATCCAGCTACTCTTTTCCAGCATCATCTCATTTGCATCTAGCATAAGTGCAACATTTACTTTTCTTCCAACCCCCCTTGCTTCACTACAAGCACCTTGATTACTCAAACACACATGCATATGTCTTTATATTAAGCACCTGTCAGTTCGAGCGTATGCTCTGGGCTTGCCCGTTGTTGGAACCTGCCCATCAGAAACTCTTACTGTTCAGACCTGCATTCATGCTTCACCATAAAACACCTTGATTACTCAAGCACACATGCATATGTCTTTATATTAAGCACCTGTCAGTTCGAGCGTATGCTCTGGGCTTGCCCGTTGTTGGAACCTGCCCATCAGAAACTCTTACTGTTCAGACCCGCATTCATGCATCATGTCATCCATGAGAATATACGAGGATTAAACTAGACTTTCAAATATTCGATCGATTCTGTGAAGTAGAGATCGTACTTCGGTACGGGCAGTGTGTGGGGTGCCTAACCTCTTCCCACCCTGTAACCGTGATCCCTTACCTTGAATCTCTGGCCGCAGATCAACAGGAGTCATTTTAAAGGAAAGGATCTTCAGATCCCCTTTTCTAACGTTTCTACGGGGTCTAGCCGACTGTAGATTCGAAGTAACTGGCTAGTGGCGACTCTGGTCTTATATAAATTCACTTAAACACATCCAGCTCAATACGACAACCAAACGAAGCCCTCGAGAACGAGGTAAGCCAGTGGCATAAACGGCGATTTCGCACTCACGCACCTCTTCTTCTTCTTCTTCCGAAAGGAAAGGGAGAACGACGTCGTGTGGGAGCGCGGAGAAATCGGCGAGGGTCCACAGAATGGCGACTCCGCTGGGGATGAGCTAGTCCCATTAGTCGTGATCCGACTTGAAAACAGAATCCTTCCCGTACTTGAAAGTCATTAATCCTCATACAATCTCATCTGCATAGCATTCTACCCAAACCCAAACAAAAAAAAATATAGAAAATTTCAAAACAAAAAAAATAGAAAATCCCAAAACCCAAAAAGAGTAGAGTACAGTCCTCACCATTGCGCCTCCTCGGGCTCAACGTACGAGGAGACAACTTCCCTTCCGCAGCATAATCCGCACTCGGGCTCAGCAAGACATGTCCGACCACGAAGAAGAAACTCATCACTTCCCTGCTCTCGAAATGACCGAAGCGCAACCTCCAGCGCAACAGCCCGTTGACAATACGCCAATCATACAAGAATTGGCACAAGGAGTGAGAGCAATGCAAGAAATGCTCTTGCAATTCATGCAAGCACAGGCCACCGCAGCAGCCAACAATCAGCTTGGCCCAGTTCAGCAATCTCAGCAACCATGCCGGGTCCTCCCGGCCTCCAGTTCAAATCAAGCACAACCATCGGAGTCTGCCCAAGACTACCGACAGCAGCCATCTCAGCCCTTCGCTATGGGGCATCCTTCTCAATATCTTCCTGCAACGACAAGGCCATCTCAGAGCACTTCCGTTGCAGGAACATCTAGTCAACTTCCAGCCAATCTTGCAAACAACAATCTCAATAGATCTCAGCATGTCCCCGCCGATGGGACACCTTTTCAATTTCAGCACATCCCCGCCGATGGGATTTCAATTCAATTTCCAGCAACAGGGACAGCACTGGCGAATGCCCACAATGGGGGTCAGTGTCAAGCCCACATCAATCAGCGGACAGTGGCGAATACCCAACAAGGGGGTCACTTCCCAGCATCTCAGCCTCCTGCAAACAGGAGCACTTTTCAATTCCAGCACATCCTCGCCGATGGGATCCCAGTTAATTTTCAGCAATCTTCAATTCAGCAAAATTCAATTAATTTCCAGCAATCTTCAATTCAGCAAAATCCAGTTAATTTCCAACAAGTTCCAGTTCGACCTTCAGTACAGTCTCCAGTTCAGTTACCATCATTTCAAGCTCAAGTTCATCAGAATCCAGTTCAATCATTAAACCAATTTCAGCAACCCGCGGTTGCTTTTCAGCAAGCCCATAGGGTCGAAGACATCGACCACTATGCCAAAGAAGAACGTGCCTTACTCCAGGAGGCACCAGTCGCTCGAACAGATCACTCAGGACTGGACGAGTTGCGGGAGCAGTTCCAGATCCTGCAAAATCAGCTTCAGCGACAGCAAGGAATCGACCTACCTTCGACCAAGTTCAGAGACTTGTGTCCTTTCCCAGATGCTCAGGTACCTCAAAACTTTGAGGTTCCAAAGTTCAAAAGATACGACGGCAGCGGTTGTCCCACAGCACATCTCAAGGCCTTCTGTGGAGAGCTGAGTGCAATCTCAGGAAATGAAGGAGCCCTCATTCGCTTGTTCCAAAAATCTCTAAAGGGCGATGCCCTCGATTGGTACACTTCATTGGATTGCCACCGCATCAGGACGTGGGAACAGCTTTCCCAGGCTTTCGTCGACAGATTCGCATACAATCTCAACATGGCACCCAGAAGAGCCGACCTCGCAGCTCTCAGGCAAAGGAATGATGAAACGCTGTCAGCCTACGTGGGACGTTGGCGAGCTATGGCAGCCAGAATGCGGACACCCATCGACGACGAAGAACAAATCTCCATGATTGTTCATTCAACATACCCAGGCATATCCGGGTATCTCATCTCGCATCCATATGCGAATTTCTCACAATTGATTCGTGCTGGAGAGCAAGTCGAAGCAGGAATCCGGGCCGGGACAATCTCCCCATGGCCTCATCAAGCCACTACAGTCAAGAGGAACAGAGTGGAAGGAAGACCTATCGGGCACGGGAATGGAAACCGTAGTGGTTCTCCTCCTCGCCCAACGGAGGTGAACAATATCAACACCACTGCTCAAGGAAATCAACGTGCTCCCCCACAGGGACGTCAACAGTATCAGCAGCATCAAGTTCAGCATCAGCCTCAACGGTATCAGCCACAACCAAATCCTCAGCCACAACCATCTCGACAACAGCAGCAGTTCAGGGAAAATGGCCAATACTCATACCAGAACAGGCAGAATTACAGGGAGTTCAGGAAGTTCACTCCACTCAGTCAACCACTTAGTCAAATCATGACTACGCTAGTACAAAAGCAGTTACTCACTCTGATGACACCTAGGCCTCCGCCTCATCCTCTGCCTCCAAACTACCGAGAAAATGAGTATTGTGCCTACCGCCAAGGACGTGGCCACGCCATTGATCGATGCTATACTTTGAAAAATGCTATACAAGACCTAATTGATGATCGCAAAATCGTCATCTCGGTCCCTGGAACTTCTCCAGCAGCTTCTACCAACATCCTTCAGAATCCTCTGCCTCAACATCCGACGGACCCCAGTTCATCTCGTGGCCCTGCCGTCAATAGTATAGAAGAAGGGGACCATATCGATCGCTTCTTCTCCCCTATTCAGTCCATTCATGCCTACACTTATGAGCCGACAAATCCTCCTCCAGTCTTGCAAGGGGCAAGTCCCTTTCTTCCTTCCTTCAAGGAGCACCTCCATATGATATACCAGTTGTTCAAGGGGCACCTTACAACCATTCAAGCTGGGAACCAGTCGTCCTGGAAGGAGCACAATCATACATTGAGCCCACATACGAACCTGTCATCTTGCAAGGGGCAACTCCAGAACAATCCAATCCGCAATGGAAGGATTACACTCATCAGCAGCAAGAGCCCGTTGTCTTGGAAGGAGCTCTTCCAGTCAAGCCTGTCATATTGCAAGGGGCAAGTCCCGGAGGCGTGTCAATCACGCTACGGCAGCTCGGACGAACAGAGAAACCTCCTGCCATATCAAGAGGACCAGTATTCATTCCATGGGAGCCTCCTGCCCCAGGAACAGTCAAGCCAGGACCACGACCTTATGTGGTCTATGAAGACAAGCCTCGATACTACCCCTTCAGCACAGGCAACAATGTAGTCCTCAAGGCAAAAGCTCCATACGAGGAAGATCTGGTACCCACAACGGCACCGTTGCAAGAACCGGTGGTCCTAGAAGGCAAAAGGGAAGAAAGCTACAAAGAGGTTCCATGGCACTACCCAGAATGTGCGGAAGTGGGGAACATGAATCCCAATGGGCGTTGCATCCGAAGAGATAATCAGAATAGAGGAGATACCAAAGGCGCTCTCTCAGGCCTCAGCAACAAAAATGAAGCCGCATACGATGTGGCGACTCAGCTCAAGTCAATCCCTGCACAAATCTCAGTATGGGAGCTACTCTGCACATCTCGCATATACCCAGAAATGTTTGCCAAAACCTTGAACGATGCTCATGTCTCCTCCGATACGGCACCAGAAATGATAGCTTTGATGATTGGACAACTCCTGGCTCCACGCGCCATCACCTTCACAGATAATAAGTTACCACCAGAGGGACGTGATCATGGGCGATCCCTCAACATAGCCTTACGATACAAAGACCTCTGTGTTCCGCTGGTCCTTATCGATAATGGCTCAAGCTTAAATGTCTGCCCACTCAAGACTGCAGAACGTCTGGGAATCAGTCCTTCTTCATTCCGACCCAGCACCATATGTGTCAGAGCATTTGACAACACCCGCCGATCAGTGGAAGGGGAGGTCGACATAGAGGTACAGATAGGTCCGAAAATCTCCACCATCACATTCCAAGTCCTGGATATATCAGCCTCTTTCCACATGTTGCTCGGACGACCGTGGCTGCACAAGATTGGAGCTGTACCATCAACCTTACATCAACGGGTGAAGTACATCTGTGGAAATCAAGTGATCCCTATCCACGCAGAGAAGGAGCTCATCATTCCTTCTAATGCTGCTGCCACTGAACCAGACATCCCGGTCATCGATATCCAACACTCTGAAGAAGACATCCCATTTCACAGTTTCGAATTCGAGACTGTGAACTCTATCGCTAATCCAGAACCGATAAGGGTGGACCGTGTCTTTTCACCGGCAGAGCGTCTGAGCCTCAAATACCGAATGAAGAATCACTTTAAGTCCAGAAAGGTACCGCTGGTATATAACCAACGCAAATGGGGACTCGGATACAGGGCAACCTTCATGGACAAAAGGAGGAAGAAATTTCGGTGCTCACCCATCCAATTCGTCAAGCCAGGAGAACCTTGCAAAGATCCAGGAGGGAATCAACCGACTGCACTACACAAAGGCCTCCCGATGAGCCTAGTTTGGGCCACGTGGCCCCCCATTCGATGGGATCAGATTCTCGAACCATCTAAGCCTCCAGAAGAAGAAGAAAATGATAAAGACGAAGAAGGAAGACAAATACAGCAGCTTCAGGACCAGGTTACTTTGACACCTGCTCCCAACCAGGGGCACAACTTGCCCACTTCTCTCAACCAGGGGCACAACCTGCCCACATCAATCAGCAAGGGGCACAACTTGCCCATCTCAGCACCAATTAGCAAGGGGCACGACTTGCCCATCCCTGCAGAATCAACATCATCAATCATCAGCCAGGGGCAGAAGCAGCCCATCCATTGGACCAAGAAAGGGAAGTGGCCAGCCCTAGATTGGTCTGATGTCCAGATTCCAAACTTGTGTCTAGCTGTGGAACCAGACGAACTGCAATGCGAAGTAAGTGATCCGGGAGGGACTGAGTGCGACTCAGATCTCGAACCCGACCAGCAAGAAGTCATGGTCATTGGGCCAGACCATGATTCTTCACCCAAATCATCAACCCCCACCTCTTCAGGGGAGGAAGTGTGGGGTCCTGAATGGTCATCTGTTCCCCTCACTTTCGAATCAGCCAAAGAGCCATCTGAGGGCTCTGGCTTCCAAAAAAAAAACACCTGTTTAAGCAGCAACCAGAACTTTGGAACAAGTTGGGCTCAATCATGGTCTGCAATGCCTGCTTGTTCAAAGTCCCACGAATTTCGAAAATCCAAAAAAATCAAAAACTTTCAAAAGCCAAAAACATCTAGCATTTTCATTTCAGAAAAATCTCAAAAACCAAAAAACATTTCTTTTCCTGCATTCAATAGTGTGCCAAGTTCGTCTAAAGAGTCACATGAGTTTGAAGTCAAATCATATGACTTTGACATCGAATTAGACTTCGAGCTCATGGGTCTGGACGAAGCTCGGGATGAGGAAGATGATGATCCAGCTCCCGAACTAGAGGATCTCCTCAAAAAGTTCAAATCTAAAGCCAATGTTGTAGCCGATGATTTTGAGATAGTAAACTTGGGGACGCCTGAGATCCCTAGGGAAGTACGCATTGGAAAATCGTTGCCACCTGAGATGAAACAGAAAATGATAGAGTTCCTAGCTCCAAGATTGTCCAACTTCGCGTTCTCATATGAAGACATGCCGGGGCTCGATGAAGAGCTCGTTGTACACCATCTGCCAACCAAGGCAGATATGAAGCCAGTGAAGCAGAAACTTCGAAGAATGAAGCCAGAGTGGGCTCTGAAAGTCCGAGATGAAGTCATCAAGCAGTACAACGCGGGATTCTTGGTAGTCTCCAACTACCCTGAATGGCTCGCCAACATCGTGCCAGTACCGAAGAAGGATGGCAAGGTTCGAATGTGCATCGACTTCCGAGATCTCAACAAGGCCAGTCCAAAAGATGACTTCCCTTTGCCACATATCGACACTCTGGTCGACAACACCGCTGGATACAAGATCTTCTCATTCATGGACGGGTTCTCAGGTTACAATCAAATCAAGATGGCTGTCGAAGATCGTGAGAAGACAGCATTTATCACTCCCTGGGGAACCTTCTGTTACAGGGTGATGCCGTTCGGTCTGAAGAACGCAGGAGCAACATATCAGCGAGCAATGACAGCACTATTCCACGACATGATGAACAAAGAACTTGAAGTATATGTGGACGACATGATCGTCAAATCCCGCACAATTGAAGGACACTTTGAAGATCTGAAGAAGTTATTCAACAGATTAGAAAAGTACAAGCTCCGCCTCAACCCTCAGAAATGTGTCTTCGGTGCGATGGGAGGTAAGCTCATCGGCTTTATGGTGAGCGAGGATGGCATCAGGGTCGACGAGACCAAAACCAGAGCAATCATCGAGATGCCCCCTCCTAGAACAGAGAAAGAAATTCGTGGCTTCCTCGGCAGAATTCAATACATCAGTCGCTTCATCGCACAGCTCACACCTATCTGTGAGCCCATATTCAAGCTCCTTCGGAAGAACGTCCCAAAAGAATGGAATGATGATTGCCAAGTCACCTTCGACCGCATCAAGAAGTATCTCATGAATCCTCCAGTCCTAGTGCCGCCCACTCCTGGACAACCACTATTGTTATACATCTCGGTAGCAGCAGAAGCCATTGGCTGTGTCCTCGGCCAACACGACGAGACCAGGAAGAAGGAATAAGCAATATACTATTTGAGTCGAAAGTTCACCGACTACGAGACCAGGTATTCCCCGATCGAGAAGACTTGCCTCGCCCTAGTCTGGACAACTCAGCGACTCCGTCAATACATGATTGCATTCCCTATTCTCCTTCTCGCTCACATGGATCCGCTCAAGTACCTGTTCGAGAAACCGGCACTCACTGGAAGGATAGCTAAATGGCAGCTACTCCTGTCTGAGTTCGACATCACCTATGTCACTCAAAAGGCAATCAAGGGACAGGCCCTCGCCGATCATCTTGCGGCTCACTCTCTCCTGGACTATCAGCCGCTCAAGACATTCTTCCCTGATGAAGATCTCTTGCTCATTGAAGAGGAAGAAAAGAAGAAAAAAGATGAGTGGACGTTATTCTTCGACGGCGCAACAAATTCTAAAGGGAGAGGTATTGGAGCAATCCTCTACTCTCCAGATGATGTCCCTGTTCCTATCTCGAGGCGCATCGCATTTGAGTGTACCAACAACATGGCAGAGTATGAAGCATGCATCGCTGGCTTAAGGGAAGCCATAATCTTGGGCGTCAAGAAGCTACGAGTATTTGGAGACTCACAGCTTATCATCAATCAGACTAATGGCGAATGGAAGACCAAGGATGAGAAGTTGATAACATATCATGTGTATCTTGACAATCTGCTCGAAGAATTCAAGGAAATCACCTTCTCATACATGCCTAGAGCCAAGAACCAGTTTGCAGATGCTCTCGCCACACTTGCATCAATGCTCGAGATCCCAAAAGGAGCTTCAGAATGGGAGCTCACAGTCGAAATTCAAGAAGAGCCTGCTTTTTGCCTGCAAATAGAAGAAGCCGAAGCTGTCCCTGACAAACCCTGGTATGCCGACATCAAGCAATATCTCGAAACCCAGGAATATCCAGAATCAGCAACAGCAACAGATCGCCGAACCATCCAACGTTTGGCAGGCCAGTTCACCATCAGTGGCGAAGTTCTTTACAAGCGATCCTATAATCACATCCTTCTTCGATGCGTCGATGAAACAGAAGCTGCAAGGATCATGGAAGAAATACACGAAGGAATCTGTGGCCCACACATGAATGGGCACATGATGGCAAAAAAGATTCTACGACTCGGCTACTATTGGCTCACCATGGAGACAGACTGTTGCCAGCACGTCAGAAAATGCTTCAAGTGTCAGGAGCATGCAAATCAAATCCATGCCCCATCATCAGAGTTATACAACCTGACCACCCCCTGGCCCTTCTCCATGTGGGGACTCGACATCATCGGCAAGATCAGTCCCAAAGCATCAAATGGTCACGAGTACATACTTGTGGCAGTCGACTACTTCACCAAGTGGGTAGAGGCAGCCTCCTACACCACGATTGCAGCATCTCAAGTGATCAAATTCATGAAGAACAACATCATATGCCGATATGGAATCCCTAATGCCATCATCACAGATAATGGGACCCCGTTCGTTAACAAGAAGATGGATGACTTCCTCAGCAAGTTCAAGATCCAACGTCATCGATCAAGTCCCTACCGTCCCCAGATGAATGGTGGGGTAGAAGCCGCAAACAAGACAATCGTCAGGATACTTGAGAAGATGGTCGTGACCTATCGAGATTGGTCAGATATGCTCCCATATGCACTTTGGGCCTATCGAACGTCTGTACGGTCCGCTACGGGCGTTACTCCTTTCGAGCTTACTTACGGAATGGAAGCAGTCCTACCAGTCGAGGTGGAAATACCATCACTACGAGTGTTACTCGAAAGCGGAATTGAAGAAGGAGAATGGCAACGGGCCAGATTCGATCAGTTGCAGCTGGCAGATGAAAAACGCATGCGTGCACTAAGTCATTCACAGTGCTATCAGAAAAGGATCGCTCGGGCTTACAACAAGAGAGTCCGAAAAAGGAGCTTTAAGGTAGGCGACATGGTCATGAAGAAGATTCTACCGTCGCACCTTCCAGATCCCAGAGGAAAGTTCAAACCCTCGTGGGACGGGCCACTGATCATCAGAGAAGTACTTCCTGGAGGCGCCCTCAGACTCACCAGCATGAGAGGGGTGGATCTTCCTGAGCCAACCAACGCCGACAACGTGAAGATCTTTCACGGGTATGTCATTCTGACCTTATCAAGAGTTACTTTAATAGAGCTGAAGTCAGGAGGTCGAAGCTAAGACCTCTGAGAAATCATCCCGTCCACCAACAAGTGTTTCAAATAAGGGGATTCCAAAAGAGAAAAATACAAAAAAAGGGGGGGGGGGGGGGGGGGGGATTCAAAAAGAAAAGACAAAAAAAAAGAGAGAAAAAGAATACAGAAGAAAAAGAAAAAAAAAGAGAGAAAAGAGAAAGAAAAAGGGAAGCCAAAGTAAAGCACCCAAGAAAAAATCAACCCAAAAAGAAACACAGTCATCCATCCATTCATCTCAGAGGAGTCTTTAGCAAAGACCGACAGCTCTATCATCGTAACTTAGGATAAGGGCTGAAAGACTGCCATCGGCCGGCAACGACGGATTCCCGACCTCTAGCCGCCGCAGTTATCCAGAGATCCAGAAAGAAAAGAAAAAGAAAAAAAGAAAAAGAAAAAGAAAAAGAAAATGTGTGCCTAAACAAAGAGGGCGGAGTGAAAACCCGAAAGGGCGCTCCGAGTAAAAACAGTGGGCATACAGCGGACTTGGTGAAAACCTGAAAGGGCGCCAAGGGTAAAAACAGCACAGCTGCCAAGGGGCAGGCAAGACCAAATACCCGGGACGTGGTGAAAACCCGAAAGGGCGCCACGGGCAAAAATGACGGGAAAAAGCCGGCTGTGGTGAAAACTCGAAAGAGCGCTGCAGGCAAAAATGGCTCAAATGAAAAAAAGAAAAAAAATAAAATAAAAGTGCAGGTACCAAGAAATCAGACGGTCCAGATCGGTTCAAGCAGTCACAGTTCAAGAACAAGAAGAAGTGCAGTCAGGAACGAAGAACTCTACAAACTCTGACAATCTCAGGAAGCAAGAGTTTCCATTGCCTACATCTCTAGGGAACCAAAGGATCAAGCAAGTCGAATCTCGAGACATCGGTCAAATCATTGACCGAGCCCCAGTTCTGATTCCTATATCCTGACACAAAATCCAGACACACTCACAAGACAACTCATGGCACAGTAGATTTTCAAACAGTTCTCTCTTTTTTTAATTAAATGCATCATATTTCTTTTACATATAACATATCACCTTTTTCAAAAAATACAAAAATGCATCATCATCAATCATATATGCAAAAAAAGAATGTGCAGGTGGCCAACACAATCAATCTCTACCCTCCTCCTCGGCCACATCAGGTGAGTCCTCTGACTCATAAAAAGATAGTCTCGCTCTCAACCTGCTCACCTCCATACGCAGGTAATGCACCTCATCGCGCTCAAGGGTACGGATCGCTGTCTCTTCATCAGACAACCTCCGATCGGCAGCCAATCTCCTCGACATCATCTCACAATGATACCGAAGTGCAGAGATCTCAGACAGCAGATGACCATGAGTGGCCAAGAGGAAGCCAGGATCGATAAACGGGCGCTCCTCAAAAGGTTCATATGAACCAGATGAAGAGCCAGCATCTCCAAGAATATCCTGCTCATCCTCATCAGCAGTCTGGTGCCAACAAGGGATACGTCGATACAAAGACTGCTCAGCAGCCCAGTACTGATATGGGGCGGTCGCCATCGGAAAAGTCCGCAGCTCAAATCCCAACAAATCAGCTGTCAAATAACTCGCCCAGGAACAATCAATCCGGGTCCTGAAGTCAGAAGATCTAGAGGGGAGTACTCGACGCCCGATACCCGTGAAAGCAAAATGAGGAACATCCTGCTCATACCCAAACTGCCGCAGGAACCGGATCGGATGGTAAGAAAAGTAGGATCGAAAGCCTACCAACATCAGAGGATGGCGATGTGCATCGCAAAGCACTGGAGGAAGTGAAAGCCAAGATGACTCCCAACGAACGTTCCAGTCACGAAGTTCAGCGAACATCCTGCGATACAAGGGCTCACTCATCCTGGCTGTATGAGGAAGGAACTCGATGATATAACGCATGATGTCAGAGCTAGGAATGCCAGGAAGAGGTACAGGAACGGTCAGAGAAAGACGCTCCCATAGCCAGACCTAATCACAAAAAGCAAAAGAAGTTCGGCTAGAGCAAAACAATTCCTAGCAAAGCAAGAAGAAAAAAGGTGCAGAAAAGATACCTGAAGGAAAGCACAACAGCCGCGAAGGACACGAGTGCGGCCCAGGGCACAGTCGGTCAGCCCATCAAATAGCTCGGCCAAGATGAGAGAAATGATCCCCTGCCGACGGACAGCTCGGCTCATCACCTCAAAAAGCAAAGGAGTCTGGGACCTACGCCATCCCGAGAACAGCACCTCAGCAATCAAACAGAACATCAGTGCATTCCGAGCAAAGGTAGAACCGGCCGTACTCTGAGGACCCGAAAAAAGATCATACAGCAGGTCCAAAGAGAACACTACAGCATCCTGGACACTAGCTGCAGGCCGAACAAGATAGGAGATCCTAAACCAGTTCTGCGGTGTAGCAGTCTTCGGCGATGTCTTCGGCGAAAAATACTGGGCATAATCCCAGGGTAGGCCTGTCAAGCGTGCAAGCTCCTCCAAAGAAGGCCCCATCTCCATATCGTTGAACGCAAACAAGTTCAACGAAGGGACCCAGTCAATCACGGCAGCTCCGAGCATTCTCCAATCAATGTCAACTCTAGCCATATGAATCAGACTGCCAAAGCCATAGGACTCCAAATCTCGAATCTCATAAACTGACAAGCTGTCAAGCCAAGCAAGCAGTCGTGGCGAGCAGGAAGAACGAGGAAGCAGCTGACAAGTCCTCACCGGTATCCCCTCCAGCACAAAAGGCCCAGAAATCAATGATGACTCATCAAGGATCGGAAGGTCAACGGGCGAAGGAGAAGGAAAAGCTGGAACCTCTGCAGACTCGACAGCCCTGACCTGTCCCCAGTAACGGCTATGTCTGATATAGCCGCATCACTGTCGGAAACTGTCACAACCTCAGCCGCACGGGAAGACTCGCCCACCTCATGAATAGAGTGCGCAAAGGGCCGATGACCAAAAGAAGGGCAATGCTCCCAACCAAAAGAGCTATCAGTGAAGATCACACCGCACATCGTGGCATCCTGACCAATCTGACTGTCAAAGAATACATCTGAACCATCCAAAGGGGTCCCGGCAACCCCGATCAAAGAATCAACGGTCAGATCTGGACCTGCGGCCCCCTCCAACAGAAAATCATGAATCCAGTCATCATCCTGACCGATCAAAGGGATCATCGAGGCATCTACACCGTCCATCATCAAGGGAACATCATCAATGATCACATCAAGACCACCCAAACAAGTGCGCCGCACATCTCGGCCCTCATCTAGAGCATCCAAACCGTCAAAGGTACCATCTGAGCCATCCATACCATCCAGACATGAGATCAGCCCATCTATGTCCCTCATAGTCCCATCATCACCGTCCATCACATCATCCATGGGGCCCACACTCAAGGGATGCATAGCCTCACCTATGTCCCATCCCATCATCCCATCTATACCATCCATTCCTCCCAAGATGAAGGTCCCATTCAAATCTGAAAATCCAGCCATCCCACCATTAATGGACCCATTCAAAGCTCCACCAACCACCAAGCTTAAGTCTTCATCAATGCCCCCTCTTAATGCCCCATCTACCCCATCCATTAAAGGCATCTCCCCATTATCAAAGCTCAGTTGAAGATCTGAAGTGTGGGACCCATCTTGGACAGCCCCCACAGCCCATAAATCCCCACCATCCATTGCCCAAGAAAGGACAAACCAAGATGAAGACAAGATGAAGAGAAAAGACAAGGGGACAAGAAGATTCATGGCTGGAATCGAACGGTCCAGTACAGGGAATGTGGGGACAGCAGCAACAGACAGCAGAGGATGTCCGAACCAGAGCCAGCCCAGGCCGCTCAAGAGGCGAGCTCTGGGCGGCCTGCCCTGGGCCGCCCGTACGGACGCAGATCCCCTCTCTCCGTGGGATTGGCTCCGGGGCTTTTGGTAGGTGAGGCTGACAGTCCACGTCAGCAGATGGCGCTCCGTGGGCCGCCCAAGGCTCCGGTCCACTCCAGATTTCGACTAAAGCTGATCAAGATCATATAAAAGGTGCCCCACCGGTCCAATCATGAAGCAATGCGGCCAGAACAGGGCTGATCAAGTCAAAGAGAAGGAAAAGTGATCAAGTGGGGGCCACAAGCAATCCAAGCCATTCAAAGATTAGATCATCATGATCTGAACCATTGAAGAACCTACAAGAGCCGTCAAACAACAAGATCAAAGGTTTGATCATCACAAGAAGGGCCAGAATCCAAGATCTAATCATCAAGTGGGCCCACAAAGCCAAATCAAGCGATCAGAGACGTTCAAACCATCATCCACACCATGAGAAGCATTCCTAGCCTCACAAATCATCAAAAGAGGTGCCCCAAAGTAAAGCTAAGGTCTCAGGTGGGCCCGCAGGGCCAAATCCATCAATCTGAACCATTCAAGGGCCAAATCATCAAGATCCAAACCATTGGAAAGCTTACACAAGTCATGGAGTGGCAAGATCAAAAGTCCAATCATCAAAAGAAGGGCTAAAATCCAAGATCCAATCATCAAGTGGGCCCCGCAGGGCCTAAACAAGCGATCTAAACCGTTCAAGTCATTGTCCATGCAGTTGAGGAATCACTAATCATGAAGGAATGAGTCAAGAGTCAAAGCATCCAGACATCACCAAGGAATTTGGGAGAAATTAAAGCCTGTATATTCATCCAAAAGAGCTTGATACAAAAGGAGACAAAAACAAAAGTACAAGGCCATATAAAGCAGAGCCAGCTACAAGTCACCAACATAATCATCATTGCCCCTCCTCGCGTCCCGCTCCCGATGATAAAGATCCATCAAAGGAGCAGTCACTGAACCTCCAGCATACCTGCGACTGCCACCTGGAACATAAAGCGAAGGAAGCAAAGGCCCCTGGCCAAATAGCAGATACCACTCGTCATAATCACGATCCGGGATCGTGAAACGGAAGCCACGCTGGCCCACCAGAGCCTAAACTCTCTCATCAGCTGGCATCCGAGCAGCTGGAGGAGGTGCAGAACAGGGGACCCGAGCCACCCCAGTGACTTGCCGAAGCAATCTCTCTCCCAAGTACCATTGGAAGGACTCAGCGTCAGAAAGCATAATACGGAGACATGAAGCATCGTATGCCTCCACGCGCTGGGGTGTGTAGTAGAGAGTGAAGCTAGCGTACGGCATCCGGGCAAACTGCAGCAAAAGAGGTTACCACGATCAGTTGCAAGTACAGCACAAGGACAAAGACAAGCAAGATACTTACGTCCTCAACGGTCAGCCCGTCTATATCAGCACGCCAATTGTCCCCGGGAACTCGGGAGTTCCGCTGACGATTCTGTTGATGCCAGTACATATGGCGATACTGAGAGGGTTCAATGTCATCTCGCATCCTCGGCGCAAGATGCGGAAAATGGTCATAAAAGCAGGTCTGGATGAAAGTACATTTAATGATCAGAGAGAGAAAGGAGGCAAATGGCTCCAAGGAGGATGAAAGAAGAGGTACCTCAACGACAGGCCAGAAGCCTGTGAAGGACCGGCTATGCCGACAGGTCTTGTCCAGACCTTGAAAGAGACGGGTCAGGATGGCCCCATTCCAGTTATAGGGGTGATGAAGGTCCTCGACTAAACGAAGAAATTTAGGATCAACTCTCTCATTCGCATGGCAAAAAAGAAAGGATCCAAAAGCATAAGTGATCATGGCCCGCGCCTTGTGGAGGGCCTCTCGCTCGGTGGTAGGGACGACGGAAGCGAAATTGTTGTAAAACCATCGCATCTTCACTTGATGGCTTTGGAATTCACCCTCAGGAGGGACGTCACCGACAAGTCGCAACCAATCGGTGGAAGAGAGGGGAGCTAGAGAGCTAACTTGAGGGACAATTGCCCCATGAAACGGGAAACCTATCTGCATGTAAATATCCAAAGGGGTTATTCCCCACTCCCCACAAGGGAGCTGAAAGGTGTGGGTCTCATCCCGCCACCTCTCACAAAGGGCCGCAAGCATCATGCGGTTGGCGTCGTTGTTATGGAAGCGTAGGGTGAGGAGGCCAGCAAAAGGAGTACCATCTAGTACTCGCTCAAGCAAGGGCTGTGGCTCTTTCATCCAATTGTCCCAGCGATCCCTAGTACCTCGACCCTTGATAGCAGGAAGAGGTTGATGCTCCATAGCTAGGGAACACATGTGGTCCCCTCGGCGGACAATGAAAGCAGGATCATCCTCGTCAACGACTTGGTGGCCCCTGGTACCATCCGCCATGGAATCCTACAAGCTTGGCAAGGTAAGTCCCTATCCTTTACCCATTAAAATCCAAATTCTCATCCAAGAAACCCATGGGATTGGACTCGCATTCAAATGCAAAATCTAAAGTCCAACTCCATGTGTCGCTTAAGATATGTTTTGGGCCCATTGGAAAAAGTAAGGCCCACCTTAAAGAAGGTGGCATGGCATGCCTTAGGTAAGAAAAGTCCATTATCCAAGGACACATTTTGGACAACAAATGCACTCAAGTGCCATGAGATCAACAAAGAACAAGAATCCTACTTCACATGAGAAATCCCTTTTCAAAGTCCATATGTGGCCAAGGATTGGTCCATTTTTTATGTCAAGGCCATGGCTCTCACTTAAGATGTTTCCATCTTTTTACACATGTGCATGGAGAAGTGGGGAATAGAAAGGAAACGGGCCCCCAAGAGCAACCCAAATGCCTCATCTCAATGGATTGGAGAGAGCACATAGCCCACTTTGGAGAATATGAGAACCCATTCATGGGTTAACCATGGGCAACCTTATGTGCCTCATCTTGATGAAAGTTTTGACCATGAGAATACAACAAGGAGGTCTACCCACAAACATATGAATCAAAGAAGCTAAGGGTAGAAAGTTGATGCACATAGCCCACCTGAAGAATCAAGGTTGAAAATGCCCATGAAAAGGCAAGTTTGGGCAACTTATGTGCACCAACTTGTTCACCAAAAAGGGAGACCATTTGAGCACAAAAGAGCATGGCTTGATGAGTCACCCAACCATCATGAAAATGGATAAGAATGTTACACATAGCCCACTTGAATATCAAAATCCAAAATGTCCCAAGGCATGGGACAAAAATGGGCAACCTATGGGTATCATTCTTTCCCACAAATGGAAAGAAAAACCACTCATACTTGAGAATGATAGTGGATGACCCACCAAGTCCCCAAAGAAAAGATCAAGGACCCATGGTTGTATGGATAGCTCACTTGAGAATCATCCATTTGAGGTTGATAACATCTAAGGGAAACTCTTGAGAACCACAATCCTACCACAAAGAAAACCATTTGAACTTAGTGAGATTGTGGGAACAACTCACTCATGGGACTTGTAGATGGTCAAGTAGCTCAAGTCCTCCATCCATTAAAGAAAAGAGCATGAAAATAAAAAATCCACATGGACAAAGTGTAGTGGGGCACACATGGTTCAAAGAAGTGCCCAAGTTTCAATGAAGGCCCAAAAGCCCATCCACATGAAAAACTTCAAGGAGCCCACTACACTTTGTACAAGGAGGTACATCATATGGAAGAGTTGGGCCACTTGTCCATAAAGGCCCAACTAGGAAAACTAGCCCACTTGAGATCCAAAATGAAGAATGGGCTAGTCATCTTGGTCCATACATATATGAAAAAAAAGATGGGGTCACCTAAAGTGAGCCCCATGAGCCCAAAACTTGAGATGGGCCCTACCATGCCCATGGGCCCAAATTTTGAAAAAGAAAAGGGAAAAGAAATAGAAAGCTCTAAAAAAAATGACAAGAGAAAGAAAGTAAGAGGGAGCCCAAAATGAAGCATTGGGCCCATCAAATACACCAAGGGCTATGACTTCACTTTGAGCCCATTTGATACACATGAGAAGAGGCCCAACTCCCATGAAAAAAATAGAGTATTTTGCCATGCACACTTGATGACATGGTAAAGTTACTCTTTACATGCACATGGAGGGAGTGTGAAAAAGAAAAAAAATGATGAAGTGGAGAGCTTGCAATGTCCTTCTCCAAGCACCACCTTTGAAAGACTTGAGATCTAAGAAAAGATCAAGAATACTTGGGCCCACCTTCACACCTCTTTGGATAGCTACATGAAAAAAGAAAAGGGACCATGAGAAGAGACAATGAAGATGGAAAAGGACAAGAAAGAGAAAGGAAGTGGTCCATACCTTTACCACTCACCAAAGAAGGACCACCTTGCTGTCCCAAGACTTCTCTAAGGCCCACCACTTGAGAGAAGCAAAAGCCCACCAAAGAAGAGAGAGAAAACTTGAAAAAGAGAGAGTATGAGAGAGAGAGAAGAGAGAGATTGCACGTTTGAGGGGGGGAGGGTGCCCCATGTTATATAGAAAAGGGGAGGGCACCCTTTTACCCAGCCCCCTGAAGAGACCAGGAGGCACAGACCGGTCGGGCGGCCCATGGGAGGCCGTCCTAGCCTCCACCTAAGTGAGGTGACTTCTCACCTCCTCTCCTTGGGAAGAACTCCTCCTTGGGAAGGGTGGTTGCAAGTGAATCTTGTACCTTCATGTAAGAATGAAGTGATGGAAGAGAATGGTGAGAAAAAGAGGAAATCTCACCAAAATCTCATCTCATGAGAAATGGGTGAGAAATTGGGTGGATGATGTGGAAAAGTTCCATGGAATTTTCAAGAAAAAGAAAGAAAAAGATTGACTTGGTCAAACAATGATCTCAACCATCCAAAAGCTATGACCTGATGATCCGAACCATTCCAAAGAGAATTCCCGTAGTCTCCAACCGGGATTGCTGCTCTTTTGTATATAGTGTTTGGGTCCGAAGACCTTAAACTACGTCGGGATCAAGATCCCGAGGGATTTTTAATAAAAATGGGTATCGATCTCGACCATCAAAATCAGAATCGATGACCCAGAATATTTTTCAAAAAAGAAAAAAAAAATGCCTTTCCTCTTTTAAAGTTTTTGGGTCCGAAGACCTTAAACTACGTCGGGATTCACGTCCCGAGAGATTTTTAATAAAAAACCAACATCGATCCCCAGCCTTTCAGGCCAAGATCTGATGATCTGGATCATTTCGAAAAACAAAAATGTGTTTGCCCCCTCTTGTAAATCTTTTGGGTCCGAAGACCTTAAACTACGTCGGGATTCACATCCCGAGAGATTTTCAATAAAAGCCGGCGTCGGTCTTGTTTGCTCACATCAAGATTAATGACTCCGGGCATTTTCAAAAATCATAAAAATATATTACCAACCCCGCTTTTAAAGTTTTGGTCCGAAGACCTTAAACTACGTCGGGATCGACATCCCGAGAGATTTTCAATAAAAACCAGCATCAGTCTGGATTGTCCATCCGCTGACATCGGACATTTTTCCAAAAACAAAAAAACATGTTTGCCCCTCTTTTGTACAGTTTCATGGTCCGAAGACCTTAAACTACACTGGGATTAATTTCTCGGGGGACCTTTCTCGCTTTCAACTAAAAACCGACATCGGCCTCGACCGTGGGGATCATGGTTCGATAACCCGGATCATTTCAAAAATACCAAAAATATTTTAAAGCTTTCCATAAAAACCAGTATCAACCTTGATCATCCGAGTTGAAATCTGGAACCTTTTCAAATATATATATATATATATATATATATATATATATATATATATATATATATATATATATATACAATATAAAACAAAAAGTTTTCACCACCAGTTTCAACCCACCAATTTATCCCCAGCGGTCCGAAGACCTAAAACTACACTGGGATTAACTTCTCGGGGGCTTTCTTTCCTAACCTGTTCCAGGCATGGCTGACACTTGATCGTACGGGTGTCTGGAATCTCTTAAACAGGTAAGGGCTGTGGCGGGCAGAACTCCGCAATCCTGTTCGTGTTGAACGCACCGTGATAGACAACCTTGATTTGGAAGTCGCTGTTGAAGCTGACGGATGTTCCCTGTTCCTAGAACTCATGAAGGGGATTAAGGCTGTTGGGAGGTGGAGCTCACCCTCACGGAATTGTGAGCAACGTAAGACCCCAAACTGGATTGACTAAGGGAAATGTGAGGATGTGGCTCATTTTGTGGCCGAAGGAGTCCGTCGGACGATACGTGGTCTATGTGCATTGCACATGAGGAACAGGCAACTTTGTGGGTGTGTTGACTGAAAACCCTCAAAATCTCCTCATCCGAAGATGTAAAACTACGGCACTTAACTGTGTGAGACTCGTCTTGCTCGCTGACGTAAAATGGATCGGGTGCCTTACTAGCAGTAGAAGCTGGAAGTGGATGGAAATTCCACATCTTTTCCCTGCATTTCAGAAAAATCACAAAATACAAAAAACATTGCAAAATCACCTCTTCAAAAATCACAAAAAAATATTTCCATCAAATCAAATATCTGCAAAAATCACAAAAATACTTTTCATGCTTTCATCAAAAATATTTCGAAAAATCACAAAAATATTTCCTGTGTTTTCAATAACCAATCTCTATCCTGATCGCTCAGGTAAAGATCCGGACCACATATTTATAAAAAAAAAAAAATCACAAAAATTAGCATCCCCAGCACTACAATTCAGGAGTCTTGAACTCCGCTCACTTCACAGTATGGGATGACGGATCCAATCGCCCGCAAATTGGAATCTTGACCAAAACGGGCAACTAAACACCATCTCAATCACATGAATGCCCAGAAGAACATCTTGAAGTCGAATGATATCCTCGTACGTTCTCATTAGCAAAGAAACAGCATCTTGGGACGATGGACCTGATCGACCACGGGTCGGGATCTTGACCAACCCGCTGTCCAAACCTCCGTATCAAAAAGAAAAATCCCCAAGGGAGTACAACCCTACAAGCAATAAGCTCAAAGTTCTCTGCACCCACAGCAAAAGCAAAACCATCAAACGAGAAGAGAATGAGCCAAGCCATGCATTCATCATGCATCTCCATGCATCAGCATCCATCGCATCAATCATCATGTTTACCTGCTTTCAAAATAAAAGCTGGTTAGCCAAAGACCCCACATGCATCCCTAGTGGAGGCACGTGCAAACCAGGTTCCCATTTCAAAAAGACAAAAAAATATTTCTATTTGCAAATAAAAACCCCACGGAGTATCACTCCCCAGAGTGGGTGTCTTTTCAAAAACCCAAAAATATTTTCCAGTAGAGCGTTCTGCCTCCAAAACACCAGGAGATCTTCCATATCTTTGGGTAGGAGCCAACGCAAAAATCAAATAAGATCCGATGTCTCGCGGTTTCCCCGGAGATCATCGGATCCAATGCACTCAAAGTATGGTCGAACTGAACTCCAGTGTCAGTGCGGTCGTACCACATGCCAAGATACAAAAAAGATGAAAGCCAAAAGGCTCGGTCACAGAAACCATTTGAACAGGTGGAAACGATGAATTGTAACCCAAGTATCAAAATCAGCAGATTGGGTGGAAAGAGTTCACCCGCACATACCTAGGCGTGGATGCCTAAAGTACCTTGACTGAGTCCAAGTCGGCGTAGTAGAATCCCGTAAGACTATCGGACGCAGGGCGTCTAACCACTTTGACAGTCAAGCGAAACAAGTACTCCTGGAGTGATCTGGGAAAACATCAAACATCACACAATCAGTCTCAGGGTCAGCATCCTCGTAAGACTGTCGACGCAGAGGCTCTGCTGTACCTTCCCGATGTTAGTACCGGTCGGGAATGGAAGGGTTGCGATTGGGTACCCAGGTTGCAGCAAACTGCAGGGACAATCGCAACGTTTTCTCCAAACTCTCGCGGTATGTGCGAGTTATCAATTTCCAGACAATCAACTGACTCAGATACAAAGGACAACAAAGACTCCAGACCACAATCAAGGAAAGAATGAATTGCAAACCAAGCATCGAAACCAGCAGATCGGGTGGAAAAAGCCCACCTGCACATACCTAGGCGTGGATGCCTGAAGTACCTTGACTGAGTCCAAGTAGGCGTAGTAGAATCCCGTAAGACTATCGGACGTAGGGCGTCTAACCACTTTGACAGTCAAGCGAAACAAGTACTCCTGGAGTGATCTGGGAAAACATCAAACATACAATCAATCACAGGGTCAGTAACCTCGTAAGACTGTCGACGCAGAGGCTCTGCTGTACCTTTCCGATGTTAGTACCGGTCGGGAATGGAAGGGTTGCGATTGGGTACCCAGGTTGCAGCAAACTGCAGGGACAATCGCAACGTTTTCTCCAAACTCCCGCGGTATGTGCGAGTGATCGGTTTCCAAACGATCAACTGGCACAGATGCAAAGGCAAGCAAAGATTTCAGAACATGATCTATGAATGACCGGGTCAGAAGTGGGGTGTCCACTCGCTTTGGCATTCGGTTGCATGCAACCTCTGCCAAAGAGGGGCATCTGTAGACACCCCACCTTCGGCTACACTGTTGATAGAGATAGCTGGTTGAACGGAGGACCATACCCCTAAATCCCAAGTCCAAACTCAGCCAAACTCACCCTTGTAAGCCCCATTTCATAGCCCAGTTCAAGCCTGAACCCAGTCAACCCAGTCCTAAATACCACCCTGAAAAACCCCCCATAAAAAAGGCCAGTCAAAAAATCCCAAAAAAAGTCAAACTCACTGAGTCAACTCGCTGAGTTAACCCGCTGAGTCAACCCGTCGAGTCAACCCGTCGAGTCAAAACACCGAGTCAACCCACCGAGTCAACCCGTCGAGTCAAACCACCGAGTCGACCCGCTGAGTCAACTCACTGAGTCGACCAGCGAGTCCAACAGCAGCCCCGAGGGAACGGCCGTACTCGCTGGAAACCGAGGAGCGGCCGTACGGGCGGCCCATGGCAGGCCGCCCGGACAAAATTACGACTTCTGCCACTGCTCGCTGCTATAAATACCCCCCTCCCCTTCTCATTTCAAGAATCCATTCAGAACCAACCGGCCAGAGAGAGTCTGTCCATTAGAGTCATCCTTCTCCACCCTTAGCCCATTTTTCCACCAAGGAGAGCCCGAGTGAGGAGAGCCTAACCCTGGTCCAGCCCAGCCCGACCACTGGTCCAAGCCTCTCAAGCCACCCAAGTCCTGATCTAGCCACTCGAAGCCAACCCTTGCGACACCTCCGTCCATCCAGCTACTCTTTTCCAGCATCATCTCATTTGCATCTAGCATAAGTGCAACATTTACTTTTCTTCCAACCCCCCTTGCTTCACTACAAGCACCTTGATTACTCAAACACACATGCATATGTCTTTATATTAAGCACCTGTCAGTTCGAGCGTATGCTCTGGGCTTGCCCGTTGTTGGAACCTGCCCATCAGAAACTCTTACTGTTCAGACCTGCATTCATGCTTCACCATAAAACACCTTGATTACTCAAGCACACATGCATATGTCTTTATATTAAGCACCTGTCAGTTCGAGCGTATGCTCTGGGCTTGCCCGTTGTTGGAACCTGCCCATCAGAAACTCTTACTGTTCAGACCCGCATTGATGCATCATGTCATCCATGAGAATATACGAGGATTAAACTAGACTTTCAAATATTCGATCGATTCTGTGAAGTAGAGACCGTACTTCGGTACGGGCAGTGTGTGGGGTGCCTAACCTCTTCCCACCCTGTAACCGTGATCCCTTACCTTGAATCTCTGGCCGCAGATCAACAGGAGTCATTTTAAAGGAAAGGATCTTCAGATCCCATTTTCTAACGTTTCTACGGGGTCTAGCCGACTGTAGATTCGAAGTAACTGGCTAGTGGCGACTCTGGTCTTATATAAATTCACTTAAACACATCCAGCTCAATACGACAACCAAACGAAGCCCTCGAGAACGAGGCAAGCCAGTGGCACAAACGGCGATTTCGCACTCACGCACCTCTTCTTCTTCTTCTTCCGAAAGGAAAGGGAGAACGACGTCGTGTGGGAGCGCGGAGAAATCGGCGAGGGTCCACACTAGCACACTTCGAAGTAAAGACGAAGGTATACGGAGGAAAAGAAGCCCGGGGGCAAGATGTGAGATCAGGCATATTAACATGGTGACAATTAGTCCCGTGGAAGAGGTGAGGCCCACTGGACCGAATGAAGTCATACAGCCGAGTGCCTCGCCAGAGTAGATCGAAGATGGGGGTCAGCCCACGATAGATGAGCTACAAGAAGTCAATCTGGGGACCACCGAAGAGCCGAGGAATACTTATATCAGTAAGAACATTCCAAAAGAAGAGAGGGAGAGTTACATTCAACTCCTGAAAGAGAACAGGGATGTGTTCACATGGACCTATTCTGAAATGCCAGGATTGAACCCGGCAATCGCGATGCACAGGTTGAATATCGCGAAAGAGAAGAGGTCGGTCAAACAGCCATAGAGACGCTTCCATCCTGACATCGTCCCGAAGATAGAGGAAGAGGTGAAGAAGCTGCTTCAGGCTGGGTTTATCAGGGAAGTTCAGTATCCCAAATGGATCTCGAACATAGTACCTGTAAAGAAGAAGAGCGGCCAGATCCGGGTGTGCGTTGATTTCCGCAACTTGAACGAGGCTTGTCCCAAAGATGACTTTCCTTTACCCATCCCGAAGCTTCTGATCGATAGCACATCAGCATATACAACGATGTCCTTTATGGACGGCTACTCAGGGTATAACCAGATCCGAATGGCTCCAGAAGACAAAGAGTCCACTGCCTTCCGCACACCTCTCGGGATATTCTTTTACCGAGTGATGCCGTTTGGGCTGAAAAATGCAGGCGCCACGTATCAGAGAGCGATGCAGGTAATCTTCTAAGACATGATGCACAAGCATTTGGAATGCTATGTCGATGACCTGGTAGTGAGGTCCGACGGACATCAGCAGCATCGCGAACATTTAAAGTTAGTATTTCAGAGGTTGAGGAAGAAGAGCCTCCGCATGAACCTGTTGAAGTGCGCCTTTGGGGTGTCCTCTGGAAAATTCCTTGGCTTTGTGATCAGGCATCGGGGAATCGAGATTGACCCCGCGAAGATTAAGGCGATCCGAGAAATGCCTCCTCCGAAGAATTTGAAAGAGCTGAAGAGCTTCCAAGGGAGAGTCGCTTACTTGCGGTGGTTCATCTCGAACCTGTCAGGTCGCTGCCAGCCTTTCTCTCGGCTGAACAAGAAAGACGTCCGCTTCGAGTGGGACGAAGCGTGCCAGAAAGCCTTCAATTCCCTCAAAGAGTTACTCGGGAAAGCTCCAGTTCTCGCAGCGCCAATCGAGGGAAAGCCTCTGATACTGTATGTAACAGTGGGAGAGAACTCACTGGGGGCACTGCTCGCCCAGAAGAATGAAGAAGGAAAAGAGAATGCTCTGTACTATTTGAGCCGCACGCTCGTCGGCGCTGAGTTTAATTACTCACCGATTGAGAAGACATGCCTGAGCTTGATATTCGCTGTGAAGAAGTTGAGGCATTACTGTCTGTCATACCAGATTACATTGATCTCCAGAGCAGATCCTATCAAGTTCCTGATGAACTGACCTATGTTGTCCGGACGATTAGCCAAATGGGCCCTACTGCTATCCGAGTTCGACATTAGGTATTTGCCGTCTCGAGCTGTTAAAGGGCAGGCGATAACCGATTTTCTAGCAGCTCACCCAATACCGGATAACATGGAAATGGAATGTGATCTGCCCGACGACCAGGCCATGATGGTAAGGGTCGCGAAGCAGTGGCGGATGTATTTCGACGGAGCCTCCAGAGCTGCATGATCAGGGGCCGGTGTGATCTTCATCAGTCCTCAAGGCGACTTGTTGCCCTACTCATTCACAATAGTGCCGTCGTGCACAAACAACGAGGTAGAGTATTAGGCCCTCATCATTGGGTTACAGTTGGCACGAGACATGCGAATCCGATCACTACAGGTATACGGTGATTCTCGGTTAGTTGTGGGACAGCTTATGATGGAATATGAAGTCCGCAAGCCGGAGCTGTCATCTCTTTGCCATCAGGCCCAAGCCCTATTCGATCATTTCCGGGACAGTACAGTGTCGCACGTCCCAAGAGCTGAAAATTCTCAAGCAGACGCATTGGCTAACCTAGCCGCGGCTCTCGTGCACCTAGGGGGCAGCCCACTTCAAGTCACCATAGAAGAAAGGAGAATATTGCCATCCCTCACAGCAGCCGAGGATGTCACGAGTGCAAGTCCCGTACATTGCTTTGAGATCACAGAAGAGGAAGATTGGAGAAGACCATTCTCTGATTACTTGAAGTATGGGTTCTTACCTGAGGATCCGCAGATGCGCACTCAAGTCAGAAGGCGTGCCAGCTCATTCGTCCTCTTAGAAGAAGTACTGTATCGACGCTCCAGCGATGGAACGCTGTCAAGATGCCTGGCCCGAGAAGAAATCCATGATACGCTGAGAGAGGCGCACGGAGGAGAATGTGGTGCCCATCAAGGCAGACGGAACCTACATCATTGAGTGCGGCACATGGGCTATTATTGGCCCACCATGGTGAAAGACGCGATGGACTACGTCAGGAAATGCCATCAGTGTCAGATACATGCTGACATCATACATATACCTCCAGAAGAGCTGCATCAGTCAGTGATGTCTTGGCCTTTTGCGGCATGGGGAATGGATGTGATAGGCCCCATTGCCCCTCTTCCTCTCAAGGGCACCAGTACATACTGGCGGCAATAGATTATTTCTCTAAGTGGGCTGAGGCTGTGGCCCTGAAGAACGTGAAAGCTAAACAAGTGGAGGGTTTCATCCGAAACGCCATCATCTATAGACATGGTATCCCCGATCGGATCGTCATGGATAATGGCACGCCCTTCCGAAATGCTATGATCGACAAGCTGTGTGCCAAGTTCAAGATCAAGCATTGCTACTCAACACCCTATTATCCTCCTGCAAACGGGCTTGCTGAGGCATTCAACAAAACCATCGTGAAGATTTTGAAGAAAACGGTGGCAGAGAATAAGAAAGATTGGGACAAATGGTTGCCCGAAGCACTTTGGGCTACTACGCACCGCACAGCAACGCGGGCTACTCCCTATTCACTAGTATACGGCACGGAGGCCATCATCCCTATGGAAGTTCAGGTCGAGTCCCTGCGAGTAGCACTTCGGAACTCCTTGACAGATGAACGTAATGCTGAGCTCAGGATGGTCGAGCTCGATGCCTTGGACGAGAAGAGGCTCGCGGCACAACAACGGCTAGAGATGTACCAGAAGCATATCTCAACAGCATACGACAAGCGAGTCAAAGGTAGATCCTTCAAGAAGGGTGACTTGGTACTCGTAATGAAGCGACCGACAGCCGCGCACACTACAAAGAGCAAGTTCGACCCTATGTTGGACCCGATATACATCATAGAAGAAGTTTACTCCAATGGGGCCTACCGTTTAGTGAATTTCGACGGTGGCGGAGCCGGTTTTGCAATTAATGGCCGGTTTCTGAAGAAATATTACCCCTAACAGTCCACCTGTTACTTTCCTTTACATAAATAGGAGAAATGTAAACTCCCCAAGAGAGGGAATGTAATAAGTAAGGATAGAAACAGAGAATGAAATGGAGTAGAATACAGTAGATAAGCCTGTAGTTACAAAAGCTAATCAGTTACTCCGTATTCTTGCAGGTCTTCCTTGCCCTTGCTATGGAGAAATAACCAAGAAGGACCATTCGTCTACGACACGAGCGTATCCCGAGTTCAGAAACCCTGGACACTCCCGAAATCGACGACAAAGGGAAGTATTACTCTTTTCATTTCATTCTACATTCCTCACTTATTAGAATTGCGATTATTATTGTTATTATTATAAACCATTCTAACACACATCACACAAACATAACATGATAGAAAAAATAATTGCTATTGTCATTTCATTTAACAAAAGTTTGGTTGACATCTTTTCGACGCCATATACATGAATGGTCAAAAGGTAAGTATCTCTTACACCAACTACAAAATTTTCTAAAGGTAAGATCCTACGATCATTTCTATACATTTGAAGTCAAGAAGGAGAGCATCGGGAGCGAAAGATCAAAGCTTCTCCAAACATCCCGATATCAGCCTGATCACGACCACCCTGAGAGTTTCCATCGCTGACTTTGCTGCAGATAACACCTCCGCAGGACCAGGAACATGTTGAAGTTCCAACTGTTTGCGTGCTGCTTCGCCCTCACTCTTGAGCCGCGTGACCGTTATCTGACCCTGAGTAACTACTGACTCGAGACGGGCAGCTTCAAAGCTCACAGCGATCTTCTCCGCTTGCAGACGTTCAATTTCAGCGTCGATTTCAGCTATACAGCCCAAGCACCCTTCATAGTGTATCTTATTATTTTGTAGGGATTCTCGTGCGTTCGCCGTAGAATGCGCGTGACGTTCCACTGCAGGTCCCAAAGACTCTACAATTCTTCGCTTCTCCTCGGTAACAGGATCGGGCTCGACGTGCTCAGCAGCCACTACTTTTACGAGGGAGCTTTCAAACGCAGAGATGTGCTTGACAACCACGAGCGCATCAGACCCAACTACTCCGACATAAGCTTCCAGCGCTTTCATGCCAGCGCCTAGCATATGCCATTCTTGTGGATCGGCCAACGCCTTCGCAAGGCTAAACAGCAGGCCCTTCAGCACGCTCTGACCAAAATAATCTAAATGTTTAAATGCAGGAATGTCCAGCATCGTAACAATGGCGACGCCAGAATCGACGGCAGCTGCAAGAAAGAATGCAAGACGAACAAATGGTGCATTAGCAAAAATGAAAGCAGAAACTACAAGTCATAATCTAATGTAAAGTGCGAAGGAGTCGTACCAGGAATGGCAGGAAGATCAATAGCAGGCTCCGAAGGTCCCGCAATGCACGTCCCGGAATCAACAACTGTTTCCAAAGCTTCACCCGGCAGTTCAATAGTCACAACCGGAGACGATGCGATGGAAGTGGCAGAGGCAGGTATTGACTCAATAAGATCTGTAGAAATAAAATAATAATAACAAAATCTAGTTAGTATGATTATGCAAGAATCAAAGAAGAGAAGTACAAAGCAGAACCACAATCGCATTTCTTACCTTGTGCTCGTGGAATGTTGGGTCCGACTTCGACCACAGCAGAGCGTGACGTATCCACGACTTCCAACTCAACAGGACAGTCTACTCGCAATGAACAGCCTGATGGAAGGATCGACGTTCCCCTCACGCATCTCAAGCCCAGGAATGGATTCCTCAGCGTTATCAGCATGAACGGGCAAACAAGGAGGAACATCCGTCGACAACCTCGTAGTTGGTACCGTAATAGCTTGAGAAACGAAGACTAAAGGCTCGGAAGAAGGTTGGACCCTGACGTTGTCGTAGAGTTGTGCTTCGAGCGCAGCTATGGTAACATCATCAAGATCATCTACATCCCCGACTCCGGCATCGTTATCATAATAGTTCGCGAGGGAATCATCGTTGCTGTGATCATTGGCACGATCCACTCCCCAATCATCGCCAGAATAATCTACAAGCTCATCTTCGAGCTGTGACCCCGAACCATCGAGGCACGTCGCTCCCTGACCATCACCGGCTTCAGCACCATCTTCGGCATTGTCCCCCCCGACATCTGCAGGCTCGGACTCACCTCCATCACGATTATCGATAATCATATCTTCTTCGTCTGCAATCTCCTCTATAGCACCAGACCGAAGCTCACCTTCTTCGCGGCTATCGGCAATAGTCGCACCTACCACTATCTCTGGAGTAGTGATCTGCAACAACGGATCCAAACTCCCCCACTTCTTGATATGTAACATTTCTGCCTTTCTTAAGTTTTTCTCAGGTGCTGACGGGTGAACTCTTGGTGTGAGTCTTATCTTGACTCTCAACTGATCTCTCGCGCGGCCCAGTGGAAGATCGTCAACGAAATCATCAGAAGGTCTAACTCCTGCCATGCCTCCCGTAGGCTCACCCTCTTCGACAGATGGAGGAGCAGTCTCTGCCGGAGGACGCGAAGATCCGACCCCTTGCTGACGTCTCTGTATAGGGACCCCGAAGCAATACCATCCGTTTAACGCTCCATCTTCTTTCCTACGAGTGATCGGCACGCTCAAGGAAGTCAGATGGCTGGTACCAGGAACTTCGACGGCCTCACACTGCTCACAAAGATAACCAAGACCGTCCTCAGGAACGCCATTCAACTTTGGAGGAGAGAGATAGAGAGGGAAATCGACAGGTTTGGCATCCCAGATGCACGCATACTGATGCCCCCACCATCTCATCCAACCATAAGAGGTCGCGGGACGTCGACTACCGCAGGCAACACGAACCTCGCGCCAATTCGCGTCAGCAAAAGTTGGTCCCACATCCACTCCCAATGGACAGGACCCGTGCCATATGCTCATTCTATCCTCGTCACGCTCGGAAGAGTCGACGGAACACCCTGATCGTAGCCAAACTGTCTGGCGAACCTGCTCGGGTAGTAAGGCTCGCGCCAGAACTCCATGCCTTCGCGGAACGGGAGAGAGGCGGTCCGGATCGATATCAGGAATTCTCTGTCAGAAGAGTCAACCGAATCCTCATCATCAACGACTTCGATATCTTCATTAGCAATGGAAGTAGGAAAATGGTAAAAGTCAACTTCATTCTCACTGCAGATCCTTGAAGACACCCATTTTGGCGTCTTAAGCACCATCTTGGCCTTCATGAACCTGATAAGAGGCGCTCGGTCCGGAAAGAAGTAGGCGTGAGGCTTCATGCCATATACCCATGGGAAATAAACGCCTAACTAGCCACAGAAATAATGCCACGGGCAATGGGCAGCATCCATTCCATCAGCAGGTTTGTCCGGATTACTGGCAACATAACCAAACGCTCTATATATGCTGCAGAGTACAGGTGGCGCTATAGCAGGACGTTAACCACTGGGAAGGGCACCTGCCATAACGAAGCAAGAAACCCTGACGCCATCAGCACTCTTCGAGCTGGAAAGCGCGACTGCGGACAACCAGTAAGCAAGGAAGCCTGCTAGCTCGCAAGTGGGAGACAATACGTTCGGGCAAGGAAATTTGCATTGGAACCTTTATCGTAAAGCCCTTATTCTTTTAACATCAACTTTATATTTTCTGTAGTCGATCCTGAAAGAGAGAAAGGAGAGAGAATTTCACATAAGAAGCTATGCAGGAGAAAAGAGCATACGTCATGAAAAGAAAGAAAGGGATGTCCCGGAAAGACTTACTTCAAGCCGTGGTTGAAGTAGACTGACCAATCTTCATAGTGTATCTTTGTAATGCAGTCAAATTGTTGCAATTCATTGAACAACTCCAAATACGCCTTGGAATGATAGGCCTTCTGATCACCTTCACGCATGAAGCCAGACAATTCTTCATCAGAGGGGATATATTCGTGATAATACCCACCGCGTATGGGCAGGCCCACCATCATCTTAAGATCCCAGAGGGTTATGCTCATCTCTCCTTGAGGAAGATGGAAAGAGTTGGTAACGGAACTCCAGTAATTTAAGAAGCCCCTGAGAATCGTCGGATCTCGCGGAAAGAAGCCGGCAGTCGCCTCGATGGCATAGTAGAGCCCGACCTCCCTCAGCACAGCCTCGTGCCGGATCAGAATCTCCTTCGCCCAGGGGATGTAGCTCTCATGACGATTCAAATGCCCTCGGGTACGGAAGCTCGAAGTCTCCCACATTGCGGACGTGCTCATAGGAAGGAACCTTTGACGCACCGTCTCAAAGAAATGAGTCGGATAAGGTGCATGCGGATCACACGTAGGCATGAGGAAAGTCATTTCCTTAATCTCACCAACCTTTTGTTGCTTCCTGTTGCTTCTCAGGGTGGCAGTGAGTAATATCTCAGGAACTGAAGACCATCTCTCCACTCCATAGAACTGGCTAGGTCTACGAACATCAGATGGCTTGATGCTCGGAAAAGGTTTACACCTCATAAGAGACTTCTGGTGAAAGATGACTTCGCCATTGTAGGGTTTCGTGATGCAGATGCCACACTCAGCAATGATCTTGTTGCTCTCTCATCCAATCTTCATCCTTTCATATTTCAAGTCGAGGAGCTGTGTCAATCGCTCCACTTGACTGAGCGCCTTGATCGGTTGTTTTCCTCGTCCTCCTTTCTTCTTACCTTTCTGACCTGTCAGATTCTCTTCTACATTTTGAACAGGTATATCTTGAGGACCTTCCTCGATGGCACTCGCCACACCAGCAAGTTGGGCATACCAATAGACCCACTCTTGTTCTGTTCCCCTCTTTGGAGGTTCAGGCGCTGTCTTGTTGACGAAGATGCGCACCAGCACTTCATGAGGAAGCTGCCCAATACGCTCCGTGAAATCCTTTATCTCGGGTTCGACCGTAGGAAAGAAGCGAGAGTTACGTCTTGGAGGAGGAGGGTTAGAAGAACCTTTAGCTGTTCTTTTTCGACCGCGCTTCATCGGCGTAGGACCAGAAGCATGCGACCCAGAGGTTTCACCAGAAGATCCCATTGTCGCTACTGCAATTCACTGCAACGCGTAAACAAAACAACATTAGAGAACAACTCGATACACATGGGCAAATAGCCTAACGAAATCATATCATAAACACAAGCACAACATGAAGAGCATGAAAGCAACAAAATCAAGAGCATAGCATATCGATCATCATACGCATTTCATAACAAAGCAACTGCCATCATACATGCATGCATACATGTGATCAATGCACACACAAAATCATAGATTGAACCCACAATACATCCATGCATTTAGTCTAAAAGTAGCCTTGAAAAGTCCAAGTGCTTATAAGTAAGTACTGGACAGAGTCAGGAAACAGTTTCAGCATCATACATACGCAACTATTCGCACACAGCAACTTTACAGGCAATCAGAACACTATAAGCGCACTCTGGCAGACATACTCTGAACCTGCCTAAAATAGACAGTTGCAAGCTATGACAGGCCAAAGTAGGCAGCCAACTGCAGGCCCAAGGCACTAAGCTCCAATCGTGCTTGAATTTTAAGCGATCTAGCCTCAAATAGCACTGAATTTGACTGAGAAACGGAGCCGGAAATGCCATTTCTCCAGAAGTACAAAGTAGGGACTAAAAATGAAAATTTTGGCTAAGTGTTGGGCTCACATGCTCCCAAGGTGGAGCCCCAGGTGCATGTCATCCCTCACATGCGCCCAGTCCACAAAATTGGAAAGTGAAACTTCGCCACTTAAAGTCTCAGACGCATGTCCAATCTGACATGCGCCCGGCTCAGAAGAAGGAAATGAACAAGCTTGGAATTCAATGCACCAGGCGCATGTGCATCCTCACATGCACCCGCCTCTGATTCTTGAAGAAAAGACAAGTCTAGGCAGTGCCCTAGGCGCATGCAGAACAACATGCGCCTGGGACATGCGCCCATATCTTCAGAGGCAATCCAACATGCGCCTGAAGGGGGTTTCTTCACAAAAAATGAATGGTAGCAGGCCACATGCGCCCACAAGGGGACCACATGCGCCTGTACCCCGAGGGTGAGCTCTCTCACCTTGGGAAAATTGAATTTTCTGACTCGAGGAAATGTTGGAATGACTTAGTGAGTCAACTATTTATACTTGAGCCTGGGGAACCGGTGCACTGCACTAGCATGACGTAAGCATCCAGCGCAGCACACCGGGGGGCACTTGTTGGGGCTCAAATTTGCACCCATTGTAAAATGACATCCCATGGTCTAGTGACAATGATTTGGATAAGTTTCGAGGCCGGGAGAGCCCCGAAAATGCCAGCACAACCCTGATCGCTTGATAGCAACCAAAATCCATAAACACCATTTCAGAGTGGAACTGGACATGCGCTTCACCGCCAAATGATCCAAAATATCCTAAAACCCTTAACCTGCAAGTTTCAAAGTCATCCGATGCATATTTTTGCCCGCGCACCTCGAAATGCATTTCGTCCTTGCCCGGAACTGACCAAAAGGGTCTGTAAGTCTACAGCTACCATTTTAAAGTGGAAGTAGACATGCGCTTCACCGCCAAATGATCCAAAATATCCTAAAACCCTTAACCTACAAGTTTTGAAGTCATCCGGTGTAAATTTTGACCTGCGCACCTCGAAATGCATTTTGTCTCCGTTCGGAGCTGACCAAAAAGGGTCCGTAAGCCTACATCTACCATTTTAGAGTGGAACTGGACATGTGCTTCACCGTCAAATGATCCAAAATGTCCTAAAACCCTTAACCTGCAAGTTTTGAAGTCATCCGGTGCATATTTTTACCTGCGCACCTCGAAATGCGTTTCGTCTCCGTTCGGAGCTGACAAAAAAGGGTCTGTAAGCCTCCATCTACCATTTTAGAGTGGAACTGGACATGCGCTTCACCGTCAAATGATCTAAAATGTCCTAAAACCCTTCACCTATAAGTTTCGAAGTCATCCGATGTATATTTTTACCCGCGCACCTCGAAATGCGTTTCATCCCCGTTTGGAGCTGACAAAAAAGGGTCCATAAGCCTACAGCTACCATTTTAGAGTGGAACTGGACATGCGCTTCACCGCCAAATGATTCGGAGTGCCCCAAAACCCTTAAATAGCAAGTTTGAAGTCATTACGATGCGTATTTCCATGCGCGCGCTCTCCGGAACAACGTTCCTATACAACAAGCCGACCCGGAGGCTCCAAATTAGGAAGGGAGTACCAAAATTAGCAACATCTGGACTTCCACACCCCATCCCGTTCATTCAGGAGAACAATCCTAGCCTAGAAGTGGCTTGGCGATAGTGAATGCATGTCTAGAAAAGGTAGCTGTCCTTTGGAGGTTCCTCGTCAGAGCTGAAATGCTGAAATTTTCTAAGTGCTGAAATCCTGAAAATATGGCTAAGTAGTGGGAAAGCGCCGGCAAAGCACATGCGCCTGGCCTCCAACCACATGCGCTTGCACTCTATCAGTGAAAGAAAGTGAATGAAACACTTTTTCGAAAAGCGCCGGGAAATGCGCCAGCAAAGGACATGCGCCCGGATCCACTACATGCGCTTGGCTGCTTTTTGCCACATGCGCTTAACACTGTTTTCTACCACATGCGCCGGGAAATACCAGCCGGACCGGACCCGAACCCGATTACCCCCTATAAATAGTGAAGTCACTTCACTCATCAGCACGAGATCATCTCCCGCCGACCTCAGAGTGATGTAAGCACCACATGCGCTTACTTTCTCTCCCCTCGCCGGATGCCTTGGCCGGAGTGGATTCCCTCGTTGGAAACCCTCGCCGAAAAGGGATTTCCTCGCCGGAATCCCAAGTTCAAGAAGAAAATTCTGAAATTTTCTAAGTGCTGGGCACATACGCGGGCATATCCCCGCATAAGCCGGCTTTTCCCCCCACATGCACCGGCTTTTCTGGCCGAAAAATTCTGAATTTTCGCTAAGTTTGGGAGAGACATGCTCCCAATCATTAGGTCCAGGCGCATGTGCACCACCACATGCGCCGGGATTGCCTCCCGAACTCCCTTTTTTCATGAAAAACGGGGTCACATGCGCCCGGGAGATGCCACATGCGCCTGGCTCCCTACCACATGCGCTTGAAAGCTCCACCATCACCACATGCACTTACATCAGCATGACATGCGCCTGTACACACTCCCCCATGCGCCTGGACGCTGATGGGAGAAGTGGACCTTTCGTCGCACGGCCCGCCTTCGTCCGAGATCGGATTTTTATGAAACCGCCTCTCCTGGATGCGTCTCGATGAGATCTATCCATCCACCGGATCAGATTCTCCAATGGTCAATGATAAATGGCCCAAATCAGTGTTTTGGTCCAAAATAACCAACACTTAACCAATTTGGCAGCCCCGAAAATCCTTCCGAAAGAGCAAAAAACGGCCTAAAATGAGAAGAATCGGGCGGAATTGGACCGAGCCCGAGAGGGAAACTTTTCTTCTACTTGACATGATACACCATAATCATGCACTGTGACGAGGTTAGCCGACCTCAGGACCCTCGAATACCCTAATCAAGCGGTCGGCAGGCCCGCTACTTAGTCATTTTCAGCCCTAGGAAGTGCCCTGTTGGCCCGGAAATCGACTCCTACTAAGCAAATCGAAACGCGATCGCACAGCGATCTTCGTGGACATAATCCAACCCTATTCCAAGTCGATCATCAACAATATTCACCGATTTCCCTGATTAGACCGCAAACAGGTCCACTACTTAGTCATTTCCAGCCCTGGGAAGTGCCCTGTTGGCCCGAAAATTGACTTTTGCTAAGCAAATCAAAATGCGATCGCACAGCGATCTTCGTGGACATAATCCACCCCTGTTCAGAGACGGTTATCCATAATACTCACTGATCTCTCTAATTAGACCGCAAACAGGTCCACTACTCAGTCATTTTCAGCCCTAGGAAGTGCCCTGTTGGCTTGAGAATTGACTAGTGCCAGTTGAAATCAACCGCGATCTCAAAGACGCCGAGGCAAAGCTGAAGTACTCAGGCTATCCAATAGCCGAGTCAAGCATTCACGGGGTACCGATCCCCATTATTCATAAGAAATTGGCATATGTGGGTACCCATCGGACCCTATACTTAGCCACTTACAGGCATCGGAGATAGAGGTGGGCACAAACCAAGCCAGCTCGAAACCTCGGCTCAGATTGGTTCAAAAAAGCTCGGCTTGAATTTGTTCGAATGGAAGTTCAAACCAAACCAAGCCTCCGAGTCAAGCTCGTTTGAAAAAACAAACCAAACTCAAACTAGGGTAGTTCCGGTTCGGCTCGACTCGAAGCTCGATTTGATTCAGCTCAGTTTGATTCGGCTTGTAGATTATAAGCGCAATGTTTCCTGTGGTGTGATCCACTTGAGCTTTGGATATGATTCCATTTTGGGATCATGTCCTAAAATGATATGTAAAACATATGGATAACATGGATAATACATATACATGATGACATGGATAATACATAATACATATACATGAATTCACACTGTTTCCTTGCACTTGTAAGATTATGCTTGTGTACTTTTGTTTGGAAAATACTCTTACATGTCTATTTTGAAGTTGCACTATTTTGGAGGATGTTAAACATCATATGGTAAGATATGTTTGTACTTTTTTTTCTAACTTTTTAAATTCTTTTCTATTTAAATGAATAAGAAAAAAAAGCCACTGTTTGTTTGAACTCGACCCGGCCCGGTTTGAAATTTTCAACCAAGCCGATCCCGGCTCGAACCAGATTTTTCTGGAGCAAACCAAACTCGGGCCACATGGGTCAGCTTGAAGCCCAAACTAAGCCGATCCACAAATTGCGGTGGTACAAAAACAAACCAAACCAAACTAGGGCTAACTCGGCTCGGCCCGGATTGTTGCCCACCTCTAATCGGAGATAGCCGATCCAGCCCATTGAGTTTGGATCCTCAAGAGATCTTGGCTCGACAAAGCCTACCTGATCCCAAGTAGATCATGGAAAATACTCAGAAGAAAGAGTGTTCTCGAAGACGAGTTGCCTGGCTCCAGAAGAAATACATTTACTTTACTGTACAAAGCTCTATTCATCCCGGATAAAGGTCCGAGGCTAAACCTAAGGGGTTATGATTACCACGAGAAACCACAAACAAAGAGTTCTCACTAAGCTTAAAACATCTTGCTATGGACTGCCACTATAAAAAAGACAGTCGATGCCCTACCCATCGACAATGGGTCCGTTGGTTGAGCTGATGAGGTAGTGCAGATTGCTTTCCTAAGGTCACCCGTCATAAAAATACGGGCGCGGGCTTTAGGTTATGCCGACCAACTTGCACCACTCGAATCCTGACAGTCTCTCAACCCAGACAGTCCGAAAGAAAATGGGACATAGACATCCAGCGTGTCTAGCAAATGTGGCTCAGTCCATAATAAGAAAACAAAGGTCTACACGACAATGAACTCAAGACCATAATCCCCGGCGGATTAGTCTTTTGCCTTCCAATCAAGGGTGATCAACCGTTGATGTAGTTAAAGGCTCGTGACCAGTATCACAGCCTGGAATGTAAAAGATCTCAGAATCTCTGGAATAAAATTCGCCTTGCGATATCTTTCTCTTGTGTACACTTTGTGATTGCTTATGATTGTCTATAAATGTCTCTATACTCAGAATTCCCCCAGAATAAAAGAAACACGAAAAAAAAGAAAGAAGGACTGCTGACGAGTAGTTCTGATCTTTCTCTCTCTTTTTTTTCCAAAGTTCTAACATAAGGGTAGTTTAAAACTTGCAACATTATTCACTTCATTTCTCCTTTTCTTATACTCGTATAATCCCTAATGCATAAAAACAAAATTTGCTAAAGGAGTTTTGAATTTTTAGAAAAATTAAAAAATTTTCAACAAATAATGCTCGAAATGTCCACAAACTGCTAGATGAGGAGTCTCATCTCACCCCCTAACCAAATCTTGCATTGTCCTCAATGTAAAAAGATATGCAATGAGCATGAACATGAGAGCAAAAACAAGAGAGAGGGAGAACGATAGTACCTGAGAGAGTCGATCATGGAAGTGTACAACTTCGACAACTAAACTACTAATGAAATAAACTTAAAATAGAAAATCAAACAAAATAAAATCCTACGCTATACCTCCATCAGACTAGGAGATCAATCGTCCTTATACACAGGATCATCCAGAGTGATGGACATGTCCTCTGAATCAAAATTTTCAACGAATGGTTTAAGGCGTTGTCCGTTCACTTTAAAACAGTTATCATTCGCCGCATTCTCTATCTCAACAGCCCCATGTGGTTTAAGGCGTTGTCCGTTCACTTTAAAACAGTTATCATTCGCCGCATTCTCTATCTCAACAGCCCCATGTGGAAAAACTTCTTTTACAAAATATGGGCCGGTCCATCGAGATCGTAATTTTTTCGGAAAAAGATGAAGTCGAGAATTATACAAGAGCACTTTCTGACCTTCATGGAAAGATTTCCTGAAGATGTGCTTGTCATGAAAGGCCTTCATCCTACTCTTGTAAATTCTCAAGTTCTCGTAGACATCGTTCCGAATCTTGTCAAGCTCATTCATTTGGAGTTTGCGAAGCGAGCTAGCCTTGTCAAGATTAAAGTTCAATGCCCGAATTGCCTAACAGGCTTTGTGTTCAATCTCCACAGGCAAGTGACAAGCTTTCCCATAGACAAGTCTATAGGGGGACATTCCAGTGGGGGTCTTGTAGGCGGTACGGTGAGCCCAAAGAGCATCAACTAATTTAAGTGACCAATCTTTGTGATCCGACCTCACCGTCTTTTTCAAAATTTGTTTAATTTCCCGATTGGAAATTTTAGCTTGCCCACTTGTTTTTGGGTGGTATGGGGTACTCATTTTATGTCTAATGCCATATTTCTTCATTAAGGCTTTAAATGGCCTATTGCAAAAGTGAGAACCGCCATCACTAATGATGGCTCGAGGCGTTCCAAATCTGGAAAGTATGTTTTCTTTTAGGAACTTTAGAACTGTAAGATGATCGTTGGTTCTACATGGAATAGCCTCTATCCATTTAGACACATAGTCTATGGCGAACAAGATATAGACATGTCCAAAAGATGAGGGAAATGGTCCCATGAAATCGATGCCCCAACAATCGAAGACTTCAAGATGTTGAATAGGGGTAAGAGGCATCATGTTCCGATGGGACAATCCTCCTAGCTTTTGACAACGCTCACATGCTTTGCAAAACTCATGGGTGTCCTTAAATAGAGTGGGCCAATAAAAACCACATTGCAGAATTTTAGTAGTGGTTTTCTTGGCGAAAAAGTGGCCCCCACATGCTTGATCATGACAAAAGGAGATGACAGAATTATGTTCATCATCAGGGACATATCTCCTAATTATTTGATCTGGGCAATATTTAAAAAGTAAAGGTTCATCCCAGAAAAATCTGCACTTCCCTAGAAATTTTCGTTTGTCCTGCGCAGTCCAATGAATCGGCATCGCACTTGTATAAAGATAATTGGCTATGTCAGCGTACCATGGTAGATGCATAGCAACAAAGAGTTGCTCATCAGGGAATGAGTCCTCAATAGGTGACTCCTCAATGGAATTGGGTAGGACTAGGCGGGATAAATGATCCGCCACCACATTTTCTACTCCCTTCTTGTCCTTGATATCCAAATCAAATTCTTGAAGGAGTAGGATCCATCTAAGCAAACGGGGCTTAGCATCCTTCTTAAAAAGAAGATATTTAAGCGCCGCATGGTCTGTGTAAACAATGAACTTGGATCCTATTAAGTAAGGCCTGAATTTGTCCAAGGAAAAAATGACGGCTAGGAGCTCCTTCTCCATAGTCGAGTAATTGACTTGGGCGGGATTCAAGGTCCTACTAGCATGGTAGATAACGTGGGGCTTCTTATCCTTCTTTTGGCCTAACACCGCCCTAATAGCATAATCGCTCGCGTCACACATCAACTCAAAAGGTACGGACCAATTCGGTGGTTGCATGGTAAGAGCGGTTGTCAATATATCTTTTAGCTTTGAAAAAGCTAATTGACATGAGGCACTCCACTCAAATTGGTTCTCCTTTCGGAGAAGGTTACATAAGGGCTTTGAGATATGACTAAAATCCTTTATGAACCTTCTATAAAAGCCGGCGTGTCCAAGGAAGGACCGCACATCGTGTATGCTTTTAGGTGGTGGTAGATTGGAAATTATATCGATTTTGGCCCGGTCTACCTCTATTCCATTCGACGAGATGATATGTCCAAGGACTATTCCTCTCTATACCATGAAATGACACTTTTTCCAATTTAAGACGAGGTTCTTCTCCTCACACCTTGTCAAGACCAATTTCAAATAATTAAGGCACTCATCAAAAGTACAACCAAAAATAGGAAAATCGTCCATGAATACCTCGAAAAATTCACCTAACATGTCTGAGAAAATACTCAACATGCATCATTGGAATGTGGCGGGTGCATTACATAGCCTGAATGACATTCTTGATAAGCGAATGTGCCAAACGGGCATGTAAAGGTGGTCTTCTCTTGGTCCTCTGGGGCTATCTCAATGTGGTTGTACCCGGAATAGTCATCTATGAAGCAATAATAGGAGTGACCCACTAACCTCTCCAAAATTTGATCCATGAATGGGAGAGGGAAGTGGTCCTTCCTAGTGACCGTGTTTAGCTTCTGATAATCGATGCACATGCGCCAACCGGTGGTCACTCTAGTTGGTATAAGCTCGTTGTTGACATTTTCTACGATAGTAATACCGAATTTCTTAGGGAGAACTTGGGTAGGACTCACCCATTAGCTATCCGAGATGGGGTAGATGATACCCACATCTAGTAGCTTTAACACCTCGGCTTTGACAACCTCCATCATGTTTGGATTTAGCCTTCTTTGAGATTGTATAGTCGTTTTTGCATTTTCTTCGAGGTGTATACGGTGAGTACAAACCGAAGAGTCTATCCCCTTGAGGTCTGCTATTGTCCAACCTATGGCTCCCCTATGTTCTTTGAGTAGCTCAATCAACTTGAGCTCTTGGACTTTCCCTAGGTGAGAGGCAATGACAACCGAGAATGTTTCTTCTTGACCCAAATATACATATTTAAGCTCGGATGACAATGCTTTAAGGTCAAGCTTTGGTGGTTTAATGTTAGACAGTAGAGGCCTTGATGTGGTTGGTGGCAATTTTTCAAAATGGGGCCTCCACCGGCTAGTATCAATTACCGGTTTCTCAATGTTCAATGCTTGCCAAATTTTACTAATAATAGGATCTTTGGAATCCTCGAAATGTGCCAAGCATGTCTCGAAGCATGTCTCGAAGCTTTCTAGCGATTCAAGTTGGAGGAGCTCTTCTTTTTCAAAAGATTCAAGCATGTTTACCTCGAAGAGCTCATCATCATCATCCCTATGCCTTTTGCCCAAATGGAACACATTCACCTCCAATGTTATGTTTCCAAAGGACAATTGCATGACCCCATTTCGGCAATTTATAATTGTGTTTGATATAGCAAGGAATGAGCGGCCTAAAATTACCGGTATTTGAGTGCTAGCATCCATAACCTGTTGCTTGTCCAAGATTATGAAATATACCGGGTAGTAGAATTTGTCAACTTGGACTAGCACATCCTCAACTATCCCTCTCGGTACACGGATGGATCTATCAGCGGGTTGCAACGTAGTTTTGGTGGGTTTTAATTCACCAAGGCCTAGTTGCTCATATACCGAGTATGGGATTAAATTTACGCTTGCCACCAAGTCTAGCAATACACGTTCAATCCGATAGTCACCCATGATGCATGAAATTATAGGGCTACCGGGATCCTTGAATTTTGGGGGGGTCTTTTGAGTGAGAATGACACTCACTTACTCATGCAAAAAGGCATTTTGCTGCACATTATATTTGCTTTTGGTTGTGCATAAGTCCTTTAGAAACTTGGCATAGGGGATTTGTTTGATATCATCAAGCAATGGAATGTTTATTTTGACTTGTTTGAAAATCTCTAAAATATCATGAGAGTTTGGGAAAGATTTTGGAGCAACCAATCTTGAAGGGAATGATGCTACGGGCTTATAAATGCGTTCCGTTTCTTGTGGGGCTGAGTTAGATCCATCCTTATCCTCAGAATTTACCAGATCCTTAGGCTTGTCGGCCTTCACCGGAATAGATTTGTCAATTTGCTTACCACTTCTAAGAGTGGTGACGGATTTGGCTTGCTCCACATGTTGGTTGGGGAGAATAGAGATGCTTACTTCATATACTTGCTTTGGATTGGGCTGAGGTTGGTCCGGAAAAGTCCCTTCCTTAGCATTCAAGCGTCCTTTAATCTTATCAACTA
Source organism: Liriodendron chinense (assembly GCA_003013855.2). Classification (NCBI taxonomy): domain Eukaryota; kingdom Viridiplantae; phylum Streptophyta; class Magnoliopsida; order Magnoliales; family Magnoliaceae; genus Liriodendron; species Liriodendron chinense. The sequence continues at coordinate 337,632 of PVNU02002470.1, forward strand.
AAACTTTAAGCTTTTGAAACATTTACTGATTCATTTGATTTATTTGCGTTTGCCCTTGCATGAATGCCTTTAGAGTATCTTCCATTGAGAATTAAGGTGGGGCCATGTTTTGCATGGGTGGCCCTCCTTGAGAGTTGGTAGGATTTCTCGTGGGATTATTTTTCCAAATGAAATTTGGGTGCTTCTTCCAAGTAGAGTTATACGTGTTACCCACCGGTCCATTAAAAGGCCGTTAATAACCTTATGTTGCATTTGCATGTTCTTGTAACACCTCTTGAAATGTAGGAATTGTAGGACAATCTTGCGTAGCATGTATATTAGTAGAACAAATTCCACACATGTTCTCAATAGCTTCATTAGACTTTGAAACTCCACTCTTATTAAGTTCCATGGCCTCGATCTTCCTTGTGAGGCTGGCTATCTTTGCATTTACATCATCTTCTTTAAGAATATAGATGCCTCCTTTTTCCTTTTGTTGAGGAGGCTTGAGATTACTAGATTTGTCCAAGGTATCCCATGATTGGGCATTCTCGGCCAACATATCCAAGTAACTCCAAGCTTCATTTGCATTTTTACTCATAAACTCGCCGTTGCACATCATCTCTACGAATTAGCGCATGTTGGAACTTAATCCATCGTTGAAGAAGTTTATGATTTGCCAACTTTCGTAACCATGATGTGGGCAAGCAAGTAGGAGGTTTATGATTTGCCAACTTTCGTAACCATGATGTGGGCAAGCAAGTAGGAGGTCCTTAAACCTTTCCCAACATTGGAAGAAAGACTCATTTTCTTTAACCAAAAGTTCATTATGGCTCTTCGAAGGGTATTTGTTTTATGAGCCGGGAAGAACTTTTTCAAGAACTCCCGAGTCATCTCGTTCCATGACCCTATCGAATGTGGTCTAAGAGGGTGAAGCCAAGTCTTGGCTCTTTCTTTCAATGAAAAGGAAAAAAGTTTGAGTTTTATATCATCTTCTGAAACATTAGTATATTGCAAAGTAGCTACCACTTCTTCAAATTCCTTGAAGTGTAAATATGGGCTTTTAGAGTCTACCCATGGAACTTTAGTAAAAGTTGAATCACACCTGGCTTTATATCAATATTTCCCCCAGTTGGTGGTAAAACCACGCACGAGGGTCTAGTTGTACAGGCCGGTTGTAAGTAGTCCCGTAATGATCTCATTGGAGGAACGTTATGTACCTCATTCTCTCCTACTCTCTCTTGATTTGCATTTGTAGTTGGAGTAGGGGGAAGGATTCCTTAAAGGTGTTTGATCCTTAAAGGTGTTTGGTATTTTCGGACTCGTCTATAGACTGATAATGGTCCAACTAGACCCCCTTCGAATTGGAGACGATTGGTGTGGTCACGTTCCCAATGGGATATAAACCACTCAACTAAGAACTAAACTAATCCTAAGTCCTAAAACAAAAATTAATAAAAAATCTAACAATTAAAAATCTGTAAAAAGCACTAAATTAGAAGGATATTACCTGATTCACTTGAACTAGAGAAGAAGTCCTACAAAGCAAAACAATTTGTTAGTCCTAGGAAATCAGAAAAATCTATCTACTTCTATTTCTACAGCCACTAAAACAATCTAGAACCGTTATCTAAATTTCTCGGCAACGGCGCTAAAAACTTGTTCGCTCGCCTCAAGTGTAAGGCTGCGATGTAGTAATAATTCTCGGTAAGATCGAGGTCGATCCACAGGGAATTAGAAAACAAATTCAAAACTATTCCAGCAACTTGGATTAAAACAATTTGGAGATTCAATTAAGAAATCTAACACAAAACAGTAACTTAAGAAAAATTAGTATTTAAAGGAACTAAGGCGTTCAAGGATTCACTTATAACAATCCCATATCAATCCAATCAACCAAAGCATAAAACACAACTAGATTTGAAGTTCTATCTCTCATCTAGTTGGAAGATAAAGCATTGAAACACATTCAATCCCACTTAAGTTGAACTTCCAAGTTCTAGTCCCATTCAACCACATAGCATTCAAAATCATAGCTTTCGGAGTACAGCCATGCCTATGGACTATGGCATGCTCAAGGATTACCATAATTCAAATCTAATCAAGCAAAACATGAAATCTCAGAGAATTGCAAGGAATCCATGTCTAGAGCACATGAACTCTTATAAAACTTTTAAAAATATCAACTTTATATGAACTAGAACATTCAAAATTCAAACTTAAAGTGAAAGTACTTGAATCAAACTGAATTAAACACGAAATTAGCTACAAGCTTCACCTCTTAGCCCTAGCTGAGAGTAACTAGCCAAGCATTGTCATACTACAACTAGAACTCAATGGAAAAGACATAAAAACTAGAAAAACCAGAATCGACGGAGTTGTGGATGCTCCACGTTGCTCTCCTTCACTTCCCACAACCTCCAATCTCTTCTAGGATGCCTTAGTTATGATCCCTAGGTCCCCTTTTATAATGGAGAGGCCCTATTGCCTTAGAATCTTCCAGAATTGCTCAATACTTATGCAATTGCGTACAAAACTCGGAGCTTCAATGAGAAGCTGCTAATTTCCAGCAAAATACAAGTGTTTGACCGGTCTAGACCGATTGGACTGGGCTGGCCGATTGGTCTTGACTGGTCAGATTGGTCCTTAAACAGTTTAGAGAGTGCAGAGAGGTCCTGAGGGCTATGGCAGACCGGTCAAGACCGGTCGGACCTGTTGGTAGTGTCCTCCAGCAATTGCTGGAGTGATTCATAAGGTTGGCCGACCGGTCTAGACCGGTCGGACCTTATCTTTTTTTCTTCTTTCTTTCTTCTCTCCTCTCTTTACTTCTTTCCTTGCCTTCTTCTTTGTTCTTTGGCCCACCTTAGGTCTTCATCCAAGGGTTCTAAATGAATTTTTTTGGTCACCAGTTGGGCGAAGTCACTCTCATTCCTACAATCACAAAACAAGAATTAGATGGGTCTTTTAAACATGCAAACCATGCATATAATGTGATTTAATGGGCTAGATCATGTATAAATTGGAGGCTCAACAGAAGGGAAAACTCAAATATCAGCTTGATCCAAAACTTCTGTGTCCCTTGATAATTTTTCAATGGTAGACATTCAGTTCACACTTTTTTTATGGTGTGGTCCACTTGAGCTTTTGATATGCTTAATTTTTTGGTTCCAGCCCTAAAATTATCTGTTAAGATGGATGGATGAAGTGGATAAAATACGTAAATCACGGTGGGCCCCACAGAGTTTACTCCGCACGCTTAGCATGCAGAGTTACTCACTATGCAATCTACTTCCTCAGTTCTCTTCTTGGGCGGCCACTTTTCGTGTATTTTCGGTCCCTGATGTGCTTGAACACCTTTTCCTATGTGGTGTTCAGAGGGGTATACTTTGAGTACCGGCCCTTAGAAGGACCTGTCCTCCTTCAGGATCAGTCTCGCCAATCTTCCCTTCTTTTCTTTTTATCTAAGGATGAGGCCTCCTCAATCTTCTTCTTCTTGTCGTTGGGTTCGACCTCAGATTCTTGCCGGGCACTTGCCAGCTCCTCAGCATTGATGTAGTTTTGAGCCTTGGCTTGGAGTTTCACCATCGTCCTAGGAGTGGACTTGTCGAGGGTGAATCAGAACTCTTTGTTCCTGACTCCGCTGAGAAGGACAGTCAGGTAGGGCTGTCAACGGGTCGGATTTGGAGCGGATAGTAGCTGATCCGAATCCGATCCGATTTGTGATCCGGGTGATCCGTATCCGACCCGAAATCCGACGGATCTCTAAACTTCTATCCGAAATCCGACCCGACAGAGATTCAGCCGATCCGACTCTGATCCGACCCGATCCGTCCATCCACCATGGGCCCTACTGAACTGATGGTTTGGATCCTGTGGTTTAAAAAAAAAACAGAAAAAAAAATGAAGAAGAAGACGTACCTGGTCTCTCTCTCTCTCGTTCTCCCAGTGCGACAGGGGCGCGGATTTACTGCAAAAGCCTTGCGTAGGAAGTTCCTGCACTGGGAACAGGGTGGGGCCCACAGTGATTTTTTTGATGAATCCACCCCGTCCATCCGTTTTGGGAGCTTATTTTAGGACATGAGAACAAAAATGAACTTGATCCAAGATTCAAGTGGGCCGAAAATGTGAGGATTAAACGTCCACAGTTGAAATATTTGTGGAGCCACGGGAGTTTCGAATCAGGATAATATTTGTGTTTCCAGTTCATCCCAGCAGTAGTGACGTTATGAACGGTATGGATGTCATATAAACATCACTGTGGACGCCAGGGAGGTTTCAACGGAAGTAATTTACCTACCCACATTTTCCTTTAGTGAGGCCCACTTGAATCTTGGATCAAGTTCATTTTTGTTCCCACGTCCTAAAATGAGCTCCCAAAACGGATGAACGAGGTGGATTCATCAAAAAAATCACTGTGGGCCCCACCCTGTTCCCAGCGCAGGAACTTCCTTCGCAAGGCTTTCGCAGGAAATCCGCGCCCGTGCGACAGTAGCTGGGTCTCTGGTTTAAAAAAAACAGAAAAAAAAAGCGAAGAAGAAGACGTACCTGCTTTGCTGTTGGTGGACGCCCCTCTCTCTCCCTCTCTTTCTCTCTCTCGTTCTCCCAGTGCGACAGTAGCTGGGTTTTTTTTATTTTATTTTATTTTAAATATCTTTTTATATGTAATCGGATCATTATCGGATCGGAGCGGGGTCGCTCCGAATCCGACCCGATTAATAAACGGATCACAGATTTCGATCCATATCCGATCCGTTGATCCGATTAATGATCCAAATCCGGTTAAATCGGATCGGATAAGGATCGGATACGGATCAAGATCCGTGCCATTGACAGCCCTACAGTCAGGCCTACATCATCCGTATAACCCTCAGTCTGAACAGCCTCGGACGTGAAACAGATCATGAAGTCTTTTAAAGATTTGTCCGACTTCTGTTTGATCGTTGCCAGGTGTGACACTGGCTTCTTCATCTTTTCACCCCTAAGGAATTATAATGCGAACAACGTGCACAGTTGGGAGAGGGAATTGATGGAGCGCGATTTGAGATTCCTGAACCACGTTCGGGTTGCGTCCTTAAGGGTGAGAGAGAATGGTCGACACATAATCTTTGGGCTGACACCCTCAAGCTCCATGTAAGACCTGAAAGTTTCGATGTGTTTCATGTTGTCTCCTGACCTGTTATAGTGGGGGATATTGGGCATTCGAAACTTTTTCGATCATGGTGGTTTTGTGATATTTTCTGTGAATGGTGGCTCAACTTTTTCCACCATCGCCTGTACAGTCAGGGGCATGACCGATAGCGCTGCTCCATATTGGCGAATTTATCTTCAAGCTTTTTGAGGCCTTCTTCCTATGCCAATGTATGAATGGCGCTAGAGGCTTCAGTAGCTTCGCCTTGACACTGACGTCTAGCATCTAACATATGGCGTAAATCTCTTGTGGGGAGGTTCCCTCTTGTTGAATAGGGGCTAGGACAGGTGGTCCTGCCTGGCTTGCAGCCAGGTGATTTTATCCTTGTTGCTCTTGGGGCTGGCGTGAGTGAACGAATATCACCGGTGCATTTGGGGGGGGGGGGGGGGGGGGGGGGTTGGTCCCATGGCTCTGAAAAATTGGGCCATATCAGCCCGAAGTGTCAACATGCTGTCTTCAAGGAAGCAGATTCTGTCAGTGTCATTTCTAGGAATTGGAGATCCTGGAGGCGGAGGAGGAAGTTGCGGCGGAGCCTGCTCCCCCTCGGTGGGAGGATTATCCTTCGCCGGAGGTTGTGCACTGTGGGAGTTGACGTGTTGGTGGTGGATACACCATTCGCTCATTTGGTCTTGGGAGGCATTAAGAAGATGGAGAAAGTATCAAATAACGAAAGAGAAGATAGGCGAGAGCGATCTAGTCATTCCCACAGACTACGCCAATCTGTTAACGTCCGGAATTGGAAAACATATGTTGATCAAGGATCAATGGTAGATCTTTGTCGCTCGATGGGGACACGATAATAGACAATGCTGATCGACTGACTTTCAACCATAAGGGAAGATCATGAGGGGGTGCAGGTCTGGCCGATGGAGGACCCTCTGATGTTTAAGTTAGTACCTACGATGATTAAGTGTAAGACCTTAGTTGTATATATGTAGGGTTGCGTATTGCGTAGTGCGTGCATTGAGGTAATGTGGAGGTGTCCTTATATAGGTAATAATTTACAGCCGATGGCGGTGGATTTGTATATCTCGTTGAGGATACGTTTCCAGTTTAGGAAAGATTATGCTTATCATGTCCGGATCCCGTGGATCTCGGTGCTAATCGTTATCTCCATATGGTGGTACGGTAAGTGCTTAGATCTGAGGACATCTGGTGCGGATGACACTTGGGATACTCAGTTGAGTTCTCAGGATAGAATGTTTGCTATATGCTAAACGTCAATACTTGAGGCTGAGGCCTCAACTCTATGTTTGTCACCTGAGGCCGAAGCCATGACCTCAGGCCCTTTCCACTATTCGAGGCTGAAGCCGAGGTTTCAAGACTTTGTCCGTTATCTGAGGCCGATGCTGAGGCCTCAGATCTATATCTGTGGCTGCTGATGAGTATGAAGGGTTTCCGCCTTGACAGGCTTGGATCCTTCTCTGACACGTGTGCTGAGCTGGCACCATCGTGGGCCACATATCGACGGTTGCACCTGCTGGGCAATGATCAGGGACATGGTCGGATTTACTCATAACACAGTGATCTCTTACTTTCCTTTGGCACCTTCATAGGCTACATATCAATGGTTGTGCATCTTTTGGGCTGTGATCAGGGACATGGCTAGATTTACTTAACATAGTAATCTCTTACTTTCCTTTCTATGTAAACTTTTAATGTATTATACTTGTTTTAAACTCTAAGAGAGTTCAAGATGTAAAGCTATCTTCAACTCAGCAATTAATTGAGGTTAGATTTGTTGGCATTTGAGAATTAAAAAACAGCCATCATTGCTAACTTCTTTCTGCTTACACTAAGAAATTTCGAAGCACTTTAGCTTCCAACGTGAAACGTTCTTTAATAGTTGCTTTCCTCGAAATCTTAAAGAATGGGAAATCCTATACTTTAGATGAGTAGCCCATATAAAGGATCTAAGAACGAATGATTAAAGTGTTGAAATCATTCCAATCTAGGAGTTTTGTTTTGGTTTTTTCTTCATTTGATGTCCCTGTCCACTCTAAGTAGCATCTTATTAACGGTTTAGATTATTATTCAAACGTGACCCTGACGCAATAACTATAGTACCCGCATGTCATGTAATGGGATGTATAGCAGGAAACGTCTAAAAAAAAAAAATAATAATAATAATAATAAAACCCCACTTTAAGTGAAATAAGGCCGCCCATGGTTTTGATCAAGACCATTTTTTTTTTTAAAATCTTCTTCAAACATGGACTTGCAAAATCTGCTAGCTTGTGACTTTCTGATGCATTCACTAGGTGGGTCACACACGTATGCCAAATGTGGACCGTTGGTCAATATTTTCAAACGGTCCATTTCTCTTATACACACATGGGCAACCTGACGATTGGGCCAGCTTGATTCTGAGCCACGTCACATAAATTGAAAGGCCCACTGATGAACGACCTCTCTCTCTCTCTCTCTCTCTCTCTCTCTCTCACACACACACACACACACACGAGGAGAGTTCACGAGCAGCGATTCCATTTCTCATAAATTTCAACTCTCTCATCACTCACTCTTTACGTGACTTAGAACGTGTGTTTGGATAACAAAATGAATTGAATTGCAATCATTCAACCTGTAATAAAATGAAAATGACCACAATGGAGGTGGGCCTTTAGTTCATGATAATAATCAATATCCAATTTCAATTCATTGAAATGACTCGCCCTCATTATCAATGGAGTGGTCAAACAGCATATAGAGTATTTTAATTCAATTAAGCATCCCAATGCAGCCTCATATCATGAAGTAAAACCTTTCTTGAGAACTGATCACCTACAAGGAACTGCAGGAAATCCGTACCATCAAAACAGTAGGCCCACCATGAAGATCACCTGGAACAAAATTAGGCCAATCTGTTCATCAGATGGGCCACATGTTGGAATCAATGGACACCGAGGGTCTGACTCAACATGTGGGTGAGGATCACTTCGTGAGTGGATCAGCCAATTTTTCAAGAGAAGGGAGATCTTCATGGTGGGGTTTACTGTTTTCATGGTACGGATGTTGTATGTAAGTGTCATATTAGTGGTATAGAAGGTAAAGTAACACAAAGGTGCCCAAGTCTGCAGGTGATGAGTTCTCTTTAACTGTCCACCTTAGTTCGTTACACTGTTGGATTGTAGGATTTCTCACCATCAACCATCCACGATAGTCCACCGGATGAACTGTTTAGCTCATTATAAGTACGTCAATGTATGATTCACCCAAGAGGGTCATGATTTGAGGGAAGCATGTGTTGAAATTGTGCACTTGTATGGAAAATAAATGAATAAAATGAACCAAATTTAATGGAACTCCACACTTATAATAGCAGATTTGAATAGCCAGTAATAACAAAATGACAATCAAGAATCGTTTCTAGGTCCAGTTGTTATTTTTAATATAGTTTGCACTGTGAAAAACCAGTGTAGATGACTCTTCACATACTATCCTCAGGATATAAAAACTCAACAAATAAATTTTTATAGCTTGCAGAAACCATGAAGAAGCCTTTGAAGAAAACACTGCCTATCTTTGTTTTGCCCAAGAAGAGAATAAAAATAGAGGAGAAGAATCATTTTTTCTTTTACGGAGAGAGATTGCAGATTGCCATAGGTTATGAAATCCTAAGCCCAAAAGCCCAAAACATCACATTTGCATCTGGTTTAAGTGGCACATTTCGCAATAAAAACAACCTTAATAAGTGGGCCATATACATGGAAACCAAGCTCATCTAGACTCAACTGGAAGTGTCACTATTAAGACTACCAAGGCCAGTCTTCCTCGTGTATATGTTAGGTTCACTGTTTCTAGTCTTGTTTTTCTTTTTAACCAACTTTGTGTGTATGTATGGTTTTGAGTATAATGGAGCATTTATTGAAAAGACTTTAGAGATGGGTGCTTTATAAACACTTCTTATTCCTGTAAATTTAGACCATTGATAATTATTTATGTTAATCTTTTGATGAATGCCAATGCCACATGATTTGGATAGTTAAGGATTCCACTCATTGTGATTCTTTGATGAGGATAGTTAATGATTCCACTCATTGTGATTCTTTGATGATTTCGATCGAGGCGCATATATTAATGATTTCGATTGAGGCGCATATATGCTAGCATGCCGCTTGTACGGCAATCATGGGCATGCATGTGGATCTCCATAATCCAAACATTACTAGGCGCACTGGCCTCTTGCACCTTGCACAAGGGTGTGCGACACAAACTGTCCATTTCTTTTCATACATGTGCGACCCCATCTCACGATCACATAAGCCTAATTTCTGATGGAAGGTGTGGAGAAGGCGCGAAGCGCCTGATGACCGGTTTGGATCTCTCACATGCTGACCACATTGACACTTGAGAAGAGGCTGAATGCCCTTGGGTGCACGCAACATTCCTCAGCAAACTAAAAATCTGCTGTGGTTGCTCCACTCGAGAAGGTTGGATCTGCTGTGGTTGCTCCACTCGAGAAGGATGGATGAATAGGTCCCACCAGTTGACTGAATGTGAGGTCCACATATAGTTTATGCTGAAAAAAGGGGAATGGCCAAATAAGCAAACGCAACGACACTTGAATAATGTAACGACTGTTCTAGCTTTGGCATTAGCGTGCGCACGAATGGGTCGCTTTTGTGGTTATTATTAGGGTTTGCTTGCTTCTTGACATGCTTTTAATGCCTATTATTTAATCTCAAGTCATTGCAATATCTTTTTGCGTGTGCCCAAAAAATGATGAATCCTCAGAAAGATTGGAAACCATTTGTAACTTTATGGGGGAGTGAGTTGATACTCTGATTGTGTATCACGCTTGATATGCAGGCACTAAGAAATTCTTCACGTATTGTATTATTAACTCAAAACTAAACCAGCTAAATTGTCCAACTCATTGTTTCAAAGTTAAATTCCCAAGATCAGATTCTATCCTCTGATTCGTGGATACTTGTTTATTGAGAAAGGACCATTAGATATTTTTTGTTTGTAACCTTCAATAAATTTCCACCAATCTGTCGGTGAGATAACCATATGAGCTTATTTTCTGGGTCATGATACATGTAAGCAGTCCTATTATTTGGACAGTTTAGTTTGAATTACTTATATTCGAAGTATGCAATTTTTAAGTTAGTAGTAATGCCTGCGTATTAACCATCACACTCTGCTATAGTATCACAGTTTTTCATCCACCTTTTATTGTTTTATTAATGAAATAGTACATGATATACAAGAGAGATGCATGCTTTTCATAAATGTGAAAGGTTGAGGCTCTCTCTCTCTCTCTCTCTCTCTCTCTCTCTCTCCATCAAAATCCTCTTCCCGCCATACATGCGAATATGAGTGGAAGTATGGCTCATTCCTCAAGTGGGGCCCACCTGGAACATGGCCAAGTTCTAAACTAACACTAGTTAATTCATCGTGTATGTGAAAATTCGACAAAAAAAAAAAAAAAAAAAACCAATGTGGATTATCAGATGATGAATGGATTGGCATGATTTTTGGGCCACAACATGTTCGCTTTGTTCGCCATCTGATGCTCTGCATGGATCTTGTACAAGCATGCCGTGTTAGAAAGTGCACTGTGAAGAAAATCATCTCTGTCAATCCATCTTGTCATACAAATCCTTCTCTCACCACACCTACAAATGCGGCACATAGGTGCCGGATTGGGTTCACTCATGAGGTGGGAGCCATGTTGTGTTGAGGTGGTGCTCACATGTCCACACGTTTTCTAGAGAGATGTTTTTCTCTCTCTTTAGTTTTTTTCACATGTAGTGAAGCCTAATTTCCATAGGCTTTGCACATTCTCACTTTAGGTGGTGGGGTCTATACAAGGAGAAGCATAGGTAGAGCAAACATTCTTTCGGGGTTTCATTATTGAGGGAGTTTTTTGTTAGTGCACTTTTCTGTGGCATACTAGTGCATCTTATTTGTCAATCATGTGAGTTCATGTGTTGTAATGTCGGTTGAGCCTTGGCAAGCTGAAGACCGAAGATTCAAGTGGACTAGAAGCATCAAGGAAGAAGAACATGTAAATGAGATGCCTTAGTGACCCTAGCCATTTGAACCAAAACACCCTAAACCTCTTAGATGACTTGGACCAATTATGAATATCCTTAGTCATCATCATTAGTCTTAGAACACCTTGAAAAATATGATAAGTTAGAATAATAAAAGAGGTGGAAACTGCTGTAAACAAATCTGCCTAAACAGCAGTTTCTGATTGATCTCCGATCAATCGGAATAGGTTTGATAGGACTCCGATCAATCGGATGGTTGTTCCGATCAATTGAAATTTGTTCCAGAGGATTTGAAAAATTCACTGGACAGATTTCCGATCAATCGGATAGTGCTTCCGATTAATCGGATGTGGTCCTTCCGATCAATCGGACCATATTTCGATCAATTAGAATTTGTTCCAGAGAATTCTCTGGACAGATTTTTTATCAATCGGACAGGTCTTCGATCAATTGAAAGTGACCTTCGATCAATCGAATCTTTTTCCGATCAATCGGAGATACGCAAATTTGCCTCTTTTTTTAATCATTGGAAAAAAACTTATAAAAGGAGGATGATTCATTTTTGAGTTGTAGAGAGAGATTTTGAGGAGATAGAAGCCACCATTATTGAAGATCTTTAAGAATTCTATTCCTAACCCTAGTAAGTGATCTTCCTTGTGATTCATCATAAGAATGGAGCATTCCAAGCTCATGATGAAGATCTACTTGTCTCTCTATTGATCTCTAGAGATTGGATTGTTCTTGATAGTGATATTCCTATCCAATACTCTATAATGAGATTCTTGTAGGTGAGACTATCTAGGCAACTCGTTCCCATTAGTTGTAGAGATCTCAAACCTATCTCTTAGCACATTGGGCATCTCCGTTGGAGTATCATATGCAAGGTGGCTGATCTTGGAGCTAGAGTATTGGTAACGCAATGGCATCAAAGATCAGGGGAGTACAAGGGTAGCTGATTGAAGTAGGGGAGAGCGGAGATCAAGCAACCCGAAGCTGCGCAACAAAGGGGCTCAATCCGACAAGTAAGTTGTCATTTGTAAGAGTCCGGTTCCGCTTTATTTCCGATGAAAATTGAGTGTAGAGTTTGTCTTCAAACTCGATAGGTTCGGTTGTAAGACTTAAATCTGGTTGTAAGTTCGAATTGAGTCTTCAAGGGGGAGCCTCCAACAGGAGTAAACGTAAGGTTCGGTTGTAGGACCTTGGTTAGGTTGTAGAGCCTAAAACCATTGCGGTTCGGTTATAAGACCTTGACTCATGAGTGGAGTCTAAATTGAGGTTCGGTTATAGGACCTTGGCTTGGTTGTAGAGCCTAAACAAGTCTCCAAGGGGAGCCAACAATATAGGTGTGTATGTGTAGGTTGGAAGGAACCTATAAACTTTTCCAGTTGGGTGGATCCGATTTAAAACACCTTGGTTGGGAGGAACCAGATTGTATTTAAACTCATAGTGAATGCCGGTGTGCTAAAAATGGGTTGAGTACTTGAATCGGGAGTAGAGAAACCCGAAGTCGAACTACTATACATGCTTGTATTTGTGACTATTTTGAGCACATTGTTATCTTAGCATTGTATGTTTAATTGTTTAATTATGAATGCTTGATGGAAATTTATGCTAGGCACTAGATAGACATATCCACACACAAGATGTACTTTCACTTAGTAGTGTAGACTTGAGCTCATTGATCCATTCTCATAAGTCTACATAGGTTGTATAGATTAAGAGCTTAATTTATTTAATCCTTTGATGATCTATGCATGCTTAGGCTAGGTTGTTTAATTGCTAATTATATACTAGCCTTGTGATTGGACTCACTTAGGCTTGGAAGCTGAAGTGTTTTTGCTTATTTAGTTTATTTTGATAAAACTTTTAAGTAAGCAAAAATAATTTTAAAAGGTCCTAATCACCCCTCCCTCTAAGAATTAGCCATAATTCTAGTTGCTCCTCTTTAAGCTTCCGCACGCGTATGCGTTTGTGTCGTGTTAGATTACCGATGTAATTTCATTTTTTTATTTTTTATTATTAAAAGAGTTCTTATATAGTAGAAGAGTGTGAGAGAAATAAGGGCCTGTTTGGATTCACGGAATCGACGGTAATGAGGTGTGGTCAACTGTAAATAAGTAATGATTACTAATACCTTGGTAATTCGAAGTATAGCCGGATGCCATACCAATTCCTATCTCAGGGTTTAATTTTTAGATAGGCTTGTAATGTACTTCTATAAATAAACCCATGTGAATATAATACGCCTAATATGTGTTATATCCAGACCGCCCATCCATTTTGCAATGTCATTTTAGGGTAAGACCCTAAATATCATCTTCATCCAACACTTCAGTGGGCCGCATGAGCCTTTTAATGGCAGGCGTTCAATCCCAATTGCTTTTGTAGTGTGGTCACTTTCCATTTTGGATGGGGCTCATTTTTTTATTTTCATAAAATGCTGTCGCAAAATCAATGGACATTTTCATAAAATGCTGTCACAAAATGAATGGACGGTGTGGATATAACACATACATCATGGTGGGGCCCACAAAACTATGACACGTCAAGGCCCCTTCGCCCACTGTATTCGGATGAATTCTTGTTATTTGACAGCTTGGTGTATCCAATCAGTAACAAGGAGTAATAATGAATTTTTTACAATACATTACAATAGATTCCATGAATCTAAACATGCCCTAAGCCTTGTGTTTTTATTTTATCTTGCTTTAGTAAAAAAGAAAGCTTCATATTGTTGCCCCTTAGTTGCCGGTATATTGTCAAACTGTATAAATTTATGTGCTTCTTGTCTCTTTTTTTTTTTTACTTTTACTCTTAGTGTAACGCCCCAGATTTTTCTGAAGTGGCTTTAAAAGTACAATATTACATATTATGTGTAAAATCCCCGATTAACGAGAATTTTAACTTGTTTTGTGAATAAGTAATGATCTGTGATGAATTCGATATATATTCTTTTGTAAGATATGCTTGAAAACATAGATAGAACCTTGTACAACTGTTAGATTTTTCAAAAGTTTTAGATTAAAAATAATTATGACAATGTCCTTGAACCCCCCAGATTCGCAATTCCGATCACTCAGGTAGGTAGTTTTTAAATCTGTTCGGAAGGTAAGTATAGTTTTAGGTGTATATCGATGCCATAAAGTTAGATTTTTTAAATGGTCGTTAGATCATGAAGATCTTAACCTAGGAGAGTCCTTGGCCGTTGATTGAGAAAGCTAGTCGGGAAAGCAACCGTACCAAATGATTATCTTAGTGCTAAACCCTTATCCTAGAATTTGTGTGATTATCCAATATGTATAAATATAAAATCTTAAGTATCCAAAAATGTTAATGGCTCACCTTAACCTAAACCCTTGATTTCTAGTTCACATGGTTCTTATGATATGATTGATGTGAAATTTGATACCATGTCTATTTATCATAAACGAACCATACACGTTGAATTTCAGCCTTTAGATTATAGTATAAATGGCCTAATTAGCAAATCATCTCCTTAACTCTTGATTTTAATGTCCATCAGTAAGGAAAGTGGATGGTTAGTTGTAGTCGAATATTTTTTTTCGTGTGAATGACTTAGATCATCCATATCATGGACCAATAGTATGATTTGAGTGCCCCTCCTTGATAAGCCTCTTTCTTAAGTGCGAAGTTATCTCGTTTTATGAAATAAAGTTATCAACTCTTTTCAAATTTGGACCTTTCAATTAACCCACTTCCCACCATCAATCGCAATTAAAATTTGGAGGATATATTGGCCTTATATGACTACGAGTTTACCCAGAATTTGGACCTCAGTCTATAATCCTACACCGTTGAACCACAAAGCCAGCCCTTTTCTTTTTCGATAAAAGTTGGAATTTCATATCTAGACCATTACCATCATCAATCAACCACTAAACTTTATACAATTATTTTTTCCTTATCATGCTACATATTTCTAAAAAATTTGGGCCCTGATCATTAAGCGTGGACCGTTATTTGAGATCTAGTCCGTTTTGGCACCCGTCGAGCCATTTTTCAATATTGCACAATCTAGATTTAGGATCATCAAGAAAATTATATATTCCTACTCTATTTTTAATTCTAAACAAGATGAACAACTATAATTTAAGGATGATTAGCCATTAATCACTTTTTTTTAGAATCCTAAAGGGATTGGGAGGTGAGGGTGCCCACCCCCTTGTACAAAAGGGTGTGCACGCCCCTTCTTCCTATTCCCCGTATAACTTATGCACGTCCACCCCCTTCTCCATGCTCCACACGTCTAAGAGAGAGAGAGAGAGAGAGAGAGAGAGAGAGAGAGAGAGCCCATCCCTTCCATCCTAGCCATCCACCTTAAGGATTCAACGTGTGGTTCATGTTTTGGTTAAACGTCATTTTTCTCAAGGTTCTACACTTAGGGTTTCACATTAGGCAAATGTGAGGATTTCCTTTAAGCTTAGTTACAATAATATTGTTGATTTCATACTTAAAACTTAAGGATTTGTTTTATGGTTGCTTGAAACATATGTTTGCTGAATTCTCTCAATTAAAACATGAATTGTGTATGCAATCACTTGAGGTGTTTACGTTGAATTTTTTGTTTATTTGTATCATGAACTATGTTAATTGTTTGGAAAAGAAATCATGACTCTATATATGCTTATGTGAGGGCTATGTGAAATCTATGCTTAAATTACGATTCTTATATGTCTATGATGAATATGATGAGTAATGTGTGGTGTAACACATGATTATGTATGTGGATGTAACATTAATGGAAGCCCTTTGCCCCCTTGAATGATGTAATTGCATGATGGAAAGGATTGACCCGTAAGGGTTGCATTGTGTATTTTTTGTAAGACCATATGTGTGATATTTTGAGATTTTTGGAGGGATCCAAGTTTGATTATATACCTGTGAGGGATTCATGAAAAGTTAAGGTTATGTGCCGTGTGTCATGACTTGGATGTATACGACTCTTCATGGTGGACCCCATTGGAGGGAAACGACTATTCTATGTCATGATGGATCATGGGATGGGGTAAAGAGCGATCATTGGTCGTGGACATTATTAAATTGGATGGATTCTAAATTTACTTAATTAAAGGTGAAGCTAATAATGCATTAATTCACCACTTGGGAAATATAATAGGGAAAGTGTGCATAAGGCTCGTTTCTTTCTCTATCTAGTGAAAGTGTGCAAAATGCCCTTTTTACTAGTTAAGTTTTGGTGTATGAGAAGAGTGGAATAATTCCTGTCCTATCTAGAGCCTCTGGTGACTATTGACTAGTGAGAAAGTAATTCCCGTCTCATTTAGTTAGGGTGCCTTAGCCAAAGCATGCAAAACATACATCGCATTAAATAAGATTTTCTCATGGATGTTTTGTTTTGGGTATAATCATCATTCTTGCGTATTATTGTGCTAATCTTAGAGTGTATCCCCTTACTGAGTTGATCATGAGCAATTCACTCCCTCCTAGGATGATGTTTTAAAACACCAACCTAGATCTTGCAGGTGACGATCCGGTAGACGAACTTGAACTGCAGGGTGAAGAATATGAAGTTCATGGTAACTAATGGTGGTTGGTGAACCAAAGTGGCGTAAAGATGAATGATGTTCAATTATTTTATTTTTATGTAAACTTGAAATAGGTCTCCCATGGAGACAATGAAGTGAACTATTGTGTTAAGTATGAATATAAACCATTATGTTTGAGAACATAGAGTAGAAAAATGTGGATTGATAATTTTAATTTCCGTCTTTATGCTATGAATGCCATGAATATGTGAAATAAAGATGAATATGTGGAAATATATCCTTAGCATATTCAGGTTAACACCCGAAAGCTTGGCCAATCGTATTGTCTATGAGAGTCAAAATTTCGGGGCGTTACATTTGGATTTGTTGTTTGGCTTTTTCTTTTCTCTTTTCTTTTATAGTTTTGGTTTGCCTGCATCGATCGTGTGTAAGTGTTTTATGCAATAATTGGTATCAGACTAAAAGGTTGAGAAGTTTTTTAGCATAAGATCAATGTTAACGTTTGTGTTGCAATTGTATTTTAGATGGATGGATCAAGTTACACCAAATTTAAAATGGCGAAGTTCAAGGGATCCAACTATGCGTTGTTAAAACTGAAGATGATCAATAATGTGTTGGTGAAGAAAGGCTGTGCAATTAGGATAGAAGGAAAAGAAAAGAAGCCCATAGAGATGAACAACGATGTATTTGAGAAAAAATTATTAGCTATGATGGATCTTCTTTTTGCATTAGATGATTTAGTTTTGTCTAATGTATCTGATCAAATTTCTGCTGATATTTTGTGGGATAAATTATGAAACTTGTATGAAGAAAAAATCAATGTCAAATAAGATTTTTCTTCGATGACAGCTTACAACTTGAAGATGAAAAAATGGTCCTTTTTTGTAAGAACACTTAAGTGTGTTTAATACCATGATTAATAAATTGGTGGAGGTCATTGTGAATAATTTTGCTTTATTTAATGTCAGATTCATAAGATGATTTGATTGTGAATCTTAGCAACAATCTAGATCTTAATACAGAGTCAACTATGTCTACATTACTTGCCAAAGAGTCCCATGAGAAAACACATGACAGATCTTTTGGTGATGGTGCCTTGTGGTAAGAGAAAGATTTATCGAGAAAAGTACTAGTAGGAGAAATTATACGAGATCTAAGTTGAAAGGGCACAAAATTTGTTGGAATTACAGAAAGTAGGGTTTGTCACTTGCATAAAAATTGTAAACTCGAAATAGTAAATCAGAAAAATTCAAAACTTAATTCATATGATTAAGTATGAAATTAAATAGTTTTAAAGTAAACTAGTTGAGAAAGGCTATTCATCTGAGGATAGGAAAGTGCGGTTGTTAGTGATTTTATGAGAGAATCCAAATCATCAATTAATTTTAAATTCAGGTTCTTCATTCTATATGACGCCACATAAGGGCTATTTTTACACTTATTAGTTATGTAATGATAATATAGTTTATGTGAGCGATGATAGCACATGTAAAATTATGAGAATTAGAGATATTAGAATCACTATGTTTGATAGTATCACATGTACAGTTTAAAGTGTGTGACACTACCAAATCTATATATAGAAGAGTTTTCTTTCCTTGAAATTTTTTGATGAAATGGGTATAATTTTTTTGTGAAAACGATCTATTAAAGATAATAAAAGCAATGATGGTTGTTGCGAAGGGAGAGTTTATGGGCTATTTATATCTGTTGCTCGAGAATATTGTGGTTGGTGATGTTATTATTGCCAATGTCATAACATACTCTGCTATAATCTGTTGCAGGTAGCTAGACCACATGAGCAAGCATTAAAGGTACTTTTTTATATAAAAAATAATTCCTAATTTAAAATCTATTAATTTAGATTTTTATAAGGATTATTTATTTAAAAAGTTTTATAGAATTCATTTTTTCTTTTCTCTTGCTAAAGGTAAAGATATCTTAAATATAATTTATTCTAACACTTAAATGGCTCTTGTTGAATCCTTGAGAGGTTTGAAGTATTTTATTTCTTTTATTGACAATTTCTTGAATGAGGTATGGGTTTATATTCACAAAATAAAAAGTGATGCTTTTTGTTATTTCGTTAAATTTAAAGTCCTAGTTGGGTTTGAGTCCTTGCCTCGTTGGTAGACTCTGAGGAGTTTCAATAAGGGGTCTCAGGTTCGAAACCCATTAGTGGCGAAATATCCATGCCGTTGACAGCACTAGTGGGTGCGTTGCATAACTGACTGGGTGGGTGGGTTGCATGAATGACAAAAAAAATGTATTGGTTGAAAATCAGAGGAGAAATGAGATTAAGTGTCTGAGATTCACTAACAAAGGAGAGTACCCTCGAAGGAATTTAAAGATTTTTATAGTGAGCACATCATCGAGTAGCAATATATGGTCTTTGATACTTTACAACAGAATAGAGTCACTGAATGTATGAACCGCACGCTTATGGATCGTGTTAGGAGCATGTTGAGTTCAGCTAGGCTTGAGTGGTGTTTTGGGTAGAAGTTATTAACATGACTTATTACTTGGTGAATCATTCTCCTACAACTATATTAGATTGTAAGGTCTTTGAAGATGTATTGTCTAAAAAATGTATTAATTATTCGTTCATTCATACTTTTAGTTAGGGTGCTTATATATGAATTCTCAAAAAACAAATGACTAAACTAATACGAGGTTCTTAAAGTGTACTTTTCTTTGTTATGCAGATGGAATAAAAGTTACAAATTGTGAGACCTTATTGCTCATAAGTTCGTGATTAGCTGGGATGTTGTTTTTAATAAATATTCAATGTAGAAAGGCAAGCCATCCAGTTGCACCCATTTCAATGTTTTGGTGAAAAAAAAGCTTTGTGTTGCTATCCAGTAGACATAGGTATATTGTTGGACCACATAAATGCTGTACCTTTTGTCTCTTATTTTTTTCTTTGGCACTTTCTTTTTTAATCTTTTTTTTCCTTTTGTGGTTTTGCTTTGCTTACATCGATCATATGTGGGTGTTTTTTGCAGAACCTTAGGATGGCCAAGTCCAAAAATTGTTTGTTAATCACGCATGTATGTAAAATATATAAGAAAAGGAAAGGAAAGAAAGAAAGCAAACCTCCATATTCACCGTTCAAATTCATTTTTGGCCACGACATGTTGACATTGGTCCCTTCCTGATGCATGGCATGGATCTTGTAAAAATGGGCCATGTTTGAACATGAGCTGCGTAGAAGATCAACCATCCTCCTCCACCTCCACCTCCTCTCTCTCATCAATATTAATAAATTGGTGTAAAAAAGGCAATAGGAAGACCATTAATGGAAGGTAACAAACTTTATGGTTGTGGAACTCCCTTTTTATCTAATTAAAGTGGCAGTCCCATCCCAATTCTCCATTAAAAGCGACTTTTGGCTTATCTCCCTATTTTTTAAACTTCATACAAACCGCACACTAGTCCATATTCAGCATGCCAAAATACTATTTATGAACAAGACATATCTTCTGTCCCCATCCTATTTCTCAAGTTCATTTGTCAGCAGCATACCATATGGCCCGCTTGGGGCATTCCACATCACCCACTTCTTACCAGTCTATGAAATAGATGCTGGGACATACCAATCTTTTTAGTAGGGTCATAGGATGTATTGGATCACACTATCGTCCATTATGATTGAGATCATTATTTTGGTGACCTGGATTGCCCATATCAAGGCCATGTTGAGGTTTGCTAGGCCAACTAATTTTCTTTGTAGGCCTTGATACCCATCAAATGCTCTAGTTCGGATCTTGGGGTTGACCTTAGGGCTTTTTTATCATGAGAAATCCAATGTGTGGAGAAGGAAAATTGCAATAATTATTTAATCATTAATTAATTATTATTTCCAAGAGCACTTTGGAAAACAATGATTACATTATGAGCGGTTTGTTTTATAAGCTGAAATCTTAAGTTCATTAAACTACTTACTGTTCTACCTTAGAGAATTATCATTATGGATAAGGCTAATAATTACTTTGTAAAATTTATACTTTTTTTTTTACAAATCAAATAGCAAAAAATGTCAACCCCCCCCCCCCCCCCCCCCCAAAAAAAAAAAAAAAAAAAATTATTTTCATGGATTTCTTGTAATCAAAGTAATCAAACATGATTGAAAAATTAAAGTTTTTTATAGCCTATGCAAGGAACTTAAAATTAGGCCTTATAAACATCCTATTAGCCTAGCAATTGGGAAAACCCCATTTAAGTAAGCCCAAAACCCTGTAGGCTATTTGGCCCATCGCAAATCCTAGCTGAAATATCACAATCATGAAAACATGTGGAGGTTTTCCTACACCAAAGCAGGTGGGTCTCACCTGATCAGTTGATGTGATGGTCCAAAGGCTAGAGATCGATCCATCATACTATAAAAAGAGTCTCATATTGGAATACAACGCATCTAAATTTAGAAATTGTTTTGGGATTTAAGAACAAGATTTCTAAAAAGTTAGTCCAGAAAGTAACCAAACATTAGGACTAGATCGAGACATTTTGTGAAACATTTTCCCATGTGTAAAATCTCTACTATATATAACAAGGGTAACCATGGAAAGTTTTACATATGAAATTAGTCCTCAAGAGCCAGCTGAAAAACTCTAAGTTTCAGGACATTGGAAGGGTTTCGAAACACAAGCAATGTATTTATGTAAATTGAATTTCCGTGTCTTTATCCAGGGGAATGCCTACCATTTCAAAGTTTTGATGCTTTTTATTTTTTACACACGATCACACCCCACACACACACATGCACACCCACTCATAGGACATGGGGTACTCGCTCCCTTTTCTTAATGTTGAAATAGAGCCTATCTACCACTGAGCCATGTAGCCACACCCATTTCAAAGTTATGATGCTGTGGCAACCGGGGGCACCTATATGTGTAACTTGATTTGGGTGCTTGCCTGTGTCTACATTATGTTAATGATAGCCTACCCTCTTTGCACGGGAGTGGATTAGGTGTTACTCGGGCAACACCCTATCGTGTGGGGTCGACCTTGATTAATGCGTTGCATACTCATGCTGCCTATCCATTTTTCAGCTCATTTTAGGACTTTATCCCAAAATTTAAGCAAATCCATATCTCCAATAGATCATTGGAAAAGTGGTGAATGACCATTGTTATGAGGAGATTCTGAGCTGGCCCAAGAGCAAGCTCATAGGCCCAAGGGCCCTAAGGGCCCCAAGTACAAGTCTTCGGTCTAGGATGAGCCGAGGATGCATGGCGACGATCACGGTTAACTTCGATGTCTGCGAATAGTAGAGCAAGCCGACAACTCAATCCTCGGATGAGGCTAAAGACCAGAAACTCCTCGATGATGCCCCCGCCTAGGGAGCACAGATGGATGAACACATCATTGCCAAGTGCTCAGCTCATCCGAGAAAGGTTTATAGTCCGAATCAGACCCCAAATGAGAGAGCTCGGACATAGAGCTCTCCGATTTGGAACGAATGACCACCTAGAGGTGGTTCGAGATATCCGCGGAGATTTGGATATTTTGGGATCTACCTCCACCTTTAAAAAGACCTCCCCAACACAATCTGGGGACAAATCTTTCCCTACCGGGACTCTACTGGCGTATCCCAACTGGACTCGATTTTCCATGAACTTCTCCCTCATCCTATAAATAGGACGGGGACCTCCATATTCAAGGTACGAAAATTCGAAGCTGGAAACCCTAACTTCGTTGGTCCAGGAGATTGACTTAAGTATCAGAGAATCCTCCGTTGCTCAGCGGCACCTCCCCCTGTTTTTCTGATCTTCTCCTGTGGGACCGACAATCAAGGGTGAATGATTGAGATTACTTTGCATAGGACAGAGAGAATGACAGGTTGATCACTAGGCCCACCATTCCCGGTGTCTAAATTCCGGCGGCAACAACCATTAAAAGCTTTTTGTAAGTCACAATAGTTTTGGATTAAGTTGAAATTTGTATTTTCCCTTCATGGACTTGTTTGACCTTATCAATAAGTTGGATGGTAAATAAACATTCAGATCGGCTTACAATGGGCCCTAGGAAGTTTCTTATGGTGGACGTCCAATCACCACTATTTTCTGTGGTGTGGTCCACCTGAGAATTGGATCTGGTTAATTTATGGGACCACGTCCTAAAATGGCTGGAGAAATAGATAGACAACATGGATAAACAACATATCATCAAGGTGGGCCCCATGGTAAGGGTAACACTCGCTGAGGTGTCACTTGGGTACAACTAATCTGCTCCCTTTGTATACACTTTTATTACCTATGCGTAGCCTGCACCTTTGAACTTTGAATGCCCTTTCCCTCATTTTATCTTTTCTTGTGCATATGTTAGGTACTGTCCTTTTTTTTCTTTTTTTCTTTTTCATGTTACTTTCCTAAGTTTCCCCATATTATCAGTATATTAACTTCTATACGAAATGCTAACATGGATTAAAAAAAAAAAAAAAAGATGATTGGAATAGCATCTATTAATTTGACCGAAAGTTTTGTTAAAATAATTCTACCAGAAAGTTTTGTTGAATATGGTAGGAAATATCAGGAAAGCAACAAATATTTCTTCCTTTCAACCCAGTGATACGGAAGAAGTAGGAAAGGAATATATAGAAATATTTTAAAGCATATCAGGCATATCAGCCGACCCAGTTTAGAAATATTCGAAATATTAATGAATTTCTAGGATTTAGGTGGAATGTTATTGTAATCTTTTCAATTTATAATGGAAACTTATAATTACCCATTTGATTTTTTCATAATTGCAACTAAAGGCTCCCATTTAAATTGGAGCTCACGATTGCTGCAATAACTGATATTTTGGCAACATTTAGATGGTGGGTCCCACTAATGAATGGGTCCATACCTATTCACCGTTCGATCAAGTGCAGATGACCATCTTATGCAAATGTCTCGCATCATGATTCTACGTGGGGCACTGTAAGATCGGATCCTTTCATCATCTCGGGAGAAAACGGAAGATGGAGAGAATTTCGTCAACGGAAGAGACTTCAACGTGACATAAATAAAGCTGAAAGATACGAAAACCGATTAGATATGCTTATCTAATATTGAGATGGTGAGTTTTTTTATACTCCGGCATGGTTCTTGGTTCATACGCATGCTTAAAGAAATTGTATACGCGGTGTATATGCAACTCAAATTAGACCGTCCATATCATGGGGCCCACTATGTGTGGGTTACAAAATGGAAATCATATCTATCCGGCAATCCCCGTATGGGGAACTTTTCTGCTTAATTCAGACCGTTGATTATATTTTATTTTAATGTCTTAGATGTCCGGCAACCGGCTGGTTAAGCTGTCAGTTGAGTGTACTTGTTGGTTTATGATCAATCTAATTGGGCCCATGTTTTTGGACGGTCTAGATTGATTAAATATTCACCACTGGTACATTTTCTGAGTACATGCGTATGAACCATCGTCTTGTGCCAGATGAGAAAGTCCTTTGGACTCCTTTCATCACTGACTTTCAGAAAAAGTAAAAAATAAAAATAAAAATAAAATAATAAAACAGAAAAGAAAAAGGAGAAATGCTCCAGTTCTGTAGCACTGTAACAGATAGTGCTCCTAGTTGCATTGGATAATTGGACCGTCTAATCGATCGATCTTGACCCTCCATTGGAGCCAGTGCATATTTCAAAGACCCCCACAAAAACAAAACACCGAATTCTGTCCAATCGGCCGCAGTGTGGTGTTGTCTTATATACAGCCGTCTGCTTTCCATGCCATGGATGGGATGGTTAAGATTGCCTGATAAAACAAAAACGTTAGAACCATAAGCTATCCATGATGTACCCAAACATAAGATGGCTCAGATGATTGATTTGACCTGTTTCACATACGAATCTTGACCGTTATTTTATAGGCTATTGATTGGATGGTTAAGATCATCTGTCTGATTAATACAGTATCTGTATGGTTGCCGATGGAATGCAAGGATCCAATGGATGGCCCAGATCGATTTATTGGATTGTCCAGGTCACCTGATGCAACTGTGACCACTATAACTTATAGTGCGCTGGATCCTTTCTCAGAAAATGTGGCCCACCACTAAAGGAGAACCTCTTTTGGCACACTCCCACCAGAAATTGTTCGCAATATGAGTGTCCTCCCTGAGGATAAGCACACCAAGGAATTTAAATTAGATAATTTATTAATTAAAAATAGACATGAAGCTTTATGGAATCACCTTTTGTGTCACTCAATCCTTTTTAGTTGACTATTATTAATTGGAATAATTAGATTACTTTTTATTTTTATTAAACCATAATTAACTACTTAACATTATGGCAAATGCAGAGAAGAACAAGCCCAATTTTATTCCTAAAAGAATTTTGATGATTCCACATGCATGCATTGGATTCTGGCCATCGTGTCAAATGTGAAACGCAGCACGATTTGAGCCTTTCATTTGTTGGGAAATAATGCTTAGATACTTGCAATATATGCCATAATGGACCGTCCAAATTGATCGTGTGTATATATATATATGGCTTATGTACCTAAGGCCTACTTTACATGTGAAATAGCCTATTTTTAGATTAGAAGATCTAATCATGTAATCATGGGAGCCACTATGGCACGAGTGTGCAAGATTAGCTTTCCATCGAGTGGGTTGCAATAATGATCTTTTGATAAAAATTAGGAAGTTGTATTTTTTAAGTGGGCCACACATACAAAACAAACGTACAATTAGATGTAAACTATATTTGAATCAGCATGCGTCGCCCATAGATAGAGGTTAATGTTAGATGCATACTTGCCATTAGAGGAGACTATGAAGCTCACCGGAAATGGTGGTGATTGTGGTTGCCAGCGTTATGTCTTTTGCTCTTTCTCACACTGTAATTGATGGGGCTTCTTAACGCCTTCTATAATTGATGGAGCATACCCTAATATAACATTAGATTGGCGGTGAAAAACCCATTCCGTATGTTTCACCTAGCTTGACGTAATCCACGTTACCTAATAGGACGTCGCCACTTGTCACCACTATCGTACAAATGACGAGAGGTAAGATCGTACTCATGACTCTGAAAATCTTTGATCCATGTCCTTAGTGACACATAAACTTCCATAAGTAGCATGACTTAGAGCCAATGCATGCATATGGTTGGGAAAAGAGAGGCACTACGTGGAGGACACGTGATCGTCACACGAGTGGCATGTGTAACCAAGTAGTGTATGTAGCAAGCTAGATAAAGACTCACCGATGGTGGATATTTTGCAACCCAAGATATGCATGGCAAGGTCATCTCTCACAATCATGCTGAAAAAGGAAAATTTTCTAAGGACGATCAATGCTTTCGCAGAGACTATGGAGGGTTAAGTAACATATTCTTCCAGAATAAGAAAGATATTAGATCATGATGACATAAAGAATTTAAATCCAACTGAGACATGACCAAGTCACCTTTGAGGATTGGCAAGGAAATCTTGACTTGGCTACTGCCCTTCCAAGTCTATATAAGCATCACTCGATGAAGAGATTGAGGCTCTTGCCACACACAACCAATGACTCTCTACAAGACAACACTGTCTATCTTAGTTTTAGCTTCTTAGTTCTACTTTTGTCCAGCCATGCTGTAGTAAGTCTGGAATCCTTAGTTTAACTTAGATCCGCTACTGTTGAATGCCATCGCTTCAGTACGCATTATGAGTAAATTAAATATATACGACCTTCGTCGTCGAATCCCATCAGTCACCAAGTCCTTACTTGGTAGATCACACAAGTCATGTCCTATAAACTGCACACATTGGTTATTTTGTCCACAAATGCAGTCAAAAGTAATTTTCTTTGTTTCCTTTACTTATTTTGGTTTAGTTTAATTTTGTAGATTGTATTGATCTTACATGTGAATCAATAAAATTGGTGATCAACCTTAATTTTTAAATCTCATTTGTCCATTATTGCATTATAAAGAAACCTGACACCATGATCACAATTGAAAGAAAAGTCCTTAGAGCAATGCAAAAAGATCCAATTGAAGGACTAACCCTCTCCTTCTAAATTGCCTAATAGATGTGACATTGGTGGCTGAATAGTCAGATCAATCTTCACAGGTCTGATCCTAATCCGACTAGTTTGGCGCCTAGGGTTGTAAGTGTTTAATCGATTTAAGTTGATATGACTCTGGCATTAGGGGTGTAAATCTGGCTCACCAGCCCACAGCACGAAATGACATGGTAAAATCGACCCGCTGCACGACCCTACATAGTTGTTAGGCCTTGCACGTGTGGCATGGTAAAATAGCGGGCCATGCCATGCTTCAATGTCCTGGCTTGCGGCACTGCATGAAGCACGACTTTTTAGGCCTGCAAGGCACGGCCTGTGGCACGACCCGTTTGACACGATTAATGGTTGGCCCGACCCGACTTTCAAACGACTACTTTTATGAAATTGACCATTTAGAGCCCCCCCCCCCCCCCCCCCCCCCCCCCCCCAACCATAAACGACTTAGGAGAAAAATGGTCATTTAACATTTAAAAAAACTATAAAAGGGGATTACCCCTTTCTTCAAAGTTATTAAACTCCCTCTCCCTCTCTCTTAAATGTCTCAAGTTCTCTAAATACTCAACATGTCAAGTTCTTAGGCTCTCAAGTGATCAAGTCCACGAGTCTCAATTCCATGAAGGTCTCAAGCTTCCCAAATTAGAAACTCGAAAAATTTCAAGTTTTTAAGATCTCAATTTCTCAAATACCTGAAGTTATCAAAGTTTGGTAACTTTCTTATTTAATTTTATTTCTTTTATCTTTTAATTATAATATTATGTAATTAATTCTCATTCTCTATCACCCTTATCACTATAATTAAGATAAATTTTCTTTATATTTTATTTAATATATATTAGATATGGACTATATTCTTTAACACTGAAGAATTAATGTATATTAATTAAATAATCCTTGATTATGGATCCACGAGTTCCCCGCCCTTCCCCAACCCTAATTTAAATTAAGAAGTTTGAGAGGAAGAAGAACCCGTAAAATCATCAACTAGTTTGAAAATGACCCATAATTCAGAAGTTTGGAAATATATGAAAGTAACTAATTTTAAAAATAGTGAGGATTAAATGGTGTCTAAGGCCATTTTTGTCTTATGTAAAAGCTAGCATAGTTGTAATTCCTCTAGTGGTACTGGTCACCTAAAATGTCATTTGGATAAATGTTTTTCAAAACATGAAAAAAAGATCATAAACAAACCCAAATTAGTCAAGTCTCTGAAGGGAGCATCTTCTCTACATTTAGTTTTAGCCAAGTCAATGCTCGACTAGACCTCGTCAAATTTATAATTATAATTAAACAACCATTTACTTTTGCAAAAAATAAGGATTTTAAACAAATGTTTCAAAATTCATTTACCCTCCACTTTTAAAAAATTTCACGAAAAACTGTTAGAAATGATTCTTTAAAATTATTTAGAAAAGAGAAGGATGCTTTAATTAAAGCTTTTATAGATATTCCTAGAAAAATAAGTCTAACTTCAGACTTAGGCAATCAATAAGTTTTATTTTTTACTTCTCCTACTAGATATTAAGGCTTTAAAGTCATTGCACAACAGCAAGTAAAAAGGCTAGAAAACTTTCATTGAATGTTAAACACCTGTGGAATTCCACCTTTTCTTTTATGCTAGAGGCTTCATACGAATTTAAAGATGTGATAATCAAGGTTTTCTTAAGCAAAGATTTTGAGTATTTGACAACTAATATAGATTATGACATTGCAAAAATAATAAAAGAGTTTTTACAAGCCTTTTATAATGCAACCACAACGTCGTTTGGTATTTAATATCCAACGTCTAATCAAACTATAAACCATTTGTATAATATAAGTTTACTTTTTGTAAATTACCAAAATATAATCGATTTTTAAGAAATGTGTGTAGCAAATGTAAGAAAAATTTAAAAAATATTGGAGAGATATTCCTATAATTTTTTGTTTAGCTTCTGTTATTAACCCTACAATAAAATTACATAGTTTAGAAGTTTTTCTTGAGGAATGTAGCAAAAATATGAATATTGATAATTCAATCCATACGTTCATTATTAGGACAATATTAAACGAACTTTTTGAAGAAATATAATAACTAGTTACGTGCTAGGGTAGGTTTAAGTTCTACCTCTACTCCGCCATTAACTGGATTTAATCCATCTTGGTTTATTTTTAATATAAGAATAGGTAGATCATCTAGTAATTTATCTTTTGAATTAACTATATATATCTAAAAAATGAACAGCTCATTTTTCCTACTCCAGATGAAGCCACTCATTTCGATGTTTTGGCATGGTGGAGGGGATATGAAGCTAGCTTTCCTGTTCTTTCCGCCATGGCTAGAGATCTACTAACAGTTTCGATTTTTACAGTTGCATCCGAATCAACATTTAACGCAGGTAATCGAGTGCTAGATGACTACAGGAGCATACTATTAGCAAAGACGGTGGAGTGTTGTGTGTGCCTGAGGGATTGGTTTAAAGTAAATAATAGAGAGTAAAGTTTGATTGATGAAGATGCTCTAGGAGATGAAATTAATAAAGTAGAAATTTAGCAGTTTGTTTAATCCAGCATTATATGTAATATTTTCTTCTTAGTTATAGTTTTTTTTTAATTTCTTGTAGAAACAAAAAAAAAAAGTATTATTATAAATTAATCTTTCTTTTCTTCCTGTCAAATATCATAGGTAAGTGGGTACCAACCTATTTGGGATGTACTCAACCAATGATGAATTTTGTAACTTTCATTTCAACATTTGATCCACATATTAAATAAAGCATATTTTTTCAGTATATTAGTGTGTTTGCCTTCATTTTGAATGGATGGATAGGCATGACCCATTAGGTACGGTCTAGCACGGTAGGCACGTGGGTCGTGTCAGGCCTCACTTTTAAAAAAATGACACGGCATGAGACATCATCGAGCATGACACAAGGAATGGTTGGGCCTGAATTGTTCAGGCCCAACACGGCATGATGATGCCTGTTTATACCCCTATTTGGCATGCCTGACACTATTCCTAATCATACACATTTAACCAAGTACGGGCCATTCTCTAACACGTGGCAACAATATTTTTGGCATGCTAAGTGGGACAACAGTGTGCTATCTTAACTTTAATTTCTTAGTGAAGTAGGATGGTTGCAAGATAAAAAAAAGACTAATAATCCCTTGAGGTTATGGAAGAGCTACAAGATGAGTAAAAACAAGTTGAATCTGTTGATGTGGATGCAGGATCCTCTTCTCAACCAAGTGTCACTCTTGAAAAAGTCGCGAACCATATCCTAGAGATGCAAAGGACTTGTGGCAGATCATAGAGGGAAATAGGGCCCATGCAGAGAGCCTTGCAGGACTAATCAAGGTTTCTTCGAAAGACTTTCGACATCAATGAATCTCTAGCTTGCTAACAGTTCTCATGTGGAACTAGACACAAAACGACTGAATGAACCTTTCACAAGGAACGACCGGGCCAAACCTCCCAAAGGCCGACCTATACCACCTCCAGTGATGGCAAGAAAGAACGACCAAAATGGCTGACAAAATGACTAGTAGGAATTTATAGACACTTAGAATGTCTACATCCTTGGGGAAAAATTCCACATAGGCACTGATCAACTCAGGGCCAACCACCCGTGCCACTGGTGTTGCAAAACTACTATCTTAGAGCTG
Organism: Liriodendron chinense; assembly: GCA_003013855.2. Taxonomy (NCBI): domain Eukaryota; kingdom Viridiplantae; phylum Streptophyta; class Magnoliopsida; order Magnoliales; family Magnoliaceae; genus Liriodendron; species Liriodendron chinense. The sequence continues at coordinate 368,001 of PVNU02002470.1, forward strand.
AATATCCAGGGGCAACCTCCTTAATATAGCAAGGCGACCCCCTGATTGAGGAAGGAAATAAGCCAAGAGAAGGACCCAAGAGTGGGCCCAAAAGAAACAAATAAAGGGGCAAAAGAAGGAGCAGAGAACTCAAAAAGCACTCAAGTCAACATCAATGTCTGATTGGTAGAACGCCCCGACAACAAGTCGAATTTATGCAGGAAGACAACCCAACACGTTCGATTGTCTAGGTCATCGACAACCGGTCAGCCGAACGCAATGAGACAACCCATCTTACTGGACTGTCTGGGGCTCCTGACAATTGATCGTGGCTCCTGGCGAACAGTGGCCGAAAGCGCGGGTCTGTGCGCGAACACTCCACGAACTTACTATTTTCAAATTTCTATTTTCCAAGTTTATTTAGGACTCTTGATTTACACACATTAGGGTTTCTTTTATTAGACCTAGGTTATAAATACTTGTTTTAATTCATTTTTGGGGAGATTATTCATTATTATTCTCCACTTATTAATAAAACTTCATTTTTTATATCTCTCTTCTTCATGGATTCAAAGATAGATCTCGTGGATTCGAGGAAGATCGATTGAGGAGTCCCGATAGGTCCGTGGATTCAGATCAGTTATCCAGTGAGAGAGACGATGATTGATCTCACCCCGACTATGGCTGCGCTAAGTTGGTATCAGAGCGAGGAATAACCTCGGGAAGATGGCATCTAGCGATGGACGTAGCAACAATCCCGCTGACGGTGATCAGTGGATGCAATATTTAACAGAGAAGATGGAGCCTCTCCAGAGATCGTATGCAAGGGCTGCAAGTATCTCTCGAGCAGATCGTCGTGGCTTTAGCTCCGCAACAGGCTTCGAGTGGTGCGCAACCGCCTGGTCACAGTTCAAAACAATCTAGTGTTCTGTCTTACGGCTCTCGTGATGCTATGGGGTGCCCCTCCTGCATGAGTACCCCATTGATAAGAAAGTCAGACGCATCAGTTCGTACCTCAAATGGCTTGGTGTGATTGGGCAACACTGATGATTGGTTCCTCCATGACTGCCTCCTTGAGATCATCGAATGCCACCTAAGGCTCTTCCAGCTGTTAATTATCGACCGAACACAGCAGATTTCGATGGCAACGATGAAGATGTAGAGAATATCTTCATGCAACAGCAAGCGTAAGGTAATGATCGCGGAGATCACGTTGAGCATGATTATAGAGGTAAGGCCGAACACCCTGTCTTCAATGGTTTATTGCGTATTTAAGAGTACTTAAATTAGTTAGCAGAGGTTGAAAATTTCTTTGAATACATGGACATTCTGGAGGAGAAGAAGGTGGAGCTTGTAGCATATAAGATGAAGTTGGGTGCCTTCGCATGGTGGGAGTAATTACAGCTTTTTCGGACCCGACAAAATAAGTTGCCCATCCGGTCATGGCCCAAGATGTGACAACTTTTGAGATCACGCTTCTTACCCTATGACTATGAGCTAGTCCTCTTCTAGCAATATAAGAATTACCGTCAATACAACAGGTCCGTTGATGAATACACCATCGAATTCAAGAGATTGACAACGTGTAATGACCTTTTGGAGACGAATGCTTAGAAGGCTGTAAGATTTTTAGGTGGCTTAAGAGCCAATATCCAGGATCATGTCCAGATGCTTCTGATCTGGGCCGTGGAAGAGGCCCTGTTGTATGCTAACCACGCTGAGGTTCAACACACTAGAATCGCTGTGCGCCTCTCTTCCTCGACTCATATTCCTACAACGGATTCCACCCAGGACTCATCCCTATTTAAGGAGAAGGAACCCATTGTTGGACATTCTCAGTCCCCTGTGATTGCAACTCGTGCCTCGAAAAATGGTCTAGTAAGACCCCAATGTGCAGTAGTAGCGTCGGGCTTAAATAAAACTCCCAACCCTTATGCTCGGCCTAGGCCTGACCATTGTTTTAGGTGTGGACAGCCAGACCTTCTCTTAAACACATGCCCACAGAGGCCAACAAACAATCTAGCCATCACTGAAGAGGAAACACCAGCTAATGAAGAGGTTGAAGACACTAAACAAGCTGAGAATGATGAGGACAGTATTGAGTGGCTTTCTAGGAGATCAAGGCATATCCCTGGTTGTGCAACGGAAGGTGTACACGCCCGAGATGAGAACCAACCCTCAGCGACATAATTTCTTCCATACAGGTTGTATAGTGGGAGGAAGGAACTATGATGCCATCATTGATGGTGGTAGTTGCGAGAACATCGTGTCATGGATGATGGTGTATAAATTGAAGCTTGATGTTACACTAGATCCATCTTCGTACATGATTAACTGGATTTAAGCGGACAATGTGATGATGGTTAATGAACGATGCCTCGTCTCCTTTTCGATAGGGAGGACGTACAAAGACCAAGTGTTGTGTGACATTATTGACACGGACCCCTACAACATGATACTTGGGCGACCATGGCAGTTTGATGATCAGGATGCCACCCATCGAGGACAAGACAACACTATTACATTCATCAAGGATGGAAGGAGGATTGTGCTCACTCCTAAGACCCTGAAAAAAAACCCTAAAACTTTTAAAGCAAAGGGGTAATCTTTCCTTGCAGTGTGTGGATTTGAATAGGAAATAGAGCACAGGACAGAGAGATGCACACCTTGTGTGTCATAAGCGAGGGCCGTTATGACACTCTCGGTGAAATCAAGGAGCATGGATCTTCGGGTCGACGTCAAATCGAAACTCGAGGTCGAGTTTCTTTCAAGTGGGGGATTGATGTAGTAAGGAGACCCCTTGATTGAGGAAGGAAAAGAGCCAAGAGAAAGACCCAAGAGTGGGCCCAAAAGAACCAAAGAAAGGAGAAAAAGGAGCGGAGAACTCAAAAAATACTCAAGTCGACATCAACTGACAACCGGTCGAATGCCCTGACGACTGGTCCCCACGACCGATTGAAAGCTTCAAAACGTGAAGCGCCAACGTGTGCAACGGCCTTGAAGCAGTTGCTTGCTGGCTACTGAAAAGCCTATTAGTCAAACGCACTAATTTATGCGGGAAGACATCCCAACATGCTGGACTATCTGGGCCATCAATGACCGGTCAGCCAATTGGTCATGAGATCCAACAATTGATCCCTAGACCGGCTGAATTTACGCAATGAGATAACCTAGCTTGCTAGACTATCTGGGGCTCCTGACGACTCGTCGTGGCCCTTGCCGACCAGTCACCCAATGCGCAAGTCTGTGAGAAAACATGCCACGAACTTGTTATTTTCGAATTTCTACTTTCAAAGTTTGTTTAAGACTCTTAATTTATGCACATTAGGATTTCTTTTACTAGACCTAGGTTATAAATACTTGTTTTAATTCATTTTTGGGGAGATTATTCATCATTATTCCCCTTTTATCAATAAAACTTCAGTTTTTATATCTCTTCTTCGTGGATTTGAAGATAGATCTCATGGATTATAGATATTCCCTTATGGATTCGAGGAAGATCGGTTGAGGAGTCCCGATAGGTCTGTGGATTCAGATCAGTTATCTAGTGAGAGAGACGGTGATCGATCTCACCCCACCTATGGCTACGCCACTTCTATGGTCCCAATGGCTCAACGGGGCTACTAGAAGGTTGAGATACCCGAGGGACCTCCTATCCCTCCACCTCTAGCGATTGAAAACCAAGTCGAGTAAAGGCAATATCACGTGCATGCAGCCGTCACGCCCTCTCGGACATGATGATGTCATGAATTTATACAAGAATATGGAGTCCAACCTAATGGTTGACAAGTCACTTGACCAATTTATTAGAAACCTTACTCCGACTGGGTTGATAAATATTTTGAATTGCCTAAAGCTTTAGCATCCTTGAGTTCACCCTCTTCTCTTGGGAGGGTGAATCGACCACGATCTAGTATATTAGCCGGTTCACCATATAGTGTGGTGAAGTATTGACCCACGACTTTTTAAAACTTAGGCTATTTGGTAACTCCTTAATAGGAGCGACCTTCACTTGATACATGAATTTTGTTGAATTTTGTTGATTCCACATGTGTACATCAGATTTTGGCCATCCATGGGCATACACATGTGTCAATGTGGAAAACATGCGAGATTTGAGCCTTCCATTTGTTTTAAAATAATGCTTATATACTCTCAATATATGCCATAATGAACCGTCTAAATTGATGGTTAAAATATATATTTTTATGACTTATGTACTCGGGGCTTGCTTCACATGTGAAATGGCCTGTTTTTAGGTTATAAAATCTAATCATGTAATCATGGGGCCACTATGGCATGAGTGTGTAAGATTTTAGCTTTCCATAAAGCGGATTGTAATAATTATCTTTTGATAAAAATTAGGGAGTTGTATTTTTTAGGTGGGCCACACATACAAAGCAAACGTACTGATTAGACGTAAACTATATTTAAATTGACTGTGCGCCAGTCATTGAGAGACGTTAAGGTTAGACTGCATATTGGAATCTACCATTAGAGGAGACTGTGAAGCTCACTGAAAAATGGTGGTGATAATGGTTGCTGGCCTCCGTCTTTTGATTCTTAATTCTTTTTGTCGTAAGTAGAGAGGGGACTAAGCATACCCTAATATAGCATCATATAGGTGATGAAAAACCCTTCCCATCATAGATTCCACTGTGGAATCCCTAACTTCCATGCCTCTCCCTACAAGAGAGAAAACTAGGGGTGTCAAAATAGTATAACCTAAACCCTGAACCTAAATGATTTTATAGGGCTAAGATCGAGCCCAAACATGTGGGTTGTTTTCAGAGGGCTATTGTAGAAGGGGAGAGAGAGACATTGTAGACAGGGAGGGAGAGAGAGGGAGAGGGAGAGAGAGTTTGAAAGAGTAGAAAAGTTGCAACCCTAGATCTAGCTTGAAGCTTAGAAGCTTCTCTTTGGCAGAAGGTGGTGGAATGACAATCTTGTCAGTCGGCAACGACATGCGCCTTCGAAGCTAGCATTGACCTGGAGGGGTGTTTTGAACTTCCACCTTCCTCTTCGATTCTACTTCTCACATCTCCAGTCACAGAGAAAAAATAGAAGGGGGGTGGGGCATTGGAGGGTGATCGGGTTTATGTTGGGGATATCAGGCATGTCGGATTTCAGGTCATTAAAAATTTTAATGTCGAGTTTTGTGCAGAGAGGAGAGAGAGTGAGATGGGAGGGGTATCTTGGGAATGAATAAATTAGAAGGAGGAAAGAGGAGGCATCTTATAGAGAGGAAAGCTCATAGAGAGGCTTCTACTATGGTCACATTTGATGAAGCTTCTATTGTGCTTCACCTCATTGAAGGGATTCAGATAGAGGAATTTGTATGGAAATTGGTAAGATGCTGAGGAGGATTTCTTGAGTCTTGTCATGCTTGGAAGAGAGGAAGTTTTTTTTTTTTTCAAACAAGGGGATATGAAAATAGCAACAAGTTTTTTTAAATTTGATATGAGAGGGTTTTGATGGAGTCTTTATATATATAATATAAAAAATAAATCATAGCAGGTTGAGCTCGACTTACGGGCTTCTAGCAATCTTTTTACTGATTTCAAATAAGGGAATATGAAAATAGTAAGAAATTTTTTTGAATTTGATATGAGAGGGTTTTAATGGGGTCTTTATATATATAATATAAAAAACAAACCATAGCGGGTCAGGCCAGGCTTACGGGCTTCCAACCATCTTTGTTAAAGCCCAGCTCGAATATGAAATGGGCTAGATTTTTTAGCCCAAGCCGGACCCTTAGGCTTGAAATTCTAGCCCAGGCTCTGCTCGAAAGGCCATTGGGCCAACCCAGCCCATTGACACCCCTAGAGGAAACCCACCCAGTTTCAACATTTTTAATAAGAGGAATATGGTGCTCTAGGGGTATAAGTGCAATGGTACACATAACTCCTATGTGGGACCCACCTAATGCCCATTTAAGAGATCCAAACCTTCCATGCCCATCTAGACATAAGTGTGTTGTGCGGTCCATCTTAATGTTGGGTTTTAACATTAAAAATATTTTCTTTTAAGAATACATAAGTTCTCAATTGCTCATTTTATTAGCCATGAAATCCTAACAACTCTCTTACGTTGGAAACTTTCTATAACTTGGAGAAAGTATTTAATGTGCATGAATCCAACCTATTCATCAAGTAGACCACCCTTTCTTTGGCCTTGAGCTAAAAAGTTAAGTTGATTAAACACCCTCTCAATTTAAAATTATATCAAAACCTCTAAATTTGCATGGTATGGCTCACATGAGTTTTAAAATACTGAAATTTGGTGGGCCCTACACAATTAATGATGGATGTTCCTCCTCATTTTCTATTATGTGTACAACCTAAGTTTTAGATCATCATGATTTTATGCTCTAAGGTGAACATGAGGTAACATATCTGATGGAAGGATTTGCTAGATTGGCCCCATGAGCTCTGAGATAGTATTTATTGAGTGCCTTCAATCTATACAAAATAGGGACCATCGATCTCAGATCGAAAGCATGGTCGATCGATCGAGAAAATCCCAAATATTCTAGTTAACTCTCTAGATAGTTTTAGACTGTCTTGATTGATAGAAAGTCAGGTATTGATTGATCGAAGATATTCCAAGTTTAGTTGTAAACTCTCTGGACACTTTTAAGCATGTTTGATCAGATTGAACATGGAGTGTCGATCGATCGAGGGATCATTGATTGGAGTTGATCGATCGATGGGATCAATCAACGGATGTACGTAAGTTTGTATAAGTGCATGATTTTAGTTTCTAATTCTGTATGGGGTTATATATATACTTGTTAATATGGGATTAAGAAGAAGAGAGTTTGAAGGCTATGGTTTTGAAGGGAGAAAATTAGGATTTTTTAATTTGTAAGTTGTTCCATTTCTTATACTCTTTGTTCATAGTGGATCGTTTGTTGCTTTATGTCGTGGTTTTTTCTGGTAAGGAGTTTTCCACATAAAATCGTTGTGTTCTTTGTACATGCTTATATTTTTCATTCCATGTTGCTTGTGTGATTCATGTCTAAGTTTGCTTCCACGTTCCACAAATAGAAAAATGCCTTTAAAATGTGAAAAGGTACCAGTTGGAATCTAATTCCCGTTAGTGATAAAAGTTCACTTATCGATACAGAACAACTCTTATCACCCAAATGATCTCAAAAAATGCAAAATCAAGCCACATTAGCATTAATGGGAATTCGATTCGTACCGGTCTAGTTTATAAAAATATGATTGATTTTCCTTATTTAGAAGCAAAGAGCATGGTGGGGAAGTGTTAGAGAGCTACTCTTAGGGTGAGAGGAGTGTTTATCTTACAGATTTTGTGAAAAAATCTCCCTTTACTAACTGAAAAGCTGCCTGATTCAAGAGAAAAAGATATAATTTTCGAGAGAAGAAGTTCATTCAAGTTCGGAGTAAGTTTGGAATCAGGGACGCTTGATCACCTCTTTTTTACAAAGAGTATTTGACTTTCCCTTTTCCTTCTTACATCTCATCCAAGTTAACATTTACATTACACACATTTAATTACGTGCATCTTATTATTTTTTTTTCTTTTCCTTTTACTCCGGTTGTCTTATCCTAACGTTGAGCAAAACAACTTCGCATACTAACCCTAGATGTGGTCATTTCTAAAGCTCAGTTAAATCCTTGAAAAATTAAAATCTTAAAGTAAAGACTATATTTTGTATGGGCAAAAAAAGGTACCTAACTCCTTCATTTTTCGTCAGTCGGGGGCACTTAATTGGAATCTTTGGCTGTAAACCAACTGTATCAGTCGCTTGAATTTGAGAATCTTTGATTTCTAACCCTTAAGTGATTTTACAGTTTTTAATCAGTCATGAATTCTAAGCTTTATTTGGCTTATGGTGACTCCAAATTGTTTACATTATTATATTTGAGTCAATACCATATCCTCATCTACGCAACAATTGAAAGAAAGATGAGGAACTAAGGGCACTACCCGTGTGGGAGTGTTCATATACTTGGTTACTCCAGTGGAGACAAGCTAGCCACTAGCCAAGGCTCGACTTGAAATAAGGTATGTTTTGTTTTTCAAATTTTTTTGTAGTTCTAATCCATGTACTTTTCTGCATCTATTTTTTGTTATCTACTTTCTGTTTCAATGGTCCATTGGTCTTGCAATTTATTTTCTATCATCTACTTTCAAATCAAGTAGCTATTGGTCTTGCAATTTGATTGTTGTTATTTACTTTCCCTTCTAGTAATCCATTGGTTCAACGATAAACCTTTTTGTCATTTACTTTCCATTCCTAGTAGTCACTGGTTTAACTTTTGTGTTCTTGTCATCAACATTCCTGTACTTTACTTTCTTTACATTTCTTATAGGGCGAATCATCATTTTTAAGTAAGGTCAACATTAGTTACTTACTTAAGGTATGCGAGCTTTGTTCGAAGATTAATCACCTTCTACAACATATCTAACTAATTTTAGTTACAAAAATTGGTATGAAGTGGCCTCTATGGCCATAATAGTTACATAAACACCTGATGATTGAAATAGAGTAGTTTTAAGGCAAGAAGATGTCAATTGTGTGCCCTGCATAGAAAGATTGGCCTCTTAAATGTCTACCATATTAGCAAATGTTTGCTTGTGTTGGCTTAAAACTTCCAAAACGGTAAATTTCTCATATTTGTGTATTTTCACCACATATTTTCTTCATTGACCTTATTTAGGGCCTATTTAAAATCGAGAAAATGAGAGTGTGAATTTGATTTGGATTTGGATTTGACAAATTCGCAATTTAGAATTTGAGAATTAAGCTACAAATTCATGAATTTAGAAAATCATTTATAAAAGTGACAAAGTATTAATCTGTAAATAATATCTTGTTTTGCAGATTGGCCATGGCTTCCTATGCATTAATGGGAGTGTGGATTTGAAAATCCAATGATTTAGCAAATCCACAATGAAAAATAAAAGAAATTTAAAATCCATGGATTTCAAAAATCCCTATCTTGGATACCCCATCCCAACCAACGCCAAGTGAATGTCTTAATGAACATTGTTTACTTCCAAAAGATTTGTGCCATCCATCTGGTGGGGCTATTGGTTTTGTCTCATAAATTAATTTGATTGAACCCTTATAATTTTCTGGTTGGGAGACTTTTGAGGACTAGATATAGATTGTGAATAAAATAAGAAACCATTTGTATTCCTTGACATAAAATGTTCTATTTAGATGTATGATATTTGGTACATGGTACATACACACTGGGACCAATTGGATGAACAATCTAAATGCCATTCATTTGTCCTACCTTAACTTAGAATGTATTCCACAAATTTACCATAGAATTAAAAGAACGAGGTCAATTCCTCGATAAGGTCTATAGATTATTTTATAATGTAGTATGGGGTCAGTCTATATTGACTTAATGCACACATCTAATCCATCCATAAGGTGGGCCTCTACAAATTTATCCTTCATCCTAAAAATAAGTCCGATCTAAAATACATGTGAGTCTTAACATGATGAATAGTTAGGATCTAAGTGGCCACCATTAAGACCTTCCTGATTGTTTGTAGGGCTAGATGCGTCTTATATATGTCATCTACTCCATTCAAATCAACACCACCTAAATAGTGAGACCTATTGTAGATGGGTTGTTTATTGAAAATCAAATTGATTATCCAATCCTAACTTATGAAAGTTTTCTTTGTTGAATTTAGACACTTAAGTTCTATTCTGCCATCCATTAGATGGGCCACTAATCAACCACTCAGGACCATACTTTCTGTGTAAGTCTTAGGTAATATACTACCTATAGTATGTTGGAATTGTGTATTGAAAAACTAATATACTTTCTCATGCATATAAGTTTAAATTGTGAATCATACCAATCAAATTACTTATTTTATCCACTGGTGATGTCGATGTGATATTGATGATCTTAACCGTAGATCATGATAACTAATAGTCTTAAATAAAAAGATTATAATGCTATGGTTAATAAGTGGAGGTGCTTAAATATATACATGAATGAGGGTTTAAGGAGAGGGATTCCTTTAGATGTCCTTGGAAACTTGAGATTAGACATAATGGTCACTTAGAAAAGGAGAGTGTAGTTAATGGATTTCAATGCCTTGTTATACCATGGCCACGTAGTAGGTTATAAGATGGACTTGTGATTGTAGTCTTTGTTATAATGATGGATGTGGTCATCCTATGTGAAGGGACTAATAACAAGTTACGATCAAAGATCTCCACTCTCGGACATGATATCAAGTCAGTGTGACTTCCCCTACCTCACATAAGAGTATAAGTGTGTTATGGATAAATGCTCCTAATGTTGGACCTATTGGACACTTGCATTGTGAATCAAGATTAGGTCTCTAGATTGTGAGGCTCATCATGCTTGGACTACGATCAACATTGGACTTGATTAATCCTTAGACTTGAGGACATGTGAGGGTTCAAGGTCTTGATTATATGTCATTTGGCTCACTTTAAAGATCATGATGACCAACAATCCTAGATGGAAAAATTAGTATGCTATGGTTAATAAGTAATGATGCCTAAAAATATACATCAATGAGCGTTTAAGTAGAGGGATTCCTTTGGATGTTCTTGGGAATTTGAGATCGAGTATAATAGTCATTGAGAAAGGGAGAGTTGCAGTCAATAGATTTCAGTGCCTTGTTATACCATGACCACCTTGCAGGTTATAAGATAGACTTGTGATTATAGTCATTGTTATAATGATGGATGTGGTAATCCTGTGTGAGGGGACTGAGAACAAGTTAGGATGCTGTCGGGCACAATATCAAGTCGGTGTGCCTTCCCTTACCTCACATAAGAGTATGAGTGTGTTATGGATAAAGGCTCCTAATGTTAGACCTATTGGGCACTTGCATTGTGGATTGATGTTAGGTCTTTAAATTGAAAGGCTCATCATGCTTAGATTATGATCAACTTAAAGATGTATCAGACTTGAATAATCCTTATACATGAGTGTAGACACCCCACCTTCGGTTACAAAGCTGGTCGAGATGGTTGAATGGATGGAGGTCCATACGTCTAAACTCTGTATCTAAACACAATCAAACTCACCCTTGCAAGCCCCAATTCATAGTCCAACTCAAGCCTAAATTCAGTCAACTCACTCCTAAACATTAGCCCAAAAAACCATCCATAGAAAAAATCAGTCCAAATTTTCCTAAAAAGTCAAACTTGGTGAGTCAACCCACTGAGTCAAATCATCGAGTCAACTCACTAGGTCAGCTCATTCCTTACACCCAGTCGACTCACCTTGTTAACCCATCCTTCAAACCTATTTAACTCACCTAGTTCCAATCCAGCAGCTTCGGAACAATTCCGAACCTTGGACCTAAGGATTTCTTACTTCAGGTTCGGAGTTCGTATGCTCCGAAGTTAAAGCAGAGCGTTCGTATGGGCAGCCCTTATCGAGGTTGCCACCTCTCACAGCTATAAATACCCCGTCTCCCTTTCGTTTCCACCATCCCTCAACATCTAAGAAAATCTAAAAAATTCACTTACCATCTCTTCAGCCCGAGAGCTCCGAGTCCATTTCCACCCCTTTTAGTCCATTCCTCCACCAAGGAGAGCCCGAGTGAGTGAAGAGTCTAGCCCAGGTCCTAGCTCAGTCTGACCCCGATTCAAGCTTCTCAAGCTACCTAAGTCCCAATCTTAGCCGCTCAAAGTCAATCCTTGCAATACCTCCGTCCATCCAGCTACTCTTATACTAGTATCATCTCATTCGCATCTAGCATAGTGTTATATTTATTATTCTTTCAACCCTCTGCTTATCATTTCACTACAAGCACTTGATCAGGTCTTAATGTATGCTCTCCGACTCGCCCGGAACTTGTCCATCAGAAACTCTAACTGATTAAACACACATTATGCATCCCGCATAAAGCACTTATTAATTCGAGCATACGCTTTGGGCTTACTTATCTAATTGGAACCTGCCCATCAGAAACTCTTACTAGTCAGACTCATATTCATACATTATATCATCCATGAGAATGCATGAGGATTAGTTCAGACTTTCAAGTATTAGTTAGATTTTGTGAAGTAAAGACCGTACTTCAGGTACCGACAGAGTGGGTGCCTAATACTTTCCCACCCTGTAACTGATATCTCTTACCTTGAATCTCTGACCGTAGATAGAAAAAAGTCATTTTAGAGGAATGAATTCTCGAATTTCCTTATTTAACGTTTCTACAGGGTCTAGCCGACTATAAATCCAAAGTAACTGGTTAGTGGCGACTCTGGTCTTATATGAATATATCCAAACATATCAATCGAAACTCGATTAAAACACGACAGAAAAAGCTCTCGAGAAAGAGGCGAGCCCGTAGTAGTGGCGATTCACGCTCTCAAAAGGAGAAGCGCGGAACGGCGAGCATCCACAATGAGGACCTGTGAGGGTTCAAGGTCTTGATTATATGTCATTTCAGGTCACTTTGAAGCTCATCATGTGATTAATAAAAGAAAAAATTTGGCATATCCATTTGTTAGAATTTTAGAAAATGAAGTAAAATTTAAATCGTTTTAACAATTTAGATTAAGTAATCCTTAAGGATCTATATTTTAATGATTTAAAACTTATAAGACCTAAAATTCAAACTACTCGTTTAAATTTTACTTAAAACAAATGCACGCAATATAAAAAGTCAAATTGTGTTGCAACTCTTTCAATGTAAAAAGTCTCTTCTCAGTATTTCAGATGAAAAAGAGTGGAGAGCTCTTGCTGCAACCCTAGTATAGGGCCAAGGAGAGCTATGCCCACATGCAGTGGACTCACGCACACACATTTGGTGGAGATGAGAGAAAGTTTCTCTCTTTCTGCCTCTTATTTTCTTTTTAAGTGAATTAAGGTTAAGCTCTCTCTTAGGATAAAAACTATTTACAACGAGATATTAGGGTTACAAGCATGTACCACTTATGGTACTACACCACCGTATAATTTTCTATATGCCCTACATCATTAAAATCTTGTGGACTTACCTTATTCATGCATGCACTTCTGATTAAATTCTTTTATTTCCATAGAAGTTCATAAAAAAAACCATGTCCATGCTAGTTAATTGTTACATCATTAGATTTAGACCATTAAATTATTATTAAACATGATAAAAACACTTTTAATAATCAAAATAACTTAACAATTGAAAACATTTAAAAAATTTTTAAGTATTAGGCAAAAAAAAAAAAAAAATCATTTGATAAACCCCTAATTGGGAGACTAGTGGATCTCTTGTTCGCCCATGCATTGATCAACGGATCTTAATAGATGCATCCAATCACACCCACTTTTATTGGCAACTGAGTATTCTTATAAAGTAATCCAAACCATTTATCATTAAGATTCTAGCTCTCATACGTCTATATATAGTTTTAAGGATTAATTAAGTTTCGATTCACCTTTAAGTCTAACATAGTATACACAAATGAATGCACAAATTAGAGACTTAACTTTCATGTTCCAATGCAAGCCTAATAAGTTCAATATGACAATGTATCAATAGCATACTTACACTCTGATGTGAGGTAGGGAGAAGACATACAGTATTTAAGTCATGCCTAATGGTAGAGACTTTTCATCGTAAACTACATCTATTATCATATAATGATTACAAGTCTATCTTAAAATATGAAATAGTCATGATATAACAAGGTATTGAGATTTATAGACTATTAACTCTACCTTGGCTAGAGACCATTAATTGTGTCCAATCTTAGGCTTCCAAGGAAAATAAGAGAAATTATTCATCCACTTAACCTACATTGATGTATGCTTTATGATTTCCATATATTAACTAAGGCATAACAAATTGTCCACGCAAGTCATTTGGTCGTTATAATTTAAGATTGAGATCATTACTGTAATCATGTTCACATGGTTAGTGAATTGAGCTTAACTCCAACACCATAAAAATTTGTTACATTCACATGGGCCAATAAGATATTCATTGATTTTCTATAAACTCACCAATGGCATAAATTTAAGAGATTAGATGTTCATCAAGTAATTTTTCTATTGTGCTAAACACTTAAAAGGTTTTAAAAAGTTTTACAAGTATTTCTAATCATTAAAATTTTATTTTAACCATTAAAAAATTTAATCACACTCGATGATAATCTAATAGTCCATATTGAGAATTAACCACTTGATCTGCATGGGCGTTGCGTCTTTAGTGAATGATGATCATGATGGTAAAAGGATTAGATTGGATTGGATATAAATGCATAGGATAAGTATGGTGACAGGATTCTAATGTATTAAAGCATATAAAAAACTATATAATATTGGTGAGTATCATAACTAGTAATTTTCTAAAATCTTAGATTCCTCTTTATAAATAGATCATATTCAAGGGAAGAGAGCCCTAAAGAGAACAATAAAGAGAGCCTTGAACATTCCCCTTCAGAGTGTCACCTTGTAGAGAGAGACCACTCTCTCTTCCTTGCTTCTTCATCATAGTTCTCACATGTGTGTGATCCACATATGGTGAACATTGCATTGATTATGGTTTCTTAATCAAGATGTTACCAAAATGTACTTAGTGTGAGATTACATCTTTTCTTAATCGTGTTGAGCTAAGATTTAATCAGTATCTCTGTGGATGTATATGTAGGAATGCTTTCTCAACTACACATTTATCGAGATGGATACCATATTGGGTATTACATTACTTGATGAAGCACACACTATGGATATCACTTATATGTCGTCGTGATTAATGGTTAGAGAGCATGGATAATCCCGTGCATGATGCGAATTGCATTCGATGGCTTACTTAACTGGATGGTGCATTAGTCTTGTATGTAATTATGTATCCTAATATAGAATATGGGATACTATAGTTTTTTAAATGTCTTAAATCACATATGTGATTATAGTTAATCCTTTGAGACATTATAGATGGATTGATATAATATGAGTTACATGATTATAATGAAACAAGTTATGTGGAAGTCTCACATGACTTTATCTAATTATCCTAAACTGCTTCGTCTAGTGGGAGTGATTGAGTTGTGTAAAAGGGCATGACTTGACGGGTTTTGTGCCTGTACACGTAAAAAGTGTGCCCTAGCATAAGATATAAGGGATACTCACATAGATTAACTTGTAGCATTAATTTGGTCATGTAGTAAAACTATCAAAGTTGAATGTGATATTTAAAATTATTACTTCTGAGAAGCTCTCATCAAAGAATTTCATTAGCTAGTTTCAAAGCTAGAAATAACCTCCTCACCTTTCCATCACTTAAAAAGTGACAATGAAACATGCATTATTTTTACCAGTTTTACCAAGTGAAAAATAGACAATGTAGTAGCAAAGTGTACATATTGGCCTTTATTTCTGATATGCTTCTCAATTGGTTGTGAAATATGATATATGTAAGGGGACATCCTATTAGAGTTAGTGTTATGAAAAATGAATGTGCAACCTAATCCATTTGCCATATAAATGTGATAGGGTCGATCTTAGCCATTGATGCTGATGACCATAAGTCCTCTTAGACTTATATCGTGTGTGTTAGATAAATCTAATATTTTTTAATTTTATATTTTGTGGGTCATGTAAGGAGTACATAGAACATCCTCTTGTCTCTAAAAAGTTAACATTGAACACAATGGTCACTAGCCATGGAGAGTTTTGTTCCATGGATCTCAATACTTTGATAAGCCTCACCAACATAGATGCTTGGGACACATCTCTAGACATTATTCATGGAGATGTATAGTCATCTTATGTGAGGTAATTGACTTGGGTTAGAATGGAAGGTCTCCACCATTGGGAGCCAACTTGGTGTTAGTTGTGTCTTTAGCCCTTATCCTATATAAGAGTGTGAGTGTACCATGAATATAGGATCTTACTTTGGATCTTGAACACTTACATTGGTAGACCGAAAATTAATAAAATAGTTTAGAGTCACTAGTCTGGGCTTACGTGATCAAAGACTTGATAGTGCATATAAGTTGATTAATCTTTAGACTTGAAGACATGCTGAGGTCTTGATCTTAACTAAGTTGGTTTGATTCACTTTATAAGATTTATTAAAGGCTATTAAAAGTAGATAATGCTAGGTACATCAATCAAAATTTATTAATTCTTACATAGGCTAATAAGGAATATACTCAATTTACTATGAGACTTGTGTAGGGCTAGATATGATTAAATTGGACTCATCTAGTGGTTTTACCGTTGGATCCAACACTTGAAATTTTTAATTAGCTTTAAAAAAGTTTCTAAAAGTTAAAGTTTTATTTTAATATTTGAAATTATTTTAATTATACTTATGATGATGTGGTGACTCAAATATAATAATCCACTACTTGATTAACATGGGATCCGAATCTATAATAAATGACCTAGACAATGGAATGATGAGATTATGAGTTTGTGGCATGTATATATGTGGTAGATCAAAAAACTTTATTTACAGTAGGGTACATTGAAGTCCATAGGAAAGTGGAGCATCATACAATGTGCACCTTTGAAATAATAATTCCTCTTTAAATTGATTCTATTGTAAAAGGAGAATATAATAAGAGAGATAGATCTTGGGCATCACCCCCATCAGGTGACCCATCTTAGAGAGAAAAGTATGAGAGAAGGAAGATTCTTCTCCCTTACTTTGCCTCATCATTAATATCATCTTCTTTGTGGTTCTCTTGTGTAACAGTTAACATTACCCTTGGCTCCTATTAGAGTTTGACATTATCTCTTCGGATCCCTATATTTGTAATAGATTAAGGATAAACCTTCTAGGTTAGACAATTTATATTGACAATTTCATTGTTGAAAATGTTTATATGCGATTAGTCACACACGGGTAAGATCTAAATCATCTATTTGGTTTGACAATTATAAATTTTTTATTGTATGGGACACGTCATTCTTAGAAATTGGCTCCATTAAGAATCATGTAAATAATGTGAATCCACTGTGTATACACTCAATGGACCCAACACATCTTCCTCGCCTTAAAGGATATGTTTGATTCCTAAGTCATTTTATAAATTCATGCCATTGAAAGGAAACTATATAACATGAGACTAGAGAAAGAAGCTTCAATAGATATGTATTAAAAATGTTTGAGATTACAAATGACTTGAAGATGATTAGAGCTATCAAAGAAAAGTCATAATAATGAATGCAATTCTCGCCTCCTTCACTTCCATGTATATCACATTCTGGATAACTATAATATGAATGAGCTTAAATACATATAGACTCAGCCACACATTTGGTGCTCTTTGAGGCCAATAATAAGATTAAGAAACTATCATCAGCTCATTTGATTGAGAGATTATCTATTAACAAGTTTAATCCTAAGAAGTGCAAGAGGGGTGGTTATAAGGATTGGGTAAACAATCTTAAAAGAGCAAAGGTCACACTGCAAAAATCAGGTAAAGGAAAGTCAAGGAGAAATGACAAAGAAAATAAATATGGTTGTTGACACCATGGGAGGTTCGATCACTTTAAGAATGATTATTCAAAAGGTAACTTGCTCGGAAGACAAATGTTGGTAAAACCCTCTCCTCTCACTTTTATGGGATCTCATGAATAAAAAACAATATATTATTTGATAATCCTGATTGTGTTAATACAAAATGTAAAAAAAAAAATACAAGAAAAAGTGAAGAGAGAGCAAGCATGTATAGGTCGAGAGTTGAGCGATATGAGACTACGAGTATTGATGTAGAATAGAGCATTTGGAGGATTTTGGTTATGGTCTATAATGTAGTCTTACGTACTCTAGTTTTCAAGTTAAAACTAATTTACTCACCATTCATTTAAGAAATAGTAGGTTAATCATGCATGATGATTGGCTATAATTTTTCTTTAATATTTCATATTTGGTGTTTTACTTTTGTCTTGTGATTTTTATAATTCGTGATAATGATGCGGTGTGAATTGATTCTTTTCTCTCTCAAATGATTCCAATGATAGGGATTGAGTTGTATAATTCATCCTATTGTTCTTAGAGAGATGAATGCATTAAACACATGATTCGTCAAATTACATCTAATAATAAATTTCTTGAATAATAATGAAAGAATTGCACTAATGTCTTATGTGGATGTCTATAATGATGGAATTGAATCTAGTTGCTCAGTTCATTTAATCAATGTTTGTCAACCCCAAGTGTAGGGCTACGATGTAATAATAATTTGGGTAGAGACCGAGATCGTCCTTAGAGATTTATGTGAGTATTCACAGGACTTTCCCAAAATAACTTAGAATTGAGATTGAATTAAGAATTAAATAAAAAATTTGAATTGGATGGAGTGAATTGTGATTAAAACAGTAAATAGAAGTAGATTCAATAAGGTAAAAGGCATTAGAGCGCCGACGATCCACTTATAGTCCTCTTCAATGCATTGATTCATTAGGCTTTTAATACACATCTGAAATTAGAGTTCCATCCTATCCAGTCAGAATATGATGCGGTTAAATTAAAGTAATTTGACATAGATAATCGTTCATTGATCTAGTTCACACTTGAAGCGTAGGTATTGGGCATAGGAAATCCAATTCCTTAAAATTATACAGGCTAATTCTCTCACAAAACACACAAGATCATAATCATAGCCTTCCTCTAATCCTATTATGTGATTAGAATAGAACTATAACTGGAGCTTGAATTAAACTACTATCAATCAACAATTTCATCCATCTCAGATTTAGACAAAAGATAAGAACTTGGCTTTGAAACAGTTTTCACATTAAGAATCATGTTCTAGATTACAGGGAATTCAAAGTAACTATCATGCTCGTAGATTATGATAGATCAATGAATTATATATATCTAAACAATGCAAAACAGGTAAGTAAACTAAAATTAGAATTTCTAAGCATCTTATGAGCCCTTAGTCATCATAAACAAAAGAAGAACTAGAACTAAAACTCCATTCAAAGTAGAATCAAATCTTGTTCAACATTAAAGCATAAAATAAAACTTAGGTTGAATCAATATAATGAAAATAAACTAAAAGCTTCACCTCTTAGCCCTAGCTAAGAGGTTTTAATTCATCTTTGACATTATTGAACTAAATGTCAGAAAAAAACATAAAAAGAGAACTGGAACTAGAAGAAAACTTTAAATTTGAAGTAGAACTCCTCCATTAAAGCCTTTAACCAATTCTCCACGTCCTTAATATCTTTTAGAATAGAAAGAAGTCCCCTTTATATAGAAAATTCCGCCATTGACTCGATTTGCGTAAGGATTTATGCACTTGGACCTTGTCTTCAATGGGTGCTTCGATAGACTGAAAGTCACTTCGATTGATCAAACTTTAGTCCAGAGAGTTACAAATCTATCAGCCCATTGACGATGGATCGAAGTTTATTTTGATGGATCAAAAAGTCTTTTACGATGGATCGAACTTATCATGACGGATCAAAGTTTTATCTAGAGAGTTGTTAAAAACTTTGGTATTTCAAGTATGTCCAATGAAACCTTCGATGGATCGAAGACTAATCGAAATCAATTTACGATGGATCGAAGACGAATCGAAGTATCAATTGAAGCTGTTTGTTTCTGCACTTGTTGATTTTTTAACTCCGAACTTTCTTCTACTTAAATTCTTATTTTCTTTTCTTCTTTGCTTGCTTACAAGTTAATTTCCCATCATGTGTAAATGACCTTTCTTAAGCTCATTTCATTCAAATTTCTCTCTTGTTTCTATAATTCTGAAAATATTCTAAAGTTCATCTTTAAACATATTTTTTCATGTAATATGAGCATGGAATTGGGGATAAATATACACAATTTTAGGCTTAACAAAGGATAGTTATCACCACTTATGAATTAGATGATGGTGATATAGAGCTAAATGTCTGGTGGTATCATATATCGATAGTCTATAAATCACAAAAGAGACCTATTCCCACATGAGATGATAATCTTTATATGGATGAATGACATATTGATCCCACCTTAATCATGACGTTAAGTAACTAAGATATTAATCACATTACATGTAAGAGAGAGTCACATTATTAGTATATATATTTTCTTATATTAAAAGGTTGATTTTGAGGCAATACTCAAATGATATTAACCTAGTCATATCACTTAGAAATGGTTGCTAACATGCGTGATTAATTTGTTAATTCTGAAACCATATGGTGATGTGAATCGTTTTGTTAATTCTGAATCCATATGATGAACTGAATCGTTCCTTACCCGAGGTGTTAAAACTGAATCGTGAATGATGGAAGATTCGTTTGGGTTTCGTTTGGTTTGAATTTGTATTTCAATTTCTTTTTCTTGCGGATCGGAGAATTCATAGGCATTCACAAACAACGTAACTAAGTACACAACAAATAAGGCGCAAAGATGATTTTTTATTTTCAAAGATTCTAGATCCTTTTATATTTCGGGTCATAGATCAGCACGAGCCCTTAATCACATCAAATGATCGATGACCCTTGATTAAAAGGTAAAGACTATCAGCGGGGACTATGTCTTTGATGTATTTCAAGCCATTGAGGGCCAAGTTAAGCTTTGTATGGAAAGTACTATCTTTTTGGCAGGTTGAAGGCCGATGTCCCATGTTGTTTCGAGTTTGAGTTGAGAGATCACTAAGCAATAGTCGACTGGTGCAACACTAGACTTACTCATGTCGTCGAGATGGGGAGCGCGGGAAGACCAGACTATGACTGTGAGCTCGAATTGCTCAACCGACAGAGGCTGATTCTAATGTATGGTATATGACCTGTTATAGGATAGCTGTCCTTAAGCCTTGACTTTGTATTTAAAGTTTTTTTAGCATAAATTTGTAAAGTTTTTAGTGGTAGATCATAGTCCTCTTTTGATATAGCAATGCCTTAGATCGGGGGCCATCGTACAATTATATGACAATGATTGTGCATTCCAGGTAATGTATGATCCGTTTACAGGCTTTGAATCTTAGGTATCGAGCAAATTGATAGCGCAATGGAGTTGATTGGGCTACTTATAAGAGACGAACTAGATAATGCAATAAACAAGAAGCCGAAAGGGGGGTGCGTCGGGTCCAAGGGGTCTAGTGCATGCCAACATGGGGCTGCTGTATAAAAGGATGGATGTGCCACCTGATTTAGTGGATGCGCTGGCCGGCTTGGCTCATGTGCCATCTTAGCTCATTTTTAGGGTTTTAGGTATTATGTTGGACATGCCAGTATGGAATTGACAGGCGTCAGACCCTTTATGGCTTGTATGGGGTTCGTTTTCGACAATTTGAACGCCTTTGAGTGTGCTACATGCATTGACCCCTTTGGTGGATGCGTTGATATTCCAACTCCTTAGGTTACTTTCTTTTGTAAGTACGCTCGAAGTCTGGTGCTTTGCGCACATGCGGGCGTCGAAAAAAAGGATTCCAGGAGCTCTTGGTGAGGATTTTGATAAGGTCTGAAGGATTCTAATGAGTAACAAAATACCCAACGGTTGCAAGGGTGCTCTCTTGTACTCTCCAGATTGTCTTGTTAGTGAGGCAATGAGGCTTTTATAGCCTGAAAATCGTGGAAGATAAGCTTGTGCAATCTTGACACGTGTCGAGCATCTGCTTTATGCCTGAAAAGGGGCTTAGTGCATCCACTTTACAATGTGTTGAAAGATCACACTAAAAATGGTTCGGCGCATCCATTTTGGAGCTCAATGCATCCATATAGGAGGGGCAGCGCATCCGCGCCGGGACTTAATCTTTAAGCCTTGGCCACACGACCGTTTTGGGCCCAACGCATCCATTAGCGCCAGCCATGTGCGGTGCAGATGGTGTTGTGTTTTTTTACTTCTCCATGTTGTAGGCCCCATCTACCAAAGAGGACACATGCGCCAACCCTATTTGGCCGGTGCATGCCCATGTGGTAGGTGGCCTCTTCATCTGGTTCGGTTTCAAAATGGGCTCCAAATTTACACTGGGTGGGATCCGATGTATCCACCTGCGCCTATCTGCTTGCATTAGTTCTCGTGTTGTTTTTCTCGCCCGTTCGTCTTCCCATGTGACGTTTTCGCTCCTTTAAATCGCCCTACCTTTTAGCGCATCCACTATTTTGGACCCTAACACCAGGTTGTAGGGAACTTAGTAACTTTCATGTACTAAATGAGACTTGACACGGTATGTCTCAGTCAATGGGAGGAAAAATTATATTGTAGTAATTTAATTTATAACTTATATTAGAGGATATTCGTGTTAGAACAACCTTAATCTATGTATGACTTGGATCCACTTAGATGGATGTGCAATTTCTCTTCGTAATATATAAAATATTGAGTTGTTCATGTCACTCTTATGGTAATACTGTCTAGTTTAACATGATATATGTTAATCAG
The DNA here is from genome assembly GCA_003013855.2 of Liriodendron chinense. Classification (NCBI taxonomy): domain Eukaryota; kingdom Viridiplantae; phylum Streptophyta; class Magnoliopsida; order Magnoliales; family Magnoliaceae; genus Liriodendron; species Liriodendron chinense. The sequence continues at coordinate 390,297 of PVNU02002470.1, forward strand.
TTCCATGATAACCTAAGTGTGTAAGATGCATGAATTTATCCTTTTAGTTGATCATAGAGTTCTTAAGCGAACTAGAAATTATCAGATGATTGTGATATGATCATGGATTAAATGTACACTATAAATGTAACAATATATAACCGATGTCTTACATAACCTAATCCTAGACTATAGTTAATTACATATTATAAATAGTGGAAGTTACCATTAAAGATATTGTGTGGACTTTCATGAGAGGATTGATATAAATCCTCAATCTTTTTTTTATATTATTAAGAAGTCTTCTTTGGCAAGTGGGCTTGAGGGACTTAAGCACAATTAGTTTTAGGATAAATGGAAGATTATTGGAGCTATGCCCAAGAAAATTAATATGAACTTAGTCAACTGGTGTCGTGGATGTGATTTTGATGATTTTAGTCTAGATCATGGTGACCAATAGTCTTATATGGAAAGATTGTTATGCCATAATTAATATATGTGGGTGTCTAAATATATATATGAATGAGGGTTAAAGTAGAGTGATTCTTGTGGATGTTATTGGGTATCACACCCTAGATTTCAACACTCGAGCATTCTCGACTCAGTTACCTAGTCATAGTCATGGGTGTAACTTGCTACATGAGCTAAATAAAATCAATACATTTATTTTAACTATTCAAGAATAATATAAATATAAAAATGATATTATCAGTTAAATAAAATAAAATAAAAAGAATTTTCAGTATACATCTACTTATTTGAAATAAAATTTATATGAAAAGAAAATGAATAAATCTATTCTTTATTCTCTTTTTTTCCCTTTGGCTTTGAAATAACTTTCTTGAGATCACAACTTCACTCTTGGATATGACAAGTCTGATGTTCATCTTGAATGGTTAAATCCCAACTTGGTGAGCTATAAGCCCAGTAAGTAGTTTATGTGCTTGCTTTTACAACCAGACATGATCCAAATATATGGTCTACAAAGATTTCTAATATAAAGAATGTACGCATGAATGCGTTGAATGCATGTAATATTTCACAAAATCTTTGTAGGACAATCTATTAAATAACCAAAGCCCAATCTCTTTCATCTCAGCCTACCAACACCTGTTCTGTCTGTATGAGTCAATCTTTAACACGTGATGTATTCTAAATATATATTGTGTGCAATCGCCTGACCTAGATTCGTGAGTGATCAAATTTGAGTTGGTTAAACTCCTATCCCATCCAACCTGTAGTTTAGAAATGGAACCCTTAATAGGTACCATCTAGGGGTAGGTACTCACATCCTAGGACATCATCCTATACCATCTAATTTAAGGGACACTCATTCTCCGAGTTATTTGGTGTTCACATATAATAAATGCTATTTTTATTTATTGGTGTAATCACACATTTTCTCAAAATGTACACACTTTCTAAACATTGCATCGATATGGATAAGATTTTTAAAACATAATAATAAAGAGAACAATATCATCAATACATGAGTCATGATATGCATGCAGATATTATTATCCGTGTTTGTGACTACTTACCCATAATACAAAGTTCGTGTTTGAATAATGCTTCTTTTTTTTTTTTTTTTACATTCATTTGGTGCCTCCTTAATTTATCTTATCGCATCATTCTAGTGGTCTAGTGTGTTTTTCTATTAGCCATTGTTAAACCCAAAGACTAACTAATAAAATAGAATTTTCATTTAAATTTTATAGCTCAATTACAAGATCATTAAATTCGACACACAACCACTAAATCAGGGTCGTCGATCAAGATTAATAGTGTGATTTACACACCTAACATTAATCGAACATCTTACCCTTAAGACAAACTCTACAAGTTAAGGAAAAAACTAAGTTTATTAAGTAAGATCATTGGATGATAGAATCCATCCAATTTGACTGTTCATTTCATTCATATCATAATATGATGGTTCAAATAGGCTAGCTTGTTAGATTGAGTAAATTCTAAAGTCGAACACCCATTTAGTCGAATTGATTGTCCAATTGATGGTTAAATTGCTTTCTTAACAGTTATGAATTTTCTCTTTTTATAGATAGTCAGAATTTTAATGATCGCAACTCCAAAAATTTACTTTAAAATCACCTAATCATGGGTTCTATTACATATATGAGGTAAGGTTTATTCATTATATATTTATATGTGTTGAAGTCTATTAGGATAATACATTTAGGACATGTGTTGCCCATCTACACAATATATGCAAGGGATGGTTCCTCAACTTATTTTAATAATTTTCAAAACTAAAATACATATTTATTTTTATGAAAGTGCTTGTGGTGGGGTCCACTTATAGAGTATGACACTAGTGGCCCACTAGTCATGACAAATAAGTGAGTTCATTACCCTACATCATTCTATCTTACATGTTTAGAATTACCACATTCATTATGTGATTTTTTGACAAAGTGGACTTTAATCTATTGATCATGATCTTGGGGTTAGACCTGCTCATAATAAGATTTTCTGATGCATGTGGAGTTTACCTCTATGGTAATATGTAGTTAGATTTATATGTTACATACCATTTAATGTTTGTGGGGCCCATGACACCATCAGAAAATAAGATAAATATCATTCAAGAGTTAAAATTAAAATTGTAAATAAGCATGTTGCATCATGGTGAATATACATACATTAAGACGAGTCCACTTTCCAAAAATTCATTACACATGGGGCCCACTTAACTGAGACACAAGGGTAGCAAGTGGAGCCCGACACGACAGACTACATGGTAGCATATTGGGGCTTGCAAGGCTGTCTACTGTGGATAGCGTGTGGGGCCCTCACAACTACCCATGTGGTAGCGTACTAGACCCACATGGTTTACAACAATGGACAATGTGTGGGGCCCACACGCTAGCCCACTGTGAATAGTGTGTGGTCCACATGGTTGCCGCTCACATGATAATGTTCTGGGGCCGACACGGCCCAAAGTGGAGCCTACTCTGGCCTTGGTTCGATTTCTCAAGGGTGTGGTCCATCTCGATGTACATAAGGCCCACCCGGTAATCATTATGATCACGTGCGATCTATACCATTAAAATTTAAGAAAATGATAATTTAGGCTAAGAGATTAACTATTAGATGGTGATGATGGATGCAAGTGCATCCCTTAGATTATCAATAACTCTTTATCTCTCTCTCTCTCTCTCTCTCTATAGTTTTTGGGCATGAGATCAATGGGGGGAGGGGGTTGCTCACTTTATATAGGCACCAGGAGCTTAACTTCTTCCCATGAGATGAGGGATCTTATCCCTTAATCTTTTTCTTTCAAATTCAAAGAAGAGAGAGAGAGATGATGATGATAATTGGTTTTATGTGCATGAGGTGTGTGTCTAACATACACGTGCCATTTATGTGCACTATCTAAACATGACCTGCATGATTAAGTGTTATGGATATGATAAGTACTTCATGATGCTGTACATAGTGGTCACATCATACATGAAGAGATAATTCACGATAATACAATTTATGTGAAAGTGCAATACATGTGGTTCAATATCATGAGAGTATACCTATGATCATTGTTATTCACTATTCATTCTGGCCACACTTGTGACTACATGATCATCTTAACTATATATCATATTGTGACTACTATAAAGGAAGTAATGCTATACTTATATCATGTAAAGATAGATAATCAATGATAAATATCTAAGAAGTCTCTACCATTAACTTATAAAATATATGATTTCAAACCAAAATATGACAAATATCATAAAATACATGATGATATTACATGGATCAAGTGAATCAACAATTGTTTTCTTTTAATCTAGAAGATTTATCTATTAGATAACATTTTAACGACTCACTTGAAAATTCAACGGTTGTTTATAAGTTTTGATGGTTTGAATCAATGATCCATGGTGTGAATTGATGATCCAACGGACGGATCGTCTTAGATTTGGAATAGATGGGATCAATGGTCCATCTAATGATCGGTTTCAATTATAACACTTGAGAAAAAAAATTACAATATAAAAGTTAAGTGTATTACATTAGGAACTTAAGACATAATGATTACAAACCAAAGGAGATGTGTGGTCCATGAATTGCAGTGCTTCATTATATCATGACCACTTAGTGGATTGTAGGACATACTTATTGAAGTCATCTTGCGTAAGGGGACTAATGACGAGTTAGGATGGAAGGTCTCCACCATTGGGCACGATGTCAAGTCAATGTGCCTTTGTCCTATCCTATATAGGAGTGTGAATGTAAAATAGATAAGAGCTCTTGATGTTAGACCTACTAGCTAGGCATTTACATTAGTGGATCAAGGTAAAGTATCTGGACTGAGATCCATTGGTACCAATAGTTTTCTAAACACTCACTTATGTATTAGATTCAGGAGATCAAATGATCATCAAATAATTATTCTACTAGGTCAGGTACTGAAAAGATTTTAAAAGTGCTTTCAATAATTAAACTTTTGCTTTTATTGTTAAAAAGGTTTTAGCTGCACTTAATAATAATTTGATGGTCTAAATCTAGATAGTTATGATAATGGAAGGATTTAATTGGATATACATAGATGTCTGCAATAAGGTAGGATCATAAGATTTTAATGTAGTGGGGTATATAGAAGATTATAGGGTGGTAGAGTACTATAATTGGTGTTCCCTTAAGCCCTAGCTTCCTCCTTAGAGAGAGTAATGGAAAGAGCTTTGAATGCCCTCTCTTCTAGGTGTCACCTTTTAGAGAGAGAGAGAGAGAGAGAGAGAGAGAGAGAGAGAGATCACCTTCTCTTCCTCCCTTCTCCATCACCCATCCTAAAATGTGTGGGGTTCACCAAGTTGATGCCACACGTTTCTCTTGGCCCTACCCAAAGGCTAATGTGTTAACTCTCATCTCTCCTTCATTTATGATAGATTTAGAAGAGACTTCGTAGGTTGAAAGATCAACAACAATAAGATCAAAGTTCACCAAATAAGTTCTTCGATCCGATAAATCCTAGCCTTAAGATTTTATTATTTCTTCTCTAAACAAAAATAGCCTCGTTTCAACACTGAGGTCATGGTATCGATTCCTATAATGGGGGTGGCTAACATTGTGATGTGACTAACAGGGTTGGGCGGGTGTACTACCAATGGGGTGTGTGAACTAACCCATAAAAAAAAAAAAAAAAAATTGAATATATCTAAATAAGGGATCCATAGGAGTAATCACAAAATATTAACTTTTTTGAATTTTTTTAATTCTGATTTGTTTCTAAACTCTAACTGTGTGCCCATTATTTAGGTGGTTAGGATTTGAGTCATATGTGCATTAGGAAGCCAACCTCAATACTAGGTATAACGTATATTACCGCGCTAAGGTTTGTTTGGATTGTGAATTACATCCGTAATTTGCAGTAAATGTGTCATAAATACAATTTTATCATGATTAATTAAGCATGTATTTCAAAGGTCAAATGCAAAGTATCAGGTGATGTGGATTATAATTTTACATTGCATTAATTGCCTAATAAATCTTTATCCAAATGTGTACATCAGTATATTTTTATTTATAATTTGACATTAAACTAATGTAAAAGCACCCTCATTACACTTTTACCAACATAAACCAAATACATGCAATATTTTCAGGAGACTCATGTGGTAATTTACAATAATTGTACTTTTACAACACATTACCATACAATTCTCAATCCAGACAAGTCTAAAGTGAAATAATCACGTACTAAACATGACAATCAATGCATGCACTCATTTCTTTCACCCCAATAAGTCCAATGCACAGAAATCCGTGAAAAGGTGGGCCACACTATTACAACCCCTGGGTATGAAAAATCAGGCCAATTCACTGATCGAGTGTGAGACCACGTGAATATCACTGGACAACAGATGATATGATTGATCAGTTTACTGTTTGGCCGATCTAACCAATTTGTTTGCCTGATTTTTATACCAGGTGATCATCATGGTGTGGCTCACCTTTTCCACGGATCAGATATTCTAAACATGTGGGTCAGCAGTATTAGATCCTCTCTTCTCAGTCAGGTGGGAGTAACGCTGAGTTTGGTAGGACATAGATTTTGACAAATGTGTGAGCATTGATTGAAAAATAAATAAATTGTCAGCATAAATTTTGGAGTATCCCTTGCATAAATGGGAGCCGATTCGGTCTGGTGGTGGTAACACTGAGTTTGGTCAGTCATTACCATGGGGTCCACCTTAATATATGCGTTGCATATCCACATGGTCCATTCATTTCGCCAGCTCATTTTAGGGCATGGGCTAAAAATTGAAGCAGATCCATGTCTAAGGTGAACTACACCACAGGAAATGGTGATGATTGACCATGAAAAATTTCTTGTGGGCCACAAAATTTTTGAATCAAGCTGATATTTGTATTTTATCTTCATCCAGGTCTTTGTGACCTTACCAACAGGTTGGATGGCAAGTAAACATTATGGTGGGCCCTTGGAAATTTTTAATAGTGGGGTTTCAATCACTGCTGTTTCCTGCGATGTGGCCCACCTGATGTTTGGATCGGCTTAAATTTTGGATTCACTTCCTAAAATAAGCTGACACATCGGATTAACGGCCTGGATATACAACATATACATTAAGGTAGGCCCAATATACGACATAACCGAACTCCATGTTACCCCAACTTATTGAATCCGCCCCCAGCATCAGTATTCTTTTTCGGTGAGCGGATCAGGTGCGGTGAGTACGCCCCCAAAATCGGGATTTTCACTGCAATAACCCCAGGTGTGGTAATTTAAAAAAAAAAATGGAGAAGATCAAATCTCAGTGGAACATACAGCAGGGAAAGTGATGATGGAAGCCCTGCCATTAAAAACTTCTTAAAGCCCACACTCATGTTTACGTAATGTTTAATTTCCATCCAACCTGTTGATAGGGTCAAGAAAACCTGAATGAACGGAAAAAGAAAATACCACCTTGATCCAAAACTTTTGTAGCCCACTAATAATCAATCACCACTGTTTCCAATGGTATGGATCACCTGAGAATTGGACCTTCTTCTTTTTTGGCACGTGCCCTAAAATGATCTGGGAAAACGGATGGACGGATTTGATTTAGAATACATACATCATGTGGGCGCATGGTAGGTGCCGAAATATCTCGGTGTGAAGCCGGTTTATCCGTTCGGACCGTTTCCCAGTTTTAGCGGCGAATCCTCGTAATAAGTATTCTCCGCCAGATTACGCGGGAAGCGTATTGCCTCCTGCCACCGCCTGGATTATGACGCGGATTAGCTACTTGAGTAGCTATCTAGCTAGTGAAGTGACGTCACCAACTTCTGTGGGCCCCACCATGATGTATGTGTTGTATCCACACTGTCCATCCATTTAGAGAGATCATTTCAGGGCATGCGCTAAAGAATGAGACAGATCCAAATCTCAAGTGGACCCCACCAAAGAAAACAGTGGGAATTGATCTCCTACCATTAAAAACTTCTTGGGGCCACAGAAATTTTCGATCAATATTTGTGTTTTACCTTCTTCCATGTTTTCGTGAACTTATGAGCAGGTTGGATCTCAAATAAACATCATGGTGGGCCTTAAGAAGTTTTCAACGGTCGTATTACCGTCCCCACTGTTTTCTTTGGTGGGGTCCACTTGAGATTTGGTTCTGTCTCATTCTTTTGTTCATTCCCTGAAATGATCTCTCCAAATGAATGGACGGTGTGGATACAACACATACATCATGGTGGGGCCCACAGAAGTTGGTGACGTAACTTCAGTAGCAAGATAGCTACTCAACCTGTCAGTAGCTAATCCGCATCCTATATAATCCTGTCCAGACAGGAAGCGGATTGGCTGGTTGGCTGGTTCACCCTACAGGAGGTTGCTGGTGTAGTGATGTCATCAAGTTCTGTGAGTCCCACCATGAGGTACTTGTTATATCCAAACCGCCGGTCCATGGTTTGGGATCATTTTAAGGCTTGAACCAAAAAGTAAGACAGATCCAATAATCTAGTGGACCATTCTGCAGAAAGCAGTGGGAGATTGAACGTATACCACTGAAACCTTCTTGGAGGTCCCAGAAGTTTTGGATCAGTCGGATATTTATTTTTACCCTTCATCCAGGTTTGTGTGACCTTATGAACAGTTTGGATGACAAATAAACATCATGGCAGACCCTGGGTATTTTTTAATGGTGAGAATCATTGTCCCACTGCCTTTAGTGGTGTGGTCCACTTGAGTTTTGGATATGACTCATTTTAGGTATCATGCACTAAAATGATCTCGCTAAATGAATGGACGGTTTGGATATACTTAATACATCATTGTGGGGTTCACAGAGCCTTAATCTTCTTTGAACCGTTCGTACAAACACGGTGCTCGAGGTCCGCACTCGCTATTCCGTCCAGACAAAGCCCTGTGGAGCTTACTGTAGTGTATTAATTTTATCAACGCCGTTAATTAATTTTTTCAGGTCATTTTAGACTATGAAACAAAAAATGAGACAAATATAAGTTAAAGTTGACCACAAAGTGAGGATTGAACTCCCACCGTTAAAAAATTCTTGGCAGGCACAGAAGTTTTAGATCAAGGTGATATTTCTTGTTTTGCCTTAACCCAGGTCTATATGACCTTATGAACAGGTTCGTATGGCAAATAAACATCATGTTGGCCCTAGGAAGGTTTTAATGGTGGGTGACATTATCAACACTGCTTCCTATGGTGTAGTCCACTTTAGATTTTTATCTTCCTCATTTTTTTTAGTCATGCACTAAAATAATTAAAAAAAATAGATGGACGGCATGGATAAACGCATACGTTACAGTGGCCCCCATAGAGCTCTGCCTCGACGGATTATTGTCCCTGCTGAGGCAGGACGCAATCCGCTTCCGACCAATATCTCTAAAAATCCGAGTCGGCACGCGACGGCGATTCGCGCGTGTGATTCCCCGTGCAATTCCATGGTCTACATAGATTCGTGTGACCCAAGGCCACGAGACAAAAGGTTCCCTCGGCCCGCTGTGATGTGTGTACCACATCGGTGCCGTAAATCATCTATGACATATCATTTTAGGACGTGATCTAAAAAATTAGGCCGATCCAAAACTCAAGTGGGACACACCACAGGAAAGAGCGGGAATGGAGAATCATGCCATTAAAAGGTGAGCCAGAAAGTTTCGAGTGGTCAGTGTCCGCCTAGCTAGGAACGGACAGGATCTCTGAGGGACTACCGTGATGCATAGGTTTTATCCACACCGTCCATCCATTTTTCCATATCATTTTAAGGTACAAGCCCAAAAATGAGGTAAATCTAAGGATCAAGTGGACCACTCCACAGGAAACAGCGGTGAAAATGACACCCATCGCTCAAACCTTCCTAAGGCCCACTGTGGTTAATTTCCATCCAACCCTTTCATAATTTCATAAGGTCACGTAGACTTGGATGAAGAGGAAAAAAATAATAATAAAATAACAACTATCAGCTTGATCCAAAACTTCTGTTGCCCACAAAAAGTTTTCAACTATATATATTTAATCTCCACGTTGTGGTCCAGTTGAGCCTTGTAACTCTCTCATTTTTTGGCTTGTACCCTAAGATCATATAGAAAAATAGATGGACAGTGTGGATGAAACCCATACATCACAGTGGCCCCTGTCCGTTCCTAGATAGGGTCTGATGAGGGTAGTACCCAATCTGCATCCATGTTCACCACGTGGTGGGGCCACTTGTAAAAGCTAATGTCACTGGCGAATCCTCGCAGAACTCTCATCTTCGTATTTAGTAAATACGAAGATAAGAGTCATGGCCAAAAATAGCAAATACTAAGCATATAAGAGAAAGGACGCCCTAGCGTCACATTTTCCTAATAACCGTAACGTTGCATTTTCCAAATAGCAATAAACATGTCATCTCCAGCCATTTCCATGCTCCCTTCGGACATTCAAGGTATTCTCTTCTCTTCTCCTTTATCATTTGATTTCATGGCAGGGACCAACGCGGTTTGGCTACTGACTCAGCACTAGCTAGCTAGTTTCTAAGCTTTGTGGGCTTACCATGATGTATGTGTTTTATCCATGCAGTCATCTATTTTTCTAGATCATTTTAGGGCATGAACAAAAAATGAGGCAGATTCAAACCTTCTGTAGGCCGCACCAGAGTAAACAGTGGGGATTAGATGCTTACTGCTGAAAACTTTTGGAGGCTGCAAAAGTTTTGGAACAAGCTGATATTTGTGTTTTCCATCGTCTATGACTGTGTGACCTTATCAACAAGTTGGATGGAAAATAAACTTTACAGTAAGCCTAAGAAGTTTTTAAAGGTGGGCGTTCAATCAAATATTGTTTCCTATGGTGTGGTCCACCTGAGATTTGGATCCGCCTGGTCTTTGGGATCATGCCCTAAAATAAGATGAAAAAAATGAATGGACCGCATGGATAAAGCACATACATCATGGTGGGGTCCATAAAGCTTTGAAACTAGCGAGCAAGATAGTCTTCGGGTCACTAGCCAAACTGCGCCCAATGGGAGTCCAAAGGGAACGCGGATTGCATATTGAGTAAACTTTGTGGAGCCCACTATGATATATGTGTCTTATCCATGTTATCCATCGCTTTTATCAATCATTTAAGGGGCATGAGCCCAAAATTGAAACGTATCCAAAGATCAAGTGGAACACATTACGCAACATGGTAGAAATCCACAAAACAGTGGATCAAGATGATACTTGTGTTTTCCCTTCATCCATGTCTGTGTGACCTTATGAACAGGTTGGATGACAAATAAGCATAGCTATGGCCCCTAGGAAGGTTTCAACTATGAATGTCATTATCCCCATTGCTTCTTGTGGTGTGTTCCACTTGAGCTTTAGATATGCTTTAACTTTGGTCTCATGGCCTAAAATGAATTGATAAAATGGATGGATAGCATGGATAAAACACAAACATCATGGTGGGCTCCACATAGTTTACTCAGTATGTCATCCGAGTCCCTGTATTGGACGTCATTCATTAACTGGTGTGTTGATCTATATGAATATGACACAGCCAACATGGGGCTCATGACCAACATTGGTCACCCCTTTACGCAGAAATGGTTCAATAATCATGAGTCCATGCTTCTGTTATTACTTTTTGTGGTCCATGGTCAAATTATCATAGTTTGAAAAATGATCCTGACCATTGATTTATCGAGTGAAATATATGTTATTGATTTTCAATGAATAAAATCATCAATTCAATTATTATTATTATTATTTTTTTTATGTTCCATCTAGTTTGTGGGCTTTATTGTTTTTCCCATCGGGACCGCATTGTAAAGAAAATAAGCAATAATTATAAATTGCTTTACTATCTCTCATCAACAATTGCATTTGGCGGTAATGATGTCAATTTTACATATTATTTAATTAATTTATAATAAAATTATAATGATGATAAATTTTCATAACTTTAGGCTTGTTGGATTTTTTGGCTCAATTGTAATTACCTTGTAAATGGGTAATAATTATTTACCTAGGTAATCAGTGCGTCTTTCCCCGTAAAGACAATGATACTTACTTTTTTAAACGCTAAAATTGAGAAATTTGTGAAATAAATATGGGGTTCATCGTGATGTATGTGGCTTATCCACACTACCCATTCGTTATGCCAGCTGAATTTAGGGCGTTAGTCAAAAAATGAGGCAGATCCAAAACTTAAGTGGACCACACCACAAGAAATAGTGGGATCGAGCGCCTACCATTAAAAACTTCTTAGGGGCTCTCAAAGATTTGGATCAAGCTAATATTTATGTTTTCCCTTTATCCATGTCTGTGTGGCCCTACTAACCAGTTAGATGATGAATAAACGTCTATGCGGGCCCAATGAAAGAAACAACTTTCAACCGTGGACGAATTAAGACCATTGTTTCCTTTCATGCAGGCCATTTGAGGGTTAGATTTGCCTCATTTTTGGCTTATGCCCCAAAATGTGCTAATAAAACATATGAACGGCACTGAGATATCATAAACATTACGGTGGGTCCACGAATTTAAGTCAATACTTTTGGACTGATTTTTTAGGTGAAATTACTCATCCATTTTCAATGTCGCTGTCTGAAAAAGTAATAATTACTAATGTTGCTGTTTGAATAAATTTTTTTTAGTAATTATGTAAAAAAGTGCAATGATCACAAATTAATTGTAATATAAAACAGTAATAATGATAAAATTATAATATTAAAAAATGAATAAAAAAACATTAATGGCTCTAATCATCCGAGCCTCTCTCAAATGGTTGTACTAAGTCACGGCCGAGGGAAAACCTACAAATAAAAAAGCTTTGCTTGCTCCACGCACATACACACATCGTAAGTATGTAGTGCATGCACGTGCCATATCCACTAATGGGTGGAAATCTGAGCAGTCCATGGAATGGTTACTTAATTGCGAAGCTGAACGTATAAAAGAAAAAAAAAAAAAAAAAAAGAAAAGAAAAGAAAAGAAACTAGTTCATGAGTCCACTCATCAAGTGGGCTAACACTTGGAGTGTGGACCATGCATTGACAATCTTATTTAAACCATCGATTCTTTTCATACATGGGTGGCTTTTGGCATGAACTGATTGTTGGAGTTAGGAGCCCTACAGTGGAAGCAATCAAAGCAGGTGAGGAACACACCACAATGACAATCAATAAGCAAATAATCACACACAAGAAGATAATCTGATTTTTATGTGGAAAAACCCTTCACGGGTAAAAAAACCACGGACACAAAGCGACACAAATCTACTATGATATCAGAAATTACAAGAGATTACAGAAAAAAACCCTGGATTACAACCCATAAAAGAAATCCCAAGCTACTCGAAGCCAATTTTCACATGAGAAGGACAAACACAGCCCTTTCCTTTATCACAAAAAACTCAAAGCTTCCTCCTAGCTCTTTCTCTCATCCTAAAACCCTCTCAATCCCTTGTCCCATAGGCAGCAACCCTAATATCGGATTATATCTCCTTAAATAGGAGAAAATTGAGACTAGAAACTCCTTGTGCAAAACTGTGCAAGAAACCAAGTCCAAAAAGGAAACCTGTCGACCGGCCGACGGCCCCTGCTGACCGGTCAACCGACCAGTCGACAATGCGCAGAAAAGTTCCAAAAAACCTGTTGTCTTGTTCTCCAACGTGACCGACTGGCCGGCAGGCCGGTCGGTGGTCTTCATGCTTGAAGGTTTGAGGCGTCCAAGCCCAATAAACTCCACCACGACTCAAATCTTTATGCAACACCTTGCCACGCACCATTTTTGTCTCTACTTCATCGTCATCATAGCTCCACCACTTCTCATGCCTCATCGACTTCATCTTTGCACTTTCATCACCCGCTCGCTCATGTGGCCCTTGCGCATGCCACACACGAGCAACTGTGGATCCCGTTGCCGATCCTGCAGCTCCACCATGAATAGTTCTCATGATCAAGCACAATCGCAGTCGACAAACTTGATTGAGATATTGGCGTACCGATCTACCTTCTTCAACTCTACTTCTTCTATAGATATCGATCGCTTTCCATATTTTTCTTTTACGGAATCTTTTTTTCACAATGAATCTCACGCTAGAAGATGCCATTGATGCCTCGCCTCAGATTCTCTCTGCCTCCTTCTCAACTTTTAGCTCTGATACCACTTATTGGGGTTAGGAGCCCCACAGCGGAAGCAATCAAAGTAGGGGAGGAACATACCACAATGGCAATCAATAAGCAAATCATCACACACAAGAAGGTAATCTGATTTTTATGTGCAAAAACCCCTCACGGGTAAAAAACCATGGCACAAAGTGACACAAATCAACTACGATATTAGAAATTATAAGAGATTACAGAAGAAAACCCTGGACAACAGCCCACAAGAGAAATCCCAAGCTACTCGAAGCTAATTCTCACATGAGAAGGACAAACACAAGCCATTTCCCTCATCCCAGAGAACTCCAAGCTTCCTCCTAGCTCTTTCTCTCACCCTAGAACCCTCTTAATCCCTTGGCCCATAGGCGGCAACCCTAATATCAGATTACATTTCCTTAAATAGGAGAAAATCGAGATTAGAACTCCTTGCGCAAAACCGCGCAAGAAACCAGGTCCAAAAAGGAAACCTGTCGACTGACCGGCCGACAATGCCTAGAAAAGGTCCAGAAAACCTGCTGTCTTGTTCTCCAACGTGACCGACTGGCCGGCCGGCCGGTCGGTGGTCTTCATGCTTAAAGGTTTGAGGCATCCAAGCCCAACAAACTCCACAACGACTCAAATCTTCATGCAACACCTTGTCACGCACCATGTTTATCTCTATTTTATCGTCATTATAGCTCCACCACTTCTCATGCCTCATCGACTTCATCCTTGTACTTTCATCACCCGCTCGCTCATGTGGCCCTTGCACATGCCACACATGAGCAACTATGGATCCCGCTGTCGATTCCACAGCTCTACCATGAATAATGCTCCCGATCAAATCCGATCGTAGTCGACAAACTTAATTGAGATATTGGCGTACCGATCCACCTTCTTCAACTCTACTTCTTCCATAGATACCGATCGCTTTCCATGTTTTTTTTCACAGAATCATTTTCACAATGAATCTCATGCTAGAAGACACCATTGATGCCTCGCCTCAGATTCTTTCTGCCTCCTTCCTAACTTTTAGTTCTGATACCACTTGTTGGGGTTAGGAGCCCTGCAACAGAAGCAATCAAAGCAAGCGAGGAACACACTACAATGACAATCAACAAGCAAATCATCACACACAAGAAGGCAATCTGATTTTTACGTGGAAAAACCCCTCACGGGTAAAAAAACCATGGCACAAAGCGACACAAATCAACTATGATATTAGAAATTACAAGAGATTACAGAAGAAAACCCTAGATCATACCCCACAAGAGAAATCTCAAGCTACCCGAAGCTAAGTCTCACATGAGAAGGACAAACACAACCCTTTTCCTCATCCCAGAGAACTCCAAGCTTCCTTCTAGCTCTTTCTCTCACCCTAGAACCCTTTCAATCCCTTAGCCCATAGGCAAGCAACCCTAATCTTGGATTACTTCTCCTTAATAGAAGAAAATCGAAATTGGAAACTCATTGCGCAAAACCGCACAAGAAATTAAGTCCAAAAAGGAAACCTGTCGACCGGTCCGGAACTCACCGTCGACCGGCTGACAATGCCCAGAAAAGGTCCAGAAAACCTGTTGTCTTGTTCTCCAACGTGGCCGACCGACTGGTTGGTGGTCTTCATGCTTGAAGGTTTGAGGCATCCAAGCCCAACACCGATCACCATGATATTCGCACATGTTCATCTTCATGGTGGGCCCCACTTTTTAAACAAGTGAGACCTTCCACTCACAATTTTTTCGATCCCAGAACGAGTGGTGCGTGCGGTGTTCATAGACAGAACCTCCCAAAAGAACAAAAAATAAACGGGACGCCGCATCTTTGGAGGCTGGGTATATATAAGTGTCATCCGCCCATAAGCACCCAGAGCCCATACGTGAGTTTGTATGGTTTGCATTACATGCATGTTTGGATAATATGTATAGCCTTCTGTGGCTTGAGTTGGGAAATTGATACCCTCATTTTTTAGCGTTTCATACAATTTTTTCTTCAAATTTTCTTGTGAAAATACATATTTAGGTCCCTCCTGTTTATTATGAGAATTTCATTGAGTGGGTGTTGCAAGCAAGCTCAGCCGTGGTTGAATTTTCCGGCAGGCGACATCATGGGTATGGAGTCATTCAGCCCCCGCCGGCGGAAGGACAAGGTGGTCATCGTGATGGGTGCGACTGGCACCGGCAAATCCAAGCTGTCAATCGACCTGGCCACCCGTTTCAACGCTGAGATCGTCAATTCCGACAAAATGCAAGTGTACCGTGGCTTCGATGTAGTGACCAACAAGGTCACCGAAGAGGAGAAGTGCGGGGTGGCCCACTACCTGTTGGGAATAGTGGACCCTGATGATGACTTCACGGCATCGGACTTCCGGGACCAGGCGTCGGAGGCAGTGGAGTCGATCACTTTCCACCGCAAGCTTCCGATCATCGCTGGTGGGTCTAATTCATACATCGAGGCACTGGTGGACGATGAAGATCGCAAGTTCCGGTCCAAGTTTGATTGCTGCTTCCTGTGGGTGGATGTATCGCTGCCAGTACTCTACTCATTCGTGTCTGATCGGGTGGACCAGATGGTCGAGGCGGGCCTGGTGGATGAGGTGCGGAAGATGTTCGATCCCAGCGCCGACTACACTCGTGGGGTCCGGCGTGCAATTGGGGTCCCAGAGATGGACCGGTACCTACGTGCGGAGGCCACGCTCGACGATGAGGCACGTGCGAGGCTTCTGGAGGGCGCAATCGACGAAATAAAGGCAAACACTTGCAGACTAGCATGCTGCCAGCTAGAGAAGATCAATCGGCTCCGTACACTCTCCGGCTGGGACATCCACCGTCTGGACGCCACTGATGCGTTTCGGATCAGGGGTAGCGGTGGGGTAGAAGAGGCATGGGACAAGCTCGTGGTGGGCCCTGCATCTGCTATTGTGCACAGGAATGGTAGCGGTGGGGTAGAAGAGGCATGGGACAAGCTCGTGGTGGGCCCTGCATCTGCTATTGTGCGCAGATTCCTGTACGGAAACAACGACTCCACCCCAGCCGTGGGCAGAGCCATGGCCACTGTTAAAACCGCTGTGGCAGCAGCGGGCCGCTAGACCGGGGGATGGATATTTGCCCGGGATGCCACGTGGCAGCCTGGTATTTGAAGTTGACAAAAGGAATAAAAAGGAAGGCTGATTACCTGGTGGCCTGATCCCTAAAGATACCCTAGTGACCCCACAGGGCAGGATTTAACTTTGCAGTGGGAAGCTTTCATGTCAAAGCCATTTCTGACAGCTGTCCACTCCCCAATCAAATCTTGCCGCCCAAGGCCACTGAGATATCCCTTGTGACCGAGTCACCCTGCAATCCGCTTCCCAATAAAAGAGAGAGTGGAGGGTGTTGCTGTCAAAGCCGTTATTCACCTGAATGATGCACCGTACACGGGTGCGTTTCTAAAATGCGTGCGCATGTTCTGTGTATGGCTGTGCTGCAATCGTACGCATGTGGTCCCATTCTGAGCTTGTTGATTTTATTTATAGGAATTCTGATAACGAATGCGTAGGTTGGCATCGTGCATAGTACAGCTTGAGTGACGTTTTTACTCTCTTTTTTTCTTTTTCTTTTTCTTCTTCTTTTAATGAGTTTCGTGGTTTTTGGGTGGAGGAAAATTACATAACCTCTTTGCTTTGTCTTATTACATAGTTCTACCCTTGCTGTGGCAAGAAGAGAATGAAATTGAGAAAACATAATTTTGCCTAATTACCAAACTGGTCGTACAAAATTTACTACAAATTTGCAAAACTAATTACATCTTACTATTTGAATCCTGGATTGGGAGCTTTGGTTTGTTTGGAGTTCCCACCAATTGTCAAATGAAGAGCGCAGTCCACTACTAATAACGAATATAATCTCATTTTCAAGGCATAGTTTGCAAATGAGAGCAATGCCATTTATGGTGGAACGCACCAAACGGCTCCAATTCCATCCTCATGAACTGAGGGGTGCAGCCGATTTGGCTCTTTTCGTAGCATCCAAATGGGGGGGCCCTTCAAGTTAATTCTACCATCCATTCCATATAAAAATCGAACACTTGGTCATTTCCCTAATCACCTAGCCATTAATCCTCAAATGTCAAATCATAAAATGAGATGCGGAGCATGAGCGGCAGGCGGTTATATGGATATAGTGCTTTACTTGTGGACCTTCCTTCAACCTTGGTAAGAATTGTATGGGTTTGAAAATCGTGGTATAAATCCATTAATTTAAAACATTTATTGCACTGTTAGATCATTTCTCCATTGTTCCATGTAATTAGAAAGGCTTGTTTAGAGAATTGCTCTGAATCATTGTATTTTAGGGCTGTTTGGATTTTAAGTTATTAAGATAGGTTTTTTTTAAAGGAAAATTCTAATGGAAAACCCTTTTAAGAGAGCTGTACACTCATGGGATTTGGCAGGGTCTTCGGCACCACCAATATTGTCGCAGGCCGTCTATCATATAGCTAAAATCTCCAAAGAAAAGAAAAGAAACAAAAGCAAGCACCAATCTATTTTTCTTAAGAGACCCCAAGCCCACTCAGTCTAGGAGCAAAAGCATGACTTGAGAGAGATCAGTCGAGAAGCCAAAAGTCAAAAGACTAGAACTTTAAAAAAAATACTTACTACAATAAGTAATTTTTAAGAGATAGGTTACTTTTCAATTATACTTACCAAATTAACGTAAGTGCCAAAAGTAACTTAATGTCTTAAGTTCAACAAAAAGTAACTTATTTGGTAGTATCCAAATGAGCCCTAAGTAAAAAAAAAAAAAAAAAAAACTTATAATTAATCATAAACTAAACTTACTTATCTCAAATATATTACTTATCCAAGTGGGCATTAATAAGGTATGGATTTAGCAAATTCATGAATTAGACAAATTCCTGTAAATTTAGGGATTTTAAAAATCCCTGCCATGAATCTTACACCCCCAACATAAAGTGAAATGATGCATAACAATATGCCAATTGAACAGTCTAAATTGATGTGCATGTCCACCATTGTGTAATGTGGGGAAGCGGATTGGCTAGTGCACTCTACACCAGCGAGGTTGCTGGTGTAGTGATGTCATCAAGTTCTGTGGGTCCCACCATGAGGCACTTGTTATATTTAAACCGTCCATCCATGTTTTGGGATAATTCTAAGGTTTTACACCAAAAAAAAAAACAGAGAGATCCAAGGATATAGTGGACCACACTGCAGAAAGCAGTGGGAGATTGAACGTAGACCATTGAAACCTTCTTGGAGGTCCTAGAAGTTTTGGATCAATCTGATATTTATTTTTACCCTTCATCCAGGTCCGTCTGACCTTATGAATAGTTTGGATGACAAATAAACATCATGGTGGACCCGGGTATGTTTTAATGGTGAGAATCATTGTCGCGCTGCCATTAGTAGTGTGGTCAACTTGAGTTTTGGATATAACTCATTTTAGGTATCATGCACTAAAATGATCTCGCCAAATGGATGGATGGTTTGGATATGCTAAATACATCATTGTGGGGTCCACATATCCTTAATCTTCTTTTAACCGTTGGTACAAACACGGTGCTTGAGGACTGCTCACTTGCTGTCCAACGCTTACCTATATCGCAGGTGTAGGGTGCACCAGCCAATCCGCTTCTGTGGAGTCGTAGGTTTGTATAAACTACTTATTCCACCGTACAAAGAGGTATGTGTTATATCCAAATTGTCTGTTCATTTTGAGAGATTGTTGTAAGCCTTTAGTAAAAAATTGAAATAGATCCAAAGATCAAGTGGACCACATTGCAAAAAGCAGTGAAAATTGAATGTCTACCATTGAAATCTTGTCAGGGTCACGAAAGTTTTGGATCAATCTGATATTTGTTTTTACCCTTCATTCAGGCCCTTGTGATCTTATGAACGGCTTGGATGATAAATAAATATCATGGTGGGCCTTAGGAATGTTTAAATAGTGAGAATCATTATCCCCACTTCCTTTTGTGGTGTGGTCCACTTAAGCTTGGATATGACTCATTTATTGGATCATGCCCTTATATGATCTTGCCAAATGGATGGACGGTCTCTATATATTAAATACATCATTGTGGGACTCATGTATAGAACTTTGATATTCTTTGGATAGTCTGTATGTTCACGAGGACTGATGCACTTGTCTGTGTAGCAGATATCCACACCAGCCAATCTGCTTCCATTAGATGGGGTATACTGCGACCATGGTGACCAGTACGAGGAAAGTGGGCAGTTAAAAATAAAGTCCAATGATCCAGGTTCAAGTGCTTGTGCGGCTCACTGAAGGAGTGTACTCCTGACTTTTGGTACATGGCATGCTTCCATTGTGCACTGCTTGATGAATGGACTCAGTGTCTCACAAGTATATTATCCACTCAGACCTCCAAGTTGTGTCTAGGGATGCGGATTGTGTGGTCACGGTGCCACCACCAACCTCTGAGGTGGCAGGACTTTGTGGGCCTACCATGATGCCTGTGTTTTATCCACGTTGTCTATCCTTTTTGCTAGTTCATTCTCCGCATCGGTCCAAAACTGATGCTTATCGAAATCTCATGTAGACGAGTCTATGTAAGACTGAGGACAATGACGTCAAAGTTGAGACCTTCCTAAGCCTACAATGGTATTTATTTGTCATTTAACCCTTAGTAAGTTCACACATACATGAAAGGAAAACACAAATATCTGCTTGATCCAAACTTCCATGGATGAAGGGAAAACACTAATATCAGCTTGTTCCAAAACTTATATGGTCAGGTTTTCAATGGTATACATTCAATTCTCACTATTTTCTCTTGTGTGGTCCATTCAAGCTTTCAATGTGCTTTAATTTTGGACTCATGGCCTAAAATGAGCTGGAAAAATAAATGGACCATGTGGATAAAACACATACATCACAATGGGCCACCATGGAGTTTGGTGGTGCAGTATCTAATAGAGTAGCATGTCGGCAAGAGTGTGCTATGTACCGGAAAAGCTGTATAGGCCCTACCGCAAGTGTATGTGTTTTATCCACATTGCCCATCCAATTGCCAACTCATTTAAGAGAATGAGACCAAAAATGATGAAAATCCAGATCTCAGGTGGGCTGCATCACAACAAACAGTGGTAATTGAACACCCACCATATAAAACTTTTAAGGCCCTCTAACTGCCATCCAATCTATTAATTAGGTCACACACACCTGAATGAAGGGAAAACATAAATATCAGCTTGATCCAAAACTTTTGTCGTGCCTAAGAAGCTTTTAATGGTGGGCATTCAATCACCACTGTTTCCTATGGTGGGGTACACTTGAGATTTGGGTCTCCCTAATTTTTGAGATCATGCCCTAAAATGATGGCAAAATGGATGACAGCATGGATAAAATACATACATCATGGTGGGCCCACAAAGCTTCTCAGCAGCACACAGTACCAGGGCTGTGTACCACACTAGGCATTACAAGTCACACGCAAGGGCCCCATTGAATCACCAACCAAGAAAAAGGGTAAAGTTAGATTATTGGAGCGGATTAGGTGTGAATCCGGACACAACGATATCTCTGTCTTGTGGGGGCCTACACAGATGTTCTTTAAAAATTCAGTACGTTCGTTTGTTTTTTGAAAAAGACCACAATAGGACAGGAGTCTAAAAATCAGGCAGATCCAAAACTAAGGTCCGCCATATCACATGAAACAGCGGGATTGAACGTTTGAGATCCGCCATATCACATGAAACAGGGGGATTGAACGTTTGAGAGTGACAGAAGTTTTGTATCCCTATGATAATTGTGCCTACAGTTTATCTGAGTGGTAGTAACCCTATGAACAGTTTGGATGGCATATAAACATCATAGTCAGCTCCAGGAAGGTTTCAACGGTGGATGTTTCTGTTCCCTTTGTTTCGTGTAGTATGGCCCACCTGAATTTTCGATCAGCCTGATTTTTAAGATCCTATACTATTGTGGTCTTTTAAAACAAATGGACGGAGTGGATTTCTCATGAACATCTCTGTAAGCCCCTCCCAGGCAATCCTCTCCCGTATTGGACAAGGAAATGCACGGTGAGAAAGGAAATCATACAACCAACAGGTATAATACAACCAAGTGGTGCCCATGGTTCGGTAATCCATACCATTGGTCCGCCAAAAACTTCCGAGATTCGAAGATCCTAGCCACAAATCTTTAGACCTTTTTCAATTGAATATTTCTCTTCTTAACTATTTATCCTTAGGCTAAAAATTGAAAGGCTAAAATTAAATCCCAATAGACTATATTTTTTTTTGACATGGTCCATCCAATGTGGGGTCCAATGGGCTAATGGTCTAGATTATCAAACAAAGAGCCCCAGCTGTCAGAACCTAAAACTGGTGTATATTATGGAAAGACGTTGGTCGACGTATCTTGAGAATCAGGCCAAAGACCGAACAGCCCGAACGCGAGTGACCGTTGCAAAGCTTATCAATCGATTCTTCTTCGAAGAGAAAGACAATGAATGCGTCAAATAACCCATTGTCAATCGCTTTGTCGGGTCATTTTCTGTATGAATCCTATTTTCATTCCTAATTAATCTGACCTTTTCTTTACTATCTAAAGATAATATTGAATTATCACAACCCATTTAACAATACCCACAAATATCCCTACACGCTATTTTTTTCATGAGAAGTGGTGTGGCAGTCCTGATGGGTGGTGGAAGTGGGATTTGCGACATATGTGCCGATATTTGTGACATAACTGAGATCAGGACCGTTCATTAGGTGGAGATTGCTATGATGGTGTGATATTCTGAGAAATGGGTTGGTTTATTCTCAGCTGGGCCACATTTTTTTTTTTTAATTTAGCCCGTTGGTTGGCTCGTTTTGTACTGTTGATTTTTTATACACATTTGGCACGCATGAACCTCTGTGAATTCTTGATCTGTGAATCTTAAGGGTGAGCCTACCTGATGAATGGCCCAGATCTCGCACATGGGTGTCATGTTTGCTAAGGAGGCGAATTGCATGTCCGAAGCTATGTAGGGCCCACATAAATGTTTTTTTGAGAAATCCACTCCATTCATCAGTTTCCTAATCTCACAATAGGACAGGTATCCAAATATCACGTATATCCGAAACTCATATGAGCCATACCACATGAAACAGTAAGAACGGAAACTTCCACTGTTGAAACCTTCCCGGAGCCGACCATATGTTATTACCACTAGATAAACTGCATGCACAGATATTATCCTGATCCAAGACTTCCGTGGCCCCCACAAATTTTCCAATGGTGGGCGTTGAATCCCCAGTATTTCCTATCGTGAGGCGAGTTATAGATCTGCCTTATCCTTTGACTTCTGTCCTATTATAATCTTGAGAAACTGATGGACGAATTGGATTTCTAATGGAAATTTCTGTGGGCCCCACATAGCTTCCAATAGAGCTGGACAAACAAGTTGAGTCGAACCAAGCTGGCCTGGCTTGTGCGTGGCTTGGTCCTAGGAGAGAGCGGATTAGGTGAGACCCCGGCCTCACGTAAGACGGTGCGGCCCTTACCGCGGGGTTACCGTGGGCTCACTTTAATGTATGTATTACTCATCCACTCTGTCTATCAGTTTTCTTATATCATTTTATGTTATTATACCAAAAAATGAAGTAGATCCAATTATCAGGTGGACCATATCATACGAAAACAGTGATGATTAACTCTTAATGGGCCACAGAAGTTTTGGATCAAGCTGATATTTGTTTTTCCCCTTCATCCATGCTTATGTGACCTTACCAACAGATTAGATGGTAAACAAACACTACGAAAACATTACGTTACGCCCAAAGAAATTTTTAATTGTATGACGGTCAATCACCACTGTTCCTTATGGTATGGTCCACCTGATTGTTGGATCTGTTTCATTTTTGGGATAATGACATAAATTGATATGGAAAAATGGATGGATGGCATGGATAGATAATAAATACATCAAGGTAGGCCCCACAGTAAACCCAATGTAACGGTCGCACTGTCTTAGGTGAGGCTGGGGTCTCACCTAATCCGCTCTCGTCCTAGGAAGCCCTAGCTTGTGTGTGGCTTGGTCTTGAAATTAAGCTAGACTTGATGCTTGACTTAGACTTGATCGAACTATCAAGCCGAGTTTAAGCTGCATTCGAGCTTGAGCTTTTCGAACTTAAGTCGAGTTAAGAGTCAAGTCAAGTTAATCACTAATTAACTTCATTCATACTCCTGCTAACAGGGAGTCGAACAAAGGTGGGTGGTGCTGATGAGAAGGAGAAGGTGATGGGTTTGAGATGGGGCCGCTGCCATAGCAGGAAGAATTAAAAAAGATGGAGATCGATTCGGAGCGGGAATCGTATTCTTCATCGCTGCCGCTGGACGATTGCATGCTCCCATTGTTATCACAATCCATAGCCAGAGAGAGAGATAGAGACGCTCCCATTGTTACCACAATTCATAGCCAGGAGAGAGAGAGGGAGAGAGGGAGAGAGAGAGAGAGAGAGAGAGAGAGAGAACCTGGTCGTGGAGTCACCGAACGACGAACGGATGGGAAGTGCAGTGGCCGGTAGGGTGTGGGCAGGAGATAAAAGTTAACATAAAAAATGGAGAAATGAAAGTAAAATAAGATTAGGGATGCTTTTTAACGTTTTATATTATACTTAATATAATATATTTATTATTATCAAGACAAGCTGAATCAAGCCGAGTCGAACACAAGCTGAGCCGAGCTTCGGGTCAAGTCTAGCCGAGCTGGGCTGGGCTTGTGTGCAACTTGAAACTCCAATTAAGTTTGACTTTTAGCTTGGCTTTACTTGAAAAGGAACTTTAAGTCAAGCCCAAACGAGTCGAGTCAAGCCGAGCCATCAAGCTGGCCTGGCTTGTGTCCAACTCTAGCTTCCAACCAAAGGAACTTCCTGTGGACAAGGCATAGGCAATCACTCTTTAACGGGCTCGGATAAGATACTACCCCCACCAGGACGCACGAGGGGATGGACGGGTACGTGGCGTGACGCCATTGGCCGACGCAGTAGGCCCTGCACCTTGATATTGGTGGGATGTGACGGGTTTGACAGCTCTGCGTCAGACCCGAGGTGCAGGGCCCACTGCATCGGCCAATGGCAACGCGCCACATACCCGTCGTCTCCTCGTGCGTCCTGGTGGGGGTAGTACCTAATCCGAGCCCCCCTTTTACTGCTGATGCTGGATAGAAACAAATAACGTTTTTGGTTCGGCCTATAATTAGAGCTGAGCACGAGCCAAGCCAGCTCGGTTAGCTCGCTCAACTTGGCTCAAACTAGTTTGATTCAGCTCGATTCAAGGGCTAGATTTGAACCAAGCCGAGCCATTTTTCCAAGCTCAAAATGATTTTCAAGCCGAGCTCGAGCTAACCCAAGCTTGATTCAGCTTGGCTCAAAGTTCGACTTAATTGAAGCTCGATTCGGCTCGGCTTAGCTAGGCTGACTCACTTGTAAAAAATTAAAAAGTATATTTTTTAGTCCCCCACCGAGAGTGAACAGAGATATGAGAAATGAAACTCCCTATAAAAATAAGTGGGGGTGTCAATGGACTTTGGGCTGCCTTTAGGCCTAATTTTAAACAGCTCTAAGCCCGACCTTTGAGCTAGGCCTACTAGGCTCGAACTCGGCTTGAATTGGGCTTGAACTCGCTCAAAAGCCCCGTCGAGCGCCTGAACATTTCAGTCCAGCTTGAAGGCCAAGCCAAACACGAGCTAGGGTGGTCATTAAGCGAGCCTAGCTCGAACAGGGCTCAGCTCAGCTCGTGCTCACCGACACCTGTAATAGTTGCGCTGACCTCTCACTAATCAGACCATTCAATCGTGTGGACCACGTTCCATCAAATTTTGTGGATGAAGTTTTCTATGGTGCAAAATTCTAGGGTAGGACTATCCATGACAGGGGACACCCGATTAAAATCTGAACCGTAGAAATGTGGGTCCATCGACATTTGTGGAAGGGAAGAAAGGGATCATCTTCATTGCGTTGTGTATTTGCCAGTATAACAACAAAAAAAAAAAAAAAAAAAAGAAAGAAAAAAGAAAAAAGAAAGAAAGAAAAAAAAGGGCATGCATGATGATGACAAGCCACTGCATAGATAGATTGATTGGATCATCATCAACACCACCACCACCGTAGGTCTATTCTAACTACTTGGGGCCACTAGAAGAATTTCATGAGTGCTTAGCAAAAGTTCTTTCCCCCTGTTCTCAGCTGGAAACTTGTGGATGACCTTGAAACAGTTGGGTGATTTTAGGTGATCCACCTACATGCATTCTTATCCTCTACACGTTGCCACACCTCATTGTACCGTACAAGATTTCCTTTTGATATGTCATCTTTTAGTAAATCAGTACCATGAAAATAATGGGCTCCACATGAAGATCCCCTTTCTCGAAAAATCAGGTTGATGAGCTTACTAGGTTAGTCACAACTTTATGTTCAGTCAAACCATCGGTTGTCCATTGATTCCAACTGCACGGGTGACCTGATGAACGGGGACCAGGTTCCACGTGATCTTCGTGGTGGTGCCTACTACTTTAATGGTACTGATGTCCTACAAAGGTAGCATGCTGACAGGAAAGATGGAACTGATGAGCTGACGGTGACACAGGTCGTGGTACTATACCAGTAGGTGTCCACTCTCCTGGAAAAAAAATAGCTTTATCATAAATCCGTGACAAGGTCTAGGCGGTTCCAGATCCAATCCATATGATAATTGGGCCTAGAAATCCGCTGGATTGACCCATGAACACCTAGGTTGAAAGTGGGCCACATTTTAGTTGAGATAAACATAGGCATCACTACTCACACTGTTAGAATATATTACGGGTGGCATATTTTCTGCTTCCAGAGAATTCGAACACAGTACCTTCGGGTGTTCTTTTCTTTTTTCTTTTCTTATTTTTTCTTTTTTTACCCCACTATGAGAATCGATGCAATGACTTCAGTGTTGAGACAACGTTATCTTTACTCAGTTTGTCACTCAAGCTATGTCAAATCACAACTTGAGCTTTACGTTATCTTCACTCAGTTTGCTACTCGACCTATGTCAAATCACAACTTGTTCTAAAAGCTCCAGCTGTTGGAGGATGCCGCATCAATGTATGTTCTAAAAGCCCGAGCTGTTAGAGGCTGCCGCATCATTATATATCCAGGGATTCTAACAGATGATGATGCCCTCGGGGTCATGAGGCTTATAAGATGTCTCAAATGGACGGTCTTGATTAATTGAGGAAGGGCCCCTTTCGATTAGTGTAAGCGATGTCTTCCGAAATGAAGGAAACAGAGAATTTTCTTCCGAGCGCCCGAAGGGAAACTTGTTGTTTTCAGATTGCACGCACGCACACGTGCATTGGTTCTGCCCTGGTTCATACGTGTGATCAGCCAAAATCGACTGATGACTGACCGCAGATCATGGCCCTTAATGGACCACCAAACGTGTGGTTTGGATTGTCGAAAGATGATTCCAATCAGTTATTCTCGCCTGGAATGGCTAGAAGGGATTATGTTTAAAAAGAAGGGATTATGTTTAAAAAGAATGTCAAATCACTTTTAAAATCAAATCATAAATTGAGGCATTCATGGGGTTCTTTGGAGCGTCAAGGTGTAAATGTATGGCTTAATTTCACAAATTAACTGTCTGATCATGATCTATTAGGGGGAGAATGTATGGTATAGGATATGAATGAAAATACAGGATCCTTTTTGGATTTTAATAACTATAGAATCATAGGATTCTTCCTAGTGGATCTAGGGGCTCCAAAAATAGGTTACTGATAGTCTTTGTTTGATGTTTGGGTGGGTCATCTAATGAATTTGATGAAAAGTGTTGATGGACGGTCAGATCTCATGATCTAGATGTGGAAATCAAGGATGCATGGTTCAATTAGGTTGGATAACATTTGGTTAAATTTTAATTGAGATCGGATATATGCAAAGGGTAGGAGTTGTATGTTAAGGATCAATGAAATCTTAGATGATCGGTGGATGTGTCGTTTGTCAGTCAGATTCAAATTCAATGGTTGAAAATTTTCGTTAGTGAATTAGAAATGCTGTGAACAGTTCAGAATTATGAATGTACGAGTGTAAGTATGGTTTAGATACTCTTAAGGTAAGTTTGCTATGATGGAATGATCCGATAGTCTTAAGGTAAGTTTGCTATGATGGAATGATCCGATAGTAACGTTGAGAGTTAGATTACTAGATTTAAGTCTAATTAGCTATCTCTATGGTCGGTTTGATGAATGATCGAGCGTATGAGTGGATATGATGATTGATGAATGAATGACCTAAAATTAGAGTTGACGTTAGGAGATTTATACATGTTGGTTAAGGACGAGAATTGAGGAATGGGTTCATCTCTTTGGTTGAATTGTTTTAGACCGTCTTGGTATGTTATCACATAGCTTGAAGGGATAACATAAATCATAGGCTCAACAGCCATTAATGATGCAAGTCTATTGTGAAAATCATGGGTTAAATGAAACCGGATTGACTTCTAACTTTACAAATTTGCTATGAGTAGGTATAACTCGATATTAGATGTTTAGAATGGGTTGATTGGGTGTATAAATGGGTAAGTTTTTTGGACAAATTTTTAGTGTAAATAAAAGGTCATAATCGAATGATTTTGATACACAGGTCATGGGTCATGATTAGGGCTCTCAATGGGTCGGATCTAGAGTGGATCTAGTTGAATTCGTCTTCAAATCCAAAAAGCAGTAACTTTTATTGAATTCGGATACAAATCCGACTAAGATCCGTAAGGTGAAATCTATATCCGATCCATTTATAAATAGTCAAATCCACATCTGACTCGAAAATCCGTATAAACATCGAATTCGGGTTGGATCATGATCCGAATCCACCATATAATAAATATAAAAAAAATATAAAATTATATAATTCGAGAAATGCTCTTTGGCAATTTTTTTTGCACGAACTCCATGCAAACTTTGCACATGTGTTGTGGGTTAAAATCTGGACTGTCCAATAGATGTCTCACCTCATGAAGCCTCCAAGGACCAAAACCCCCTTGACCAAAAGCCTGGATGAAGGTAAAAACCAAATATCAGCTTGATCTAAATCTTTGTAGCTCATTACTGGTCAATAGTTACTTTTTCCTGTGGTGGATGTACAATATAGACGCCAAGGTGGGCCCCAAAGCTAAGGCCTCACATAATCACTATTTTTTTTAAAAATAACAAAGGAAGATGTTAGTAGAAAAATCTATGATATGAAAGAAGATATTTTATTTATTTATTTATTAGTGAAGATGATAGGAAGTTGGAAACTCACATCTCTAATTCTTCAGGATTCTAAAAGAGATGTAGGGTTACGTAGTGTTGAGACATGAATTGTGCATATCTAAACCCAATTCATAGCATAATTGTATAGTTTAAGTTGATAAAGTTAAGGACTTATGCTTGCTTTTGTGTTTGTAGGTAAAAAGAGAGAGAGATGTCATGAATTTAATGCTAATTTGGAGGATTTGGAATGATTAAAAGATCAAACTTTGATGAGCCAAAGAAGTGGAGAAAAAAGCTTTGAAGGAATCAAGCTAAAGTCTTGAATTGTCCTGAAAAAGCAAAATGCAGAGCTACAGGGCCATAAAAGTAAAATGCAGAAAAATAGCCCTGGGTTGCTGCTGGACAGTATTCTGATCAATCGGTGTCCTATCGGAGTCCCATTGGAATTACCTCTGATCAATCGGAGTCATATCAGAGACCTATTGAAATTACAGATTTTTTCATAAGTCTCTGGACATATTTTCGATCAATCAGGAGAAGTTCTGATCCATCAGAAGGGGGTGCTCTGATCCATCGGAGATAAGTCCGATTAATCGGAACTGTCTATACAAGTGCTGAAATACTTATCGCGGATTCTCGAAGTTTCCAAGTAGGTGTAGGATTTCTCTTATAAAAGGCTACCTCCACTCCCTTTTTAAGGCATCATAGAAGGCTAGAAAGTTCGTGGGAGGTGGAGATAAGTGTCGTGGAGCGTTCGCAACTCCTCCAACTAGGGTTTTTATAATTTTTCTATGCTTTTAGAGTAGTTTTCTTTTGAGTTTTAGTTAAATCTGTTAATGGTTGGCTAAACCTCTTAGCTAGGGCTAAGACGTGAAGCTTTTAGTTATTTACAATGCTTAATTCGAATTAATTCAAGTACTTTTGGATTTTATGAAGAACATTTCTAGTTCTAGTTTGAAATAAAGTTAGTATTTTTAGTTAATCTTCTATCTTTTGTGATTGCTTTTACATGGGATTTTTTATTACTGAGATTGCTTAATGAGAGTGTTGATTGATAGGATTTTGGATTGTAAAGATCTTAGATCCATCATGATATGTTGGATGCTAAGGGATCTTACAAACCAAGTTTCCTAAGTGCTTATCTAGAATTAAACTAGAAGAAGTTCTTATCTTTTGATTGGATCTGAGGTAGGTGTTTATGTATTGATTTTGGTTCAATAGAAGTTCAATTCATGCTTCTAAATTAAGTCTAGTGATAAGGCTTGAGGAAGAATCATTAATGTGATCTTGCTTGTTTTGTGAAGGATTGAGTTGTGTGATTGAATACACCTAATGCCTTAGTTGTTTATGAGAGAATCATATCAGTGGATGATCCATCTATGTTAGATGTTATGATGATTTGATTGCTTTATATTTTGGTTGGATAAGGATAGAACTCTTATTCCAATTGAGTTATTGGTTTGAATGATTTGAATTGGCATTGTGAATAATTATAAGTGGATCCTTGGCGTTCTAATGCTTATTTTTCTAATTTAAGTCTAAAGTAGATAGTTTTATGTTATCAATTTCCATCCATCATTACAAATCCGAATTAAGACCATCATAGTTATAAAGTTTAGAATTGTTACGACAATCCCTGTGGATCGACCTCAGTCTTACTAAGAATTATTACTACATCGCAGCCTTGCACTTGAGGCGACCGAACACGTTGTCGTAGAGGCAGAGAGAAAATTTATGATTTTTTTTCTTACGGCATTATATAGTTTAGAGATTCTAGGAAAAATAATAATAAACAATCTAGATCTAAATAAGATGATGAGGTAAATAAAAATAGACGGTCTAGATTTAAAGAAGATGAAGAGTTATCTAATAGTAAGGATCCAATCGAATCTTAGTGTTAAAACCGAATTTGACCCGAATAATATTAGGATTTTTCTTGGTGAACTCGAATCTGATCCATTTATTTTATCGAATTTTTTTTTAGAATCTAAATCCTCTATATACGGAGTTGGAGCGGATCGAATCTTGAATCTGACCCACTCCATTGAGAGCCCTAGTCATGATCGGGTATATTGTTCGCTCGCCTCAAGCGCAAGGCTTGCGATGTAGTAATAACTCGGTAAGACCGAGGTTGATCCATAGGGAATTAGGGTAAACCAATTCAAACCATTCTAGCAACTTCAAAATTCAGCAATTTTAGATTTCAATTAAGAAAAACTAAGTAAAATAGTAACTTTTATAAAAATCTGATAATTTATGGAAATAAGACCTCAAGGATCCATTTGTAGTAGTTCCATGTGAATTCATTCATCCAAGCATAAATACAACTAAATTCGAAGTTCTATCTCTCATCTAGTTGAAAGTTTAAGCTTTCAAACACAAATAATTCCACTTAAGTCAGAAAATAAAATTCTAGTTCTAATGAAGCACATAGAATTCAGATATGTAGCCTTCGAAGTAATAATCATGCCAAGAGACTATGACATACTCTATGGTTACTACAATTCGAATCTAATCAATCCAAACATGATAATCTCATAGAATTGCAAGGAACCTATGCCCGAAGCACATGAACTTTCATAAAACATCCAAAAATACCAACTTTATTCAAACTAGAACTTAAAAATCTAAAATTTAAGTAAAGTACTTGAATCAAATGAATTCTACATGAAAACTAGCTACAAGCTTCACCTCTTAGCCTTAGATAAGAGGTTTTAGCCGAGCATCATCATGCTACAACTAAAAGCAATGAAAAACAACTAGAAAACATGAAGAATCGGATTTGAGAGAGTTATAGACACTCCAAGACGATCCTCTTCATGTCCCACAAGTTCCCAAGCCTTCTATAATGCCTTAGGAACGAATCCTAGGTGTTCTTTTAAAATAATGAAGCTCCACCAACTTAAAAACTTTCAAAATCTGCATATTACTTATGCAGTTGTAAACAATTTTGATTAATGTTCCGATTTCCAATCGATCGGAACTATTTCCGATCGATCGAAAATTCTATCCGAGGAGTGCAAAAGTTTTTAGTCTTAAAATTCTGATTTTTCGATTGATCGGAACTAATTCTGATTGATTGGAATTTTACTCCAACAATATTTTAGGGCCATTTTCTGAACTTTCTGTGTCTTACTTTTCTGGCCTTGCAGTTCTGCACTTTGATTTTTCTGGCAATTTCAGGTCGTTAACTTGATTTCTCTAGGGATTTTTTCTTCACTTCTTCGGCTCATCAAAGCTTGGTCTTCTAAGTCCTTAAATTAAAAACTTAAACTATGCAATTGTGCTTTGAAATGGGGATTCAGATATGCACAATTCATGGCTCAACACACCCCCCTAACCAGCATTTTGCTAGTCCCAAGCAAAACATGCATAAAACGATTCACTTATTTAAAATCACAACTCTCTCTTGGAAACTATACTTCTATAAACTTCAAGACATATAAGCATAAAATTTAGAAAAAACATAGTGATAAGAAATTGAAGCCCTAAACTCTCCAAACATAATAAGTGTTCACATAGAATCCCCACTGATTGATTGACAAATAGAATAATCCGAACATTTACGATCTATTGTGCATCGTGAAAATTCATCTCATGAATTTTCAGAATTACTTTTTTCATAAATCAATTAAAATAAGGATCTAAAAGTGTATAGATCAACCAATTGCCTATGACAAGAATTTTCCTTACCGTTCCTTTAACGGCTTTCACATTCCTTCTCATTTCTAGCTTTGGTTATGGGTAGACCATCCCCTAGTTGATAATAGGTAACCCTTTTCGAAATTTTCACAAATATTCAATGCATAACCATATTTTCATTCTCTTTTTCATATACATTAGATAAGATTTTTAGAAATCTATATTGTTGATGCTGAAAACTGGTCAACAGACGAGATGAGGTGACCTCCAACTGGTCAGCAGATGAGATGAGGTGACCTCAAACTTGGATGGATAGATGCAACTGATCTCCTGCAGGTATGCGGTCTGGATCTGGACTAAAGGTTTCTTAGATCCTGTAGAGCACAAAGGAAAGCTAAAGGGGGTGGCTGAGGTCCAGCCATTAGCCCTCCGATGCCTAACTTAGTTGGATCTTGAAAGATTAAATATCTCTCTTTAAATCAGTTTTTGTCTCGTACCTTGATAATGAAGAGGACGTGTCCATTTATAGACGTAGGTTGCAGAGTTGTATTCTTCTTTTGAAGCCGTAATTTTAGGGGAGGGATTCTCGGATCAGCGTGATCCTTGGGCCGTTCCGTAGTTATGGGAGATGTTCCCGTATTCCTCGACGATTCTCCAGATCTTTAGCCTATTTTCCTAGTTGAAGCCGAAGATTTTGGCATTTGTGGTTGTAAGACCGTAACTCCCGGAGACGTGTTCGGTTTATTTGAGCTCGTCTCTGATTTGTCGCGCTCCTATCACGTCGTCAGGTCGTCCTGCAGGTCTCAGGTCATCAAGTCGTCCTGAAGGTCTTAGGTTGGCAGGTCGTCAGGTCGTCCTGGAGGTCTCAGGTCGTTAGGTCATCGGCCCAGTCTCAGGTCGACCTCTGCTCTTGTTCTTGGCCTAGTCTCAGGTCGGATTTAAGGACCTGTACCAGGGCCCGCTGGACTATGGGCTTTCCTCATGACCTGAGGTCAGCTTGGATTTACCCACAACACATCTTTCATTCTTTTCTCTTATTTCACATGAACAAGGATGGACAAAGTTCCCCGGCTTGGTTCTTAAACACTTCAAATCTTCAGTCTAACCAATTTACAAATCTAATAATCCCTTCAAACCATGAGAATCATGTATTGTGAACTAGACTCAAAGACGTTAAAATTTTTTATCAATCAACTCAATGGGGGAATTCATATAGAAAACTATTACATTTCAGATAATTCAGAAATCTTAAAATCATATCAATTAATCTCTCATCCTTTTACACTTATAGCATCCCAAGTGCATAGAAACAAGGTTTTCCAAAAGAGTATTGATGTTTCAGAAAAATTGAAAAATTTCTATAAAAATTGCTCGAAATGTCACAAAGTACTAGATTCATCTAGGAATCTCACCCCCAACCAAACTTGCATTGTCCTCAATGTAAAAGATAAGTAATGAGCAATAACATGAGAGCAATGATAAAAATAAAAGAGGGTGAGAATGAGAGCACCTAAGAGAGTCGATCATGGAAATCTACCTCCGACAACTACATCTACTAAAGAAATAAACCTAAAATAGAAAACAAAATAAACCTAATTCTACTTAAAGCAATAAACAAAACCTAAGCTGTCCTTTTATAAAGAGAATCTCCATCAGATTAGGAGATCAATCATTATTATAACATCCAAAAGAACAAAGTTGAGCCGGATCATCAAGTAGTGTAACAGATTTTTCAGTAGAATTATCCACCATCCTGCTTAGAAAGTACATTGGTGACACCAATCATTCTAACCCATTGAAAATCCTGCTAAAATTTTTAGCGGGTTTCTCAATAATGTTGTCATATGTTCTAGGAAAGGAGAATTGCATTAGTTGGAAGTAAGCAAATATGGATCTCCCTTCTATCTTATCTGGAAAAAAATGTCAAATATGGGTAATCCTAGAAGTGATGTTCTTCGGTTTGAACAAACCAAAGAGATTTGGAGACTTCAATCACTTCATCCATACAAATTGGGATGGTCTCCACATAATCAACTTTCATTGGTGCTTCCACAATCAATTTTTCAGTTTGACACTCTGTGGAATGAAGCTTTTTAGGCACCGGAGGGGTCTCCCTTAAGGCATCTACTATGTCCTTAATCATGGGATCATCCCAATCTTCAAATAAGTCAAACACTCATCTAGAGTGTAGGAAACCTCAGGGGAGGAAGTTTTCATATTTGGACCCTTCACGTCTTCCTCCTTCTTAGAATTTTGTGTAGGTTGGAGTGGGTCATCAACCTCTACACTTTCGGAATTTGTCCTCTCTGTAGGCAAATCAAGCACTAATTCTTCCAATTCCTGCATAAAAATGTGCTTAAATCAGAACTTGGTGTCTTATCAAGTAATCTTTCAGAAATTGGCTCTTTCAAGGCCTCATTAATAATTAAATTTAATTCATCCTTGGAATGTGCTGAACATATCTCCAAACTTTTAGGCAGATTGGATTGGAAAAACTCCTATTCTTCAGTAGATTCTATCATGTTTATCTCATGAGGACCATCATCATCATCCCAATCCTCAAAGGGATCAAAGTAAACAACATCTAGATGATCAAAATTCTTATTTAAAACAAACTCCTCTTCCACAATGGACTCGATGAAGTCTACCTCATGGACATCATCATCATCATCCTTATGCCTTTTGCCCATATGGAACACATTCACCTCCAATGTCATGTTTCTAAAGGACAATTGCATCACCTCATTCCGACAATTGATGATTGCGTTTGATGTAGCCAAGAATGGGTGGCCTAAAATTACCAGTATTTGAGTGCTAGTATCCATAATTGATTGTATGTCCAAGACGATAAAATCCACCGGATAGTAGAATTTGTCAACTTGGACTAATACATCCTTAACTACCCCTCTTAGAACACAAATAGATCGATCAACGAGTTGCAACATGATTTTGGTGGGTTTTAATTCACCAAGACCCAATTGCTCATATACTGAGAAAGGAATCAAGTTTACGCTTACCACCAAATCTAGTAATGCACGTTCAATCAGGTAGTCACCAATGATACATGAGATTGTGGGACTACCGGGATCCTTATATTTTGGGGAGGTCTTTTGGGTGAGAATGACACTCACTTGCACATTCAAAAAAGCCTTTTATTACACATTGTATTGCGTTTGGTTGTGCATAAGTCCTTTAGAAATTTGGCATAGGAGGGAATTTGTTTTATGGAGTCAAGCAATGAAATGTTGATCTTAACTTGTTTGAAAACCTCTAAAATATCGTGAGAGTTTGGAAGAGATTTTGGAGCAACTAATCTTGAAGGGAATGGTGCTATGGGCTTGTGAATGCGTTCCATTTCTTGTGGGGCTAAGCTAGGTCCATCCTTATTTTCAGAAACTACAGGATCATTAGGCTTATCGGCCTTTACCGGAATAAATTTGTCCACTTGCTTACCACTTCTAAGAGTGGTGATGGATTTTGCTTGCTCCACATGTTGGTTGGGTAGTAGAATTTATCAACTTGGACTAAAACATCCTCAATCACTCCTCTCGGTATACGAATGGATCTATTAGCAAGTTGGAGTGTGGTTTTGGTGGGTTTCAATTCACCTAACCCAAGTTGTTCGTAAACCAAGTATGGAATGAAGTTCACACTTGCCCCCAAATCGAGTAAGGCTTGTTTAATCTGATAGTCTCCTATGATGCATGAGATGGTTGGACTACCCGGATCCTTGTATTTTTGGGGCACCTCTTGTTTAATAATAGTGCTCAAATTCTCAGTCAAAAGTATTTTGTTGTGAACATTGTGTTTCCTTTTGACTGTGCACAACTCCTTTAAAAATTTGGCATAGGATGGTATTTACTTTATGGCATCCAACAACGGGATGTTGATCTTCACCGGCTTGAAAGCCTCCAAAATTTTCAGGTTTTTGTCTAAAGGTTTGGTTCTTTCTCTTGTGGAGTGTTGTTTGGGCTATCATCCTCTTTGAAAATTTTCGGATCCTTAGGCTTTGAAGCCTTCACTGGATTAGATTTATCAACTATTTTTCCACTTCTCAAAGTGGTGATAGCTTGAACATGCTCCGTATGTTGGGAGGATGAGCTTACGTCTTGTATCTCAAATTGGGTTCTTGGGTTAGGAAGAGGTTAGGCAGGAAGTGTGCCTTTCTCCTTAACACTGAGGTGAGATTCAACTCTAGCCATTGAGGTTTTCAATTCATTGATGGCTTGAGTTGAATTTTGATTGAATTTTAATTGCTCTTGCATGAACCCATTTATTTTCAGAGAATTAGTCTTGTTATATTCAGCTTGGACCAATACGAATGCACCCAACATCTCCTCTAGTGTAACTTTTGGTGTTATGATTAGGGATGGACCTAGTAAAGGTTGAGCTTGAGGGATATTATTTGCATTTGCAGTGGGTCCATTCCTCCAACTGAAGTTGGGATGGTTCTTCAAACTAGCATTAAACATGTTTGAGTTTGGAGCACCAAATTGCCGTTGATAACTGTTTATGGCATTTGATTGTTCTTGTAAGATGTCTTGAACCGCTGAGATTATGGGATAATCTTGTGTTATATGTTGATTTCCGGCACAAATTCCATAAACAGTTTCAACATCATTAGAGTTGATCGTCTCTCCTTTCTTTAATTCCATGGCCTCGACTTTTCTTGTGAGGCTACCCACCTGTGCACTTATGCTAACCTCTTCTGATAGGACATAAATTTCTCCTTTTTTCCTTTTATTGGCTAGTCTTGGAATTTGTTAGGTTAGATGCATCCCAAGACTGTGCATTCTCAGCCAATTCCTCCAAATAATCCCATGCTTCATCGGCTCCCTTATTCATGAACTCCCCATTACACATCATCTCTACGAATTGGCGCATGGGTGAAGTTAATCCTTCATAGAAAAAACTTATAACCCGCCAAATTTCATAGCCATGATGTGGGCATGCATTTAATAAGTCTTTGAACCTCTCCCAACGTTGGAAGAAGGTCTCATCTTCCTTTTGGCCAAAGTTCATGATAAGGCGCTTCAACATGTTCGTTTTGTGAGTAAGGAAGAATTTTTTTAATGAATTCCCTATGCATATCAGTCCATGCACCAATTAATCTTGGCCTTAATGCATGAAGCCAACCTTTAGCTTTATCTTTAAGGGTAAAAGGAAATAATTTAAGCCTAACCACATCATCAGTTACATTTACAAAGTGCATGGTGGTTATTACCTCATCAAATTCCTTAAGGTGTTGATAGGCACTTTCACTGTCTAAGCCATGGAATCTCGGGAGGAGTTGGATTACTCCCGGTTTCAAATCTACATGCCCTGCATTTTGTGGAAAAATTATGCATGAGGGAGTGTTCGCTCTTGCTGATTGCAAGTAATCACGTAATGTTCTTGGTCGGGGAACATTCTCAGCAACATTCTCTCCCGTTTCGGTTTAATTTTGGCCCAGATTTTGATTGGCCATAGGATTGGGTTGATTTACAGTCATATTTTCAGACAAAATTGGAGAATTTAGATGTCTCCTAGCACGTGGTTCTCTGTCAATTCCTTCAACTATTCCCCCTTCACTAATGAGTCGGTTATTGGAATCCCGAGCCCAATGTGGCATGCAAATCCTTAAAAGAAAGAAACAAGAAGAATTCTTTCTTCCTTCCTTTACTTCTCTCTAAGACCGAAGCACAAGGTGTCTTATAATGGCTGAGCCAGAAGCAAGGATAGAGACCGATTTCTCCTGGTCAATAGGGGTTCAGAGAACTCCCCACCCACTCTTTGAATCTTTTGAGAAAAGTGCAGAAAAAGAAGAAAGAGGAGTAGAGGTGAGAAGAG
Source organism: Liriodendron chinense (assembly GCA_003013855.2). Taxonomy (NCBI): domain Eukaryota; kingdom Viridiplantae; phylum Streptophyta; class Magnoliopsida; order Magnoliales; family Magnoliaceae; genus Liriodendron; species Liriodendron chinense. Next base: position 428,588 of record PVNU02002470.1, read on the forward strand.
AAATCTCTGAGCACAAGGTGATCCAAGACGGCAGAGCCGACCAATAGGAATCCAGGTGGCACAAGGCCTACCTATCAGAGATCCAAAAAGGAGTCCCCACCTGTTCGCTTGCCTCAAGTGTAAGGCTGCGATGTAGTAATAAAACTCGGTAAGACCGAGGTCGATCCACAGGGAAAGAGGTAAACAATTTCAAGTACTCTAATAACTAGAATTTAAGAAGTTTAAGAAAGATAGTTTTTCACATAAAATAGAAAAATCTGAAATTAAGAAGAACTAGAGCATCAAGGATCCACTTGTAGTAGTCCAATGCCAATCCATTCATCCAAGTACAACACAATTAGAATCAAAGTCCTATCTCTCATCTAATTGGAAGATATAGCATTCAAGCACAAACAGTCCCACTTAAATCTGGAAATCAGATTTCTAGTTCTAATGAAGCACATAGAACTTGAACTTGTAGCCTTCGGAGTAACAGCCATGCCTATGGACTATGGCATGCTCAAGGGTTACTACAATTCGAATTCAAACAACCCAATCATGGTAATCGCAGAGAATTGCAAGGAACTCATGTCCGGAGTACACAAACTCTCACAAAACTTCTAAAAAACCAAACTTTATTCAAACTAGAACTTCAAAATCCAAAATTAAGAAAATGGTACTTGAAATAAAAGAATTAAAGCATTGGAACCAACTACAAATTTCACCTCTAGCTCTAGCTAAGAGGTTAGCTAAGGAAAAGCATATTAAAACTAGAACTAAAACTAAGAAAAGGAAGAAAAACTAGCTGGAGGAGGCTAGGTAGCCTCCTGGGACTTGAACTCCTTGCTCCCCACGCCCTTGGTTGATTTGGAATAGAAGAGAGCACCTCCTTTTATAGTGCAGCAATAGTACAACAACATAGCAGAATTTGTTTCGCTTGGTACGGCTTAACCAATGGTCGGATTGCCTTCAAATTTGGTTTGTAGCTTCCTTGTAATGTGATCATCCAAATAGATGATTTAGATTTCCAAGATTATCCTCTGAATGGGCCCACCAATCACATCACCGACCGCCTCTCAAAATCGCGCACTTTGGGCTCCTTCAGAACTAGTCATCTTGCTTTCAACGCCCCGGAGTGTACAGAGGTCGGATTGATCTCAAATTTTGAACATTGGTAGAAAACTTCCTCCTCTACATGATAGACGGATTAGATTGTCCAAAAAAAATCCCAGAATGTGGTCCGAAAATTAGAACACTTAGGGCTTTTATAAACTCTGCGCAGTTGGATCTTTCTGGATGGTCCATCTTTCTTCAACCGGTACGATCAAACCACACATCCTTTTGATCTGAAACTTTTGTGGTTATTCATATATGGATGTGGTCTAAAAGATGGTCAAAGTAGATTCTTCATATCATCAATGATGGGTCACCTGGACAGGCCCAGAGTTGAACAGAGAAATCTGGAACTTTCTGGACAGTTCGTATTGTTTTGGCCACCACGGTCAATCCGTAGCTCCGATCGACACGAAACCACTTGGGTTATTTCGGCGTCGAGCTCCTCTTCGACATGGATGTGTTGGATTTCCAAATATCATCAAGATGGCTTCAAAAAAATATTCCGAAATCCCAAAACGGGAATAGCATGCTACCTGAAATCTGGAAGTGCAAAATTGAATGGCCGACCGGTCTTGACCGGTCTAGACCTGTTTGGCGGGTGTCTAGGGAGTGCATCCGACCGGTCTTGACCGGTCGGACCCAGTTTTGCCTTTTTTCCTTTTTTCTTTTCTTCTCTCCTTCCTCTCTCTTTGCTTTCTTCTTTCTTTGGTCCACCTTGGGCCTTCATCAAAGGCTCCTAAACATGGTCTTTTGGTCTCCAATTGGGTTAAGTCCGCTCTCATCCCTACAATCACAAAACATGCATTAGATGGGCCTTTTAATCATGAAAATCATGCATACCATGTCATGTAGTGGGCAATGCAATGTATAAATTGGAGGTTCAACACCACCCACTCTACAAGAAATGAATATGATATGAATGAATAGGAGAAGAAGAAGAGTACGGTTTAGAAAGATAGAACCTGATTTGGCACTTGAGATCCTTATGTCTTCTTCAGCTTCCTAGAAATCCCTGCAAAAGAAAAATCAAACAAAACAAACTCAGTTAGTACTAGAATCCTAAAAATCCTAAATATATACTATTTTCAGAAATTTTGTGAAAAACCGTCAAAGTCCCCGGCAACGGCGCAAAAAACTTGTTCGCTTACCCAAGTGTAGGGTTGCGATGTAGTAATAATCTCGGTAAGACCGAGGTCGATCCACAGGGACTTATGTAGGAATTCACAATTACTTCTAATAGTTTCTATTGAAAAGCTAACAACCAGATTTGAGAAGATTGATGTAAATAGTAACTTTGAACTAAACTGAAAGTAATCAATTAATTAAAAGGCACTAGGGGTTTAAGGATCCACTTGTAGCAATCTTTGATGCTCAATTCGCTGTGGTTTCTCACTTTCTCAACTAGAATTGAAATTAAGATCTATCTAATCGGATGATAGAACAGTTAAACCAACAATCTACCATATGTAAGATCAATGTATATGATTCACTCAATACAAGCTAGGACGATCATACTCAATTGCATAGGTCAGTCCCAATTCCAATAGACTAAGTTTACAATCATAACCATCATTAAATCCTGTCACAAGACAAAACTAGATCATGATTTGAACTTGATTCAAATCACATACACAGTCCCAAACACTACAGAATTTCCAAAGAATAGAACTTTGGTAAGAAGTTCCCACATGACAATCACAAATCTAGAGCATATTCCGATTCCTCAGATTATACAGGTCTAGACTAGTACATAACAATTAAGAACTTAAGCAGTTCTTCCAAACATCCATGAGTCATCATAAGCCTAAGAAAAACTACTTAGTACTTGAATTAAACTCCAAACCATTGTTCTTAAACATGAAATCCGACTTAAAATCAACTTAAACGAATTGAAACATCTTAGATTCACTACAAGCTTCACCTCTTAGCCCTAGCTAAGAGGTTTAGCCGTTCATGATCCAAGGAAACATGAAACAAACTAAAGAAAACATAAAAACAGCAAACAAACTAGGAGTTGTGGAAGTCCGAAATCCACTTCCGCCGTCTCCCACCATGCTTAATCCGTTGTTAGATACCTTAGGAACGATCCCTAGGTGTCCTTTTATAGTGGGGAAGCTCCGCAGCATCGGAATCTTCCAGAATTTGCGTAAGGTTACGCAGTGCGCAGAGAAATCTGGAACATAATAGGAAAGTCTGCTGTTTGAATGCATGGCCGACCGATTATGACCTGTTGGACTGGGCTGGCTGACCGGTCATGACCGGTCTAGCCTGTTCAGTGACAGTCTAGCGTGCACAGGGCCTGTTGGCCGACCGGTCAAGACCGGTCGGACTGGGTTAACCATTGGTGCAGAGAGTTTCAGAGGGTCAGAGGGAGATGGCCGACCGGTCTAGACCGGTCGTGGCCCTCCTGGCCGACCAGTCACGACCGGTCTAGCCCTTCTCTTCTTCATTTCCTTCTTCTTTTCTTCTTTCTCTACTTCCTTCTTTCTTCAGCCGACCTTGGATCTTTATCCAAGGCTCTTAAAGAGGTCTTTTTAGTCTTCAATTGGGCGGAGTCCCTCTCATTCCTACAATCATGAAATTATGCATTAAATTAGTCTTTAAATTATGAAAACCTTGCATAATGAGTGATGAATTGGGGTTAGAATATGCACAATTAAGAGCTCAACAATGGTAATTAAGAACATAAAATTATCTACTTTAGACTTAAATTAGAGAAATAAGCACTAGAGCGCCAAGTATCCACTTATAATCATTCACAATGCCAATTCAAATAATTCAAACTAATAATTCAATTGGAATCGGAGTTATATCCCTATCCAATTGGAATATAGAGCAATCAAATTATCATATCTTATCTAACATAGATGGATCATCCACTGATATGGTTCTCTTATAATTAACTAAGGCTTTGGGTGTATTCAATCACACAGCCTAATCTTCACAAAACAATTAAGATCACATTCATGATTCTTCCTCAAGCCTTGTCACTAGACTTGATTTAGAATCATGAATTGAACTTCTATTCAACCAAAATCAATACATAAACACCCATCTCAAATCCAATCAAAAGATAATAACTTCTAGTTTAGTTCTAGATAAGCACTTAAGAAACTTAGTTTGTAAGATCCCCTAGCATCCAACATATCATGATGGATCTAAGATCTCTACAATCCAAAATCCTATCAATCAACACCCCATTAAGCAATCTTAGTAATAAAAACATCGCATGTAAGAGAAATCACAAGAGATAGAAGATTAACTAAAAATACTAACTTTATTTCAAACTAGAACTAGAAGTGTTCTTCATAAAACCCAAAAGTACTTGAATTAATTCGAATTAGACATGAAAAATAGCTAAAAGCTTCACCTCTTAGCCTAGCTAAGAGGTTTAACCAACCATTGACAGATTGAACTAAAATTCAAAAGAAAAATACTCTAAAAAGCATAGAAAAACATAGAAACACTAGTCGGAGGAGTTGCGAATGCTCCACGATGCTCCTCTCCACCTCCCACAAACTTCCCAGCCTTCTATGATGCCTTAGGAACGACGTAGAGGTGTCCTTGTATAGCAAAATTCCCTTACCAACTTAAAAACTTCAAGAAAATGGAGACTCCTTACGCAATCTGGACGTTGGCCGATCGGCCGGAGGTTACACAACATATAACCTAACTCTCTGGACTTGGAATGCATAGGCCTACCCCTTTGTCGGCCGGCTGGCTGGACCACAGGTCGGCCTGTGTAAAAACTGTCTAGTGAAAATGCAGTTTCTGGAGGGTTTGGCCCGGTTAGTCTGTAAAATCTGACTTTTGGCTCTTCTCTTTCTCCATCTTCATTGCATCCTTCTTCCACCTCCTGTCCTTTCCTCCATTAATCTTCATGGTATGTAAAGTGCATCTTTTAACATCATATAGGTAGGCTCTCTCTCGCATTCTTACAAACAAAAAAACATGTATTGGATTAGTCTTTAATCATGAAAACCATGCATAATGTGTGATGAATTAGGGTTAGAATATGTACAATTCAGAGCTCAATAGTGGTCCTCTTTGAGAGTTGGTAAGATTGGCCATGGGACCATTTCTCCAATTAAAATTTAGATAGTTCTTCCAAGTAGAGTTGTACGTGTTACCTGCCGGTCCATTAAAAGGCCGTTGATAACTATATGCGGCGTTTGCTTGCTCTTGTAACCCCTCTTGAAACACAGGAATTGTAGGACAATCTTGTGTAGAGTGTACATTAGTGGCACAAATTCTGCAAATGTTTTCAATGGCTTCCGTGGACTTAGAAATTCCACTTTTACTTAGTTCCATCGCTTTAACTTTTCTTGTGAGGTTAACTATTCTTGCGTTTATATTGTCTTCCTCCTTAAGGATGTAAATCCCTCATTTCTCTTTTGTTAAGGAGGCTTGAGGTTACTAGACTTGTCCGAGGAATCCCAAGATTGGGCATTCTCGGCCAATTGTCTAACTAACTCCATGCCTCATCTGAATTTTCGCTCATGAACTCGTGATTGCACATCATCTCTACAAATTGGCACATTTTGGAATTCAATCCATCATAAAAGAAATTTATAATTCGCCAACTTTCGTAGCCATGATGTGGGCAAGTGAGTAAGAGGTCCTTAAACCTTTCTCAACTTTGAAAGACCGACTCATCCTCTTTTCTCAAAAACTTCATAATAGATTTTCTAAGGGTGTTAGTTTTATGAGCTGGAAAGAACTTTTTCAAGAATTCCTGGGTCATCTCAGTCCATGTCCCTATCGAATGTGGTCTAAGAGAGTGGAGCCAACCTTTGGCTCTTTCTTTCAATGAGAAGGGAAACAATCTAAGTTTGATGACATCCTCTAACACATTGTTGTATTGCAAAGTAGCAGCAACCTCATCAAACTCTTTTAAGTGTAGATATGGGCTTTCAGAATCTAGCCCACGGAACTTAGGTAAAAGTTGAATTACCCCCGGCTTTATATCAATGTTCCCCTCGATGGTTGGTAAAAGCACACATGAGGGTGTAGTCGTATTGGCCGGTTGTAAGAGTCACGTAAAGCTCTCATTAGAGGAGCATTGTGCACCTCATTCTCTCCTACTCCCTCTTGATACGCGTTTGTAGTTGGAGTAGGAGGGGGAGGATTCCTTAACAGTGTTTGATCCATACTCCCCGGACTTTCGCAATGCTCTATGTATTTTCTAACTCGTTTATGGATGGAGAGTAGTCCAGCTAAACCTCCTTCGATTTGGAGACGATTTGTGTGGTCACGTTCCCAATGGGAAATAAACCACACAAATAAAAATCTGAATTAAATTCTAGATCCTAAAAACAAAATTTGAAAACAAAATTAAAATTCTAATAAAGTTAAAAACTGAGAATTGAAAGAGTCTAAGTTAGAAGGATAATACCCGATTTGCTTGAACTAGAAGAACTTCCTACTAGGGCTGTACATCGATTCGATCAATTCGATTTTGGATGAAATTGAAATTGAATTGATTCTAAATTTTTTAAATTGAAATTGAAATTAAATTGATCTTATTTTTAAAATTTTGAATTGAAATTAAATTGAGCCCAATTTTTTTGGACTTGATATAAGATTGAATTGATGGATTTTTCAATTCAATTCGATTTGATTTTTCACACATCACACATTGAATCCCCACTTTTTCCTGCGTTGTGGTCCACCTGAGATTTGGATGTCTCATTTTCGAGCTCATGCCTTAAAATCAGATGGCAAAATGGTGGACAGAGTGGATAAATATATAAATTATGGTGGACCCCACATAGTTTACTCAGTACTCAATCCACTTCGAGAATTTAAATGGGCACGAATTTCCTGCAAAAGGCTTTGCAGGAAGTTCCTATGCTGGAAACCTACACTCTTTCCAATTATGTGGTTTGCCTTAATCATGGCCCATCGTGATGTTTGTGAGAAATTCAAACCGTCTATTCATTTTCTAAGATCATTTTAGGATGTTCCACAAAATATGAGATAGATCCAAGACTCAAGTGGGCTGAAAACGTGAGGATTGAATGTCCACAGTTAAAATATTCGTGGTGCCACATAAGTTTGGATCAGGCTAATATTTGTGTGTTTATAGTTCATCCCAGTAGGTATGACACTATGAATGGTATGGATAGCATATAAATAATACTGTGGACCCTAGGGAGGTGTCAACGATAGGAATTTACCCAGCATACAAACATCACTATGGAAATCATTCGTTGCTAACTTGAACCATATCCGAAGCTTGAGTGGACCATGCCACATGAAATAATGGGAATAATGATTTCCATCGTTAAAACCTTCTTAGGGCCCACACTAATGTTTATTTGTCATCCAACCTGTTCATAAGATCAGGTAGACGTGTATGAATGGAAAACACAAATATCAGCTTGATTCAAAACTTTTGTGGCCTACAACAATTTTTCAATGGTAGAGGTTCAATTCACACTATTTCTTGTGGTGCGAGCCACTTGAGCTTTGTATATGCTTGAGTTTTTGGGCTCAGCCATAAAATTATCTTTTAAAATGGAATAATGGATGAACAGAGTGGATAAAACGAATAAATCACCATGGGCACCACAAAGTTTACTCAGTACGCTAAGCGCATTGAGTTATTAAGTATGCGATTCGGTTCGTCTTGGACTCTTGCGTGGGCGCAAATATACAGAAGGGTAGTTTCAAAGCTCTGTGGGACCCACCATGATGTATGTGTTTTATCTAGGCCATTCATCCATTTTCCATCTGATTTTAAGACATTATCCAAAAAATGAGACATCCAAATCTCAAGCGGACCACACCACAGGAAAAACAGTGGAGGTTTGACGCTTAACTTTTTGGGGCCTTAGAAGTTTGGTGTCAAGTTGATATTTGTTTTTTCCCTTCCTCTAGGTCTATGTGACCTTATCAACAGGTTGGATGGCAAATAAACATCACAATGGGCCTTAGGAAGAATTTAATGGTGGACGTTCAATCCCCACTATTTTGATATGGTTTGGTCAACTTGAAATGTATATCTTTCTAAATTTTTGGATTTTGCCTTAAACTCAGATGAAAAAATGGATGGACGACATAGATAAAACACACTATGATGTATTTATTTCATCCATGCCGTTTATATATATATATATATATATATATATATATATATATATATATATATATATATATATATATATATATATACTCGAATCAATATATATACTCGAATCAATTTGATACAGATCGATTTGATTTTCAATTCTATTCGATCAATCGGAACAAAAATTGAAATTGAATTTTTTTTTTTAAAAAAAATTGAATTGAATTGATCTCGGGGAACGATTCGATTCGATTCGATTCGATTGATAAATTGATCATAAATTGAATTGTGTGCAGCCCTACTTCTTACAAAAAGAAAACAAACTTTGTTAGTTCTAGAATTCAGAAAAAACTAGTCCTAGAAAAGTAGTAAATCCTAATTAATTCAACTTTATAACAACTAAAATAATTTGGAACCGTTTAACCTAGATTCCCCGGTAACGACGCCAACAATTTGTTCACTCGCCTCAAGTGCAAGGCTTGCGATGTAGTAATAACTCGGTAAGACCGAGGTCGATCCACATGAAATTAAGGTAAACCAATTCAAACATTCTAGCAACTTCAAATTCAGTAATTTTAGATTTCAATTAAGAAAAACTAAGTAAAATAGTAACTTTTATAAAAAAAATTGATAATTTATGGAACTAAGGCCTCAAGGATCTAATTGTAGTAGTTCCATATGAATTCATTCATCCAAGCATAAACACAACTAGATTCAAAGTTCTATCTCTCATCTACTTGGAAGATTAAACATTTAAATATAAACAATCCCACTTAAGTCAGAAAATAAAATTCTAGTTTTAATGAAGCACATAGAATTCAAACATGTAACCTTCGAAGTAACAACCATTCCAAGAGACTATGGCATGATCTAGGGTTACTACAATTCGAATCTAATCAATCCAAACATGATAATCTCAGAAAATTGCAAGGAACTCATGTCCGAAGCACATGAACTCTCATAAAACATCCAAAAAATACCAACTTTATTCAAACTAGAACTTAAAAATCCAAACTTTAAGTAAAATACTTGAATCAAACGAATTCTACATGAAAACTAGCTACAAGCTTCACCTCTTAGCCTTAGCTAAGAGGTTCTAGCCGAGCATCATCATGCTACAACTAAAAGCAATGAAAAATAACTAGAAAACATAAAAAATTCGATTTGAGAGAGTTGTAGATGCTCCATGACGATCCTCTTCACGTCCTACAAGTTCCCAAACCTTCTATGGTGCATTAGGAACGAACCCTATGTATCCTTTTATAATAATGAAGCTCCACCGACTTAGAAACTTTCATAATCCATGTATTACTTACGCAGCTGTAAACAGTTCTAATTGATGTTTCGATCAATCGGAACTATTGTAACGACCCGTGATTTTCGACTCTCATGTATTAACATGACGATCAAATTCCCAAGTGATTTATAGAATAATTAAATCATCAAACAGTGGAACATGGCATTCAACCACAATGGTGAAAACAATCGTCATCTTATTCCAGCAAACTTACTACGTCATCATCAAGGTTTAAGAAGGGAACCAATCAATATTCATACTAATTAACTAAAATACCAATCCATATCTTCTCTTGAAGACTTATTATAATTTTCATATAAAGTGCCAACTAAAGAAATATTCAATCAATATAATCTTCAATTAAGTTTCTTCAATATCGTCGTCCGCCATGTGATCTTACGAATCATTAAACTCTTCTCCTTGAGAATCGAATTCAATACCTGGATCTTCACCTGTATCATCTAAAGTGTGTTTGGGATAGTGTTAATCGCTATCATAGTGAGGAATATTCCCTCCAAGATAACCAAGAACAATTATGACCAAAATTTAAAGTAACGCAACACGATGATATATTTATCCAAAACAAAATAACCAAAGAAAAATAATGCAACATGATGGAATGCATGGAATGCATGCTCTGGCTAAGGCACCCTGGGTAAAAATCATAATACATGAAGTGGGAGACTCCCTGTTACGACTTCACGTTAGCAACTAGTCACCAGATGTTCCTGAGACACACAAGCCCATAGTTTTTCCTGACCACGTGAGAAACGGGACGCTCATAGGTCAAATTTACACGTGACAGTGTATGGGAGAGGTAGGACACTTTAGCCTATTCTCAATTTCGTACACCCACATGGAGCCAAGTGAATGCATGGCTTTAGTTTCATCTTTATTTAAATAATTTCACATCCAGCCGTATTGAAAGAACTTAATGATCACTATAGGGAGTTGTAAATAACCCAGCATCGGCTGACAGTACAGGATTAGTGTCCATAGCACTAACCCTGGCTCATGAGATAACATATACGATCAATTTTCACTCTTTGTCCCACTTATAGTCCAACAAAGTCCCATGAATAGCCATTAGTTTTCAATGTGGCCAACCAAAGGAAACATATATATACAACACATGGATCCATTCCAACATCATGTGAACATAAGAATCCCTTGGTAATACTCACCACATAAACATAGTTATGCCAAGATCATCTTTCCAACATGGACACCTCTCACGGGCTCATTTCTCTACAATAACTGATCTCATCAATATGGGGATAAGGGTGTACATAAGCGTAATATTCACATGATAATCATCATCCATATGATGTATACATCATTATAACCATCTTAATCATACATAAATACAAATCAAAGAAATCAACACACGGTTCTCACAATAATGCAAAAAAATATACATGTTTTGTCACATATACATCTAAACATGAAATCATAGCATCATATAATATCATCTCAACATAAATCTAACATTAATCATGGTCTAATAGAAATCGTGCATTCAAGCTTAAGATACTTAATAAACAATAAAGAAATTCTAGAAAATTATACTTTCATCCATGTTGGCTTGAAGAGAAAATCTTCACCTTATAATGGATGCAGAAGAGGATGTAGAGACCGGCTTAATTGCTGAAAAAATTAGAAAACTCTCTCTCTCTCTCTTCTCTTCTCTCTTCTCTCTTCTCTTTTCTCTCTCTTTAAATTCATGGGTAGCACTCTCTATGGCTAAGAGAGGCCCTTATTTATAAAGTTTGGGTCGGATTCTAGGGTTTAGAGAAGCTATGAAAGCAATAGATGGACAATTGTTGTTTAAAGATGAGATTTGAGACGTTATTGGCCACTTTGGAAAGTATATACTTAATGGTTTGAAAGGAGGTTTTGAATGTGGGTTATGATGAGTATGGGCCACAATGGACGTGGTAGATTTTGAAATGGGGTCCATATGCAATCGAACGATCTACCTGAAGTTTTAAGCAAAGAGAGGGGATGAAAATAGAAATTTACAAATGGACGGTTTATCTGTCAATCTGACACCTAGGATGGGTTTGAATTAGTCCATTTAGGTAGGTCCATAAATTGAAGCTCCACAGTCGTTTGATAGATCTCTTGCACATGAGAAGGTTCTAGAGAAAAATCTTTAAAAATTTTAGAAAGTTCGATTTTAAAGGGGATTCTCCACATTGGTTAGCTTGGAGGGATCCTAAGGATCATCTAGAAGTTTCCCTAGCTTCTCATGCAAGGACAATTTCCTGATTAAAAGATCTAAGATTCCAACGGTAGATTTGGAAGGAGAGATCGGGCTGGATATGGGGCCGTATGCCACGAAAATTGATAGGAGGGGGTTTTGGAAGGTGGGGAAGAAGATGGATGGTTTGGATTTTTAAAAGGAGGTCCACCTGATGGCTGTTGAGCCTCCAATTTATACATTTGCCGACCTATTACATCATATTATATGCATGGTTTTCATGTTTAAAGACTAATCTAATACATGTTTTTGTGATTGTAGGAATGAGAGGGAGATGTCACCAATTCATGGTTAAAAGAGTCACTTATATGCATTGAAGATCAATAGAACAAGTGCCAAAAGGTGGAAGAAATAAGCAAGAAAGAAAGAGAAGAGAAAAAGAAGAGAATCTGAAATTTTTGCCTTAGACCTGTCTGTAGACCGGTCTCCAGATAGGTCGACAGACAGGTCTACAGTGTAATTTTTGGGCTGTAGTTTTTTCTTCTTAGACCGGTCGCCAGACAGGTCGAGGGTAGTCTAGGAACACGAAACTCACTGGACTGATTTTGAGGTTTTGGACCGGTCATGCGACCGGTCATTCATGAGCTTAGAATGGTCGTGCGACCGGTCGTCAGCGTAACAGAGCTTGTCCGTGAAGCTCCGATTTTCTCCGCGCAATTGCGTGATTTCTTGCGAAATCTGGAATCTTCCTCTCCAACTTATAAAAGGCCACCTCCACTCTCTTCCTAGGGCATCTAGTGTTCGCTCGCCTCAAGTGTAAGGCTGCGATGTAGTAATAAATCTCGGTAAGACCGAGGTCGATCCACAGGGAATTGGAAACAACTTTCAAACTATTTCAGCAACTCAATTTTGCAAGAAATAGGATTCAATTGAGTAATTAAACTAAAATAGAAACTTAATGGAAAATCAATGATTTAAGGTACCAAGGCATTCAAGGATCCACTTGTAGCAATCCCATGTCAATCCAATCAATCCAAGTAGAGAACACAACTAGATTTGAAGTCCTATCTCTCATCTAGTTGGAAAATAAAGCATTCAAACACATTCAATTCCAATCAAGCTGAACTTCCAAGTTCTAGTCCCATTCAATCAATGTAGAAGTCAAAATCATAGCCTTCGGAGTAACAGCCATGCCTATGGACTATGGCCTGCTCAAGGATTACTATAATTCGAATCTAAACAAGCATCATATGATAATCTTAGAGAATTGCAAGGAATTCATGTCCGGAGCACATGAACTCTCATAAAACATCTCAAACTACCAACTTAAGAACTAGAATATGAAAAATCCAAAGTTGTATTGAAAATTACTTGAATTAACTTGAATCAAACATGAAATTAGCTACAAGCTTCACCTCTCAGCCTTAGCTGAGAGATTCTAGCCGAGCATTGTCATACTACAACTAGAACTCAAATAAGAAAGCATAAAAACTAGAAAAACCAGAAATTGGAGGGTTGCTGACGCTCCACGACGACTTCTATCCGTTCCCACGACTTTCCTTGGCTTCTATGATCACCTAGGAAGAGCCCCTAGGTGTCCTTTTATAGTGTGGAAGCCCCTTGCGTCGGAAACATCCAGAAATTGCGCAAGGTTATGCAGTGCGCAGAAAATCTCGGAGCTTCATGGAGAAGCTTTATTACGCAGACGACTGGTCGCACGATCAGTCTGAGCCCCCAGACGACCGGTCGCACGACCGGTCGTAAAACATCACTTTTTAGTCCAGCGAGTTTTGCCAAATTTTCGATATTAAAATTTAATTGAAGGACCGGTCGCACGACCGGTCTGGGCATCGGACGACCGGTCGCATGATGTTCGCTCGCCTCAAGTGTAAGGCTGCGATGTAGTAATAAAACTCGGTAAGACCGAGGTCGATCCATAGGGAAAGAGGTAAACAATTCCAAGTACTCTAATAACTAGAATCTAAGAAGTTTAAGAAAGTAGTTTTTCACTTGAAATAGGAAAATCTGAAAATAAGAGGAATTAGAGCATCAAGGATCCACTTGTAGTAGTCCAATGCCAATCCATTCATCTAAGTACAACACAATTAGAATCAAAGTCCTATCTCTCATCTAATTGGAATATATAACATTCAAGCACAAACAGTCTCAATTAAATCTGGAAATCAGATTTCTAGTTCTAATGAAGCACATAGAACTTGAACTTGTAGCCTTCGGAGTAACAGCCATGCCTATGGACTATGGCATGCTCAAGGGTTACTACAATTCAAATTCAAACAACCCAATCATGGTAATCTCAGAGAATTGCAAAGAACTCATGTCCGGAGCACACAAACTCTCACAAAACTTCTAAAAAACCAAACTTTATTCAAACTAGAACTTTAAAATCCAAAATTAAGAAAATGGTACTTGAAATAAAAGAATTAAAGCATTGGAACCAACTACAAATTTCGCCTCTAGCTCTAACTAAGAGGTTAGCTAAGGAAAAACATATTAAAACTAGAACTAAAACTAAGAAAATGAAGAAAAACTAGCTGGAGGAGGCTAGGTAGCCTCCTAGGACTTAAACTCCTTGCTTCCCACATCCTTGCTTGATTTGGAATAGAAGAGAGCACCTCCTTTTATAGTACAGCAATAGTACAGCAACATAGCAGAATTTGTTTCGCCTGGTACGGCTTAACCAATGGTCGGATTGCCTTCAAAGTTGATTTGTAGCTTCCTTGTAATGTGATCTTCCTCATAGATGATTTAGATTTTCAATATTATCTTCTGAATGGGCCCACCAATCAGATCACCGATCGCCTCTCAAAATCGCGCACTTCGGGTACCTTCAGAACCAGTCATCTTGCTTTCAACGCTCCGGAGTGTACAGATGTCGGATTGATCTCAAATTTTGAACATTGGTAGAAAACTTCATCCTCTACATGATAGATGGATTATATTGTCCAAAACAATCCCAAAATATGGTCCGAAAATTAGAACACTCAGCCCTTTTATAAACTCTGCGCAGTTGGATCTTTCTGGATGGTCCATCTTTCTTCAACCGGTACGATCAAACCACACATCCTTTTGATCTGAAACTTTTGTGGTTATTCATATATGGATGTGATCTAAAAGATGGTCAAAGTAGATTCTTCATATCATCAATGATGGGTCACCTGGACCGGCCCAGAGTGGAACAGCGAAATCTGGAACTTTCTGGACAGTTCGTATTGTTTTGGCCACCACGGTCAATCCGTAGCTCCGATCGACACGAAACCACTTGGGTTATTTCGACGTCGAGCTCCTCTTCGACATGGATGTGTTGTATTGCCAAATATCATCAAGATGGCTTCAGAAAACTGTTCTAAAAATTCAAAAACGGGAATAGCTTGCTGCCTGAAATCTGGAAGTGTAAAATTTCATGGCCGACCGGTCTTGACCGGTCTAGACCTGTCTGGTAGGTGTCCAGGGAGTACAGCCGACCGGTCTTGACCGGTCAGACCTAGTTTTTGCAGTTTTTGTTCTTTCTTTTCTTCTCTCCTTCCTCTCTCTTTGCTTTCTTCTTTCTTTGGTCCACCTTGGACCTTCATCAAAGGCTCCTAAACATGGTCTTTTGGTCTCCAATTGGGTGAAGTTCACTCTCATTCCTACAATCACAAAACATGCATTAGATGGGCCTTTTAAACATGAAAACCATGCATATAATGTGATGTAATGGGTTGGCAAATGTATAAATTGGAGGTTCAACACATGACTGGTCGTGAATGGTCTAGTGACCTTCTAAGAGATTTCTTCTTCTGTGCATAATCGGACCGGTCGGACGACCGGTCCTGGCGATGGACGACCGGTCGCACGACCGGTCTTGGCCTCTGTTTCTGCTTTTCTCCTTTTACTTCTTTCTTCCTTTCTTCTCCTCTCTTTCTACTTTCTTTGGTCCTTCTTTCTTCTTCATCCAATGGCTTCAAATGGCCCTTTTTAGTCTCCAATTTGGTGAAGTCCGCTCTCATCCCTACAATCACAAAAACATGCATTAGATAGGCCTTTTGAGCCTGAAAACAGTGCATATAATGTGATGTACTGGGCAATGCAATGTATAAATTATAGGTTCAACACACCCCCCAACCAGCTTTTTGCTAGTCCCGAGCAAAACATGCGTGAAACAATTTCAAACCTCCAAACCCAACTCTCTTTCAGAAATCATGTTTCTATCCATTCCAAGACATATAAGTATAAAATTTGGAGAAACTAGGTGATATAAATTGCAAACTTAAACTCTCGAAGCATAAGAAGTGTCTACATGAAATTCCCGCTGATTGACTGATAAATAGAAGGACTCTAACAATTTCAACCCAGTGTGCATAGTGAACGTTCATCTCATGAGTCTCTGGGATTACCTTCTTCATAGATTAAGTAAACCAAGGATTTTAAGGTGCATAGAGCAACAACAAGCCTATGACAGGAATTTGCCTTACCGTCCTTTCGACGGCTTTCACACTACGTCCCATTTCTGGCTTTGGTTACGGTTCGACCATCCCCCGGTTGGTAATAGGTAGCCCTTTTTGAAATTTTCCACCATTTTTTCTTCATTCCCGATTTCATCCTTTCTTTTCCTTTTTTTTTTTTTATTTAGATAGGATTTTTAAAAATCCATATCTTCCGTTACTTTCCCATGGACAAGGATGGACAAAATACCCCGGCTTGGTTTCTCAACACCTCTAAATCAAAGTCTAGCTAATCCACAAATCACATAAACCGTTCAACTCATGAAAATCGTGTAATGTGAACTAGGTGTAAAAAGTGTTCAAATTTTCTATCAATCACAACAGTAGGGGAACTAACATATAAAACCATTATGTTGGGAGAAATTCAAGACTTACAACGTCACACACTTCGTATCTCCTCTTCCTATACTCATATCATCTCGAATGCATGGAAATAAGGTTTTCTAAAAGAGTTTTGAAATTTTAGAAAATTTGAAAAAATTTGCGCATATGAAGCTCGAAATGTTGCAAACTGCTAGATGAGGAATCTCATCTCACCCCGCAACCAATTCTTGCATTGTCCTCAATGTAAAAAGATATGCAATAAGCATGAACATGAGAGCAATGGTAAAATATGAGAGAGTGAGAACAATAGTACCTGAGTGAGCGATCATGGAAGTCTACAACCCAACAACTAAAACCTACTAAAACAGTAAAACTAAATAAAACTAAACCTAATCTACAGAAGCAATAAAGATAACTAACCCGTCCTTGTAAAAAGAGGATCTCCATCAGACTAGGAGATCGATTATCATTATAACATCCAAAAGGACAAAGTTGAGCAAGATCATCAAGTGGTGTAATAAATTTTTCAGTAGAACTAACCACCATCCTGCTTTGGAAAGTACATTGGTGACATTGATCATTCTATCCCATTGAAAATCCAGCTGAAAAATTTCAGCGGGTTCTTCAATAAAATTATCACATGTACTAGGGAAGGAGAATTGCATTGGTTGGAAATCATTGAATATGAATCTCCTTTCCTTCTTGTCTGGGAAAAAATTATTCAAATATGGATCATCCCAGAAGTGTTCTTCGGTTTGAACAAACCAAAGAGATGTGGAGACTTGTATTTCTTCTTCACAAGTCGATATGATCTCTGTTGAGCTCTTAATTGTGCATATTCTAACCCCAATTCATCACTCATTGTGTAAGGTTTGTATGGTTTGTAAGCTAATTCAATACATGTTTTGTGACTGCAGGATTGAGGGTGGACTCTACTCAATTGAAGACATAAAGAGCTCACTTGGGATCATTCTGATGAAGAATGTTTGAGGACCAAAGAAGAAAAGAAAGAAAGAACCAAAGCAGAGAAGAAAGCAGATGAAAGAAAAGAAGAAAATAAGAAGAAAATGAAGCTGACCGGTCGTGACCGGTCGGCCAAGGAAGCTAGACCGGTCAGTGACCGATCAGCCATGTATGTGGGCATTACTGAAGAGGACCGACCGGTCATGACCGGTCGGTCATTGGTGCTGGAAAAGTGCTGAAGGCGTCCGACCGGTCATGACCGGTCGGACATGCTTGCTGGACCAAGGAGGAATAGGCCCGACCGGTCATGACCGGTCGGAAATGCTTGCTGGAGTGTTTTCACTTGAGGCCGACCGGTCTTGACCGGTCGGCCATGCGTACTGAGTTAGAACTTTCTAATTTCTTCCCGAAATTCTCTGCGCTGCGTAAGTGTTACGCAAATTTCCGATTCTTCCGACGTTGTGGAGCCTCCAGACTATAAGAGGACACCTAGGGATTGTTCCTGGGGGAGGCTAGAAGGGCTCAAGCGAGGTTGGAGGCTGTGGAAGTGAAGATTGGAGTTTCACAACTCCTTTTGGTTTGCTTTGCTGTTTTCATACTTTTTGTAGTTGTTTCATGTTTCCTTGGATCATGAGCAGCTAAACCTCTTAGCTAGGGCTAAGAGGTGAAGCTTGTAGTGAATCCAAGATGTTTTAATTCGTAGTGAAGTGGTTTTAGTTTGGAATTCATGATTATGAACTAAGGTTTGAAGTTTATACAAGTTTTTAAGTAATTTTTCTTAGTCTTGTGATGACTCATGGATGTTTGGATGAATTACTTAACTTCTTAATTTGTTTGCAAGGGTATAGACCTGTATGATCCGAGGAATCAGAGTGCGCTCTAGTACTAAGCTCTTCATAAAGGGACTTCAGGCCAAAGTTCTATTTTAGTTGATTTTCTGAAATATGTAAGGACTGTGCTGGTGATTTGAATCTAGTTCAAATCCTAATTTAACCTTGTCTTGTGAGAGGACTTGGGGATAGTTATGATTGAGAACTGGACCTATAGGAAAGGGGAATGACCTATGCAATTGAGCATGCTCAGCTCAGCCTAGACTGAGTGAATCTTATGCATAGAACTTACATATTACAGACTGTTGGTTTAACAGTTCTATCATCCGACTGGATGGACAGGAATGTCGATTCTAGTTGAGAGAATAAGAAACCACAGCGGATTGAGCATCAAGGATTGCTACAAGTGGATCCTTGAAACCCTAGTACTCTTTTATAATTAATTACTCTCGATTTAATTCAGCTTTTGTTACTCACATCAACTTTATACATCAATCTGATTAGTAGACTTCAATAGACACTTGTGGATGAAATTGTGAGATCCTACATAGTCCCTGTGGATCGACCTCGGTCTTACCGAGTTTATTACTACATCGCAACCCTACACTTGGGGAAGCGAACAAGTTTTTGGCGCCGCTGCCGGGGACCTTGACGATTTTCATAAATTTCTGAAATAAGTATCTATTTAGGATTTTTTTAGATTTTTAGAACTAACTTAGTTTATTTATTTGATTTTTTTTCTTTTCAGGGATTTCTAGGAAGCTGAAGAAGAGTCAAGGATTTCAAGTGCAATTCAGGTGCTATCCTTCTAAAACCTCACTCTTCTCCTTCTCCTAGGCATTCTTATTTTATTCATCTATTGTAGAGTGGGTGGAGACTCCTTTTGGATCTCTGAAAGGTCGGCCTTTTTGCCACCTGGATTCCTATTGGTCGGCTCTGCCGTCTTGGATCACCTTGTGCTCAGGGATTTCTTTTCTCATCTCTACTCCTCTTTCTCCTTTTTCTGCACTTTTTCTCAAAAGATTCAAAGAGTGGGTGGGGTGTTCTCTGAACCCCTATTGACCAGGAGAAATCGGTCTCTATCTTTGTTTCTGGCCTAGCCATTGCAAGACACCTTGTGCTTCGGTCTTAGAGAAGAGTAAAGAAAAAGAAGGAAGAATTCTTTTTCCTTTTTGTTTCTTATTTTTAGTTTTGCATGCCACATTGGGCTCGGGATTCCAATAACCGGCTCATAAGTGAAGGGGGGATAGTAGAAGGCATTGATAGAGAGCCACGTGTTAGGAGACATCTAGATTCTCCAATTTTATCTGAAAGTATGGCTGCAAATCAACCTAACCCGGTTCAAAATCAAACTGAAACAGGGGAGAATGTGGTTGAGAATGTTCCCCGACCTAGGACTTTACGTGATTTCTTGCAACCTGCAAGAACGAGCACTCCCTCATGCATAGTATTTCCACCAAATGTAGGGAATGTGGATTTGAAACCGGGAGTGATCAATCTCCTCCCTAAATTCCATGGTTTGGACAGTGAAAGTGCCTATCAACACCTTAGGGAGTTTGATGAGGTAATCACCACCATGCACTTTGCAAATGTGACTGAAGATGTAGTAAGACTTAAATTCTTCCCTTTCACTCTTAAGGATAAAGCCAAGGGTTGGCTTTATGCATTGAGGCCAAGATCAATTGGGTCATGGAATGATATGCACAGAGAATTTATAAAAAAATTCTTCACTACTCACAAAACGAACATGCTTAAGCGCCTTATCATGAACTTTGCCCAAAAGGAGGATGAAACCTTTTCCCAATGTTGGGAGAGATTCAAGGACCTATTAAACGCATGCCCACATCATGGCTATGAAAATTGGCGGATTATAAGTTTTTTCTATGAAGGACTGATTCCATCTATGCGCCAATTTATAGAGATGATGTGTAATAGGGAGTTCATGAATAAGGAAGCTGATGAAGCATGAGATTATCTGGAAGAATTGGCTGAAAGTGCACAATCTTGGGACACATCTAAACCAACAAATTTCAAGATTGGCCAACAAAAGGAAAAGGGAGGAATGTATGTCTTATCAGAAGAAGATAGCATAAGTGCACGGTTGGCTAGCCTTACAAGAAAGGTCGAAGCCATGGAATTAAGGAAAGGAGAAACAATCAACTCCACTAAGGTTGAAACTGTTTGTGGAATTTGTGCTGGAAATCAACAAGCTACACCAGATTGTCCCACAATTTCAGCAGTCCAAGACATCTTACAAGAACAAACAAATGCCATAAACAGTTATCAGCAGCAATATGATGCTCCAAACTCAAACACGTATAATCCTAATTGGAAGAACCATCCCAACTTCAGTTGGAAGAATGGGCCCAATGCAAATGCAAACAACACTCCAAAAGTATCACTAGAAGAGATGTTGGGTGCATTCGTATCGGTCCAGAATGAGTATAACAAGACAAATTCTCTAAAAATAGATGGGTTCATGCAAGAGCAATTGAAATTCAATCAAAACTCAAACCAAGCCATCAATGAATTAAAAACATCTTTGGCTAGAGTTGAAGCTCACCTTAGTGTTAGAGAGAAGGGCACACTCCCTGCCCAACCTCTTCCTAACCCAAGGACCCAATATGAGATACAAGATGTAAGCTCATCCTCCCACCATACGGAACATGTCCAAGCTATCACCACTTTGAGAAGTGGGAAAGAAATTGATAAATCTAATCCGGTGAAGACCCCAAAGCCTAAGGATCCAGAAATTTCCAAAGAGGATGATAGCCCAAACAATATTCCACAAGAGAAAGAACCGGAAAGACAATACAAGCCGGTTGCCCCATTTCCACAAAGGTTGATTTCACCTAAACCTTTAGATAAAAATCTGGAGATTCTGGAAGTTTTCAAGCAGGTGAAGATCAACATCCCGCTGTTGGATGCAATAAAACAAATACCATCTTATGCTAAATTTTTAAAGGAATTGTGTACAATCAAAAGGAAACATAACGTTCACAATAAAGTGCTTTTGGCTAAGAATTTGAGCGCCATCATCAAACAAGAGGTGCCCCAAAAATACAAGGATCCAGGTAGTCCAACCATCTCATGCATCATAGGAGACTACTAGATTAAACAAGCCCTACTCGACTTGGGGGCAAGTGTGAATCTCATTCCGTACTCGGTCTACGAACAACTTGGGTTAGGTGAATTGAAACCCACCAAAACCACACTCCAACTTGCTGATAGATCCATCCGGATACCGAGAGGAATGGTAGAGGATGTTCTAGTCCAAGTTGATAAATTCTACTACCCAGTAGATTTTATTGTCTTGGATACACATCCCGTGATAGGCACCGGTACTCAAATTCCCGTCATACTTGGACGACTGTTTCTAGCTACTTCAAACGCCATTATCAATTGTAGAAATGGACTTGTACAAATGTCCTTTGGAAATATGACCCTTGAGCTTAACATATTTGAGTTATGCAAACAACCGCGGGAAGTTGATGATGATGTCCACGAATTAAACATGATCGAATCATTCGTGGAGGATACAGTCCCCTTATCACTATTTTCCAACCCTTTGGAGGCATGTATGGCCCACTCTCATGAGACAAATGATTACACAATACAAGAGAGGGATGCCATTCTAGATGTGATGCTGGTGCTTGAGAATAAAAGATGGAGGGCCCCAATTGAACCTTTGCCTGTAAATGAGAACAAGGCCCTCCCATCCAACATCAAGGCACCAAAACTCGACCTAAAACCATTGCCAAGTGAGCTAAAGTATGTTTATTTAGGTCGAGATGAGACATATCCAGTGGTGATTTCTTCCCACTTGGATGAGGAACAAGAGAGTAGGCTAATAGCTACTCTATTAGAGCACAAGAGTGCCATTGGATGGTCAATTGCGGATCTCAAAGGCATAGACCCTCTGATTTGTACTCACCGCATACACCTTGAGGAAAATGCAAAATCATCCCGGCAACCACAAAGACGACTAAATCCAAACATGAAGGATGTGGTTAAGGCCGAAGTGGTGAAACTACTGGATGTAGGTATCATTTACCCAATATCTGATAGCCAATGGGTGAGCCCAACTCAAGTGGTGCCTAAGAAATCCGGAATAACCATCGTAGCCAATGCCAATAATGAACTCGTACCAACTAGAGTCACTACCGGTTGGAGAATGTGCATTGACTACAGGAAGCTAAACACTGTCACGAGGAAAGACCACTTTCCCCTACCGTTTGTTGATCAGATTTTAGAACGGTTGGCGGGTCATTCCCACTTTTGCTTCCTTGATGGCTATTCAGGGTACAACCAAATAGAAATTGCCCGCGAAGACCAAGAAAAGACTACATTCACATGTCCATTCGGCACTTTCGCCTATCGACGGATGCCGTTTGGACTATGTAATGCCCCTGCCACATTTCAGCGTTGTATGATGAGCATCTTTTCTGACATGGTGGGGACCATTCTCGAAGTCTTCATGGATGATTTTTCCGTATTTGGTTGTAGCTTTGATGAGTGCCTTGAGCACTTGAAATCTGTGCTAAAAAGATGTGAAGAGAAGAACCTTGTGCTCAATTGGGAAAAGTGTCACTTCATGGTTCAAAAGGGAATTGTACTTGGTCACATCATTTCACAAAATGGAATTGAGGTGGACAAGGCGAAAATTGATCTTATCTCTAACCTCCCACCACCCAAAAGCATACGAGATATACGGTCCTTTTTAGGACACGCAGGATTTTACAGAAGGTTCATAAAGGATTTCAGTTCACTCTCTCGCCCTTTATGTAACCTACTTCAAAAGGAAAATTCATTCGAGTGGAATGAAGAATGTCAAAAGGCCTTTAACACCCTTAAAGGTATGTTGACATGTGCCCCAATAATGCAACCACCTGATTGGAGCCTTCCTTTTGAGATTATGTGCGATGCTAGCGACTATGCTATTGGGGCCGTGTTAGGCCAAAGAAAAGATAAAAAGCCATGTGTCATCCACTATGCAAGTAGAACCCTAAACTCAGCCCAGGCAAACTACACTACCACTGAAAAGGAACTTTTAGCCGTAATTTTTGCTTTGGAGAAGTTTAGATCCTACTTGATTGGATCCAAGATCATTATATTCACTGACCATGCCGCGCTTAAGTATCTGCTTTCTAAGAAGGATACTAAACCACGGTTATTAAGATGGATCCTCCTACTCCAAGAATTCGACTTAGAAATACGTGATAAGAAAGGAGTAGAGAATGTAGTAGCTGACCACCTCTCTCGGCTTGTCCTCACTGATTCCCCTGAAATGACTGCAATCAATGACATGTTCCCTGATGAACAACTTTTTGCTGTCTCCCAATTGCCATGGTATGCGGACATTGCTAATTATCTTGCTACAGGTACAATTCCTACATATTGGAAAAAGCAAGATAAAGATAGATTCTTCTCGGAGGTACGAAAATTTCTATGGGACGACCCATACTTATTCAAGTACTGTCCCGATCAAATCATAAGGAGATGTGTCCCAGATGATGAGCAACAAAGTATCATCTCCTTCTGTCATTCTCAAGCATGTGGTGGCCACTTTTCGGCTAAAAAGACCACAGCGAAAATTCTGCATTGTGGGTTTTATTGGCCCACCATGTTCAAAGACACACATGAGTTTTGCAAAGCATGTGAACCTTGTCAGAAACTAGGAGGAATCTCCCGTAGAAATATGATGCCACTCAATCCCATCTTAATTATCGAAATTTTTTATTGTTGGGGCATCGATTTCATGGGCCCATTCCCATCTTCTTTTGAAAATTTATACATCTTACTTGCTGTTGATTATGTTTCCAAATGGGTCGAGGCCATTCCTTGCCGGCATAATGACCATAAAACGGTCATTCGATTTTTAAAAGAAAATATTCTTTCCCGGTTTGGAACGCCTCGAGTCATCATAAGTGATGGAGGGTCTCACTTTTGCAATCGCCCTTTTGCAGCCCTAATGAAGAAATATGGTGTTACACACAAAGTGAGCACCCCCTATCACCCACAAACTAGTGGACAAGCTGAGATATCCAATAGGGAGATTAAACACATTTTAGAGAAAACGGTGAATCCCGATCGCAAGGATTGGTCACTTCAACTTACCGATGCGCTTTGGGCTTACCATACTGCCTTTAAAACTCCTATTGGAATGTCTCCCTATAGACTTGTCTATGGGAAGGCTTGTCACTTGCCTGTGGAGTTGGAACATAAGGCGTATTGGGCTATTAAGACAATGAATTTCAATTCTGACAAGGCAAGCTCGCTACGCAAACTTCAATTAAATGAACTTGCAGAAATCCGGAATGAAGCTTATGAGAATGCGAGAATTTACAAGGACAAGACGAAGATATTCCATGATAAGAATATTCTTCGCAAGACATTCATGATCAATCAAAAAGTCCTCATGTATAATTCTCGCTTACATCTATTTTCGAGAAAATTGAGATCTCGATGGACCGGTCCCTACATTGTGCAAACTGTCTATCCGTATGGGACTGTCGAGCTATTGAATCCAAGGAACGGGAATATTTTTAAGGCAAATGGGCAGCGATTAAAGCCGTTCTTTGAAAATTTTCCTTCAGAAGGTATGTCCATACCCCTGAATGATCCTGTGTATCAGGATGATTGATCTCCTAGTCTGATGGAGGTATAGAGTAGTTAGGATTAGGATTTTGCTGCTTTTGTTTTCGTTTTCATAGGTTTGTTAGAAGGAGGAAGATTTCCAATGTTCACTCTCTCAGGTAATATCATTCCTCACTCCCTTTTATTTTCAAATTGCTCTCATGTTTTGCTCATTGCGCATCTTTTACATTGAGGACAATGCAAGATTTGGTTGGGGGGTGTAGGACCGCTTGGATGAATCCAGCATTTTGCAACATCTCAAGCAATTATGTGGAAATTTTTTGATTTTTTCAAAAATTCGAAACTCTTTTGGAAAACATTGGTTCTATGCATTCGAGTTGATATGAGCATAAGAGGAGGAGATATGAAGTGTATAAGGCTGGATGTCTGGAATCTCTCATTGCATAATGGTTTTATATGTGAACTCCCCTATTTTTGTGATTGATAGAAAATCTGAACACTTTTACACCTAGTTCACATTACACGATTTTCATGAGTTGAAGGGATTATGTGATTTATGGATTAGCTAGACTTTGAATTAAGGTATTGAGCAATCAGGCCGGGGTACTTTGTCCATCCTTGTCCATGGGAAAATAATGAAAGATATGGATTTTTAAAAATCCTATCTAATTTAAAAAGAAAAAGGAAAAGGAAGGATGAAATTGGGAATGTGGAAAAATGGTGGAAAATTCCGATTAGGGCTACCTACTACCAACCGGGGGATGGTCTACCCGTAACCAATGTCGGAAATGGGACGTAGTGTGAAAGTCGTCGGAAGGACGGTAAGGCAAATTCCTGTCATTGGCTTGATGTGGCTATATGTACCTTGAGTTCAATAGTCTAGTTGATCTATGAAGAAGATAATCCTAGAAACTCGTGGAATGAATTTTCACTACCCACATTAGGATGAATTTGTTCAAGTCCCTCTATTTGTCAACCAATCAGTGGGAATCTCATATGAATGCCTATTATACCTTGAGGATTTACGGTTCCAACCTTTGACGCCTAATCTTTCTGAATCTTACACTTATGAACCTTGGAATGTATAGAAGGATGGTTTCTGAAAGAGAGTTGAGTTTTTGAAGAATGAGATTAGCTTCACACATGTTTTGCTCGGGACTAGCAAAATGCTGGTTGGGGGGTGTGTTGAGCTCTTAATTGTGCATATTCTAACCCCAATTCATCACTCATTGTGCAAGGTTTGTATGGTTTGTAAGCTAATTCAATGCATGTTTTGTGACTGCAGGATTGAGGGTGGACTCTACTCAATTGAAGACATAAAGAGCTCACTTGGGATCATTCTGATGAAGAATGTTTGAGGACCAAAGAAGAAAAGAAAGAAAGAACCAAAGCAGAGAAGAAAGCAAATGAAAGAAAAGAAGAAAATAAGAAGAAAATGAAGCTGACCGGTCGTGACCGGTCGGCCAAGGAAGCCAGACCGGTCAGTGACCGGTCAGCCATGTATGTGGGCATTACTGAAGAGGACCGACCGGTCATGACCGGTCGGTCATTGGTGCTGGAAAAGTGCTGAAGGCGTCCGACCGGTCATGACCGGTCGGACATGCTTGCTGGACCAAGGAGGAATAGGCCCGACCGGTCATGACCGGTCGGAGATGCTTGCTGGAGTGTTTTCACTTGAGGCCGACCGGTCTTGACCGGTCGGCCATGCGTACTGAGTTAGAACTTTCTAATTTCTTCCCGAAATTCTCTGCGCTGCGTAAGTGTTACGCAAATTTCTGATTCTTCCGACGTTGTGGAGCCTCCAGACTATAAGAGGACACCTAGGGATTGTTCCTGGGGGAGGCTAGAAGGGCTCAAGCGAGGTTGGAGGCTGTGGAAGTGAAGATTGGAGTTTCACAACTCCTTTTGGTTTTCTTTGCTGTTTTCATGCTTTTTGTAGTTGTTTCATGTTTCCTTGGATCATGAGCAGCTAAACCTCTTAGCTAGGGCTAAGAGGTGAAGCTTGTAGTGAATCCAAGATGTTTTAATTCGTAGTTAAGTGGTTTTAGTTTGGAATTCATGATTATGAACTAAGGTTTGAAGTTTATACAAGTTTTTAAGTAATTTTTCTTAGTCTTGTGATGACTCATGGATGTTTGGATGAATTACTTAACTTCTTAATTTGTTTGCAACGGTATAGACCTGTATGATCCGAGGAATCGGAGTGCGCTCTAGTACTAAGCTCTTCATAAAGGGACTTCAGGCCAAAGTTCTATTTTAGTTGATTTTCTGGAATATGTAAGGACTGTGCTGGTGATTTGAATCTAGTTCAAATCCTAATTTAACCTTGTCTTGTGAGAGGACTTGGGGATGGTTATGATTGAGAACTGGACCTATAGGAAAGGGGAATGACCTATGCAATTGAGCATGCTCAGCTCAGCCTAGACTGAGTGAATCTTATGCATAGAACTTACATATTACAGACTGTTGGTTTAACAGTTCTATCATCCGACTGGATGGACAGGAATGTCGATTCTAGTTGAGAGAATAAGAAACCACAGCGGATTGAGCATCAAGGATTGCTACAAGTGGATCCTTGAAACCCTAGTACTCTTTTATAATTAATTATTCTCGATTTAATTCATCTTTTGTTACTCACATCAACTTTATACAACAATCTGATTAGTAGACTTCAATAGACACTTGTGGATGAAATTGTGAGATCCTACATAGTCCCTGTGGATCGACCTCGGTCTTACCGAGTTTATTACTACATCGCAACCCTACACTTGGGGAAGCGAACAATCTCCACAAAATCAGATATCACTGGTGCTTCCACAATTGACTTTTCAGTTTGGTGTTCTGTGGAAGGAACTTTTTTAGGCATCGGGGAGGTCTCTCTCAAAGCATGTACAATGTCCTGAATCATGGGATCATCCCAATCCTCAAAGTACGTTAGGCACTCCTCAAGTATATAAGAGACTTCATCGGAGGAAGTTTTCAGATTTGGACCCTTTATGTTTTCCTCCTTCTCAGAATTTTGTGTAGGTTGGAGTGGGCCCTCAAGCTCTACACTTTCAGAAATTGGCCTCTCTGTAGGCAAGTCAAGCACCAATTCTTTCAAATCCTGCACAACAAATTTGTGTAAATCAGAAATTGGTGACTTGTCAATTGAATTTTCAGAAATTGACACTTCCAAGGTCTTAAGAAAATGAGAATTAGATTTATCCTTAGAATGTGTCAAATATGTCTCCAAACTTTCAGGTAGATCATGTTGGAAAAAACCCCCCATCATCCATGGATTCTATCATGTTTACCTCATGGGGGCCATCATCGTCGTCCCAATCCTCAAAGGGATCAAAGCTAACAACATCTAGAGGATCAAAATTCTGCCTTAAAGCGAACTCCTCTTCCACGATTAAATCAATCAAATCAACCTCGTGGACATCATCATCATCCCGATGCCTTTTGTCCAAGTGAAACACATTCACCTCTAATGTCATGTTTCCAAAGGATAGTTTTATCACACCATTTCGGCAATTGATGATTGCGTTTGATGTGGCAAGGAATGGGCGGCCTAATATCACCGGTGTTTGAGTGATAGCATCCAAAACCGGTTGTGTGTCCAAGACGATAAAATCTACCGGGTAGTAGAATTTGTCAACTTGGACTAGAACATCCTCAACTATCCCCCTCGGTACACGGATAGATCTATCAGCGAGTTGCAACGTGGTTTTGGTGGGTTTTAATACACCAAGACCCAATTGCTCGTATACCAAGTATGGGATCAAGTTCACACTCGCCCCCAAATCTAACAAGGCACGCTCAATCCGGTAGTCTCCAATGATACATGAGACGGTGGGACTACCGGGATCTTTGAATTTTGGGAGGGGGGGGGGGGGGGGGGTCTTTTGAGAGAGAATGGCACTCACTTGCTCAGTTAAAAAGGCCTTTTGCTGCACATTATATTTTCGTTTTGTTGTGCATAGGTCCTTTAGAAACTTGGCATAAGATGGGATTTGTTTGATGGCATCAAGCAAAGGGATATTAATCTTGACTTGTCTGAAAATCTCTAGAATATCATGAGAGTTTGGAAGAGATTTTGGGGCAACCAATCTTAAAGGGAATGGTGCTACGGGCTTGTAAATGTGTTTCGGTTCTTGTGGGGCTAAGTTAGATCCATCCTCATCCTCAGAATTTACCGGATCATTAGGCTCATCGGCCTTCACCGGAATAGATTTGTCAATTTGTTTACCACTTCTAAGAGTGGTGATGGATTTGGCTTGCTCTATGTTTTGGTTGGAAGGATTAGGGATGCTCACTTCATGTACTTGCTTTGGATTGGGCTAAGGTTGGGCCGGAAAGGTCCCTTCCCTAGCATTCAAGTGTCCCTTAATCTCATCAACCGAGACTTTAAGCTCTTGGAACATTTGCTGATTTGTTTGATTGATTTGCGTTTGCCCTTGTATAAACACTTTCAAGGTATCCTCCATTGAGAACTGAGGTGGGGCCATATTTTGCATGGGTGGCCCTCTTTGAGAGTTGGTAGGATTGCCCGTAGGAGCATTCTTCCAACTAAAATTTGGGTGGTTTTTCCAACTCTCATTGTACGTATTACCCACCGGTCCATTGAAAGGCCGTTGATACCCATATGTGGCATTTGCATGTTCATGTAATACCTCTTGAAATGCAGGAATTGTGGGACAATCTTGCGTAGCGTGTAAATCGGTGAGACAAATCCCACATATGGTTTCAACAGCTTCCTTGGACTTTGGAACTCCACTTTTACTAAGCTCCATGGCCTCAACCCTCTTTGTGAGGTTGGCTATCCTTGCATTCACGTCGTCTTCCTCCTTAAGGATATAGATCCCTCCTTTCTCTTGAATAGGCTTGGGGTTATTGGGTTTATCCGAGGTATCCCAAGATCGGGCATTTTTGGCCAACATGTCCAAATAACTCCAAGCCTCATCTGGATTTTTGCTCATAAACTCGCCATTGCACATCATCTCTACAAATTGGCGCATATTGGAACTTAATCCATCATTGAAAAAATTTATAATTCACCAACTCTCATAGCCATGATGTGGGCAAGCAAGTAGGAGGTCCTTAAATCTCTCCCAACATTGAAAAAAAGATTCACCCTCTTTAGCCAAGAAATTCATTATGGCTCTTCGAACTTTTTCAAGAATTCCCGGGTCATCTCAACCCATGACCCAATCGAATGTGGTCTAAGAGAATGAAGTCAATCTTTGGCTCTTTCTTTCAATGAAAAGGGAAAAAGTTTAAGTCTAATGGTATCTTCTGAAACATTGGCGTACTGCAAGGTAGCCACCACTTCTTCAAATTCTTTCAAGTGTAGATATGGGCGGTCAGAGTCTAGCCCATGGAACTTTGGTAAGAGTTGAATTACACCCGACTTTATGTCAATGTTTCCCTCGTTTTGTGGTAGAACTACACAAGAGGGTGTAATTGCACAGGCTGGTTGTAGGTAATCCTGCAATGATATCAGTGGAGGAACATTATGTACCTCATTCTCTCCTACTCCTCCTTGATTTGCTTTTGTAGTTGGGGGGGGGGGGGGGGGGGGGGGGGGGGAGGATTCCTTAAAGGTGTTTCATCCATACTCCCCAAACTTTCACAATGCTCTTGGTAATTTCGGACTCGTCT
The DNA here is from genome assembly GCA_003013855.2 of Liriodendron chinense. NCBI lineage: Eukaryota > Viridiplantae > Streptophyta > Magnoliopsida > Magnoliales > Magnoliaceae > Liriodendron > Liriodendron chinense. The sequence goes on from PVNU02002470.1 coordinate 459,117, forward strand.
ATGGACTGACAATGGTCCAACTAAACCACCTTCAGATTGGAGACGATTTGAGTGGTTACGTTCCCAACGGGACATAAACCACTCAACAAAAACTAAACTAGTCCTAAATCCTAGAAATCTGAAATTAATCTGAAAATAGAAAATCTGTAAAAAAAACTAAGTTAGAAAGGTATCACCTGATGCGCTTTTAACTAGAGAAGAAATCCTACAAAACAGCACAATTTGTTAGTTCTAGAAAAAATCAGAAAACCTATCTACTTCTACTTCTACAACCACTAAAACAATTTGAAAACCGTTATCTAAATTCTCCGGCAGCGGCGCCAAAAACTTGTTCGCTCACCTCAAGTGTAAGGCTGCGATGTAGTAATAAATCACCGAGGTCGATTCACAGGGAATTGGAAACAACTTTCAAACTATTTCAGCAACTCAGTTTTGCAAGAAATAGGATTCAATTGAGTAATTAAACTAAAATAGAAACTTAATGGAAAATCAATGATTTAAGGTACTAAGGCATTCAAGGATCCACTTGTAGCAATCCCATGTCAATCCAATCAATCCAAGTAGAGAACACAACTAGATTTGAAGTCCTATCTCTCATCTAGTTGGAAAATAAAGCATTCAAACACATTCAATTCCAATCAAGCTGAACTTCCAAGTTCTAGTCCCATTCAATCAATGTAGAAGTCAAAATCATAGCCTTCGGAGTAACAGCCATGCCTATGGACTATGACCTGCTCAAGGATTACTATAATTCGAATCTAAATAAGCATCATATGATAATCTCAGAGAATTGCAAGGAATTCATGTCCGGAGCACATGAACTCTGATAAAACATCTCAAACTACCAACTTAAGAACTAGAATATGAAAAATCCAAACTTGAATTGAAAATTACTTGAATTAACTTGAATCAAACATGAAATTAGCTACAAGCTTCACCTCTCAGCCTTAGCTGAGAGATTCTAGCCGAGCATTGTCATACTACAACTAGAACTCAAATAAGGAAGCATAAAAACTAGAAAAACCGAAAATTGGAGGGTTGCTGACGCTCCACGACGACTTCCGTCTGTTCCCATGACCTTCCTTGGCTTCTATGATCACCTAGGAAGAGCCCCTAGGTGTCCTTTTATACTGTGTAAGCCACTTACGTCGGAAACATCCAGAAATTGCGCAAGGTTACGCAGTGCGCAGAAAATCTCGGAGCTTCACGGAGAACCTTTATTACGCAGACGACCGGTCGCACGACCGGTCTGAGCCCCCTGACGACCGGTCGCAAAACATCACTTTTTAGTCCAGCGAGTTTTGCCAAAATTTCGATATTAAAATTTAATTGAAGGACCGGTCGCACAACCGGTCTGGGCATCAGACGACCGGTCGCACGACCGGTCGTGAATGGTCTAGTGACCTTCTAAGAGATTTCTTCTTCTGTGCATAATCAGACCGGTCGGACGACCGGTCCTGGCGATGGACGACCGGTCGCACGACCGGTCTTGGCCTCTGTTTCTGCTTTTCTCCTTTTGCTTCTTTCTTCCTTTCTTCTCCTCTCTTTCTACTTTCTTTGGTCCTTCTTTCTTCTTCATCCAATTGCTTCAAATGGCCCTTTTTAGTCTCCAATTTGGTGAAGTCCGCTCTCATCCCTACAATCACAAAAACATGCATTAGATAGGCCTTTTGAGCATGAAAACCGTGCATATAATGTGATGTACTGGGCAATGCAATGTATAAATTGGATGTTCAACATCTAGCAACGTGGGGAGCAAAGAGATCAAGACCTAGGAGGCTTCCTAGCCTCCTACAACTAGTTTTCTTCTTCTTCTGGTTCTAGTTTCTAGTTTTTAATGTTTTATTTTAGTTAACCTCTTAGCTAAAGCTAAGAGGTGAAATTTGTAGTTTGTTTCAATGCTTTAATTCATTCCTTCAAATACCTTTTCCTCTAATTTTGGATTTTCAAGTTTTAGTTTGAATAAAGTTTGGTTTTTTAGAAGTTTTGCGAGAGTTTGTGTACTCCGGATATGAGTTCCTTGCAATTCTCTGAGATTACCATGATTGGGTTGTTTGAATTCGAATTGTTGTAACCCTTGAGCATGCCATAGTCTCTTGGCATGGCTGTTACTCCGAGGGCTACAAGTTCAAGTTCTATGTGCTTTATTAGAACTAGAAATTTGATTTTCAGATTTGAGTGGGATTATTGTGCTTGAATGTTATATCTTCCAATTAGATGAGAGATAGGACTTTGATTCTAATTGTGTTGTGCTTGGATGAATGGATTGGCATTAGACTACTACAAGTGGATCCTTGATGCTCTAATTCTTCTTATTTTCAGATTTTCCTATTTCATGTGAAAAACTACTTTCTTAAACTTCTTAGATTCTAGTTATTAGAGTACTTGGAATTGTTTACCTCTTTCCCTGTGGATCGACCTCGGTCTTACCGAGATTTATTACTACATCGCAGCCTTACACTTGATGCGAACGAACAAGTTTTTGGCGCTGTTGCCAGGGAAAAGGTTAAACGGTTCTAATTGTTCTAGTAGTTATAGAGTAGTTTTAGTTAGGTAGGATTTTCAGTTTTTCTAGTAGATTTTCTGATTTTTTTTCTAGATTACTAACAATTTTTTGTTTGATTTTATAGGACATTGTTGTGACATAGATCTCACTCTATTGGGTAACATCTCCCCATCTCCCTTCTTTTTGTTTTTTTTTCTAGATTAGGGTAGTTTCCAATTCCTTAAAATTTCATCATGTATGATTGGATGAATGGTGCGTATAAGTACCTTTTGGAGGATGAGATGTCGGACTGGGGGACCCAAACTCATTGTGATCGGGATCCCTCTAAGCATGAATATTTTTCTGAGATTCAAAGAACCTCCACTACCCCCCACGTAAGACGATGCGTGATTACATTAATGAAAAAAATACACATATTGAGACACGACGTAAGACGATGGGGGAATACCGGAACAAAGCAAAATTGGATAATCATCCGGGAAAAACATTACGTGATTACCAGATTGAAAATAACATGAGTGTTCCACCAGTTATGGTAGGAGGTGTGCAACAACAAAAGGAACAGGTGAATAGTAGCCAATTGGTTAAGACAATGCGTGATTACTTATATGGATATGCCTATCTACCATCATATTACTTTTCATCCTACAATGCGTACGGTCTTAATTGGGAAAACCACCATTCTCCTTGTTCAAGGGAGGAACCAACATGGTTATTAACAATCACCCTAAAACGTCTTCCTCTTTTGATGATAAGTATACCCAAATATTTGAGGAAATATGGAATGAGTATGTAGATGAACAATTAAATCAAGCTTACTCGCCATTTTGTGAAGACGTTGAGCCCGAAATTGGCGGCATCAAATCAATTCCCTTTAATGAGGAGGATGGGGCTACCCAAGTCCCACCTTCTTCGGATTTAATGAATAGACTGTTAGAGGAGATTGATTTCGATGATCCCAAGTCATCATCAATTATGGTGAGTCCACTATCTCTTTGGATGCTTTGAACTTAATGATGAAGAGATTTCAATGACGGTTGACGAACCCGAGGAATCCATAAAATTTGAAAGCGGTAGTGGGGTTGCCTACAATGAGGGGTTGGTGAATGCTTATGAACCTATGGTTTCTTTTTCCAATGGGCATAATGATTATGAGTCTCTAGAGGATATGCATGCTAGAGAGATGGCCGAAGTCGATCTTTTTGAGTCCTTCCACCAACAACACATGCCAAATTCTATTGTGGTAGACCTCCCTTTGATTGAAAATTCTTTTCCTTTGGATGATGAGGTGGCACAATCTGAAATTTTAAAAGATCAACTAATGTTAGATGATGTGCTTACCCCTAAATCTGAAAATTTTTCCTTGGAAGACCTCTCCTCTATAGAGGAGGAATTCCTTACCATTGAAACAGAATTTCTTCAATCATTAAGGGAGGATGATGACCCTTCATCTGACTATCTCGATTTCCTAGAGGAATGCTTGGCCCAATCTTATGATCTTGATGATGAGATGATTAAGGAGTTGGACATTTTGTTAGACACAGTGTCGGTGCTTGAAGAATACCATTCCACTGTTTTACACTCTTTACCATTGTTTGTGGAAGCACCATATAATTCTGAAATTGTGGAGGAGACAACTTTAACTGAAGAATACACGATGAATGTCTCTCCACCATCATGGGTCCTTCAGCCCATTAAAAATTCTGATTGGGAGGGTCCATTTTGTATCGATCATAACCCATATTAGAATTTGAGGAGATATCTTTTTGCTGCTCTTATCTCTTCCTTTTATGCATGTGGTGCACAATACGATTGGACTTCAATGATAAGAAGCACACATGTTTACTGTCAAGCAGGACTTTGGATGGTCCTCATGAGAAATTTATTGAAATTCATGAAGATCCTGCTCAAATTTGATCATGTAGTCAATCGGACTAATCAAAGTTAGGTAGGTAGGTTAGGATTTATTTTTCTGAAATTAGGATTGAATAAGTCTCATCAAGACAATGGAAGATGCTAGCATTGATCAACTTGCTACCTCAGGTATTCTCGTTCTCACTCTCCTTTGTTTTATTTCATTGCTCTCATGTCATGCTTATTGTATATCTTGTTACATTGAGGACAATGTAAGATTTTAGTTGGGGGGTGAGATGAGATTCTTCATTTAGTAGTTTGCAACATTTCGAGCATCATATGTGCAAATTTTTTTGAATTTTCTAAAAATTCAAAACTTTTTTAGAAAACTTTGTTTCTATGCATTCGAGATGATATGAGTATAAGAAGAAGAGATACGAAGTGCGTGATGTTGTAAATTTTGAACTTCTCTTAATATAATGGTTTTATATGCGAATTCCCCTATTTATGTGATTGATAGAAAATTTAAACACTCTTACACCTAGTTCACGTTACACGATTTTCATGGTTGAAGGGATTATGTGATTTGTGGGTTAGCTAGACTTAGATTTGAGGTGTTGAGGAACAGCCGGGGTACTTTGTCCATCCTTGTCCATGGGAAAATAACGAAAGATATGGATTTCTAAAAATCCTATCTAATTTAAAAGAAAAAGGAAAAGGAAGGATGAAATTAGGAATGATGGAAAAATGGTGAAAATTCTGAAAAGGGCTACCTATTACCAACCAGGGGATGGTCTACTCGTAACCAAAGCCGGAAATGGGACGTTGTGTGAAAGCCGTCGGAAGGACTGTAAGACAAATTCCTGTCATAGGCTTGTTGTTACTCTGTGCACCTTGAGATCTATAGTTTAGTTGATCTATGAAGAAGATAATCCCAGAAACTCATGAGATGAACTTTCACTATGCACACTGGGTTGAATTTTGTTCGAGTTCTTCTATTTATCAATCAATCAGCGGGAATTTCATATGGACACTTGTTATGTTTTAAGAGTTTAAGGTTTCAACGTCTATCACCTAATTTTTCTGAATTTTTATACTTGTAAGTCTTAGAGTGGATAAAAACATAGTTTCTGAAGGAGAGTTGGTTTTGGAGGTTTGAACTTATTCACGCATGTTTTGCTCGGGACTAGCAAAAAGCTGGTTGGGGGGTGTGTTGAGCCTCCAATTTATACATTTGCCGACCCATTACATCACATTATATGCATGGTTTTCATGTTTAAAGACTAATCTAATACATATTTTTGTGATTGTAGGAATGAGAGGGAGATGTCACCAATTCATGGTTAAAAGAGTCACTTCATATGCATTGAAGATTAATAGAACAAGTGCCAAAAGGTGGAAGAAAGAAGCAAGAAAGAAAGAGTAGAAAAAGAAGAGAATCTGAAATTTTTGCCTGAGACCTGTATGTAGACCGGTCGCCAGACAGGTCGACAGATAGGTCTACAGTGTAATTTGTGGGCTGTAGTTTTTTCTTCTTAGACCGGTCGCCAGACAGGTCGAGGGTAGTCTAGGAACACGAAACTCACTGGACTGATTTCGAGGTTTTGAGACCGATCGTGCGACCGGTCGTTCATGAGCTTAGACTTGTCGTGCGACCGGTCGTCAGCGTAACAGAGCTTGTCCGTGAAGCTCCGATTTTCTCTGCGCAATTGCGTGATTTCTTGCGCAATCTGGAATCTTCCTCTCAAACTTATAAAAGGCCACCTCCACTCTCTTCCTAGGGCATCAAGCAACGTGGGGAGCAAAGAGATCAAGACCTAGGAGGCTTCCTAGCCTCCTACAACTAGTTTTCTTCTTCTTCTAGTTCTAGTTTCTAGTTTTTAATGTTTTATTTTAGCTAACCTCTTAGCTAGAGTTAAGAAGTGAAATTTGTAGTTTGTTTCAATGCTTTAATTCATTCCTTCAAATACCTTTTACTTTAATTTTGGATTTTCAAGTTCTAGTCTGAATAAAGTTTGGTTTTTTAGAAGTTTTGTGAGAGTTTGTGTACTCCAGACATGAGTTCCTTACAATTCTCTGAGATTACCATGATTGGGTTGTTTGAATTCGAATTGTAGTAACCCTTGAGCATGCCATAGTCTCTTGGCATGGCTGTTACTTCGAAGGCTACAAGTTCAAGTTCTATGTGCTTCATTAGAACTAGAAATTTGATTTTTATATTTGAGTGGGATTATTGTGCTTGAATGTTATATCTTCCAATTAGATGAGAGATAGGACTTTGATTCTAATTGTGTTGTGCTTGGATGAATGGATTGGCATTAGACTACTACAAGTGGATCCTTGATGCTCTAGTTCTTCTTATTTTTAGATTTTCCTATTTCATATGAAAAACTACTTTCTTAAACTTCTTAGATTCTAGTTATTAGAATACTTGGAGTTGTTTACCTCTTTCCCTATGAATCGACCTCGGTCTTACCGAGATTTATTACTACATCGCAGCCTTACACTTAGGCGAGCGAACAATGGCTGATGTGGAGGCCAGCATCACCAGTGGATGCTTGGCAGCAGATGACATCCGTTCGTGCGTTTCACGCATAGTCAAACTGCGTTTGACTACATGGTTTGGCCATGTGTCATGCATGTAGTGCTCACTTTAACTGCACGGTTTGGTCGTGCGTCATACACGCGGGGCTCACCATGATGTTCATTTAAAATCCACTCCATCCAGCAAGTGGGACTCGTGATTTTAGGCGTTGACACAAAAAAATGGACAAATTTGAGATCGGGTGGGCCATTTAGGGTCCAATTTATGATTAGGGCATTTGTAGGATGATCGGAGGGCTGAAAGTTGACGTGTACAGTTAAAATGTGTCCAAATGCTAAATTCCAGGGTTTTATGTCGATATGATTGTTGAAAATAATCAAACTTAAAAATGGCAGTTTATCTTAAGTTTAACTAATGGCATTTTCGTATTTATCGTAAAATTTTGAGTTTATTAGAATTTAACATTTCTACGTTGTTAATGGGGTTATTTTAAGCAACTTTAATAAAGGGTGCCCTATCGGATCTCCTATGGATGATCCGTTATTCTTAAAATAAGGGTAAATGTATGATAATTAATTAAAATAAAATTAAAATGAATTTAAAAAAAATTCAAATAAATTTAAAAAATCTGGGGCATTATAACTATTTCCGATCGATGCGAAATTCTGTTTAGGGAGTGCAGAGGTTTTTAGTCATAAAATTCTGATTTTTCGATTGATCGGAACTAATTTTCAATCGATCGAAACTAATTTCGATTAATCGGAATTTTACTCCAGCAATATTTCAGGGCCATTTTCTAAACTTTCTATGTCTTACTTTTCTGACCATGAAGTTCTGTACTTTGATTGTTCTTTCCATTTCAGGTCGTTAACTTGATTTCTCTATGGCTTTTTTCTTCACTTCTTTGGCTCATCAAAGCTTGGTTTTCTAATCACTCCAGATCCTTTAAATTAATAATAAATCCATAACACCTCTCTCTTTTACCTACAAACACAAAAACAAGCATAAGTCCTTAATTTTAACAAATTAAACTATACAATTATGCTATGAATTGGGGTTCAGATATGCACAATTCATGGCTCAACATATATTTAGCGTATGCTTAATGGTTGGATTTGGGTTAATTTATGAATGTTTGGGTAGTCTTGTGAGTATATATGAGTGGTGAGAGGAATTGTGTGTTTCTATGTACACACACACACACACACACACACACACACACACACACACACACACACACACACAAACACACACACACACACACACACATAAAGTTATATAATTATTAATTACATAAATCATTGGTTTACACTAAACAAATTGATTATGCATATCAATAGTCACAACTTGCACATATTGATGAATGTATGTATACATGAATGCATAAGTGGATGCATGGATCTATACAAGTATTCTTGGATGAATTTAAGTATACATGTATACATGAACATCAATGCGCACCAAAACCCCTGTCACGCCCCAAAATCTGGACACATAGTGTGCACCCTCGGGCCTAAGTTATTGGGTATGACACATAATTCACATGTCACATTGTTATAGAGGCATAAGATTATACACTAAGTTCCACAAATAACATTCAATCATTCTCAACTCATCAAATAAATCTGAATTCTACAGCTAAGGTCCACCCATTTGGGACTTATTTAATTGTCATCACTAACAAAATTAATGCATAAAACAAACTATTATAATTCTATACATCTGGATTAAGAGTAGTAAACTCCTCTTCAGTCAAATAATGTCATCTATCCTTTGGTTCCTCCACTGGTTTGACTTCATTTTTAAGAACTGGTTCTGATGGGTTAGCTTCTACATAATCTGTTTATTTTTCATCCATAAACTGTCATATGGAAAGCCCAGTGAGTGAACCCATCATAGTTCGTACACAAGGCAATTAAAATAGAAAAAAAATAATTCAGATTCATTAATGCTAAATGGAATACGGAGATGTTATGCATGCATGATGCATGTATCAAGTGGGAAATGCATCCACTTGTTTGGGTTGGACTCCATCAACCCACATCAACCCTCCTAGGGCTGGCATCTACCCCTAGGGTAGGCTTCCACATATTGTGGGCATCTAGGATGAGTCCCTGGGACACCGGGTACTTAAGTAGCTACCAGTCTTTTAGAAAGGTCCTCCAGGTACACATTATGATGCATGAATTATTAGGTGCATGTAATGCACATGTTCCATTCTCAGTATCATCTCGTATTCCTTTATTAGAGATAAACCACACCAGATAGCCCATCTTATGATTTGAGAGGTATTGGATTTCCATTTTAAAAGAATTTACACCCTTTTGATCTTCATAAACTTAGAGTCATCAAGGATCAGATCTGGACCGTCCATTATATATCAGATATCTGGATGATCCATGATCATACCATAACCCCACATCTTAGCCATGATGATCTTCATGATTAATCTCAAATAAATCAAATATTGATGGTCCACTGGATGATTTAACCCATAAAAACACTTTCAACGGTTCAGATTGGTGTGATGGGTCAGATGCACTCATTAGATCACATAAAGATCATCGTAAGATCCAAAATCATATTGGTGTGGTCCACCTATGGATCAGATCAATCTGAGATTTCTAGCTTAAGCATGGTTTGGCCTTAGGATCCATAGGATCCATGCAGATTGGATTTGGTCTACCCAGATGGCCCCCATAAATCACATCTCTTCATAATAATGATCTAGATCTCAGATCGGTCCACATATTTATACAATGGACGGATGACCGATTGGGTCAATTCATTGGCTAGATAAGGAAAAATACTATAAAAATCATTAAAAATAAAAAAATGGATCAAAGCTTACCAGATTTAAGCTCCTTGATTCTCAGCTCTCCCTCTCTTTCTCTCCTCTTTATTTCTTTCTTTTCTATTTAAATGATGACATCTATTCTTATCCAGAATTTAAATTTTGAATTTATAGCCAAAATAAAAAAAATTATAATTTTACTTGTGCCAAGTTTTAATCCCAGGTTTACCCTCTCAACTAAGAGAGCCTTAACCAACTACCCTAATGTCTTGTTTTATTTATTAGTTATAAATTAATTTCTTTAACTCTTTTATTCAAAACTAAATTTAATTAGGTGGCCAAAATTTTGGGTTGTTACAACTGCCCCCTTTAAAACAATATCTTCCTTGAGATTCGAACACTTAAGTAACGTATACAATAATTATATTTTAAGTTAGTGAAATCACCACATTACTTATGAAGTACGTTCTTACATATATTAGTATGTATATAGTTAACTACCGAATTGCAAGTTTTCACCATCTACCCCCCTTAAAAAAATTTGACAACGTTTCCCTTAGAGATGTCAAACAAATTTCTAAATTTTATAGGATTCTAAGTTAGATTTCTAAGTTTTCACACATCTCATTAATTAGTAAGACGACCCTAAGTGGTTGTTTGGTAAAACTTATTTTCTGCACTTATCACTGAAAGGGTATGTTTTCAGTCATTTTTCCCATTCAGATCGTTTGGTAAATTCAAAATATTAAGTGCTTAATCTAGATTTTCACTGAAAAATCCGATATTTTTTAAAGCTTCCTTCATTTGGCTTAATGCTTAACGCTGAAAGTGGTAAGTGATTTGAGGTTAAAACATTTTCAAAATGGCAACTTTACCCTCTTGTTGTTGTTGTGCCACCGACTTTGACGGGCATAAGCCTAATTGATGTGGCAAAGTACTTTGCCCTATTATAATGTATGTGTTATATCCACACCATTCATCCATTTTTCTAAATTAATTTGGGGCATGAGAAAAAAATGAGGCTAACCTAAAGCTCAAGTGGACCACACCATAGATAGTGGTTGGATAATGAAGCCCACCATTGAAAACTTCCTAAGGCCCACTATGCTGTTTATTTCCCATCAAATCTGCTCATGAGGTGGCATAGACCTGGATGAAGGGGAAAAAATATATTACATAAATATAAGCTTGATCCAAAATTTCTATGGCCCCATAAGTTTTCAATGGTAAATATTCTATTCCCATTGTTTTTTATGATGTGGTCCACTTGAGCTTTAGATCTACCTCATTTTTGGGTTCATGACCTAAAATGATCTAGAAAAATGAATGGACAGTGTGGATTTAATACATGTATCATGGTGGGGCTCAAAAAATTTTGCCACATTAACATGGTATTACTTTTTAAGCGGCATGTCCGGGGCAGATGAGGGATGCAGATTTCCTGCCAAAGCCTTCCTCACAAAGTTCCTATGCTGGGAACCTAGGTGGGGCATACCGTGATGTTTGTGAGAAATCCATCCTATCCATCTGTTTTGTGAGATCATTTTAGGACAATAAAACAAAAATGAGCTAGATCCAAGACTCAAGTAGGCAAAAAATGTGAGGATTGAAGGACCACAATTGAAATATTCATGGGGCCACATAGGTTTCGAATTAGGCTAATATTTTTGTTTTCAGTTCATCCCAGTAGGAATGACGTTATGAATGGTATGGATGGCATATAAATAGCACTGCGGACCCGGGGAGGTTTCAACATTAGGAATTTCCCCACCCACTGTTTTTCTTTAATGTAGCCCACTTGAGTCTTAGATCTGGCTCATTTTTGTTCTCATGTCCTAAAATGAGCTCACAAAACGGATGGATGGGGTGTATTTCTCACAAACATCACAGTGGGCCCGCCCCACCTGGGTTCCAAGCGTAGGAGCTTCCTACCAAAGTCGGACAAGGTAACCCATTAGTGGGTGCTGTGTTCACCATTGCCCACCTTTATGTACATGATATATATCTAAGCCGTCCATTAGTTTTTCTAGATCATTATATGACAAGGATCCAAAAATGAAGAAGATCCAAATTTCAGGTGGACCACACCATAGGAAACAGTGGTAATTGAACTCCCACCATTAAAAACTTCTTGAGGGCCATAAAAGTTTTCAATCAAGTTGATATTTGTGTTTTCCCTTCACCTAGGTCTGTGTGATCTAATCAATAGGTTGGTTGGCAAATAAACATTACAGATGGACCTAAGAAGTTTTAAAGGTAGGCGTCTAATCATCAGTGTTTTTTGTGGTGTGGTCCACCTACGATTTAAATATACCTCATTTTTGGGTTCATGCCCTAAAATGATTTGACAAAATGGTTAAACGGTGTGGATATTACTTCATGATGGGGCGTAAGAACTTTGCTATGTCAATGGGGCCCACCTCTATACATTTATTGTATGTCCAAGATGTACATCAGTTTTTCGATATCAGTCCAGGGCATGGTAGTAGAAATGAAGCAAATCCAAATCCTAGGCAGACCACACCATAGGAACAGTGGTGATTGAACGCATACCATTAAAAACTTCTTGAGGCCACAAAAGTTTTGGATTCAGTTGATATTTGTATTTTCCCTTCACTGAGGTATGTGTAACCTAATCAACCGGTTGGATGGCAAATAAACATTGCAGAGGGCCCTAAGAAGTTTTTAATGTTGGGCGTTCAATCACCACTATTTCTTGTGGCGTTTTCCATCTGAGATTTGGATCTGCCTCCTTGGACTCATGCCCTAATATTAGCTCCCAAAATGGATGGATAAAGTGGATAACGCACATAAATCATGGTGAGGCCCACGAATATTTTTTGGTAAGTTTTCAATCCCCATTGCTTCTCGATGGTGTGGTCCACTTAAGCATTCAATATGCCCAGGAAAAGTGGTGATTCAGTGCCATCAATAGAATGATTGTGATTACATAACCTAGCAATTGTTGAATGATGGATGATGCAAATTTGGTGGCATGACACAAATACCAAATTAAAAAGTGTGTGTGTGTGTGTGTGTGTGTGTGTGTGTGTGTGTGTGTGCGTGCGTATTACAAAACATATAAATTGAGATAATAAGGGCAAATATGACAAATTACCAATTTTTAGACATTAATGGTTTGTGCTTTCCAAACGATTTTTTGTGAAAAAAGCACTTAATTTAAGATATTAGAACCATTTTCAAACAAATTACCAAACAGATTTTTCAGTACTTATAAGTACTACAATTCAGCACTATAAGCTTTCAATACTAAAATTAATTTCAGACCTTATTTTTTAGTTTACCAAACGACACCTACGTGTTAGATCAATAAGATATATATATATATATATATATATATATATATATATATATATATATATATATATATATATATATATATATATATATATATATATATATATATATATATCCTAAAGTGTCTAATTTATTTATATTAAGTATAATCAGGGTATCTTCATTCCAAATTAAGGAAAATTATAGACACTCTATGAATCAAATCGGTAGAACATTACAATGGACAGACCAACTTATCATTGCTGGCTTCTATTTCAGCCACTCATACACATATTTATAAATTTTAGATTCTGTCTAAACTTTTGTTTAAGGACTCTACTACAAGTATAAAATATTTCTGTGAAATTTTAGTCCAATTCTCTTCGTACAAAAATTTCTAAAATTCCTGCAGTTAGACCTATCCATAATTGGATGAATTCTAACTAGTGAACACTAACTCCCTAGATCAGTATAGTTACTGTCATATTTATATTTTTTAATTATTTATATTTCAAACTAGACTCGTTATCTACGATTAGGATTTTGAATCACCTTAATCAAAGTTGTACTTTTATAGTTATGAATTTTACAAATTAAGTATTTGCTATTATTTATAATTGTCCAAAAGAATATTAAAGGTTTCAATGTCCAAAAATATCTTTACAGTTTAAACTGATTGAAATTGATTTAATTCAGAGTGCAGGAAACATCCTACTTTGGTTACTAAGTTTTTTTTTCATGCATCAATATGTAGGGATCCCTAAATTTTGGTTTGTAAGTTCTTCATCAAACATAACAATCAATCAGGGCATCCTAAAGTTATGTTTCTAATTTTCGGGGGTCTACCACTTATACATAGGAGTGGAGATCATAACCTATAGGTCAACTACGTTTTTAAAGAAAGCATCTCTCTAATACTATTCTGTCATGCCCGGAATCTGGACACAGAGTGTGGCACCCTCAGGCCTAGGTTACAGGGTATGACTGTACACAAGTGCACATAATTCACATATCATATTGTTATAGAGGCATAAGATTATATACTAAGTGTTCGCCAACCCCAATTATAAGGCTGCAATGTAGTAATAATCGATCGTGAGACTGGATCGTCCTTAAGGATTATGTAACTAAACCGACTCTAATTCTTCTAATAACTTGGATTAAGAAGTTTAGAAATTCAAAGAATTAAAGAATAGCCCAAATAGTAAAGTAATGATGGAAAATCTAGAATTTAAAACAACTTTAGTGTCAAGGAGCCACTTGTAGTAGATTAATGTAAAACAACTAGAGTGCCAAGGATCCACTTGTAGTAGATTAATGTTAATCCATTCATCAAGCACACACATGATTTGCATTCAACACAAAGAATTTAAACTCAATCTGGAATCCATTTTTAGTTCTAATGAAGCATGGAGAAGATGAACTTGTAGCACTTCAAAGCAATAATCATACCATGAGATAATGACTTAATCTAGGGTTACTACAATTCAAATCTTATAAAACCAATATGATCATTCGCACAAACTTATAAGCAACTTGTGTCCGGAGTACACAAGCTCTCAAAATCATCTAAAAATATTAACTTTTACTCAAATTAGAACTTGAAAATCCAAAACCATAGTTTAGAGTACTTGAATGAATGAATTAAACATTAAATCTAACTACATGCTTCACCTCTTAGCCCCAGCTAAGAGGTCTAGCCAACCATAGACATGATTGAACTAGAAATAAATAAATAAAAACTAAGGAAAACGTAGAAAACTAGAAGCAAACTAGGTTGGAGGAGTTGTAAATGCTTCACTTCGATCTCCACCTCCAACAACTTCAGAACTCTTCTATATTTTCTTGGGATGAGAGTAGAGGTGCCCTTTTATAGCAAAAATCTGCCACCGCTTTGGAATCTTTTGGAATTGTGTAAGGAGTTATGCAGTCTGGGCGATGGCCAACTAGTTGTGGCTCAACATTAATGGTCGTAACTAATTTTTGAATTTGGGTTGCAAAGCTGATCGGTCGGATGACCAGTTGTGGCTTTTGGCTGACTGGTCAGGCGACCGGTCGTGGACTGATTGTTTTAGTCCAACAAGGCTCAGCAGTTCTCCCATTAAATTTAACTTATCTCAGAGAAATTCTACCGGTCGTGGGCAGTGGACGACTAGTCGGGCGACCGGCGTGAAGACTGTCGATTTGAGATTTTTTCTTTTCTCTTCCTCATTCTTCTTTGCTTCTTTCCTTCACCTCTTGTCTCTTCTTTCAGTGATCTTTAATGTGTCTAAAGTATTTCTTTTTACCTTAAATTCATGAGGTATGTCTCTCATTCATACAAACACAAATACACTTATAAGATGGGACTTTTAACAATCCAAACCAAGTAAACATGTGATGAATTGGAGTATAAATATGCACAATTTAGAGCTCAACACACCCCAACCAGCATTTTGCTAGTCCCGAGCAAAACATGTGTGAAACAAATCCAATTCCCCAACTCAAACCTCTTCTAGAAACTATACTTTTATAGACTCCAAGATATGTGAATGCAAAATTCTAAAATGAGTAGTAATCAATTTCTGAACCTTAATCTTCCTAAAACATAGTAAGTGTTTCAAATAGAGTCCCCACTAATTCATTGACAAATAGAATAATCCAAACAAGTGTGGTTTAGCGTGCTTAGTGAATGCTCAACTCATCAAATTTTCAGGATTACCCTTCTTTCATAGATCGATTAGACTGTAAATCTAAAAGTTTATAGATCAACAACAAGCCTCTGACAGGAATTTGCCTTACCGTTCTATCAACAACTTTCACTCTACTTCCCATTGCTAGTTTGTTTGATAAGCCCTCCCCTGGTTGGTGATAGGTAGCCCTTTTTTATATCCTTTTTTCAACAGATTTTCAACTTACTCTTTTCTTCTTTTTCTTTTTCTTTCATTCAGAATATCATAAGATAAGATTTTTATAAATCCATATCTGAACTTTTTTTTCTTCAATTATTTTCTGAACATGATGGACAAAATTCCCCGGCTTGGTTCCTCAACACTTTAGATTATAGTCTACCTAATCTAAATGTAACTTATAATCCTTTCAATAATAAGAATCATGTAACGTGAACTAGATTTTCAAAGTGTTTAAAATTTTCTATTAGCTATATAAAAGAGGAGAACTCATATAGAAAACTACTATATCAAAGGAGTTCTACGGATTTTCAAAATCAACTTACTTCTCATCCCTTCCTCTCGTATTCACATATACTTAAGTTCATAAAACTAAAACTTCCAAAAGAGTTTTGAAATTAAAAAAATTGATATTTTTTTCTACAAAAATTGCTCGAAATGTCACAAATACAAGTAGATTCAGCAGGAATCTCACCCCCAACCAAAATCTTACATTGCCCCTAATGTAAAAATATATGCAATATGTAATGACATGAGAGCAATGACAAAAATAAAGGAAAGTGAGAACGAGAGTACCTGAGAGAGTCAAAAGTGGTAATCTACCTCCAACAACTGATCTTAATAAAAATAATAAAAATAAAACAAAAAACAACCTAATCCTAAACGATGTTATACCTCCGTCAGACTAAGAAATCAATCATCCTAATAAACAAGATCATCCAGAGGTATGGACATGTCCTTTGAATTAAACTTCTCAACAAACAGTTTTAATCTTTATCCATTCACCTTGAAACAGTTACCATTCGCTGAATTCTCTAACTCAACGGCTTCATGAGGAAATACTTCTTTTACAATGTATGAGCCGGTCCATCTAGATCTCAATTTACCCGAAAAAGGTATAGTCGTGAATTATACAAGACTACTTTTGACCTAGATGAAAAGATTTTTTAAAAATATTTTTATCATGGAAGGCCTTGATCCGACCCTTGTATATCCGTGAACTCTCATATGCATCATTTCGGATCTCGTTCAATTGGAGTTTATGAAGCGAGCTAGCCTTGTCAACATTGAAGTTCAATGCCCGAATTGCCCAATAGGCTTTGTGTTCAAGTTCCACGGGCAAGTGGTAAGCTTTCTCATAGACAAGTCTATAAGGAGAAATTCCAATCAGGGTCTTATAACCGTACGGTAAGTCCAAAGTGCATCAACTAATATCAATAACCAATTTTTACGATCCGGCTTTACTGTCTTCTCAACAATGTGTTTGATTTCCTGATTAGAAATTTCAGCTTGCTCAGTTATTTGTAGGTGGCATGTGTTGAGCTCTAAAATGTGCATATTATAACCCCATTTCATCACTGACATTACATGATTTCTATGCTTACGGACTTATTTAATGCAATGGTTTTGTGATTGTAGGATGAGAGAAAGACTTCACCGAGATGATGATTAAAGGACACTCTTAATGCGTATTGAAGATCAAAGAAAAGAAGCAAGAAAAAGAGTGAAGAAAAGAAGCAAGAAGAAGAAAAGAAAAGAAGAAAAATCACCCTAGCTGATTGATCGATTGACCTGGCCGATTGATCGCTAGGGTGATCGATTGATCCTTTGGCCAGACAGATTGATCGGCCACACTGCAAGTTCTGCTGGACTAAAGGATGGGTGAGCGATTGATCGGTTGCTAAAACCGATTGATCGCCCATAATGTAGAAACTCAGAAAAGGTGCTAGACAAAAAAGAGCATGGTCGATTGATCTCCCAAGCCTGATTGATTGATCTCTCAGCAATCGATTAATCGCTCAAGTTGGGCGATCAATCGCCCGAACCATAAAAAATTTAGAATTTTGAAGACCTATTGCTGGAACTCTCTGGACACTTTTTGTACCCATCGATCAATCGCCTGACCCTGATCGATTGATCGCCAGCATGGTCGATTGATCTCCCAGCCAATTGATCAATCGCCAAATCGCCCAGTTAAGAAATTTCTAAATTTAGCTCTGAGTTTTGCTGCGCAAGTGTGTAAATTCTACACAAAATTTTGAATCTTTTGTGATGGTGGGGCTTGAAAGTTATAAAAGGACTCCTCCACTCCATTTCTAAACTAACCTAGAAGAGATCTATCATAGTGGGAGGCGGAGAGAATCAGTTTTGGAGTTCTACACTCCCTCTTCTTAGTTTTCTTTCTAGTTCTTTATGTCTTCATTAATTTTCTTATTTTTCCTTAGCATGGTTGGCTAAACCTCTTAGCTAGGGCTAAGAGGTGAAGCTTGTAGTAGATCTAAGATATTTTAATTCGTTTTTAATGGTTTCAAGTTGGATTTTTATTGATTGAACAATGGTTTGTTGAGTTTAAATAAAGTTCTAAGTAGTTTTTCTTAATCTTATGATGACTCATGGATGTTTTGGAAGAATTATCTTAGTTCATAGTTGTTTTGCATGGATCTAGATGAGTACGCTCTAAGGAATCGGATTCAAGACGCTCTCGAACTTGGTTCTTCATGTGGGAACTTCAAACCAAAGTTCTACCTTTTTATGAGAAGTCTGAAACATGTGTTGCTTATTTATATGATTTGAATCAAGTTCAAATCATGATATTAGTTAAGCCTAGTGACAGGGTTTGGTGATTATTATGGTTGTGATGTTAATCTATTGGAACTAGGATTGACCTATGCAATTGAGTGTGCTCAAGTCCTAACTTGAATTGAGTGAATCATGTTGATGAACAACACATGTATTGGACTGTTTGGTTGAATTAACCGCTCTACAATCCGGCTAGATAGGATTTGATTTTGATTCTAGTTGTGTAATTGAGAAATCAAAGCGAGTTATGAGTCAAGAATCGCTATAAGTGGATCCTCGACACCCTAGTGCTTCTTTAGATTGTTACTTTTATCTCAAGTTACAGATTATTCCTCTATGTTCAAATTTCAAATTATTGTAATTTAATTTCAATTAGAGACTATTAGAAGAAATTTTGAGAATTCCTACATTCGTCCCTGAGAACGATCTTGGTCTCTACCGAATTATTACTACATCGCAACCCTACACTTGGGGAGCAAACAAGTGGGGAGCAAACAACCGAGGGCTTGATGGTTTTTAGAGAATTTCTGAAAATAGTTTTCTATTGAGATTTTTAGGAATTTTTCTATTAGTACTAACTTAGTTTGTTTTATTTTTCTTTTGCAGGATTTTTTTAGAAAGTTGAAGTAGAAGTAAGTTGGTTATCTTAAGTTCTCAAATCAGGTTTTATCTGTCCAACCTTACTCTTCTTCTTCCCTATTCGTTCCTATCCTCTTCATCTCTTGTAGAGTGGGTGGAGACTCCTTTTGGATCTTTGATAGGTTGGCTTCGAGCTACCTTGATTCTTATTGGTAGGCATTGTCGTCTTGGATCACCTTGTGCTCAGAGATTTCTCTTTTTAAATCTACTCCTCATTCTTCTTTTTCTGAACTTTCTCAAAAGATTCAAATAGTGGGTGAGGAGTTCTCTGAACCCCTATTGACCAGGAGAAATTGGTCTCTATCTTTACTTCTAGCTTAGCATTGCAGGACACCTTGTGTTATAGGCAAAATGGTGGAGATAAGATTTCACGTGGAAATGTCCATTCGACTCTCGAGATCATCTGATCGAGAGTCGAATATTGGACAAGTGCGGGACGCCCATTCGACCCTCGAGATCATCTGATCGAGAGTCGAATATTGGACAAGTACGGAACGCCCATTCGACTCTCGAGATCATATGATCGAGAGTCGAATATTGGACAAGTGCGGGACACCCATTCGACTCTCGAGATCATCTGGTCAGGAGTCATGGATGGTCAAATACGGAAAACTAGATTCGCGAGCAGAACCTCTTGCAAGTCGTTGAAAGACGTTACATCTAAGTGCATGCTTGGGCTCGCGACCACCTTTTAATATGCGAGCAGCTTTTCTGTGGAAATCTCTTAGCCTTCAGTACAAGCACCCGATTCTCGTCGAACAGTTTGTCCGATCCCTCTGCGACACTAAGCAGGGCCATATCCAGTTCGGTGGTCCCCAGCTACGGGCGTCTCCTTCCTTTTCGGAGGTTATGACTACAGCTACGAGCGTCTCCTTCCTTTTCGGGCATCTCCTTCCTTTTCGGAGGTTATGATTCCAACTACGGCTTCCAGCCGGATTTCAAGGGATTGCTATTAAGGTGCGTGATTGTTGAAATAAATGATTGGGTTGGATGCTGACTCAAAAGATAGGATCTTATCCCACGAAATCAGCGGATTCTCAGTATCGTATGCGGCATCAACGGGATTTCTATATCTCACGTAACAAATTGGATTGCCTCAGATCTATATAAAGGGGTGGCTCCATTAAGAGCAGGTACGCACACATTATTCAAGCTTGGTCCCGTTTTGCTTGGCTTCTCTTCTGGCTGTGGCCTAACTTAAGCATCGGAGGGCTAACGGCTGATCTCCAGCCACCCTTATTTGCTGTCTTGCTTTAGGTCTGGTGGTGGAAATCCCTGCTGGAGCGAAGGAGAAAAGCCGGAGGATCTCATTACAAAATTTGACATTAACAGTTTGGCGCCGTCTGTGGGAACGACTTGATCACCAAAATCAATCGTGTTAACCACCGATCAAAATCCTTCGGTGATGCCTCCTAAAAAGACTGTTCATCCTTCAACTTCGAGGCAGGCACCACCTCCGCCCGGTGAGACGGAATCCACACCTGCCCTCCCACCTGTTCCGACGGATATCCCTCAAGGAGCCCCAAATATGCCATCAACAAATCCATTATTGGAGGCCTCTGGAAATCAGGATGATGTCCTACGATTCCTCGGGAACACTCTCCTAACTTTAAACGCCGGAGTTCAGGCACTGTCAAATCGGCTTGATCAGCACTTCCCTGAACCGCAAAGACAACCCTCCGAAGGGTTACCACCGCCACCCATACCAGTTGCTTCCAGATATTCTATGGATGAACCACAGGTCCCACCACTTGGAAGCCATCCCCCTGTGCCGTCTCCGCATTCTATACATTCCAGTTCATCTTGACAACCTCAACCGCAAGGCTCCACCGCCGAAACGTCTAGCTATACCTTGCCATGGGAAGGAGATCTCAAAAGAATCCAAGATCGTTTTGATGTCATGGAGCAGAGATACCAGGCAAATCGGCCATCTGCTGTGATGGCGGCAATACATCAATCTGAATCTCCCTTCACAAGCGAGGTCATGGAAGCCCAGTTGCCCAGAAAGTATCGAACGCCTGTTATCGCTCCGTATACAGGTATTGGCGATCCTCTGGAACATCTAGAAACATATAGGTCCCTCATGGAGTTGGAGGGACATGGTTCAGAAATCATGTGTAGGGCTTTTCCCCTTACATTGAAGGAAGCGGCTCGTACGTGGTTTCGGGGGTTAAAGCCTCTTTCCATCAGTTCCTTTTCCTAATTATCGGAGATATTTCTTTCTCAATTCATGGGAAGTATTCGCATTAAAAAGCCAGCCTCCCATCTGATGAATCTGAAACAGCAACATGGGGAGACAATAAAAGAGTTCACAGTACGGTTCACTGCCGAAGCCGTTCAAACTGAGGGTTACACTGAAGAAAAGGGTCTCACAGCCCTCATTGCTGGAATAACGAGCGAGAAATTTAGGTTTGCCTTAGATAAAAGCCCGCCGAAAACTATGGCGGAATTCCAAGCCAAAGCTCAGAAATATATCAATGCAGAAGAAGTCGCATTGACACGCCATGGAGTACAGAGTAAGAAACGCAAGCCAGAAGGAACTTCTACAGATAAAAAATACCATCGCGATCAGCGCGATCGTTCTCCCAGGAAGCCTTACTCTGGTAAATATCATAATTACACTCCTCTTAATCGGTCTCCTGAAAAGGTTCTAATGGAGATAAAACACAAGCCATATGTGAAGTGGCCTGCAAAGATTAAATCCGATCCCGAGAAGAGAGATAAGAGTAAGTTCTGTTACTTCCACAAAGATCACGGGCATAGGACCCAGGACTGTATCTCTCTACGAGACCATATCGAAGCCCTTATTCGAAAAGGCCATCTCCAGGATTATGTTGCTCGTAAAAATCGGTCACCAGAAAGGGCGAAGACCTCATCTCGCCAAAAGGAACCGTCTCATCATCAAACCGACCAAGAGGATGCTGAGCCCACAGGAGAAATTCGCACTATCGTCGGGGGTCCAGCTTGCGGGGGTGACTCTCAAGCTTCAAGAAAGGCATACGCCCGAAAAGCGTCCAAAGAACCCCAGCAGATCTATTGGCTGGAACAAACGTCCAACTCATCGAAGGCTAGCCATCCCCCAATTTCTTTCACCCTCGAAGATGCAGCGGGAATTCATTTCCCTCATGAAGATTCCATCGTAGTCACACTGAAGGTATCAAATTATCTGACTCATCGAATTATGGTGGATACAGGTAGCTCGGCCGATATCCTGTATTTGGAGGCTTTCAACAAGATGGCACTTGCTAGAAACCTCCTCAAGCCAGTATCGACCCCTCTTGTCGGCTTTGGAGGAGAAGTGGTAACACCTGAAGGAAGTATCGATCTCCCAGTCACCTTTGGGGAGAGTCCAGCGAAGACCACCGTCTTCGTAAACTTCCTCGTCGTGGATCGAAAATCAGCATATAACGCCATCTTGGGGAGACCGTCTCTAACTAAGGTTGGAGCAGCCTTGCACCCTTCATATTTATGTGTTAAATTTCCAACCCCAAATGGCATCGGGGTCGTGCGAGGAAGTCAGCAGGAGGCACGGTCCTGTTACCAAATAGCCCTCCAAGATCAAAAGAAGGCTCAAGCGACACCTGTCATGGAAATAGTTCAAGGTTCATCCGACGTTCTCGCCACCGCGTTGGATCCAAGGGAAAATGCTCTGAAATCAGGAACTCCAGGGGAGGAAACAGTGGCGATCCGCTTGACCGAAGACGACCAGTCTAAGATCGTGTACATCGGTTCCTCCTTAAACGGTATCCACCGTGAAGATTTGATCCGTTTCCTCACTGAATACCAGGACGTGTTTGCTTGGTCTCATAAAGATATGCCGGGCATCGATCCTGATGTCATCGTACATCGTCTCAACATTGACCCGAAGCATAAACCCGTACATCAGCGTCGACGTGCCTTCACTGCAGAAAGACAAATGGCGATCAAAATTGAAGTTGAAAAGCTGCTCGCGGCAAATTTTATAAAAGAAGTTGACTACCCACAGTGGGTCGCCAACGTAGTTCTCGTCCGGAAAGCTAATGGCAAATGGAGGATGTGCGTCGATTATTCAGACTTAAACAAAGCATGTCCCAAAGATAGCTTCCCGACACCACGAATCGACCAGTTGGTCGACTCGACAGCTGGACATGCCCTCCTCAGTTTTATGGATGCTTATTCTGGTTACAACCAGATTATGATGCATCCACCTGATGACCAACATACTGCCTTCATCACAGATCGAGGACTATATTGCTACCAGGTAATGCCGTTTGGTCTCAAAAATGCAGGGGCCACTTATCAGCGTCTTGTCAACAAAATATTCGCTGCTCAAATCGGTAGGAATATGGAAGTATATGTTGACGATATGCTCGTGAAAAGCATCGATGAAGATGACCACATTCCTGATCTTCGAGAAGCCTTTGATCTGATGAGGAAGTATCAGATGAAATTAAATCCAGAAAAATGTGCGTTTGGAGTGTCTGCAGGGAAATTTCTTGGGTTCATGGTTGGCCAACGTGGAATTGAAGCGAATCCCGAAAAGATTAAAGCATTGATAGAGATGAAATCCCCAGTGACTCTGAAGGACGTTCAGCGTCTAGCTGGTCGCATCGCATCATTGAACAGGTTCATCTCGCGAGCATCTGACAAGTGCCTGCCCTTCTTCAAACTCCTTCGTGCAACGGCCAAGTCTGATTGGAACTGGACACCTCAATGTGAAGAAGCTTTTCAACAACTGAAGCAATATATGAGCGCTCCCCCCATTTTATCTAAGCCTGTGGCACATGAGCAACTCATTCTTTATTTATCTGTGTCTCCCACGGCCGTTAGTGCCGCTTTAATAAGAGAAGATTCCGGGGTACAAAGGCCCGTTTATTATATCAGTCGAGCAATGGTTGATGCAGAAACTAGGTATTCTGATTTGGAGAAACTGGCCCTAGCCTTAATCACGGCAGCTCGAAAACTGCGACCATACTTTCAAGCCCATGCTATTTTAGTACCAACAAATCATCTACTACGTCAAGTCCTTCAAAAGCCTGAGGCTTCCGGGCGCTTAACTAAATGGGCGGTCGAGATCAGCGAGCATGATATTTCATTCTGTCCTAGGACCGCAGTCAAGGGCCAGGCCGTGGCTGACTTCATCGCCGAATTTACATATTCTTCTGAAGATAGCGTCATGACCAGCGACCAACCTCCTTGGTCGCTCTTCGTGGACGGGTCGTCACGGGCCAGTGGCAGTGGAGCGGGCCTGATTTTAGTGGCTCCAGACGGGTCGCATTTTCAATACGCTCTGCGTTTCGAATCACGCGTCTCCAATAATGAAGCAGAATATGAGGCCCTTATTGTTGGCCTCGAGCTAGCCGTTGTCCTCGCAGTCCAGAATTTGATAATTCATAGCGACTCCCAGCTCATTGTCAACCAAGTTCTTGGCGAATTCGAAACCAAAGAAGAAAGAATGGCCTTATACAAGTCTCGTGTCCTCATCCTGCTCGCCAAACTGAAGACTTACAAAATATTCCATATCCCTCGCGAGCAGAACCAACTTGCCGATTCCTTGGCAAAACTCGCTTCTGCACCAGAATCAGAACTATCACATTCGATCCCCATCGAGCACCGTCAACACTTGAGTATCGACCAAGTGACTCCCGAACAAGTTATATCGGTACAATCGTCTCCATGCTGGATGGATCCTATCATCCTTTATCTCAGAGATGGATACCTACCAGAAAACAAGAAAGCTGCAAGACAAATTCAGCTTCGAGCTGCCAGGTACACCTTACAAGATGGAATCTTGTTGCGAAAAAGCTTCTCCTTGCCTTATTTGAGGTGTCTTCATCCAGAAGAAGCGCATCGTGTTCTAGATGAAGTACACCAGGGGGCATGTGGTAATCATCCCAGGGGGCGATCTCTAGCATATAAAGCGATGAGGCAAGGATATTATTGGCCTACTATGAAAGCAGACGCCATAGAATTTTCTAAAAAATGCGACAAGTGTCAACGATATCAACCTATACCTCGTGTACCGTCTGAGCGGATGACCCCAGTCGACAGCCCTTGGCCTTTTGCTCAGTGGGGGATCGATATCATCGGGCCCTTACCTGTGGGAAAAGGACAGAATAGGTTCGCGATCGTGGCGGTTGATTATTTCACCAAATGGGCCGAAGCAGAACCATTAGCCAAAATTACTGAAAAACAAACTACTAAGTTTATGTGGAGAAATATCATATGTCGCTTCGGACTTCCTCATACTATAATTACCGATAACGGAACGCAGTTCGACAACGCAGCCTTTGATGAATTTTGCGACAAATGGAAGATACGTAATCTTCGCACTTCTCCATATCATCCTCAGGCGAATGGGCAGGTCGAGGCAGTGAATAAAATCATAAAGCATCATTTAAAGACCAGGCTAGGTGAATGTAAAGGGGTGTGGCCAGAACTTCTACCAGAGGTGTTATGGGCCTATAGAACCACGGCTTGTACATCGACAGGTGAGACTCCTTTCTCCTTAGCATTTGGTGTTGACGCAGTAGTACCAGTGGAAATTCAAGTGCCCTCATATCGGATCGAACAGTATGACCCCGCGAGCAATCAGGAGAACCTCCGGCTTCATCTCGATCTCTTGGAAGAGCGAAGAAATGCTTCCCAAGTACGAGTGGCGGCATATCAGCAACGTATTGCTCGTTATCGGAATGCGAAGGTTCGACCTAGATCCTTCCAGTTCGGAGATTTGGTCCTAAGGCAAAATCTTGGAGTTCCTGTTCGTTCATTGGATCCGAATTGGGAAGGCCCGTATCGGGTTATTAGGGTTGTGCGACCCGGTACTTATTATCTTGAAGACATGCAAGGGAAGCCCGTACGTCGCCCTTGGCACGTGGAGCATTTGCTACGATACTACCCTTAGATTCGATGTAGTTTATTATAGCATTTTATGAATAAAGTAAAAGATATCTTTTGGCCGCTACTCCATTTATATGGACCTGAATAGCCCTGAAGAGAGTGCTTACACATCCTCTTGGCCAATTACCTACCTTTGGTAGGACTGAAATCATTACTAGTTGGTTGCTTTTCCATTTACATGGACCTGAACAGCCTCGAAGAGAATGAATACCATCTCTTGACCAACCTTCTGCCCTTGGTAGAGCTAAAATCTCAATCGATAGATCAGTCTATCTCAACGCGGACATGGTCGTACGACCCCCGGATTGAGTCTAATTCATTTTCATGAGTTAGTTGCTCACGACTGGTGTAAGGAAGGATCACACTCCGGAATGCGAGCACCGTAGCTCGAGCCCGAATCAGCCATACACCTTAATCATACACCCTAAATTGCGAGCAGCGTAACTCGTGCTCGGATTAAGGGTTCGCATTCACTGATGACTCAATATGAAGCCAACTTGGGGGTCTCAATCGTTTGGTCGTAACGAACCCCCAGATTGAGCACATTCTCGTTGCAACAAGGCATTCAGTACAAGGAAAAGAAAGTAAGCAAAAACGAGAAGGCATTCATTGCGTGAAAAGGAAAAGGCAACGAGGACAATACTTCCAAAAATATTTTTTCTTTTCTTTCATTAATGATAAATGTTTACAATATCCATTCACGAATACAAGAGAGGAAAACAAAGAAAATCAATCCCTTGGAGGAGCTGCGCTCTCAATTTCAGGGCCCATTTCTGGAGCTCCGTCAACCTGAGTGGCTTCAGTCACCTCGTTCTCAGCAGCAGCCTGCTCTTCGGCAGCAATGGTGGTCGCGACTCGACCGAACTCCCCCATATCAAAGGATGGGATCATTCGTTGCACTACTCTTAGCGCAAAGTCGCGACCAGCATCATACGACTCGTACCTTTCGTCGTCATATTGCTGCGAAGAACGGAACTCGGAAATTGCCCGAGGCCCTTCTTCCGAGAGCATTTGCGCAAGGGCGACTCTCTCCTCGTCCCAGTGGATCGAGTCATCCTTAAGCTGCGCGAGAGCGTTGCGCTCCTTGGTTAGGTTGTCGTAGGCCTCCTTGAGCTGCGACCTAGCCTCCGCAAGTCGCTCCTCCAGGGAGATCTTGTCTTGGCGAAAGATCTCCTTCTCTCTCTCCGCCTTCTCCTTCAAGTCGGCGAGTTTCGCGAACTTATTGTCCAGAGTTTGGTACCTTTCGGTCAACACCTGGACTTTCTCTATGAGGATTTTTATCTCCTCATCTTTCTTGGAAATCACAGCCTCACGGGATTTGAGGAGTTGATCTCGCCCCAGGACCGCCTTCTCCAAAGCAATCCTTTTTTCATCTGCCTCGTCTATTACGCGGCGAGCGGCGACGATGTCTCGCTTCGTCCGCAAGATGAGGTCTAGTCCCTGCAAACAAAAAGATGGATGAGAAGAAACACTTAAACCCCAAAATAATAAAGTTTTTGGGTTAGGAGGTTCTACCTGAGCCATCCTCATCCCTGCCTCAAGGAAGAGGCTCTCGGGGCCTGGCTCGGGAAGAGAGCCGAAGGATTGAGGTGGGACATTCTCGAATAAGAATTTACAGATGGGGTGGAGATGGCGAGGAACAGAATACGTTCCACCACCGGAAGGTTGGGCAACGATCAGCCCAGACGGCTCGCGAGGAGGAGCCGTCGCCTCGCGAGCAGGTCCCTGCTCGGTAGCAGGAACCAGCTCGCGGGCAGGAGCCATCTCTCGAGGCTCCGTGCGCTCACGAGCCTCCTCAGCTGGGGGACAGCTGGACCCTACCCCATCCGGGGAGTTGTCAGCGATATTGATTACTGGCGGCCCGGGCGCGACCGCCAGTGAAGGATTAGCGGGCCCTGCTGGAGCCCCCCCCACCTTGCTCGCGAGAGGAGTAGGCTGATCGCTACCCTTCTCGGTGGATGGGTGAGATGGACCAGCAGATGTTTTCTTCTGCCTCTTAGAGCTCGTGCCCTTCAGCCGGGGCAGCAGACCTCTTTTTTCTCCAACTTGCGTCATCTCGACTTCTCTTACAGGTATTAAGCCCGCTGCTGCAAGACGAGATGGAGACAAGCAAGTCTCGACGTGCCTATCACCAATAGGCACCTTGTACACCTTTACGATTTTTTCGTTGATCCCCCCTTTCAAGTTCGGTTTTCTCAAGGCCGGGATACCAACGAGCACAAACAGGGGTCAGATGGAGAAACCCTAAAAACCTTTTATTGAAGAAACGGATCACAATGCGGGACTGCCTACCTTCACAGAAAAAACAATTTACTCTTGGGCCCCTGGAAGAAGCAAATTCCCAATTTCCAGATGCGTAAAACCAACGCTTCCTCCAGCCGGGATAATTCGATGTGGGCTTCCCCAGCACAAAGTTATCCCGGTGCCAATAACATAGATAGTACCAGCCTTCGCTGGAGGGTGCCTTCTTCAAGCGGAACATGCGGAGGAACTCATCAGCTGTAAGCTCCCCGTTCCCGGCCTGAGCCCAAAGGACGAATGAGCTTAGGACCACCCTCCATCCATTCACAATAAGTTGCCCGGGGGCAATTTTATAACACCGAAGTACATCCCGGATGAAGGGATGGAGGGGAAGGCGAACCCCCAGAATGAGTTGATACTCATAGAAGGCCACACACCCTGGGGGAGGGGAGTCTGGCGTCTCTCCGTCTCTGGGTAACCGGAGATCGACTGAGTCAGGGATCGAAAATCTCTCCCGTAACTCCAGCAGCCGGTTCTCCGATAGAATGGAAGGATATCCGGCCGCTGTATACTAACCTGCCGGAACCCTTGCGTTACTAGAAGCAGAGGATTCCGGGGTAGCATCTCCTAAAGGAACGGTACTCTCCTCAGAAGCCATGGGATATTCAAAAAAAGAAAAGAAAGAAGAAATAGAACAATGGAAAAGGAAAGAAAGAGCACCAAAGGGGATCGAGGAAGACACCAAGGAGCTCCGGAGGAAGATGATGGAAAAAGCAAAGGAGGATTCTGAAATTTCTGTGAAAATCAGAAGATATGGTGGACTCCGTATATTTATAGGCAATCATTCCGCCATATATGGTAGCACGTGGCGATCTTTCGTTCGGCACAGCACTCAAGCAGGCACACCCATTAAATACTCGGACACGTGGCGAGCGCCTCTTCATTTCCTGACTGCGGAAAGGCTGGCGCTCATTAATTCCAGCCTAATCATGTACGGTTTCTCAGTGAAAGCAAGAGGCAGCCGCGCATGACAGCAAGTAAGTCCTTTCCTTAAGGATTCTTGGCGGCAAGGACTTCGGGGGCATCTGTTATAGGCAAAATGGTGGAGATAAGATTTCACGTGGAAATGTCCATTCGACTCTCGAGATCATCTGATCGAGAGTCGAATATTGGACAAGTGCGGGACGCCCATTCGACCCTCGAGATCATCTGATCGAGAGTCGAATATTGGACAAGTACGGAACGCCCATTCGACTCTCGAGATCATATGATCGAGAGTCGAATATTGGACAAGTGCGGGACGCCCATTCGACTCTCGAGATCATCTGGTCAGGAGTCATGGATGGTCAAATACGGAAAACTAGATTCGCGAGCAGAACCTCTTGCAAGTCGTTGAAAGACGTTACATCTAAGTGCATGCTTGGGCTCGCGACCACCTTTTAATATGCGAGCAGCTTTTCTGTGGAAATCTCTTAGCCTTCAGTACAAGCACCCGATTCTCGTCGAACAGTTTGTCCGATCCCTCTGCGACACTAAGCAGGGCCATATCCAGTTCGGTGGTCCCCAGCTACGGGCGTCTCCTTCCTTTTCGGAGGTTATGACTACAGCTACGAGCGTCTCCTTCCTTTTCGGGCATCTCCTTCCTTTTCGGAGGTTATGATTCCAACTACGGCTTCCAGCCGGATTTCAAGGGATTGCTATTAAGGTGCGTGATTGTTGAAATAAATGATTGGGTTGGATGCTGACTCAAAAGATAGGATCTTATCCCACGAAATCAGCGGATTCTCAGTATCGTATGCGGCATCAACGGGATTTCTATATCTCACGTAACAAATTGGATTGCCTCAGATCTATATAAAGGGGTGGCTCCATTAAGAGCAGGTACGCACACATTATTCAAGCTTGGTCCCGTTTTGCTTGGCTTCTCTTCTGGCTGTGGCCTAACTTAAGCATCGGAGGGCTAACGGCTGATCTCCAGCCACCCTTATTTGCTGTCTTGCTTCAGGTCTGGTGGTGGAAATCCCTGCTGGAGCGAAGGAGAAAAGCCGGAGGATCTCATTACAAAATTTGACATTAACACCTTGTGCTTTGGTCCTAGAGAGAAGTAAAGAAAAGAAGGAAGAATTCTTCATTCTCTTTTCATTCTTTTTATTTTGAATTTGCATGCCCCATTGGGTCCGGGATTTGAATAATCGTTTAATAAGTGAAGGGGCAACTGTTGAAGGGATTGATAAGGAACCACGCGCTAAGAAACACCTAAATTTATGAATTTTTTCTGAAAATATGACTGAAAATCAACTCGATCCAAGGGCCAATCAAAATCTGGGCCAAAATCAAACAAAAATGGGAGAAAACGAAATTGAGAATGTTCCTCGACCAAGAACTCTACGTTCTTACTTGCAACCAGCAAGCGCGAGCACTCCCTCATGTATAATTTTTCCATGTAATGCAGGGAATGTTGATCTAAAACCGGGAATAATCCAACTCCTTCCAAAATTCCATGGATTAGACAGTGAAAGTGCCTGTTAACATCTTAAGGAACTTGATGAAGTGATAGCCACAATGCACTTTATAAACGTATCGGATGACGTTGTGCGACTAAAATTATTTCCCTTTTCCCTTAAAGAGAAAGCAAAGGCTTGGCTTCATGCATTAAGGCCAAGATCAATTGGCACATGGACTGAAATGACTAGGGAATTCATTAAAAAGTTTTTCCCAACTCATAAAACCAACATGATAAGGCGCCTCATCATGAATTTTGCCCAAAAGGAGGACGAAAGCTTCTTCCAATGTTAGGAGAGGTTTAAGGACTTATTGTACACATGCCCACATCATGGCTACGAAAGTTGGCGGGTAATAAGCTTTTTCTATGAAGGACTGCCTTCGCCCATGCTCCAATTCGTAGAGATGATGTGTAATGGAGAATTCATGAATAAGGAAGCCGTTGAAGCATGGGATTATTTTGATGTCTTGGCTGAGAATGCATAATCTTGGGATACATCTAAATCAACAAATTCCAAGACAAACCAACAAAGAGAAAATAGATGAATTTATGTCATTTTAGAAGAAGACAATATAAGTGCACGTGTAGCTAGTCTCATAAGAAAAGTTGAGGCCATGGAACTGAAGAAAGGAGAAACGATTATACCCATAGAAGTTGTTGAGAATGTTTGTGGAATTTGTGCCAAAAATCAACATGAAACATAGGATTGTCCTACAATTCCTGCGTTTCAAGAAATTTTGCAAGAACAATCTAATGCCACAAACAATTATCAACGACCATTTAGTACTCCAAACTCAAACATGTACAATTCTAATTTGAAGAACCATCCTAACTTTAGTTGGA
Source organism: Liriodendron chinense (assembly GCA_003013855.2). NCBI lineage: Eukaryota > Viridiplantae > Streptophyta > Magnoliopsida > Magnoliales > Magnoliaceae > Liriodendron > Liriodendron chinense. Next base: position 490,686 of record PVNU02002470.1, read on the forward strand.
GGAATGGGCCAACCGCAAATGCAAATAACACCCCCCAAGCCCAACCTTTACCAGGTCCATCCTTAGTAATCACACCAAAAGCTACGCTTGATGAGATGTTGGGTGCATTCGTATCGGTTCAAGCTAAATATAACAAGACTAATTCTCTGAAAATTGATGGGTTCATGCAAGAACAATTAAGATTCAACCAAAACACCTCTCAAGCCATCATTGATTTGAAAACTTCAATGGCTAGAGTTGAATCTCATCTTAGTGTTAGGGAGAAAGGCACACTTCCTGCCCAACCTCTCTCTAACCTAAGTACCCAATTCGAGATACAAGATCCTAGCTCATCCTCCTAACATATGGAACATGTTAAAGCTGTTACCACCTTGAGAAGCGACAAAACAATTGACAAATCTAATCCAGTGAAGAAAATTGCCAATAAAGATGATAATTCTAACAATGTTCCACATGAGAAAGAACCGAAAAAATAATATAAGCCGGTTGCCCGTTTTCTCAAAGGTTGATTTCACCCAAACTTCTAGACAAAAATCTGAAAATTTTAGAGGTTTTTAAGCAAGTGAAGATCAACATCCCGTTGTTGGATTCTATAAAACAAATACAATCATATGCCAAAGTTTTGAAGGAACTTTGTGCGGTAAAAAAGAAACACAATGTGCACAATAAAGTTCTTTTGACTGAGAATTTGAGCGCCATCATCAAACAAGAGGTGCCCCAAAAATACAAGGACTCGGGTAGTCCGACCATCTCATGCATCATAGGTGATAACCAGATTGAACAAGCGTTACTTGATTTGAGAGCAAGTCATAACCTCATCCCATACATGGTCTACGAACAACTTATTCTAGGTGAATTAAAACCCACCAAAACCACACTCCAACTTTCTGATTGATCCGTTCGTTTATCGAGAGGAATGATTGAAGATATACTTGTATAACTCGATAAATTTTACTATCTAGTGGATTTTATTGTTTTAGATACACATCCTGTGATTAGTATTGGTGCTCAAATTCCTGTCATACTTGGCCGCCCTTTCTTAGCCTCTTCAAAGGCAATCATCAATTGTAGAAACGGACTTGTACAAATGTCCTTTGGAAATATGACACTTGAGCTGAATATTTTCGATTTATGCAAACAACCACGGGATGGTGATGATGAGGTCCACGAAATAAATTTGATTGACTCATTCGTGGAAGATACATCACTCTTAATATTTTCTCCGATCATTTAGAGGCATGTTTGGTCCACTCTCATGAAATTGATGATGATATCATATGAGAGATGGATGCCATTTTGGACTCTGTACCGGTACTTGAAACTAATCGATGGAAGAATCCATTTGAACCTTTGCCTTTAACTGAAAATAAGCCTCTTCCATCTAGTATTAAGGCTCCGAAGCTCGACCTAAAACTTTTTCCTACGGATCTCAAATATGTATATTTAGGTTGAGATGAGACTTATCCAATGGTGATTTCTTCCCACTTGAATCAGGAATAAGAGAATAGGCTAATTGTCATTCTAAAAGAGCATAAGAATGCCATCGAGTGGTCAATTACGGATCTCAAAAGCATAGACCCCTTGATTTGTACTCATCGCATACACCTTAAGGAGAATGCGAGAACATCTAGGCAACCACAAAGACGCATCAATCCAAACATGAAGGAGGTGGTTAAGGCCGAGGTGTTAAAACTATTGGATGTGGGTATCATTTATCCAATATTCGATAGTCAATGGGTGAGTCTAACTCAAGTCGTGCCTAAGAAATCTGGAATAACCATCGTAGCCAATGCCAACAATGAACTCGTGCCAACCAGGGTCATTACCGGTTGGAGAATGTGCATTGACTACCGAAAACCAAACACTGTCATGAGGAAAGACCACTTCCCTTTACCTTTTGTTGATCAAATCTTAGAAAGGTTAGCGGGTCATTCCCACTTTTGCTTCATCGATGGATATTTAGGGTACAATCAAATAGAGATAACCCTAGAGGACCAAGAGAAGACAACATTTACATGTCCATTTGGCACTTTTGCTTATCGAAGGATGCCGTTTGGACTGTGCAATGCCCTTGCCACTTTTCAGCGTTTCATGTTGAGTATCTTTTCAAATATGGTGGGAAAAATTCTTGAAGTTTTCATGGACGACTTCTCTGTATTTGGTCGCGACTTTGATGAGTGCCTTGGGCACTTAAAAACTGTTTTGAAAAGATGTGAAGATAAGAACCTTGTGATGAATTGGAAGAAATGTCACTTTATGGTTCAAAAGGAAATAGTCCTTGGTCACATTATCTCAACCAAAGGAATCGAGGTGGACAAGGCTAAAATCGATATTATCTTTGACCTTCCATCACCCAAGAGCGTACGAGATGTGCAGTCTTTTTTAAGACATGTCAAATTCTATAGGAGGTTCATCAAGGACTTTAGTACTCTCTCTCGTCCTTTATACAACCTTATTCAAAAGGAAAACTCATTCGAGTGGAATGAGGAATGCCAAAATGCCTTTGTCAAACTTAACGATCTGTTGACATGTGCTCCGATAATGCAAGCACCTGATTGGAGCATTCCTTTTGAAATCATAGGCTAGAGAAAAGAGAAGAAGCCATACGTCATCTACTATACAAGTAAAACTCTAAACTCAGCTTAAGCGAATTACACCACTACAGAAAAGGAAATCTTAGCTGTAGTATTTGCTTTGGACAAGTTTAGGTCATACTCGATCGGATCCAAGATCATAATATTTACCGATCACGCCGCACTTAAGTACCTTCTTTCTAAGAAGGATGCTAAGCCGCGCTTATTGCGATGGATCCTCCTGTTCGCTTCCCCAAGTGTAGGGTTGCGATGTAGTAATAATCTCGGTAAGACCGAGGTCGATCCACATGGACTTGTGTAGGGATTCACAAAATACTTCAAATGGTTTCTACTTAAGAACTAACTAAACAAGATTTAGTAATTTGGTGAAGATAGCAACTTTGAACTAAATCGAAGGTAATCAATTAATAAAAAGCACTAGGGGTTCAAGGATCCACTTGTAGCAATCCTTGATGCTTAATTCGCTGTGGTTTCTCACTTTCTCAACTAGAATCAAAATTAAGTCCTATTTAGCCGGATGATAGAGCAGTTAAAACAAATAGTCTGCCATATGTGTGATTCATGTACATGATTCTCTCAATTCAAGCTAGGACTTAAGCACACTCAATTGCATAGGTCAATCCTGATTCCAATAGGTTAAGATCACAATCATAATCATCATTAAATCCTGTCACAAGGTATAACTAGATAATGACTTAAACTTGATTCAAATCACATACACAATCTCACATAATCCAGAAATTTCAGAAAAATGGAACTTTTGATATGAAGTTCCCACATCAGGATCATAAGTCTAGAGCGTATTGAATTCAATTCCTTAGAACATTGTTCACTTCCCCAAGTGTAGGGTTGCGATGTAGTAATAAACTCGGTAATACCGAGGTCGATCCACAGGGACTTATGTAAGATGTCACAAACTCATCCACAAGTTTCTATTGAAGCTAACAATCAAAGTTTGAATAGAATGTGTGTGATTAACAGTTTAAGCTAAATTGAATGTAAACAATTATAAGAAGGCACTAGGGGTTCGAGGATCCACTTGTAGAAATCCTCGATGTTCAATCTGCTGTGGTTTCCCATTCTCTCAACTAGAATCACCAGTCAGGTCTATCTAGTCGGATGATAGAACTGTTAAACCAGAAGTCTGTAATATGTAAGTTCTGTGCATAAAGTTCACTCAACTCTAGGCTGATCTGAGCATGCTTATTGCATAGGTCATTCACCTTTTCTATAGGTCCAATTCCCAATCAAAACCATCCTCAAGTCTTCTCACAAGACAAGGCTAGATCATGATTTGAACTGGATTCAAATTATATGCACAGTCCATACATATTCCAGATAATCAACCAAAACTAGAACTTTGGCATGAAGCCCCTTTATGAAGAGCTTGGTACTAGAGCGCACTCCAATTCCTCGGATCATACAGGTCTAGACCGTTGCAAACAAATTAAGAAGATAAGTAATTCATCCAAACATCCATGAGTCATCACAAGACTAAGAGAAATTACTTAAAAACTTGTATAAACTTCAAACCTTAGTTCATAATCATGAATTCCAAACTGAAAACCACTTAACTACGAATTAAAACATCTTGGATTCACTACAAGCTTCACCTCTTAGCCCTAGCTAAGAGGTTTAGCTGCTCATGATCCAAGGAAACATGAAACAACTACAAAAAGCATGAAAACAGCAAAGCAAACCAAAAGGAGTTGTGAAACTCCAATCTTCACTTCCACAGCCTCCAACCTCGCTTGAGCCCTTCTCGGATACTCTAGGAACGATCCCTAGGTGTCCTCTTATAGTCTGGAGGCTCCACAACGTCGGAATAATCGGGAATTTGCGAAACTCTTACGCAGCGCAGAGAAAATCGGGAAGAAATTAGAAGTTTCTAAGTTCATACGCATGGCCGACCGGTCAAGACCGGTCGGCCTCAAGTGAAAACACTCCAGCAAACATCACCGACCGGTCATGACCGGTCGGGCCTATTCCTTCTTGGTCCAGCAAGCATGTCCGACCGGTCATGACCGGTCGGACGCCTTCAACACTTTTCCAGCACCAATGACCGACCGGTCATGACCGGTCGGTCCCCTTCAATAATACCCAATATACATGGCTGACCGGTCACTGACCAGTCTGGCTTCCTTGGCCGACCGGTCACGACCGGTCAGCTTCATTTTCTTCTTATTTTCTTCCTTTTTTTCGTCTGCTTTCTTCTCTTCTTTAGTTCTTTCTTTCTTTTCTTCTTTGGTCCTCAAACATTCTTCATCAGAATGATCCCGAGTGGGCTCTTTATGTCTTCAATTGAGTAGAGTCTACCCTCAATCCTGTAGTCACAAAACATGCATTGAATTAGCTTACAAACCATATAAACCTTGCACAATGAGTGATGAATTGGGGTTAGAATATACACAATTTTAAGAGCTCAACACACCCCCCAACCAGCATTTTGCTAGTCCCGAGCAAAACATTCGTAAAGCTAATCTCATTTTTCAAAAACTCAACTCTCTTTCAGAAACCATCCTTCTATACATTCCAAGGTTCATAAGTGTAAGATTCAGAAAGATTAAGCGTCAAAGGTTGGAACCGTAAATCCTCAAGGCATAATAGGCATTCATATGAGATTCCCACTGATTGGTTGATAAATAGAGGGACATGAACAAATTCATCCTAGTGTGGGTAGTGAAAATTCATTCCACGAGTTTCTAGGATTATCTTCTTCATAGATCAACTAGACTTTTGAACTCAAGGTACATAGAGCCACATCAAGCCAATGACAGGAATTTGCCTTACTGTCCTTCCGACGACTTTCACACTACGTCCCATTTCCGGCTTTGGTTACGGGTAGACCATCCCCCGGTTGGTAGTAGGTAGCCCTAATCAGAATTTTCCACCGTTTTTCACATTCCCAATTTCATCCTTCCTTTTCCTTTTTCTTTTTAAATTAGATAGGATTTTTAAAAATCCATATCTTTCATTATTTTCCCATGGACAAGGATGGACAAAGTACCCCGGCCTGATTTCTCAATACCTTAATTCAAAGTCTAGCTAATCCATAAATCACATAATCCCTTAAACTCATGAAAATCGTGTAATGTGAGCTAGGTGTAAAAGTGTTCAGATTTTCTATCAATCACAAGATAGGGGAGTTCACATATAAAACCATTATGCAATGAGAGATTCCAGACATCCAGCCCTATTCACTTCATATCTCTTCCTCTTATGCTCATATCATCTGGAATGCATAGAACCAATGTTTTCCAAAAGAGTTTCGAATTTTTGAAAAAAAATCAAAAAATTTCCACATAATTGCTTGAGATGTTGCAAAGTGCTGGATTCATCCAAGCGGTTGCAAAGTGCTGGATTCATCCAAGCAGTCCTACACTCCCCAACCAAATCTTGCATTGTCCTCAATGTAAAAGATGCGCAATGAGCAAAACATGAGAGCAATTTGAAAATAACAGGGAGTGAGGAATGATATTACCTGAGAGAGTGAACATTGGAAATCTTCCTCCTTCTAACAAACCTATGAAAACGAAAACAAAAGCAGCAAAATCCTAATCCTAACTACTCTATACCTCCATTAGACTAGGAGATCAATCATCCTGATACATAGGATCATTCAGGGGTATGGACATACCTTCTGAAGGAAAATTTTCAAAGAATGGCTTTAATCGCTGCCCATTTGCTTTAAAAATGTTGCCGTTCGTCGGATTCAACAGCTCGACAGTCCCATATGGATAAACCGTTTGCACAATGTAGGGACCGATCCATCGAGATCTCAGTTTTCCCGAAAATAAATGTAAGCGAGAATTATACATGAGGACTTTTTGGTTGATCGTGAATGTCTTGCGAAGAATATTCTTATCATGGAATATCTTCGTCTTGTCCTTGTAAATTCTCGCATTCTCATAAGCTTCATTCCGGATTTCTGCAAGTTCATTCAATTGCAGTTTGCGTAATGAGCTTGCCTTGTCAGAATTGAAATTCATCTTCTTAATAGCCCAATACGCCTTATGTTCCAACTCCACAGGCAAGTGACAAGCCTTCCCATAGACAAGTCTATAGGGAGACATTCCAATAGGGGTTTTAAAGGCAGTACGGTAAGCCCAAAGCGCATCGGTAAGTCGAAGTGACCAATCCTTGCGATTGGGATTCACCGTTTTCTCTAAAATGTGTTTAATCTCCCTATTGGATATCTCAGCTTGGCCACTAGTTTGTGGGTGATAGGGAGTGCTCACTTTGTGCGTTACGCCATATTTCTTCATTAAGGCTTCAAAAGGGCGATTGCAAAAGTGAGACCCTCCATCACTTATGATGACTCGAGGCGTTCCAAACCAGGAAAGAATATTTTCTTTTAAAAATCGAATGACCGTTTTATGGTCATTGTTCCGGCAAGGGATGGCCTCGACCCATTTGGAAACATAATCAACGGCAAGCAAGATGTATAAGTTTTCAAAAGAAGATGGGAATGGGCCCATGAAATCGATGCCCCAACAATCAAAAATTTCGATAATTAAGATGGGATTGAGTGGCATCATATTTCTACGGGAGATTCCTCCTAATTTCTGACAAGGTTCAAATGCTTTGCAAAACTCATGTGTGTCTTTGAACATGGTGGGCCAATAGAACCCACATTGCAGAATTTTCGCTGTGGTCTTTTTAGCCGAAAAGTGGCCACCACATGCTTGGGAATGACAGAAGGAGATGATACTTTGTTGCTCATCATCTGGGACACATCTCCTTATGATTTGATCGGGACAATACTTGAACAAGTATGGGTCGTCCCATAGGAATTTTCGTACCTCCGAGAAGAATCTATCTTTATCTTGCTTTTTCCAATATGTAGGAATTGTACCTGTAGCAAGATAATTAGCAATGTCCGCATACCATGGCAATTGGGAAACAGCAAAAAGTTGTTCATCAGGGAACATGTCATTGATTGCAGTCGTTTCAGGGGAATCAGTGAGGACAAGTCGAGAGAGGTGGTCAGCTACTACATTCTCTACTCCTTTCTTATCACGTATTTCTAAGTCGAATTCTTGGAGTAGGAGGATCCATCTTAATAACCGTGGTTTAGCATCCTTCTTAGAAAGCAGATACTTAAGTGCGGCATGGTCAGTGAATATAATGATCTTGGATCCAATCAAGTAGGATCTAAATTTCTCCAAAGCAAAAACTACGGCTAAAAGTTCCTTTTCAGTGGTAGTGTAGTTTGCCTGGGCTGAGTTTAGGGTTCTACTTGCATAGTGAATGACACATGGCTTTTTATCTTTTCTTTGGCCTAACACGGCCCCAATAGCATAGTCGCTAGCATCGCACATAATCTCAAAAGGAAGGCTCCAATCAGGTGGTTGCATTATTGGGGCACATGTCAACATACCTTTAAGGGTGTTAAAGGCCTTTTGACATTCTTCATTCCACTCGAATGAATTTTCCTTTTGAAGTAGGTTACATAAAGGGCGAGAGAGTGAACTGAAATCCTTTATGAACCTTCTGTAAAATCCTGCGTGTCCTAAAAAGGACCGTATATCTCGTATGCTTTTGGGTGGTGGGAGGTTAGAGATAAGATCAATTTTCGCCTTGTCCACCTCAATTCCATTTTGTGAAACGATGTGACCAAGTACAATTCCCTTTTGAACCATGAAGTGACACTTTTCCCAATTGAGCACAAGGTTCTTCTCTTCACATCTTTTTAGCACAGATTTCAAGTGCTCAAGGCATTCATCAAAGCTACAACCGAATACGGAAAAATCATCCATGAAGACTTCGAGAATGGTCCCCACCATGTCAGAAAAGATGCTCATCATACAACGCTGAAATGTGGCAGGGGCATTACATAGTCCAAACGGCATCCGTCGATAGGCGAAAGTGCCGAATGGACATGTGAATGTAGTCTTTTCTTGGTCTTCGCGGGAAATTTCTATTTGGTTGTACCCTGAATAGCCATCAAGGAAGCAAAAGTGGGAATGACCCGCCAACCGTTCTAAAATCTGATCAACAAACGGTAGGGGAAAGTGGTCTTTCCTCGTGACAGTGTTTAGCTTCCTGTAGTCAATGCACATTCTCCAACCGGTAGTGACTCTAGTTGGTACGAGTTCATTATTGGCATTGGCTACGATGGTTATTCCGGATTTCTTAGGCACCACTTGAGTTGGGCTCACCCATTGGCTATCAGATATTGGGTAAATGATACCTACATCCAGTAGTTTCACCACTTCGGCCTTAACCACATCCTTCATGTTTGGATTTAGTCGTCTTTGTGGTTGCCGGTATGATTTTGCATTTTCCTCAAGGTGTATGCAGTGAGTACAAATCAGAGGGTCTATGCCTTTGAGATCCGCAATTGACCATCCAATGGCACTCTTGTGCTCTAATAGAGTGGCTATTAGCCTACTCTCTTGTTCCTCATCCAAGTGGGAAGAAATCACTACTGGATATGTCTCATCTCGACCTAAATAAACATACTTTAGCTCACTTGGCAATGGTTTTAGGTCGAGTTTTGGTGCCTTGATGTTGGATGGGAGGGCCTTGTTCTCATTTACAGGCAAAGGTTCAATTGGGGCCCTCCATCTTTTATTCTCAAACACCAGCATCACATCTAGAATGGCCTCCCTCTCTTGTATTGTGTAATCATTTGTCTCATGAGAGTGGGCCATACATGCCTCCAAAGGGTTGGAAAATAGTGATAAGGGGACTGTATCCTCCACGAATGATTCGATCATGTTTAATTCGTGGACATCATCATCAACTTCCCGCGGTTGTTTGCATAACTCAAATATGTTAAGCTCAAGGGTCATATTTCCAAAGGACATTTGTACAAGTCCGTTTCTACAATTGATAATGGCGTTTGAAGTGGCTAGAAACGGTCGTCCAAGTATGACGGGAATTTGAGTACCGATGCCTATCATGGGATGTGTGTCCAAGACAATAAAATCTACTGGGTAGTAGAATTTATCAACTTGGACTAGAACATCCTCTATCATTCCTCTCGGTATCTGGACGGATCTATCAGCAAGTTGGAGTGTGGTTTTGGTGGGTTTCACTTCACCTAACCCAAGTTGTTCGTAGACCGAGTATGGAATGAGATTCACACTTGCCCCCAAGTCGAGTAGGGCTTGTTTAATCTGGTAGTCTCCTATGATGCATGAGATGGTTGGACTACCTGGATCCTTGTATTTTTGGGGCACCTCTTGTTTGATGATGGCGCTCAAATTCTTAGCCAAAAGCACTTTATTGTGAACGTTATGTTTCCTTTTGATTGTACACAATTCCTTTAAAAATTTAGCATAAGATGGTATTTGTTTTATTGCATCCAACAGCGGGATGTTGATCTTCACCTGCTTGAAAACTTCCAGAATCTCCAGATTTTTGTCTAAAGGTTTAGGTGAAATCAACCTTTGTGGAAATGGGGCAACCGGCTTGTATTGTCTTTTCGGTTCTTTCTCTTGTGGAATATTGTTTGGGCTATCATCCTCTTTGGGAATTTCCGGATCCTTAGGCTTGGGGGCCTTCACCGGATTAGATTTATCAATTTCTTTCCCACTTCTCAAAGTGGTGATAGCTTGGACATGTTCCGTATGGTGGGAGGATGAGCTTGCGTCTTGTATCTCATATTGGGTCCTTGGGTTAGGAAGAGGTTGGGCAGGGAGTGTGCCCTTCTCTCTAACACTAAGGTGAGCTTCAACTCTAGCCAAAGATGTTTTCAATTCATTGATGGCTTGGTTTGAGTTTTGATTGAATTTCAGTTGCTCTTGCATGAACCCATCTATTTTTAGAGAATTTGTCTTGTTATACTCATTCTGGACCGATACGAATGCACCCAACATCTCTTCTAGTGATACTTTTGGAGTGTTGTTTGCATTTGCATTGGGCCCATTCTTCCAACTGAAGTTGGGATGGTTCTTCCAATTAGGATTATACGTGTTTGAGTTTGGAGCACCATATTGCTGCTGATAACTGTTTATGGCATTTGTTTGTTCTTGTAGGATGCCTTGGACTGCTGAAATCGTGGGACAATCTGGTGTAGCATGTTGATTTCCAGCACAAATTCCACAAACAGTTTCAACCTCAGTGGAGTTGATTGTTTCTCCTTTCCTTAATTCCATGGCTTCGACCTTTCTTGTAAGGCTAGCCAACCGTGCACTTATGCTATCTTCTTCTGATAAGACATACATTCCTCCCTTTTCCTTTTGTTGGCCAATCTTGGAATTTGTTGGTTTAGGTGTGTCCCAAGATTGTGCACTTTCAGCCAATTCTTCCAGATAATCCCATGCTTCATCAGCTTCCTTATTCATGAACTCCCCATTACACATCATCTCTATAAATTGACGCATGGATGGAATCAGTCCTTCATAGAAAAAACTTATAATCCGCCAATTTTCATAGCCATGATGTGGGCATGCGTTTAATAGGTCCTTGAATCTCTCCCAACATTGGGAAAAGGTTTCATCCTCCTTTTGGGCAAAGTTCATGATAAGGCGCTTAAGCATGTTCGTTTTGTGAGTAGGGAAGAATTTTTTTATAAATTCTCTGTGCATATCATTCCATGACCCAATTGATCTTGGCCTCAATGCATAAAGCCAACCCTTGGCTTTATCCTTAAGAGTGAAAGGGAAGAATTTAAGTCTTACTACATCTTCAGTCACATTTGCAAAGTGCATGGTGGTGATTACCTCATCAAACTCCCTAAGGTGTTGATAGGCACCTTCACTGTCTAAACCATGGAATTTAGGGAGAAGATTGATCACTCCCGGTTTCAAATCCACATTCCCTGCATTTGGTGGAAATACTATGCATGAGGGAGTGCTCGTTCTTGCAGGTTGCAAGAAATCACGTAAAGTCCTAGGTCGGGGAACATTCTCAACCACATTCTCCCCTGTTTCAGTTTGATTTTGAACCGGGTTAGGTTGATTTGCAGCCATACTTTCAGATAAAATTGGAGAATCTAGATGTCTCCTAACACGTGGCTCTCTATCAAAGCCTTCTACTATCCCCCCTTCACTTATGAGTCGGTTATTGGAATCCCGAGTCCAATGTGGCATGCAAAACAAAAAATAAGAAACAAAAAGAAAGGAGAATTCTTCCTCCCTTTTCTTTACTCTTCTTTAAGACCGAAGCACAAGGTGTCTTGCAATGGCTAGGCCAGAAGCAAGGATAAAGACCGATTTCTCCTGGTCAATAGGGGTTCAAAAAACTCCCCACCCACTCTTTGAATCTTTTGAGAAAAAGTGCAGAAAAAGGAAAAAAAGGAGTAGAGATGAGAAAAGAAATCTCTGAGCACAAGGTGAACCAAGGCGGCTGAGCCGACCAATAGGAATCCAGGTGGCAAAAAGACCGACCTTTTAGAGATCCAAAAGGAATCTCCACCCACTCTACAAGAGATGAATAGGAATGAATAGGAGAAGGAGAAGAGTAAGGTTTAGAAAGATAAAACCCGATTCGCACTTGAAATTCTTCTTCAGCTTCCTAGAAATCCCTGAAAAGAAAAAATCAAATAAATAAATTAAGTTAGTTCTAAAAAATCTAAAAGAGTCCTAAATAGATACTAATTTCAGAAATTTGTGAAAACCGTCAAAGTCCCCGGCAGCGGCGCCAAAAACTTGTTCACTTCCCCAAGTGTAGGGTTGCGATGTAGTAATAAACTCGGTAATACCGAGGTCGATCCACAGGGACTTATGTAAGATGTCACATCTCATCCACAAGTTTCTATTGAAGCTAACAATCAAAGTTTGAATAGAATGTGTGTGATTAACAGTTTAAGCTAAATTGAATGTAAACAATTATAAGAAGGCACTAGGGGTTCGAGGATCCACTTGTAGCAATCCTCGATGTTCAATCTGCTGTGGTTTCCCATTCTCTCAACTAGAATCACCAGTCAGGTCTATCTAGTCGGATGATAGAACTGTTAAACCAGAAGTCTGTAATATGTAAGTTCTGTGCATAAAGTTCACTCAACTCTAGGCTGATCTGAGCATGCTCATTGCATAGGTCATTCACCTTTTCTATAGGTCCAATTCCCAATCATAACCATCCTCAAGTCTTCTCACAAGACAAGGCTAGATCATGATTTGAACTGGATTCAAATTATATGCACAGTCCATACATATTCCAGATAATCAACCAAAACTAGAACTTTGGCATGAAGCCCCTTTATGAAGAGCTTGGTACTAGAGCGCACTCCAATTCCTCGGATCATACAGGTCTAGACCGTTGCAAACAAATTAAGAAGATAAGTAATTCATCCAAACATCCATGAGTCATCACAAGACTAAGAGAAATTACTTAAAAACTTGTATAAACTTCAAACCTTAGTTCATAATCATGAATTCCAAACTGAAAACCACTTAACTACGAATTAAAACATCTTGGATTCACTACAAGCTTCACCTCTTAGCCCTAGCTAAGAGGTTTAGCTGCTCATGATCCAAGGAAACATGAAACAACTACAAAAAGCATGAAAACAGCAAAGCAAACCAAAAGGAGTTGTGAAACTCCAATCTTCACTTCCACAGCCTCCAACCTCGCTTGAGCCCTTCTCGGATACCCTAGGAACGATCCCTAGGTGTCCTCTTATAGTCTGGAGGCTCCACAACGTCGGAATAATCGGGAATTTGCGAAACTCTTACGCAGCGCAGAGAAAATCGGGAAGAAATTAGAAGTTTCTAAGTTCATACGCATGGCCGACCGGTCAAGACCGGTCGGCCTCAAGTGAAAACACTCCAGCAAACATCACCGACCGGTCATGACCGGTCGGGCCTATTCCTTCTTGGTCCAGCAAGCATGTCCGACCGGTCATGACCGGTCGGACGCCTTCAACACTTTTCCAGCACCAATGACCGACCGGTCATGACCGGTCGGTCCCCTTCAATAATACCCAATATACATGGCTGACCGGTCACTGACCAGTCTGGCTTCCTTGGCCGACCGGTCACGACCGGTCAGCTTCATTTTCTTCTTATTTTCTTCCTTTTTTTCGTCTGCTTTCTTCTCTTCTTTAGTTCTTTCTTTCTTTTCTTCTTTGGTCCTCAAACATTCTTCATCAGAATGATCCCGAGTGGGCTCTTTATGTCTTCAATTGAGTAGAGTCTACCCTCAATCCTGTAGTCACAAAACATGCATTGAATTAGCTTACAAACCATATAAACCTTGCACAATGAGTGATGAATTGGGGTTAGAATATACACAATTTTAAGAGCTCAACAAACATACAGGTCTAGAATAACTCAAAACAATTAAGAAGTCAAGCAATTCTTCTAAACATCCATGAGCCATCATAAGATTAAGAAAAACTACTTAGAACTTTATTCAAACTTTAAACCGTTATTCTTCACTAATAATCCAACTTGAAACCAAGTCAAACGAATTGAAACATCTAATTAAGATTCACTACAAGCTTCACTTCTTAGCCCTAGCTAAAAGGTTTAGCCGTTCATGATCCAAGGAAACATGAAAGCTACTAATAAAAACATAAAACTAGAAGAATAAATAGGAGTTGTAGAACTCTGGATTTGACTTCCGCCTTCTCTCACCATGCTAAATCTCTTCTAGGATGCTCCTGGAAGAAGCCCTAGGTCCCCTTTTATAGAATAGTGCAGAAGGTTCCGGATTGCGCAAGAAATCCCGGACTGTGCAGAGAAAATCGGAGTTTGAAGGACACGTTCTGTTACGCAGACGACCGGTCGCACGACCGGTCTGAGCTCCTGGACGACCGGTCTCAAAAGTGCAAAAACTGTCCAGTGAGTTTCATAATTTCAAAACCCAGAATTTTAATTCAAGGACCGGTCGGATGACCGGTCTGAGCATTGGACGACCGGTCGTACAACCGGTCGTGGATGGTCTAGCAAGGTTTGTAGTGAGGCTCCTTCTATTGAGTGTTCGGACCAGTAGGACGACCGGTCCTGGGCTATGGACAACCGGTCTTGGGTGCATTTTCCTGCCCTCTTTTCTTCTCTCCTTTGCTTCTTTCTTCAACCCTTTCACGCTTAGTCTTATGGTCTTCAAAACTTGAAAATAGCATCTTTAAGTCTTCAATTGATGAATGCTCTCTCTTATTCCTATAACCACAAAACCATACATTAGTTGAGTCTTTAATCATGTATTTCAAACATAGTTAGTGATAAAATGGGGTTAGAATATGCACATTGAAGAGCTCAATACACTCCCCAACCAGCATTTTGCTAGTCCCGAGCAAAACATGCATGAAACAAATTTTATTCTTCAAAACCCAACTCTCCTTAAGAAACCATATTTCTATATACTCAATGATATGCCAGTGTAAAGAATTCTAAAATGCCCAGTTATAGAAGTTGAAACCTTGAATTTTCCAAAATATACCAAGTACTCATATGAAATTCCCGCTGATTGATTGATAAATAGAAGGATCCAAACAATTTAACCTAGTGTGATTAGTGAATGGTCATCTCATGGATTTTCGAGGTTACCTTCTTCATGAATTAACTAAGGTATGGACTCAACGGTATATAGATCAACAATCAAGCCTATGACAGGAGTTTTCCTTACCGTCCTTCCGACGGCTTTCACACTACGTCCCATTTCCGCTTTGGTTACGGGTAGACCATCCCCCGGTTGGTAATAGGTAGCCCTTCTTGGAATTTTCCACCATATTCTCCATCATTCCCATATTTTCATCATTCATTTTCGTTTTCTTTTTCATTAGATAGGATTTTTAGAAATCCATATCTTTCGTTATTTTCCCATGGACAAGGATGGACAAAGTACCCCGGCTTGGTTTCTCAACACCTCAAATCCAAACTTAACCAATTCACAGTTCTACATAACCCTTTCAAAGCGTGAGAATCGTGTAATGTGAACTAGGTGTCAAAGTGTTTAGAAATTCTATCAATCATAAAAATAGGGGGATTTGCATATAAAACTAGTATCTTAGAGATTGTTCAACATATTCAACTTCACTCACTTTGCCTCTCTTTTTCTTATACTTACACCATCTCAAATGCATAGAAACAAAGTTTTCCAATGGAGTGTTGAATTTGTAGAAAAAAAATGAAAAAGTTTCTACATAATTGCTCGAGATGTTACAAGACACTGGATTTATCCTAGTGATCCCAGACCCCCCAACCAAATCTTGCATTGTTCTCAATGGAAAAGATATGCAATGAGCAAAACATTAGAGCAAATATAAAATAAAGGGGATGAGGGATGAAAGTACCTGAGAGAACAAAAACTGAAATTCTACCTCCTGCTATCAAACCTATGAAAAAGCAAACTAAAAGCAACAAAATCCTAATCCTAACTACTTTATACCTCCATCAGACTAGGAGATCAATTATCCTGATATACAGGATCAATTAGAGGTATGGACATACCTTCTGAAGGAAAATTCTCAAAGAACGGTTTTAATCGCTGACCATTTGCTTTAAAGATATTGTCGTTCCTTGGATTCAACAACTCGACGGTCCCATGTGGGTAAATAGTTTGCACAATGTAGGGACTGGTCCATCGAGATCTTAATTTCCCCGGTAATAAATGTAAGCGAGAATTATACATAAAGACTTTTTTATTAATCATGAAGGTCTTACGAAGGATGTTCTTATCATGGAACACCTTCGTCTTGTCCTTGTAAATTCTCGCATTTTCATATGCCTCTTTCCGGAGTTCCGCAAGTTCATTCAATTGAAGTTTACGTAACGAGCTTGCTTTGTCAGAATCAAAATTCATCTTCTTTATCGCCCAGTAAGCCCTATGTTCCAACTCCACGGGCAAGTGACAAGCTTTCCCATAGACAAGTCTATAGGAAGACATTCCAATGGGGGTCTTAAAAGCGCTACGATAAGCCTAGAGTGCATCCGTAAGTCGAAGCGACCAATCCTTGTGATCGGGGTTCACTGTTTTCTCCAAAATATGTTTAATCTCCCTATTGGATATCTAAGCTTGTCCACTTGTTTGTGGGTGATAGAGAGTGCTCACTTTGAGATTTACGCCATATTACTTCATTAAGGATTTAAACGGACGATTACAAAAGTGAGACCCTCCATCACTTATGATGACTCGAGGTGTTCCAAATCGGGAAATGATGTTTTCTTTTAAGAAATGAATGACTGTTTTATGGTCATTGTTCCGGCATGGAATTACCTCGACCCATTTGGAAACATAATCGACGGCAAACAGAATATACAAATTTTCAAAAGAAGATGGGAATGGTCCCATGAAATCGATGCCCCAACAATAAAAAAAATTTCAATCGGTAAGATGGGATTGAGAGGCATCATATTTCTACGGGATATTCCTCCCAATTTCTGACACGGCTCACACGTTTTACAAAGCTCATAGGTATCTTTGAACATGGTGGGCCAATAGAATCTACATTGTAGAATTTTGGCTGTGGTCTTCTTAGCCAAGAAGTGGCCACCACACGCTTGAGAATGACAAAAGGAGATGATACTGTGTTGCTCATCATCCGGCACACATCTCCTTATAATTTGACAGGGACAATACTTGAATAAGTAAAGATTGTCCCATAGGAATTTCCTCACCTCGTTGAAGAACTTATCTTTATCTTGCTTTTTCCAATATTTTGAAATTGTACCTGTAGCAAGATAGTTAGCAATGTTCGAATACCATGGCACTTGGGAGACTTTAAAAAGTTGTTCATTAGGGAACATGTCATTGACTGCGGTTGTCTCAGGGGAATCGGTGAGAACAAGTCTAGAGAGATGGTCAGCCACTACGTTTTCTACTCCTTTCTTATCACGTATTTCTATGTCAAATTCTTAGAGTAAGAGGATCCATTTTAACAAACGTGGCTTATAATCCTTCTTAGAGAGAAGGTACTTAAGCACGGCATGGTCTGTGAATATGATGATCTTGGATCCAATCAAGTAGGACCTAAACTTGTCCAAGGCAAAAACTATGACTAAAAGTTCTTTTTTTGTAGTAGTGTAGTTTGCTTGGGCTGAGTTTAAGGTTCTACTTGCATAGGAGATGACACATGGCTTCTTCTCTTTTCTTTGGCCTAACACAGCCCCAATAGCATAGTTGCTCGCATCGCACATAATTTCAAAAGGAAGGTTCCAATCAGGTGGTTGCATTATGGGAGCACATGTCAACCTACCTTTAAGTTTGTCATAGGCATTCTGACAATCTTCATTCCACTCGAAAGAGATCTCTTTTTTAAGAAGGTTACATAATGGACGAGAGAGTGAACTGACGTCCTTTATGAACTGTCTATAAAATCCGATGTGTCCCAAAAAGGACCGCACATCTCGTATGCTCTTGGGTGGTGGGAGGTTAGAGATAAGATCGATTTTAGCTTTTTCCACCTCGATTCCATTTTGTGAGATGATGTGACCAAGGACAATTCCCTTTTGAACCATGAAGTGACATTTCTCCCAATTCAACACCAGGTTCTTCTCTTCACATCTTTTCAACACAGTTTTGAAGTGCATAAGGCACTCATCAAAGATACAACCAAATATTGAGAAATCATCCATGAAGACTTCGAGAATTGTCCCCACCATATCAGAAAAAATACTCAGCATACAACGCTGAAAGTGGCAGGGACAGTATGTACTCCAAATAGCAACCTTCGATACGCAAAAGTGCCGAATGGACATGTGAATGT
Organism: Liriodendron chinense; assembly: GCA_003013855.2. Taxonomy (NCBI): domain Eukaryota; kingdom Viridiplantae; phylum Streptophyta; class Magnoliopsida; order Magnoliales; family Magnoliaceae; genus Liriodendron; species Liriodendron chinense. Next base: position 508,878 of record PVNU02002470.1, read on the forward strand.
TGTCTTCTCTTGGTCCTCTAGGGCGATCTCTATTTGGTTGTACCCTGAATAACTATCAAGGAAGCAAAAATGGGAATGACCCGCCAACTTTTCTAAAATTTGATCAACAGACGGTAGGGGGAAGTGGTCTTTCCTCGTAACTGTGTTTAGCTTCCTGTAATCAATGCACATTCTCCAACCGATAGTGACTCTGGTTGGTACGAGTTCATTGTTGGCATTGGTTACGATGCTTATTCTGGATTTCTTAGGCACCCCTTGAGTTGGACTCACCCATTGACTATAGGATATTGGTAAATGATACCCACATCCAATAGTTTCACCACTTCGGCCTTAACCACCTCCTTCATGTTTGGATTGAGTCATCTTTGTGGTTGCCTAGATGTCTTCGCATTCTCCTCAAGGTGTATGCGATGAGTACAAATCAGTGGGTCTATGCCTTTGAGATCCGCAATCGACCATCCAATGGCACTCTTATGCTCTATTAGAGTGACTATTAGCCTACTCTCTTATTCCTCATGCAAGTGGGAAGAAATCACCACCGTAAATGTCTCGCATCGACCTAAATATACGTATTTCAAGTCCCTTGGTAATGGTTTTAGGTCGAGCGTTGGTGCCTTGATATTGGATGGGAGGGGCTTGTTCTCACTTAAGGGTAAAGGTTCAAATAGTGCCCTCCATCTTTTGTTATCAAGTACCGGCATCACATCTAAAATGGCATCCATCTCTCGTATTGTGTTATCATTTATCTCATGAGAGTGGGCCAAACTTAACTCCAAAGGGTCGGAATATAATGTCGAGGGGAATGTCTCCTCCATGAATGATTCAATCAAGTTTATCTCGTGGATCTCGTAATTAACTTCCCGAGGTTGTTTGCATAAATCAAATATATTCAGCTCGAGTGTCATATTTCCAAAGGACATTTGTACAAGCCCGTTTCTACAATTGATAATCGCATTTGAAGTAGCTAGAAAAGGGCGGCCAAGTATGATGAGAATTTGAGCACCGGTGCCTATCACAGGATGTGTATCCAAGACAATAAAGTCTACTGGGTAGTAGAATTTATCAACTTGGACTAAGACATCCTCAATCACTCCTCTCGGTATACGAATAGATCTATCAACAAGTTGGAGTGTGGTTTTGGTGGGTTTTAATTCACCTAACCCAAGTTGTTCATAAACCGAGTATGGAATGAGGTTAACACTTGCCCCTAAATCAAGTAAGGCTTGTTTAATCCGGTAGTCACCTATGATGCATGAGATGGTTGGACTACCCGGATCCTTGTATTTTTGGGGTACCTCTTGTCTAATAATAGCACTCAGATTCTCAGTCAAAAGTACTTTGTTGTGAACATTATGTTTCCTTTTGACTGTACATAATTCCTTTAGAATTTGGCATAGGATGGTATTTGTTTTATAGCATCCAACAATGGGATGTTGATCTTCACTTGCTTAAAAACCTCCAAAGTTTCCAGGTTTTTGTCTAAAGGTTTGGGTGAAATCAACCTTTGGGGAAACGGGGCAACCGGCTTGTATTGCCTTTCCGGTTCTTTCTCATGTGGAGTGTTGTTCGGGCTATCATCCTCTTTGAAAATTTTCGAATCATTAGGCTTTCGGGCCTTCACCGGATTAGATTTATTGATTATTTTTCCACTTCTCAAAGTGGTGATAGCTTGAACATGCTCCGTATGTTGAGAGGATGAGCTTGCGTCTTGTATCTCAAATTGGGTTCTTGGGTTAAGAAGAGGTTAGGTAGGAAGTGTGCCTTTCTCCCTAACACTGAGATGAGATTCAACTCTAGCCATTGAGGTTTTTAAGTCATTAATGGCTTGAGATGAATTTTGATTGAATTTCAGTTTCTCTTGCATGAACCCATCAATTTTCAGAGAATTAGTCTTGTTATATTCAGCTTGAACCGATACGAATGCACCCAACATCTCCTCTAGCGTAGCTTTTGGTGTAATCACTAGGGATGGACCTAGTAAAGGTTGAACTTGAGGAGGATTGTTTGCATTCGCAGTGGGTCCATTCCTCCAACTGAAGTTGGGATGGTTTTTCCAACTAGAATTATACGTGTTTGAGTTTAGAGCACTAAATGGCCGTTAATAACTGTTTATGGCATTTGATTGTTCTTGTAAGATATCTTGGAATGCTGAAATTGTGGGACAATCTTGTGTTGCATGTTGATTTCCGGCACAAATTCCACAAACAGTTTCAACGTCTTTTGAGTTGATCGTCTCTCCTTTCTTCAATTCCATGGCCTCAACTTTTCTTATGAGGCTGGCCCCACGTGCACTTATATTATCTTCTTCTGAGAGGACATAAATTCCTCATTTTTTCTTTTGTTGACTTGTCTTAGAATTTGTTGGTCTAGATGTATCCCAAGATTGTGCATTCTTGGCCAATTCATCAAATAGTCCCATGCTTCCTTAGCTTCCTTATTCATGAATTCTCCATTACACATCATCTCTACGAATTGGCGCATGGGCGAAGTAAGTCCTTCATAGAAAAAGCTTATTACCCGCCAAATTTCATAGCCATGATGTGGGCATGCATTTAACAAGTCCTTGAACTCTCCCAACATTGGAAGGTCTCATCTTCCTTTTGGGCAAAATTCATGATAAGGCGCCTCAACATGATTGTTTCGTGAGTAGGGAAGAACTTTTTAATGAACTCCCTAGTCATCTCAGTCCATGTGCCAATTAATCTTGGTCTTAATGCATGAAGCCAACCTTTAGCTTTCTCTTTAAGGGTAAAAGGAAATAATTTGAGTCTCACCACATCGTCGGTTACATTTGCAAAGTGCATTGTGGCTATCACCTCATCAAATTCCTTAAGATGTTGATAGGCACTTTCACTATCTAGTCCATGGAATCTGGGGAGGAGTTGGATTACTCCCGGTTTCAAATCTATGTTCCCTGCATTTTGTGGAAAAACTATGCATGAGGCAGTGCTCGCTCTTGCTGGTTGTAAGTAATCACATAATGTTCTGGGTCTAGGAACATTCTCAACCACATTCTCTCCCGTTTTGATTTGGTTTTGGCCCAGATTTTGGTTGGCAATAGGGTTGGGTTGATTTGCAGCCATACTTTCAGACAAAATTGGAGAATTCAAATGTCTCTTAGCACGTGACTCTCTATCAATTCCTTCAACTATTCCCCCTTCACTACTGAGTCGGTTATTAGAATCCCGAACCCGATGTGGCATGCAAATCCAAAAGAATGGAGCGAAAAAGAAGAATTTTTCCTTCCTTTCTATACTCTTCTCTAAGACCGAAGCACAAGGCGTCTTGCAATGGCTGAGCCAGAAGCAAAGATAGAGACCGATTTCTCCTGGTCAATAGGGGTTCAGAGAACTCCCCACTCACTCTTTGAATCTTTTGAGAAAAGTGCAAAAAAAGAAGAAAGAGGAATAGAATTGAGAAGAGAAATCTCTGAGCACAAGGTGATCCAAGACGGCATGCCGACCAATAGGAATCAAGGCGGCTCAAGGCCAACCTATCAAAGATTAAAAAAAAAGGAGTCTCCACCCACTCTACAAGAGATGAATATGATAGGAATGAATAGGGGAAGAAGAAGAGTAAGGTTGGAAGGACAAAACCTGATTTGAGAACTTAAGATGCCTAACTTCTTCTTCAACTTCCTAAAATCCTTTCAAAAGAAAAAAATCAAAATAAAACAAACTAAGTTAGTACTATTAGAAAATTTTCTAAAAATTTCAATAGAAACTATCTTCAGAAATTCTGTTAAAACCGTCAAAGTCCCCGGCAACGGCGCCAAAAAACTTTTTCACTTCCCCAAGTGTAGGGTTGCGATGTAGTAATAATCTCAGTAAGACCGAGGTCAATCCACAGGGACTTGTGTAGGGATTCACAAAATACTTCCAATGGTTTCTACTTAAGAACTAACTAAACAGGATTTAGTAATTTGGTGAAGATAACAACTTTGAACTAAACTGAAGGTAATCAATTAATAAAAAACACTAGGGGTTCAAGGATCCACTTGTAGCAATCCTTGATGCTTAATTCGCTGTGGTTTCTCACTTTCTCAACTAGAATCGAAATTAAGTCTTATCTAGCCGGATGATAGAGCAGTTAAAACAAATAGTCTGCCATATGTGTGATTTATGTACATGATTCTCTCAATTCAAGCTAGGACTTAAGCACACTCAATTGCATAGGTCAATCCTGATTCCAATAGGTTAAGATCACAATCATAATCATCATTAAATCCTGTCGCAAGGTATAACTAGATCATGACTTGAACTTGATTCAAATCAAATATACAATCTCACATAATCCAGAAATTTCAGAAAAATAGAACTTTTGATATGAAGTTCCCACATGAGGATCATAAGTCTAGAGCGTATTGAATCCAATTCCTCGGAACATACAGGTCTATAATAACTCAAAACAATTAAGAACTCAAGCAATTCTTCTAAACATCCATGAGCCATCATAAGATTAAGAAAAACTACTTAGAACTTTATTCAAACTTTAAACCGTTGTCCTTCACTAATAATCTAACTTGAATCCAAATCAAACGAATTGAAACATCTTAGATTCACTACAAGCTTCACCTCTTAGCCCTAGCTAAGAGGTTTAGCAGTTCATGATCCAAGGAAACATGAAAGCTACTAATAAAAACATAAAAGTAGAAGAACAAACTAGGAGGAGTTGTAGAACTCTGGATCTGACTTCCGCCGTCTCCCACCATGCTAAATCTCTTCTAGGATGCCCCTGGAAGAAGCCCTAGGTCCCCTTTTATAGAATAATGCAGAAGGTTCCGGATTGATCAAGAAATCCTGGACTGTGCAGAGAAAATCGGAGCTTGAAGGACACGTTCTGTTATGCAGACGATCGGTCGCACGACCTATCTGAGCTCCTGGACGATCGGTCGCACGACCGGTCTCAAAAGTACAAAAATTGTCCAGTGAGTTTTCATAATTTCATAACCTAGAATTTTAATTCAAGGACCGGTCGGATGACTGGTCTTAGCATTGGAGGTTTACAGTGAGGCTCCTTCTACTGAGTGTTTTACCGGTCCTGGGCTATGGACGACCGGTCGGACGACCGGTCGGACGACCGGTCGGACGACGAGTCTTGGGTGCATTTTCCTACCCTCTTTTCTTCTCTCCTTTGCTTTTTTCTTCCACCCTTTCATGCTTAGTCTTGTGGTCTTCAATGCTTGTAAATAACGTCTTTAAGTCTTCAATTAATGAATGCTCTCTCTTATTCCTATAACCACAAAACTGTGCATTAGATGAGTCTTTAATCATGTATTTCAAGCATAGTTAGTGATAAAATGGGGTTAGAATATGCACATTTAAGAGTTCAACACCTCCTACTCCAAGAATTTGACATAGAAATGTGAGATAAAAAGGAAGTAGAAAACGTAGTGGCTGACCATCTCTCACGACTTGTTCTCACCGATTCCTCCGAGACAACTGCGATCAATGACATGTTGCCTAATGAACAACTTTTCCAAGTCTCTCAATTACCATGGCATGTGGACACTTCTAACTATCTTGCTACAGGTACCATTCCAACACATTAGAAAAAGCAAGATAAAGATAAGTTCTTCAGTGAGGTAAGAAAGTTCCTGTGGGACGACCCGTACTTGTTCAAGTACTGTCCCGATCAGATTATAAGGAGATGTGTGCCGGATGATAAGAAACAGAGTATCATCTCCTTTTATCATTCTCAAGCGTGTGGTGGGCACTTCTCGGTTAAGAAGACCACAGATAAAATTCTGTAATGTGGGTTCTGTTGGCTCAAAATGCTCAAAGATACACATGAGTTTTGTAAAGCTTGTGAGCCTTGTCAGAAATTGGGAGGAATATCTTGTCGAAATATGATGCTACTCAATCCCATCTTACCAATCAAAATTTTTTACTGTTAAGGCATCGATTTCATGGGCCCATTCCCATCTTCTTTTGGAAATTTAAACATTTTGCTTGCCGTTGATTATGTTTCATAATGTGTCAAGGTGATTCCATGCCGGACCAATGAACATAAAACAGTCATTTGTTTCTTAAAAGAAAACATTCTTTCCCGGTTTGGAACCCCTCGAGTCATTATCAATGATGGAGGGTCTCACCTTTGTAATCGGCCATTTAAAGCAATAATGAAGAAATATGGCGTTAATCATAAGGTGAGCACTCCCTATCACCCACAAACGAGTGGACAAGCTGCAATATCCAACAAGGAAATTAAACATATTCTAAAGAAAACAGTAAACCCCGATCGCAAGGATTGGTCGCTTCGACTTACCAACATGCTCTAGGCTTACCGTACAGCATTCAAGACACCCATTGGAATGTCACCCTATAGACTTGTCTATGGGAAAGCTTATCACTTGCCTGTGGAGTTGGAAGATAGGGCATATTGGGCGCTAAAGAAGATGAATTTCAATTCTGACAAAGCGAGCTTGCTGCGCAAGCTTCAATTGAATGAACTTACAGAACTCCGGAATGATGCATATGAGAATGCGAGAATTTACAAGGACAAGACGAAGGTGTTCCATGGTAAGAACATCCTTCATAAAACTTTCATGATCAATCAGAAGATCCTTTTGTATAATTCTCGGTTACATCTCGATGGACCCGTCCCTTCATTGTTAAAACTGTTTATCCATATGGGAGTGTCGAGTTGTTGAATCCAAGGAACGATAACATCTTTAAAGAGAATGGTCAGTGTTTAAATCAGTTCTTTGAGAACTTTCCTTCAGAAGGTATGTCCATGCTTTTGACTGATCTTGTGTATCAAGATACTTGATCTCCTAATCTGATGGAGGTATAGTATAGTTTAGGATTAGGATTTCTGCTTTTGCTTTATTTATCTTTTAGTAGGTTTGTAGAATCCCATCGTTTTGCTCTCTTAGGTACTCTCATTCCTCAAACCCCTTGTTTTTGTTGCTACTCTCATGTCAGCATTGCATTCATATCTTGTTACATTGAGTACAATGTAAGATTTGGTTGGGGGTGAGATTCATCATCTAGTATTTTGTACATTTCGAGCAATCATGTAGAAAATTTTTCGATTCTCTAGAATTTCAAAACTCTCTTGGAAAACTTTATTTTTATACATTTGAGATGATACGAGTAAAAAAAAGGAAGAGAGATGAAGTGATTTAACTTTGAAAACCTTGAATTATCCTAGATATAGTAGTTTTCTTTATGAATTCCCTTATTGAATGATTGATAGAAATTTTGAACACTTTGAGTCTAGTTCACATTACACGATTTTCATGATTGAAGAGATTATTAGACTCGTAGATCGGTTAGACTAAGATTTAGAGTGTTGAGGAATCAAGCTGGGGAAGTTTTGTCCATCATGTTTAAATGTAATTAGGGGCAAGGATTTTTATCTTATGTTGTTACCATTACGTGATTATTACATTAGTTCAAAGTGAACCTTTTGGATTATTCAGCTATTAATCTAAAAGAAAAAAATGATTATATTAAATATTTGTTCCGAAAAGGGCTACTTACTAACTAACCAGGGGAAGGTATACTCGTAACCTAAGTTGGAAATAGGAAGCAGTGTGAAAGCCGTCGAAGGAACGGTAAGGCAAATTCTTGTCAGAGGCTTGTTGTTGATCTGTACACTTTGAATCTTCAGTTTAATTAATTTATGAAGAAGGTAATCCTCGAAGTTTATGAAATAAGCATTCACTTTGCACCCTAGACCACATTTGTTCTAAAATCTTCTATTATTCAAGCAATTAGTGGGAATTATATGTGGAACACTTATGGTATTTTGGAATTCAAGATTTCAATCTCTTTCATTGAGTTTCTCTGATATTTACACTTATAGGTTCTAGAGTTTATAAAAGAACGTTTCCGGGAGAGAGTTGAGTTATAGAGAATGGATTTGTTTCACGCATGTTTTGCTCTGGACTAGTAAAACACTAGTTGGGGGGGTGTGTTGAGCTCTAAAATGTGCATATTCTAACCCCATTTCATCACTAACATTGCATTATTTCTATGCTCATGAACTTATTTAATGCAATGGTTTTGTGATTGTAGGATAAGAGAAAGACTTCACCGAGATGATGATTAAAGGACACTCTTAATGCGTATTGAAGATCAAAGAAAAGAAGCAAGAAAAAGAGTGAAGAAAAGAAGCAAGAAGAAGAAAACAAAAGAAGAAAATCACCTTGGCCGATTGATCGGTTGACCTGGCTGATTGATCGCCAGGGTGATCGATTGATCCCCTGGCCAGACAGATTGATCGACCACATTGCAAGTTCTACTGGACTGAAGGATGGGTGATCAATTGATCGGTTGCTCAAACCGATTGATCGCCCATAATGTAGAAACTTAGAAAAGCTGCTAGACAAAAAAGAGCATCGTCGATTGATCTCCCAAGCCTGATCGATTGATCTCTTAGCAATCAATTGATCGCTCAACCTGGGCGATCAATCGCCCGAACCAAAAAAATTTCAGAATTTTGAAGACCTGTTGCTGGAACTCTCTGGACACTTTTTGCACCCATCGATCAATCACCCGACCTTGATAGATTGATCGCCAGCATGGTCGATTGATCTCCCAGCTAATTAATCAATTGCCCAATTGCCCAGTTTAGAAATTTCTCAATTCAGCTCCGACTTTTGCTGCACAAGTGCATAAATTCTACGCAAAATCTCGAATCTTCTACGATTGTGGAGCTTGAAAGCTATAAAACGACTCCTCTACTTCGTTCCTAAACTTACCTAGAAGAGATCTATCATAGTGGGAGGCGGAGAGAGTCGGTTTTGGAGTTCTACACTCCCTCTTCTTAGTTTTCTTTTTAGTTCTTCATGTCTTCATTAATTTTCCTATTTTTCCTTAGCATGGTTGGCTAAACCTCTTAGCTGAGGCTAAGAGGTGAAGCTTGTAGTAGATCTAAGATGTTTTAATTTGTTTTTAATGGTTTCAAGTTGGATTTTTATTGATTGAACAATGGTTTGTTGAGTTTGAATAAAGTTCTAAGTAGTTTGTCTTAATCTTATGATGACTCATGGATGTTTGGAAGAATTGTCTTAGTCTTAGTTGTTTTACATGGATCTAAACTTGTACACTTCGAGGAATCGGATTTAAGACGCTCTAGAACTTGGCTCTTCATGTGGGAACTTCAAACCAAATTTCTACCTTTTTATAATAAGTATGAAATATGTGTTGCTTATTTATATGATTTGAATCAAGTTCAAATCATGATATTAGTTAAGCCTAGTGAAAGGGTTTGATGATTATTATAGTTGTGATCTTAATCTATTGGAACTAGGATTGACCTATGCAATTGAGTGTGCCCAAGTCCTAACTTGAATTGAGTAAATCATGTTGATTAACAACACATGTATTGGACTGTTTTGCTGAATTAACCGCTCTATAATCCGGCTAGATAGGATTTGATTTTTTATTCTAGTTATGTAATTGAGAAACCAAAGCGAGTTATGCATCAAGGATCGCTACAAGTGGATCCTCGGTACCGTTGTGCTTCTTTAGATTGTTACTTTTATATCAAGTTACGGATTATTCCTCTACATTCAAATTTTAGATTATTGTAATTTAATTTCAATTGGAGATTGTTAGAAGAAATTTTGAGTATTCCTACATTAGTCCCTGAGAACGATCTCAGTCTCTACCGAATTATTACTACATCGCAACCATACACTTGGGGAGCGAGCAGTATGGGGTGCTCACTTTATTCGATATGCTATATTTTCTCATTAAGCTCTTGAAAGGCCTATTGTAAAAGTGAGAGCCACCAACTATTTAAGTAGTACTAAGCCCCCTTAAGCGAAAGAGAAAGGAGGAATGTACATCCTAAAGAGGAAGATGATGTAAACGCAAAGATAACCGGCCTCACACGAAAAGTCGAAGCCATGAAACTTAAGAAGTTGGAAGCGGTTATGGATAGCGAGGCCGTGAAAAGCGTATGTGGTATTTGTGCGAGCAATGTGCAATTTACATAGGATTGCCCCACAATCCCTGTGTTTCAAGAAGTGTTATGTTGAGCGCTTAAATGTGTATATTCTAACCCCATTTCATCACTAACTATGCATGGGTTTCAAGCTTAAAGACTATTCTAATGCATGGTTTTGGTGGTTATAGGAATAAGAGAGAGTTTCACTCAATTAATGACTACAAGAGAATATTTAGGAGCTTTGGATGAAGACCCAAGGTGGGCCAAAGAAAGAAGAAAGCAAGGAGAGGAAAGAGAGGAAGAAAGAAAGAAAGAAAAAAAAAATAGGGTCTGACCGGTCTTGACCGGTCGGCCAAGGAGGCCACAACCGGTCTTGACCGGTCGGCCACCCTTCACAAGACACTCCAGCAACTGCTGGAGGTCACTAGAGTAAGCCCCAGACAGGTCCGACCGGTCTTGACCAGCCGATTAAATCCCCTAGCCCCTCTCTGCACTCTCTGGACTGTCCACTGGACAGGTCCAATCGGTCAAGACCAGTCGGCTAGTGTAATTTGCTAAAATTCAGCAACTTCTTCAGCAAGCTCTGAGTTTTGTGCGCAATAGCATAAGTATTGCACAATTCTGGAAGATTCTGGGGTGGTAGGGCCTCTCTACTATAAAAAGGACACCTAGGGATCGTTTATAAGGCATCCTAGAAGAGATCTACAAAGGTGGGAGGCGGAGAAAGACTGAATCGGAGTTCTACAACTCCCTCTAGTTTGTTGCTTTCTAGTTCATGTTTTTAGTTGTTTTCATGTTTCCTTGGATCATGAATGGCTAAACCTCTAAGCTAGGGCTAAGAGGTGAAGATTGTAGTGAATCTAAGATGTTTTAATTCGTTTGTTTTGGTTTCAAGTTGAATTTTCATTGAAGAACAATGGTTTGAAGTTTGAATGAAGTTCTAAGTACTTTTCTTAATCTTATGATGGCTCATGGATGTTTGGAAGAGTTGCTTAAGTTCTTAATTATTTTGAATAAGTCTAGACCTGTACGCTCCGTGGAATTGGATTCAAGACGCTCTAGACTTGGATTCACATGTGGGAACTTCATGCCAAGAGTTCTACTTTTTTGGAATTTCTGCTTATGTATGATTGTGTATGTGATTTGAATGAAGTTCAAATCATGATCTAGTTATGCTTTGTGACAGAGTTTAATGATGATTATGATTATGATCTTAATCTATTGGAACTGGGATTGACCTATGCAATTGAGTGTGCTCAAGTCCTAAATTGAATTGAGGGAATCATCTATATAAATCACACATATGACAGATTGTATGTTATAACCACTCTATCATCTGACTAGATAGGATTTTATTTCGATTCTATTTGTGTAATTAGGAAACCACAGCGAATTAAGCATCAATGATTGCTAGAAGTGGATCCTTGGACCTCTAGTGCTCTTTTATATTGATTACATTCACCTTTAGTTTAAGAATTCTATCTACCACTACAAGAAAACAGATTTTTACCGATGAAAGTATTACCGACGAAATTATTTTCGTTGGTAAAAATGATTTTTCCCGACGAAATAAAGAAATCGTCGGTAAAAATCATTCTAGATTCCCGCCACCGTCGGATTTGCTTTCCGCCATACACTTTTACCGATGAAATTATGATTTCGTCGGTAAAAAGTTTATTACCGACGAAGATACATGTCGCTAAAAAAATAAAGTAGAAAATTTGGCTTTTACCGACGAAAATTTTAAATTGGTAAAAGCCATTTTTGCCGACGATTATTACCTGTCGGTAATAATGTTTGATTCCCACCCAAGTAAAAGAGAGGACTTTTACCGACGAAAATTTTCGTCGTTAAAAGGCATTTTTACCGACAATTGTTGCCTGTCGGTAATAATGTTTGATTCCCGCGCAAGTAAAAAAGAGGACTTTTACCGATGAAAATTTTCGTCAGTAAAAGTCCATTTAAAAACTTTTACCGACGAAAATTTTCGTTGGTAAAAGTCCTCTTTAACTAACCCGATCGGGCCTCCCTCATTTCTCTCTCTCTCTCTCTCTCTCTCTCTCTCTCTCTCTCTCTCTCGCACGGCCGGCCCACCCTTCTCACCTCTCCCTCAGCTCCGACCGCCGGTAGTCACCGTCACCGGCAGCCCACTGCCTCAGCCGACCACCGTCACCGGTAGCCACGCGCCTCCACCGGCCTCCGTACACCGCCGCCTCCTCCAGCAACCCTCTCCCCCTTCCTTCTTCCTCCATTTTCCCTCTCTCCCTCTCTCCTCGTTGTTGATTGTGGGGCATGTTAGTGCACTTCTCCGTGGCATACTAGTGCACCTTGTTTGTCAATCACTTACAGCTAGTGAGTCTTATGTCGGTTGAGCCCAAAGAAGACGAAGAACGAAGACTCAAGACGTCCAGCCGCATCAAGGAAGGAGTTTCAAGTAAAAGTGATGCCTTGGTGCCTTAACCTTGACCAAAACCCATTCCCTTTGTATCTTTGATGACCTTGACCATATTGGAGTACATTTAGTCATCATAGATAGGCCCTAGGTGTCCCATTTGAACATCCCAACCTAGGACTATATAAACAGGCTGAAGAAAGTGGAGTTCAGCAACTGCATAGGGGGAACCAGGCTGGTCCGACCGGTCATGACCGGTCGGCCAGCAGCCTTGCTGCTTTATGCAATGGCCAGCCGACCGGTCATGACCGGTCGGCCCCTTTTACACATCAATATGGCCAGCAGGTATGGCCGACCGGTCATGACCGGTCGGCCTGGAGGTCTCATGTGTCCAGCAAGGAGCGCCGACCGGTCATGACCGGTCGGCCTGTAGTGTTTGGGCAGTCCAGTAAGGGGGTCCGACCGGTCATGACCGGTCGGCCCATATATTGTGCCTATACACTTGATGTTCTCCAGCAGGGGGGTCCGACCGGTCAAAGATCAAATCCCACCAAAACTAGTTCGCTTTGTTTTGTGATGCAGGGATTGACAGGTTGTGGGGGAGCAAACTGAAGAGGAGCAGCTTAGTTTAGGCATGTCAAGAGTCCTGTAATTTATGCTTTATCATTGTAATATCTTGAACATGTAATTTGTTTTGGTAGGTTAAGTTTTTGTAAGTAATTGACAAAGGGGGAGATTGTTAGTGCACTTCTCCGTGGCATACTAGTGCACCTTGTTTGTCAATCACTTACAGCTAGTGAGTCTTGTGTCGGTTGAGCCCAAAGAAGACGAAGAACGAAGACTCAAGACGTCCAGCCGCATCAAGGAAGGAGTTTCAAGTAAAAGTGATGCCTTGGTGCCTTAACCTTGACCAAAACCCAATTCCCTTTGTATCTTTGATGACCTTGACCATATTGGAGTACATTTAGTCATCATAGATAGGCCCTAGGTGTCCCATTTGAACATCCCAACCTAGGACTATATAAACAGGCTGAAGAAAGTGGAGTTCAGCAACTGCATAGGGGGAACCAGGCTGGTCCGACCGGTCATGACCGGTCGGCCAGCAGCCTTGCTGCTTTATGCAATGGCCAGCCGACCGGTCATGACCGGTCGGCCCCTTTTACACATCAATATGGCCAGCAGGTATGGCCGACCGGTCATGACCGGTCGGCCTGGAGGTCTCATGTGTCCAGCAAGGAGCGCCGACCGGTCATGACCGGTCGGCCTGTAGTGTTTGGGCAGTCCAGTAAGGGGGTCCGACCGGTCATGACCGGTCGGCCCATATATTGTGCCTATACACTTGATGTTCTCCAGCAGGGGGGTCCGACCGGTCATGACCGGTCGGGACAGGTCGGCATAGAGCCGTTTTTTGTCCGTTGTGGCTTCATTTGCCTATATATGGGGCTCCGTTTTTTGTCATTATCAGAGGGATTTTTGAGGAAGGAAAGCCACCATTGAAGGAGTTCTTTTGAGGCTCATTCCTTGACCTATGCAAGGCATCTTCCTTGTGCTTTAACACAAGATTAGAGCATTCCAAGCTCATGAAGAAGATGACCTTCATCCCCTCTTGATCTCTAGAGTTAGGAAGCTTCTTGATTGGCAAATCCCTTGTCCTAAACTCGAAGAGAGATCGTTGTAGGTAAGAGACTCTAGGAAACCCATTCCCACTAAGTTGTAGAGTTCTCAAACCAATCCTCCTAGCACCTTGGGCATTTCAAGGCATCGCATGCAAGGTGTTTGATCGAATGTGGCTGAGGCATTGGCGACGCAACGGCGGCACGATCGAGGGAGCAAAGGGAAGCTGATTGAAGCACGGGAGAGCGGAGATCAAGCTACCCAATCCAGCGCTAAACAAGGGGCTCATCCGACAAGTAAGTTGTCTCATTTGAGAGTCCAATTTGAGTTTGTTTGTCAAGCTCGTCTTAGGGAGGTTAGCCGTTCCTTGGTCCGTCAGCCGGGCCTAAACTAAGTCTCCAAGGGGGAGCCTCCGACACGGGAGTAAACGTGCGATTGGGTTGAGAGTTAGCCCTTGGTTCAAAACTCCGGTGACGGTTGAGAGGTGAACCGATAAAACCTCCGTGTGTAAAGGTTGAGGGGTGAACCTCATTTAAAACCTCCGATAGTGAATGCTGGTGTGCTCAAAGGGGTTGAGTACTTGAACCGGGAGTGGAGTAGACACGTAGTCGAACCACTATACATCCTTGTGTTTGTGATTGTTATTGAGCACATTGATATCTTTGCATTATTAGTTTAATTGCTTAATTATGAATGATTGATATGAATGCATGCTAGGCACTTTTTAGGCATCCTTGCACAAGATGTACCTTCACTACTTGTGTAGACTTGAGCTCATTGATCCAATCTTATAAGTCTACACAAGGTGCATAGGTTAGTAGCTTAATTAGTTGAATCATTTTCTTACCTATGCATGCTTAGACTAGGGTTGGTTATTGCTTAACTCTTGCTAGTCTTGTGATTGGACCCACCAAGGCTTGGAAGCCAAGGTGTTCTTGCTTACCTAGCTTAAACTTGTTGAATTGCATAAGTAGGCGAAAAGAATTTTAAAAAGGTCCTATTCACCCCCCCTCTAGGTCCATAGACATATCTCCGAGTATCTCTACAAGCGGTAAAACCGCAATTTCAGGGCACACTCCTAAAATCCAATGCATGTGGGTCCCACCATCTCTGTCCAATGCATGTGGGTGGGTCCCACCGTCGCTTTCCATCGTCCATTGCATGTGAGTCCCACCGTCGCTTTCCATTGTCCATTGCATGTGGGGTCCGCCTAAGCTGTCCACTATTTGGTGGGGCCCACTGGTTTAGTAAATCCCTAATTAGGGATTTCGAAATTAAAATCCCTTAATTAGGGATTTCGAAATTAAAATCCCTTAATTAGGGATTTCGAAATTAAAATCCCTAATTCCTTTAATTATGGATTTTAAATTTTAAAATCCAAATTTGTGATTTACAAATAATAATAAAAAAAATGAAATACCTAATTGTGGGGCCCACCGTCTCTGTCCATTGCCTGTGGGGCCAAACGTCGTTGTCCACTGCCTGTGGGGCCCACCGTCGATGTCCATTGTTTTGGATTAAGCATATATTTATGTGGAGTAAACTATGTGGGGGCCACAGTGATTTACGTATTTTATCCACTCCGTCCATCCATCTTAGCATGAAATTTTACGTATGGTGCCCAAAAATGAAGCATATCAAAATCTAAAGTGGACCACACCACAAGTGCGAACTGAATGTCTATCATTGAAAAATTCTTGGAGGACACAGAAGTTTTGGATCAAGTTGATATTTGTGTTTTGCCTTCATCCATATCTGTAACACCCCAAGATTTCGGCTCCCGTGAACATCACAACGGCCGAATTTCCAAGGTTGTTTGGAATGTGTGAGGGTTATACCCCTTACATAATTTTCACACAAACATGTTCATTTCATACTATTTGGAAAATCATGAGCAAGACGGTGAAACCAAACTTATATATTATTTCATTAACTAAACTAAATCATCAAACCATGTAACCATCATTCAATCAAACACCATATTCATAACTACGTCCTCCCATTGGGACTTATTACAATTTCAAATACTAAATAAATGCTAGAACTATGAATGATTATGCGGTCTCGTCTTCCACCATCTGCTCCCACGAGCCATCATAATCGTCTCCTTGAGGCTCGGGCTCCTGAAGATCGTTACCTACATGTTCTAAATTATTTCCACAAAACACCATCAAAAGTGGCATAGTGAAGAACTACTTTAAGGTTAGAAATAATAATTGCATAAAAATCATAACAAAACATCCATTACTCTTTCTTAATGCAATGCATGATAATGCATGACCCAGCGTAGGAATCCTTAGACATGCCGCCAGGGGTTTTGGGACACGCAAGCCCATAATTTTGCCCGACCACGTGAGAAACGGGATGCTCATAGCCCAAATCCACACGTGACAGTGTATGGGAGAAGTAGGACGCTCTAGCCTATTCTCAATTTCATACACCCACATGGAGCCACATGCATGCATGAATTAGCCATTCTTTATTATTATTACCAATTTACACCAAGCCACTTATTGTCTAACCAACCTTTGGTACCACTACATCTTTCCTTATGGTTCATCACTCATCAAAATAGTCGTAACCGACGGATCACATTCCAGGATGGCGGTCCGTACTACTAAGCTTCATAACAACCATACTCAACTATCGTCTTATGGAGATCCTAAACAACTTTAAGAATAATAATAATAATAATACTAAATATAGTAGTAGTAATAAATGGATTTAACAACCACTTAATCGGGCGATCTTGATACCACCACCACAGATCAGGGTGGCCACTTAACCGGACAAGCTAAAAGCATCGTCTCAGGTTAGGGCAACCTCTTAACCGGGTGTTCCGATATTCATCACCACAGATCAGGGTCCATCCATATATATAAAAGGAATATATATAGCAATATAAGAGTCTCCATTAGACAATCGCAACTATTCTTTATACAGTATAGAAAGAAAGGCGGTCCCTTTAAAGATGGTTACACAAATCTCATATGTGCAACAAACATAATTCTATTCCTTATTAGTTCTCTAAGTCTAATGAATATCCTCATCACCATGAGATGGAAAAAAAGTATCTAAAAGCATTCATATATAGCTAATTCTAAGGAGAAAATAAATAAACACATGTAAACAAAAAAAAAACACATAAGAATTATCAACCTACAAAATATGAAATTATTAATCCAATCTTAAAGGAGTTCTCACCTTATGATCTTCGACTTATTAGAGATATAAAATGATGAAATAATAGCAAGATGGTACTCCTCTCTCTTACCTCTCTCTCTCTCTCTCTCTCTCTCTCTCTCTCTCTCTCTCTCTCTCTCTTTCGCTCTCTTTCGCTCTCTCCCTCTCTCAAATTCGTGGGTGGGGGTCACCTTTGGCTAAGAGAGGCCCTATATATAGAGGTAGGGTTGGAATTAGGGTTTGGAGGTGCATAGTAGAAATATGGAGAGGGATGTGTACGCGGGGTCTTGTGTAACAACCTCTCGAGGTAGGTTTCTCAAATCTTAATATTCGGATGATCTTTGATCAATTTTAATCCGTTCATCTTATCAAGCTCGAAGAGTAGAGTTAGAATACGTAAATTTCTTAATGATCCACATTCTAGATTGGCCGATCCTTAAAAATGGCCTAACGGGTGCTAAAATGGCCTATATCTCAATTAACGGTCTACGCTTGATGATCAGGGCCCAAATTTTGGAAAAATATGTAGTCATGATAGGCAAACAATTGTACAAAGTTTAGTGGTTGATTGATGGTGAGGAATGCCTAGATCTGAAATTCCAACTTTTGGCGGAAAATGAAGGGGGTGGCTTTGTGGTTCAACGGTGTAGGATTGTAGATCGGGGTCCAGATTTTGTGTAAACTCGTAGTCATATGAGTATAATGGGTGGTCCAAATTTGAGAAGCGATTGATGGTGAGAAGTGGGTAAATTGAAAGGTTCAAATTTGAGAAGAGTTGGTAACTCATTAATTTCTAGAACGGGATAACTTCGCGCATTAAGAAAGAGGCTTATTAATATGGGGCAATCAAATCACACTATTGGTCCATGATAAAGACGATCCAAGTCATTCATATGAAGAGAAATATTCGACTACGACTAACCATCTACTTTCCTCACTCGATGGACATGAAAATTAAGGGTTAAGCGTTGATTTGACAATTGGACCACTTCTACTATGATTTAAGGGCTGAAATTTGATGTGTATGGTTAATATGTGCCCAAAAGCTCAATTTCAGGATTTTGCGTGAAAGTGATCGTCAGAAACTATAATACTTAAAAATGGCATCTTAACTTAAATTTAACTAATGGCATTTTTGTAATTTTTGCAAATATTCGAGTTTAACGAAATCTAACTCTTTTACATTGTTAATGAGGTCATTCTAAGCAACTTTAATAAAGGGTACTCCATATGATCTCCTATGGATGTCCCGTTATTTGAATTTTAATATCAATGGCTGGTATTTAATATAAAAAAATAGAAATAAATTTCAAAAAATTTTAAAATAATTACGATAAATTCGCGGTGTTACAATATCCATGTGATCTTATGAACAGGTTGGATGACAAATAAAGATCACTGTAGGACCTGGGAATGGTGGGAATCATTATTCCCACTGTTTCCCATGGCATGGTCCACTTGAAATTTGGATATGCTTAAATTTTGGGCTCAACCACTAAAATGAGCTGAAAAAATATAAGGACGGAATAGATAAATCACATACATTCTAGGTGGGCCCAACTGAGTTTACTATACATGATAAGAGCGTGCAGAGTTACTCCTCATGCAATCCGATTCCCATGGTGGGCCCATACATACTTATTTGTTCAGAAAATAGTCATTAGGTATTTGATTAGACTTGATTCATGGTGTTGATGATTCTATCATTTTCATGTGCTTGTATATCTGGAATAGATGGAGCAAACCCGGATGTGCGTCGGAGCTACCCGTGGTTGATTTATGTGGATGTATTTGGCTTATTATTAATAGTTATTTTTTGTCCACAAATGGTAGTATAATAGAATCAGTTAGCCCATTTGGAGATTTCTATATTGCCGAGCATAGATAAAGTGTGTTTTGGAGGTATAGAATCTGCCAAATTATCCTGTTGGACAGTCCAAGGTTGGATAGATTGGAATGTTCTCGTTGTTTGTCATTTACATGCTCCGTCATTAGTTTCGTGCGGTAACTCTCCTATTCTCTCTGGATATGTTTCTTATGTTTAATTCCATTGTCAATTTAATCCACACAATGTGTGGATAGTTGACGTGGAAATGAAATGTAAGATAAATATATCTGGAGAGATAGGGGGAGATGCTGTCGAAATTTAGGCTTGGGCATTTAAATGGAAATAATGATAGCATTTCAATCTATCCATCCTTGGATGGGTGACTGATTTTATTATATTATCATTTAGTGGCAAATTAGATGACGAACATGATACTTGTGATTAAGAGTATTTGATTGATATTGATGTTGAGCGGGGGTCCCTGGAAGGTGGGAACCGCTGTTGTGACCATGCTGAAGCTGTCCTGTTCCTATGGACAGCAATATGGGTGGCCTGGCCATTTTGACAGGCCCGTGTTAATGTATTAGCTCAAAATTAATGGAGCAGACCCGGATGTGCGTCGGAGCTATCCGTGTGTTGAGCGGAGGTCCTTGGAAGGTGGGAACCGCTGTTATGATGATGATGAAGCTGTCCATTTCCTATGGACAGCAATATGGGTGGCCTGGCCATTTGGACAGGCCCGTGTTTATGTATTAGCTCGAAATTAATGGAGCAGACCCGGATGTGCGTCGGAGCTATCCGGGTGTTGAGCAGGGGTCCCTGGAAGGTGGTAACCGCTGTTATGACCATGATGAAGCTGTCCATTTCCTATGGACAACAATATGGGTGGCTTGGCCGTTTGGACAGGCCCGTGTTTATGTATTAGCTCGAAATTGATGGAGCAGACACGGATGTGCGTCGGAGTTATCCGGATGTTGAGCGGGGGTCCCTGGAAGGTGGGAACCGCTGTTATAACCATGATGAAGCTGTCCATTTCCTATGGACACCAATATGGGTGGCCTGGCCATTTGGACATGCCCGCTTTGTGTGGAGCAAACCCGGATGTGCGTCGGAGTGCTCCGTGAGTTGGTTGAGTCTCCAAGACCTACACCCTAAACTAGAAACTATAAACCTAAAACTAAAACCTATAAGCTACGACTATACCTAAACCTAAACTCAATTCACCTAACCTAAACCTAGACCCAAACACGAAAACCTAACCCTCAACCCGTTCCCGAACCCGAAATTCTCAACCTATGCCTAAACCTAATCCTAAACTCAAATCACCTAAACTAAACCTACACCTATTCCTAAATCCATTCACCTAACCTAAACTTAGACCCAAACACGAAAACCTAGCCCTAAACCCGATCCAGAACCCGAAACTCTAAACCTATGCCTAAACCTAATCCTAAACTCAAATCACCTAAACTAAACCTACACCTATTCCTAAATCCATTCACCTAACCTAAACTTAGACCCAAACACGAAAACCTAACCATAAACCCGATCCCGAACCCGAAATTCTCAACCTATGCCTAAACCTAATCCTAATCTCAAATCACCTAAACTAAACCTACACCTATTCCTAAATCCACTCACCTAACCTAAACTTATACCCAAACTTGAAAACATAACCCTAAACCCGAAACTCTGAACCTATGCCTAAACCTAATCCTAATCTCAAATCACCTAAACTAAACCTATACCTATTCCTAAATCCATTCACCTAACCTAAACTTAGACCCAAACACGAAAACCTAACCCTAAACCCGATCCCGAACCTGAAATTCTCAACCTATGCCGAAACCTAATCCTAAACTCAAATCACCTAAACTAAACCTACACCTATTCCTAAATCCATTCACCTAACCTAAACTTATACCCAAACTCGAAAACCTAACTCTAAACCCGATCCCGAACCCGAAATTCTCAACCTATGCCTAAACCTAATCCTAATCTCAAATCACCTAAACTAAACCTACACCTATTCCTAAATCCACTCACCTAACCTAAACTTTTACCTAAACTCGAAACCCTAACCCTAAACCCGAAACTCTGAACCTATGCCTAAACCTAATCCTAGTCTCAAATCACCTAAACTAAACCTACACCTATTCCTAAATCCATTCACCTAACCTAAACTTAGACCCAAACACAAAAACCTAACCCTAAACCCAATCCCGAACCTGAAATTCTCAACCTATGCCGAAACCTAATCCTAAACTCAAATCACCTAAACTAAACCTATACCTATTCCTAAATCCATTCACCAAACCTAAACTTATACTCAAACTCGAAAACCTAACCCTAAACCCGATCATAAACCCGAAATTCTCAACCTATGCCTAAACCAAATCCAAATCTCAAATCACCTAAACTAAACCTACACCTATTCCTAAATCCACTCACCAAACCTAAACTTATACCTAAACTCGAAAACCTAACCCTAAACCCGAAACTCTGAACCTATGCCTAAACCTAATCCTAGTCTCAACTCACCTAAACTAGACCTACACCTATTCCTAAATCCATTCACCTAACCTAAACTTAGACCCAAACATGAAAACCTAACCCTAAACCCGATCCCGAACCCGAAATTTTCAACCTATGCCTAGACCTAATCATAAACTCAAATCACCTAAACTAAACCTACACCTATTCCTAAATCCATTCACCTAACCTAAACTTATGCCCAAACTCGAAAACCTAACCCTAAACCCGATCCTGAACTCGAAACTCTAAACCTATGCCTAAACCTAATCCTAATCTCAAATCACCTAAACTAAACCTACACCTATTCTTAAATCCATTCACCTAACCTAAACCTAGACCCAAACACGAAAACCTAACCCTAAACCTGATCCCGAACCTGAAATTCTCAACCTATGCCTAAACCTAATCCTAAACTCAAATCACCTAAACTAAACCTACACCTATTCCTAAATCCATTCACATAACCTAAACTTATACCCAAACTCGAAAACCTAACCGTAAACCTGATCCCGAACCCGAAACTCTAAACCTATGCCTAAACCTAATCCTAATCTTAAATCACCTAAACTAAACCTACACCTATTTCTAAATCCATTCACCTAACCTAAACTTAGACCCAAACACAAAAACATAACCCTAAACCCGATCCTGAACTCGAAACTCTAAACCTATGCCTAAACCTAATCCTAATCTCAAATCACCTAAACTAAACCTACACCTATTCTTAAATCCATTCACCTAACCTAAACCTAGACCCAAACACGAAAACCTAACCCTAAACCCGATCCCGAACCTGAAATTCTCAACCTATGCCTAAACCTAATCCTAAACTCAAATCACCTAAACTAAACCTACACCTATTCCTAAATCCATTCACATAACCTAAACTTATACCCAAACTCGAAAACCTAACCGTAAACCTGATCCCGAACCCGAAACTCTAAACCTGTGCCTAAACCTAATCCTAATCTTAAATCACCTAAACTAAACCGACACCTATTTCGAAATCCATTCACCTAACCTAAACTTAGACCCAAACACAAAAACATAACCCTAAACCCGATCCCGAACCCGAAATTCTCAACCTATGCCTAAACCTAATCCTAATCTCAAATCACCTAAACTAAACCTACACCTATTTCTAAATCCACTCACCTAACCTAAACTTATACCTAAACTCGAAAACCTAACCCTAAACCCGAAACTCTGAACCTATGCCTAAACCTAATCCTAGTCTCAACTCACCTAAACTAAACCTACACATATTCCTAAATCCATTCACCTAACCTAAACTTAGACCCAAACATGAAAACCTAACCCTAAACCCGATCCTGAACCCGAAATTTTCAACCTATGCCTAGACCTAATCATAAACTCAAATCACCTAAACTAAACCTACACCTATTCCTAAATCCATTCACCTAACCTAAACTTATGCCCAAACTCGAAAACCTAACCCTAAACTCGAAACTCTAAACCTATGCCTAAACCTAATCCTAATCTCAAATCACCTAAACTAAACCTACACCTATTCTTAAATCCATTCACCTAACCTAAACCTAGACCCAAACACGAAAACCTAACCCTAAACCCGATCCCGAACCTGAAATTCTCAACCTATGCCTAAACCTAATCCTAAACTCAAATCACCTAAACTAAACCTACACCTATTCCTAAATCCATTCACATAACCTAAACTTATACCCAAACTCGAAAACCTAACCGTAAACCTGATCCCGAACCCGAAACTCTAAACCTATGCCTAAACCTAATCCTAATCTTAAATCACCTAAACTAAACCTACACCTATTTCTAAATCCATTCACCTAACCTAAACTTAGACCCAAACACAAAAACATAACCCTAAACCCGATCCCGAACCCGAAATTCTCAACCTATGCCTAAACCTAATCCTAGTCTCAAATCACCTAAACTAAACCTACACCTATTCCTAAATCCACAACTCTAAACTAAACCTGACTCTAATCTTTGCATTGTAGATATGGATAAGGGTTGGATGCGAGCTAAGAATCAGTTTGGGCCAAAGTATAAACAAGGTGTTAAGGAGTTCATGGAATTTGTGAGATATCGGGCAGATTCAGGTAATAGATTTAGGTGTCCATGCCGAAAATGCAAGAACATGGTTCACAAGACTTTAGACAAAGTGGAAGATGATTTATTCATAGTTGGGATTGACTAGGGTTACACTTGGTGGATTTATCATGGTGAAGACTTCCACCAAAGAGTTGAGGCCACTGAAGTCCTTGCTGACCCAATTGTGCCTAATGAGGAGGATGAAGATGTTGACGATATGCAAGATATCATAGGGGATGTGTTAAGGGGAATAATTGCGATACTGATTTTGCAACGACAAGTAGTAGCCAGGATATTCCTCCTATGGGTGATGCCGAATCAGAAAAGTTTAGTAGGGGGATGCGCAACGTCCACTCTATCTGGGGTGTTGGAACTTCTCCAAGTTGAATTTCCTTACAAGGTTACTTCATTTAAAGACAATAAATCGTTGGAGTAACAAATCGTTTAACATGTTACTTGGCTTGTTGAAATAAGTATTACTTGAAGGTGAGACATTGCCTAAGTCTCATTACGAGGCAAAATCCTTAATGTGAGACTTGGGCCTTGGTCACATCCTCATACATGCATGTATAAATGATTGTGTATTATATTGGAAAGAATATGAAAATGTTGAAGAGTGTCCACAATGTGGAGAGTTTAGGTGGAAATATGATGAAGCTAAGTGTAAGAAAATTCCACAAAAGGTGTTAAGGTACTTTCCATTGAAACCTAGATTACAAAGATTGTTTACATCGAGCAAGACGGCTGAAGATATGAGGTGGCATAAGGAGAAACACGTTCATGATGATAATACATTGAGGCATCCCGCTGACTCTGAAGCCTGGCAACATTTTGATAAGCAATATCACTGGTTTGCAGAGGATTCTCGCAATGTTCAGCTAGGTCTTGCAAGTGATGGTTTTAATCTATTTGGTAATATGAGTAGCTCGTACAGTATGTGGCCAGTGATACTTGTGCCCTACAATTTACCTCCTTGGTTGTGTATGAAGGAATCATTTTTTATGATGTCGTTGCTTATTCCTGGACCTAAGTCACCGGGGAATGACATTGATGTGCACTTGCGACCGTTAGTAGATGAGTTAAACGAGTTGTGGAGTCAAGGTGTCCAGACGTATGACGCTTTTGTAGAACAGACGTTTCGATTGCATGCAACGGTCTTGTGGCAATAAATGACTTCGCTGCATATGGGAATTTGTCTGGGTGGAGCACGAAGGGAAAGTTGACTTGTCCTACATGTAGTACTGAGACTTGTTCATTGTCATTGAAGCATGGTAAAAAAACGTGTTATATGGGCCATCATCGCTTCCTTCCGAGGGATCATAGTTGGCGCAGGAAGACGATAATCTTTTATGGCAAATAAGATCATAGGCCACCACCGAAAGAACTATCTGGAGAAGATGTGTTACAACAACTGAGTAATATTGAAGAAGTTAGATTTGGTAAGGCACCGCACTTGAAGAAGAGAAAATGTACAGTATTGGAGTATAACTGGAGGAAGAAGAGCATTTTTTTAGTTGCCTTATTGGAGTCATCTGAAATTACGACACAACTTGGATGTCATGCATATTGAGAAGAATATATGTGACAATGTCTTTGGAACATTGATAAACATAGAGAAGAAAACAAAAGACATTTTTAAGGCTCGATTGGATCTACAAGCAATGTGTTTAAGGAAAGAGTTGCACTTGCAACCACATGGAAATTCATATACTATACCAGCAGCCTGCTACACATTGACAAAACTAGAGAAAAAATGTTTATGTGAATGGTTGAGATCGATGAAGTTTCCTGATGGGTATACATCGAATATCTCTCGGTGCGTAAACATTACGAACTGTAAGGTAACAGGAATAAAAAGTCATGACTGTCACGTCCTTCTGCAACGTCTACTACCTGTTGTGATTCGTAGATTCCTTAGCAAAGTGTCAGTGCTGCGCTGATTGAGTTGGGGATATTCTTTAAGGATTTGTGTTCGAAATCTTTGAATGTAGAGGTTATTAAACGACTGGAGAAGGATATTGTCGTAATCCTTTACAAACTTGAAATAATATTTCCACCTACGTTTTTCGATGTCATGGTACACCTAGCAATTCACTTACCGCACGAAGCGAAGATTGCAGGCCCAGTACAATATCGTTGGATGTATCAGATCGAAAGGTGATAGAACAATGATCATAAATTTTTATTCATTCCATAAACTACGTATATCCATGTTTTCATGTCCTAAACATAGTGATTTTGTGTACAGATACCTTCACACATTAAAACGATATGTGAGGAATAAGGCACGTCCAGAGGGATCCATTGCTGAGGCGTACATTGATAATGAGTGCCTGACATTTTGCTCCATGTATCTTCGTGGCATAAAGACTAGATTCAACCGAGAAGATCGGAATGCCGATGAAGGGCAGGAGCATGAACAAGGACTCATATCTATATTCGCACATAGCGTCCGTCCTTTAGGATCGCCGACGTTTCAGGATATGGACTTTCGGGATCAAGCGAAGGCGCGGTGGTATGTGTTGCATAACTGTGAAGAAATAGAGTCGTACTTGGAGTAAGTCTTCAATTAATAATTGAATATCTACATACACGTAATCTCAAAATTTCTTGCTGACAACGTGCCAATTGTGTATAGCGAACACATCAAGGAGATGAAGTCCCAATACCCTACAAATTATGATCGAATGCAATAGGATCAGTTTTCAAAATGGTTCGCAAAACGTGTAAGATTAATTTACCTTCTATCTCACCACACTTACAATATTGTTGTATTGCACAATATTTACACGTAATCTCAAATCCATAAACATTTATATTCTGTACGTGATGATAGATGAAGATGTTGCACGCTAGCAACTCTGCGGATGCATCTGATGCGCTCTACTCACTGGCGTGTGGCCCTGATAAACGTGTATCTTGATATATAAGTTGTATTGTAAACAGGATTCGGTTCCACACTGAAGAGCGTGAGAAATATAGTACCACACAAAATAGTGGGGTGGTTGTGAAGGGAACACATGAGGAGGTAAAAATTGATTTTTATGGCGTTTTGACGGATATTATTGAGCTGAGTTATTGTATGAGAAAGCGGGTGTACTTATTTAAATGCGATTAGTGGGACATTAGAAATAAGAAGTTGGGAATACAGACTGATGACTACTTCACGAACGAAAATTTATCTCGGAAGTGGTTTAAAGATGACCCATTTATCATAGCCGGCCAAGCCGAACAAGTATTCTATCTCGCTGACACTAAGTTAGGCGGCTCTTGGCACGTGGTACAGAAAATAAAGCCCAGGAACATATGTGACGTTCCCAAACTAGACGTTGAAGATAGCGATGAAGGGAGAAATGGAACGTCGTCAGTTGAACAAGCATATTAAGAAGACATGCCATCTTGGGATAGAGGGAATGATCCAAATGTTGATATTGATGTGGTGCAATTGAATAGAGATGATGTGCCACCTGATCATATTCATGCCTCAATTATAAATGACATTATTAGAGATGATAACGCTTTCATCGATGACAATGTTGCAGACGATGAAGAGGAAATACTGATCAGCGATAGTGATGGTGAAGAAGAAAGAGTCCTAAGCGATAATGATTCAGACAACGATTATTAAATGTATATAAGATTTACATGTCATTTTCAATTCAATTAATTTGATTATTACATGTATATATGTTTTACAAGTCATGAGTTATTTCTTGAATTGACTTGTTTATAATCCACATTTACAGTTAAGTCACTTTCTGATCATGTCCTCCACAAACTGGAGCGTAGCGGAAGCACGTAGCATACTTTATCAGCTGTTGCGAATGGACTTTTCGGCCCTATATTCTTCTGGTAGGGCTAGAGAGATACCCGGTCTGGTTGATAAATGTAGGGAGGAAGACGATGACTCAGATGAAAGATTATACAATCTCAAAGAAATTTCGGACCTGATGGAGGAATATAACCGCAGGAAACTTCGTATGGAAGATGCGACATTGTCACTTGCACATATGAACGGAGTCCCGAGAGATCAGATTTCTCCTATTGTGACTGGCATGTTGGCTGTAACAATGTCGAGTGCTTCATACAGCTTGACATATACATCTGCAGCGTACGATAACTTACGCAGGGAGTATTTCGGATAGTTGATCCGAAGTTGATTTGTATTACAATGAAATATATGTATTTAGTATAGAATGACAATGTGTAATGGATTTTTCAACTTTTATATTCTGTTTACGGTTTTATTATATTCTGCTTGCATTATAGTGTAATGGTCTAATCATATTTTTATCATCTCTCTAAGCATAAGCACAAATTCATTCTACCATGATGTTCATAAACTTGCATTGACTTTGTTTAAATTTATAAGTTTGTATTTCATACATATTCAGTCATGGCACCAGGTGGGAGATCAGGTCGTTCGCGCACTAGATCTACCCCTTCCACCCGTGATGCGACGTAAACAGCATCGACGTCGCACGGTGCATCATAGGCATCTGATCCTTCGATTCAGCATACACCGAGCACTGCATGTAAGTCTAGACATTTATTTAGTGATTTCTGTTTATATTGTTACTTACATATATCTTTTCGCGACAGCATCTTTTACCAGTCGACGAGGACGTGGACCCACGCGTGTGTTAGTTTTAGAGCGACTTACGCGTGAGGGTAGGGTGGCAGTAGGGTTCCCACAGGACTGCCTTAGACCTGTTGGGGACAGTGCCAGACTGTTTACGTCTGAGGTTGGTGTCCTATGCCGATCTCTGATCCCCTCCACCACCCCCCATTGGACTGACGTGATAGATGATGTGCGACAGCTCATCCGTCAGCGCCTTCAGGTAAATTTTATTCAATTGAAATTTTCTTTTATGAAAGTTCATTTACGGTTAAGTCCTATTCTTAATAAGTTTATTGCCTTAATTTTGTTATTTACGAAATTGTAGAATAAATTTGACTTCGATTTAAATGTTCCTTACATTTCTCATGCCGTCGACGACATGATCAGAGAGCGGTTCAAGGACTACCGCGGAGAGTTACACCAGCGGTACAAGCGGTGCAGGACGCACGATGAGGTCGTACTATCCGCACCACCGCACGTTACTACAGACGACTGGCGGATACTCTACGAGAGATTTTCGTCGAAGGCTTTTTAGGTAATATTTATTAATTTACGATATCTTAAGGTAACAATTAAATTCACAATTAATAGCAATGTATTTTGTATAATGTGTTCAGAAGAAGAGTACAATAAATTCTGCGAACAGGAAAAAGTTACAAGTGAACCACGTAGCTGGTTCAAAGTCATTTGTACGACATCATTACGACATGGTAAGAAATTATTGATGATTATCAAGTTAATATATTATTTTGATTGACATTTATTATAAGTCTTTCCTTTTGATTGCGTAGCGAGATTCCGTCACCAGCCAGGAGCCTGGACCAGTAGACCTCTACAGAGGGACTTACTGTCGGCAGGCGACGGGATCTTGGGTTCATCCTAGAGCTAGTGAGCATTGGGTAAAAATCTTTACTTTGTAAAATTTAATTGCGCATTGATTGATAATAATGTCATTCATATCATTTTTTATGAAATTTCATATGTTTTCATTACAGATGGTAGTCAGCCCACTCCCGATGGTAGCCATACGCAGTCAACCCACTCCCGATGGTAGTCAGTAGAGTGAGCCAGAAATCCTGAGCGAGGTGCTTGGCACCCGTTCTGGATATGTGCATGGGCTTGGCCATGGTGCCAAGCTCATGACACCCACTAGAGGTGGCTCCAGCCGATCCGTAGCTGGTGAAAGCGCTCTACGCTGAGCTGATATCGCAGAGAGAGAGGTTCATCAGCTACGGGTCGTCGTCGATGAGATTAGAGAGCAGCTGGAGAGGTAGAGAGAGGAGGAGCAGAGGCGTAGGGAGGAAGAGCAGAGGCGATGGGAGGAGCAGGAGAGAAGGATCAAGGAGTTGCGGCAGGAGCATGAGCAACGGATGCAGGAGATGTTTCAGGCTCTCGCTGCACGCTTTGGCACCGATGCCCCGCCACCTCTGCTTTCATCTTCGTGATCCTTTTTTTTAATATACGAATGTTAACTTATATGTATTTGTGCGTAGATGAATATTGGTTGTTTGTGGATGTGGAATAGATTATTTGTTTATGGATGGTGTAGTTTCTGTTTATTCGTATGTATGTGGATGTGAATAGGATAAAAATGTATAGGTTTATTTACAGGTGTATATCAGGAATTGTTTCCTGAATTTTGAAAACAAATGGAATCGGGAAAGGGAATACTATTATCGACGAAATTGTTCGTAGGTAAAAAACATGGAAAAGCTTTTTACCGACGAAATTTTTCGTTGGTAATAAACTTGTAAAACTTTTACCGACGGATTGTTTCGTAGGTAAAAACCATTTACCGATGGATTTTTTCGTAGATAAAAACTTTTACCGACGAAAACTTTTGTAGGTAAAGACTTTTCCCGACGGATTTTTTCGTAGGTGAAAACTTTTACCGACGAGCATTTTCGTAGGGAAAAACCTTTACCGACAAAACTTTTCGTAGGTAAAAACCTTTACCGACGAAAATTTTCGTAGGTAAAAGTCTTCATCTACAAAAATTTTCATCTGGAAAATTTCTTTTACCGACGAATTACATTTTTTTCCGACAAAAAATCATATGTTTTGCCGACGATTTTTTTCATCGGTAATGGTTTTATTATTGCCTACGAAACTTTTTTTTATCGGGAAAGACCTTTACCGACGGCCTTTTTGCGACGATGTTAGCCGTGAAAAATTTCGTCGCGAAAAACATTTTCCGATGAAATTTTACTAAAAGCTGACGAATTATTTCGTCGGTAAAAATAGAATTTCTTGTAGTGTACATTCAATTCTAGAAATCTGTTTGGTTAGCTCTCAATTAGAGAATATTAGAAGTAATTTTGTGAATTCCTAA
The DNA here is from genome assembly GCA_003013855.2 of Liriodendron chinense. Taxonomy (NCBI): domain Eukaryota; kingdom Viridiplantae; phylum Streptophyta; class Magnoliopsida; order Magnoliales; family Magnoliaceae; genus Liriodendron; species Liriodendron chinense. Next base: position 539,380 of record PVNU02002470.1, read on the forward strand.
CAAGTCTCTTAGAACGATCTCGGTCTCTACTGAATTATTACTAAATGCCAACCCTACAATGGGGGAAGCAAATAAGTTTTTGGCGCCGTTGCTGAAGATTTTTAATGGTTTTTCATAAAATTTTTGAAAATTGTTTCTATTGAGATTTTTAGAAGTCCTTACTAACTTAGTTTGCTTTGTTTTGGTTTGTTTTTACAGGGATTCTAGGAGTCGAAGTAGTCACTTCTTTCAGGTTTTTCTAACCCTTTTTAATCTTTTACTTTTCTGAGATTTGCATGCCATATTGGGTTTAGGATTCTAATAATCAACTGATTAGTGAAGGAGGGATTGTTGAGGGGATTGATAAGGAACGCCGTGCTAAGAAACATTTAGATTTTCAATTTTTTCCTGAAATTATGGATGAAAATCAACCCGATCCATGGCTTAATCAAAATCTAGGCCAAAACCAAACTGAAATAGGTGAGAATGAGGTTAAGAATGTTCCTCGACCGAGAACTTTACGTGATTACTTGCAACCTGTAAGAGCGAGTACTCCTTCATGCATAAATTTTCCATATAATGCAGGGAATATCGATCTAAAACCAGGAGTAATCCAACTCCTTCCCAAGTTGCTTGGTTTAAACAGTGAAAGCGCATATCAACATCTCAAGGAATTTGATGAGGTGATAGCCACGTTGCACTTTACAAACATATCTAATGATGTCGTGAGACTTAGGTTCTTCCCTTTTTCTCTAAAAGAGAAGGCTAAGGCTTGGCTTCATGCATTGAGGCCAAGATGAATTGGCACATGGAGTGAGATGACTAGGGAGTTCATTAAAAAGTTCTTCCCTATTCATAAAACAAATATGTTGAGGCGCCTAATCATGAATTTTGCTTAAAAAGAGGATGAGACCTTCTTCCAATGTTGGGAGAGGTTCAAAGACTTATTAAACATATGCCCACATCATGGCTATGAAATTTGGCGGGTAATAAGCTTTTTCTATGAAGGACTGACTTCGCCCATGCGCCAATTCTTAGAGATGATGTGCAATGGAGAATTCATGGATAAGAAAGCCGAGGAAGCATGGAACTACTTTGATATCTTAGCCGAGAATGCACAATCTTGGAATACAACTAAACCAGCAAATCTCAAGATAAGCCAACAAAGAGAAAATGGAGGAATCTATGTCCTCTCCGAAGAAGACAACATAAGTGCACGTGTAGCTAGCCTCACAAGAAAAGTTGAGGCCATGGAATTAGGAAAGGGGGAAAAGACTAAGGAAATTGAGAATATTTGTGGCATTTGTTGCGGTAACCAACATGCAACACAAGATTATCCTACAATCTCTGCGTTTCAAGAAGTTTTACAAGAACAATCAAATGCCATAAATAATTATCAACGACCATTTAGTAATCCAAACCTGAACACGTATAATTTTGGTTGGAAGAACCATCCCAACTTCAGTTGGAGGAATGGGTCATCAGAGAATGCAAACAATAACCTAAAAGCTACGCTTGAGAAAATATTAGGTACATTTGTCTCGGCCCAGGCTGAGTACAACAAGAATAATTATCACAAAATCGATGGGTTCATGCAAGAACAATTAAAATTCAATCAGAATTTATCTCAAGCCATCAATGATTTGAAAACTTCAATGGCTAGAGTTGAATAATGGCTAGAGTTGAATCTCATCTTAGTGTTAGGGAGAAAGGCACACTTCCTGCCCAACCTCTTCCTAACCCAAGAACCCAATTTGAGATACAAAACCTCAACCCATCCTCCCAAAATACAGAGAATGTTCAAGCTATCACCACTTTGAGGAGTGACAAAACAAGTAATAAATCCAATCCGGTGAAGGCCCCAAAGCCTAATGATCCGAAAATTACCAATAAAGATTATATCTCGAACAACACTCCACATGAGAAAGAACCAGAAAGGCAATACAAGTCAGTTGCCCCGTTTCCCCGAAGGTTGATTTCACCCAAACCTTTAGATAAAAATCTGAAAATCTTAGAGGTTTTTAAGCAAGTGAAGGTCAACATTCTGTTGTTGCATGCAATAAAACAAATACCGTCATATGTCAAATTTCTGAAGGAATTATATACAGTTAAAAGGAAGCACAATGTACACAATAAAATACTTCTGACTAAGAATTTGAGCACCATCATAAGACAATAGGTTCCCTAAAAATATAAGGATCTGGGAAGTCCTACCATCTCATGCATCATAGGTGATTACCGGATCAAACAAGCATTACTCGATCTCGGGGCAAGTGTTAACCTCATCCCATGCTCGGTCTATGAACAACTTGGGTTAGGTGAATTAAAATCTACCAAAACCACACTTCAACTCGCTAATAGATCTATTCGTATACTGAAAGGGATGATTGAAGATGTCCTTATCCAAGTCGATAAATTCTACTATCCAGTGGATTTTATTATCTTGGATACACATCCTGTGATGGGAACCGGTGCTTACATTCCTGTCATACTTAGCCGCCCTTTCTTAGCCACTTCAAATTCAATTATCAATTGTAGAAACAGGATGGTACAAATGTCCTTCAGAAATATGACACTCGAGCTGAATATTTTTTATTTATGCAAACAACCACGGGATGTTGATGATGAGGTCCACGAAATAAATCTGATTGAATCATTCGTGGAAGACACATCCCTCTTGACATTCTATTCCGATCACTTGGAGGCATGCTTGGCCCACTCTTATAAGATTGATGATGACATCATAAGAGAGATGGATGCCATTTTGGATTTTATGCCGGTACTTGATAATAAAATATGGAAGGCACCATTTGAGCCTTTGCCCTTAAGCGAGAACAAGCCGCTTCCATCCAATATCAAAGCACCGAAGCTCGACCTAAAACCATTACCCATTGATTTAAAATATGTTTATTTAGGTCGAGATGAGACATATCCGGTGGTGATCTTTTCCCACTTGGATGAGAAACAAGAGAGTAGGCTGATAGCCACTCTAATAGAGCATACAAGCTCCATTGGATGGTCAATTGCAGATCTCAAAGGCATAGACCCCCTGATTTGTACTCATCGCATACACCTTGAGGAGAATGCGAAGACATCTAGGCAACCACAAAGACGCCTCAATCCAAACATGAAGGAGGTGGTTAAGGCCGAGGTGTTGAAACTATTGGATGTGGGTATCATTTACCCAATATCCGATAGTCAATGGGTGAGTCCAACTCAAGTGGTGATTAAGAGATCCTGAATAACCGTTGTAGCCAATGCCAACAATGAACTCGTGCCAACCAGAGTCACTACCGGTTGGAGAATGTGCATTGACTACAGGAAGCTAAACACAGTTATGAGGAAAAACCACTTCCCCTTACCATTTGTTGATCAAATTTTAGAAAGGTTGGTGGGTCATTCCCACTTTTGCTTCCTTGATGGATATTCATGGTATAACCAAATAGAGATCGCCCTAGAGGGCCAAAAGAGGACAACATTCACATGTCCATTCGGCACTTTTGCCTATCGAAGGATGCCGTTTGGACTATGTAATGCCCTTGCCACTTTTCAGTGTTGCATGTTGAGTATTTTTTCTGATATGGTGGGGATGATTCTTGAAGTCTTCATGGATGATTTCTCGGTATTTGGTTGTAACTTGGATGAGTGCCTTATGCACTTAAAATTGTTTTAAAAAGATGTGAAGAAAAGAACCTTGTGTTGAATTGGAAGAAATGCCATTTCATGGTTCAAAAAGGAATTGTCCTTGGTCACATCATCTCACAAAATGGAATCGAGGTGGAAAGGCTAAAATCAATCTTATCTCTAACCTTCCACCACCCAAGAGCATATGAGATGTGAGGTCCTTTCTAGGACACGTCGGATTCTATAGACGGTTCATAAAGGACTTTAGTTCACTCTCTCGTCCTTTATATAACCTCCTTTAAAAGGAAAACTCATTCGAGTGGAATGAGGATTTTCAAAATGCCTTTGTAAAACTTAAAGGTATGTTGACATGTGCTCCCATAATGCAACCACCTGATTGGAGTCTTCCTTTTGAAATCATGTGTGATGCGAGCGACTACGCTATTGGGGTTGTGTTAGGCCAAAGAAAAGAGAAGAAGCCATGTGTCATATATTATGCAAGTAGAACCTTAAACTCGGCTCAAGAAAACTACACTACTATAGAAAAAGAACTTTTAACTGTAGTTTTTGCTTTAGACAAGTTTAGGTCCTACTTGATTGGATCCAAGATTATCATATTCACCGACCGTGCCATGCTTAAGTACCTTCTCTCTAAGAAGGATGATAAGCCACGCTTGTTAAGATGGATCCTCCTACTCCAAGAATTTAACATAGAAATATGCGATAAGAAAGGAGTAGAAAATGTAGTGGCTAACCATCTCTCTAGACTTGTTCTCACCGATTCCCCTGAGACGACCGCGATCAATGACATGTTCCTTGATGAACAACTTTTTAAAGTCTCCCAATTGCCATGGTATGCAAACATTGCTAACTATCTTGCTACAGGTACAATTCCAACACATTAGAACAGCAAGATAAGGATACGTTTTTCAACGAGGTAAGAAAATTCTTGTGGGACGACCCGTACTTATTTAGGTATTGTCCCGATCAAATTATAAGGAGATGTGTGCCGAATGATGACCAACATAGTATCATCTCCTTTTGTCATTCTCAGGTGTGTGGTGGTCACTTTTCGGCTAAGAAGACCACAGCCAAAATTCTGCAATTTGGGTTTTATTGGCCCACCATGTTCAAAGATACCCATGAGTTTTGTAAAACGTGTGAGCCTTGTCAAAAATTGGGAGGAATATCCAGTAGAAATATGATACCACTCAATCCCATCTTACCAATTGAAATTTTTTAGTGTTGGGCATCAATTTCATAGGTCCATTCCCATCTTCTTTTGGAAATTTATATATTTTGCTTGCCATCGATTATGTTACAAAATGGGTCGAGGTTTTTCCATGCCAGAACAATGACCATAAAACAGTTATTCGTTTCTTAAAAGAAAATATAATTTTCCGGTTTGGAACACCTCGAGTCATTATAAGCGATGGAGGATCTCATTTTTGTAACTGCTCGTTTGAAGCTTTAATGAAGAAATATGGCGTAAATCACAAGGTGAGCACTCCCTATCACCCACAAACAAATGTACAAGCTGAGATATCCAACAAGAAAATTAAACATATTTTGGAGAAAACAGTGAACCCCGATCGTAAAGACTGGTCGCTTTGACTTACCGATGCACTCTGGGCTTACCGTACCGCTTTCAAGACCCTCATTGGAATGTCTCCCTATAGACTTGTCTATGTGAAAGCTTGTCACTTGCCCGTGGAGTTGGAACATAGGGCATATTGGGCGATAAAGAAGATGAATTTTGATTCTGACAAAGCAAGATCGTTGAGCAAACTTCAATTGAATGAACTTAAGGAACTCCGGAACGAGGCATATGAAAATGTGAGAATTTACAAGGACAAGACGAAGGTGTTCCATGATAAGAACATCCTTCGTAAGACCTTCACGATTAATCAAAAGGTCCTTATGTATAATTCTCGGCTGCATTTATTTTCGGAGAAATTGAAGTCTCGATGGACCGGTCCTTTCATTGTGAAAACTGTTTATCCATATGGGACTATCGAGTTGTTAAATCCAAGGGTCGGTAATATCTTTAAAGCGAATGGTCAGCGATTAAAGCCGTTCTTCCTTCAGAAGGTATGTCCACACCTCTGACTGATCCTGTGTATCAAGATATTTGATCTCCTAGTCTGATGGAGGTATAGAGTAGTTAGGATTAAGATTTTGTTGCTTTTGGTTTGCTTTTTCATAAGTTTGTTAGAAGGAAGTAGAATTTCAGTTTTTGTTCTCTAAGGTACTCTCATTCCTCACTTCTTTTAGTTTATAATTGCTCTCACATTTTGCTCATTGCATATCTTTTACATTGAGGACAATGCAAGATTTGGTTGGGGGTGTGGGATTACTAGGATGAATCTAGTGTTTTGTAACATCTCAAGCAATATGAAGAACATTTTTCAACATTTTCATATTTTTTTTCTACAAATTCAAAACTCCATTAGAAAACTTTGTTTCTATGCATTCGGGACGGTGTAAGTATAAGAAAAAAGAGAGGCGAAGTGAGTGATGTTGAATACTTTGAACAATCTCTGAGGTACTAGTCTTGTATGTGAATTCCCCTATTTTTATGATTGATAGAAATTTTGAACACATTTATACCTAGTTCACATTACACGATTTTCGTGCTTTGAAAGGATTATTAGAATTGTGGATTAGCTAGGTTTGGATTTGAGGTGTTGAGGAACTAAGTCGGGGTACTTTGTCCATCCTTGTTCATGGGAAAATAACGAAAGATACAAATTTCTAAAAATCCTATCTAATGAATGTGAAAAGGAAAGGAAGGATGAAAATATGGGAATGATTGAAAATATGGTGAAAAATTCCGAAAAGGGCTACCTATTACCAATCGGGGGATGGTCTACCCATAACCAAGGTCGGAAATGGGAAGTAGTGTGAAAGCTGTCGGAAGGACGGTAAGGCAAATTCCTGTCAAAGGCTTGTTATTGATCTGTACATCTTGAAATCCATACCTTTGCTGATTTATGAATAAGATAATCTTGAATTCCCATGAGATGAGCATCCACTGAGCACACTAGGTTAAATTGTTGAATCTTTCTACTTATCAATTAATCAGCGGGAATTTCATATGAGCACTTGTTATATTTTGAGAAGCTTAAGGTTTCAATTTCCATCACTAAGTGTTTCTGATTTTTGCACTTGCATACCTTTGAGTGTATAGAAGCATAGTTTCTAAAGGAGAGTTGGGTTTTGAAGAAATGAATTATTTCATGCATGTTTTGCTCGGACTACAAAAATGCTGGTTGGGGGGTGTGTTGAGCACTAAAATGTCCATCGGGTGCTTGGCCACAACCTGTCTGGGCGCCCAACTAGTGTTAAAAATGTCCAGCAAGCACAGACCATCCTGGACTAAATATCGAGTGCCTGACCATGTGACCACCGGGCGCCTGACCAGGTCAAAATCTGTCTAGTGACCAAAACATCTTTCTGGACTGGATTACAGGTGCCCGACCACAAGTCCACCGGGCGCCCGACCCTGCACGAATCTGCCCGTTATTTGACCGTTGGGAGAAACTTTATAAAAGCCGGGGGTTCATTTTTAGGACCAAGAGAGGGGATTTTGAGGAGATAGAAGCCACCATTGCTAAAGACCATTAGAGACTCTATTCCAAACCCATAGCAAGTCATACTCCTTGTGTTTCATCACAAGCTTGGGCCATTTAATGGCAATATAAGAATCAACTTGTTCCCTCTTGATTCCTAGGAGTTTAGACACCTTGATCATAATTAAATCCCTTGTCTAAACACCACCTAAGAGTCCAAATAGGTGTATCCCTTTAGGAAACCCATTTTCTATAATTTTTAGAGGTTTCACCATTCCCTAGCACCTTGGGCATCTCCAATGGAGCATCATATGCAAGGGAGCTGATCTTGGAGCTAAAGCCTTGGCAAAGCAATAGCTTCAAAGATCGGAGGAGCACATGGGGAGATGATTCAAGCACCGGAAAGTAAGAAGAAGCAACCCGAAGCGGCGCTACAAAGGGGTTCAATCCTACAAGTAAGGCTGTCTTTGTTTAGAGTCCATCCATTTAATTCGCTATATGAGTTGAGTGTAGAGTTTGTTTGTCAAACTCAAATTAGGGTCCTTTGGCGATCCTTGGCTTGTTTGTTGAGCCTAAAACTCTAGGGACATTAATCATTCCTTGGCCTGTTTGTCAGCCTAAAGACTAGGGGTTGTTTGGCACTCCTTGGCTCATTTGTCGGGCCTAAATTTCGGGACGTTTGCCATTCCTTGACACGTTTGGCGGGCCTAAACAAGTCTCCAAGGAGAGCCACCAACACAGGTGTGAACGTGTAGGTTAGGAGGAGCCTGTAAACTCCCCGGTTGAGTGGATCCGAATTAAAACACCTTGATTGAGAGGAACCAAATTTAAACTCCCTAGTGAATGTCGGTGTGCTCGAAGGGGTTGAGTACTTGAACTGGGATTGGAGTAGACAAGTATTCGAACCACTATACATCGTTGTGTTTGTGATTGTATTGGAGCACATTTCTCATTGTGTATTGTGTTTAAGTGTTTAATTATGAATGCATAATTAGGAATGTATGCTAGGCACTTGATAGGCACATCCACGCACACAAGATGTACTTTCACTCCTCATATAGACTTGTGCTCTTATTGATCCATCCTCTAAGGTCTACTTGTGTTGCTTAGACTAAATTGTTAGTTGTCTTAATCATTTGCTAGTCTATTGATTGGACCCACTTAAGCTTGGAAGCTGAAGTGTTTTTGCTTACTTAGTTTAATTTGTTAAAATTATTAAGTAGGGAAAAATAATTTCAAAAGGTCCTAATTACCCCCCCCACCCCCCCTCCCCCCCTCTAGGACTTAACCATAATTCTAGTTGCTCCTTAAGCTTTCGCATGTGTATGCGTAGGGTGTCGTGTCAGACCACCCGACGTAATTTCAATTGGTATCAAAACGGGTTGCTCTTTAAGGACCTAACCGTCTAGAGTGAGATCCAATACCCAAGCACTAGCATTATGTCTACCCGAGATGGGAATACTATCACTCATCCACCATACTTTGACGGATCTAACTACGCCTATTGGAAGGCTAAAATCAGGATTTTTCTCCAATCCATTGACCGATACGTATGAGCAGCGACATTAAATGGATATTCCTTGCTCACAGAACAAGTGGAGGTTGATGGTAAGATCATTATCATTCCCAAAGATGATGAGAAATGGAATGACAATGAGAGAGCTCAATATTTGGCAAATGCCAAAGCTCTCAATGCAATTTGTTGTGCGGTTTTTTCGGAAGAATGTAAGTGCATTCTCACATGCGCAACTGTAAAAGAAGCGTGGGATATATTTAAGGTAACCCACGAGGGAAGTAGCACAGTAAGACGCTCAAAGCTTCAGCTCTTAACCACCAAACTTGAAAACATTAGGATGGAAGAGACTGAAACCTTCATGGAGTTTTATACAAAACTTTCTGATATTTGCAACTCCATGTTTGCCTTGGGGGAACGAGTTCCAAAAGGAAGGATTTGTAGAAAAAATACTTAGGTCTCTCCCGGAAAGATTCGGCACCAAGGTAGTGGCCTTAAAGGAGTGTAGAGACATAGATAACATGAAAATAGAAGAACTTATAAGTTCCCTATAAACTCATGAACTACACTTTATGGGCCCCTCTAAGAATAAAGACGTCGCATTGAAATTTTCACATAGAAACTCACATAAGCAAAAGACAATTAAGAGTGAGTCGTCTGAAGATAGTGATGATGAGGATGATGATCTTAATAAAAGATTTAAGAGATTCCTTAAATTTGATAGAGGGAGTAGCATGACGAGAAGGATAAGAAGGGTGATAAACATAAAAGGAAATCATCCAAAACTTCATTCGTCCGATGTTACGGTTGCTGTCAACGTGGCCATATTGCCCCGGATTGTCCGAAAACGCCTAAATCGAAAGGTAAAAAGGCCATGGTAACCACGTGTGATGATACGGAGGATTTAAAATCTGAATCTAGTGACTCCAATAGTGATGAGAGCCAAAATATATTGAGAGCTCTCATGGCTTCCACCACTACCTCTCTTCCCCCTAATCTAAGAGAGGATCACGACCGCTTTCCCTTCTAAAGAAGGAGTTTCCAACCCCTCACCACATGCTACATTTTATGAGGGTGTTGTGGAAATTTGTTACCCTTAGGCTAATCAAATTAAACATAGTTAGTAAGGGTAGCTAGAAATACTTCAATAGGAAAATCTAAGGATTTTAGCCTCATTTCTGTGTGTATAGGCAGATCAGAGGATTCAAGCCTCATTAGCCCAAATTTTGATAATTTAGCCTTGCTTTTATTTGACATATTTGCTGTTAGATTATCATCCTACTTAGATTAGCTAATCTTGCTAAATTTTATGCTTAATTGTATGCTAATCTTTGCTTAGGTTTGGTCATGATGTACATCATTTGGGGAGGTTGGTTGATTGGGCTATAAACCATTTGTGCTTTCATTGCAAATGTATATCATTGACCAATTATGCATGATTAACTATGCTTAGATAGTTTCATTTTCTTGCTAATCATGTTCCTTAACATGCTCCATGTTTTAAAGTTCACGCATCCTATACTCTCCTTGTTAACATGTGCTTATAGTTATAACTGCAACATATTATCTTCTCTTACCTTAACCTTAACTGATGTATCATTAAGGGGGAGAGAATAGTTTGTCAATTGTTGACAAAAAGGGGGAGAAAGATTAAGTCCCACCAAAACTAGTTTGCTATGTTTTGTGATACAAGGATTGACAGGTTATGGGGGAGCAAACTAAAGAGGAGCTGCTTAGTTAAGCATGTCAAGAGTCCTGTATCAATGTAATCTCTTATTCATGTACTTTGTTTTGGTAGGTTAGGTTTTTGTAAGTAATTGACAAAGGGGGAGATTATTAGTGCACTTTTCTATATCATACTAGTGCACCTTGTTTGTCAATTACTTAGGTTAGTGTGTCTAGTACGGTTGAGCTTAATGAAGACGAAGACCGAAGACTTATGACGGACCAACTGCATCAAGAAAGAAGAAATAGGTAAAAATGATGCCTTGGTGAGCCTTAAGCTTGGACCTATCCAAAACCATAAACCTCTAGATGACCATGACCAATAGGCATACCCGTAGTCATCTTAGATTGGCCTTAGGTGTCCCAAAAGACCACAAAAAGAACGGGCAAAAGGTTGCATGTTCTGCTGCAAAACATAAACAAAAAAACAATAGAAAAACAAGCTTGGCCTGGCGCCCAACCTAAGGAAAATCATTCTGAGTTGGCAAGAAAATCAGAGGGCCATCGGGCACCCGACCACAACCTGTCCGGGCGCCCGACCAGTGTTAAAAATGTCCATTAAGCACAAACCATACCTGAACTGAATATCAGGCGCCCGACCATGTGACCACCGGGCGCTCGACCAGGTCAGATTTTTTTATCTAGTGACGAAAACATCTTTCTGGACTGGATTTCGGGAACACGACCACAACTTCACCGGGTGCCCGACCCTGCGCGAATCTGCCCGTTATTTGACCGTTGGGAAAAACTTTATAAAAGCGGGGGATTCATTTTTAGGACCAACAGAGGGGATTTTGAGGAGATAGAAGCCACCATTGCTAAAGACCATTAGAGGCTCTATTCCAAATCCATAGCAAGTCATTCTCCTTGTGTTTCGTCACAAGCTTGGGCCATTCAATGACAATATGAGAATGGACTTGTTCCCTCTTGATTTCCAAAAGTTTAGACACCTTGATCATAGTTAAATCCCTTGTCTAAACACCACCTAGGAGTCCAAATAGGTGTATCCCTCTAGGAAACTCATTTCCTATCATTTGTAGAGGTTTCACCATTTCCTAGCACCTTGGGTATCTCTAATAGAGCATCACATGCAAGGGAGCTGATCTTGGAGCTGAAGCCTTGGCAAAGCAGCAGGCGTCAAAGATCGGGGGAGCACAAGTGGAGCTAATTCAAGCACGAGAGAGCAAGAAGAAGCAACCCGAATCAGCGCTACAAAAGAGTTCAATCCGACAAGTAAGGTTGTCTTTGTTTAGAGTCCATCCACTCAATTCCCTATAGGAGTTGAGTGTAGAGTTTGTTTGTCGAACTCAAACTAGGGTCCTTTGGCGATCCTTGGCTTGTTTGTTGAGCCTAAAACTCTAGGGACGTTAGCCGTTCCTTGGCCTATTTGTCGGCCTAAAGACTAGGGGTTGTTTAGCACTCCTTGGCTCGTTTGTCGGGCCTAAATTCAGGGATGTTTGTTGTTCATTGGCACATTTGGTGGGCCTAAACAAGTCTCCAAGGAGAGCCACCAACACGGGTGTGAACGTGTAGGTTGGAAGGAACCTGTAAACTCCCCGGTTGAGTGGATCCGAATTAAAATACCTTGGTTGGGAAGAACTAGATTTAAACTCCTTAGTGAATGCTGGTGTGCTCAAAGGGGTTGAGTACTTGAACCGAGAGTGGAGTAGACAAGTAGTCGAACCACCATACATCATTGTGTTTATGATTGTATCGGAGTACATTTCTCATTATGTATTGTGTTTAAGTGTTTAATTATGAATGCATAATTAGGAATGTATGCTAGGCACTTGATAGGCACATCCGCACACACAAGATGTACTTTCACTCCTCATGTAGACTTGTGCGCTTATTGATCCATCCTCTAAGGTCTACTTGTGTTGCTTAGACTAGATTGTTAATTATCTTAATCATTTACTAGTCTATTGATTGGACCCACTTAGGCTTGGAAGCCGAAGTGTTCTTGCTTAGTTAGTTTAATTTGTTAAAACTATTAAGTAGGCGGAAAGAATTTCAAAAGGTCCTAATTACACACCCCCCCCCCCCCCCCCCCCCCCCCCAGGACTTATCTATAATTCTAATTGCTCCTTATGCTTCCGCACGCGTATGCGTAGGGTGTTGTGTTAGACTACCGGACATAATTTCATATTAGACCTACAACTAATGCTACTATTCCTCCTCAAGGGCCTCCCCTTCCTCAAAACACTGTTCCTTATATGATGCCACCATAAGCACTGAGGAAGGTTACGCTTGAGGACACAATACAAGCATTCATGCATGTCCAATCTCAAATCAATCAAAGTACTATACAAATGTTCCAAAAGTTGAAAACATCTTTTAAGAGGATAGATTCATGAATGAATGTTAGGGAAGTGACTTTTTCAGCCCATCCTCACCCTAACTCAAAGGCACAATGTGAAGTAAGTGACCCATTCCTCCTAACCAAAATATTGAGCAAGCTAAGTCCATTACCATTCTTAGAAGTGGAAAATGATCAATAAAATCATTCTAACGAGGGTTGAAAAACCTAAGGACTTGGAAAAGCATAAGAATGATGATGAACTAAGTGTTGCCCCTCAAGAGAAGGAACACGAGTGTGAGTACAAGACGGTGGCTTTATTCCCCTAAAGGTTGATATCACTAAAACCTCAAGCCAACACTCAAGATATCTTAGAGGTTTTCAAACAAGTCAAAATAAACATTCCCTTGCTAGATGTCATAAAACAAATCCCTTCATGTGCCAAGTTTCTAAAAGACCTTTATACAATCAAGAGAAGGCACAATGTGCAACAAAAGGTCTTTCTTAATGAACAAGTGAGTGCCATCATAAACCAAAAGGCCCTCCAAAAATACAAGGATCTGGTTACCCCACTATCTCATGCATCATAGGTGATTACTGAATTTAACAAGTGCTCTTAGATTTGGGGGCGTGCGTGAATCTTATACCCTACTCGGTATACGAGCAATTGGGTCTTGGTGAATTATAACTCACCAAGTTCACTTTACAATTGGCTGATCGATCCATTCGAATATCGAGAGGGGTAGTTAAGGATGTGTTGGTCCAAGTTGATAAATCCTACTATCCAGTGATTTTATCATCTTGGACACACAACCGGTGATGGATGTGAGCACTCAAATACCGATAATTCTAGGATAACCGTACTTAGCTACATCAAACGTCATCATTAATTGTTGGAATAGAATAATGAAATTGTTTTTTGGAAACATGACATTAGAGCTCCTTGTTTTTCATATGTGCGAAAGGCAAGGGGGATAGTGATGATGCCCACAAAATAAACATGATCGATTCAATTATGGAAGAGGAACTCCTTCAAACTAAATTCTCTAATTCCTTAGAGGCATGCTTAGCTCACTTCATGGATTTCGATAATCACATGATTTTAGATGTTGTGAATGCCTTGCTGAATTCTACGCCGATAGTTGAAACTAAATATTTTCCCTCAATTATGCATTAATTTTATGGACATAGATAAGTTAATTTATACTAATTATATATGTTTTCTATGTATAGGTCCTATGTAAAATTTAAAGAAGATTCAAATATGGAGAATATGAGGATTGAAAAAAAGTCTTGTGATTGTGGTTACATGGGATGCTTTTGATTTTTTGAAATTGATTGCTAGAGTTTATAATAGCTCTAATCCATAAAATTCTTAGGTTCATCATGATTTTCAGGATACGATGAATGCTTCGTAACTTCTATAGGTTAGGTACTCTATTCTTCAAGTTAGAACCATTCAATTTGAGTTCATATCCTTGTTTGGCGTTTGAATTATAATTTAACTGAATTCATCTTCCGATTTGATAGAATAGGACTTCGATTCCAATTGAGTTGTTGACTTGAATTGATGAACTTATCATTATGGATTGATTATAAGTGGATGCTTGGAAACCCTAGTGTTAGTTATTATTGATTTCTTCAAAACCTTAGTTTATAGTTCATGTTCCAAATTCACTAACTCTTATTTGCATCCTATTTTAGTTGTGTTTTGAGTTGTTACCATTATAAATCATTGAGGAACGATCTTGTATTTACTAATTATTACTACATCGCGGCCCTTAACTTGGGGCTTGTGAACACCATACACATGCTATGATTTTGGGCTGAGATCAAAGGTGTCATTGCGAATGTGTTTAGGATTTTGTTATGAGATCTTGACTCAATTCTATTGTTACAAGCTTGGCCACACCACCTAGTGCGATTGTGGGATGTAGATTGGTTTCCTAGTGGGCATGGGAGCATTTTCTCAATTCCACATTCATTATGATGGGTGCATGATTAGGTTCCATATTACCTTATGAGGCATATATTATGGGGCACCACTTGTACATGGCACTTCTTGGTGAACGCCATTGTTAATGAATGTAGAATATGAATAATTCCATGTGTATAGTGTGAGCTGTACACAATGGCTTCACAAACTCTAGAAAGTATCCTATAGATGTGTGACTCTGTACACTAAAAAGGACAAGATAGTACCTCCGATGTATATTGGATTGCATTTTATTATAGTTTAACACTTTAAAACTATGAATGGATTGATATTATGTGGCATTGTTATGTTACCATATATTGGGTTATGTAGTGGGAATTGTTGGGTCATGATGGGGCATGACTTAACAGACACCATGTCTATATGCCTAAAAGGAATGCCTTGGCACAAGATGGTAGGGATAGCCACATGAATTAATCTAAGCTATTATTTTGGTTATGTAATTAAAATGATCTAGATGGGTTATTTAAAATTATGACCTCAAAGAAATTAGTTGGCAGGAACTTTATAAACTAGTCCTAAAAACTAAAACTGGTACTCACCTTAAAGAAAGTATTGTATGTTATCCCTGAGCCTACATGTATTTCCCCTGATCCTAAAAACAACAAAGAAACTCCAATTAACTCTACTAAATTTACTAAGTGGGAAAAAGACAAAAAAGTGACCAAAATGTACATATTGGCCTCTTTTGTTTATGTGCTCCCCAACCAATTTTCGAACATAGTGAATGCTAACAACATCTACCTTTGCGGAAAAGGGAATGTTCGAATCTTAGGTCCTTGCCCAGATCTAAGCCCTTAAGAGAAAATTGTTCAATATAAAACTCAGGAAGAGCCTCGCAGCCATTTTGGATCCCCCCCCCCCTAGGATATGTGCCTTTTTACCCAAGGAGTGCATACCTATGTTACCGCATCTAGTAGCCATGCTAACATTATATCAATGCACCTTCATCGGCTTCTCTCAATGCTCATTGTTGTCTCCTTATGTACTTGTTGAGCTCTAAAATGTGCATATTCTAACCCCAATTCATCACTCATTATGCATGGTTTCGATGTTTAAAGTACCCATCTAATGCATGCTTTTGTGTTTGTAGGAATGAGAGAGATGCTTCACTAATTTGATGTTAAAAGACCTTCCTAATACATGTTGAAGACCATTAGAAGATGAGCCAAAAGGTGGAGAGAAGAAACAAGGAGAGAAGAGAAGAAAGAAAGAGAGAAACATGGAATCAGACAGGTTAGACTTGTCATGACCGGTTGGCCAAATGCCCACGACCGGTCTGACCGGTCGGATTTCATTAATGGAGTGTTGGAGCTTGCTGGACCAAAACCAAATGGGTAAGACCGGTTGTGACCGGTCGTCACTACAGTGCCCGACCTGTCTCCAGACAGGTCGCTACAATGCATGACTTGTCGGCTAGTATCCAAACTGCGTAAGGACTCTGTGGTTTCTCAAAAATTCCAAGGCGGTGCTTCATTTTTCCTATAAAAGGACACCTCCACACTCATCTAAACTCATCCTAGAGGGTTCTACAATCGTTGGAGGTGGAGATGATCAAAGTGGAGAGTCTACAACTCCTCCGATTAGGGTTTTTCTAGTTTTTCTCATATTTTTAGTAGTTTTTCTTTTGAGTTTTAGTTCAATCTTCTTAATGGTTGGCTAAACCTCTTAGTTAGGGCTAAGAGGTGAAGCTTATACTCATTTACAATGCTTAGTGTGATTTAATTCAAGTATTTTTTAATTTAATGAAGACCAATTCTAATTCTAGTTTGAAATAAAGTTGGTATTTTTAGTTTAATCTTCTATCTTTTATGATTTTGCTTACATGGAATGTTTTGATTTACTGAGATTGATCAATGAGGTGTTATTGATAGGATTTTGGGTTGTAGAGATCTTAAATTCATCATGATGTGGTGAATGGTAGATGATCTTACAAACCAAGTTTCTTAAGTGCTTATTTAGAACTAAATTAGAAGAAGTTCTTATCTTTTGATTTGATCTGAGGTGGGTGTTTTATGTATTGATATTGGTTTGATTGAAGTTCAATTTATTCTTCTAAATCAAGTTTAGTGACAAGACTTAAGGAAGAATCATGAATGTGATCTCACTTGTTTTGTGAAGAAATTGGCTGTGTGATCGGAAACATCCAATGCCTTAGTTTTTATGAGAGAACCATATTAGTAGATGATTCATCCATGTTAGATGTATTATGAGGATTTGATTACTCCATATTCCGATTGGATAGGGATAGAACTTCGATTCCAATTGAGTTATTAGCTTGAATGGTTGAATTGGCATTGTGAATGATTATAAGTGGATCCATGACACTCTAGTGTTTAATTTCCTGATTTAATTTTAAAAGTAGTTAGTTTTATGTTCTTAAAATTCATCCTTTAATAAAAATTTAAATTTAGTCCATCCTAGTTATATAATTTAGAATTGTTACGACAATCCCTGAGGATGAGCTCGATCTCACGATCGAATTATTACTACATCATAGTCTTGTACTTGAGGTGAGAGAACAATACTTCTTTCCACTTTATCCATGAGATAAAGATTTCCATATTGCTATGATGCCTGTCTTAGGTCGTGGGTTGTTGCTCTTGTCTAGCCCTCCATTGGTGGTTTTTTTATTCCTTTCCTCTTTTTTTCCCTTTTTTCTTTAGTCTTTTCTTTATTTTCTTTTTCCCTTGAGCCCGAGGCGTGGGCTATTTCATTTTCTCTTTCTTAAGGTTTGTTGAGCTCTAAATTGTCCATATTCTAACCCCAATTCATCACACATTATGCATGATTTACATGTTTAAATACTAATCTAATACATGTTTTTGTGTGTGTAGGAATGCGAGAGAGATTTCACTTACATGATGGTTAAAAGACTCACTTTGCATGCCTTGGAGATGAATGGAAGAAAGGATAAGAGGTGGAAGAAAGATGCAATGGAGATGGAGAAAGAGAAAAGCTAAAAGTCACATTTTACAGACCGACCGGCCGGCCAGCCAAACCCTCCAGAAATCACATATTTACTAGAACTATTTTTATATAGTCAGACCCCTTGACCGACCGGCCAGATGGACTGGCTGGTCGGCTGACAGGTTGGTCTTTGTATTGAAACGTCCAGAATACTTTGTATGTTTGAAGAAGGATGGAGCTATAAATGTCCTAGAGGGGGGGTGAATGGGATAACTCAATTTAATTCTACCTCTTGCAATCTTAAAATAAATCAGAGTATTAATCACAAGATTAGCAAGAATAAATATGGAACTAACCAATCTGAAAGCAAATAAGCAAATAGAGAGCAATATGAAAATCTTGGATTAAATCGTAGGACAACCTTTCACTTAGAAATTAAGTAGTACAACCTTTCACTTAGCAAACTAAGTAGGACAACTTTATATCACTTAAAAATCTAAGTAGGACAACCTTATGTCACAATTTAAGGTTTTACAAACAATCAGGTATATAAAAAGATAAAAAATAAAACAATCACCACGACACAGAGAGTTATAGTGGTTCGGTGTTAAACAACTTGCACATACTCCACTTCCAAAATTACTACTCCTTGTAATTTTGGTTTTCCACTATATAAATGTTTTCACAGGTTCACCTTTAAAACTTGATACAGAGATTGTGATTTTTACAGGCTTATCATAACAAAACCTTAAATGATTTTCACAGGCTAATCACTTACCTTAAGTGATTTTCATAGGCTAATCACTAACAACTTGATTTGATATTTTTACAGGCTATCTCAAATAAAACCCAAAGTATGGAAAGATATTATTGTTCTTCTTGTAGAAGATGATGAAGCTTAGCAGAGATGAAGTTTCAATGGTGCAGCGATCCGATCTTTATAGAAGATAAACCAATATAGCTCGAACAAGATGGATCTAGAAATTTCTAAAAAGAGTTTTCATAAAAGCTGCAATTTCAGTTCTCTTATCTCTAGTATGAGAATGATCTTCTTTTTATACAATCAAATTAAATGAGAAGAGAACTGAAATAGCTATAAAATAAGCTAAGAATTAAGAATAGATATCTAGACTATAATGAAGGGCTTTTTCACCAGAAAGATAGTATTTTTGTACTTTTCTTGATGAAAAAATAGAGAGAAGAAAGCCCTATTTATAGCAAAAAAGTTAGGTCTTCAGCTTACCTAGGTTTGCCTTCGGCTGACCTAAGATTGAATCGTTTTATCCCAACAGCTATCAGATTTCATGAGATAAAAATTTGTTCAAACTTAGTTGACCTGAGTATCGGTTCGGCTAGCCCGAGTGAGCTTCGGTTGACCCAAGTTCCAAGTCCAAAAAACAATTTCGAATCTGGAAACTTGACCGAAGTTTCTTGGGCTGACCGAAGCCTGTTCGGCTGGCTGAACACAGGGTCGGGCTGACTGAACATGTAATAACCCAAGTTTTCGAAATAAGTAAAGTAACAAATTAATTAATTTTTTTAATTTATGTGAATTATTATATTGATAAATTAATAATAAATCAATTGTAGGGAATTCATGTAGGATCCCTTTATTAAAGTCGCTCAAAATAAACCCTAGAACAACGTAGAAGTGTCAGATTTCATAAAAATCACAAATTTACAATAATTACGAGAATGCCATTGGTTAAACTTAAGTTATATAGACGATTTTAAGTATACCAGTTTTTGACGATCCGTTTCATGCAAAACTTCATATAATAGCTTAGAGACCTAATCTAACCGTACACGTCAAATTTCAGCCCTCTAATCATCCTACAAGTACCCTAATCAGAAATCGGGCCATAAGTGGGCCATCTAACTTCATGTTTGCCTCATTTTTGGTGTCATGCCTTAAAATCATGTAGCCTAACCGATGAGTGGTGTGACTTTTACACATACATCACGATGGGACCCACGTGCATTACATGCACGTTAAACCACACGGTCAACGCGCGTTGACCGTGTGCATAACGAAGGCGCGGCGTCTTCTTCGTCCGCTGCTGCGACAGCAGCGTCCGCTGTCCGCAGGATGGTCCACACTGTCCATCACGGTGGACCCCATCTAGAGATCTATTCCATCCATTAGGTAGCCGCGTCTTGGGTTTACTAAGGGGAGAATTTACTTTGGTAATTAGAAGCCAGAGTGGACCGCACAATCCGTTTATACCCGGAACTAAACGAAATAGAACACTCAAGATCGGGACCGATCCTACGCATGAGTCCCTGAAATTTTAAGGGATTGTTTTCGTGGACCCCACCTACGGTTTTAACGGTTCACATAGTACCAAGTGTGGATGTAGAGGGAGATATGAAATCTTGATCTTTTCCTTCTCCTACTCAAACTCAAACACGTCGGTCCGGTTCTTCCATCCGCACAATGCTACCTCTGGCGTGTCAGTGTGCTATAAGAGGCCGTAGTCGTCTATCCCCTCCCCAGTAAAACGTAGAGAGAGGGAGACGTTAGAGAGAGAGTGAAAGAGAGAGGAGAGAGAGTGACCGTGAGGGGGGGGGTTTCGAGTGTTGCTTGCTACTCCTATTGCTGGGGCAATCTTCCAGTAGCAAGGAGAGAAGAAGAAGAAAGAAAAAGAAGAAGGAAAGAAAGAAAGAAAGAGAGAAGAAGAAGAGAGAGTGAGTTACATCGCATATGATTTTTCACCTGTAATTCTAGTTTAGAATTTTTTTTCTAATTTCGAATTCTCTATGTTTATATTTTAATCTCTCATTTTAGAAGTTTAAATTTGGTTTTGTTTTGGTTGGATTTGTGAATTATATCAATGTTATTTAGAATTATCTATTTGTTTATAAATTATGTTTTTCATATGAATTTGATACCCGATTAGGGTTGTACATGTGTGAGCCGATTTTGAATTATCTTGGAAAAAGATTGAGTAAGTTGATTTGATTCATGCATAGCATGATTTGTGAACTCCAGTGATTACCATAGGGTGAGCACCCTGGTGTGTCCAATAGGCCCATTGATGATTGGTTGGGTGAGCACCCAAGTGTGTGCAACAGTCCCTGGTTGAGCGCCCTGTGTGTGCAATATACTCTTCTGATAGTCCATCGATTGTAGACGGGTTCGTTGAGCTCCCTGGTGTGTGCAAGATACCATACTAGCGTACCCGGTGGATATCAGATTATTTTAGCAGGTTGGGTGAGTTCCCTGGTGTGTACAAGAGACCAACTCTACAGTTGTGAAACAGTGTAGGCCTGACTATAAACTGGCCCTGGATGTTCTACTGATAACCGTACTGAGATTGTTGAAGCATACTTGCATACCATGCATCACGTGCATGTTTAGGAGATTTTGATTTGATGAAATTACTATTGAAATTGTAGTGATTTGTACTTTAATGGTCAAGTGGTTTTCTACATTGAATTACATGTGTTAAACTATATGAGACTGCTCACCGACTTTTATAGCTGACGCAGTGTTATGCGATTAACCGTAGTGACAGGTGATGACTTAAAGGACTTCGAGGAAGCGGTTCCAGATGAAGGAATTCTCTAGAAGATTTTTAAGGATTGATTTATTTTGATTTCTAGTTTGAAAGTATTAATGTAATAAGGCTCATTACATGGTCATTAGTTTAAACAGTTTGGAACAATTTCGTAGACTCGTTGATTATAGTTTAATTTTCAAAGTTTGGTTTATTTTGATTCCATATATTTGGTACCTTGTGAATGGAAAGGATAAAAGTTTCAGTTGTGATTGTGAAGGATTCATTCATAACACCCTTGATTTCGAGATTTGAGTTATATACTCGAGTGTCGAATTTTGGGGGCGTTACAGTTGGTATCAGAGAATAAGAATGAGATAAACTGTGCCTTGGGAAAAAGTCCACTAAAGTTTTAGGATATAGGGTAGCTTCATGAATGTAGAAACTCTAAACATAGGCTCCCAAACACTTTTAGGATAGCCATTGAATTTAGACACATGTACCTAGGTACCATGGGAGGTGAATTCCCACCTTAGTGAACCTTTTACTTAATCAAAAGTCATAAAAAAAGAAGAAGAAAAAACTAAAATTTTAACCTTTGTGATCTTTCTTAGGGTTATGAAGACATTCCCACGAAATCACTACTAGTGTATTGACCAAAAATCGATATTTTTGAAAATTTCCTTAATTTTTACTTATAGGACTAAAATTATGAACCAGATTCATACCTATGATCACCTATGACATAATACAAGTCTAAAAATTTTCACAATTTTTCTTGAGGTCAGTAACATACCCTGGATATCCCTGAAAAATTTCAGAGCAAACGGAATTGTAGAAAAATTCTAAATATTCTAGAAGTAGACTGATAAACGTGAAATTTATTGCTGGACAGCAACATATAACTACCTTCATTGGGGAGAAAATCTAAGAATTATTAGGTATTTTGAGCTGAAATTTTTTTTGATAATACAACTTGAAGCCAGTAACATCTGTTCCAAATTTCAGATCGATTGGATGTATGGTTTGGAAGAAATAAATTGTTGAGTAACTGCCTATCCAGCCACACGATTTCTTGCAAAAAAAAAAAAAAAAAACCCAACAAACAAACATATGGAGTAACATAACCTATCTAGGTCAAATGGTGAATAACTTAGTTATTATTACTGGAATAATTCATGCGTGTATACTTCGGCGATCTAATATTTTAAGGAGTACTAAAGTTATTTTCTACTAAATGTAGATCATGCCGCCTAAAAGGAAGAGTCAAGCTACTCCATCTACAACCAACGTAACAGGTGACGAACAATCAATAGAGGGGCTATACAACATTTTAGGTGACATAGCATCCCTCCTCCATCAACAAGTACAGACAATGAATAACATTATAAATCAACGCCAAATACCGACTCCACAAGGCGGTGGAGGGGGAGATGTACTAGAGAGATTCAGAAGACTTCGATCACCTGTCTTTAAAGAGCAAACTGATTATCTGGAGGCAGACAATTGGAAGAATCAAATGGAAAAACTCTTTGATGGAATGAGGTGTACCGATGAAGACAGAGTGGTCTTAGCAGTATACATGTTAGAAGGAGAAGCAGTTCACTGGTGGAAGGCAACCAAAAGAGCAGCCTCTGCAAGCACAGTATGGACATGGGAAAAATTTTCTGAGAAATTCGACCAAAAATATTTTCCCGAAAGTGTGAAGGATAGAAAGGCGGCCGAATTTATGAATTTAGAACAAGGGAATCTTACTGTCGGTCAATATGAAGCTAAGTTCACTAAATTATCGCGTTTTGCCCCCATCTCATTCCTGGTGATAAATAGAAAGCAAAAAAATTCGTTCAAGGATTGAAGACCCCCCTCCGTACCAGAGTAGTCCCTTTCGAACTTCAAAAATATTCCAAGGTGGTAAACAAAGCACTGGTCATCGAACAAGATTTTGAAGACATTATGAAAAATTGTGAACCAAAGAGAGGGGTGGGCACTAAACAGAAATTGATATCAGAATCTCCTTCAAATCAGGAGAAAACAAACGACTACACCTGCAGTACCTCCAACACACTCGCAACAATGGCAAAACTTTCCAGTCACATGCTATAACTGTGGAATAGAAGGGCACATATTACGTACTTGCCCCCAACCCCGTCGTCAACCACAAGATCAGAGACTTGGACAACAAACTCATGCAAGGATGCAACCATTTGATTTGACACCCAGAACCTCGCAACCAAAGCCACCCTACCCCCAAACTCAAGTAAGGTCGCAAACACAACAACAAACAAGGCAGAATGGTCAAGCGTTACGTCAGGCAACACAAGGATGGGTCTTTGCTGTAGCTCCTCCAGAAGACGAGCCAGAAGGAAATCTTGATGCCGATGTAGCCGCAGACAGGAATATGGTGGAAGGTACATTACTTATTTATGCCTCTCCGGTGAAAACTTTATTTGATTCCGACGCCTCTCATTCATTTATCTCCACATCTCTCGTCAAATTATTAGGCTTACCTACTGCACTGTTAATAGAAAAACTTGTGGTGGCTACACCCGTGGGGAAATCAGTAGTTTTAAGTCAAGTATGTAAATCTTGTCCCATCACCATTGGGGAATGGAAACTGTTGGCTGATTTAGTTGTAATGGAAATGCAAGGGTTCGAAATGATTTTGGGCATGGACTTCCTTGCTGCGTTTCATGCCAAAATCGATTGTTTCAAGAAAATAGTAACGCTCTCAGTCCCCGGACAACCGAGCGTACAATTCCATGGAACTAAGGAATGGAATGAATTAGGAAACTTGGAATCCTTATAGATGATGAACCCCAAAAGGGCAGCATTGATCACATCCCTATTGTGAATGAATTTCACGAAGTATTTCACGAAGTGCTGAAATTATCGCCTCGTCGTGAAATAGACTTTTGTATCGACTTGCTGCTGGGAACTACGCCTATATCGATACCACCATACCGAATGGCACCTGTTGAATTAAAAGAATTAAAAGACCAACTCGAACAACTACTAGAGCAAGGCTTCGTTCGACCTAGTGTCTCACCATGGGGAGCGCCTGTCCTGTTCGTGAAGAAAAAGGACGGTAGCCTACGACTCTGTATTGATTACAGGAAGATAAACAAAGTCACCATCAAGAATAAATACCCTCTGCCCAGGATTGACGACTTATTCGACCAATTGAGGGGAGCCCAGTACTTTTCCAAGATTGATTTACGATCAGGGTACCACCAAATTCGTATCAAAGAGGAAGATATACCTAAGACCGCTTTTAGGACACATTACGGACATTATGAATTTTTGGTAATGCCGTTCGGGTTGACGAATGCCCCCGCAGTATTTATGGACCTAATGAATCGGGTTTTCAAACCTTACTTGGATCATTTCGTTATAGTGTTTATAGATGACATCTTGATTTACTCGAAGTCGCAAGAAGAACATGAGGAGCATCTGCGAATCTGTCTGCAAACTCTTAGGAATCATCAATTATACGCTAAATTTGAGAAATGTGATTTCTGGCAGAGGGAAGTGAAATTCCTGAGCCACATAGTATCGGAAAAAGGAATATTAGTTAATCCTTCTAAAGTTGAGGCAGTGGTGAAATGGGAGCAGCCCACGAATGTGTCAGAGGTCCGCAGCTTCCTGGGACAGCGGGATATTACAGAAGGTTCATCGAGGGGTTTTCAAAGATCGCAAAACCATTGTCTCATTTAATTGGAAAGTGGATACCATTCCGATGGGAAGAAGAGCAAGAGAAAGCCTTTCGTGAATTAAAAGAAAAACTAACGACTGCTCCAGTTCTCATAATACCGATTGAAGGAGAGAAGTTCGTGGTATATACCGATGCGTCCTACGAAGGATTAGGATGCGTCCTTATGCAAGGAGGTAAGGTTATCACTTATGCATCTAGGCAGCTGAAGAATCAAGAAAGAAACTACCCAACTCATGATTTAGAATTAGCAACAGTGGTGTTTGCCCTAAAAATATGGAGACATTATCTCTACGAAGAGCAGTTTAAGTTATATACGGATCACAAGAGCTTGAAATATCTATTTGATCAGAAGGAACTCAATATGCGTCAGAGGCGATGGGTAGAGTATTTAAAAGATTTCTATTTTGATATCTGTTATCACCCAGGCAAGGCAAATGTGGTAGCCGACGCAGTAAGTAGGAAGAACCATCGACTTGCAGCTTGTATGACCATAAAGGAATGGAGGATGATCGATGCTATAAAGAATTATGATTTTGAACTGAAGTCGGGAGGAGAAAATTCCTATCTCAGCAGTTTGGTAGTTCGACCTACACTGGTGAACAAAGTTATAGAAGCTCGGAAACATGACACATGGCTACAAGCTAAAATCAAGGAAGCATCAAAAGGAGAAACACTCAACTGGAATATTGGAACAGATGGAGGAATTAGAAACCAAGGAAGATTATGCGTCCCAGATGTCGCAAAATTAAAAGAGGAAATATTGGGTGAGGCACATCGATCAAGATTTACTATCCATCCGGGAAGCACAATAATGTACTGTGATGTACGAAGACAATACTGGTGGAATAATCTAAAAAGAGACGTAGCAGATTTCGTGTCTAAATGCCTCACATATCAAAGAGTGAAAACTGAGCATCAGAAACCGTCAGGGTTGTTACAACCATTACCTATCGCTCAGTGGAAATGGGAGCATATTACCATGGATTTCGTAACTGGATTTCCGAAAACTCAGGGAAACCACGATGCGATATGGGTGATTGTGGACAGACTAACCAAATCTGCACATTTTATACCGATCTGTATTTCATACTTAATGGATAAATTATGTAAACTTTATATCAAGGAAATAGTACGACTGCATGGAGTCCCCGTATCGATTGTTTCCGACTGTGATTCAAGATTCACATCTAGATTCTGGAAGACTTTTCAGAAAGCAATGGGAACTACACTTGACTATAGTATGGCGTTTCGTCCCCAGACTGATGGGCAGACAGAGCGGGTGAACCAGATACTCGAGGGTATGCTTCGGTTATGCGCCTTAGATTTTAAAGGAAGTTGGGATGATCACTTACCCTTAATTGAATTCGCATATAATAACAGTTATCAGACCAGCATCACAATGGCGCCGTACAAAGCTCTTTATGGAAGACCCTGCCGATCACCGAGCTGCTGGGCCGAAGTCGGAGAAAAATGTCTACTCGGGCCAGAATTAGTACAAGAAACCTCGGAGAAAGTACACATCATAAGGGACCAAATCCGCACAGCACAGAGTCGACAGAAAAGTTACGCCGACAATCGCAGAAAAGAATTGGAATTTTTTGAAGGGCAACATGCATTTCTAAAGGTCTCTCCTATGAAAGGAGTAATGCGGTTTGGGAAGAAAGGAAAACTTGCACCACGATACATTGGACCTTTTGAGATTTTGGAAAGGGTGGGGAAAGTGGCGTATTGACTAGCCCTACTGCCACAATTATTGAGCGTGCATAACGTATTTGACGTGAGTATGTTGCGAAGATATGAAAGAGACACATCCCATGTGATTGATTGGCAACCATTAGAAATACGGGAAGACGTTACCTATATTGAGCAACCAATATGAATTTTGGACTGAAAGGACCAAATACTCCGAACTAAAACGATTTCCCTGATCAAGGTTCAGTGGAGCAATCATGGAGAAGACGAAGCCTAGTGGGAACGAGAAGACGAAATCAAAGAAAAGTACTCACAACTATTCGACCAATAAGGTAAATTTCGAGACGAAATTCTTTTTCATTATAGTGCGAAACACTTCATATATACATTCCATGTACACATTCGACTTACATTCCATCATATTGTGAAACACTTTAACTTACCTTAAAATAAATTTCGGGACGAAATTTCCTTAAGGAAGGAAGAATGTAATAACCCAAGTTTTCGAAATAATTGAAGTAACAAATTAATTAATTTTTTTAATTTATGTGAATTATTATATTGATAAATTAATAATAGATCAACTGTAGGGAATTCATGTAGGATCCCTTTATTAAAGTCGCTCAAAATAAACCCTAGAATAGCGTGGAAGTATCAGATTTCATAAACTCACAAATTTACAATAATTACGAGAATGCCATTGGTTAAACTTAAGTTATATAGACGATTTTAAGTATACCAGTTTTTGACGATTCGTTTCATGCAAAACTTTATATAATAGCTTAGAAACCTAATCTAACCGTACATGTCAAATTTCAGCCCTTCGATCATCCTACAAGTACCCTAATCAGAAATCGGGCCATAAGTGGGCCATCTAATTCAGATTTGCCTCATTTTTGGTGTCGTGCCTTAGAATCATGTAGCCTAACCGATGAGTGGTGTGGATTTTACACATACATCATGGTGGGACCCACGTGCATTACATGCACGTTAAACCACACGGTCAACGCGCGTTGACCATGTGCATAACGAAGGCGAGGCGTCTTCTTCATCCGCTGCTGCGATCGCAGCGTCCGCTGTCCGCAGGACGGTCCACAACGTCCATCACGGTGGACCCCATCTGGAGATCTATTCCATCCATTAGGTAGCCGCCTCTTGGGTTTACTAAGGGGAGAATTTATTTTGGTAATTAGAAGCCAGAGTGGACCGCACAATCCGTTTATACCCGGAACTAAACGAAATAAAATGCTCAAGATCGGGACCGATCCTACGCATGAGTCCCTGAAATTTTAAGGGATTGTTTTCGTGGACCCCACCTACGGTTTTAACTGTTCACATAGTACCAAGTGTGGATGTAGAGGGAGATCTGAAATCTTGATCTTTTCCTTCTCCCACTCAAACTCAAACACATCGGTCCAGTTCTTCCATCCGCACAAAGCTACCTCTAGCGTGTCAGTGTGCTATAAGAGGCCGTAGTCGTCTATCCCCTCCCCAGTAAAATGTAGAGAGAGAGAGAGGGAGACGTTAGAGAGAGAGTGAAAGAGAGAGGAGAGAGAGTGACCGTGAGGGGGGGGGGGGTTTGAGTGCTGCTTGCTACTCCTATTGCTGGGGCAATCTTCTAGCAACAAGGAGAGAAGAAGAAGAAGCAAAAGAAGAAGGAAAGAAAGAAAGAAAGAGAGAAGAAGAAGAGAGAGTGAGTTACATCTTATATGATTTTTTGCCTATAATTCAAGTTTAGAATTTTTTTTTCTAATCTCGAATTCTCTATGTTTATATTTTAATCTCTCATTTTAGAAGTTTAAATTTGGTTTTGTTTTGGTTGGATTTGTGAATTATATCAATGTTATTTAGAATTATCTATTTGTTTATAAATTATGTTTTTCATGTGAATTTGGTACCCGATTAGGGTTGTACATGTGTGAGCTGATTTTGAATTATCTTGAAAAAAGATTGAGTATGTTGATTTGATTCATGCATAGCACGATTTGTGAACTCCAGTGATTACCATAGGGTGAGCACCCTGGTGTGTGCAATAGGACCATTGATGATTGGTTGGGTGAGCACCCAAGTGTGTTGTTGAGCTCTTAATTGTGCATATTCTAACCCCAATTCATCATTCATTATGCATGGTTCCATGATTTAAAGACCAATCTAATGCATATATTTGTGGTTGTAGGGATGAGAGAGAGGAAGCATCAATTGAAGATTTAAAGATGCTGGTTAGAAGCAAAGAAGATCAAAGGGGCTAAGCGTCAAAGAATGAAAGAAAGAAGTCAGAGAAAAGAAGAAAGAATGCAAAAGAAGTTGCCCACGACCGGTCGTCCAAAGCCAAGGACCGGTCATCCGACCGGTTTGCACATGCACAGAGGAGACCCAGAGGCCATAACTTTCTGGACTGTTCACGACCGGTAGTGCGACCGGTCGTCCATTTCTGCGACCGGTCGTGCGACCGGTCCTTAAATTAATTTTTCAGGCCGAAACTCACTGGACTCTTTTTGTCCATTTTGAGACCGATCGTCCAGCATCCACGACCGGTCGTCCAGCCACTGCGACCGGTCATGCGACCGGTCGTCTGCGTAAGATTTGAACCTTCTAATTCTGGCGCCGATTTTCTCTGCGCAGTGCGTAAGTTTTACGCAAATTCTCGAATATTCCGAAGTTGCGGAGCCTCCCCACTATAAAAGGACACCTAGGGATCGTTCCTAGGGTATCTTAGAAGAGTTTAAGCAAGGTTGGAGGCGGCGGAAGTGAATTTCAAAGTTCCACAACTCCTTCTAGTTTGTTTTGCTGTTTTATATTTTTCTTAGTTGTTTCATGTTTCCTTGGATCATGAATGGCTAAACCTCTTAGCTAGGGCTAAGAGGTGAAGCTTGTAGTGAATCTAAGATGTTCAATCCGCCGTGGTTTCTCATTCTCTCAACTAGAATCGATATTAAGATCTATCTAGCCGGATGATAGAGATGTTAAACCAAACAATCTGCCATATGTAAGACCAATGCATATAACTCACTCAATGCAAGCTAGGATGAGCATGCTCAATTGCATAGGTCAGTCCTAATTTTAATAGGCTCAGATGACAATCATAACCATCCTCAAGTCTTGTCACAAGACAAGGCTAGATTATGATTTGAACTTTATTCAAATCACATGCACAGTCCCACATAGCACAGAATTTCAGAAAAGTAGAACTTTGGTAGGAAGTTCCCACATGAAGCTCATAGTACTAGAGCGTACTCCAATTCCTCGGATCATACAGGTCTAGACTACTATAAAGCAATTAAGAACTTAAGTAAGTCTCCCAAACATCCATGAGTCATCATAAGACTAAGAAAAACTACTTAGAACTTGTATAAACTACAAACCATTGTTCATAAACATGAAATTCAATCTTAAAACCAACTTAACGCGAATTGAAGCATCTTAGATTCACTACAAGCTTCACCTCTTAGCCCTAGCTAAGAGGTTTAGCCGTTCATGATCCAAGGAAATATGAAACAACTAAGAAAAACATAAAACTGCAAAACAAAGTAGAAGTTGTGGAACTCCGAAATCCACTTCCGCCGCCTCCAACCTTGCTTAAACTCTTCTAAGATACCCTAGGAACGATCCCTAGGTGTCCTTTTATAGTGGGGAGGCTCCGCAACTTCGGAATATTCAAGAATTTGCGTAAAACTTACGCACTGCACAGAGAAAATCGGCGCCAGAATTAGAAGGTTCAAATCTTACGCAGATGACCGGTCGCACGACCGGTCGCAGTGGTTGGACGACCGGTCGTGGATGCTGGACTACCGGTCTCAAAATGGCCAAAAAGAGTCCAGTGAGTTTCGGCCTAGAAAATTAATTTAAGGACCGGTCGCACGACCGGTCGCAGAAGTGGACGACCGGTTGCACGACCGGTCGTGAACAGTCCAGAAATTTATGGCCTCTGGGTCTCCTCTATGCATGTGCGGACCGGTCGGATGACCGGTCCTTGGCTTTGGACGAACGGTCGTGGGCACCTTCTTCTGCATTCTTTCTTCTTTTCTCTGACTTCTTTCTTTCATTCTTTGACGCTTAGCCCCTTTGATCTTCTTTGCTTCTAACTAGCATCTTTAAATCTTCAATTGATGCTTCCTCTCTCTCATCCCTACAACTACAAATATATGCATTAGATTGGTCTTTAAATCATGGAACCATGCATAATGAATGATGAATTGGGGTTAGAATATGCACAATTAAGAGCTCAACACACCCCCCAACCAGCATTTTGCTAGTCCCGAGCAAAACATGCGTGAAACTAATTCCATTCTACAAAACCCAACTCTCCTTTAGAAACCATTCTTCTATACATCCCAAGATACATAAGAGTAAGAGTTAGAGAAATTAGGTGATAGAGGTTGAAATCGTAAACTCTCAAAACATAATAAGTACCCATATGAAATATCCGCTGATTGGTTGTCAAATAGAAGAACTTGAACAATTTCAATCTAGTGTGCATAGTGAAAATTCTTTTTATGAGTTTCCAGGGTTATCTTCTTCATAAATCAACTAGACTATGGATCTCAAGGTATATAAAGCAACAACAAGCCAATGACGGGAATTTACCTTACTGTCCTTCCGACGACTTTCACACTACGTCCCATTTCTGGCTTTGGTTACGAGTAGACCATCCCCCGGTTGGTAGTAGGTAGCCCTAATCGGATTTTTCCACCATTTTTCCATCATTCCCAATTTCATCCTTCCTTTTCCTTTTCTTTTAAATTAGATAGGATTTTTAGAAATCCATATCTTTCGTTATTTTTCCATGGACAAGGATGGACAACGTACCCCGGCTTGATATCTCAACACCTTGAATCAAAATCTAACTAATCCATAAATCACATAGTCCCTTCAACCCGTGAAAATCGTGTGATGTGAACTAGGTGTAAGAGTGTTCAAATTTTCTATCAATCACAAAAATAGGGGAATTCACATATAAAACTATTATGTTATGAGACATTCAAAACTTGCAACCTCACTCACTTCATATCTCCTCCTCTTATGCTCATATCATCTTGAATGCATAGAAACAAAGTTTTCCAAAAGAGTTTTGAATTTTTGAAAAATCGAAAAATTTCTACACAGTTACTCGAAATGTTACAAAACGCTGGATTTTTCCAATTGATCCTACACCCCCCAACCAAATCTTGCATTGTCCTCAATGTAAAAGATGTGCAATAAGCAAAACATGAGAGCAATTTGAAAATAAAAGGGAGTGAGGGATGAGAGTACCTGAAAAAGTGAAAAGTGGAATTCTTCCTCCTTCTAACAAACCTAAGCAAAAGCAAACAAAAGCAACAAAATCCTAATCCTAACTACTCTATACCTCCATCAGACTAGGAGATCAATTCCAGCAGTTTATCCAAAAGTATAAAGTCAAGCAGAATCATTAGATGGATCAAAAGGTTTTGCAATAACGTCATCCAATATCCTGCATTACAGTATACATGTGTGTGAGTGATCCAAATAAGCCACTGAAAATTTCAAAAAGGAATTTCAGTGGTTTCATTAATGTTTTCATCACATGTATAAGAGGAGACAGCGTCATATTTGTCAGAAAGAATAGGTCTCCATTCAGATTTTCCTGGGCATTGATTTTGCAAGTATGGGTCATCCCAGGGTTGGTAGAGGTCGGTATGCATGATCCATAAAGGTGTGGAAATATGAATTGATTTCTCATGACAATAAAGTATTGTTTCCTCATCCTTCTCTTGGCTAACATTATATGACAATACCGACTCGAAAGGTGTGACTATATCCCCTATCACATCAACATTCTTATCAAGAGAATAGGTCACATCTTCTTCTAAGTGATTGGGGTAAGGAGTTGAGAGGGACACATCTTCCACGATAGAATTAATCATGTTTATTTCGTGAACCTCTCCATCTTCATCCTCTTGTTGGTTGTCAACATTGAACGCATTTAACTCAATCGTCATATTACCAAAAGACATTTGTATGACCCCACTCCTACAATTTATGATAGCGTTTGATGTAGCTAGGAATGGGCGGCCAAGTAGGACAGGAATTTGAGGACCAATATTAACCATGGGTTGTGTGTCTAAGATAATGAAGTCCACTGGGTAGTAGACCTTGTCAACTTAGACAAGAATGTCCTCAATCACCCCTCTCGGAATACGAATCGATCGGTCAGCGAGTTGTAATGTGGTTTTGGTGGGTTTTAATTCACCTAAACCCAATTGTTTATAGACCAAAAAGGTTATTAAGTTTACACTTGCTCCTAGATCAAGTAAGGCATGCTTCACCCGGTAGTCTCCAATTATGCATGATATTATCGGACTACCAGGATCTTAGTAGTTCTTGGGCATCCCGTGATTTATAATGGCGCTTACATTCTCTGTAAAAAATGCCTTCTTTTGCACATGTATTCTTTTTATCGTGCAAAGATTCTTCAAAAACTTAGCATATGACGGTATTTGTTTAATGACATCCAACAATGGGATGTTAATCTTCACCTGCTTGAAAACCTCTAAAATCTCCAGGTTTTTGTTTAAAGGTTTGGGTGAAATCAACCTTCGGGGAAACGGGGCAACCGGCTTGTATTGCCTTTCCGGTTCTTTCTCTTGTGGAGTGTTGTTCGGGCTATCATCCTCTTTGGAATTTTCTGAATCATTAGGCTGTAGGGCCTTCACCGGATTAGATTTATCAATTATTTTCCCACTTCGCAAAGTGGTGATAGCTTGAACATGCTCCATATGTTGGGAGGATGAGCTTGCGTCTTGTATCTCAAATTGGGTCCTTGGGTTAGGAAGAGGTTAGGCAGGAAATGTGCCTTTCTCACTAGCACTGAGGTGAGATTCAACCCTAGCCATTGAGGTTTTTAAGTCATTGATGGCTTGGGTTGTATTTTGATTAAATTTCAATTGCTCTTGCATGAACCCATCTATTTTCAGAGAATTAGTCTTGTTATACTCAGCTTGGACCGATACAAATGCACCCAACATCTCCTCTAGCGTAACTTTTGGAGTAAAAACTAGAGATGGACCTAGTATAGGTTGAGCTTGAGGGATATTGGTTGCATTTGCAGTGGGTCCATTCCTCCAACTGAAGTTGGGATGGTTCTTCCAACTAGAATCATACGTGTTTGAGTTTAGAGCACCAAATTGCCGTTGATAACTGTTTATGGCATTTGCTTGTTCTTATAAGATGTCTTGAACTACTGAGTCTTGTGTTGTATATTGATTTTCGGCACAAACTCCACAAATAGTTTCAACATCCTTAGAGTTGATCGTCTCTCCTTTCCTTAATTCCATGGCCTCGACTTTTCTTGTGAGGCTAGCCACACGTGCACTTAAGCTATCTTCTTCCGATAAGACGTAAATTCTCCCTTTTTCCTTTTGTTGGCCAGTTTTGGAATTTGTTGGTTTAGATGTATCCCAAGATTGTGCATTCTCAGCCAATTCTTCCAACTAATCCCATGCTTCATCAGCTTCCTTATTCATGAACTCCCCATTACACATCATCTCTACAAATTGGCTCATGGGTGAAGTAAGTCCTTCATAGAAAAAACTTATAACCCGCCAAATTTCATAGCCATGATGTGGGCATGCGTTTAATAAATCTTTAAACCTCTCCCAACATTGGAAGAAGGTTTCATCTTCCTTTTGGGCAAAGTTCATGATAAGGCGCTTCAACATGTTTGTTTTATGAGTAGGGAAGAATTTTTTTATGAATTCCCTATGCATATCAGTCCATGCACCAATTGATCTTGGCCTTAATGCATGAAACCAACCTTTAGCTTTATCTTTAAGAGTAAAAGGGAAGAATTTGAGTCTCACCACATCATCAGTCACATTAGCAAAGTGCATGGTGGTTATTACCTTATCAAACTCCTTAAGGTGTTGATAGGCGCTTTCGCTGTCTAATCCATGGAATTTAGGGAGAAGTTGGATCACTCCCGGTTTCAAATCTATATTTCCTGCATTTTGTGGAAAAATTATGCATGAGGGAGTACTCGCTCTTGCTGGTTGCAAGAAATCACGTAAAGTTCTTGGTCGGGGAACATTCTCAACCACATTCTCCCTTGTTTCAGTTTGGTTTTGGCCCATACTGGCCATCGGATTAGGTTGATTCGCAGCCATACTTTCAGACAAAATTGGAGAGTTTAGATGTCTCCTAGCACGTGGCTCTCTGTCAATTCCTTCTACTATCCCCCCCCCCTTCACTTATGAGTCGGTTATTGGAATCCCGAGCCCAATGTGGCATGCAAAACCAAAAAATATGAAACAAAGAAAAAGAAGAATTCTTCCTCCCTTTCTTTATTCTTCTCTAAGACCTTTTGTCACTTGTTATGTTATGCAACGGCGCCAAAAACTTGTTCACTCCCCAAGTGTAGGGTTGCGATGTAGTAATAATTCAGAAAGACCGAGTATCGTTCCCACAGAGATTTATGAATGGGTATTCTCATAATTTAACTAAAACAATTAATAATTAAGATTTTATTAAGAACTAAAGCTGGAAAATAATGATTTGGGTTTAAATAGTGAATGTGTAAAGTAATATCAATCTAAAAAGGCACTAGAGCGCCAAGGATCCACTTTTGATAAGTTTCAATGCATCAACACAACTAGATTTTACATAACTCAATCGGAATCGA
Source organism: Liriodendron chinense (assembly GCA_003013855.2). Taxonomy (NCBI): domain Eukaryota; kingdom Viridiplantae; phylum Streptophyta; class Magnoliopsida; order Magnoliales; family Magnoliaceae; genus Liriodendron; species Liriodendron chinense. Next base: position 574,537 of record PVNU02002470.1, read on the forward strand.
ATTCATATCTCTATCCGATCGGAATATAGAGCGGTTCAATCAACAATTATCTAAAACAGTTGCTCATTCATTGATTCGATTCCCACAATAATACTCAGGCCTTGGGCACACTCAATTGTGTAGGCCAAGCCTCTTTCCAATCTAGTTGAGATTCACAACCATAGCTTTCATCAAATCCTGTCACTAGACTTAATTACAACTAATGATTAGAACTCTAATTAAATCAAAATCAATCAGCAAACAGCTATTTCAGATTATAATAAAAAGATAAGAACTTTAGTTGAATGAGTTCCCACATGAAGATCGGGCCATTGTACACAAGGCAATCAAAGGGTCTACCATGCCCGGAGTCGATGATAGATCAATGAACTACACAAGCATAAACAATGCTCAGAAGGTAAGCTACCAAGCTTAGAATCACTAAAAATCACATGAACCCGGAGTCATCAAGAAATCAAAGTAAAACCAAACCAGTACTTGATTCAAACTCATATTGAACTAAAATTCTTCAATTAAAACATAAAAGAAAACCTAGGTTGCATCAATACATCAAAAACAAATCAAAAGCTTCACCTCTTAGCCCTAGCTAAGAGGTTTTAGTTCATCTCTAACATCCTTGAACTAGAAGCCTAAAAAACATAAAAACTACTAAAACAGGAAGAAAACTAATAAAACTTGAAGTAAAATCTGTCTTCCAAGCAATCCCCACGTCCTAGCATGCCTTGGTATGAAGAGAAGAAGTCCCTTTTATAGATTGGTGCGGAAGATTCCAGATTTAGCAAGGAATTATGCAATTGCGCAGAGAAAATCGGAGCTTTGCGTGCAATCTGTTACGCTGACGACCGGTCGCACGACTAGTCTCAAAACTGCAGAATCTGTCCAGAGAGTTTTTGTGTTTCTGGACTACTCTCGACCTGTCTGGCCACCGGTCTGGCAACCGGTCTAGCTGTGTAGACCTGTTTGGCGACCGGTCTGACGACCGGCCATGGGACAGGTCTTGAGACAGGTCTTGGGACAGGCTTTGGGACAGGTCTTGAGACAGGTCTTGGGACAGGTCTTGCATATTTTCTTCTCTTTCTTTCTTCTTCTTTCCTCCACCTTTTGTCACTTGTTAATCTCCAATGCATACAAAGTGACTCTTTTGACTATGAATTAGTGAAGTCTCCCTCTCATTCCTACAATCACAAATCCATGCATTAGATTAGTCTTTAAATCATGAAAAGCATGCATAATGAGTGATGAATTGGGGTTAGAATATGCACAATTAAGAGCTCAACATGTGTGCAACAGTCCCTGGTTGAGCGCACTGTGTGTGCAATATACCCTTCTGATAGTCCATCGATTGTGGACGGGTTGGTTGAGCTCACTGGTGTGTGCAAGATACCATACTAGCGTACCTGGTGGATATCAGATGATTTTAGCAGGTTGGGTGAGTTCCCTGGTGTGTACAAGAGACCAACTCTGCAGTTGTGAAACAGTGTAGGCCCGACTATAAACTGACCCTGGATGTTCTACTGATAACCGTACTGAGATTGTTGAAGCATACTTGCATACCATGCATCACGTGCATGTTTAGGAGATTTTGATTTGATGAAATTACTATTGAAATTGTAGTGATTTGTACTTTAATGGTTAAGTGGTTTTCTACATCGAATTACATGTGTTAAACTATATGAGAATGCTCACCGGCTTTTATAGCTGACGCAGTGTTATGCGATTAACCGTAGTGACAGGTGATGACTTAGAGGACTTCGAGAAAGCGGTTCCAGATGAAGGAATTCTCTAGAAGATTTTTTAGGATTGATTTATTTTGATTTTTAGTTTGAAAGTATTAATGTAATAAGGCCCATTAGATGGCCATTAGTTTAAACAGTTTGGAACAATTTCGTAGACACGTTGATTATAATTTAATTTTCAAAGTTTGGTTTATTTTGATTCCATATATTTGGTACCTTGTGAATGGAAAGGATAAAAGTTTCAGTCGTGATTGTAAAGGATTCATTCATAACACCCTTGATTTTGAGATTTGATTATATACTCGAGTGTCGAATTTCGGGGGCGTTACAGAATATCTCCAGAATTTTACAATTACGCTTGCTGGAAACTTGATCGAAGTTCCCAGGCTGGCCGAAGATTCTTGGGCTAATTGAATACAGGGTTAGGCTAGCCGAATTTTCTTGAAATATGACTTTCAAAGAAATTGGAGTTTATTAATTTAAAAGTCATATGAAATCACCTAACCTAGGGTCATCTCTATGGTTAATATTACCTTGGCATATATGGTTTATCTTCGAACCTTTGCCACAACCTGTTGTAGAGTCGATAATCTTGATCTTGATGTGTTTGTTGAGGTTGACTCTTGTCTTCTCAAAGAACTTGGCTTGCTCACACAACCTCTCTTGTCTTCTTAAAGAACTTAGCTTGCTCACACTAAACTATTGTCTACGAAATTCAACAATTATACTGTGCTTAGCACTCACATTTTATGCTTAGCACTTACAATGTTGTTGTGCAACCTCGAGCCGATCGGCCAGCATCCCAACTGCATAAGGACTCTCCATCATCCTAAAGATTTCAGATCGGTGGTGAATTTTCGCTATAAAAGAACACCTCTACATTATTTCTAAGGCATCATAGAAGGCTTTGGAAGTCCAGGGAGGTGGAGAGGAGCATCGTGGAGCAATTATAACTCCTCCAATTATGGTTTTTATAGTTTTTCTATGCTTTCAAGTAGTTTTTCTTTTGATTTTAGTTGTAGTATGGCAATGCTCAGCTAGAACCTCTTAGCTAATGCTACGAGGCGAAGCTTGTAGCTAGTTTCAATGGTTAATTTGTTTAATTCAAGTACCTTTAAAGTTTTGATTTTTAATGTTCTAGTTTGAATAAAGTTGGTATTTTTAGAAGTTTTATGAGAGTTCATGTACTTCGGACATGAGTTCCTTGCAAATCTCTGAGATTGCCATGTTTGGATTGATTATATTCGAATTATAGTAACCTAGATCATGCCATAGTCTCTTGATATAGCTGTTACTCTGAAGGCTACAAGTTTGAATTCTATGTGCTCAATTAGAACTAGAATTTGATTTCCTAACTTAAGTGGGATTGTATGTGATTGAATGCCTTATCTTCCAAGTAGACGAGAGATAGAACTTCAATGTTAGTTGTGTTTTATACTTGGATGAATGAATTACATTGTACTACTACAAGTGGATCCTTGAAGTCCTTAGTTCTATTAATTATCAGATTTTTACAAAAGTTACTGTTTTTACTTAGGTTTTAAAATCAAACTTCAAAATTATTGAATTTGAAGTTGCTAGAATAGTTTGAATTAGTTTATCCTAATTCCCTATGGATCAACCTCAGTCTTACCGAGTTATTACTATATCACAAGCCTTGCACTTGAGGCGAGTGAACAAGGTTCGGACCCTCTTGTTGTATCTTTCATGCTTTTGCCCTAGGTAATTAATAAGAGAGTATCCTCGTTTACTTTTCAAAAAAGGAATAAACAAGCATGTGATGAAGATGCTTAAGGTAGCTAATGAACTAGGATGATTGGAGCTTTCCTAAGAGGAAGCCATGGTGGTAAACACTATCCTCATGTCATTAACAACTATAATATGAATGAGCATATGTATAACGAGAAAAATCTACACATAAAATTAGTACTCCATAAAGCCAACAATATAAGACATTAGAATGCATGTGTTATACACTTGACTCAAGTATCCTCTTGTAGCAAGCCCAGGTCCCAAGATGAGTAGGAGAGACGATGACTAAGAGAACAAGAGTAGTAACCCTAAAGGAGAAGGAGCTCCTATTGATAAATAGGGTAAGTGAAAGGGCAATGGGAAAGTAAAGAAAGGTCGTTGAAATTATGGGAAGCCATGTCGCTTTTGGAACAAGCGCGTGGCTTACAAAAAGTAACTCACTTGGGAGGCTGACATGGATGTGACTCTCTCCCTCACTCTCCTTAATTCTGATGATATAAATGCTTGAGATGTTACTTGACAGACTGCTAAACTCTAACCATATAGAGAGTAAAAAAGGATAAAATGGAAAGTGAAGTAGAGGATGAGCGTGCATAGGCTAAATGTAAAGAGTGCCAAAAGTTTGGGAGCTTAGTTATAGAGGAGTATTTGGAGGATTTGGTTTAGGGTTGACTGACCCATATGAACATAGTTTGGTTTTATTAAACATTCTTATCAAAGTGGTAGTTAATCACGTCATATGATTGGTTTATGATTCATCTTCGTTACTTCTACCCTATACTTTACTATTGTCTTGTAACTTATAATTCATGATTGGATGGTATCGTGATTAATTCATTATATTCTCTAAGAAGAATACTATGTTAAGGATTGGAATTAGCATTTCATCCATAGGCCTTAGAGATATACAAGTAACATAACACCCAAAAGGATCTCAACAAGATGTTAGTTTCAATTAGGGCTGTCAATGGCACGGATCATGATCCGTATCCGATCCAGATCTGCTCCGATTTAATCAGATTCGGATCAATAATCGGATCATCGGGTCGGATTCTGATACCTAAAGATGATCCGTTTAATATTCGGGTCGGATTCGGATCAACCTTGATCCGGCCCGTTAATGACCCGATTAAAAAAACAAAAAAATAGTCGTCTCCTTTGTCTCTACTCTCCACACACGCAACCATGCCTCCTTGTGAACAGAGCATCTCTCTCTCTCTCTCTCTCTCTCTCTCTCTCTCTCTCTCTCTCTCTCTCTCTCTCTGTGGAATATGGATGGCCGGTCGCTGGTCGGTGCCCTCTCTCCTGTTCTCTCCCTTTTTCGATTGCCATTTTCCAAAACCCCATGGGCTTATCATATTCGGATATCAGGTCGGATCATATTCAGATCGAAAACGAATTTCAAAATATTTAAACGGGTCAGGTTCGGATCATATTCAGATCGAAAACGGATTTCAAAATATTTAAACGGATCGGGTTCGGATCATATACTTGTGATCCGAATCGGATTCGGATCGGATATATCCTTAATCGGATCGGATACGGATCATCACTGATCCGGCCCGTATCCGACTCGTTGACAGCCCTAGTTTCAATGCCTCATGAGATGCCTAGGATAATGAAATTGTATGAAAGTGCTCGGTATGCCAATTTGAATCTGATCACTCTACATCAACCCTGAGAAAGGATGGTGATCACATCCATGGGCCAGGTGATGGTGATACGAGCAATGTCTTCAGTTGTATCATTGGGTGTACGCAATGACATTGGCAAGACCTAATTCCACAATGACATGATATGAATTGAATGACATATTGATCTTACTTTGATTGTGAGCACTAGGGATAGAGATGATGACGAGGGATACATTAGTGGTACGACTATTTTCCTACCATAATAAAGGTTGGATCTAAAGTATTACATACACTAACCTCAAAGTGACACTTAGGGACGAATGATGAGAGGTATGATTAGTCTACTCATAAGATATATATCTCTATAGTACACTTAGTATACAGGATATGACAAGAGACAATATGTCATAGGTCATTAGGATAAAGTATGACACCATAGTAATATTGGTTTGCAATGGAATGTCCGTGTTGGAGCACATTTAGCCATTGATCCACTTTTGTGGATGAGAGGCTTCTCATGGTGATTTGTCATATGTTGGATTGCCTATATTACTCATATGGTAACACTATTGGTTTGACTATGTAATATACTAGTTAGTACCGTGAATTTGAGATACACAAGTTTATTCTCTCGATGGATCATGAAGTTCTTAATTAAATTGGAGTTGTCAGGTGATCAAAGATAATCAAGTGAGAAATGCATATTGAAAATACGTGAACTATGGACCTGGCATACCTCGTCTGTGTTAGACAATGGGAGTTACAAATAGAGAGACAATGTGAACTACGAAAAGGATCAAAATGACCCCTTCATAGTACACTTGGGTAAGAAGTACTATTCACCATAGGTCAAGTGAGAGATGAAATTGTGCCCTAGAAAACCAATGTAAGTCCAATCCACTAGTCATATATGAAAGTGATAGTTATGGTCTCAACCTAGATTATAATGAATTTTTGGTAAATAGAATGACATGTCTTAATTAATATGTGGTGTTATCTTAAACATCTATCAATATGGGTTAAGTAAAAGTACAAGTCCTCCAAATATCCTTGGGAAATCAAGATTGAACATAACAATTGTTGACTAAGGAAGAGTTGGAGTCTATAAATCCCAGTAGTTGACTAGTGCCGAAGCAATTGACTAATGTTCCACATGTAATTAATGTATATGTGTAGCTCATGATCTAGTCAACTTGATTTCTAATACAAGAAGCATCAGGGTGGGTCTCGCCTGATGGGAAGCCTAGATCACTTATACGGGTCCCAGGTTTTTAGGTGCGAGCTCAGCATTGATGTTAATAGGCATATTTAGATTGGGTACCACCCTCAATCGTCCCGAGGTCAACATAGGCAAGGGGCTCCGAGTGGCCACCATGATGTATGGGTTTTATCCACACCGTCCATCCATTTTTCCATATCATTTCAGGGTATATGTCTAAAAAATGAGGTAGATAAAAGGCTCATGTGGACCACACAAGAAGTGGTGGTGATAATGACGCCCACAATTGAAACCTTCCTAGGGCTCATCGTGATGTTTATTTGCCATCCAACCTGTTCATAAGGTCACATGGACCTGAATGTAGGGAAAACACTAATATCAGCTTGATCCAAAACTTTCGTGGCCCACAAAATGCTTTCAATGGTAGGCGTTTAATCCCCACTGTGCGGTCCACCTGAGCCTGGGATCTGCCTCAATTTTGAACTTAGACCCTAAAATGGTATGGAAAAATGGATGGATGGTGTTGATAACACCATACATTATGTTGGCCACTCCGAGCCCCTACCGATGCCAAGTTCTAGAGTACCTAATCGACGTCTATTTAGATAGGGAAAAGAAAAGAGGTGGGCTTTCAAAGGTTACTGTGAATCAATACTCCGTCACTAGTTCGCCTAAGAAAAGCATAACGATTACAATAGAAATTTGCTAGTATTTTTTAGATCTAAAAATAGTAGAATGTCCCGTCATTGGAACAATTGTTTTGATTGCTTTCTTTTCTTCGGATTGCGTCCTGAGTTACTCATTGTGCTCTTATCGTACTGAGTAAACTCAGTTGGGCCTTCTGTAAATGTCTGTAGTTTATCTACACGGTCCATCCGTTTTTTCATATCATTTAAGGGGTTGAAACCAAAATCTAAGCATATCCAAAACTCAGGTGGACCATACCACAAGAAACAATGGGTATAATGATTTCCACCGTTGAAACTTTTCTAGGGTCTGCAGTGATGTTTATTTGGAAGCCAACCTGTTCACAAGATCACACAGACATTGATGAAGGTAAAAAAAAATATCAGCTTGATCCAAAACTTTCATGGCCCCCAAGAATTTTTCAACGGTACAGGTTCAATTCATATTATTTCTTATGTTGTGGTCCACTTACGACTTTTATATACTTCATTTTTTTTGTTTCAACCCATAAAATTATCTTTTAAAATGAATGAACGGAGTGGATGAAATACATAAATCATGGTGGACCCCACGGAGTTTACTCAGTACGCAATCCGCTACCCTTTTCTTCGGACCAGTCCAAACAGGCCATTTATTATCTAATTTTGTCAAGATCTTGGACGGGATCTTTGCGCACTTTACTCCGGTTATAAACTCTGATAAGTGGAGTCCAAGGTTTGTAATCTAGACCATTGATCTGTTGCAATCCACTATGTTTGTGCCATGACCCATTCATTGGAAGAAAAAAAAAAAAAACTGTAAACGTCCACATTCTACTGAAATGTTGCTGGTTAGGATTGGTGATTAGGATCTCCCTGTACCAGAGAGTTCTGGTGTATGTTCCATCCTGAACGGGATAACAGACCTATGGCCAGGATAACCAAAGCATGGGTCCCACTTGTCAGAACTGAAAACTCAATGGGGAGGGACCGGAGTCGCATACAACACGTGTTTTGTGCGTAAAACACCCAAGCTCTGTGGGATCACCATGGTGTATATCTGATATCCACTCTGTCCAAGAGGTGAGGACACTTATGTTCACAAAAAATCAGCTGCATTAAAAAACAAAATAATAAAAAAAAAAAACTGAGATGGTCCACCCCAATGGAAAAAAATGTAGAATGTGCACAAAACCTCTCAGCTCACATGGTGTGGCCTACTTGAGTTCTGGTTCAGGCTGAGGTTTGTATCTTTCTGTTATGCTTGGAAGCCTCACTGATTGAGTTTGAGTAAAGATTTACACTATGATAGCCTCACGCACAAAAGTATGGTAGGCGTTGGATCGCCATTGTTCCCTGTGGTATGGCCCACACGATTTGTATCCCTAGTGTCTTGCAATAAGGGATGCACATGATGGACGGAGTGGATTTCACGTAGACAATCTTGTAAGCCTATATCGATACACATGCACTTAGAAATTTTACAAGTAGCATGTGTTCACTCGAGTTAAAGGGATGATGCCATCAACCCCGGTTTCGGGGTTACTGACTAATATGGCCATTATATTTGACTAGGTCAATAAAAGCGTTTTACTGTAGTCAAAAGATATCTTTGTAGTCTTAGAGTATTGTTCACTAGATTTTTCCGACAATTTTGCCCCTTTATCCCTTTTTAGACGGTATAATGGTTGAGTGACTTGCAAGCTAAAGCCGGTTTCAACCCAATCAAGGGAGTGGGTCTCAACGAAAAGTGAAAAGACCTCCTATACAAGATTAGATCCATTCATTTGAACATGCCATCCTTGGAATCCTAGATGAGACCTTATCGGATTATCACGCAGCCCCTTGGTGGCCCACAAAAGTACCAACAGTCTAAATTAATTTCAGTATTGTTTCATTCACTATAGTCCACTTGTGTTGAGTTTTGCCCTCAGCTTTTTTTCATGCTATGAAATTAAAACCCTCATCCTCTAGATATGATGGATCTTCCTCTAGACTAGCAAGTAGGCCATACAAAAGCCAACCAAGACACTTATAGGATGTGAGGTCTGCCACATTAGTCCAAAATGAGTTTTTTTGTTTCCTTTTCTTTTCTTCCTTCTGTCTTCTTCCAAGCCATTAGATGTGGGGTCTTGTTCCACTCATTTCCCACTAGTCAAAATGTATATGGACTGCATATAAAACTCTTAACCACCAAGTAACACACCCCAAAGACAAGGGAGGGGGTGTTAGTGCACTTTTACGTGGCATACTAGTGTACCTTATTTGTTAATCACATGTGTCCATATGTTGTAACGTTGATCGAGCCTTGGCAAGTTGAAGACCGAAGATTCAAGTGGATAAGAAGCATCAAGGAGAGAAGAAACAGGTAAATGAGATACCTTAGGTGACCCTGACCCTTAGAACCAAAACAAACATAACCTTTAGATGTCCTGGACCTTATAGGAAAATCCTTAGTCATCATCATTAGCCTTAGAATACTTAGAAAAATATGATAAGATAGGCTAATAAAAGAGGTGCAAGCTGCTGTAAACAAACCTATCCAAATAGCAATTTTCGATTGGACTTTGATCCATCGAAGTTCAGTTTGATGACACTTCGATTCCATCGAAGACCAACTCGATCCATTGAACATATGTCCAACAACATTGTTGAACTCTCTGGACAATTCTTCAATTCCATCGAACAAATCCTTCAATCCATCGAAGTTTGTTTTTCGATCAATCGAAGAGTGTTCAATGCCATTGACCTGGATGTCCAGTAACTTCATAAACTCTTCGGATAGTTTTTCAATTCCATCGGAGTAGGATCTTTGATCCATCGAAGGAGAGTTTGATGGCATCGAAGTTACCATTTTCTGCTCGTTTTATAGCAGTTGGAGCTTCATTTATAAAAGTGAGAGACTCAATTTTTTTGCTTAAGAGAGAAATTTTAGTGAGTTAGAAGCCACTATCATAGACAATATCCTTAGGCTCTAATCCTAACTCATACAAGTCATCTTCCTTATGATTCATCATAAGAATGGAGCATTCAAATCTCATTTAGAAGATGAACTTATACCTCTTGATCTCTAGAATTTAAAACTTGATCTAGATAGTTAAATCTTTGTCTAAACTCTATAGAGGGATCCTTATGGGTGAAATCCTCTAAACAACCATGATCCATTAGTTGTAGAGATTTCAAACCTACCTCCCATCACCTTGGACATCTCAAGAAGATTAAATGCAAGGAGATTAATCGCTGGAACTGAGGCATTAGCAATACAGTGGCAACATAATCGGGGGAGCACATGGAGAGTTGATTCAAGCACAAGAGAGCGAGGAGAAGAAACTCAAGCGGTGCATCAATGGGGCTCAAAATTCGACAAGTAAGGTTGTCATTTTATATTTTCCATCCACTCTATTCTCGTGGGGAATTGAGTGTAGAGTTTAAATTTTAAACTGGATAGGTTCGATTATAGGACCGAGGCCCGATTGTAGAGCCGAATCAAGTCTCCGTGGGGAGCCTCCAACGGGAGTAAACGTTAGATTCAATTGTAAGACCTTGGCTCGGTTGGAGGGCCTAAATTGAGGTCTGGCTGTAGGACCTTGGCTTATGTGTTAAGCCTAAATTTGGATTCGGTTGTAGGACCTTGGCTCTAATGTAATGCTTAAATTGTCAAGTCTTCAAGGGGAGCCACCGACACAGGTGTGTAAATGGTCCACCAACACGGGTGCATGGTTGTAAGTTCTTGAGTAGGATCCGAACCTTGTGTAGGATTGTAAGGTTGGGAGGAAACTGTTTAAAACTCCTAGGTTGTGAGGTGATTTAAAACCCTCATAGTGAAATTTGGTATTCTCATGAGTTAGGAACGATAATAGGGAGTAGAGTAGACAAGTAGTTTAACCATTATAATGCTTTTTGTTTGTGATGTAGTTGAGCACATTTCTACTTATGCATTGTATGTTTAATTACTTAATTGGAATGTATGCTAGGCACTAGATAAGCATATTCACACATAACATGTATTTTCACTAGTTGTGTCGATTAGAGCTTATATGATTGCATCTCACATAGTTTACATAGGTTTCATAGATTAGTTAAATCATTTGTTAATTTATTCATTTAGACTAGTTGCTTAATAGTTATATCTCTGCTAGTCTATGTGATTGGACCCACTCAGGCTTGGAAGTCGAAGTGTTCTTGCTTACTTGCTTAAATTGGTAGAATAATTTAAGTAGGTGAAAAGAAATTAAAAAGATCCTAATCACCCCTCCTCTAGAACTTAGCCACTATTCTAGTAGCTCCTCCAAGCTTCCGCAAAGCGCATAGTATGACAAGGTATCGTGTTAGACTACACTACGCATTTTTAGGGGGGTATCCCCCACTAATCAGAGTTGGGGGATCCGGGGGGTGAGATACCCCCAAAGCATAAAAATGAGGTCCAATCACTATACAAAAAGTGCATTACTGATCCATTATATTCCAATATTTATGGTCGAGCAGATTAGTTTGGCTAAACTTAGTTAATCTGGTCATCTTATATTGTAATGCAAGAGGGAGAGAGACAGACATCAAAGAGAGACAGAGGGGGAGATGATTTAGTGAGATCCATAGATCGCAGCTGGGAGCCATGGATCATACCTAGGTGACATGGATTGTAACTTGATTGCAGCTGGCAACTGTGGATCATAGCTAGTAACTTTGGATTACAAATGTGTGAAGTGGATCGCAGATGACTCCCAGTTGCGATCCACAATACCCTATTGCGATCCACATCACCCTACCGCAATCCAACTCTCCCATTTGCAAATACACATTTGCTATCCACTCTCCCATTTGCAATCCACAATACACATTTGTGATTCAACTCTCCCATCTGCGATCTAAAGCACCATGCTGTGATCAAACTCTCACTCACATTTGCGATCCACAGTACACATTTGTAATCCAATTCTCCCAACTACGATCCATGGATCCTATCTGTGATTTATAGTACCCTGTTGTGATCCACATCACCCTACTGCGATCCAACTCTCTCATCTGCAATTCACATTAAAAATATGCGATCCAACTCTCCCAGCTGTGATCCATGGCTCCCATCTATGATCTTCAGTACCCTGTTGCGATTCACATCACCCTGCAATGATTCAACTCTCTCATTTGTGATCCACAGTACAAATCTACGATCCAACTCTCCCATTCTGTGATCCAACTCTCCCAGCTGTGATCCATGGCCCCCAGCCGTGATCCATGGCTCCTATCTACGATCCATAGTACCCTATTGTGATCCACATCACCCTGTTGCGATCCAACTCTCTCATCTGCGATCCACAGTACAAATCTCCGATCCAACTCTCCCATTTGTGATCCACATTACCCTGACAACTACCTTTATTCCCTCGTAGAGAGCCCTTAACGTACTCAACTATTCCTGTATTTCTTTATTTTCTGCCCTTAACTAGGCAGTCTTTACTTTTAACTGGGCATAATATGTCCTTAATTTGGCATACTCTTCCCGTATAATAGCTTGAAAGAAGACGAAAGGAAAAAAAAAAAGAAAAGGAAATAAAAAACTCTTTTTGGGCTGATGTGACAGGCCCCACATCCTATCAATGGCTTGGTTGGCTTTTGTGTGGCCCACTTGCTAGTCTGGAGGAAGACCCACCACATCTAAAGGATGGGGGTTTTAATTTCATGGCATGGGCAAAAACCAGAGGGAGAAACTCAACACAGATGGACCATAATGATGGAAACAACACTGAAATTAATGTAGACCGTTGGTTATTTTGTGGGCCACTAAGGGGCTGCGTGGTAATTCGATAAGGTCTCACCTAGGGTTCCAAGGGTGGCCAGTTCAAATGAATGGAACTGATCTTACATGGAAGGCCCTTTCACTATTCGTTAGGACTCTCCCTCGATTGGATTGAAACTAGCTTTAGCTTGTGGGTCACTTAACCGTCGTACCGTCTAAAAAAGGATAGAGGGGAAAATGGTCTAAAAAATCCAATGAACAGTGCTATAGGGCTACAAAAATATCTTTTGGCAATCGTAAAGCGTTTTTGTTGACATGTCAATCATAAGGGCCATATTAGTTGTTAACCCTATGAAACCCATTGTCCTTGGAAATAGAATTACTTCTAAGTTACTCAGTATGCTTTTACCATACTGAGTAAACTCAATTGGGCCCACCATGAACGTTTGAGGTTTATCCACGCCGTCCATCCATTGTTTCTACTCATTTTAGGCGTTGAGCTAAAAATTGAAGCACATACAAAGCTCAAGTGGACCATACCACAGGAAACAGAGAGAATAATGATTTCAACCGTTGAAACCTTGCTAGGGCCCACAGTGATGTTTATATGTCATCCAGCCTGTTCATAAGATCATAAAGAAATGGATGAAGGGAAAACAAGAATATCAGCTTGATCCAAAACTTCCATCGCCCCCAAGAAATTTTTAACAGTAGACCTTCAATTCACACTATTTCCTGTGGCATGGTCTACTTGAGCTTTGGATATACTTCATTTTTGGAATCAAACCCTAAAATTATCTACTAAAATGGATGGACAGAGTGGATAAAATACATAAATCACCATAAACCCCACAGAGTTTACTCGGTATGCAATACACTTCCCTGTCCCTAAGTCACAGTCCCAGAGTTAGCTTAAACAACCCCAACCTCTTATAAACACCTTTTGGTAGGCATCAAACCATTGAACATTTTTTAACCGTCCAGTTAGTGTCCACTAATTTATTATAAACAATGGTATACATGAAAAATATTCAAAAAATATATAACATCACACCTGTCCAAATTAATGATCACAAACCTAATACTACAACGTGGAGAGAAGAAGAGAGAAGGAAATCTTGAAGAGAGATGGAGAGAGAGAGAGAGAGAGAGAGAGAGAGAGAGAGAGAGAGAGTACCACCCCTTATTTAAAGACAGAAAGATAGAAAGTCCTATACCACTATCACCACGCAAAATTGAAATGCACTTGAATTTGAAAAGACACAAGTCACTTAAAACAGTCTTAGAAAGTGGGCCACATCTTATTAAAAATTAATTAAACAAACCAACTAAAGTATGGGACCCACTCAAGCTTGAATCCTAAACCCTCCAACAATCCAATAGTAAGAAGATAATCATTTTTTTTAGTTCACATTACATCCAATTTAGAAAACATAATTTCTACGGTTTAATTTGACTTGTATGCCACGTATGTAATTACCAAGTGCTTGCATGTCATCCATCACGATCAGCCAGAGTATCAAACATCTCCTTGAACTCAACACACCGTGCAAAGCCTCAAATTGAGTTGGACTGCACACTAAGCAACTGGCATTAAGGGCACAAAGATGATAACATCGATGTCATGGGGTGGGCCCCACCAAACGCAACCAAAAGAAGGGATAAAGCTATCATAGTCAAACGAAAGTAGGCAACCTCATAATGAAAATTATCAACCGCATTTGCGATCGACAACACCTTGTTATGATCCAACTTTCACTCACATCTGCGATCCACAATACACATTTGTGATCCAACTATCCCAGCTACGATCCATGGCTCCCACCTATGATCCATAGGACCTTGTTGCGATCCACATCACCTTACTGTGATCCAACTCTCTCATCTACGATCCATAGTACAAATCCATTATTCAACTCTCCAATTTGCGATTCAACTCTCCCATTTGCAATCCAACTCCCCCAGCTGCAATCCATGGGTCCCATCTACGATCCACATCACCCTGCTACGATCCACATCACCCTGTTGCGATCCAACTCTCTCATTTGCGATCCACGGTACAAATATACCATCCAACTCTCTCATATATGATCCAACTCTCCCAACTGTGATCCCTGGCCTCCCAGCTATGATCCATAGCTCCCATTTGCAATCCACAATACCTTATTATGATCCACATCACCCTTCTGCGATCTAACTCTTTCATCTGCAATCCCTAGTGCAAATCTGCGATCCAACTCTCCCATCTACGATCCATAGTACCCTGACATCT
Organism: Liriodendron chinense; assembly: GCA_003013855.2. NCBI lineage: Eukaryota > Viridiplantae > Streptophyta > Magnoliopsida > Magnoliales > Magnoliaceae > Liriodendron > Liriodendron chinense. The sequence goes on from PVNU02002470.1 coordinate 589,549, forward strand.
ACCTTTATTCCCTCATAGAAAGCCCTTAAAATACCCAGCTATTCCCCCATTTCTTTATTTTCTGTCATTAATTGGACAGTCTCTGCTTTTAACTAGGCATAATCTTCCCTTAATTAGGCATACTTTTCCCGTATAATAGCTTAGAAGAAGACAGAATGAAGAAAAGAAAAGGAAACAAAAAATTCTTTTTGGGTTGATGTGGCAAGCCCCATATCCTATAAGTGCCTTGGTTAGCTTTTTTGTGGCCCACTTGCTAATCTAGAGGAAGATCCACCACATATAAAGGATGGGGGTTTTAATTTCATAGTATGAACAAAAAACTAAGGGCTAAACTCAACACAGGTGGACTATAGTGAAGGAAACAACATCAAAATTAATGTAGATTATTGGTACTTTTATGGCTCACTAAGAGGGCTACATGGTAATTTGATAAGGTCCAACTTAGGGTTCCAAGGGTAGTCGGTTCAAATGAATGGATTTGATCTTGCATGGGATGCCCATTCACTTTTCATTAGGACTCACTTCCTCAATTGGGTCGAAACCGACTTTAGCTTGCAGGTCACTAAACCGTCGTACCAACTGAAAAGGGTCGGAGGGGCAAAATGGTCTAACAAATTCAGTAAATAGTGCTCCAAGACTACAAAAATATCTTTTGGTTATAGTAGAGCAGTTTTGTTGACCTATCAAACATAAGGGCCATTTAGTCGTTAACCCCATGGAACCCACTATCCTTAGAAATTGGATTACTACTTAGTTACTCACAACGCTTTTACCATACTAAGTAAACTCATTTGAGCCCACCATGAATGTATGTGATTTATCCACACCGTCCATCTGTTGTTTCAACTCATTTTAGGCGTTGAGACAAAAATCGAAGCATATACAAAGCTCAAGTGGACCATACCATAGGAAATAAAGAGAATAATGGTTTCAACTGTTGAAACCATACTAGGGCCCATAGCGATGTTTATATGTCATCCAGCATGTTCATAAGATCACAAAGACATGGATGAAGGGAAAACAAGAATGTCAGCTTGATCCAAAACTTTTATGGCCCCCAAGAATTTTTTAATGGTAGACATTCAATTCACACTATTTCCTGTGGCATGGTCCACTTGAGCTTTGGATATACTTCATTTTTGGAATCAAGCCCTAAGATTATATGGTAAAATGGATGGACAAAGTGGATAAAATACATAAATCACGGTGGACCTCACAGAGCTTACTCATATGCAATCCGCTTCCCTATCCCTAAGTCACAGTCCTAGAGTTAGGTTAAACAATCCCAACCTCTTATGAACACTTTTTGGTAGACATCAAACCATTGAACATTTTCTAACTGTCCAATTAGTGTCCACTAATCTATTATAAACAATGGTATGAAAAATATTCAAACAATAATAAATCATAAAAATATATAACGTCACACAACACATTTTCAAATGATCACAAACCTAATGCTACAACCTCCAAAGAAGAACAGAGAAGGAAATCTTGAAGAGAGATAGAGAGAGGATCACCCCTTATTTAAATACGGAAAGTCCTGTACCGCCATCGCCACGTAGAATTGAAATGCACTTGAATTTGAGAAGACATAATTCACTTAAATCAGTCTTAGAAAGTGGGCCATATCCTATTAAAAAATTAATTAAACAAACAAAGTAAAGTATGGGACCCACTCAAGCTTGAATCCTAAACCCTCTCCAACAATCCGATAGTAAGAAGATAATCAATTTTTTTTAGTTCACATTACATCCAATCTAGAAAACATAATTTCTACGGTTTAATTTGACTTGTATACCACGTATGCAATTTCCAAGTGCTTGCATGTCATCCATCACAATCAGCCGGAGTATCAAACATCTCCTCGAACTTAACGCACGGTGCAAAGGAGCTGGCATTAAGGGCACAAAGATGATAACGTTGATGTCATGGGGTGAACCCCACCAAACGCATCCAAACGAAAGAAGGGATAAAACTAGCACAAGCAAACGAAAGTAGGCAACCTCATCCGTAATGAAAATTACCAAAGCCTGCCTACTTTTGGACTTTTGACGCGGGAAACTCATAGGCCACTCGCAGAATCAAAAACCTACTCTGATCTTGAAAATTAGGACAAGACAGCGGTCATAATTCCCCATCATTTTTTTTTAAATTTGTGGTGTCCCGTCCACTGCACAACATTTCAAACCGGCCAAACTGTGGGGCCCATCATGAATTTAGGATGGACTTAAATTGGCACTGATCGAAAAGTTGTAGCCATCCAATTGGTGATCATTATCCAATGTACGGTTAAAAATAGTACAATCAGTGTTCCAAATTCAACAGGTACAATCAGATAACTATGCGTACATTCTGGGATGTGATATGAGAACCACTGATTTGGACGGTTTGGATGGACGCGCGTGCTAGCAATGTATACTTATAAGGTCACGTCAACTCGTGTTTGGCAGTGCATTCAAACGTTGTCTTAGCCACTTTGGCCACTAATTTCAGCTATGGCCACTGAACTTTTTTTTACCTGAATAGGTAGGTCCTAAAAGGTTGTACCTATCCAGGTTTTTTCTTTTTTTCTTTTTTTCTTTTTTTTTTTTTTGTACGAGTGGTGTGCATGGTTTGTGATGTGAACCGTTCATGTGACTATCTTGAGAACGGGTTACGTGAGACCCCGGGCTCACCTAAGACAGTGCGGCCCTTACCGTGGGTTTACCATGGAGCCCACCTTGATGTATGTATTATGTATCCACACCGTCCATCCATTTTTCCAGATTATCTTAGGGCATTATCCCAGAAACGAAGCAGCTGAGACAATTATCGGGTGGACCATACCATAAGAAACAGTTGTGATTGACCATCCTACCATTAAAAACTTCTTAGGACCCACCTTCACGTTTCCGTAGTGTTTATTTACCATCAAATCTGTTGATAAGGTCACATGATCCTGGATGAAGGTAAAGAACAAATATCAGCTTCATCCAAAACTTTTGTGGCCCATTAATGGTCAATCACCACTGTTTCCTATGTTATGGTCCACCTGATGATTGGATCTGCTTCGGTTTTGGTATAATACCCTGAAATGATCTGAAAAAATGGATAGACGGTGTGGATACATAATACATAGATCGAGGTAGGCCCCACAGTAACTCATGGTAAGAGCCGCACTGTCTTGGGTGAGGCCCGGGTCTCACCTAATCCGCTCTCGACTATCTTCACCATGGATGGTCCATGGGTACAAATTCGCCGGTTCGAAAGATCCCAGCTGTATTGAAAAGACTGTGAAAAACTCAAACTGTTCATGTTGACTCGACTCAGAAAAACACTCGAGAAAAAACTTTGACACCAACTCGGTAAAAGTCGACTCGACTCGACCCATTACTGCCCAAGATCAAGTGCAAGTATGCCTAGTTGGCAAATGTGACATACAACATAATTCAAAAACCAGAAACTTGGTTCAGCTCGAGTCCAGCTGGTTGATTTAGCTCAAAAATCAATATCGTATTTACTAGTTAATTAGACTTCATGTTTAATAATTAAATTAAATATATTTAAAGGGAATGCTAACGTGCCCACCTTCGAGGAGTCGTTCGCAATGTCCCGAAAGCGTACCCTAAGAGAACGCCCCAAAAGCACATCCTAAGCTTTTAATTTGCATGTTGTATACTAATCATCAACCATTCACTCATACTGCTAAGGACAAGCCAGGATGAGAAAAATCATGCCAATTGGATCATCATAATCCATAGAATGTCACCAACTTGTTACAATCGTTTGTTCTTTTATGATCCATAGACTGGATGGTTAGCTTCATCATGGCAAGTGATTCCTTGGCATAAAAAACAATCCATAGTGCAGCCTAATCAATATATACTTCAATAATATGATAGGATAACTTGATGTATTTCATTTTCCGGCTTGATCTTGACCACCTATTTTTGTCCTATTGATTGGATGTTTACAATCATCTAATTGGCGTCATTTTTCAAACCATAGCTTGTTCGGATCATATAAAATAATGGGCTGCTGGGATCAGTGCCTATCAGAAAGTCGTTAACATCCCATGAAAGTCGCATGTTGTAGTAGCACAGGTCCTGGACGACTTCATAAAGTGCTAGGATTAGAAAAAATAAGGTGGGAGGGGATGATTTGGGACAAAAACAGCCTAACATGGACTATCGAGTTTATTGTTTTTGTACAGATTCTTTCCTTGTCAATTCAAGTTTTTCGCAGGGAAGAAGAAAATGATCTCTCTCCTTTTCTCCGCTCCATTATACAACTTCACTATTCCCAAATTTATAATAATAAATATTGAAATAGGTATAAAAATATAAAACCACAAAAGTGTTAGGGTTAGAGCCCCGCAGCGGAAGCAATCAGAGCAGGCGAGGAACACACTATAATGGCAATCAACAAGAAAATCATCACACAGAAGAAGGCAATTCGATTTTTACGTGGAAAAACCCCTCACGAGTAAAAAATCACGGCACAAAGCGACACCAATCCACTATGAATCAGAAGTTACAACAGATTACAGAAGAAAACCCTGATCACAGCCCACAAGAGAAATCCCAAGCTAATCGAAGTTAATTCTCACATGAGGAGGACAAACCCATCCCTTTTCCTCAACCTAGAGAACTCCAAGCTTCCTTCTAGCTCTTTCTCTCACCCTGGAACTCTCTCAATCCCTTGGCCCATTGGCGGCAACCCTAATCTCGGATTACATCCCCTTAAATAGGGAAAAATTGAAATTAGAAACTCCTTGCGCAACAAACCCTCGCAACAAACCCAGACCAAAAAAGGAAACAGCCGACCGATTGGATCTCCCACCGGCCGATCGGCCGGATGGCCCAAAAACATTTCAGAAAGCCCCCTATCTTGATCCAACGTGACCGACCGGTCGGTGGTCTTCATGCTTGAAGGTTTGAGGCGTCCAAGCCCAACAAACTCTACCATGACTCAAATCTTCATGCAACACCTCGCCACGCACCATCTTCATCTCTACTTCGTTTTCATCAAAGTTCCACCACTTCTCATGCCTCACTGACTTCATCCTTGCACATTTATCACCCGCTTACTCATGTAGCCCTTGCGCATGCCACACACGAGCAACCGTAGATCCCGCTGCCGATCCTGCGGCTCCACCATAAATAGTGCTCCCGATCAAACCCGATCGCAGTCGACAAACTTGATTGAAATATTGGCATACCGATCCACCTTCTTCAACTCTACTTCTTCCATAGATACCAATCACTTTTCATGTTTTTCTTTTACGGAATCCTTCTCCACAATGAATTTCATGCTAGAAGACATCATTGATGTCTCGCCTCAGATTCTCTCTGCCTCCTTCCCAATTTTCAGCTCTGATACCACTTATTGGGCTTAGGAGCCCCACAGCAGAAGCAATCAAAGCAGGTGAGGAACACACCACAATAGCAATCAACAAGAAAATCATCACACAGAAGAAGGCAATCCAATTTTTACATGGAAAAACCCATCATGGGTAAAAAACCACGGCACAAAGTGACACCAATCTATTATGAATTAGAAGTTACAAGAGATTACAGAAGAAAATCCTAGATCACAGCCCATAAGAGAAATCCCAAGCTACGCGAAGCTAATTCTCACATGAGGAGGACAAACCCATCCCTTTCCATCAACCTAGAGAACTCCAAGCTTCCTTCTAGCTCTTTCTCTCACCCTAGAACTCTCTCAATCCCTTGGCCCATTGGCGGCAACCCTAATCTCGGATTACATCCCCTTAAATAAGGAAAAATCGAAATTAGAAACTCCTTGCGCAACAAACTCAGACCAAAAAAGGAAACTGTCGACCAGTTGGACCCCTCACCGGCCGGTCAGCCGGATGGCCCAAAAACGTTCCAGAAAGCCTCATGTCTTGATCCAACGTGACCGACCGGTCGGTGGTCTTCATGCTTGAAGGTTTGAGGCGTCCAAGCCCAACAAAAAATAAATAAATCGAGAACTAGGTAACTGCATCTCTGCAATCGTGAGTTTGAAAATCCCTATCTCATCATTTTTATTATAAAAACACACAAAAATAAATAAACAAAAAGCTCGATCAAGTATATGGCTCGGCCCGAGTCACTTCAAGTTGAATCAAATCAAGTGAGTTAGCTGGCCAACACTATGGGGTATATTAACTTGAGACCAACAAAAACAAAATCACAGACAAGTTTCCAGTAACTCGAGCTTGAAGTCTCACTGAGTTAAGTTGACCAAGAACCAAGTCAATAAATTTTAGAACTATGAAATGCAGGCCCCCAAACATATCAAGGGAGTAAGGAGAATTAGCATTTCCTTCTATCTTTAGAAGGAATTGAAAAGCTTCATGATGATAATGTTAGAAAATATTTAAGAATATTTCAACTTACACATCATGTTATCCTCATCTTTCAAACTGGAACTTTACTCAAAAATCTTGTTTAAATAGTAATATAGATGTAAGATTTAGGGCATGTATGGTGTTGATTATTTAAATTTTTTTAGGTACTTTTAATTCTTAAAATCACTTAACTAAGTGATTAATATTCTTGGTTAGCACCTCAAATTAATTTCTTATTGAAAAAAATTAATTAACTTTTTATTTTTATCAATGCCCCAAGAGATGCTTTTCCGCTAAACATGGAGAAGGACATTTGAGAGGGTGAAATATGTGCCATAGATTCATGTGTACAACAAATGTTGTTAAAGATATGGATATTCATCAGTTAAGGCACATTATGAACAGGCCATATGCTAAAAATCAAGATAACACACTCATCAAGTGAGCCACACATGCATGTCTATTGAATCTAGACTATTGGACCTTTTATCTAACTACCCATTTTTCTTATACAACACTGGATTAGTTAATCTATATTATCTTTGGCTATGGCATGTCTTTAGTGTACTGTAACTAGATGAATGGCCCCGACCCACGATGAGTTTCCCATTTGGCTCGCTTACCTACGTTCCACGCCCTCTGTGGGGTGCCCTTGTTTTATATAACTCCAAGTAAATCATTTACAACACTTATTGTAGGAAGCACATGTAACACACAAGATTTGTGGGGCCCACCTTGATGTTTTTATGACATCTACTTCATCCATCAATTGTGCCACTTGTTCATAATGCATAAAAAATCAGCTTAATGCAATACTTAGGTTGGTCAAACCACAAGAACAATGTAAATTGAGACTAACTTCTAAATTCAATCAGTGGAGCCCACCTAATTTCCATGAAGCTGATTTTATAATGTTTCTTCATCCATGTGAGGCAAACCTGATGAACAATTTGGATGGCATATTCGATGGCCCTAGGAAGGTTTCTATGGTAAGCGACTCCATCCCACTATTAATATATATATATTTCTTACTTATTTGATTGGATTAGGGAAAAAAAAACTTTAGAGACTTCTCAATGAAAATTTTCGATTGAGTTCTAACCATAACTGTATCACAATTTGGATTTCAAATTATGAATTATTGTACAGTTGTGACTTATGTAAGTTAAAGAGTCACTACCATTTTTTAAGTTGTACGAAACTGACAAATAATGCCACCATAGTAGAAGTCTCTTTTTGATATTTATGTATATATATATATATATATATATATATATATATATATATATATATATATATATATATATATATATATATATATATATATATATTACTTATTTGATTGGATTAGGTAAAAACACTTTAGAAAGAGACTTTATATATATATTACTTATTTGATTGGATTAGGTAAAAACACTTTAGAAAGAGACTTCTTACTGCAAATTTTCGATTGAGTTCTAACTATAACTGTATCAGTAATTTGGATTTCGAACTATAAATTATTGTACAATTGTGACTTATGTAAGTTAAAGAGTCACTACCATTTTTTTAAAGTTGTACGAAGCTGACAAATAACGCCACCATAGTAGAAGTCTCTTTCTGATATTTATCTTACGAATGAAGATAAAAATGAAAATACAAAAAATCATTTTTCTTTCTTATTTAATCGAATAAAAAAGAAACTATGGAACTACTAAATCTCAGACGAAACAAGTATATAAAGCAACAGAATGTCATTAGAATATGTGCAAAATGATACTAATCAAGCAATCCTAATGATCTAGTTAATGACTAAAATTAAAACAGAGAGCAATCTAAATTCAAAGGGCCAAATCATATGGTCAATATTATCTTCTCAATTAAGTTTTTCAATTGAGTTCCAAACATAATTTAATCAGTAATTTGAATTTCAAATCACATGAATTATTGTATAATTGTGACTTGTGTATGACGGAAGAGTCACTAACTTTTTTTTTTAAAGTTATGAGAAATAGATAAATAAAGACATGACCGTCTTTTCCACACTTGTAAATATCAATAAATAATTTCAAAAAAATTATAGATCAATTCCGTACTTTTTGAAAATAATGCCAAATGGAATAAACTCTAAAAAAAACATCATTCTTAGACCTTATGAAACTAGACTTAGGTAGGTGATACTTTTATTTTGAGGGGGTGAAATATGTGTCATAGATTCATGTGTACAACAAATGGTGTTAAAGATCTGGTTATTCATGGGGGTGATATATGTGCCATATATATATTCATGTGTACAACAAATGTTGTTAAAGATCTGGTTATTCATCAATTAAGGCGTACTGTGAACATGCTATATGCCAAAAATTAGGATAGGACACTCATCAAGTAAGCCACACATGTATACTAAATCTAGACTATCGGACCTTTTCTCTAACTACCCATTTTTTTTTATAACACTTGATCAATCAACCCACATTATCTTTGGCCATTGCATGTCTTTGGTTTACTATAATCTAATGAATGGACCCGATCTGCAACAAGTGTCCCATTAGGTTAGCATATTTATATGCTCTGTGCCTTGAGTGGGGTGCCCTTCTTTTATATAACTCCTTCGAGTGAATCTTCAACAACACTAGTTATAGGAAGCACTTGCAACACAAGATTTGTGGGGCCCAATTTGACCTTTTGTGACATCCATTTCATTCATCAATTGTGCCACTTGTTCACAGTGCATAAAAATCAGCTTAATGCAATACTTAGGTTGGTCAAACCACAAGAACAATGTAAATTGTGACTAAAACTTTTAAATTCATTGCGAGGCGCACCTGATTTATATAAAGGTGATTTTGTATTGTTTCTTCATCCATGTGGGCAAACCTAATAAATAGTTTGGATGGCATATTAGATGGCCCTAGAAAGGTTGCTACGGCGAGCCACTCCATCCCACTATTGCTTGTGGCATGACCCACCTATGTTTTTTTCCCTAATTATTAGGCTCATATATGAATATGAGGTTTTGCAATTGGTGGACAAAGTAAATTTCATACAAACATCAAGGTGTCGTTGTTCCTACAACAAGTGGTGTAAAGAATTATTATCCCTCATCCTCCTATTCAATAGGAGGGATAGTATTGATATTAAGCAATTCAAAAAATGGTACTCACTCATCCTCCTTAAATGAGGAATTGATGTAAAACTATCCAAACCCCACCGTCAACAGAGTATATTGAAAATTGCACTAATCAATCAAATTCTAATGATCCAATTAATGGTTAAAATTAAAAGGGTGAGAGGTCAAAATTAAAAGAGTCAAATCATATTAATAATATTATCTTCTTGGTATAAATTTATGATTAAGTTCCAATCGTAATTGTATTAGTAATTTGGATTTGGAACTATGAATTATCGTACAATTGTGACTTGTGTAAGATTGAAGAGTCACTGCCATTTTTTAAGTTGGACGAAACTGACAAATAATGTCATCATAGTAGAAGTCTCTTCCTAGTATTTATGTTATTAAAGAGTATGAAAATGGAAGTAATATATATATATATATATATATATATATATATATATATATATATATATATATATATATATATATATATATATATATTTCTTACTTATTTGATTGGACCAGGATAAAAAGTTTAGAAAGAAAATTCCCAATGCAAATTTTCAATTGAATTCTAACCATAACGTATTAGTAATTTGGATTTTGGACTATGAATTATTGTACAATTGTGACTTATATAAGCTAAAGAGCGACTACCATTTTTTTAAGTTTTAAAAAAATAAAAAATAATGCCACCATAATAGAAGTCTGTTTTTTATATTTATGTTATGAAAGAGAATAAAAACCAAAGTAAAAAAATCATTTTTCTTCCTTATTTAATCGGATAAAAAAGAAACTATGGAATTACTGTATCTCAGATGAGACAAGTATATAAAGGAATAGAATGTCATCAGAATAAATGTAAAATGACACTAATCAAGCAATCATAATGATTCAGTTAATGGTTAAAATTAAAACGGAGAGCATTTTAAATTCAAAAGGCCAAATCATATGGTTAATATTATCTTCTCAATTGATTTTTTCGATTAATTTCCAGCCATAATTTTGTCAATAATTTGGATTTTAGATCGTATGAATTATTGTACAATTGCAACTTATGTATGACTGAAGAGATACTAACATTTTTTTAAAAGGTTATGAGAAATAGATAAACAATGACTTGACCATGACAAGTTGATTTATTTGTGCTAAACATGTCTTTTTCATACTTGTAAATATTAATAAATAATTTTAAAAAAATTATAAATCAATTGCACTCTTGCACTTTCTAAAAATAATACCAAATGGAATAAACTCTAAAAAGGTATCATTCTTAGACCATATGAATCTAGACTTAGGAAAGTGATACTTGAATTTTGAGGGGGTGAAATATGTGCCACAGATTCATGTGTACAACAAATGTTGTTAAAGATTTGGTTATTCATCAATTAAGGTGTACTGTGAACATGCCATATGCAAAAAAAAAAAGGATAGGACACTCATCAAGTGAGCCAGACATGTATACTGAATCCAGACTATTAAACATTTTCTCTAATGACCCAATTTTTTGTACAACACTAGATTAGTCAACCCACATTATCTTTTGGCCATGGCATTTCTTTGGTGTACTGTAACATGATAAATGGCCCCGATATACGACAAGTATCCCATTTGGTTAGCATATCTATGCTTTGTGCCTTGAGTGGGGTGCCCTTTATATAACTCTGAGTGAATCCTCAACAGCACTAGTTGTAGGAAGCACTTGCAACACAAGATTTGTGGGGGCCATCTTAACATTTTTTATGAAATCCATTGCATTCATCAGTTGTGCCATTGGTTCATAGTGCATAAAAAATCAACTTGATGCAATACTTAGGTTGGTCAAACCACAAGAACAATGTAAATTGTGACTAAAACTTTTAAATTCATTGTGGGACCCACCTGATTTATATAAAGTTGATATTGTAATGTTTCTTCATCCATGTGAAAAAACCTGATGAATAGTTTGGATGGCATATTCGATGGCCCTAAGAACATTGCTATGGTGAGCCACTCCATCTCACTATTACTTGTGGCATGACCCACTTATATTTTTTTTCCCTGATTATTATGCTCACATACAAATACGAGGTTTAACAATTGGTGGACAAAGTGAATTTCATACAAACATCAAGGTGAGCCGACATAAGTATTGGATGTTGTTCCTACAACAAGTATTGTAAAGAATTCTTATCCCTCATTCTCCTATTCAGGATAACATTGACATTGAGGAATTCTAAAAATGGTACACACTCATCCTCCTTAAATGAAGAATTAATGTAAAACTATTCAAACCCCATTGTCAATAGAGTATATTCAAAATTTCACTAATCAATCAAATCCTAATGATCCAATTAATTGTTAAAATTAAAAGGGTGAGGACAAAATTAAAAGACCCAAATCATATTATTAATATTATCTTCTCAGCACAAATTTTTTATTGAGTTCTAACCATATTTATATCAATAATTTGGATTTTAGGCTATGAATTATTGTACAATTGTGACTTGTGTAAGATTGAAGAGTCGCTACCATTTTTTTAAGTTGTATGAAATTGACAAATAATGCCGCCATAGTAGAAGTCTTTTTCTGATATTTATGTTATTAAAGAGTACAAAAATGAAAGAAAAAAATCATTTTTCTTCCCTATTTAATCGAATAAAAAAAATTAGAATTACTAAATCCTAGACAAGATAAATATATAAAGCAATAGAACCATTATTAGAATATATGCAAAATAACACTAATCAGGCAATCCTAATGATCCAGATAATGGTTAAAATTAAAACAGAGAGCAATCTAAATTCAAAAGGCCAAATCATGTAGTTAATATTATCTTTCCAATTAAGTTTTTTTATTGAGTTCCAATTATAGTAGTGTTAGTAATTTAGATTCTGAACCTTATGAATTATTGTACAACTGTGACTTGTATATGATTAAAAAGTGACTAACATTTTTTTATAGTCTTGAGAAATTGAAAAATAATTAATAGACCCTGACTAGTCGGTTTATATGTACCAAATATGTTTCTTTCACACTGGTAAATTAAGCTCAATAAACAATTTCAGAAAATTATACATCAATTTCATACTTTCTAGAAATAATACCAAATAAAATAAATTCCTAAAGAAAAACATCATTCTTAGAGCATATGAAACTGGACCTAAGCTTTGCAAATGATACGTAGATTTTGAGGGGATGAAATATGTGCCATAAATTCATCTGTATAGCAAATGTTGTGAAAGATCTATTTATTCCTCAGTTAAGGTGCATTGTGAGCATGTCATATGCTAAAAATTTGGATAGCACACTCATCAAGTAAGCCACAAATACATATTAAATCTAGACTATTGGACATTTTCTCTAACTGTCATTTTTTCTTGTACAACACTTGATCAGTCAACTGACATTATCTTTGGCCATGACATTTCTTTGGTGTACAGTAACCTAATGAATGGCCTCGATCACGACAAGTGTCCTGTTTGGATGGCTTACCTATGTTCTATGCCCTCAATGGGTTACCCTTGTTTTATATAACTCCTTTGAATGAATCCACTACAACACTTTTTATAGGAAGCACATGCAACACACAAGATTTGTGGGGCCCACCTTCATGTTTTTGTGACATCTACTTCATCCATCAATTGCGCCACTTGTTCACATTCCATAAAAAATCAGCTTGATGCAATATTTAGGTTGGTCAAACCACAAGAACAATGTAAATTGCGACTAAAACTTCTAAATTCACTTGTCGGGCCCCACTTGATTTTCATAAAGATGATTTTGTAATGATTCTTCATCCTTGTCGGGCAAACCCGATGAACAGTTTGGATGGCATATCTAATGGGCCTACAAAGGTTTTTATGGTGAGCGAATCCATGGCCCACCTATGTTTTTTATTGCCCTAATTATTGGGCTCACATACTAATACGAGGTTCCACAATTGGTGAACAAAGTGAATTTCATACAAACATCAGGGTGAGCTGACATAAGCATTAAATGTTATTCCTATAATATGTGTTGTAAAGAATTCTTGTCCCTCATCCTCTTACAGAATAGGAGAGGTAGCATTGGTATTGAGAAGTTAAAAAAATGGTACACTACTCATCCTCCTCGAATGAGGAATAGATGTAGAACCATCCAAACTGCATTGTCAATAAAGTATATTCAAAATGACATTAATCAATCCTAATGATCCAATTAATGGTTAAAATTAAAAGAGCCAAATCATACTATTAATATTATCCTCCCAGTGCAAATTTTTTATTGAGTTTTGACCATAGTTGTATTAGAAATTTGGATTGTGGACTACAAATTATTAAACGTTGCAACTTATGTAAGATTGAAGAGTCACTAGCATTTTTTTAAGTTGTACAAAACTGAAAATAATGCCGCCATACTAGAAATCTCTTTCTTATATTTATGTTATGAAAGAGTATAAAAATGAAATTAAATAAAAAATTATTTTTCTTCCTTATTTGACCGGATCAGAAAAGAAACTATAGATTTACTGAATCTCAAACGTGATAAATATATAAAGCAACGGAAAATTGATGCTAATCAAGCAATCTTAATGATTCAGTTAATGGTTTTAATTAAAAAATAGAGAGCAATCTAAATTCAAAACACCAAATCATATGGTTAATATTATCTTCCTAATTATGTTTTTCGATTGAGTTCCAACCATAATTGTGCCTGTAATTTGGATTTTGGACCGTATTAATTATTATACAATTGTGACTTATATATGACTAAAGAGTTTCTAACATTTTTTTAAGTTGTGAGAAATTGACAAATAATGATTTGACTGTGACAAGTTGATTATATATATCAAACATGTTTCTTTCACACTTGTTAATTTCAATAAACAATTTCAGCAAATTATAAATCAATTATGCATTTCTTAAAATAATACCAAATGAAATTAACTCAAAAAAAAAAACTTCATTCTTAGACCATATGAAATTGGATTTAAGCATTGCAAGTGATACTTGGTTTTTAAGGGAGTGAAATACGTGCCATGGATTCATGTCTACAATAAATGTTGTTAAAGATTGTTGGGACCACGAAAGCAATTCAGAGAAGAATTAAACAAGGAATCAAAATTGCACAAACAAATTTAACTAGAGAACACACGTTTTACATGGAAAAACTCTCGTGGGAAAAAAATGGCACAAATCGACAATATCCACTATGAAAACAAAGTTACAAGAGACGAATCACTTATCAAATCAAAATTCAAGAGAAACACCCTAGCTTTCCCTTCACAAAATCCTCTAAAACCCTTTTGTACGTCTTAGCATACCCTAGGATTACCCTAATCTCAATTACACCCGCTTATATAGAGCTACACCAGAATTAAAAACAAAATATGCAAAATCGCACATTACAGCACAAACTGTCAATCGCTCGAGAGTGATCAAGCAATCCTCGATCACTCGAGGACACATGTTTGATCACTCGAACATGCCAAAAAGTTTTCAAAGATTTTTCAACATAATTTGGAATAAATTCGAGGAGACTCGATCGCTCAAGACAGGGGGTCGATCAATTGAATTTCCTCTATTTCTGTGCAGATTGAAGATATCAATTTTAACAATATCCACCATGGATTTAATCTTCACACTTATCTACTCTAAGCTCCATCCTCCATCTCTAATTCATCTCCATCATAGCTCGATCATCAATGCATTTCATGCGCACTCCGTCTTCATTCAATCTTCGCTAAACCTAGAGAAGTTGAACAGAACTTGAACTTCTTTGCAAAGATTACCTTCGTAAGCATATCGGATGGATTCACGCTCGTATAGATCTTCTCAAGAGTCACATAACCTTCCTGATGCAACTGTCGGATAAAATGATAACGCACATCAATATTCTTAGTTCTAGAATAGTAAACTGGAGTTCTTTATCGCACTTTCGCTATCACAATTAACCAAAACGGCCTCCTACTGAAGCCCCAACTGATTTGACATTCCCCATGACCAAACTGCTCCCTTGAATACTTTCATTATCGCCATATATTCAGCTTCAGTTGTGGAAAGTGCTACCATATATTGAAGCTTTGACATCCAACTAATTGCTCCACCCACTAACACGAACGATTAACCGGAAGTCGTCTTTCTACTGTCCACACCGCCTGCATAATTAGAATCCATGTAGCCTACCTAATTCGTCCCCTAATTTCTAAAATATCAAGACGTAGTCCTATGTACCTCGAATATACCAAAGTAGTCATTTCACTGCTTCTTAGTGTTGCTTATCAGGGTTAGATATGTATCTGCTCACAAGACCCACTACATGTGAGATATCCAGTCTCATACAGACCATGGCATACATCAAACCGCCAACCCTGCTCAAATAGGGAACACATGATAACCTGGTTTTCTTCATCTATAATAGGACATTACTCTGAAGAAAGCTGAAAGTGAGCCGCATGGGGAACGCCAACCGACTTTCCCTAGTCAATCACAAACTTCACCAATACCTTCTCAAGGTATTCTGCCTGAGATAACCATAGCCTTCTCCTTTTCTTCTCTCTATGTATATCAATCTCGAGAACCCTCTTTACAACCCCCAGATCTTTCATCTCAAATGTCCCTGATAATTGAGCCTTCAATATGTCGATTTCAGACATGCTATGACTAGCGATAAGCATGTCATCAATATATAATACAAGGATAATGAATTTCCCTCCATTCAATATCTTGAAGTAGACACAATGATCATATTCACTTCTGATAAATTGTTGACTCACCATAAAAGAATCAAATTTCTTGTACCACTACTTAGGCAACTGTTTTAGGACATACAACGACCTCCTCAATTTGCAAACTTTATTCTCGATCATTGTATCTCGAATCCTTCTAGTTGCTTCATGTAAATCTTCTCTTCCAATTCCACATGCAGGAAAGTAGTATTTACATCCATTTGTTCCAACTTAAGGTCGTATCGGGTAACCAACATCAACATAAACCTGATAGATACTTGCTTCACTATAAGTGAGAAAATCTTACTGAAGTTGACACCCTCCTTCTGCGCATAACCCTTCACTACCAGTCTTACCTTGTACCTATCATGTTTCTTTTTAAAGATCCATTTACGCCCGATCGCTTTACGCCCAATGAGAAGCTCCACCAACTCACATGTCTCATTCTTATATAGATAATCCATCTCATCTTGCATCACCGCCTTCCACTCTTCAGCATCTTCATCATCAAGAGCCTTCTGAAAAGTCGATGGATCCCCCTCATCTGTAATGAGGGCAAATGCAGCGTTTGAGTCATATCTGTATCTGTCTAGTAATCTACAATCTCATGGTGGATTCCTCCTCACATGTGGTGGCTCCACCTATTCCTATACCTTCATCTGCATTTCAATTTCATCCTGTTTTTCACCTTTGTCTATCTCAACTGCCAACAACGAACTTTTTTGCTTCCTTGTGGTCCTTCTTATAGAGCAAGGATCCCTTATCGAATTTCACACCACGACCAAGGATGATTTTCCATGTGACCCAATCATACGGTCTGTATCCCTTCACACCATCACTGTAGCCGATAAAAATAAACTTTTCGCCCTTTGGTCTAGCTTATCTCACACAACTGAATGGTACATGAGAGTAGTGTCACAACCAAATACTCGCGACTTTAAGTAGTCTACTGCATGACCACTCCACACTTCCTCTGAAATTTTACAATCAATAGCCGTAAATGGGGACCGATTCACTAAATAACACGCCGTGTTCATGGCCTCAGTCCATAGTTCCTTGCCCAACCTAGTATTGCTCAACATGCTTCAGGCCCTCTCCAAGAGAGTCTGATTCATCCTTTCAACTACACCATTCTGCTCGGGTGTATGCTGCACTGTGTTGTTGCTTACAATCCCCTCATCTTTACAAAACTGATTAAATTTCTCAAAAATGAATTCTACATCGTTATTTGTCCTCAAAACTTTCACCTTTTCCCCTTATTGTTTTTCAACCATTCCCTTCCACTGCTTGAAAGTGGTAAAAACCTCGGATTTATTTTCTAGAAAATAAAGTCACGCCTTCTGGAATAATCATTAATGAATGCGACAAACCATGATGATCATCAACCAAAAATCATGGGTGACGGCCCCCATACATCAGAATACATATTATCGAGCGCTCCCTTACATACATGTTTTCCCAACTTAAAAGACAACTGTGATTGTTTACTATATATACAATGAGCGTATATATTAAAATCAACACTTTTAAATGCAGGAATCAAAGAACGATCAGAAAGTACCTCTATACCTTGCTCGCTCATATGGCTTAGGCGCGTGTGCCACATATGTGCTGACATGAAATTTATTATAGACATTACAGCTCCACCCGATGAAGTACTCCCAATATACCTGTAAAGGTTTTCGCTTCATTGTGCTTTCATCACTATGAGTGCCCCTTTTGAAACTTTTAGTATAAGATCAAACCCGGTGAATTTACACCCAATTATCTCGAGAGCTCCTAGAGATATCACTCTTTCTTAACTCAAGAACATGTCTCACATTTAGTCAAGATACGCTCGGTGACATCGAATATCTTCATGCACACCGAATCTAACATCAACCACGTTACAGGCATAATCATTGCCCATAAACACCTGACCACCATCACACTCTCTGTAACTAGTAAACCAACTCCTATGAGGAGTCATATGATTCGAAGCCCCCGTATCCAAAATCCACTCATCATTGAGATACCCAAATTTGGATGTAGTTAATACTTCAGAACCACCCGCCTCATTAGATTTCACTGTATTGTCCTCCCTTAAAGATCCATTTGATTTCTTCTCTTTCTAAGATTTATAGTCCTTCATATGTCCCATCTTCCCACATTTCTAGCACTTCATCTTAATATTGCGTCATTTTGATAACACTTGTAGACGCTTATGCATGCGGAAGTATAAAGTGGAGTAAATAGAATTATGGCTAAGTCCTAGAGGGGGGATTAGGACCTTTTAAAATTATTTTCGCCTACTTATGATATTTAACAATACAAGCTAAGCAAGAACGCTTCGGCTTCCAAGCCTAAGTGGGTCCATTCACAAGACTAGCAATTGATAAAGTAGTTAAGTAACCTAGTCTAAGCATGCATAGATTAACATATGATTTAACTAATCAAGCACCTACTCTATGAAACCTAAGTAGACTATATAAGAATGGATCATATAAGCTCAAGTCTACTCTAATTAGTGAAAGTACATATTGTGTGTAAATGTGCCTATCAAGTGGCTAGCATACATTCTAATCAAGCATACATAATTAAGCAATTAGAACATTCAATGCTAGATTAATAATGTGCTCAAATACATCACAAACACAAGCATGTATAATGGTTCGACTACATGTCTACTCTACTCCCGATTCAGGTACTCACCCCTTGAGCACACCAGCATTCACTGGGGAGTTTAAATCAGGTTCCTCCCAACCTAGGTGTTTTAACTCGAATACACCTTACTGGGGAGTTTACAGGTTCCTCCCAACCTACACGTTTACACCCGCGTTGGTGGTTCCCCTTGAAGACTTGTTTTAAGCCTGACAAACGTATCAAGGATCGCCAATCGAACCTGAAATTTAGGCTCAACGAATGAGCCAAGGATTGACAAACGCCCTAAGACTTTTACGCTCAATTAATAAGCTAAGGATCGATAAATGAAACTAGATCGAGTTTGATAAACAAAATCTACACTCAAATCCCATGGAAAGAGTGAATGGACTCAACACAAATTGACAGTCTTACTTGTCGGATTTAAGCCCCTTGATGTGTTGCCTTGGGTTGTATGATCTCCGCTCTCCCATGCTTCAATCAGCTCCTCGTTGTGCTCCTCTGATGTTGTTGCTGATGGGTTGCCAATGTTCCAACTCCAATGATCAATCGCCTTATGTTTGATCTCAGTGAGATGACCAAGGTGATGGGAGATAGGTTTGAGATCTCTACAACTAATGGGAAGTAGTTGCCTAAAGAATCTCACCTACAAGGATCTCTGTACTACCTGTTAATAATTCTCGGTAAGACTGAGGTCGATCCGCAGGGAATTAGGAAACCAATTCTAAATTATTCCAGCAACTAAGATTTAAGTGATTTGGAGATTCAATTAAGTAAACTAATACTAAAACAGTAATTTAAGAAAATCTAAGAATAAAGAGAGAACTAAGGCATTGAGGATCCACTTGTAGCAATCCATGTTAACTTATTCACTCAAGCATGAAACACGACTAGAATTGAAGTCCTATCTCTCATCTAGTCGAAAGATAAACCATTAAAGTACAATAATCCCATTCAAGTCAGAAATTCAAGTTCTAGTTCTAATCAAGCACATAGCATTCAAACATGTAGCCTTCGGAGTAACAGCCATGCCAATGGACTATGTCTTGCTTAAGGGTTACTACAATTCGAATCTAATCAAACAAACATGACAATCTCAGAGAATTGCAAGGAATCCATGTCCGGAGTACATGAACTCTTATAAAACTTCTAAAAATATCAACTTTCATTCAAACTAGAACAATAAAAATCCGAACTTGAAGTAAAGGTACTTTAATCAAACTGAATTAAACATGAGATTAGCTACAAGCTTCACCTCTCAGCCCTAGCTGAGAGGTTCGAGCCGAGCATTGTCATACTACAACTAGAATTAAGGAAAAGTATAAAGAAAAACTAGAAAAATCAGAGAAACCAAAGTTGCAGCACTCCAAAGAGCTTCCTCCTCTTCCACAACTTTTAATCTCTTCTAGAATGCCTTTAGATCGAATTAGAGGAGTCCTTTTATAGCCTTCAAGCCCCAATTGCACAGAACCTTCGAGAAATTGCATAAAGTTGCGCACTTGCACAGAGAAAATCGGACCACAAATAGAAGTTTCTGGACTTGGCTGCACGGGCGATTGATCGACCAGGGTGGTTGATTAATCGCTTGTGATGGGCGATGGATCACAGGTGGTGAGCGATGGATCGCACAGGACAAAAAGTGTCCAGAGACTTTAACAGAAAAATCAAAATCCTGACGGCTCGGGCGATTGATCTCTGAAGCTGAGCGATTGATCGCTTTCGGTGGGCGATTAATCGGCGGTGTTGGGCGATGGATCGGCGGGGACAAAAAGTGTCCAGAGACTTCTTCATAAAATTCTGAATTTGGGCGATTGATCGCCCGGGCTGAGCGATCAATCGGTGGGACCTTTTTTTGTCCAACAACCTGTCTGGAAATTCCTCCTCTTGAGCGATCAATCAGTTTGGGAAACCGATCAATCGCTGGTGCATCTTTCAGTCCAGCGGCATAAACAGAGTGGCCGATCAATCGGCTGGGCTAGGGGATTAATCGACCACCCTAGCGATCAATCGGTCAGGTCAACTGATCAATCGGCCAGGGTGGTTTCTTATCTTTTCTTTTCCTCTTCTTCTTGCTTCTTTCTTCCATCCTTTGGCACTTGATTCCTTGGTCTTCAAGGTACGTGAAGTATCGTCATTCAGCATCATCTTGGCGAAATCCTTCTCTCATTCCTGTAAACACAAAAACATGTATTAGTTTAGAATTTAAACACGTAAACCATACATAATATGTTATGATAGGGGTTAGAATATGTATAAATTAGAGGCTCAACACACCCCCCAACTAGCATTTTGCTAGTACCGAGAAAAACATGCATGAAGCAAGTTCAATTCTCCAAAATTCAACTCTCCTTCAAAAACTGCTTCTATACATTCCAAGACATACAAGTGCAAAAATCAGAGAAACTAGGTGATAGAAGCTGAAACCTTAAACTCTCAAACATAATAGGTGTTCATATAGAATCCCAGCTAATTGATTGATAAATAAAAGAACTTGAACAAATTCAACCTAATGTGCATAGTGATGGCTCATCTCATGAGTTTCTGAGATCATCTTCTTCATAAATCAACCAAACTATGGATCTTAAGGTGTACAGATCAACAACAAGTCTATGATAGGAATTTGCCTTACCGTCCTTCCGACTGCTTTCACACTACGTCCCATTTCTGACTTTGGTTACGGGTATACCATCCCCTGGTTAGTAATAGGTAGCCCTTTTCGAAATTTTCCACCATATTCTTCATCATTCCCATATTTTCTTTCCTTCTTTCCTTTTCATACACATTAGATAGGATTTTTAGAAATCATCCATAAATACCTCAAGAAATTCACCCACCATGTTCGAGAAAATACTCAACATATATCATTGGAATGTGACGGGTGCATTACATAGCCCGAATGGCATTCTTCGGTATGCGAAGGTGCTAAACCGGCATGCAAAGGTGGTCTTCTGGGGCTATCTCAATTTGGTTGTAATCGGAATAGCCACCTAAAAAGCAATAATAGGAGTGACCCGCTAACCTCTCCAAAATTTGATCCATGAATGGGAGAGGGAAGTGGTCCTTCCTAATGACCGTGTTTAGCTTCCGATAATCGATGCACATACGCTAACCAGGGGTCACTCTAGTGGGTTTAAGCTCGTTGTTGGCGTTTTCTACAATGGTAATACCGAACTTCTTAGGGACAACTTGGGTAGGACTCACCCATTGGCTATCCGAGATGGGATAGATGATACCCACATCTAGAAGCTTTAACACCTCGGCTTTAACAACCTCCATCATATTTGGATTTAACCTTATTTGAGGTTGTCTAGTCGTTTTCGCGTTCTCTTCGAGGTGTATATGGTGAGTACATACCGAAGCATCTATCTGTTGAACCTCAAATTTATACATTTACCGACCCATTACATCACATTATATGTATGATTTTCATGTGTAAAAAGCCCATCTAATGCTTGTTTTGTGATTGTAGGAATGAGAGTGACCTCACCCAATTGGAGACCAAAAGGGGCACATTTAGGAACTTTAGATGAAGGCTAAGGTGGATCAAAGAAATGAGAAAGCAATGAGAGGAGAGGGAAGAAGAAAGAAAGAAAGAAAATATCAAAACAAGAAGGCCCGACCGGTCGGCTGCACTCCCTGGACACCTGCCAGACCGGTCGGCCATGCAAGTTCAAACCTCCAGATTCCAAACAGAAGGCTATTCCCGTGTCTGATTTTTTGGACCAGTTTTCTAGGCCCATCTTGATGATATTTGGAAATCCAACACATCTATGTCGAAGACGATCTCGACGCCGAACTAACCCAAGTGGTTTCGTGTCGATCGGAGCTACGGATTGATCGTGGTGGCCAAAACAATATGAACTGTCCAGAAAGTTCCAGATTTCGCTGTTCCACTCTGGGCTGGTCCAGGTGACCCATCATTGATGATATGAAGAATCTACTTTGACCATCTTCTAGATCACATCCATATATGAATAACCACAAAGTTTCAGATCAAAAGGATGTGTGGTTTGATCATACCGGTTGAAGAAAAATGGACCATCCAGAAAGATCCAACTGCGCAGAGTTTATAAAAGCCTTAAGTGTTCTAATTTTCGGACCACATTCTGGAAATTTTTTGGATAATTTAATCCATCTATCATGTATAGGATGAAGTTTTCTACCAAATTTTAAAATTTGGGATCAATCCGACATCTGTACACTCCGGAGCGTTGAAAGCAAGATGACTGGTTCTGAAGGTACCCGAAGTGTGCGATTTTGAGAGGCAGTCGGTGATATGATTGGTGGGCCCATTAAGAGGATAATCTTGGAAATCTAAATCATCTATGAGGAAGATCACATTACAAGGAAGCTACAAATCAAATTTGAAGGCAATCCGACCATTGGTTAAGCCGTACCAAGCGAAACAAATTCTGCTATGTTGCTGTACTATTGCTGCACTATAAAAGGAGGTGCTCTCTTCTATTCCAAATCAAGCAAGGACGTGGGAAGTAAGGAGTTCAAGTCCCAGGAGGCTACCTAGCCTCCTACAGCTAGTTTTTCTTCCTTTTCTTAGTTCTAGTTCTAGTTTTTAATATGCTTTTCCTTAGCTAACCTCTTAGCTAGAGCTAGAGGTGAAATTTGTAGTTGGTTCCAATGCTTTAATTCTTTTATTTCAAGCACCCTTTTCTTAATTTTGGATTTTGAAGTTCTAGTTTGAATAAAGTTTGGTTTTTTAGAAGTTTTGTGAGAGTTTGTGTGCTCTGGACATGAGTTCCTTGCAATTCTCTAAGATTACCATGATTGGGTTGTTTGAATTCAAATTGTAGTAACCCTTGAGCATGCCATAGTCCATAGGCATGGCTGTTACTCCGAAGGCTACAAGTTCAAGTTCTATGTGCTTCATTAGAACTAGAAATCTGATTTCCAGATTTAAGTGGGACTGTTTGTGCTTGAATGATATATCTTCCAATTAGATGAGAGATAGGACTTTGGTTCTAATTGTGTTGTACTTGGATGAATGGATTGGCATTGGACTACTACAAGTGGATCCTTGATGCTCTAGTTCTTCTTATTTTCAGATTTTCCTATTTCATATGAAAAACTACTTCCTTAAACTTCTTAGATTCTAGTTATTAGAGTACTTGGAATTGTTTACCTCTTTCCCTGTGGATCGACCTCCATCTTACCGAGATTTATTACTACATCGCAGCCTTACACTTGAGGCGAGCGAACAAGTTTTTGGCGCCGTTGCCTGGGAAAAGGTTGAATGGTTCCAATTGTTCTAGTAGCTATAGGTAGTTGTAGTTAGGTAGGATTTTCAGTTTTTATAGAAGTAGATTTTCTGATTTTTTTTAGATAACTAACACTTTTTTGTTTGATTTTGTAGGACATTGTTGCTGACATAGATCTCACTCTATTGGGTAACATCTCCCCATCTCCCTTCTTTTTGTTCTTTTTTCTAGATTATGGTAGTTTTCAATTTCTTAAAATTTCATCATGTATGATTGGACGAATGGTGCATATAAGCATCTTTTGGAGGATGAGATGTCGGATTGGGGGACCCAAACTCATTATGATCGGGATCCCTCCAAGCATGAATTTTTTCTGAGATTCAAAGAACCTCCACTACCTCCCCACGTAAGACGATGCGTGATTACATTAATGAAAACAATACACATATTGAGACACAACGTAAGACGATGGGGGAATACCGGAACGAAGCAAAATTGGATAATCATCCGGGAAAAACATTACGTGATTACCGGACTGAAAATAACATGAGTGTTCCACCGGTTATGGTAGGAGGTGTGCAACAACAAAAGGAACAGGTGAATAGTAGCCAACCGATTAAGACAATGCATGATTACTTGTATGGATATGCCTATCAACTATTAATGCAAAGATTTGTCAATTACCATGGTTAGTGTGTCGTCGAGTCCCTGGCGGCTGAAGACAGTTTTCCTTGCGGCTAAAGACAGAAGCTTCTCGAAGATCAAGTCAGCTTCAAGCCTCTCCACCCAAACCTTTGATCCCAAAAAACTTCTATAGATGGCCCAAAACCTTTCTAGGCACATCCTTAGCACCATCTATAGCCCACCTTCCATTAAGATCAGCAATGGATAGGTTCTTGGTAGCAGAAGTTTCTTTAAAATTGAAAATATATAAGTCTGCTCTCTCCGATACATACCCGATCCATCGGAGAATATTCCGATAGATGTCCGATCAATCGGACAATGTGTCCGATCCATCGGAAAAATAGTCCAGTTACATTGTAAACTCTCTGGACACTTTTCCGAGCCATCGGAGGGCTGTCCGATCCATCGGACAGTGTATTCCGATCAATCGGACAGTATGTCCGATCAATCGTACAATTGTCCAGCAAATATATGAAAAACTCTCTGGACTCTTTTACAATCAATCGGAGGTCTGTCCGATCCATCGGACAGGGCTCTCCGATCCATCGGACATAGATACGATCCATCGAAGGAATTTCCAGAAAAAATGCATCAACTCTCTGGAAGAAATTCCGATCAATCGGACCATCTGTCCGATCAATCGGACAGGGTATTCCGATCAATCGGAACTAAGTCCGATCAATCGGAGAACCTGTTTTCAAGCAAAATTCAAATTTGACTAAAACTTATGTCCGATCGATCGGATCCTATCGAGCTGACCGTTTTCTGACCGTTGAATGGCATAATCTATTTATAGAACTCGGTTGGATCTTGCCCAAGACACCTTGAGCATCATCTAGGGTTTGAGTGAGCCTTCTTCTTGAGATCCCCTTCTTCAAAACCCTTAGATTTGTTGAGTTCATTCTTCAATCCATGTTGATCTGACCAACATTGATTAAGCATTCAAAGCTTGGATTGAAACATGAACTCAACCCTTCTTTAATGGCATCTTGACCTACCTCTCATAGACTTTCTCTTGTCATCAATGCCATTAATGGTGGTTTAGGTAGAAGCTTTCCTCATATAAAAGCCATATCCCAAAATAGCCTCAACCTAACCTCAATCCCTCACCTTGGAATCTACAATGGGTCATCCGGAGCAAGGTTGCTGATCGAGGGAGCTGAAGAAGACGTCTTCCGTACAAGCCGAAGCTTCTTCAACAAAGGCATCATCAAGGGACTCAATCAGCTAAGTATATTTAGTCTTTCGAGTCCAAGAAACCTCCTCAAGTTGCGATTTGGGTTTCAGAGTTTGAAGACCCAAACTCGGTAGAGTCCTTGCGTAGGACAAGTCCTTGAGTAGGACAAGCCCTTGTGTAGGACTAAGTGGTCATGGATTAGTCCTATGGAAGGATGAATCCATGTGTTGAGTCGTAAGTCCTTTTGTAGGCTGTTAAGGTTTATGGTTAACCTCATTTAAAACCATAGTGATAGTGAAATTCGGCCACTCAAGGAGTGAGTGGATCAGCCGGGAGTGGAGTAGGTACATAACCGAACCACTATAAAAATCCCTTGTTGTGTGGTGAATGGATGAACTGATTTACTTCTTTCACATGTGCTTTTATTGATTTATACTTTGCATATCTGGTGTTTGATGAAAGTGCTCTAAGAATACTTTGTATTGAGAAATTTTAAAAGTGTACCTATTCACCCCCCTCTAGGACAAGATAACTTGTTTCTTGCTTCTACAACAGCGGTAATCAAACTTATACCGCATTTTCATCAACCATCATATAACTTTTCATCCTACAATGCGTACGGTCTTAATTGGGAAAACCACCATTTTCCTTGTTCAAGGGAGGAACCAACCATGGTTATTAACAATCACCCTAAAACGTCTTCCTCTTTTGATGATAAGTATACACAAATGCTTGAGGAAATATGGAATGAGTATGTGGATGAACAATTAAATCAAGCTTCCTCACCATCTTATGAAGACGTTGAGCCCGAAATTGGGGGCATCGAATCAATCCCCTCTAATGAGGAGGATGGGGCTACCCAAGTCCCACCTTCTTCGGATTTAATGGATAGACTTTTAAAGGAGATTGATTTCGATGATCCCAATGTCATCATCAATTATGGTGAGTCCACTATCTCTTTTGGATGCTTTGAACTTAATGATGAAGAGATTTCAATGACGGTTGACGAACCCGAGGAATCCATAAAATTTGAAAGTGGTAGTGGGGTTGCCTACAATGAGGGTTTGGTGAATGGTTATAAACCTATGGTTTCTTTTTCCCAAGGGCATAATGATTATGAGTCTCTAGAGGATATGCATGCTAGAGAGATGGCCGAGGTTGATATTTTTGAGTCACTCCACCAACTTGACATGCTTAATTTTAATGTGGAGAATGAGACTCCCAAGAGTGAAAATTCAAATTCTTTGGACGAATGCTTGGCTCACTTTGAAAATTCAAACGACGCCATTATTCAAGAGATTGTTAAAGCCTTGCATACTTCCGACTTGGCCTCATACTAGTGATGGAGAACCTAGTTTGGAAGAATTCCACTCCATGGAGGGAGAGTCCCTCACCATCGAAACTGAATTTTTGCACTCACTCAAGCAAGATCATGATCCTTCATCCGACTGTCTCGATTTCCTAGAGGAATGCTTGGCCCAATCTTATGATCTTGATGATGAGATGATTAAGGAGTTGGACATTTTGTTAGACACGGTGTCAGTGCCTGAAGAACACCATTCCATTGTTTTACACTCTTTACCATTGTTTGTGGAAGCACCATATAATTCTGAAATTGTGGAGGAGACAACTCTAACTGAAGAATACACGATGAATGTCTCTCCACCATCATGGGTCCTTCAGCCCATTGAAAATTCTGATTGGGAGGACCCATTTTTTATCGATCATAACCCATATCAGAATTTGAGGAGATATCTTTTTGCTGCTCTTATCTCTTCCTTTTATGCATGTGGTGTACAATACGATTGGACTTCAATGATAAGAATCACACATGTTTACTGTCGAGCAGGACTTTGGATGGTCCTCATGAGAAATTTATTGAAATTCATGAAGATCTTGCTCAAATTTGATCATGTAGTCGATCGGACTAATCAAAGGTAGGTAGGTAGGGCTAGGATTTATTTTTCTGAAATTAGGATTGAATAAGTCTCATCGAGACAATGGAAGATGCTAGCATTGATCAACTTGCTACCTCAGGTATTCTCGCTCTCACTCTCCTTTGTTTTATTTCATTGTTCTCATGTCATGCTTATTGTATATCTTGTTACATTGAGGACAATGTAAGATTTTGGTTGGGGGGTGAGATGAGATCCTTCATCTAGCATGATGCAACATTTCGAGCCTCATATGTGCAAATTTTTTTGAATTTTCTAAAATTTCAAAGCTCTTTTAGAAAACCCTATTTCCATGCATTCGAGATGATAGGAGTATAAGAAGAGGAGTTATGAAATGTGTGAGGTTGTAAGTCTTGAATTTCTCCCAACATAATGGTTTTATATGTTAGTTCCCCTATTGTTGTGATCGATAGAAAATTTGAACACTTTTTACACCTAGTTCACATTACACGATTTTCATGGGTTGAAAGGATTATGTGATTTATGGATTAGCTAGACTTTGATTTAAAGGTGTTGAGAAACCAAGCTGGGGTATTTTGTCCATCCTTGTCCATGGGAAAATAACGAAAGATATGGATTTATAAAAATCCTATCTAAATTAAAAGAAAAAGGAAAAGAAAGGATGAAATCGGGAATGATGAAAAAATGGTGGAAAATTTCGAAAAGGGCTACCTATTACCAACCGAGGGATAGTCTACCCGTAACCAAAGCCGGAAATGGGACGTAGTGTGAAAGCCTTCGGAAGGACGGTAAGGCAAATTCCTGTCATAGGCTTTTTGTTGCTCTATACACCTTGAGATCTATAGTTTAGTTGATCTACGAAGAAGATAATCCCAGAAACTTATGAGATGAACTTTCACTATGCACACTTGGTTGAAGTTGTTCGAGTTCTTCTATTTATCAATCAATCAGCGGGAATTTCATGTAGACACTTATTATGCTTTGAGAGTTTAAGGTTTCAACTTCTATCACCTAATTTCTCCAAATTTTATACTTGTATATCTTGGAATGGATAGAAACATGATTTCTGAAGGAGAGTTGGTTTTTGGAGGTTTGAACTTGTTTCATGCATGTTTTGCTCGGGACTAGCAAAAAGCTGGTTGGGGGGTATGTTGAACCTCCAATTTATACATTTGCCGACCCATTACATCACATTATATGCATGATTTTCATGTGTAAAAAGCCCATCTAATGCTTGTTTTGTGATTGTAGGAATGAGAGTGACTTCACCCAATTGGAGACCAAAAGGGGCACATTTAGGAGCTTTAGATGAAGGCCAAGGTGGATCAAAGAAATGAGAAAGCAATGAGAGGAGAGGGAAGAAGAAAGAAAGAAAGAAAGAAAATGTCAAAACAAGAAGGCCCGACCGGTCAAGACCGGTCTAGACCAGTCGGCTGCACTCCCTGGACACCTGCCAGACCGGTCGGCCATGCAAGTTCAAACCTCCAGATTCCAAACAGCAGGCTATTCCCGTGTCTAATTTTTGAGAATAGTTTTTTAGGCCCATCTTGATGATATTTGGAAATCCAACACGTCTATGTCGAAGAGGAGCTCGACGCTTGAACTAACCCAAGTGGTTTCGTGTCGATCGGAGCTACGGATTGATCGTGGTGACCAAAACAATATGAACTGTCCAGAAAGTTTCAGATTTCGGTGTTCCACTCTGGGCCGGTCCAGGTGACCCATCATTGATGATATGAAGAATCTACTTTGACCATCTTCTAGATCACATCCATATATGAATAACCACAAAGTTTCAGATCAAAAGGATGTGTGGTTTGATCATACCGGTTGAAGAAAGATGGACCATCCAGAAAGATCCAACTACGCAGAGTTTATAAAAGCCTTAAGTGTTCTAATTTTCGGACCACATTCTGGGATTGTTTTGACAATCTAATCCGTCTATCATGTATAGGATGAAGTTTTCTACCAAAGTTCAAAATTTGGGATCAATCCGACATCTGTACACTCCGGAGCGTTGAAAGCAAGATGACTGGTTCTGAAGGTACCCGAAGTGCGCGATTTTGAGAGGCAGTCGGTGATATGATTGGTGGGCCCATTCAGAGGATAATCTTGGAAATCTAAATCATCTATGAGGAAGATCACATTACAAGGAAGCAACAAATCAAATTTGAAGGCAATCCGACCATTGGTTAAGCCGTACCAAGCGAAACAAATTCTGCTATGTTGCTGTACTATTGCTGCACTATAAAAGGAGGTGCTCTCTTCTATTCCAAATCAAGCAAGGACGTGGGAAGCAAGGAGTTCAAGTCCCAGGAGGCTACCTAGCCTCCTACAGCTAGTTTTCCTTCCTTTTCTTAGTTCTAGTTCTAGTTTTTAATATGCTTTTCCTTAGCTAACCTCTTAGCTAGAGCTAGAGGTGAAATTTGTAGTTGGTTCCAATGCTTTAATTCTTTTATTTCAAGTACCCTTTTCTTAATTTTGGATTTTGAAGTTTTAGTTTGAATAAAGTTTGGTTTTTTAGAAGTTTTATGAGAGTTTGTGTGCTCCGGACATGAGTTCCTTGCAATTCTCTGAGATTACCATGATTGGGTTGTTTGAATTCGAATTATAGTAACCCTTGAGCATGCCATAGTCCATAGGCATGGCTGTTACTCCGAAGGCTACAAGTTCAAGTTCTATGTGCTTCATTAGAACTAGAAATCTGATTTTCAGATTTAAGTGGGACTGTTTGTGCTTGAATGCTATATCTTCCAATTAGATGAGAGATAGGACTTTGATTCTAATTGTGTTGTACTTAGATGAATGGATTGGCATTAGATTACTACAAGTGGATCCTTGATGCTCTAGTTCTTCTTATTTTTAGATTTTGCTATTTCATGTGAAAAACTACTTCCTTAAACTTCTTAGATTCTAGTTATTAGAGTACTTAGAATTGTTTACCTCTTTCCCTATGGATCGACCTCGGTCTTACCGAGATTTATTACTACATCACAGCCTTACACTTGAGGCGAGCGAACACTATCCCTTTGAGGTCCGCTATTGTCCATCCTATGGCTCCCCTATGTTCTTTGAGTAGCTTAATCAATTTTAACTCTTGATCTTTTCCTAGGTGAGAGGCGATGACTACCGGGAACGTTTCTTCTTGACCCAAACATACATATTTCAGCTCGGATGGCAATGGTTTATGGTCAAGCTTTGGTAGTTTGATGTTAGACGGTAGAGGCTTTGATGTGGTTGGTGGCAATCTTTCAAAATGGGGCCTCCACCAGCTAGTACCAACTACTGGTCTCTTAATATTCAATGCTTGCACAATTTCACTAATAATGAGGTCTTTGGAATCCTCGAAATGTGTCAAGCATGTCTCCAAGTTTTCTAGTGGTTCAAGTTGGAGGAGCTCTTCTTCTTCAAAAGATTCGAGCATGTTTACCTAAAAAATCTCATCATCATCAACATCCCTATGCCTTTTGCCTAAATGGAACACATTCACCTCCAATGTCATGTTTCTGAAGGACAATTGCATTACCCCATTCCGACAATTTATGATTACGTTTGATGTAGCAAGGAATGGGCAACCTAAAATTAACGGTATTTGAGTGCTAGCATCCATAACAGGTTGCGTGTCCAAGACGATGAAATCTACCGGGTAGTAGAATTTGTCAACTTAAACTAGCACATCCTCAACTATCCCTCTTGGTACACGGATGGATTTATAAGCAAGTTGCAACGTAAGTTTTGGTGGATTTTAATTCATCAAGGCCTAGTTGCTCATATACCGAGTATGTAATTAAATTTACACTTGCCCCCAAGTCTAGCAATGCACGTTCAATCCGGTAGTCACCAATGATGCATGAAATTGTGGGACTACTGGGATCCTTAAATTTTGGGGGGGTCTTTTGAGTGAGAATGGCACTCACTTGCTCATTCAAAAAGGCCTTTTGCTGCACATTATATTTGCGTTTGGTTGTGCATAGGTCGTTTAGAAACTTGGCATAAGAAGGGATTTGTTTAATGGCATCAAGCAATGGAATGTTTATCTTCACTTAGTCTGAAAATCTCTAAAATATCATGAGAGTTTGGGAGAAATTTTGGAGCAACCAATCTTGAAGGGAATGGTGCTATGGGCTTATAAACGCGTTCTATTTCTTGTGGGGCTGAGTTAGATCCGTTCTCATCCTCAGAATTTACTAGATCATTAGGCTTATTGGCCTTCACCAGAATAGATTTTTCAATTTTCTTACCACTTCTAAGAGTGGTGACGGATTTAGGCTTGCTCCACATGTTGGTTGGGGATATTAGGGATGCTTACTTCATGTACTTACTTTGGATTGGGCTGAGGTTGGGTCGAAAAGGTCCCTTCCCTAGCATTCAAGCGTCCCTTTATCTCATCAACCGAGACTTTAAGCTCTTGGAACATTTGCTGATTTGATTAGTTGATTTGCATTTGTCCTTGCATAAACGCCTTTAGAGTATCCTCCATTGAGATTTGAGGTGGGGCCATATTTTGCATGGGTGGCCCTCCTTGAGAGTTGGTAGGATTTTCCGTGAGATTATTCTTCCAACTGGAATTTGGGTGGTTCTTCCAGGTAGAGTTATACGTGTTCCCCACCGATCCATTAAAAGGCCGTTAATATCCATATGTGGTATTTGCATGTTCTTGTAACACCTCTTAAAATGCAGGAATTGTAGGACAATCTTGTGTAGCATGTATATTAGTAGCACAAATTCCACATATGTTCTCCATGTCTTCCGTGGATTTAGAAGTTCCACTCTTGCTAAGTTCCATGGCCTCGACCTTCCTTATGAGGCTAGCTATCTTTGAATTCACATCATCTTCTTCTTTAAGAATGTAGATGCCCCATTTCTCCTTTTGTTGAGGAGGCTTGAGATTGCTAGATTTGTCCGAGGTATCCCATAATTGGGCATTCTCGGCCAACATGTCCAAGTAACTCCAAGCTTCATCTGGATTTTTGCTCATAAACTCACTGTTGCACATCATTTCTACAAATTGGCGCATGTTGGAACTTAATCCATCGTTGAAGAAGTTTATGATTCGCCAGCTTTCGTAGTCGTGATGTGGGCAAGCAAGTAGGAGGTCTTTGAACCTTTCTCAACATTGAAAGAATGATTCATTCTCTTTAGCTGAAAAGTTCATTATAGCTCTTCGAAGGGTATTCGTTTTATGAGCTAGGAAGAACTTTTTCAAGAATTCCTAGGTCATCTCATTCCATGACTCTATCGAATGTGGTCTAAGAGAGTGGAGCCAACTCTTGGCTCTTTCTTTCAATGAAAAGGGAAAAGGTTTAAGTTTAATGACATCTTCTGAAATATTAGCATATTGCAAAGTAGCCACCACTTCTTCAAATTCCTTTAAGTGTAGGTATGGGCTCTCAGAGTCTAGTCCATGGAACTTTGGAAAAAGTTGAATCACACCCGGCTTTATATCAATGTTTCCCCCGGTTGGTGGTAAAACCACACACGAGGGTGTAGTTGTATGGGCCGGTTGTAGGTAGTCCCATAAAGATCTCATTGGAGGAACATTGTGTACCTCATTCTCTCCTACTCCCTCTTGATTTGTGTTTGTCGTTGGAGTAGGGGGGGAGAATTCCTTAAAGGTGTTTGATCCATACTCCCCAAACTATCATAAAGCTCTTGGTATTTTCATACTGGTCTATGGACTGATAATGGTCCAACTAGAATACATTCGGATTAGAGACAATTGGTGTGGTCACTGTACCCAATGGGACATAAACCACACAACTAACAACTAAACTAATCCTAAGTCCTAAAACAGAAATTAACAAAATTCTAAAAGTTTGTAAAAAATACCAAGTTAGAATGATATTACCCGATTTGCTTGAACTATGGAAGAATTTTTACAAAACAAAACAAATTGTTAGTCCTAGGAAATCAGAAAAAACCTATCTACTTCTACTTCTATAGCCACTAAAACAATTTAGAACCGTTCAACTAAATTTCCCGGCAACGGCGCCAAAAACTTGTGCGCTCGCCTCAAGTGTAAGGCTGCGATGTAGTAATAATTCTCGATAAGACCGAGGTCAATCCATAGGGAATTAGGAAACCAATTCTAAATTATTCCAGCAACTAAGATTTAAGTGATTTGGAGATTCAATTAAGTAAACTAATACTAAAACAGTAATTTAAGAAAATCTGAGAATAAAGAGAGAACTAAGGCATTGAGGATCCACTTGTAGCAATCCATATTAACTCATTCACTCAAGCATAAAACACAACTAGAATTGAAGTCCTATCTCTCATCTAGTCGGAAGACAAACCATTGAAGCACAATAATCCCATTCAAGTTAGAAATTCAAGTTTTAGTTCTAATCAAGCACATAGCATTCAAACATGTAGCCTTCGGAGTAACAGCCATGCCAATGGACTATGGCTTGCTCAAGGGTTACTACAATTCGAATCTAATCAAACAAACATGATAATCTCAGAGAATTGCAAGGAATCCATGTCTAGAGTACATGAACTCTCATAAAACTTCTAAAAATATCATCTTTCATTCAAACTAGAACAATAAAAATCCGAACTTGAAGTAAAGGTACTTTAATCAAACTGAATTAAACATGAGATTAGCTACAAGCTTCACCTCTCAGCCCTAGCTGAGAAGTTCTAGCCGAGCATTGTCATATTACAACTAGAATTAAGGAAAAACATAAACAAAAACTAGAAAAATCAGAGGAACCAGAGTTGTAGCACTCCACAGAGCTCCCTCCTCTTCCACAACTTCCAATCTCTTCAAGGATGCCTTCAGATTGAATTAGAGGAGTCCTTTTATAGCCTTCAAGCCCCAATTGCGCAGAATCTTCGAGAAATTGCATAAAGTTATGCACTTGCGCAGAGAAAATCGGACCACAAATAGAAGTTTCTAGACTTGGCCGCACGGGCGATTGATCGGCCAGGGTGGTTGATTAATCGCTTGTGATGGGCGATGGATCGCAGGTGGTGAGCGATGGATCGCACAGGACAAAAAGTGTCCAGAGACTTTAACAGAAAAACCAAAATCCTGATGGCTTGGGCGATTGATCTCTCGAGCTGAGTGATTGATCGCTTTCGATGGGCGATCAATTGGCGGTGCTGGGCGATGGATCGGCGGGGACAAAAAGTGTCCAGAGACTTCAGCATAAAATTTTGAATTTGGGCGATTGATCGCCTGGGCTAAGCGATCAATCGATGGGACCTTTTTCTGTCCAGGAACCTGTCTGAAAATTCCTCCTCTTGAGCGATGAAGTACTGGTGCATCTTTCAGTCCAGCGGCATAAACAGAGTGGCCGATCAATCGGCTGGGCCATGGGATCAATCGACCACCCTAGCGATCAAATAGTCAGGTCAACCGATCAATCGGCCAGGGTGGTTTCTTCTCTTTTCTTTTCCTCTTCTTCTTGCTTCTTTCTTCCATCCTTTGACACTTGATTCCTTGGTCTTCAAGGTATGTAAAGTATTGTCATTCAGCATTATCTTGGCAAAATCCTTCTCTTATTCTTGTAAACACAAAAACATGTATTAGTTTAGAATTTAAACACGTAAACCATGCATAATGTGTGATGATAGGGGTTAGAATATGTATAAATTAGAGGCTCAACACCTGTTCCATGGTCCACTTATGTTTTTAATTTATTATCCTGATTATTGGGCTCACGTACTAATACAAGGTTTCACAATTGGTGGACAAAGTGAATTTCGTACACACATCATAGTAAGATGACATAACTATTGATGTTGTTCCTACAACAAGTGTTGTAAAGAAATTTTATCCCTCATTTTCCTATTGAATAGGAGGGGTAACATTGATACTAAGCAATTTAAAAATGGTATAGACTCATCCTCTTCGAATGAGGAATTGATGTAAAACTATCCAAATCCCATTGTCAATAGGTATAATAAAATGATACTAATCAATCAATCCTAATAAACCAATTAAAGTTTTAAACTACAATGATGAGAAGTTAAAATTCAAAGAATCAAATTATATTATTTTTAGTGCACTGATTTGTGCACCTTCTTTGTCAATCATGTGAGTCCATATGTCAGTGAGTCGGTTGAGCCCTTAAAAACTGAAGACCGAAGAAACAAAAAGCATCAAAGAGAGAAGAAACATGTAAATGAGGTACCTTGGTGTCCCTAACCCTTAGAACCAAAACAACCTGGCCTCTAGATGACTTGGACTTTATAGGTAAACCTTTAGTTATCATTCATTAGCCTTAGGAGTCCTAAAAGAACCCTAAAATGTAAGGATTAAGAGGTCTCAAGCTACTGTAAACAAACTGCCCAAAATAACAACCTTAGAGTGTTGTCGACCGGTCCATCGACCAATCGAAAGAAGCGTCAACCGCTCGGATCGTCAAGTTACAACCGCCAAAATCAGGATAGATAAAAAAATACATATTCCTAAACATCTCAACCCATAGCCCACATAGATAGGTCAAAGGTCAAGTTCGACCAATTGAAAATAAGGGTAGATAGGTTGAAAGTGGCAAAATCTGGTAAAAAAGAAATACTTTGTGCCACGGGATATTTTGACAGGTCGAACCCAATTTTCGATAGGTTGAAGGACCACTTCGATAGGTCCAAGACTTAGGTTGATAGGTCGATAGCTAGCCATTTCTGCTCATTTTCTAGCCATTAGAACATTAAGTATATATATTGGTCATTCGGGCATTGGGCATTTGGATGGGTTTTCAGTTCATTAGAAGCCACCACAACTCCATATCATTAAAGGCTCTAATCCTATGAGATTCAAGCGATCTTCATTGTTATTCATCACATGTTAGAGCATTCCAAGCTTGATTGAAGATAAACTTGATCCCTCTCATTTTCTAGAGTTTAGACATTGAATTCAATAGGTAAAACCTTGTCTAAAACCTCTAGGAGACCCATAGAGGTGAATCCTTCTAGGAAATCAACTTTTTATTAGTTGTCAAAGATTCCACCACCCTCCCATTATCTTGGTCACCTCAAAGGAGCATCATATGCAAGGTGTCCAATCAAGGGGGCTTAAGCATTTAGCATCAAAGATTGGGGGAGCAACGATGAGCTAATTCAAGCACGGTAGAGCATGAAGAAGTAACTCGAAGAATGAGCATTAAAAGTGGCTCAATCCAACAAGTAAGTTGTTATTTGTAAGAGTCCATATATACTCTTTCATCATGTAGGATTGAGTATGAGAGTTTGATTGCCAAACTTATTAGGTTCTTGGATTAGGACCTAGGCTCTTGTGTAGGACCGAATTCACTAGACAAGGCTAAGAATGTCTTAGTCTCTGTGAAAAGCCTTTGGTGGGAGTGTACGTTGGACGTTAGATTAGATTCGCTAGTGATTGTTGGTTAGCCTATAGAAAACCAACTATGTCTCTGAGAGAGCTAATCCTTGGATTAAGATTGAAGTTGTTGATTAGCCTATGAAAAACCAAGTGTAAAGGTTGAGAGCTAAACCTAATTTAAAACCTCCAAGATAGTGAAATCTGGTACACTCAAGGGAAGAGTGTAGAACCCGAGAGTAGAGTAGGAAAATCTAACCACTATACATGCTTGTGTTTAGATTATAATTTGCATACATATTCTATTCATTCTTATGTGTTTGATTAGTTGAATCATATGAATACTTGATTTGAATTGTATACTAGGTACTTAAATGGTAGCACACCAAGTTGTATTTTCACTTCACCTATAGACTAGTTGCTTAATAGTTAAATCATTTGTAGTCCTTGTGATTGGACTTACTTGACTTAAAAGCCTAAGTGTTAATTTCTTAATTAAGTTTAATTGATAATTTAGTTTTAATTAGGCATGAATTTTAAAGTGATCCTACCCCCCTCCCCCCCCCCCCCCCCCCCCCCCCCCCCCCCCTTCAGACTTAGCCATTGTTCCTAAGCTCTGTCAAGCTTCTAAATGGAAAGCATCTAAGTGTGAGCAATATGTGCAATTTCAATTGGTATCAGAGTGGGTTACTCTGATAGAGCAAGTGTGAGTTTCTCTTGAAGGATTTAACCATCTAGAGAAATTCAAAATGAGCTTTAGGATCATGTCTACCCAAGAGGGGAGCGTCTTCAATCGACCACCGTACTTTGATGGGTCTAACTATGCCTATGTCTATTGAAAGGCTAGGATGAGAATTTTTCTACAATCTCTTTACCACAAGTTTAAGTTAGTGTTCAACATGGATACTCTACGCCCATGGAACAAGTGGTAGTTAATGGAAAAGCCATTACCACTCCTAAAAATGACTCAACTTGGAGTGTTGATGAGAGAGTTCGGTATACTAATAATGTCAAAGCTCTTAATGCAATTTTCTATGCTATCTCCCAAGAGAAAATTACACGTATTTGTATGTGTACAACTGTTCGCTTCCCAAAGTGTAGGGTTGCAATGTAGTAATAATCTCGGTAAGACCGAGGTCGATCCATAGGGACTTGTGTAGGAACCCACAAAACACTTCCAATGGTTTCTAAATGAGAAATAACTAAACAGGATTTTAGAATTGAATGTAGATAGATATTTTGAACTAAAACTGAATGTAATCAATAATAAAAAGCACTAGGGGTTCAAGGATCCACTTGTAGCAATCCTTGATGCTTAATTCGCTGTGGTTTAGGAATTACACGACTAGAATCGAAACTAAATCCTATCTAGCCGGATGATAGAGCAGTTAAAACAAATAATCTGTCATATGTATGATTCAAGTACATGATTCCCTCAATTCAAATTAGGACTTGAGCACACTCAATTGCATAGGTCAATCCTAGTTCCAATAGATTAAGATCACAATCATAATCATCATTAAACTCTGTCACAAAGCATAACTAGATCATGATTTGAACTTCATTCAAATTACTTACAAAATCACACATAATTCAGGAGTTCAGAAAAGTAGAACTTTGGATTTGTTATTCCCAAGTGAAAATCCAAATCTAGAGTGTCTTGAATTCGATTCCTCAGAGCGTATAGGTTTAGATCTTTGTAAAATAATTAAGAACTAAAGTAATTCTTCTAAACATCCATGAGCCATCATAAGAGTAAGCAAGAATACTTAGAACTTTATTCAAACTTCAAACCATTGTTCTTCACTAATAATCCAACTTGAAACCAAAACAACCGAATTAAAACATCTTAGATTCACTACACGCTTCACCTCTTAGCCCTAACTAAGAGGTTTAGCAGTTCATGATCTAAGGAAACATGAAAGCAGCTAAAGAAAACATGAAAACTAGAAGAACAAACGAGGAGGAGTTGTAGAACTCTAAATCCGACTTCTGCTGCCTCCCACAGTGGTAAATCTTTTCTAGGATATCTTAGGAACTAGCTAGAGGAGTCCTTTTATAGGTTTGTGGCCCTAGGTGCAAAGAAACTTCGAGACAATCCGCAAAAACTGCATTTTGCACAACAGAATTCGAAGCTTATAGAAGAAGCTCTGTTACGCAGACGACCGGTCGCACGACCGGTCTGAGCTCATGGACAACCGGTCGCACGACCGGTCGTAAAAGACGATTTTTGAAAAAAATCCTTCCTGGCTTTTGAATTAATCGACCGGTCTGACGACCAGTCTAAGTAGTGGACGATCAGTCGCACGGCCGATCATGATTAGTCCAACAAGGTTAGCAGCAAGGGTCCTCCTGTTGAGTGTTCGGACTGGTTGGATGACTAGTCCTAGGCTATAGACGATCGGTCGGATGACCGGTCTTCCGTGCAAATTTCTGCACTTCTTCCTTTTCTCCTTCTCTTTCTCCCTTGCTTCTTTATTCCACCCTTTGGCGCTTGGTCCTTTGATCTTCAATGTGTACAGAGTGACCTTTTGAAGCATTGAATTGGTGAAGTCCCATTCTTGTTCCTATAATCACAAAACATGCTTTAAAATAGTCTTTAAACATGAAAACCATGCATAATGAGTGATGAATTGGGGTTAGAATATGCACAATTAAGAGCTCAACACACCCTAACCAGCATTTTGCGAGTCCTGAGTAAAACATGTGTGAAACAAATTTCATTCTTCAAAACTCAACTCTCCTTTGGAACTATGCTTCTATACACTCAATGATATGCAAGTGTAAAAATTCTGAAATGCCTAGTGATAGAAGTTGAAACCTTGAACTTTTCAGAACATACCAAGTACTCATATGAAATTCCCGCTGATTGATTGGTAAATAGAAAAGTTCAAACAATTTAACCTATTGTGCTCAATGAATGCTCATCTCATGAATTTCTGAGGTTACCTTCTTCATGAATTAGTTAAGGTATGGATTTCTTTTAGACCACATCCATATATGAATAACCACAAAGTTTCAGGTCAAAAGGATGTGTGGTTTGATCGTATCGATTGAAGAAAGATGGACCATCCAGAAAGATTCAACTACACAGATTTTATAAAAGGCCTAAGTGTTCTAATTTTTGTACCTAATTTTGGAGTTAATTTGTAAAATCTAATCCATCTATCATCTAGAGGAGGAAAGTTTCTACTAATGTTCCAAATTTGAGATCAATCCGACCTCTATACACTCTGTAGCGTTGAAAGCAAGATGATTGGTTCTGGAGGTATCCGAATTGCACGATTTTGAGAGGCGGTCGCTGATCTAATTGGCGGGCCCATTCAGAAGATAATCTTAGAAATCATAACCATCTGTTAGGAAGATCAAGTTCCAAGGAAGCTACAAATCAAATTTGAAGGCAATCCGACCATTCGTTAAGCCATACGAAGCGAAACAAAACATGTTATGTTGCGGTACTCTTGCTTGTATTATAAAAGGAGGTGCTCTCTTCTATTCCAAGGCAGTCAAGGATGTGGGAAGTAAGGAGTTCAAGTCCTGGGCCTCCTACAACTAGTTTTTCTTCCTTTTCTTAGTTCTAGTTCTAGTTTTAATATGCTTTTTCTTAGTTAACACAATGCTTTAATTCTTTTATTTCAAGTACCATTTTCTTAATTTGAGATTTTGAACTTTTAGTTTGAATAAAGTTTGAATTTTTAGATGAATTATGAGAGTTTTTGTACTCCGGACATGAGTTCGTTGTAATTCTCTGAGATTGCCATGATGGGTTTGTTTAGATTTGAATTGTAGTAACCTTAGAGAATGTCATAGTCTCTTGGCATGGCTGTTACTTCGAAGGCTACAAGTTTGAGTTCTATGTGCTTCATTAGAACTAGAAATTTGATTTTCAGATTTAAGTAGGATTATTTGTGCTTGAATGTTATATCCTCCAATTAGATGAGGCATAGAACTTTGATTCTAATTATGTTATGCTTGGATGAATGGATTAGTATTGAATTACTACAAGTGGATCCTTGATACTTTACTTCTTTTCAAATCTAAGATTTTTCTGTTTTATGTTAAAAACTATTTTCCTAAACTTCTTGGATTCTAGTTATTGGAGTAGTTGGAATTGTTTACTTCTTTCCCTGTGGATCGACCTCGGTCTTACCGATAATTATACTACATCGCAGCCTTGCACTTGAGGCGAGCGAACAAGTTTTTGGCACCGTTGCCGGGGAAAAGGTTAAACGGTTCTAATTGTTCTAGTAGTTATAGAGTAGTTTTAGTTATGCACGATTTTTAATTTTTCTAGAAGTAGGTTTTTTTACTTTTTCTAGAGTACTAACAAAAATTTTTGTTTGATTTT
Organism: Liriodendron chinense; assembly: GCA_003013855.2. NCBI lineage: Eukaryota > Viridiplantae > Streptophyta > Magnoliopsida > Magnoliales > Magnoliaceae > Liriodendron > Liriodendron chinense. The sequence continues at coordinate 630,932 of PVNU02002470.1, forward strand.
GTAGGACATTGTTGCTGACATGAATCTCACTCTATTGGATAACATCTCCCCATCTCCCTTCTTTTTATTCTTTTTTCTAGATTAGGGTAGTTTTCAATTCCTTAAAATTTCATAATGTATGATTGGACGAATGGTGCGTACAAGTACCTTTTGGAGGATGAGACGTCGGATTAGAGGACCCAAACTCATTGTGATTGGGATCCCTCCAAGCATGAGTATTTTTCTGAGATTCTAAGAACCTCCACTACCCCTCCCCCCTACGTAAGACGATGCAAGAGTACATTAATAAAAGCAATACACATATTGAGACACGACGTAAGACGATGAGGGAATACCGAAACGATATAAAATCGAATAATGATCATCTGGGAAAAATATTACGTGATTACTAGATTGAAAATAACATGAGTGTTCCACCGGTTATAGTAGGAGTTGTGCAACAACAAAAGGAACGGGTGAATAATGGCCAACCGGTTAAGACAATGCGTGATCACTTGTATGGATATGCCTATCAACTATCATATAACTCTTCATCCTACAATGCGTACGGTCTTAATTGGGGAAACCACCATTCTTCTTGTTCAAGGGAAGAACCAACCGTGGTTATTAACAATCACCCTAAAATGTCTTCCTCTTGTGATGACATGTATACACAAATACTTGAGGAAATATGGAAAGAGTATGTAGATGAACAATCAAATCAAGCTTACTCGCCATCTTGTGAAGACATTAAGCCCGAAATTGGGGGCATCGAATCAATCCCCTCTAATGAGGAGGATGGGGCTACCCAAGTCCCACCTTCTTCGAATTTAATGAATAGACTTTTAGAGGAGATTGATCTCGATGATCCCAATGTCATCATCAATTATAGTGAGTCCACAATCTCTTTTGGATGTTTTGAACTTAATGATGAAGAGATTCCAATGACGGTTGACGAACCTGAGGAATCCATTAAATCTAAAAGCAATAGTGGAGTTCCTTACAATAAGGGTTCAATGGATGCTTATGAACCTATAGTTTCTTTTTCCTAAGGGACATAATGATTATGAGTCTCTAGAGGGTATGCATGCTAGAGAGATGGCCGAGGTTGATATTTTTAAGTCACTCCACCAACTTGATATGCTTAATTTTAATGTGGAGAATGAGACTCCTATGAGTGAAAATTCAAATTCTTTGGACGAATGCTTGGCTCACTTTGAAAATTCAAATGACCCCATTATTCAAGAGATTGTTAAAGCCTTGCATACTTCCGACTTGGTACCTCATAATAGTTATGAAGAGCCTAGTTTGGAAGAATTCAACTCCATGGAGAGCGAGTCCCTCACCATTGAAACTGAATTTTTGCACTCACTCAAGCAAGATCATGATCCTTCATCCGACTATCTCAATTTCCTAGAGGAATGCTTGGCCCACTCTTATGATCTTGATGATGAGATGATTAAGGAGTTGGATATTTTGTTAGACACAGTGTCGGTGCCCGAAGAACACCTTTCCACTAATTTACACTCTTTACCATTGTTTGTGGAAGCACCGTACAATTCTGAAATTGTGGAGGAGACAACTTTAACCAATGAAAACTTAATAAATATCTCTCCGCCATCATGGGTCCTTCAGCCCATTGAAAATTCTAATTGGGAGGACCCATTTTTAATTAATCATAACCCAGATCAGATTTTGAGGAGATATTTTTTGCTGCTCTTATCTCCTTCTATCTGCATGTGGTGCACATAAATATTGGACTTCATTGAAGAAAAGCATCCATGTTTACTGTCGAGCAGGACTTTGGATGGTCTTTATGAGAAATTTATTGAAATTCATGAAGATCCTGCTCAAATTTGATCATGTAGTCGATCAGATTAATCAAAAGAAGGTAGGTAGGTTAAGATTTATTTTTTTTGCAATTATGATTGAATAAGTCTCATTGACACAATGGAAGATGCTAGAATTGATCAACTTGCTACCCCAGGCACTCTCGTTCTCACTCTCCTTTATTTTATGTCATTACTCTCATGTCATGCTTATTGCATATCTTGTTACATTGAGGACAATGTAAGATTTTGGTTGGGGGGTGAGATTCCTTAGATGAATCTACTAGCTTTTGTGACATTTCAAGCAATTATGTAGAAAATTTTTGAATTTTCTGAAAATTCAAAACTCTTTTTAGAAAACTTTATTTCTTTGCATTCGGGATGATAAGAGTACAAGAAAAGGAGATACAAAGTGAGTGATGTTGCAAGTCTTGAACTACCTTTAATATAATGGTTTTATATGTGAATTTTCCTATTTATATGATTGATAGAAAATTTGAACACTTTTACACCTAGTTCACATTACACGATTTTCATGGTTTGAAAGGATTATGTAGCTCTGTGGATTGGCTAGACTTAGATTTGAGGTGTTAAGGAACCAAGCTGGGGTACTTTGTCCATTCTTGTCCATGGGAAAATAACGAAAGATATGGATTTCTAAAAATCCTATCTAATGTGTATGAAAAGGAAAGAATGAGAGAAAATATAGGTATGATTGAGAATATGGTGGAAAATTTCAAAAAGGGCTACCTATTACCAACCGGGGGATGGTTTACCCGTAACCAAAGCCGAAAATGGGACATAGTGTGAAAGTCGTTGGAAGGACGGTAAGGTAAATTTCTGTCATAGGCTTGTTGTTGATCTGCGCACTTTTAGACCCATAGTTTATTTGATCTATGAAGAAGATAATCCTGGAAACTCATGAGATGAACATTCACTATGCACACTAGGTTGAATTTGTTCAAGTTCTTCTATTTATCAATCGATCAGCGGGAATTGTATATGAACACTTATTATGTTTTGAAAAGTTTAAGGTTTCTGCTTCTGTCACCCAGGTTCTCTGATTTTTGCACTTGTATGTCTTGGAATGTATAAAAGCATAGTTTCTAAAAGGGAGTTTGGTTTTGGAGATTCGAACTTGTTTCATGTATGTTTTGCTCGGGACTAGAAAAATGCTGGTTAGGGATGTGTTGAACTTCCATTTTATACATATTATAATCCATTACATCACATTATATGCATGGTTTGCATACTTAAAAGACTCATCTAATACATGTTTTTGTGATTGTAGGAATGAGAGGGAGACTTCACCAATTCATGGTTAAAAGAGTCACTTTGTATGCCTTGAAGATTAAAGAAATAAAGGATAAGAGATGGAGGAAAGATGCAATGCAATTGAGGAAGAAAAGTATGAAAAAGTTACAATTTACAGCTTGACCGGCTGGCCGGCCGGCTGGATGACAAGTCGGCCATGCACTTTCTAAAGCAGATTTTAAATATAGGCGGTCCCATTTCTAATTTTTTGGCCCAGTTTTTGGAGCTTATCTTGATTATATTTGGAAATTCAACACATCCATGTCGAAGAAGAGCTCGACACCGAAATAACCCAAGTGGTTTCATGTCGATCGGAGCTACGGATTGACCGTGGCGACCAAAACAATACAAATTGTCCAAAAGGTTTCCAGATTTCGTTGCTCAACACTGGAATGGTCCAGGTGGCCCCTCATTGATGATATGAAAAATCTAATTTGACTATGTTCTATATCACATCCATATATGAATAACCACAAAGTTTCACGTCAAAAGGATGTGTGGTTTGATCGTACCGGTTGAAGAAAGATGGACCATCCAAAAAGATTCAACTGCACAGATTTTATAAAAGGAATAAGTGTTCTGAATTTTTTACCCAATTCTGGAGTTGATTTGTAAAATCTAATCCGTCTATCATCTAGAGGAGGAAGGTTTTTACTAATGATCCAGATTTGAGATCAATCTGGCCTCTGTACACTCCGTAGCATTGAAAGTAAGATGACTGGTTCTGAAGGTACCCGAATTGAGCGATTTTGAGAGGCGGTCGCTGATATAATTGGTGGGCCCATTCAGAAGATAATCTTAGAAATCATAATTATCTGTTAGGAAGATCAAGTTCCAAGGAAGCTACAAATCAAATTTGAAGGCAATCCGACTATTCCTTAAGCCGTACGAAGCGAAACAAAATCTATTATGTTGCAGTACTCTTGCTGTATTATAAAAGGAGGTGCTCTCTTCTATTCAAAGGCAGTCAAGGATGTGGGAAGCTAGGAGTTCAAGTCCTAGGAGGCTACCTAGCCTCCTACAGCTAGTTTTTCTTCCTTTTCGTAGTTCTAGTTCTAGTTTTAATATGTTTTTTTCTTAGTTAACCTCTTAGCTAGAGCTAGAGGTGAAATTTGTAGTTGGCACTACAAGAAAGCGGGTTTTTACCGACAAAAGTATTATCGACGAAAAACATTTCGTCGGTAAAAACCATTTTTTCTGAAGAAATACATAAGTCGTCGGTAAAAGATGTAACAGGTTCCCGCCACCGCCAGATTTCCTTCCCGCCATACTTCGTCGCTAAAAGCTTAAAGCAATGAAATTGTTTTTACAAACGAAAATTTTCGTCGGTAAAAGTCGTGAACTATTACCGACGAACATTTTCGTCGGTAATAGTCATTTTGAAATTTATTGCCGACAATTCTTGTCCGTCGGTAATACTGAGTCAAATTCTCGCCATTTGGAGAAAACTATATCACCGACGAAAATTTTTGTCGGTAATAACTTTAAAATGGCTATTACCTACGAAAATTTTCGTCAGGTAATAACTTTAAGATGACTATTACCGACGAAAATTTTCGTCGGTAATAATGTTATGTTTTTAGTCCCCCCAACTCCCCAGCGCCCTCATTTCTCTCTCTCTCTCTCTCTCTCTCTCTCTCTCTCTCTCTCTCGCTCGCGCGCGCGGCCCACCCGCCTCATCCGACCACCCCCATCCGTCACCGGCGTGGCCCACCCGCCTCAGTCGACCACCCCTGTCACCAGCGCGGCCCACCCGCCTCAGCCGACCACCCCCATCACCGGCCTCCGTACGCCGCAGCCGCCACCGCCTCCGGTAACCCTCTCTCCCTTCTTCCTCCATTTCCCCCCCCCCCCTCTCTCTCTCTCTCTCTCCTCGTTGATTGTGGGGCCCACTATCAAAATCTAATGCATGTAGGTCCCACCGTCACTGTCCATTGCATGTGGGGTCCACCTTAGCTAGCCACTATTTGGTGGGGCCCATTGATTTAGTAAATCCCTAATTAGGGATTTCGAAATTAAAATCCTTAATTCCTTAATTAGGGATTTTATATTCTAAATTTCAAATTTGGGATTTACAAATTAAAACGGCTAAAATACCTAATTGTGGGGTCCACCGTCGTTGTCCATTGCCTGTGGGGCTTACCGTTGATGTCCACTTCTTGTGGGGCCCCCAAATTTGGGATTTACAAATTAAACAGCTTAAATACCTAATTGTGGGGCCCACCATCACTGTCCACTGCCTATGGGGCCCACCGTTGATGTCCACTTCTTGTGGGGCCCCCAAAGTTTTGGATTAAGCAGATATTTGTGTGGTCTCTTCAGCTAGGTATCAACATTCCTGTGGACCCCAAGGACTTTTTAATGGTGAGTTTTCAATCACCACTGGTTCCTGTGGTGTGGTCCACCTAAGAGTTAGATTTGTATCATGACCTGCAATGAGCTGTTGAAACGGACATGGATGTAAGGAAAATACATCATGGTGGGCCCCATACTTAATTGTTCACAATATATATAGGCTCTTAATCTTACAAATAGCTAATAAGGTAACTGATTAGACTTGATTCATGGTGTTGATGATTCTGCCATTTTCATGTGCTTGTGTATCTGGAATTGATGGAGCAAACCCGGATGTGCATCGGAGCTACCCGTGGTTGATTTATGTGGATGTATGTTGTGGATGTATTTGGCTTATTATTCATAATTATTTTTTGTCCACAAATGGTAGTATAATAGAATCAATTAGCCCATTTGGAGATTTCTATATTGCCAAGCATAGATAAAGTGTGTTTTGGAGGTATAGAAATCTGCCAAATTGTCCTGTTGGACAGTCCAAGGTTGGATAGATTGGAATGTTCTTGTTATAGGTCATTTACATGCTCTGTCATTGTTTCGTGCGGTATCTCCCCTATTCTCTCTGGATATGTTTCTTATGTTTATTTCCATTGTCAATAATCCACACAATGTGTGCATACTTGACGTGGAAATGAAATTTAAGACAAATATATCTGGAGAGATAGGGGGAGATGTTGTCGAAATTTAGGCTTGGGCATTTAAATGGAAATAATGATAGCATTTCAATCTATCCATCCTTGGATGGGCGACTGATTGTATTATATTATCATTTAGTGGCAAATTAGATTACTTGTGATTAAGAGTAAATAATCTAAATGGATGTTGAGCAGGGGTCCCTGGAAGGTGGGAATTGTTGGTGTGACCATGCTGAAGCTGTCCATTTTCTATGGACAACAATATGGGTGGCCTGGCCATTTGGACAGGCCCGTGTTTATGTATTAGGTCGAAATTAATGAGGCAGACCCGAATGTATGTTGGAGTTATCCAGGTGTTGAGCGGGGGTCCCTAAAAGGTGGGAACCGCTGTTATGACCATGCTGAAGCTGTCCATTTCCTATGGACAACAATATGGGTGGCCTGGCCATTTGGACAGGCCCGTGTTTATGTATTAGCTCGAAATTGATGGAGTAGACACGGATGTGCGTCGGAGCTATCCAGATGTTGAGCGAGGGTCCCTGGAAGGTGGGAACCGCTGTTATGACCATGATGAAGCTGTTCATTTCCTATGGACAGCAATATGGGTGGCTTGGCCATTTGGACAGGCCCGTTTTTGTGTAGAGCAGACCGGATGTGTGTTGGAGCTATCCATGAGTTGGTTGAGTCTCCAAGACCTAAACCCTAAACCCTAAACCCTAAACCTAAACCATAAACTTAAAACTAAAACCTAAAAGCTACGGCTAAACCTAAACCTAAACTCAATTCACCTAACCTAAACCTACACCTATTCCTAAATCTACAACTCTAACCTAAACCTAATCCTAAACTCAATTCACCTAACCTAAACCTACACCTATTCCTAAATCTACAACTCTAACCTAAACTTAAACCTAATCCTAAACTCATGTCACCTAACCTAAACCTACACCAATTCCTAAATCTACAACTCTAACCTAAACCTAAACCTAAACTCAAAAACCTAAACCTAAACCCGATCCCGAACCCGATTTCCTAAACCTAGGCCTAAACCTAATCCTAAACTCAATTCACCTAACCTAAACCTACACCTATTCCTAAATCGATGACTCTAACCTAAACCTAAACGTAAACTCAAAAACCTAAACCTAAAGCTAAACCAGATCCCGAACCCGATTTCCTAAACCTAATCCTAAACTCATGTCACCTAACCTAAACCTATACAAATTCCTAAATCTACACCTCTAACCTAAACCTAAACCTAAACTCGAAAACCCTAAACCCAAACCTAAACTCGATCCCGAACCCGATTTCCTAAACCTAGGCCCTAAACCTAATCCTAAACTCAATACACCTAACCTAAACCGACACATATTCCTAAATCGACAACTCTAACCTAAACCTAAACCTAAACTTGAAAACCTAAACCTAAACCTAAACCCGATCCCGAACCCGATTTCCTAAACCTAGGCCTAAACCTAATCCTAAACTCAATACACCTAACCTAAACCTACACCTATTCCTAAATCGACAAATCTAACCTAAACCTAAACCTAAACTTGAAAACCTAAACCTAAACCTAAACCTGATCCCGAACCCGATTTCCTAAACCTAGGTCTAAACCTAATCCTAAACTCATGTCACCTAACCTAAACCTACACCAATTCCTAAATCTACAACTCTAACCTAAACCTAAACCTAAACTCAAAAACATAAACCTAAACCCGATTTCCTAAACCTAGGCCTAAACCTAATCCTAAACTCAATTCACATAACCTAAACCTACACCTATTCCTAAATCGACAACTCTAACCTAAACCCAAACCTAAACTCGAAAACCTAAACCTAAACCTGATCCCGAACCCGATTTCCTAAACCCAGGCCTAAACCTAATCCTAAACTCATGTCACCTAACCTAAACCTACAACAATTCCTAAATCTACAACTCTAACCTAAACCTAAACCTAAACTCAAAAACCTAAACCTAAACCCGATCCTGAACCCGATTTCTTAAACCTAGGCTTAAACCTAAACCTAAACTCAAATCACCTAACCTAAACCTACACTAATTCCTAAATCTACAACTCTAACCTAAACTTAAACCTAAACTCAAAAACCTAAACCTAAACCCGATCCCGAACCCGATTTCCTAAACCTAGGCCTAAGCCTAATCCTAACCTAAAATCACCTAACCTAAACCTACACCTATTCCTAAATCTACAACTCTAACCTAAACCTAAACCTAAACTCAAAAACCTAAACCTGATCTCGAACCCGATTTCTTAAACCTAGGCTTAAACCTAAACCTAAACTCAAATCACCTAACCTAAACCATATGCAGTCAGCCCACTCCCGATGGTAGTCAGCGGAGTGAGCCAGAAATCCTAAGCGAGGTGCTTAGCACCCGTTTTGGATATGTGGGTGGGCTTGCCCATGGTGCCAAGCTCATGGCACCCACTAGAGCTGGCTCCAGCCGATCCGTAGCAGGTGAGTTGATATCGCAAAGAGAGAGATTCAGCAGCTATGGGTCGTCGTCGATGAGATTAAGGAGTAGCTGGAGAGGCAGAGGGAGGAGGAGCAGAGGAGGAGGAGGAGAGGCGACGGGAGGAGCAGGAGAGGAGGATCTAGGAGTTGCCGGTGGAGCATGAGCGACGGATGCAGGAGATGTTTCAGACTCTCGCTGCACGCTTTGGCACCGATGCCCCGCCACCTCCACCTTCATCTTCGTGATTTTTTTCTTTTTATGTACGAATGTTAAACTTATATGTATTTGTGCGTTGATGAATGTGAGTTGTCTGTGGATGTGGAATGGATTATTTTGTGTATGGATGGTGTGGTTTGTATTTGTTCGTATGTATGTGGATGTGAATAGGATAAAAACGTATTGTAATAGGCTTATTTACAGGTGTATATCAGGATTTTTTTTCCTGAATTTCGAAAACAAATGGAATCGAGAAGGGGAAGACTATTACCGATGAAATATTTCGTAGGTAATAAGAGAGAAAAAATTTTACCGACAAAACAATTCGTTAGAAACAATTCGTTGTAAATTTTTTACCTACGAAATTTTTCATTGGTAAAAACTATTCTTGATGAAACATTTCGTAGGTAATAAAGAAATTTTTTATAGGTAATAGTTTTTACCTACGAATTCTTTTGTAGGTAAACATTTTTACCTATGAAAAATTTCGTAGGTAATAGTTTTTACCTACGAAGTAATAGTTTTTACCTACAAAATTTTTCGTAGGTAAAAAATTTTACCTACAAAATTCGTAGGTAATATTTTTACCTACGAAAAATTTTGTCAGTGAAAACTGTATTTACCGACGAAACACATTTTTCTCCGACCAAAAATTAAATATTTTCCCAACGATTTTTTTCGTCAGTAATTATTTTACTATTGCCAATGAACTGATTTTTCGTTGGGAAAAGCCTTTACCCATGCCCTTTTTGCGACGATTTTAGCCACGAAAAATTTCATCAGTAATAACATTTCTCAACGAAATATGATACAAAACTGACGAATTATTTTGTCGGTAAAAACCTAATTTCTTGTAGTGTGGTTTCAATGCTTTGATTCTTTTATTTCATGTACCATTTTCTTAATTTTGGATTTTGAACTCCTAGTTTGAATAAAGTTTAGATTTTTAGATGAATTATGAGAGTTTGTGTACTCCGGACATGAGTTCTTTGCAATTCTCTGAGATTACCATGATGGGTTTGTTTAGATTCGAATTGTAGTAACCCTAGAGCATGACATAGTCTCTTAGCATGGTTATTACTTTGAAGGCTCCAAGTTTGAGTTCTATGTGCTTTATTAGAACTAGAAATTTGATTTTCATATTTAAGTGAGACTATTTGTGCTTGAATGTTATATCCTCCAATTAGATGAGATATAAAACTTTGATTCTAATTGTGTTATGCGTGAATGAATGGATTAGTATTAAACTACTACAAGTTAATCCTTGATGCTCTAGTTCTTTCCAAATCTCATATGTTCCTGTTTTATGTTAAAAACTATTTTCCTAAACTTCTTGGATTCTAGTTATTGGAGTAGTTGGAATTGTTTACTTCTTTCCTTGTGGATCGACCTCGGTCTTACCGAGAATTATTACTACATCGCAGCCTTACACTTGAGGTGAGCGAACATGGGTGGTATGGGGTACTCACTTTATGTCTAATTCCATATTTCTTCATTAAGGCTTCAATGGGCCTATCACAAAAGTGAGAACCACCATCACTTATGATAACTCGAGGCGTTCTAAATTTGGAAAGTATATTTTCTTTGAGGAACTTTAGAACCATACGATGATCGTTAGTTCTATATGGAATAGCCTCTATCCACTTAGACACATAGTCTACAGCAAGCAATATGTAGACATGTCCAAAAGATGAGCGGAATGGTCCCATGAAATCGATGCCCCAACAATCGAAGACTTTGAGATGTTGAATTGGGTTAAGGGGCATCATATTCCGACGGGACAATCCTCCGAGCTTTTGACAGTGCTCGCATGCTTTATAAAACTCGTGGGTGTCTCTAAATAAAGTAGGCCAATAAAACTACATTGCAGATTTTTTGCAGTGATTTTCTTAGTGGAAAAATGACCACCACATGCTTGATTATGAGAAAAGAAGATGATAGAATTTTGTTCATCATCAGGGACATATCTCCTTATTATTTGATCTAGGCAATATTTAAAAAGTAATGGTTCATCCCAGAAAAACTTCCGCACTTCTCTTAGAAATTTCGTTTATCCTGCGCAGTCCAATAAGTCAGCATCGCACCTGTAGAAAGATAATTTTCAATATCAGCGTATCACAGTAGATGCATAGCAACAAAGAGTTGCTCATCAAGGAATGAGTCCTCAATAGGTGACTCGTCAATGGAATTGGGTAAGACTAGGTGGAATAGATGATCCGCCACCACATTCTCTACTCCCTTCTTGTCCTTGATCTCTAAATCGAATTCTTAAAGGAGTAGGATCCATCTAAGAAAACGGGGCTTAGCATCCTTCTTAGAAAGAAGGTATTTTAACGCCGCATGATTCGTGTAAATAATGACCTTGGATCCTATTAAGTAAGGTCTGAATTTGTCCAAGGCAAAAATGACGGCTAGGAGTTCCTTCTCCGTAGTCGAGTAATTGACTTAGGAAGGATTCAAGGTCCTATTTGCATAGTATATAATCTGGGGTTTCTTATCCTTCTTTTGGCCTAACACCACCCCAATAGCATAATCGCTCACATCACACATCAACTCAAAAGGGACGAACCAATCCGGTGGTTGCATGATAGGAGTGGTTGTCAACATGTCTTTTAACTTTGAAAAAACCAATTGATATTCGACACCCCACTCAAATTGGATCTCCTTTTGGAGAAGATTGCATAAGGGCCTCAAGATATGACTAAAATCCTTTATGAACCTTCTGTAAAAGCCAGCATGTCCAAGGAAGGACCGCACATCGAGTATGCTTTTGGGTGGTGGTAGGTTGGAAATGATATCGATTTTGGCCCGGTCTACCTCTATTCTAATGAACGAGATAATATGTCCAAGGAATATTCCTTGTTGTACCATAAAATGACACTTCTCTCAATTTAAGACAAGATTCTTCTCCTTGGACCTTGTCGAGACCAACTTCAAGTGATTAAGGCACTCATCAAACGTACAACCAAAAATAGAAAAATTATCCATGAATACCTCAAGAAAGTCACCCACCATGTCTGAGAAAATACTCAACATACATCGTTGGAATGTGGCGGGTTGCATTACATAATCCGAATGGCATTCTTCGATATACGAAGGTGCCAAACAGGCATGTAAAAGTAGTCTTCTCTTAGTCTTCCGGGGCCTATCTCAATTTGGTTGTAGTCGGAGTAGCCATCGAGGAAGCAATAATAGGAAGTGACCCGCTAACCTCTCCAAAATTTGATCCATGAATAGGAGAGGGAAGTGGTCATTCCTAGTGACCGTGTTTAGCTTCCGATAATCTATGCACATACGTCAACCGGTGGTTACTCTAGTCGGTATAAGTTGTTAGTGCACTTTTCTGTGGCATACTAGTGCACCTTGTTTGTCAATTACTTAGGTCAGTGAGTCTAATGTCGGTTGAGCTTAATGAAAACGAAGACCGAAGACTCAAGTGGCCCTACTGCATCAAGGAAGAAGAACCAAGTAAAAGTGATGCCTTGATGTGCCTTAACCTTGACCAAAACCCAACCCTTTAACCTCTTTGATGACCTTGACCATATTAGGGAACCTTTAGTCATCATAGATTGGCCCTAGTTGTCCCAAATGATCACCTATATCTTGGCCTAAGTGTGAGGGTTGTGAAATGAATGGGTCAGCAATCAGACTGGCTGAACCCAGGCCTATCCGACCGGTCACGACCGGTCGTGGACCCTTGGCCGACCGGTCAAGACCGGTCGGACAGGCAGTCCAGCATGACAGCAGCCTCTGGTGTGGTTGGCCATTGGGTCGACCGGTTAAGACCGGTCGGCAGGGCTAGTTCGACCGGTCGGACAGACCTCCCACCTCAAGACAGCAACCTCTGTCTTCAAAATGGCCCATGGCCGACCGGTCGTAAAAACATCTATGTAACCACGATTATATGGACCTTGGACGACCGGTCGTTGACCCCTGGCCGACCGGTCGCGACCAGTCGGCACTAGCCATTATTTGCTCGTTTTGTATCCGTTGCTCATCCTTTTATAAAGGGGCTTGGCTTGTTTTGAGGGGCATTGAGAGGGGTTTCGAGAGAAGTGAAGCCACCATTGTTGGAGACCATTTGAGGCTCATTCTCAACCTATGCAAGGCATCTTCCTTGTGCTTTAACACAAGATTTGAGCATTCCAAGCTCATGAAGAAGATGACCTTCATCCCCTCTTGATCTCTAGAGTTCGAAACCTTCTTGATAGGCATATCCTTGTCCAAAACTCTAAGATGAGATCGTTGTAGGAGAGAACCTCTAGGCAACCCATTCCCATCAGTTGTAGAGTTCTCAAACCTATCCTCTTATCACCTTGGGCATCTCAAAAGCATCACATGCAAGGTGTTTGATCAAGTGTGGCTGATGCATTGGTGACGCAACGGCAACACGATAGTGGGAGCAAGGGAAGCTAATTGAAGCACGGGAGAGCGGAGATCAAGCAACCCGAACCAGCGCTAAACAAGGGGCTCATCCGACAAGTAAGGTTGTCCTTTTTTAGAGTCCATTTAGAGTTTGTTTGTCAAACTTGATCTAGGGACGTTAGCCATTCCTTAGCTTGTTAGCCGGGCCTAAACTAAGTCTCCAAGGGGGAGCCTCCGACATGGGAGTGAACGTGCGTCAGGTTGAGAGTTAGCCTATGTCCAAAACTCCGTTCGGGTTGAGAGTTAGCCCTTTGTCCAAAACTCCAGTTATGGTTGAGAGGTGAACCGGTAAAACCTCCGTGTAAAGGTTGAGAGGATGAACCTCATTTAAAACCTCCGATAGTGAATGCCGGTGTGCTCAAAGGAGTTGAGTACTTGAACCAGGAGTGGATTAGACCCAAAGTCGAACCACTATACATGCTTGTGTTTGTGATTGAATTGAGCACATTGATATCTTAGCATTTGATGTTTAATTGTTTAATTATGAATGCTTGATAGAAATGTAGGCTAGACACTAGATTGGCACATCCACACACAAGATGTACTTTCACTAGGTGTGTAGACTTGAGCTCATTGATCCATTCTCAAAAGTCTACATAGGTTGCATAGGTTAGGAGCTTGATCAGTTAAATCATTTACTTACCTATGCATGCTTAGACTAGGATTGTTTATTGTTTAATCATATGCTAGTCTTGTGATTGGACCCACTTAGGCTTGAAAGCCGAAGTGTTCTTGCTTACTTAACTTAATTTGTTGAATTGTGTTAGTAGGTGAAAAGAATTTCAAAAAGGTCCTAATCACCCCCTCCTATAGGTTTAGCCATAATTCTAGTTGCTCTTTAAGCTTCTGCACATACGTAGGTGTCGTGTTAGACTACCGACGTACTTTCATAAGTTCGTTGTTGGCATTCTCAATAATGGTAATACCTGAATTTTTAGGGACAACATGGGTAGGACTCACCCATTGGCTATCCGAGATGGGATAGATGATACCCACATCTAGTAGCTTTAACACCTCAGCCTTGACAACCTTCATCATATTTGGATTTAGCCTCCTTTGAGGTTGTCTAGTCGTTTTTGCATTTTCTTCGAAGTGTATACAGTGAGTGCACATCGAAGAGTCTATCCCTTTTAGGTCTGCTATTGTCCAACCTATGGCTCCCCTATATTCTTTGAGTAGCTCAATCAACTTGAGCTTTTGATCTTTTCCTAGGTGAGAGGCAATGACAACTAGGAATGTTTCCTCTTGACCTAAATATATGTATTTTAGCTCGGATGGTAAAGGTTTAAGGTCAAGCTTCGGCGGTTTGATATTAGATGGTAGAGGCTTTGATGTGGTTGGTGGCAATCTTTCAAAATGAGGCCTCCACCGGTTAATATTAACTATCGGTTTCTCATTACTCGATCCTTGCACAATATTACTCAAGATGGGATCCTTAGAATTTTCAAAGTGTGCCAAGCATGTCTCCAAATTTTCTGATGGTTCAAGTTGGAGGAGCTCCTTCTCTTTAAAGGATTCGAGCATGTTTACCTTGAAGAGCTCATCATCCTCCTCATTTCTTTGCTTTTTGCACATATGAAACACATTCACCTCCGATGTCATATTCCCAAAGGACAATTGCATCACCCTATTTTGGCAATTAATAATTGCGTTTGATGTAGCTAAGAATGGGTTACCTAAAATTATCGGTATTTGAGTGCTAGAATCCATAACCGGTTGCGTGTCTAAGACGATAAAATCTACTGGGTAATAGAATTTGTCGACTTGGACCAATACATCCTCAACCATCCCTCTCGGTATACAGATAGATCTATCAGCGAGTTGCAACGTGGTTTTGGTGGGTTTCAATTCACCAAGGCCTAATTGCTCGTATACTGAGTATGGGATCAAATTTACGCTTGCCCCCAAATCTAGCAATGCACACTCAATCCGGTAGTCTCCAATGATACATGAGATTGTGGGACTACCAGGATCCTTGTATTTTGGGGGGTCTTTGGGTGAGAATGACACTCACTTACTTATTCAAAAAGGCCTTTTGTTGCACAT
Organism: Liriodendron chinense; assembly: GCA_003013855.2. NCBI lineage: Eukaryota > Viridiplantae > Streptophyta > Magnoliopsida > Magnoliales > Magnoliaceae > Liriodendron > Liriodendron chinense. The sequence continues at coordinate 646,210 of PVNU02002470.1, forward strand.
TATATTTACGTTTTTTTGTGCATAAGTCCTTTAAAAACTTGGCATAAGAGGAGATTTGTTTAATGACATCAAGCAATGGAATGTTGATCTTAACTTGTCTAAAAATCTCTAAAATATCATGAGAGTTTCGAAGAGATTTTGGAGCAACCAATCTCGAAGGGAATGGTGCTACGGGCTTATAAATGCTTTCTGTTTCTTGTGGGACTGAGTTAGATCCGTCCTCATTCTCAGAATTTACTGGATCATTAGGCTTGTCGACCTTCACCGGAAAAGATTTGTCAATTTTTTTACCACTTCTAAGAGTGGTGACGGATTTGGCTTACTCTACATGTTGGTTGGGAAGTGTTAGTGCACTTTTCTGTGGCATACTAATGCACCTTGTTTGTCAATCACTTAGGTCAGTGAGTCTAATGTCAGTTGAGCTTAATGAAGGCGAAGAACAAATACTCAAGATAGACCAGCTGCATCAAGGAAGAAGAAACAAGTAAAAGAGATGCCTTGGTGTGCCTTAACATTGAACCTATCCAAAACCATAACTTCTAGATGACTTTGACCAACTAGGTATATCCTTAGTCATCATTAGTCTTAGAACTCCATAAAAATATGATAAGATAGACTAATTAAAGTGGTGGAAGCTGCTGTAAACAAATCAGCTCAAACAACAGTTTTTTATTTATCTCTGATCAATCGGACAGGAGTTCCGATTGGACTCCGATCGATCGGACAGAAGTCCCGATCAATCAGAATTTGTTCCAGCAACTTTGAAATCCACTGGATAAATTTTTTATCAATCGGAAGGGGTCCGTCTGATCAATCGGACCATGATTCCTATCAATTGAAATATCTTCTAGAGAATTTACTGGACAGATTTTCGTTCAATCGGACATTTCTTCGATCAATCGGACCTTTTTTTATCAATTGGAGATACGCGAATCTGCCCTTTTTTACCGTTGGAAGAAAATCTATAAAAGGTGGGGGATTCATTTTTTAGCTAAGAGAGGGGATTTTGAGGAGATACAAGTCACCATTGTTAAAGATCATTAAGAGCTCTATTCCTAAATCAAACAAGTGATCTTCCTTGTGATTCATCACAAGCATAGATCATTTAAAACTCAAGATGAAGATGCACTTGTCTCTCTTTTAATCTCTAGAGATTGGTTTGATCTTGATAGTCATATTCCTATCCAATACTCTATGATGAGATCTTTGTAGGTGAGACTCTCTAGGCAACCCATTCCCATAAGTTGTAGAGATCTCAAACCTACCCTCTTATCACCTTGAACATATCAAAGGCATCATTTGCAAGGTGGTTGATCAAGTGTAGCTAAGGCATTGGTGACGCAGCGGCAACACGATCGGGGGAGCAAGGGAAGCTGATTGAAGCACGAGAGAGTGGAGATCAAGCAACCCAAACTGACGCTGAACAAGGGGCTCATTCGACAAGTAAGGTTGTCTTAGTTGAGAGTCCTTCTACTCAATTCCCTGTGGGAGTTGAGTGTAGAGTTTATTTGTCAAACTTGAACTAAGGTCGTTTGCCGATCCTTAGCTTATTAGTTGAGCCTAAATCTCTAGGGATATTAGCCGTTCTTTAGCACGTTTGTTGGCCTAAAGACTAGGGGTTGTTTGGCACTCCTTGGCACGTTTGTCAGGCCTAAACAAAGTCTTCATGGGGGAGCCTCCAACACGGGAGTAAACGTGTGTTGTCCTTGAGTAGGACTTGAGGTGACCTTGAGTAGGTCTCATAGGTTGGGAGGAACCTTTAATCTCCTCGGTTGGGTGGATCCGATTTAAAACTACCTTAGTTGGGAGGAACCAGATTTAAACTCCCTAGTGAATGTTGGTGTGCTCAAAGAGGTTGAGTACTTGAACCGGGAGTGGAGTAGACAAGTAGTCGAACCACTATACATGCTTGTGTTTGTAATTGTATTTGAGCACATTTCTTATTATGCATTGTGTTTAATTGCTTAATTAGAATGTATGCTAGGCACTAGATAGGCACATCCACACACAAGATGTACTTGCACTAGTTGTGTAGACTTGAGCTCATTGATCCATTCTCATAAGTCTACATAGGTTACATAGATTAGGAGATTGATTTGTTTAATCATTTGAATATCTATGCATGTTTATACTAGGTTGTTTATTGCTTAAATAATATGCTAGTCTTATAATTGGACCCACTTAAGCTTGGAAGCCGAAGTGTTCTTGCTTACTTAGTTGAAATTATTAAATTGTGTAAGTAGGCGAAAAGAATTTTTAAATTGTTAAGTTGTACGTGTTACCTACCGATCCATTGAAAGGCCTTTGATACCCATATGCGGCATTCGCTTTCTCCTGTAACACTTCTTGAAACATAGCAATTGTGGGACAATCTTACGTAGAGTGTACATTAGCAGTACAAATTCCGCATACATTCTCAATGGCTTCCGTGGACTTAGAAACTCCACTCTTGCTAAGTTCCATGGCCTCAAATTTTCTTGTGAGGTTGGCTAGCCTTGCATTAACATCATCTTCCTCCTTAAGGATGTAAATCTCTCCTTTCTCTTTTTGTTGAGGAGGCTTGCAGTTACTAGATTTTTCTGAGGTATCCTATGATTAGGCATTCTCAGCCAACATGTCTAAATAACTCCATGCCTCATTTGGATTTTTTGCTCATGAACTCACCATTGCACATCTTCTCTCTAAATTGGAGCATGTTGGAATTTAATCCATCATAAGAGAAGTTTATTATTCGCCAACTTTCGTAACCATGATGTGGGCAAGTGAGTAAGAGTTCCTTAAACCTTTCTCAACTTTGAAAGAATGACTCATCCTCTTTTCCCATGAAGTTCATTATCGATCTTCGAAGGGTGTTAGTTTTATGAGCCGGGAAGAACTTTTTCAAGAATTCCCGAGTCATCTCAGTCCATGTCCCTATCAAATGTGATCTAAGAGAGTGGAGCCAACCTTTGGCTCTTTCTTTCAATGACAAGGGAAACAATCTAAGTTTAATGACATCCTCTAACACATTGTTATATTGCAAAATAGCAACAACCTCATCAAACTCTTTTAAGTGTAGATATAGGCTCTCAAAATCTAGCCCATGGAACTTAAATAAAAGTTAAATTACCCCTGGCTTTATATCAATGTTCCCCCCAGTGGTTGGTAAAACCACACAAGAGCGTGTAGTCGTACGGGCCAGTTTTAGGTAGTCTCGTAAAGCTCTCATTGGAGGAGCATTGTGCACCTCATTCTCTCCTACTCCATGATTTGCATTTGTGGTTGGAGTAGGGTAGGGAGGATTCTCTAATGAAGTTTGGACCATACTTTCCAAATTTTCACAATGTTCTACGAACTTTCGGACTCGTCTATGAATGGAGAGTCGTCCAACTAAACCACCTTCAATTTGGAGACGATTGTTGTGGTCACGTTCCCAACGGGACATAAACCACACAATCCAAAATCTAAAATAATCCTAAGTCCTAAAACAGAAATTCTGAATTAAAAATTGAAAACTGAAAGAGTTCAAGTTAGAAGGATAGTAGCCGATTTACTTAAACTAGAAGAACTTCCTACAAAATAAAACAAACATTGTTAGTTCTATAATTTAGAATAACTAATCTTAAGAAAATAGTAAAACCTAATTACTTCTACTTCTATACTTACTGAAACAATTTAGAACCGTTTAACCTAGATCCCCGACAACGGCGCCAAAAACTTGTTCATTCGCCTCAAATGCAAGGCTGCGATGTAGTAATAATCTCAGAAAGACCGAGGTCGATCCACAGGAAATTAGGGTAAACCAATTCAAACTATTCTAGCAACTTCAACTTCAATTATTTCAGAATTCAATTTGAAGACTTAAGAAAAACAGTAACTTTTGTAAAAATCGATTAATTAATGGAACTAAAGCGTTAAGGATCCACTTGTAATAGTTCCATGTGAATTCATTCATCCAAGCATACACACAACTAGATTCAAAGTTCTATCTCTCATCTAGTTGGAAGATTAAGCATTCAAACACAAACAATCCCACTTAAGTCAAAAAATAAGATTCTAGTTCTAATGAAGCATATAAAATTCAAAACATGTAGCCTTCGAAGTAACAACCATGCCAAGAGACTATGATATGCTCTAAGGTTACTACAATTCGAATCTAATCAATCTAAATATGATAATCTCAGAGAATTGCAAGGAACCTATGTCCGAAGCACATGAACTCTCATAAAACATCCAAAAATACCAACTTTATTCAAAGTGGAACTTAAAAATTCAAACTTTAACTAAAGGTACTTGAATTAAACAAATTCAACATGAAAACTAGCTACAAGCTTCACCTCTTAGCCATAACTAAAAGGTTTTATCCAAGCATTTTTATACTTGAACTAAAAACCAAATAAAAACTAATTAAAAACATAAAAAAAACTAGAAAAAATCCTAGTTGGAAGAGTTGCGGTCGCTCCACAATGATCTCCCTTACTCCCCACGAACTTAGAACTCTTCTAGGATGCCTTAGAAAGGATGCCAATGTGCCCTTTTATAAGAAAACCACACACCACCTCAGAATTGTGTAAGGAGTTACGCACTTGCGCAAGTCATCAGGCGCCCGATCAGGTGTTGGTCGAGCGCCCCACCATACTTCAATTCGTCCAGCGCATTTTGATTAAAAATCTCTTTGAATATCGGGCCCCCGGTCATGTGTTGGTCGAGAGCCCGGTTTGGTCCAGAAACGTCAAGCGGTTCAACATGATTTCCTTCAAATTTCGAGCTGATGTGTTCGCAGATTTGCTTTACTTCCTAGCCAATCTAGGTCTTTTGATGTAATTCTTCAAGGTTCCTTTTCAGTGACTTTTCTCCTTGATCTTCAAAGTGTCCAAAGAGACCATCTTAATCATCAAATTCATAACTTCTCTCTCTCATTCCTACAATCATAAACATGCATTAGATCAGTCCTTTAATCATAGAAATCATGCATAAATGTGATGAGACAGGGTTAGAATATGTATAAATTAAGAGCTCAACAGTGGCTATAGAGTTGAATTAATTAGGGTTTACTGCTTTTCTAGGACTAGTTTTTTCTAAATTCTAGAACTAACAAAGTTTGTTTTATTTTTGTATGAAGTTCTTCTAGTTCAAGTAAATCGGGTACTATCCTTCTAAACTTAGACTCTTTCAATTCTCAGTTTTTAGCTTTATTAAAATTTTAATTATATTTTTAAATTTTATTTTTAGGATCTAGGACTTAGTTCAGATTTTTGTTTGTCTGGTTTATGTCCTATTGGGAACGTGACCACACAAATCGTCTCCAAACTGAAGGATGTTTACTTGGACCACTCTCCGTCCATAGACGAGTTAGAAAATACATAGAACATTGTGAAAGTTCGGGGAGTATGAATCAAACACTGTTAAGGAATCCTCCCCCTCCTACTCCAACTACAAATGGAAATCAAGAGGGAGTAGGAGAGAATGAGGTGCACAATGCTCCTCTAATGAGAGCTTTATGTGACTACTTACAACCGGCCCGTACGACTACACCCTCATGTGTGGTTTTACCAACCACTGGGGGAACATTGATATAAAGCCAGGGGTAATTTAACTTTTATCTAAGTTCCATGGGCTAGATTTTGAGAGCCTATATCTACACTTAAAAGAGTTTGATGAGGTTGTTGCTATTTTGCAATATAACAATGTGTCAGAGGATGTCATCAAACTTAGATTGTTTCCCTTGTCATTGAAAGAAAGAGCCAAAGGTTGGCTCCACTCTCTTAGACCACATTTGATAGGGAGATGGACTGAGATGACCCGAGAATTCTTGAAAAAGTTATTACCTGCTCATAAAACTAACACCCTTCGAAGATTTATCATGAACTTTTTGGGAAAAGAGGGTGAGTCATTCTTTCAAAGTTGGGAAAGGTTTAAGGACCTCTTACTCACTTGCCCACATCATGGCTATGAAAGTTGGTGAATTATAAACTTCTTTTATGATGAATTGAATTCCAACATGCACCAATTTGTAAAGATGATGTGCAATGGAGAGTTCATGAGCAAAAATCCAGATGAGGCATGGAGTTACTTGACATGTTGGCCGAGAATGCCTAACTATGGGATACCTTTGACAAGTCTAGTAACCTCAAGCCTCCTCAACAAAAAGAGAAATGAGGGATTTACATCCTTAAGGAGGAAGATAATGTAAATGCAAGGATAGCTAACCTCACAAGAAAAGTCAAGGCTATGAAATTAAGTAAAAGTGAAGTTTCTAAGTCTATGGAAGCCATTGAAAACGTGTGCGGAATTTGTGCAGCTAATATACACTCTACGTAAGATTGTCCTACAATTCCTGCATTTCAAGAAGTGTTACAAGAGCAAGAAAATGCCACATATGGTTATCAACGGCCTTTCAATGGACCGATATGTAACAAGTACAACTCTACTTGGAAGAACCATCCAAATTTCAGTTAGAGGATTGGTCCCACGGCCAATCCCACCAACTCTCAAGGAGGGTCACCCATGCAAAACATGGCCCCACCTCAATTCTCAATGGAGGACACTTTAAAAGCATTTATGTAAGGGCAAACTCAAATTAATCTAACAAATTAGCAAATGTTCCAAGAGCTTAAAGTGTCGGTTGATGAAATTAAGGGACGTTTAAATGCTAAGGAATGGACCTTTCCGACACAATCTCAACCCAATCCTAAACAAGCACATGAAATCAAGGCCCCTAACCTCCCCAACCAACATGTGTAGCAAGGAAAATCCATCACCACTCTTAGAAGTGGTAAACAAGTGGACAAATCTATTCCAGTGAAGGCCGACAAGCCTAATGAATGGTAATTTCTGAAAATAAGGATGGATCTAGCTCAACCCCACAAGAAACAGAATGCATTCATAAGCCCGTAACACCATTTCATTTGAGATTGGTTGCTCTAAAACCTATCCTAAACTCTCATGACATTCTAAAGGTTTTTAAACAAATTAAGATAAACATCCATCTACTTGATGTCATAAAACAAATTCCCTCCTATGTCATATTCTAAATGACTTATGCACAACCAAATGCAAATACAATGTGCAACAAAAGGCCTTTTTGAATGAGCAAGTGAGTGCCATTCTCACCCAAAAGATCCCCCAAAATACAAGGATCTAGGCAGTCCCACAATCTCATGTATCATTGGTGACTACCGGATTAGGCGTGCATTGTTAGATTTGGGGGCAAGCATAAACTTGATCCCTTACTCTGTATATGAGCAATTGCGTCTTGGTGAATTAAAACCCAGTAAAATCACGTTGAACTTGCTTATCGATCTATTCATGTGCTGAGAGGGGTAGTTGTGGATGTATTGGTCCAAGTCGACAAATTCTACTACTCGGTGGATTTTATTGTCTTTGACACGCAACCGATTATGGATACTAGCACTCAAGTACCGATAATTTTGGGCCGCCCATTCTTGGCTACATCAAGCGCAATCATCAATTGTCAGAATGGGGTGATGCAATTGTCCTTTGGGAACATGACATTGGAGGTGAATGTGTTCCATATGAGCAAAAGGCATAGGGATGATGATGATGTCCATGAGGTAGACTTCATCGAGTCCATTGTGAAAGAGGAGTTTGTTTTAAATCAGAATTTTGATCCTCTAGACGTTGTTTGCTTCGATCCCTTTGAGGATTGGGATGATGATAATGATCCTCATAAGATAAACATAATAGAATCTACAGAAGAAGGAGAGTTTTTCCAATCCAATCTACTTGAAAGTTTGGATATATGTTCAACACATTCCAAGGATGAATTAAATTTGATTATTAATGAGGCCTTGAAAGAGCCAATTTCTGAATGATTACTTGACAAGACACCAATTTCTGATTTAAACACATTTGTTATGTAGGAATTGGAAGAATTGGTGCTTGATTTGCCTATGGGGAGGCTAAGTTCTGAAAGTGTAAAGGTTGAGGACCCACTCCAACCTACATAAAATTCTGAGAAGGAGGAAGACATGAAGGGTCCAAATCTGAAAACTTCCTCCCCTGAGGTCTTCTACACTCTAGAGTAGTATTTGGCTTATTTTAAAGATTGAGATGATCCCATGATTAAGGACATAGTGCATGCTTTGAGGGAGACCCTTCCAGTGCCTAAAAAGCTTCCTTCCATAGAGTGTCAAACTGAAAAATCGATCACCGGTGAAAGTTGATTATGTGGAGACTATCCCAATTTATGTGGATGAAGTGATTGAAGTTCGACATCCCTTTGGTTTGTTCAAACCGAAGAACACCACTTCTGGGATGACTCATATTTTACAAATTTTTACCCAGACAAGATAAAAAGGAGATCCATATTCACTGATTTCCAACCAATGCAATTCTCCTTTCCTAGTACATGTGACAACATTATTGAGAAATCTGCTGAAATTTTTCAGCAGAATTTTCAATGGGTTAGAATGGTTGATGTGACCAATGTACTTTTCAAAGCATGATGGTGGATTGTTCTATTGAAAAATTGTTACACCACTTAATGATCCTTCTCAACTTTGTTCGTTTGAATGCTATCATGATGCTTGATCTCCTAATCTGATGGAGATTCTCTTTCTAAAAAGACAGCTTAGGTTTTGTTTATAGCTTTAAGTAAGATTAGGTTTAGTTTTTTTTTTTTCTGTTTTAGGTTTATTTTTTTAGTAGATGTAGTTATCAGAAGTAGATTTTCATGATCGACTTTCTCAAGTACTCTCGTTCTCACCCTCTTTTAGTTTTATCACTGCTCTCATGTTATTACTCATTGCTTATCTTTTTACATTGAGGACAATGCAAGATTTGGTTGGGGTGAGATTCCTAAAATATAGTAATTTATGACATTTCGAGCAAGGTTTTTGTAGAAAATTTTCAATTTTTCTGAAACATCAAAACTCTTTTGGAAAACCTTGTTTCCATACACTTGGGATGCTATAAGTATAAAAGGATGAGAGATTAATTGATATGATTTTAAGATTCTTGAATTATCTAAAATGTAATAGTTTTCTATATGAATTCCCCCATTGAGCTAATTGATAAAAAATTTAACATCTTTGAATCTAGTTCACAATACACGATTCTAATGGTTTGAATGGATTATTAGATTTGTAAATTAGTTAGACTGAAGATTTAAGGTGTTAAGGAACCAAGCCGAGGAACTTTGTTCATCCTTGTTCATGTGAAATAAGAGAAAAGAATGAAAGATATGGATTTCTAAAAATCATATCTAATGTATATGAAAAAGAGAATGAAAATATGGTTATACATTGAATATTTGTGAAAATTTTGAAAAGCGCCTTACCTATTACCAACCAGGGGATGGTCTACCCGTAACCAAAGCTGGAAATGGGAAGTAGTGTGAAAGTCGTCGAAGGAACGGTAAGGCAAATTCTCGTCATGGGCAATTTGTTGATCTGTACGCTTTTAGATCCTTATTTTAACTGATTTATGAAAAAGGTAATTTTGAAAATTCATGAGATAAACTTTCACGATGCACACTAGATTACACATGTTCGGATTATTGTATTTGTCAATTAATCTGTGGGGATTCTATGTGAACACTTATTATGTTTGGAGATTTTAAGACTTTAATTTCTTATCACTAAGTTTTTCTAAATTTTATGCTTATGTCTTAAAGTTTATAGAAGTATAGTTTCCAAGAGAGAGTTGTGATTTTAAAGAAGTGAATTGTTTCACGCATGTTTTGCTTGGGACTAGCAAAATGCTAGTTGGGGGGTGTGTTAAGCCATGAATTGTGCATATCTAAACCCCAATTCATAGCACAATTGCATAGTTTAAGTTGTTAAAGTTAAGAACTTAAACTTGTTTTTGTGTTTGTAGGTAAAAGAGAGGTGTCATGGATTTATTATTAATTTAAATGATTTAGAGTGATTAGAAGACCAAATTTTAATGAGCCAAAGGAGTGAAGAAAAAGTCCTAGAAAAATCAAGTTAACGACCTGAAATAGCCAGAAAAATCAAAGTGTAGAACTGCAAGGCCAGAAAAGTAAGATGCAGAAAGTTCAAAAAACAGCCCTGAAATATTGCTGGAGTGAAATTCTGATCAATCAGAATTAGTTCCGATCAATTGAAAAATCAGAATTTCAGGACTAAAAACTCTGTAGTCCCTGGACAGAATTTTTGATCGATCGAAAATAGTTCTGATCGATCGGAACATCAATCAGAACTGTTTACAACTACGTAAGTAATACACAGATTCTGAAAGTTTCTAAGTCGGTGAAGCTTCATTATTATAAAAGGACACCTAAGGTATCATAGAAGGCTTGGAAACTTGTGGGAGGTGAAGAGAATCGTCGTCGAAGGTCTACAACTCTCCCAAATCTGATTTTTCATGTTTTCTAGTTGTTTTTCATTTCTTTTAGTTGTAGCATGATGATGCTCGAGTAGAACCTCTTAGCTAAGGCTAAGAGGTGAAGCTTGAAGCTAGTTATCATGTAGAATTTGTTTAATTCAAGTACCTTTACTTAAAGTTTGGATTTTTAACTTCTAGTTTGAATAAAGTTGATATTTTTGGATGTTTTATAAGGGTTTATGTACTTTGGACATGGGTTCCTTGTAATTCTCTGAGATTATCATGTTTGGATTGATTATAGTCGAATTGTAGTAACTCTAAAGCATTCCATAGTCTCTTGGCATGGTTATTACTTCGAAAGCTATATGTTTGAACTTTATGTGCTTCATTAGAACTAGAACTTTATTTTTTTACTTAAGTGGGATTGTTTGTGTTTGAATGCTTAATCTTCCAACTAGATGAGAGATGGAACTTCGAATTTAGTTGTGTTTATGCTTGGATGAATGAATTCATATGGAACTACTACAAGTGGATCCTTGAGGCCTTAGTTCCATAAATTATCAATTTTTACAAAAGTTGTTGTTTTTACTTAGTTTTTAAAATCAAACTTCAAAATTACTGAATTTGAAGTTGCTAGAATGGTTTGAATTGGTTTACCATAATTCCCTGTGGATCGACCTCGATCTTACCGAGTAATTACTAAATTGCAAGCCTTGCACTTAAGGCGAGCGAACAGCAGTCCCAACGTATCTGAGGGTCATCACTAGGGCCCAATGCTACTAGATCTCCAGTAAACACCAGATGGCAACTACTACAGCTCGAGTGAAGAGTAGGGGACACGGTTGGGAACATCCGATCATCTCTCCTGCATAAAGAGGGTATTTGATTTCCCCTCTCCTCCCCGACTCTTCAGAACCAATACACTCTAATTCGACACATTCCAATCACTCCATCTCATTTTTAAGCCTGTTTATTTTTATCTTATTTGGCAAGTCACTGTAATATTCCCCCCAAAAAAAAATTATAAATACCCCGTGAAGTAGAGACTGTGCATTGCACGGATGGAGAAGGGTGCCTAACCCCTTCCTTCTCCATAATCGAGGCCCTTACCCTGAATCAACGATGCAGATCATTTCAGGAGTCATTTCAGATGAGGGGTTCTTCATCTATCATTTGGCAATCCTACGGTCCTTAGCCAACCGTAGAATTCAGAGCTATTCCTGGCTAGTGGCGACTCCATACAACCGTACAGACCATTCTTACTGCCTTAGAAAGCTCTTACACAACTAAGAGAAGCCAAATCTCCCTTAACTGAAATCACATACATCTGGAGTGCTGAACACAAAAATTGTGACGACTGCCACATGGACATCCTAATTATCCCTCTCCTTGCCTCGTGCCAAGACGAGGGAACCTAGGGCATGTGCCACGTGTCGAGGAGCGCGTTCACACCTACAAACTAGTTGCTTAATAGTTAAATCATTTGTAATATTTGAAATTGGACCCACTTGGCTTGGAAGCCTAACTGTTAATTGCTTAATTAAGTTTAATTGCTATATTAATTTTAATTAGGCATGAATTTTAAAGTGGTCCTATTCCCTCCGAGAGTTAGCCATTATTCTTAAGCTCCGTCAAGCTTCCGTATGCAAAGCACCTAAGTGTGAGCAATAGGTGCAATTTCAATTATTAATATTGTCTTCCCAGTTCAAATTATCAATTGAGTTCCAACTATAGTTGTATCAATAATTTGAATTTTGGACTATGAATTATCGTGCAATTATAGCTTTTGTGTTATTGAAGCGTCACTACCATTTTTTTAAGTTGTACAAAACTGACAAATAATGTTGCCATATTAGAAATCTCTTTTTGGATATTTATATTATTAAAGAGTATGAAAATAAAAGGGAAAAAAATCACTTTTCTTCCATATTTGGTCAGATCAGAAAGAATCTTTAGAATTACTGAATCTCAGATGAGATAAACATATAAAGCAATGAAACCATCATTATGATATATGAAAAATGATACTAATCAAGTAAATATAATTATCCTATTAGTGGTTAAAATTAAAATGGAGAGCAATCTAAATTCAAAAGACCAAATCATATGGTTAACATTATCTTCCTAGTTAAGTTTTTCGATTGAGTTCTAACCATAGTTGTGTTAGTAATTTGGATTTTAAACCATATGAATTATTGTACTATTGTGACTTGTGTATGATTGAAGAGGCACTAACTTTTTTTTTCAAGCTGTGAGACATTGACAAATAAAGACTTGACCGTGACAAGGTGATCTATATGTATCAAACATGTTTTTTTCATACTTGTAAATATCAATAAATAATTCCAAAGACTTATAAATCAATTCAGTACTTTGTACAAGTAATACTGAATGGAATAAATTCAAAAAAAAAAAAAAAAACATTCTTAGACCATATAAAACTGGATTTAAGCTTTGGAGCTGATACTTGGATTTTTAGCTCTAACAAGTGGATCACGTGGTTCAGTAATCCAAACCGTTGGCTTGTTGTATCCAACTAGTGGGCCATGGCCGAAAAATACCCTTGATATGAAAATCCTGGCCATTGAACTTATGCTCAACAAGTAGACAGAAAACATTGGTCCACGTTCAACTGAAAAGAGTTCAAAGCCATGAACATTATCATCTAGTTTAAGAGAAATTTGGGACGCAGTGTACCAATAGCTTACATGACAAAACCATGGCCCCAGTTGCCATAACAGAATATCAAAACCGTTCACATGGGAAGCGGATTGCGTACTGAGTAACTCAGTATGCTTATGGGACCACTGTGGGACCCATTGTGATTTAAATCTTTTATCCACGCCGTCCATCTATTTTATCATATAATTTTAGGACATGAGCCCAAAATTGAAGCATATTCAAAGCTGAAGTGGACCACAGCATAGGAAACAGTGTGACCTTGAAAACTTCTTGGATCAAGCTGATATTTGTGTTTTAACTTCATCCATGTCTATGTGATCAACAGGTTGGATGACAAATAAACATCACTGTGGGCCCTGGGAAGGTTTCAACGGTAGACATCATTATTCCCACTGTTTCCTGTGGTGTGGTCCACTTGAGCTTTGAATACACTTCAATTTTGGGCCCATGACCTAAAATGATCTAGAAAAATGGATGGACGGCGTGGATAAGACACATACATCCATAGTGGGCCCCACAGAGTTTACTCACTACACAATCCGCTTCCATCCACATGATGGTGGCCCTATTTAAAACATGTGGTCGGGAGGATCATACAAATTCTCCAATTTTGTCTTTTACCCAATCATCTGTCATTGTTAAGGGAGAAGACATTACATGTGTGCAATGTACCCAGAGAAATGTCGAAGTCACGTGCTAGTCAATCCATGTCCACGTGATTCCAAAAGAATCTAATGGCCTTTTTTGTCATAAGCTCATTTGTTTGTCCTTATTGGGAATTTTTCATGTTCATTGGGCCTTTTTGGCTGTCTTCAGTACTAAAAATCAACCGCTAATGAACCGTGCAGCTGACCAATTTGTCCATTTTAGGATACATGCCCTATGACATTTTTCAATAGTTTCAAGGAAAATGACAAATCTGTCCTTGTCTTTCACCAAAAGGACGGAAATTGCTTAGCTATTTTGAAAATGAGGTTTTGCTAGTCGCACACGCACATGCAATCCTACACGCAGCGACATTGTGCCAGCCTGGCAGTTTGTTGGACATCGGATCCGTGTATCTGATGCGAGTGGTCACTTTGATGATTTGACCTGAAAAAAACTGGATTTTCAAACGTTGGGTTGGTCGTATATGTGAGAGAATAATGGACGGTCCAGATAATTTTGAACTTTTTTTTGTGTCGTTTGATATTTTCTTACATGGGTGATGTAAATGATAGTTGATTACCTGATAGATGGCTCTGATTTCTTGCACGTGTGCTAGATTGGCACACGTGGTGCTTCAATGATGATAGAAAACCTCTATTGAAAGGCTAAAAATATCTGGTGTGTGTACGATCTAGCTAAATGGGTGGCCTTGCATGCAAAATCTCATCATAAAATGGGCAGTTGTGTCCCATCATATCACTCTCTTTCATAAATGATACATCAGTCGAAAAATATCTGTGGCCTGTGGCCCACCCACGATGGAGCCTACCTAGAGATCCCCATCCGTTTCACCATCCATTCATAACCTGCCAATCGTATGGTCACGATTGTCCGATCATTGTGATTTTTGCAATAGGCGAATCAATGGTTGGTACTGCTGGCCTATGGGGCTCAGGCCTGGCCCACTTCGGTTCAAGCCTTTGGGTCGGGCTCAGGTCTAAAATTAAGCCGGTTTATCAATCGGCCCGGTTCGTTAGGGTTTCATGAGCATTTTTTGTCATGTTTCATGCATGCGATGGGGTACTTAACGAACGGCCTAGATCTGGCATAAAAGTGGGTCGCCAAGCTCGGGCTGGGGCTGGATCCCTTTGGACCATTACGGGCTGGGCTCTGTTCTATGTTTTACTTTACCGAATAGTTTTGAGAGGCCTCAGCCCAACCTAATGGTAATTGTCACATGAATTAGATGCCTATGATTATTTACTCTAAGCCCAGTCCCTTTCTTGTCGGACCAGAAACGAAATCCAATGGCCGGCCTGGCCCATTTACATCCCTACTGGCAATGGGTCAGGTTGACCCACTTGGTGACAAACCAAACCAGGCTCTGGTCAACTGGGTTTGGGTCTTGCTTGGTAAAAAAATGGCCCATTTAGTAAAATGGGTTCGGCTCAGATTGATCGCGGCCCGCTGATCTGACTGCTTTAGTGGTGGAGATGCAATTAAATGGGCTAGAAAATGCAATACTTTTAACAGGATCGAACGGTGTAAAATCCGGGCCTCTGACAACCCTATGCCCGGCCCATTGACACCCTTAGCTAGAAGCAAGGTTCACAGAACGAGATCCAAGCCGTTCATCAGGCAGGCACCACTACATGTGGGACGTACTCCAAGATTGTGCTGATCTATTTATCTAGAAATGATCTTAAGAAATGGGTGGTAATCCACAGGGAATGATAAAAAAGTTCTATGATCAGATAGTTTGCGTATTCAATTGCTGCAGTTTTTCAAGTTTAGCACTTTCACGGTGGACCTTACATGATGAACGGCGTGGATCTTATTGATTTGTGTCACATGCATGTCTATGCAGTGCTTGATTGGAATTTTCAGTTTTGTACAAGTGGGACCTATTTTCAATTATCCAAACCTTTCATATATGTACTTCATTGTAAGTGGCCCACTCACCAAAAAATTTAAACCGTTCAATACTTTACCAACAAGCAAATGGTTAATAAAAAAAAAAAAAAAAAATCTGACGGTTGTCATTTGATCAATAAAAGGTAGTGCTATCAATGGGCTGAGATGGCCCTCTCGGCTTTTGGGTCTGGCCTGATTTGGACGGGCTTGGCCTGGCATATTGTCCTGATGTTTGGACCCAGAAGTCAATCTCAAGCCCATTTATTAACGGTCCAGGTTCAAGCTGGGTCTAAAAGCCCATCAGCCCGTTCCTCATATGTCATCCGTACATCATATACTCCACGTATTTTGTTCTATCATAAATGTGTAGTCCAACCAATGATCTGTCCGACTTTCGTTTGTGGCCACTAAATGCATGGTGGGGCACACCTAATGAACAGCATAGATCTTCCGCAAAAGTTTCTAGGTTGTCCATCCGTTTTTCCAGCTTATTTTAGGGTCCCAAAAATCAAGCAGATACAAATCTCAGGTGGACCACACCACAGGAAACAGTGGTCATTGCAGTGCGCACCATTAAAAACTTTTACGGCCCACCATAATGTTCATTTGCCATCCAACTCGTTCATAAGGTCACACAGACCTGGATGAAGGGAAACACAAATCTCAACTTGATCCAAAACTTTCGTGGCCCACAAAAAGTTTTTAATGGTCGGTCACAACTGTTTCTTGTGGTGTGGTCCACCTGAGATTTGGATCTGCTTCATTTTTTTACCCATGCCCTAAAACGAGCTGGCAAAACGGATAGATAGCGTAGATATACAACACATACATCAAAAAGGGGCCCACGTTTAGGTCCCACCCACATCCCTGGTCCATATCGCAGCTAAGTTCAGTTGGTTTTACTATGTGGGCTGGGTTGGACAGACCTCGGGCAGCTCCTTTGGCAGCAGTTAAGGGCCTGTTTGGTTGCAGAATCTAAATTCTAAAGAAAATTCAAATTTCAGTGTTGGAATCCAAAATTGTGTAAATTGAATTGGAAACTCGGATTCCATTTGGAATGGGTTGTTTGGTTGAAAACCATGTAATCCATATTATGTTTGGTTGAAAATTGTGTAATCCAACCGTTGCTTGCAGCATGGCCCACTTGGGCTTTGGAGCTGCCTAAGAACTTAAGACCCATGGCTTATACTGGTCCTGCAAGACAGATGGCAGGGTTGGATGGCAAATAAACATTATAGTGGGTCCTAGGAAGTTTTTAATGGTGGACGTTCAATCAACATTGATTTCCTGTGGTGTGGTCCACTTGAGATTTAGATCTGCCTCATTTTTTGTCTAATGCCCTTAATTGATATCTCAAAACATAGGGCTCTTAATGGGTCCAATATCGATCAGATCCAACTAGATCCGGCTCCAAGTCCGAAAATGTATAGTCGGATTCGGATTGGATTCGGATCCAACTCGGATTCAAAATGCGATATTCATATCCGATCCATTTATAAAAAGCCAGATCCATTTCTGATAAAAAAAAAATTCATATAGCCATTGGATTCGGGTCGGATCTAGGTTCGAATTGACGCAGGGAGGATGTGGCAGGTCAATCACCGTCTACCTAACCGATTGTTTCTCGAATCCACGAGAAGAAATAAAATGATAAAAAGAGGAAATTAATTCCGAATAATTGTTTCTGATAGATTGAATGAATAATAAAAAAAAGCATAATTACCTCGCTTTAAATAATAAACTAAACCCTAAATTTGTACTTAACACTAACTCGCAAGGGAAGAAAAGAATCCTAATACAATTAGAAAATAAATAGAAAAATCTGTGCAAATTGTATAACGTCTTTCGGGCGCCGTCTTCCTTCCACTGATACGAGCAATCCACATATCTGATTGCCACAAAACTTTGTGGTTTTTCTGACATCGACGTACTCTTCAAGATGGTTGGCTTAGATTCTCCATATCAGTAGTAGTGAGCCACCTGGACCATCTCCAGTTTTAGTGGGTGGAATTTGGAACTTTCTAGGATAGTTCGTATCATTTTAGATGGCACGATCAATCCGTAACTCGAATCGACATGAAACTTATTGAGCTTTTTCGATGTCAAGCAACTCTACAAAATGGACTGAATGGATCATCATAAATAATTAAGATGGGCCCCACGAGTTGGGCAGAAATCCAAAAATGGGAATAACGATTTCCTGTTTTGGTTGGAACTTCAAAATCGAAAATTCCTTAATTTCCTCTTGTTTTTCTTCATGTCCATCTCCCACAGGAAAGTGCGTGATCCACACCCTCGATCATGGCATTCTTCCCCTACATCATTCTTCCCCACTCGAAAAAAACTCGTCCTCGAGTTTCGCTTTACGGTTAGGGCCAAGATTTGCTTTTAACTTCGGAAGTCGATGCGTGCTAGCCTTATCCTGGAATGCTGCAACAAATTTCTCCGACTTCTTCTCTACGCTAACATGAATAATTGCAACCTTCTCTATCACATCGAAGGTTGGCCTTTTATGAGAAAGGACAATTTCCTCCACAATGAACAATTTATCATAAAGTTCAACAACTATGATCGCCTCGATTTCCTGCATTGCTTGCAGTGACATTTTTTGGGATGCTCATGGATTCCATCAAAACAAACTCCATAATGTCTAGAATAACTTCAGACTCTCCTTCTTTATCCTTTAAGACTGAGGTATTGATTTCCTCCACCTCCTCAGAATTTTGAACATCCTCTGAGATGGCGGTGGGTTGTACTTCAACGATCTGATCCGAAATTGTATTACCTCGAAAATCTATTTCAACATAATCCCCACGATCGCTCCCATAAACAGACGTCGTACGATGATGTCTTCGACCTCTTTGTCGCTGAGTTTTGAATCGTCTAGGGTAGCCCTGCGATAGGCGACCTGGGGTGCTCTACGGAACATGGGGTTATTCCGTACAGCGAGCACAGGTGGTTGTTGATTGTCGCCTTGGGCTTAGGGAAGATTTAATGCCGCTACGATGCATTCGAGGGTTGCCTATATATCTTGCAGGAACAACCGATTTTCCCGTCGTGCTTCATCAAAAGCTGCCGCCGTAACATAATCCCTTGGAGCACCGTCCTTAAGATGAAGATCCAACCCTTTATTAGAGGTCATCGTTCTAAGGAAGAAACCTCTCTCTGATACCAATGACGCAGGGAGGACGTGGTAGGTCGATCACCGTCTACCTAACCAATTGTTTCTCGAATCCATAAGAAGAAATAAAAGGATAAAAAGAGGAAATTAATTTCGAATAATTGTTTTTGTTAAATTGAATGAATAATAATAAAAAAATACCTTGCTTTAAATAATAAACTAAACCCTAAATTTGTACTTCACACTAACTTGCAAATGAAGAAAAGAATCCTAATACAATTAGAAAAGAAATAGAAAAATCTGCAGCAAATTGTATAACGTCTATGGGCACCGTCTTCCTTCCACTGATACGAGCAATCCACAAATCTGATTGCCACAAAACTTTGTGATTTTTCTAACATCGACGTACTCTTCAAGATGGTCGGCTCAAATTCTCCATATCAGTAGTAGTGAGCCACCTGGACCATCTCCAGTTTTAGTGGGTAGAATTCGAAACTTTCTTGACAGTTCTTACCATTTTGGACACCACGATCAATCCGTAATTCGGATTGACGTGAAACTTGTTGAGTTTATTCGGTGTCAACCAAATCTATAAAATGGACTGAATGGATCATCATAAATGATTAAGATGGGCCCGCAGGAGTTGAGCCGAAATCCAAAACCGAGAATAACAATTTCCTATTTTGGTTGGAACTCCAAAATCGAAATTCCTTAATTTCCTCTTGTTTTTCTTCATGTCCATCACCCATAGGAAAGTGCATGATCCACGCCCTCGATCATGGGGTTCGTCCCCTAAATCATTATTCCCCACTCGAAAAAAAACGCGTCCTCGTGTTTCGCTTTAGGTTAGGGCCATGATTTGCTTTTACCTTCGGAAGTCGATGCTTGCTGGCCTTATCCTGAAATGCTGCAACAAATTTCTCCAACTTCTTCTCCACGCCAACATGAATAATTGTAACATTCTCTAGTACATCGAAAGTTGTCCTTTTATGAGAAAGGACAATTTCCTCCACAATGAACAATTTATCAGAAAGTTCAGCAATATGATCGCCTCGATTTCCTGCATTGCTGGCGTGACATTTTCTGGGATGCTCCTGCATTGCTGGCGTGACATTTTCTGGGATGCTCATGGATTCCGTCAAAACAAACTCCATAATGTCTAGAATAACTTCAGACTCACCTTCCTTATCCTTTAAGACTGAGGTATTGATTTCCTCCACCTCCTCAGAATTTTGAACATCCTCTGAGATGGTGGTGGGTTGTACTTCAACGATCTGATCCAAAATTGCATTACCTCGAAAATCTCTTTCAACATAATCCCCACGATCGTTTCTATACACAGGACGTCGTACTGATGATGTCTTCGAGCTCTTTATCGCTGAGTTTTAAATCGTCTGGGGTAGCCCTGCGATAGGCGACCTGGGGTGCTCTACGGAACATGGGGTTATTCCGTACAGCGAGCACAGGTGGTTGTTGACTGTTGCCTTGGGCTTGGGGCAGATTTAATGTCGCTACGATGCTGTCGAGGGTTACCTGTATATCTTACAGGATCAACCGATTTTCCCGTCGTGCTTCATCGAAAGCTACCGCCGTAACATAATCCGTTGGAGCATCGTCCTTACGATGAAGATCCAACCCTTTATTAGAGGTCATCGTTCTGAGGAAGAAACCTCTCTCTGATACCAATGACGCAGGGAGGACGTGGTAGGTTGATCACCGCCTACCAAACCGATTGTTTCTCGAATCCATGAGAAGAAATAAAAGGATAAAAAGAGGAAATTAATTCGAAATAATTATTTTTTATAGATTGAATGAATAATAAAAAAAAACATAATTACTTTGCTTTAAATAATAAACTAAAACCTAAATTCGTACTTAATACTAACTTGCAAATGAATAAAAGAATCCTTGTACAATTAGAAAAGAAATAGAAAAATCTGCGCAAATTGTATAACGCCTTTCGGGCGCCATCTTCCTTCCACTGATACGAGCAATCCACATATCTGATTGCAACAAAACTTTGTGGTTTTTCTGACATCGACGTACTCTTCAAGATGGTCAGTCTTAGATTCTCCATATCAGTAGTAGTGAGCCACCTAGACCATCTCCAGTTTTAGTGGGTGGAATTCGAAACTTTTTGGACAGTTCGTACCATTTTGGACGCCACGATCAATCCGTAATTCAGATCTATGTGAAACTTGTTGAGTTTTTTCAATGTCAAGCAACTCTACAAAATGGACTGAATGGATCATCATAAATGATTAAGATGGGCCCCACAAGTTGGGCCGTAATCCAAAATTGGGAATAACAATTTCCTGTTTTGGTTGGAACTCCAAAATCGAAAATTCCTTAATTTCCTCTTGTTTTTCTTCCTGTCCATCTCCCACAGAAAAGTGCGTGATCCACGCCCTCGATCATGGGGTTCAGTCCCCTGCATCATTCTTCTCCACTCAAAAAAAACTCGTCCTCTTGTTTCGCTTTAGGTTAGGGACTATGATTTGCTTTTAACTTCGGAAGTCGATGCTTGCTGGCTTTATCCTGGAATGCAGCAACAAATTTCTCCAACTTCTTCTCCACGCCAATATGAATAATTGAAACCTTCTCTGGCACATTGAAGGTTGGCCTTTTATGAGAAAGGGCAATTTCCTCCATAATGAACAATTTATCAGAAAGTTTAGCAACTATGATCGCCTCGATTTCCTCTATTGCTTGCGTGACATTTTCTGGGATGCTCATGGATTCCATCAAAACAAACTCCATAATGTCTAGAATAACTTCAGACTCTCCTTCCTTATCCTTTAAGATTGAGGTATTGATTCCTCCACCTCCTTAGAATTTTGAACATCCTCTGAAATGGTGGTGGGTTGTACTTCAATGATCTGATCCGAAATTGTATTACCTCGAAAATCTCTTTCAACATAATCCCCAGGATCGTTCCCACACACAGGCCATCGTACGATGATGTCATTCAACCTCTTTATCGCTGAGTTTTGAATCGTCTGGGGTAGCCCTGCGATAGGCGACCTGGGGTGCTCTATGGAACATGGGGTTATTCCGTACAGCAAGCATAGGTGGTTGTTGACTGTTGCCTTGGGCTTGGGGAAGATTTAATGTCGCTACGATGCTGTCGAGGGTTACCTGTATATCTTGCAGGATCAACCGATTTTCCCGTCGTGCTTCATCGAAAGCTACCGCCGTAACATAATCCCTTGGAGCATCGTCCTTAGGATGAAGATCCAACCCTTTATTAGAGGTCATCGTTCTGAAGAAGAAACCTCTCTCTGATACCAATGACGCAAGGAGGACGTGGTAGGTTGATCACCGCCTACCAAACCGATTATTTCTCGAATCCATGAGAAGAAATAAAAGGATAAAAAGAGGAAATTAATTCGAAATAATTATTTTTTATAGATTGAATGAATAATAAAAAAACATAATTACTTTGCTTTAAATAATAAACTAAAACCTAAATTCGTACTTAACACTAACTTGCAAATGAAGAAAAGAATCCTTGTACAATTAGAAAAGAAATAGAAAAATCTGTGCAAATTGTATAACGCCTTTCGGGCACAATCTTCCTTCCACTGATACTGAGCAATCCACATATCCGATTGCAACAAAACTTTGTGATTTTTCTGACATCGACGTACTCTTCAAGATGGTCGGCTCAGATTCTCCATATCAGTAGTAGTGAGCCACCTAGACCATCTCCAGTTTTAGTGGGTGGAATTCGAAACTTTCTGGACAGTTCTTACCATTTCGGACACCACGATCAATCCGTAATTCGGATCGACAGTGAAACTTGTTGATTTTTTTGGGTGTCAACCAACTCTACAAAATGGACTGAATGGATCATCATAAATGATTAAGATGGGCCCCACGAGTTGGGCCGAAATCCAAAATCGGGAATAACAATTTCCTGTTTTGGTTGAAACTCTAAAATCAGAAATTCCTTAATTCCCTCTTGTTTTTCTTCCTGTCCTTCTCCCATAGGAAAGTGCGTGATCCACGCCCTCGATCATGGGGTTCGTCCCCTACATCATTCTTCCCCACTGGAAAAAAACTCGTCCTCGAGTTTCGCTTTAGGTTAGGGCCATGATTTGCTTTTACCTTCGGAAGTCGATGCTTACTGGCCTTATCTTGGAATGCTGCAACAAATTTCTCCGACTTCTTCTCCACGCCAACATGAATAATTGCAACATTCTCTGGCACGTCGAAAGTTGTCCTTTAATGAGAAAGGACAATTTCCTCCACAATGAACAATTTATCAGAAAGTTCAGCAACTATGATCGCCTTGATTTCCTGCATTGCTGGCGTGACATTTTTTGGGATGCTCATGGATTCCGTCAAAACAAACTCCATAATGTCTAGAATAACTTCAGACTCTCCTTCCTTATCCTTTAAGACTGAGGTATTGATTTCCTCCACCTCCTCAGAATTTTGAATATCCTCTGAGATGGTGGTGGGTTATACTTCAACGATCTGATTCGAAATTGCATTACCTCGAAAATCTCTTTCAACATAATCCCCACGATCGTTCCCACACACAGGCCATCGTACGATGATGTCTTCGACCTCTTTATCGCTAAGTTTTGAATCGTCTGGGGTAGCCTTGCGATAGGCGACTTGGGGTGCTCTATGGAACATGGGGTTATTCCGTACAGCGAGCACAGGTGGTTGTTGACTGTTGCCTTGGGCTTGGGCAAATTTAATGCCACTACGATGCGGTCGAGGGTTGCCTGTATATCTTGCAGGATCAACCGATTTTCCCGTCGTGCTTCATCATAAGCTACCACCGTAACATAATCTCTTGGAGCATCGTCCTTAGGATGAAGATCCAACCCTTTATTAGAGGTCATCATTCTGAGGAAGAAACCTCTCTCTGATACCAGTGACGCCGGGAGGACGTGGTAGGTCGATCACTGTCTACCTAACTGATTGTTTCTCGAATCCATGAGAAGAAATAAAAAGATAAAAGGAGGAAATTAATTCCGAATAATTGTTTTTTATAGATTGAATGAATAATAAAAAAAACATAATTACCTAGCTTTAAATAATAAACTAAACCCTAAATTCTGTTAATGCAAAGATTTGTCAATTACCATGGTTAGTGTGTCGTCGAGTCTCCTTGCGGCTGAAGACAGTCTCCGTGTGGCTGAAGACAGAAGCTACTTAAAGAAGATCGCTCGTCAGTCAACTTCAAGCCTCTTCATCCAAACCTTTGATCCCAAAACCTTTTATAGATGGTCCAAATCCTTCCTAGGTACACCCTTAGCACCATCTATAGCCCTCCTTCCATTTAGATCAGCTTTGGAAGGATTCATGTTAGCAGAAGTTGCTTAAAAATTGAAAAACAATATGTCTGCTCTCTCCGATACATACCCGATCCATCAGAGATTAGTTCGATAGGTGTCCGATCAATCGGACAATATGTCCGATCAATCGGAGAATTGTCCAGAAACATTGAAAACTTCTCTGGACACTTTTCCGATCAATCGGAGGACTTTCCGATCCATCGGGCAGGGTCTTCCGATCAATCGGACGGTATGTCCGATCAATCGTAGAAATGGCCAGCAAACATTGAAAATCTCTCTGGACACTTTTCCGATCACTCGGAGGTCTGTCCGATCCATCGGACAGGGTGCTACGATCCATCGGACATACATACGATCCATCGGAGGAAATTTCAGAAAAATTACATTAACTCTCTGGAAGGAATTCCGATCAATCGGACATGGTCTTCCGATCAATCGGAACTAAGTCCGATCAATCGGACTTCCTGTTTTTCAGCAAAATTCAAATCTCGCTAAAACTTATGTCCGATCGATCGGATCCTATCGAGCTGACCGTTTTCTGACCGTTGAATATCATTTCTATATATGGAACTCGGTTGGATCTTGTGAGACACACCTTGAGCATCATCTAGGGTTTGTGTGAGCCTTCTCCTTGAGATCCCCTTCTCTCATACCCTAAGATTTGTTGAGTTCATACTTCAATCCATGTTGATCTGACCAACATTGATGAAGCATTCAAAGCTTGGATTGAATCATGAACTCAACCCCTCTTTAATGGCATCTTGACCTACCTCTCATAGATATACTCTTGTCATCAATGCCATTAATGGTGGTTTAGGTAGAAGCCTTCCTCATATAAAAGCCATATCCTCATTTAGCCTCAACCTAACCCTAATCCCTCACCTTGGAATCTACAATGAGTCATCCGGAGCTGAAGAAGGTATCTTCCGTGCAAGCCGAAGCTTCTTCAACAAAGGCATCATCAAGGGACTCAATCAACTAAGTATATTTAGTCTTTCGAGTCCAAGAAACCTCCTCAAGTTGAGATTTGGGTTTCAGAGTTTGAAGACCCAAACTCGTAAGAGTCCTTGCGTAGGACAAGTCCTTGAGTAGGACAAGCCCTTGTGTAGGACAAAGTGGTCATGGATTAGTCCTATGGAAGGATGAATCCATGTGTTGAGTCTTAAGTCCTTTTGTAGGCTGTTAAGGTTTATGGTTAACCTCATTTAAAACCATAGTGATAGTGAAATCCGGCCACTCAAGGAGTGAGTGGATCAGCCGGGAGTGGAGTAGGTACATAACCGAACCACTATAAAAATCTCTTGTTGTGTGATGAATGGATGAACTGATTTACTTCTTTCCCATATGCTTTTATTGACTTATATTCTGCATATCTTGTGTTTGAAGTAAGTTTCCTAAGAATACTTTGCATGATTATAAGTGTGTAATTGGAAAATTTAAAAAGTGTCCTATTCACCCCCCCTCTAGGACAAGGTATCTTGTTTCTTGCTTCTACAAAAGCGGTAATCAAACTTACACTGCATTTTCAAATTCATACTTAATACTAACTTGAAAATGATGAAAAGAATCGTAATACAATTAGAAAAGAAATAGAAAAATCTGCACAAATTGTATAACGTCTTACGGGCACCGTCTTCCTTCCACTGATACGAGCAATCCATATATTTGATTGCCACAAAACTTTGTGGTTTTTCTGACATCGACGTACTCTTCAAGATGGTTGGGTCAGATTCTCCATATCAGTAGTAGTGAGCCACCTAGACCATCTCCAGTTTTAGTGGATGGAATTCAGAACTTTCTAGACAGTTCGTACCATTTTGGATGCCACGATCAATCCGTAATTCGGATCGACGTGAAACTTGTTGAGTTTTTCCGATGTCAAGAAACTTTACAAAATGGACTGAATGGATCATCATAAATGATTAAGATGGGCCCCGCGAGTTGGAACTCCAAAATCGAAAAATTCCTTAATTTCCTCTTGTTTTTCTTCCTGTCCATCTCCCACAGAAAAGTGCGTGATCCACGCCCTTGATCATGGGGTTCGTCCCCTACATCATTCTTCCCCACTCAAAAAAAACTCGTCCTCGAGTTTCGCTTTAGGTTAGGGTCATGATTTGCTTTTAACTTCGGAAGTCGATGCTTGCTGACGTTATCCTGGAATGCTGCAACAAATTTCTCCGACTTCTTCTCCACGCCAACATGAATAATTGCAACCTTCTCTAGCACATCGAAAGTTGGCCTTTTATGAGAAAGGACAATTCCTCCACAATGAACAATTTATCAGAAAGTTCAGCAACTATGATCTCCTCGATTTCCTGCATTGCTGGCGTGACATTTTCTGGGATGCTCATAAATGCCGTCAAAACAAATTCCATAATGTCTAAAATAACTTTAGACTCTTCTTCCTTATCCTTTAAAACTGAGGTATTGATTTCATCCACCTCCTCAGAATTTTAAACATCCTCTGAGATGGTGGTGTGTTATACTTCAAGGATCTGATCTGAAATTGCATTACCTCGAAAATCTCTTTCAACATAATCCCCACGATCGTTTCCACAAACAGACCATCGTACAATGATGTCTTCGACATCTTTATCGCTGAGTTTTGAATCGTCTGGGGTAGCCCTGCGATAGGTGACCTGGGGAGCTCTATGGACATGGGGTTATTCCGTACAGCGAGCACAGGTGGTTGTTGACTGTTGCCTTGAGCTTGGAGCAGATTTAATGCTGCTACTATGCGGTCGAGGGTTGCCTATATATCTTGCAGGATCAACCGATTTTCTCATCGTGCTTCATCGAAAGCTACCGCCGTAACATAATCTCTTGGAGCACCGTCCTTAAATGAAGATCCAACCCTTTATTAGAGGTCATCGTTCTGAAGAAGAAACCTCTCTCTGATACCAATGACGCAGGGAGGACATGGTAGGTCGATCACTGTCTACCTAACCGATTGTTTCTCGAATTCATGAGAAGAAATAAAAGGATAAAAAGAGAAAATTAATTCCGAATAATTGTTTTTGATAGATTGAATGAATAATAATAAAAATAAACATAATTACCTTGCTTCAAATAATAAACTAAACCCTAAATTCGTACTTAACACTAACTTGTAAATGAAGAAAAGAATCATAATACAATTAGAAATGAAACAGAAAAATCTGCGCAAACTGTATAACGCCTTTCGGGCGCCGTCTTCCTTCCGCTGATATGATCAATCCAGATATCTGATTGCCACAAAAATTTGTGGTTTTTCTGACATCAACGTACTTTTCAAGATGGCCGGCTCAGATTTCCTGTGTTGGTTGAAACTTCAAAATCAGAAATTCCTTAATTTCCTCTTCTTTTTCTTCCTGTCCATCCCCCGCAGAAAGGTACGTGATCCACACCCTCGATCATGGGGTTCTTCCCCTACATCATATGGTCCACCTAAGATTTGGATCTTCTTAGGGTTTGCTATCATGTCCTAAAATGAGATGGAAAAACATGTGGACGGCGTGGATATATACACAATACATCAATATAAGCCCCACATGGTTAAGGTACCACCCACTAAGCTATAGTCACGCTCTCTGGAGATACTCTTGGATAAATTCTCGAAAGAGAGTCCTCTCTTCTCTCTCTACATGCAATAGTAGAGATTCAGTCGGATCTCACTGCTAGATCCGGATCTGACTGAATCCGGATAAATATTCTCGGATAAATATTATTCGGATTTAATTTTGTGAACCCAAATCCGGTCCATTTAATTAATCGGATATATTTTAAGATCCAAGTCTGTATTATATGGATTCAACGAATCGGATCTCGGATCTTACCCGCTCTATTGAGAGCCCTATCAAAACGTATGGACCACATGGATATAAAAGGGATACACCCTAGATATACAATGCATATATTGAAGTGGACACCACCCCAGGGGTATTATCATTAATATTGAATGATGCTCACTTCCGCCTTGTAGAAACGATCCCCACACCGTTACCACTAATTCCGATTCTAACCAATTTAGGTTCTTCGAGGAGATCCTGTTTGGCTGGAATTTGGGGCCAAACGCACCAGATAAAATTTGATTTAGTTGGAATCTAGATTTTAAGCTGGAAAAAGGTTTCAATGCCAACCAAACATGCACCCGGATAATATCCTGGTAGGATGACTTCAGCTGGGAAATGTTTGGTCCCCATTGTTCTAGGTACATCAAACTGTGGCCCCACCTGTACAATCACAAAGTGGGCTACATTATTTATATCATATGGGCTAAAAATCGATCAATTTCAGACCACTTGTGGGCCACATCGTACTAACAGAAATGGACAGCCAGGAAATCTTTTTAACTCAGTTTACTTTGCTTGTCGTTCCATGTTGGCACGCGTGTGGTTTGTTGTGAGCCCCGCCCCCCTGTGTTGATGAAATCCACTACAACATTGGACATGCCCTCCCTTGTTTGCTTAGCCACTTAAAAATCATGTTAAGCAATGAATTAGATGGACCACACCGGGAAGAACAGTTGAGAGTAGACGCTCACTCTTCATTCTCATATAGGGCCCACCATGTTGTTTATATGCTATCCAATCCATTAATGTGAAACGTTGCCTCAAATTATGGCATATCTCAAAAAATCAGGCCATTTTAAGAGTGGGTTGGGCCAGTAAGAATGAAGGGTGGTTGTTCCCTTCCAACTATTCCTACTTGTATAGCCAACCGGAGTCATTGATTAGCCTGACTTTTAAGCCATTGATAAATGAGGGAAGCCGTGCATGATGGACGGAGTGGATGTCATCAACACATCATGGCAGGGCCTACAACAACCGTTTGTACCACACTGCAGTGAGGACATTTCCACTAAATAATTTCCCCTGAAATATATATAATAAAACCATATAGTGCTCCTAGTTGGAGTTGAGATCCTTAGAAAGTCTAATAATCTAGACCATTCATTTTATCCAACACAATTTTAATGGGCCACCATGCAAACACTACCAATCTGAAAAATATTAACCATTTGATCGATGGATTTTAATATGGATGGTTAAGATTGTCTATACGAAATAGGTCCAATCAACAATCTGATCCATCTATTTGGCGACCATCATGGATTTCTTATGATATCAAAGAATCAAATTTTTTTTAGGCAATCGTGACCATCCCATCCATTGTTTGGAAAAGGCATGTGTTGGAAGAGCCTTCAAACTATGTTGAAATAGGGTCCCACGACTGGTCAGTCTAGCCCGACTGGTCGAATTTTAGACTGAAAATTAGTCAGCAGGATATTTAAACACTGGACAGTTTTGGGGTACCCGCAATCGGTCTGGCAACCAGTTGTCAGGGGCCCGTGACCGATCTTATTTCGAGGATGAACGGGTCGATTTTGAAGCAGAACTCTATGGACTGTTTTCCGTTCTATCCGACCGGTTGGAGCCTATATTAGTTGTGATTTGCATGGCTATGCGGTTTTGGTTAATGTGTTTCTATTTTCGGTTGGAAGTCTATATAAACACTTCCTAATCGTGTTTAGAGGTATCCCGAGTATTACTAAGGTGTCTTAATTCAGAATTAGGGTTTGGAGAGAGAATTGTGAGGCGAGAGAGTGTTTTGTTCATCTTTTGGGCTTTGCTTGTGGGTAGATTATCTCCGTAATCTTCTTATTCATAGTGCTATTGTCGCTTTGTGTCGTGGTTTTTTTCCATAAGGGTTTTCCATGTAAAATTTGGATTGTCTTTGGGTTAATTGCGTGTGTGTCGTGTGGTGATTGTTTGATTCTCTTCGGTGCTTTTGCAGACTGATTTACCAACAGGATAACTAACGAAACTAAGGTTGAATCAAAGGATGGATTGGATCATCTTATCGAAGTAATTTTTGAACCGTAGTCCACAGTGAGCACCGGATCGATCCTCTTCCATTAGTATACCAGCCATAAGGTGTGTGCCATGGGGGGGGGGGGGGGGGGAAGGGGGAGAGAGAGAGAGAGAGAGAGAGAGAGAGAGAGAGAGAGTTGTAGGGAAGTATGCAGACAGGGACGCGGTTTAGTGTCAAAGCTCTGTGGGCCCCACCATAGTCCATATGTTTTATCCATGTCATCCATCCATTTTTACAACTCATTTTATGGAAGAGCCCCAAAAATGAGATAGATCCCAACCTTAGGTGGACCACACTATAAGAAATAGTGAAGATTTACCATTGAAAACTTTTTGGAGACCATAGAAGTTTTGGATCAAGCTAATATTTTTGTTTCCTTTCATCCAGCTCTATGTGACCTTATCAAAAGGGTGATGGAAAATAAACATTACAGTGGGCTTTGGGAAGTTTTTAATATTCAACATTCAATCAACACTGTTTCCTTTGGTGTGATCCACGTAAGATTTGGATCTGCCTCAAGTTTGGGATCATGGCATAAAATGAGCTGTAAAAATGGATGGCTGGCATGGATAAAACACATACATCATGGTGGGGCCTATAGTGCTTTGACACCAACTATCTTCCTAGTGTTGGGGTCACTAGCCTCCAACATGGTTGTTAGCTTTTTTTGGGCTACACAGAGAAACAAAGGTAAAAAATGTGGATATGGTGTTTTTAAGTAAATTCTAAGCCGTTTCAAGTAGGGTTGAACATGATCCAAAATAGCTCGATTAACTTGCTCGACTTGGCTCAAATAAGCTCGATTCAGCTTGGATTGAAGCTACGTTTGAGCTGAGCTATTTTTTTTAGCTCGAAATAATTTTGAGCAAAGTTCGAGTTGACCCGAGCTTGACTCAACTCGGTCTAAAGCTTGGCTCAAACTTGACTCGGTTCAACTCAGAGCCAGTTTTAAATAACTTAAATATATATATAATATACATATAATATCAATCCAATTCGAGCACCCTAATCCTTACCCTTTAAAAAAATCGCCCAAATCCTCTTTTTTGTTTTTTCACCCATGCTGACCCAAACTCGACTCGAAAGCTCGAACTTGAACTTGGCTTAAACTGGCCTGAGCTGTTGACCAAACCAAGCCAAGCTTACCAGTTAGGCTCGAGGACTGAGCCAAGCCGAACTCGAGCTGGGGTAGGCTGTTGACTGCACCAAGCCGAGCTTTGCCAAGCTCAACCCGGTTCGGCTCATGTACAGCTCTAGTTTCAAGGCTTTTTGTAGGTGAATATGAACAGTATATATTTTTAATTCAAAAAATACCTTCATTTAAAACATCTTGCCATGTTCTTTGAACATTCAGCACTGTCCATCCTAAGTAAATTAGTAAATTATTTGCTGGAGCAAAAATGCCTAAAAGCTTATCTGTTTACCATGGGTTATGATCCACCTAGTGGATAACTTTCAACTAGTTAAGAGAATGTAACATCCAACCCTTCTAATGGATCGGCCCATCCATGAGGATTGCCTAGTTCAAACATCAACCCCACCTGCTCATTGGGTGGACCACAACATAGGAAACAATTTCTAGCCATTAACAAAAAGAAAATTACAAGTGTGGCCCACTTGAAAAGTGGATGTGGCTGAATTTTGTTGAAGGTGATCCTCGTGATAGGGCCAACCCATTAGATGGGTTGGATGTTGGACACACATTAAAGGTTGGAAGTTATCTACTGGGTGGACCATAATTTATAATCCAACGAGTTGGACAAACATACATGTTGAAAGTTGGACCCTCAGGTTTTTTGGGGTGCTGCATCACGTGGACGGTTCAGATTTTGGGTTCACATCACGTGTGATGAATTCTCAAAAAGTGCTCACAAGTTCTTGTGAGAACTGGTGCCAAAGTGAGCATTCCCTCTCTCTCTCTCTCTCTCTCTCTCTCTCTCTCTCAGTGTGTGTATATATATATATATATATATATATATATATATATATATATATATATATATATATATATATGAGAAATGCTCACACACAACTAGTTGGACAATTCAATTTGGTCCAACTAGTTGTGCATTAAATAGTAAAAATATCTCTCTTTTTTACATGTAATGCCCCTCATGAGAGGAGACATGACTTTCAGTCTTACATAGATACAATGGGAATACATGTCACAAATCCAACCCATACATTAAATAGGCCCACTAATTAATTTTTATCTATAAAAAAATTAGTAAACGAGCCTCGTCACTAGAGCCATACATGTGAGTTGAATCTAAACGGTTGAAATGGATTTCTAACAACTCATTTTCTTATAGAATAATATTCAACTATTTGTTATACCCTAATTTTGCCAATATGGGTGAAGAACCAATCAAAGGGAAGCACGTAAGTAGCTGTGAGGTGTATATGGCCACAACGAAGTTCCTAATGATACAGTTGGCATCGGTCTAAAATGCCACGACACTTAGTGGAGCAAATGAACATGGCCAAGTTAGCGAACGGTTATCGTAAAGGAGAAATCTAGAAGAGCAAGAGTGGGCAAGTGGTCGAAGTGGATGATTAGTAGTAGAAGTGTCTAGATGAGTGATTGAAGTTATAAAAGCAAAATGATTTTTACAAAGCAAGGGGTCCAGCACCAACCAAACCAAACCAATCTGTCTTTCCAATTTACCAAATCCTTTACATTTCATAGTGTAATTGATCCATTTTACATTCCGAATACTTTGTATTTCATAGAGTAAGCGCTTAGGTATTTATCAAGTCAAGATTGCATTACCATTTTTAAGCTTATTCAGGTTCTTCGTCTATTGCCATTTACGTTCCTTAGCTATCGATCTCTACAGGCTTCAATCATATACAGTCGATCACGATGTATCTGCCTTCCTTAACGCTCGAGGTCATCGTTGTTCGGTTGGAATCAGTGTTTGCATTGTCAACGAAATATCCACAATATCGCCGATATTATCGGTGTCGCCGGAGTTGCGACAACGAAACCCCAGTTATTCGTTTCTCTTCCAAATATCATGATAATTAGGCTATTTTGTCGATATCTGCCAAAAATGTCTGACACCGTAAGGAATGTC
This sequence comes from Liriodendron chinense, assembly GCA_003013855.2. Classification (NCBI taxonomy): domain Eukaryota; kingdom Viridiplantae; phylum Streptophyta; class Magnoliopsida; order Magnoliales; family Magnoliaceae; genus Liriodendron; species Liriodendron chinense. The sequence continues at coordinate 679,113 of PVNU02002470.1, forward strand.
GTTGTAGCCACCTACCGTCCACGGGACTTCTATAGCCAACAACCCCCTATTGTCGATAAAAGGGCCGATAATGGGGGGATTGTGAAAATACCCAAAAAAATTGACAAAAAAGGGGAGAAAATTAGGGATTTCTATACCTTGAAAGAGGATCGCTCATCAAACGTTGCAGTGGGCCAATCCAAGCTTCCGTGCGCTGTAAGTGCTCGACAATCACCACTTTTTACTTCCTTCTTTGCAATTGATCCGTGCACCGTACATAATCAGCGAAGGAACAGTGAATTTCTGACGAAATTGGGGGGGATTTAGGAGGGATTTTAGGGATTTGTCTCCCCTCTTTCAGAAATCGGAAGTTTGGAACCCTTTCGTGCAGAGAAGAGAAGGGCGATCGAACCCTTTTGTGAAACACTGTTCCGTGCGGTGTTACTCCGCACGCTCTTATCATGTGGAGTAAACTCTGTTGGGCCCACCTAGAATGCATGTGCTTTATCTATTCCGTCCATACGTTTTTCCATCTCATTTTAGTGGTTGAGCCCAAAATTTAAGCATCTCAAATCTCAACTGGACCATGCCACAGGAAACAGTGGGAATAATGATTTCCACCGTTGAAACCTTCCCAGGCCCCATAGTGATGTTCATTTGTCATCCAACCTGTTCAAAAGATCACATGGACATGGATGAATGGAAAACTCAAATATTGGCTTGATCCAAAACTTCTATGTCCCCCACGAATTTTTCAATGGTAGACATTTAGTTCACACTTTTCCAGTGGTGTGGTCCACTTTAGATTTTTATATGCTTCATTTTTTTGCACCATATCTAAAATTATCTGTTAAGATGGATGGACGAAGTGGATAAAATAAGTAAATCATGGTGGGCCCCACAGAGTTTCCACGAGTAGCGTGCGGACGACGCAATGGAGCGGATTACCTGTGACCCCTGGAACAGCTTAGTGGGTGTTACCCTAACCGTGTGGGGCCCATATTGATGTAGTTTTTATATATCTACGCCATCTATCTATTTTTTTCATATCATTTTAGGATGTAATCCAAAACCCTTAGAAGATCCAAATCTCAGGTGGACCATACCACTAGAAATAGTGATGAATAACCATTTAAAATGTTTTGTGGGCCACAAAAGTTTTGGATCAATCTGATCTTTATATTTTCCGTTCATCAAGACCTTATTGACATTATCAAGAGCTTCGATTGAAAATAAACATTACCAAAACCTTACAATGGGCTCTTTGGATTTTTTAATGGTGGGGCACTCAATCACACTGTTTCTAGTGGTATGGTCCACTTAAGATTTGGATCTGCATGATATTTGGTTTAATGCCATAAAATTTTGTGTATAAATAGTTGGACGGTGTGGATACATAATATATACATCAATGTGGGCCCCATAATGAACCTACATAAGGGCCGCACCGTCTTGCGTGAGTCCGGGTCGCACCTAATCCGCTCCCCACACCACTACGTCTTTGTGTAGGGACGTGGCGGACGCAGAGTGAGTGCGCAATCCTCGAGCACCGTGTTTGTACGAATGGTTCAAAGAAGATTAAGGCTCTGTGTATTTAGTACATCCAAACCGTCCATCCATTTAGAGAGATCATTTTAGTGCATGATACCTAAAACGAGTCATATCCAAAACTCAAGTGGACCACACCAATAAAGATAGTGGGGACAATGATTCTCACCGTTAAAACATACCCAGGTCCACCATGATGTTTATTTGTCATCCAAACTGTTCATAAGGTCACACGGACCTGGATGAAGGGTAAAAATAAATATCAGACTGATCCAAAACTTCTGGGACCTCCGAAAATGTTTCAATGGTATACGTTAAATCTCCCACTGCTTTCTGCAGTGTGGTCCACTGGATCCTTGGATATGTTTGATTTTTTGGGTCAAGACTTAGAATGATCCCAAAACATGGAAGGACGGTTTGGATATAACAAGTACCTCATGGCGGGATCCACGGAACTTGATGACGTCAGTTGCACCAGCAATCGTAGTTGGTGGGTGCACCAGCCAATCCGCTTCCAGGTGTTACCCCGGTATAATCGTTTTAGTGGGTGTTACCCCTACGGTATGGCCCACATGGATGATATTTTGTATATCCACTTCGTCCATCCTTTTCTACAGCCCATTTTAGGAAGTGGTTTTAAAAATTATACAGATCTAAATTTCAAGTGGATCATACCACTAGAAACAGTGTGATTAAGTGTCATACCATTAAAAATTCCAAAGAGCCCTTCTTAAGGTTTTGGTAATGTTTATTTTCAATCCAAGCTCTTGACAATGTCAATAATGTCTTGATGAAGGGAAAACATAAATATCAGATGGATCCAAAACTTTTGTGGCCCACAAAACGTTTTTGATGGTTATTAATCACTGTTTCTAGTGGTATGGTCCACCTGAGATTTGGATCTTCTTAAGGTTTTGGATCATATCCTAAAATGATATGAGAAAACCAATAGACGGCATAGATATATAAAAAATGCATCATGATGGGCCGAAAACGTGAGGATTGAACGTCCACAGTTGAAATATTTGTGGAGGCACAGGAGTTTCGAATCAAGATAATACTTGTGTTTCCAGTTCATCCCAGTAATAGTGACGTTGTGAACGGTATTGATGTCATATAAGCATTACTGTGGACCCCAGGGAGGTTTCAATGGTAGTAATTTACCTACCCACCTTTTCCTTTAGTGAGGCCCACGGTAAACCCACAATAACGGCCACTGTGATGTTTGTGAGAAATTCAGGCCGTCCATCCGATTTTACATCTCATTTTTAGGACGTGCGACAAAAAATACTCAAGTGGACCGCACTAAAGGAAAAGGTGGGTAGGTAAATTACTACCGTTGAAACCTCCCTAGGTCCACAGTGATGTTTATATGTCATCCATACCATGCGTAATGTCATCCAAGTGGGATGGGCAGAAAGCACAAATATTAGCTTGATTCAAATGTCATCCCACTTGAGTATTTGATTCGGCACATTTTTTGTCGCATATGTTTTTTTAACATAAAAGCTTGAAGTGTACATTTTTGTTCCCATATAGCCATTGATTCCAATGCTAGTGCAAGTATTTTTTCATTTTTGTATGCTACTAGGGATCAAAATGTCGTCTGGATCCGGAAAAGGAGGAGCAAGGGATATTGGGTGGAAACATGGACGACCATTGGAGGGGAATAAATATGGAGCCATATGCAACTACTGCGGCCAAGTTATACGGAGTGGGGGGGGGGGGGGGGTGTCTAGGCTGAAGGAGCATTTGGCAGGGGGGTTCAAAAACTTGAAAGACTGCCCAAGTGTAACAAAGCCAGTGAGAGAGGAGATGATTAGAGTTTTGGCTGAGGCGAAGTCACACAAGCTGCAACAGAAGGATTGGGAGAAGGATTTCAGGAAACAGTTGCGGGGTTCTGAACAGGGCCTACGTACTGTTGAGGAGCAAGAGGACGACGATGACGACGACGAGGGAATTGCATATCCCGATGACTATGTTACAACGCGGGAGAAGAGGGAGTTCAGAGAGGCGATCCACAAGTCTCGGGCATCAGGGTGGGAGGGGGAGCAGAGGAGAAGGCTTAACGAGACTAGGCCGTCATTTGGGGGCTCCCGTTATGAGGCCGGTGGGAGCAGCAGAAGGTTTGGGGGAGGCAGTATGGGTAGCGGTGGTTCTGGCGGACATGGACTACAGTGCACACAGAGCGCCCGAGTTACAGATGCACCCATTGCGGGTGTTAATCAGAAGAGGTTAAAAAATATATGGAACAAGGGGATCAGAGAGAAAGTGGGTAGCACCATATCTAAATGGTTCATTTCGAGCCACATACCAGCCAATGCAGCTGCCAGTCCTCACTTCACAAATATGATTGAGGAGGTGCAGCGACATGGGCCCAGTGTGAAGCCTCCAACGCTAAAAGAGATTCTTGGTGTCTACCTTGATCAGGAATACGAGGAGATGCGTGCTTGGGTATGCACACTCAATCCGAACTGGAGGCAGTATGAGGTGACGATCATGTGCGATGGGTGGATAGGACCCACGAAAATGTCCATTATCAATTTTATGGTGTACAGTAAAGGGCAGTCCGTTTTCCTCAAATCTATTGATGCATCTGCCAAAATAAAAGATCATGATTACATATATGATCTCTTGAAACGAGTCATCATAAGTGTTGGGCCTGAAAATGTCATCTAAGTTGTGACAGACAACGGTAGTGCATTCATTAAGGCAGGAAAGAAATTAATGACAAGGTACCATCTCTATTGGACCCCTTGCGTGGCACACTGCATTAATTTGATGCTCGAGAAGATAGGCCAAAGGGACTCGATTAGGAAAACCATCGAGGATGCGAGGAGAGTGACGAACTTCATATATAATCACTCTTGGTTGTTGGCTGCAATGCGCGAGTGTTGTAGAGGGGACATCGTTAGAACAGGTGCAACACGGTTCGCCACGAACTTTATTGCACTCGACAGGTTGTATAGGCACCGTGTGGGTCTTAGGAATTTGTTTAGATCTGAGAAGTACTTGGAGTGGAATCAGAGGAAGACCGATGGTGCAAAGAATACATCGAAAATAGTGCTTTCTGATTTCTTCTGGGATAGAGTTCATGATGTTGTTTCCCTTCTAAAACCGATCTACAGTGTCCTACGCGCCGTAGATAGTGAGATGTGTCCTTCAACGGGGTCAATGTACGAGCTTATGAGAATTATGAAAGAAGGGATACAGACTGCTCTCCCCAATGCACATAAGTGGGTGATCGATATCATCGATGAATGATGGACCAGGACCCTTGATCATGAACTCCACAAGGCTGGTAAGTTTGTTACGTTCACCTGTATTTTTTACCATTTGCACTTGCACTTTAAGCATCACTTATGTTTACAAGTTAATGCAATTGAGTAAAGAATATTTGAGTTTCAGCATACTATCTGAATCCTAGATTCCATTACAAACGCCGACTTCATGAAGATAGTGATTTGACAATGGTCGTCCACGAGGTGTTCGAATGGTTGTTCCCTGAATCGCAAGCACGATCAGAATTTGGTAGCCAGGTAATGCAATTTGAGTAGATCTCGCTGATGGTAATCGATAGAATATATTTTCTTCCTCATAATCTTTAGATATATGGGTAGTTAAAATGATGACATGTGAATCCATATGTTACAGTTGTTGCGGTTTAAAGATGCTAGGGGTACGTTCTCATCCGCACTAGCCAAAGCATCTAGAGAAACGATGATGCCGTGTGAGTATAATGTTTTATTGGGTAATATGGTATATTATTAGGTAACTGCATTATAAGTCAGTATTTCAAACTAACACAAGATGCTCATGGATATATAGGTGAGTGGTGGGCGATGTACGGAGTCGACACACCTGCACTACAAGTACTTGCAGTCCGTATTCTCGCACAGACTGTATCCTCCTCCCCGTGTGAGAGGAATTGGAGCATGTGGTCACTCATACACACGAGCAAGAGGAACAAGTTAGCATACGAAAAGTTACAGAAGCTCGTTTACTGCCATTACAATATGAAGTTAAGGGAGAGGCAGTTACGGGTAGACCAAGACATGGTGGAAAATCCGGACCTGTTGTCGATAGGTACCATGGCACAAATAGGTGACGATGCTGAGGACCCACTTTTTGAGTGGGTCAAGTCAGTTGATTTATATGATGCAGATGGAGGCCCTGCACCGTAAGTAGCCGAGGGAGCAGCTTCTCTTGGTATCGATGTCGATGAGGTAGTAAGCCAACAGAGGGCAGATATAGACTCCTTTGATCCTTTGATGAGGAGTTTGACACGTCATGATGATGGCGAGGTGGCATCTTCACGGCCGCCTCGTCATCATCAAGTCGTAGTGAGTGATGATGATGAGACTCAACCCCCACTTGACACTGGTCGTGGGGATGACGACGACGACAGTGGTGAGGGAGGTGATAGAGGCACCGACACTGATGTAGGTGGTACTAGTGGGGGTGGAGGTGGCAGTGGTGGGGGGTACATGACAGGTCAGAGCCAGCGATCCGTTGGTCAGTTCACTGAGGAGCAGTACTTTCACCATGCAACTCAAGACGAGGACCATGGATCTCGTCCACCCTCGCGTATGAGAGCATCAGAGCCCACACATATGTTTGAGCGTCGTTCAAAGAAAAAAGCCGGACATACCGCGGCGGATGCTCTCGCACGTAGCTTGTCATCTATGGACATCAGTTCAGAGCGAGGGAGCTCCACTTCCGTCCCACCTTATACGCATGGGGGATATCACGAGTATGGCCATAGCAGCTCTGACATTCAGTCGCATTCGTTTACTCGTGGATACGAGCAGCCATCAGATAGCTCTTCGATTTATGGTCATTTGACAGGAGGATATTCGGGGTACCCATATAACTGGTAGCAATACTATTAGGGAGTTGGGGTTGGACTTGATATATTCCCTTAGGACCCTACTTAACCAATGCCGTCGATGTATGTCACGCAAGTACCCACGTTTGGGCTATCTCGTACAGTTTGGCGAGGACGACTATCAAAGATACATAAGAGAGTACCTCCATTGGTATGAGCAAAGGATGACATGGGAACAGTACTGTCAATATATTGGTGAAGCAACACTACAACCAACGGGATCGGGATCCGGATGATGACTATGAGCCACCTTGTCACTCCATGTGGGGATGAAATATGGCAAAAATGTATTATTTTCGAATTCATTTAATTTTATGTCTTAATTATTATATGGTGGATGCATTTGTATTATATAAACTCATTTTCGTTGCTATTGGAGTAATTTCTTATGAACGCATGCCTTTTTGGGCCCCATTGAATGAAAACTTATTATTTAATGCATTCTTTTTGCAGTTTTTTTATTGCTGAATATGCAAATATGTGTATTTAGGCATTTCCTGAAGTTTCACTGAAAAATTCCACAATTTTCATCATGTTTCCCCCTTTTTCCTCACATTTCCGGTTATCGACGATAACGATATTATATCTTTATCTCTGGCTAGCGAAACTTGTAGCGATACCGACAATGCGAACACTGGTTGGAATCGAGTCGCAAAAATCGATTCTGGCAACCCACACACACATCACGCGCGTGGCCATCGAATAAATCAGCAACATAGTTTTGGTACGCCTGGTGGGACATCGCATTGCTATACAAGATTTATGAATAAGGAGTAATCCAATTGCCGAGGTAGAGGCAGGGGATACTACTATTCAACCACCACATCTTGAATTGGAAGTAGTCACAATCTGTAATCCTGATATGAATATTAACTCGGCAAACCCGATTCACCATGTCACGGAATCAACTTCTCAAGTCACTCTATTAGATGAGGTCACGAATGACCTTAGAGAAGTACGAGTGACTATGCAACAAATTCAAGAACAAGGAAAAACTCAAGCAGACATGATAAATGTTCAGGCCGAGCATCTTCGTATGCAAACGGATAGCTTAAATAGATAGATAACCTATCAGACTGAGGCTATGCAGTGAATGATGAATGTTATGACAGAAAGGACAACTATACAAATTCCGCATAACAAAGGGAGTTCAGTCAACAATATGGCGCAACCACCTCAGGGGTCGCCACGAGTTGTCCCAGACTATCCAATCCCAGAAATGCGTAACTTTAGGCCGTCCTATGATTTCAGACGGCCTTACGCGAGAAATTTCACTCCTGAAATTAGGAATCATGGAATTCCTATCGGATAACCATTTCAACAATTCCCTAAGAATCCACTGTTTTAGGAAGGGCAAAACTGCGGAATCCCCGAGCCACCACTTTCTCCTGAAGTCCAACGGGTTGATCGAGATCATATTGTTCAGTTAGTCCAAGAGGTAGCTGGACAGGTTTTGGGGCGAAATACTATCCCAATGTACCATAAATCATATTTAGAGTGGGTTGACCGACAACATCCTTTGCCTAGGAATTATCGTCCAAATTTTGCATTATTCTCGGGCGACACCCGACAATCAACTATCGAACATGTCGGTCAATTCACCATGCAGTGTGGGGAGCTTGCTAATAATGAATACTACAAGTTGCAACTGTTTGGTCATTCACTAACGGTATTCTAATTTATTGCGAAACTCAATTCATACATGGCAAGAGTTGAAAGAAAAATTCAACGCCCAGTTCTTTTTTAGAGATAGGGAAATAACCATGGCAGATTTTGCAAGACTTCGCCAATTACCAGGAGAATCATGTGAAAGTTATATCGCCCGATTTAAAAGGGCAAGGAGCAGGTGTAAGGTAGTAACACCTGAGTCAGAGTTCATACAACTTGCTCAAGATGGGTTATATTTGAAACTGTGAAAGAAATTTATTGGTACTGAATTCATAGATTTATATGATCTAACTCAAAAGGTTTCCAGATACAAGGAACTTTTGTAGGAAGTGCTCAAACAAAAAAAATGTGTCAATCGGGACGTATTATTATGATCCCAATTACGAGGTTGGTATTGCTGAAGTCGTGGCTAAAAAACCTCTGGTATGTTCTGCCCTAATTAAAGCTGAAAACACAACATCAGCCACATCCAAAACCCAGAGAACATTTTCTTTTGACATCGCCCGACCGATGAAATATTGAAATACTTCTAACAGGGAAATTCATTAAGGTCCCCATCAATCATAGGGTACCAATAGCAGAAGAATTAAAATTGTTACATATTGCAAATGGCATGGAACTCGAAACCATACTACTAACCAGTGTGTTATTTTTAGGAACATTATCCAGGACAATATTGACAAAGGTCTGTTGAAATTTACAAAAAAGGAGGAGGAAGCAATGTTGATCGATACCTATCCTTTCCCACCAGTACTGGAAGCAAACACGGTTATGGCCGATCTTCGAAGAATCAATCGACCGCAACGAAAAGTAAATCTGAACGATCACAAACCCCGCAAAACTTCACAAAGGGTAGAGTCACAGCCTCGACAGCCATACGCTAATTCTGAATGGTCAAGATGGTGACCGAGAGGTAGGCCACCTGAATGTTATGAATCACAAAGGTGTGTCCATTGTGCAAGGAAGCTGTCTAAGCCTGTTTACAAACATGCTCATATAGAGTGTGAGCGAAATAATAACTGGTGGACAAGTAACTATGAAACAAGATCGTCAAAACGGTCATACTGGCCAATGCAACGACCAGTGGATAGACAAAAAAGGTCAAACCACCAGTGGCGCAGACAGAGGAATGGAAAAGAGTAAGGCAATGCAAATTTCCTAGTGTGCCTGAAAAAATGACGCAGTCACAAAAACTACAATGACAGCGTCATCGAGCAGCTGAAAAAAGGGCAGCAACTTCGTATAACAAGGTTATCCTGAAAAATTTTATGAGTAAATCGTTGATCAAAGATGAAGAGGCTGCAGTTAACATGGTCGACATGGTTACGGAACCATTCGAAACAACTTTTAAAAAGAAAGATCGGACGCGAGATATCAAGATGGTGACAGCTCCATCAAGCGCGTCAACATTGAAGAGCAAGATGATTCACTAAACAATTTCAATGAAGAATGGATGGGAGACGATGACTTGCTAATTAAAGAACTTCTTGCAGCTACCAGGACATTGGATACAATTCTGATCGTCCAAGTGGAAATTATCAATCCAGATCCATTGCAATTGAAAAATGAAGAAGAAGGGCTACCCAAATCAGAAATACCCGGAGGGCAACGCTCGAATACAGAAATTGTGTTTGGGACGTTACCACCAATAACATTTTATTGTAATATGGTCTTAACACTTCCTTTTGATCTTCAGGCAAAGCCACACCAACAGAATGAGATGAGAGGCGATGTCGAAAAAGTGAATCCTCCTATTATATCACAACATGTACCATGTCACGAGCCAGGAATATCCAGAGTTACAGAAAGGGGGAAGCTCAAGTCAGATGCAGTCGTTGAACACTATCACCATTCAGTCAGGTATGTTCGCAGAAAAAGTAATCATCGAAAAACCAACTCTCAGTATGACTCAACATCTCAAGCCCTTATACATATCACCTCACCTCGAGGGGTGCCCTGTTACTAAAATTCTTATCGACAATGAGGCCGCGGTCAACCTCCTTCTCGTAAGAATGATATCCTAATTAGGGAAATCATCAGCTGATCTCATATCTTCTGACATGACTGTTAGTAATTTCGCCGAAGGTATTACTCATACTCATGGGGTGTTACTGTAACAACCCGAAATTTTGGGTGCATGGTTACACGTACGTACGTATGTACAGTAGCCTTTATACAACCGTACGTTTGTAGATTGATCGATTTTAACCATCCATCTCTAGTCTAGCTTAAATTTAAACCATAATAAGCCATTTTCACCCATAAAAATAAGTCATCCGACTGTTGATTGTTAGGAAGAACCCTAAATACCCTAGAATTCTCACCCAATTAACAAAACCAACCTTAGAATGATCAATATGCATGATTAGGGTACTAACCATTTGATTACTTTAATTGTTATCCATCATCTAACCGTCCATCATCAGTTGGATTTGTCAACTGGGCCACCAAAATGCCAAAATGAACCATTCATTATGAGATTCATAGTGTATACATCAAACCTACTAGTTGGTTTTCATATCTGACACGTACACGTGATGTTTTGTACCATTGGGTCGTATGGTCCATTGAAAAGGTATCTTGCTCACCGTTCAAAGATCAAGGCCCAAACTTACTCGGTTGATAGAGCACGTAAAACGATGGGTTGTGGTGAAGTTTTACGCCGAATGCACGGTGTAAATAAGAGTTATTAGAGGTTGAAGATATTCCTTAAAATTGAGTAGAAAGAGACGTCCGGTCTCTGACTATCTTTGTGGCATTAATATATTATAATATTATTAAGTTTTAATGGTGGACATATCACTAGCCTTTTCTTAATTCATGGCCCACCTGATCAACATATCTTCTTTATTTTTTGTTGTTGAACCTCCAATTTATACATTGCATTGCCCATTACATCGTATTATATGCATAGTTTGTATGCTTAAAAGGCTCATTTAATGCATGTTTTGTGATTTTAGGAATGAGAGCGGACTTCACCCAATTGGAGACTAAAAAGAGCTATTTGAAGCCATTGGATGAAGGTTGAAGAAGGATCAAAGAAAGAAGAAAGCAAGTGGAAGAGAGAGAGGAAGAAAGGAAGAAAGAAGTCAAAGAAGAGAAGAAAGAAAGTAGAAAAAGGCAGCCAAGACCGGTCGTCCGACCGGTCGTCCATAGCCAGGACCGGTCGTCCGACCGGTCCGAACACTCAACAGAGAAGAGGCCACACTGCAAAGCTTGGTGGACTATACACGACCGGTCGTTAACTGCTCAGACCAGTCGTGCGACCAGTACTTAGATTAAAAATCTGATTCCAAAATTATGAAACTCTCTGGACTGCTTTCGCACTTTTACGACCGGTCGTTCATAGGCTCAGACCGATCGTGCAACCGGTCGTCTGCGTAACAGAGCTTGTCCATGAAGCTCCGATTTTCTCTGCGCAGTCCGGGATTTCTTACAGCAATCCGGAACCTTCCGTGCTATACTATAAAAGGACACCTAGGGCTTCTTCCTAGGGCATCATAGAAGCGAAGGGACGTCGTGGGAGAGGAAGGAAGCCGTCGTGGAGCGTCTGCAACCCTCCAAACTCCGATTTTTCTATGTTTTCTAGCTTTATCATGATTTTTAGTTGTAGTCTGACAATGCTTGGCTAGAATCTCTCAGCTAAGGCTGAGAGGTGAAGCTTGTAGCTAATTTCATGTTTGATTTAGTTTAGTTCAAGTAATTTTACTTCAAGTTTGGATTTTTGCATCTTTTAGTTCCCAAAGTTGATAGTTTTTTAATGTTTTATGAGAGTTCATGTGCTCCGGACATGAATTCCTTGCAATTCTCTGAGATTATCATATTTGTTTGTTTAGATTCGAATTATAGTAATCCTTGAGCAAGCCATAGTCCATAGGCATGGCTGTTACTCCGAAGGCTATGGTTTCGAATTCTATATGGTTGAATGGGACTAGAACTTCGAAGTTCAACTTGAGTGGGATTGAATGAGTTTAATGCTAAATTTTCCAACTAGATGAGAGATAGGAATTCACATCTAGTTGTGTATCTTGCTTGGATTGATTGGATTGACATGGGATTGCTACAAGTGGATCCTTGAATGCCTTAGTGCCTTTAAACTACTGTTTGATTAAAGTCATTGTTTTAGTATAATTGCTCCAATTAAATCTTTTATTTGATCACAACCTGAGTTGTTGGAATAGTTTGGAACCTATTTTCCAATTCCTTGTGGATCGACTTCGGTCTTACCGAGATTTATTACTACATCGCAGCCTTACACTTGAGGCGAGCGAACATTGGTCCCATGATCTAAGGTAGTCTTGCAAAACTAATGGTAGGAGCTGATCTCTCCTTAGTCAGATGAAATGGGGCCCACAGCCGTGTAAAATAAACGAAGAAAGAACTCAGTTCACGGCATCTACGTCACAGGAACCACGAAGGTAATTTCCTCGGTTCTTCTTCCTTTCTCATTCCGTCTAGAGTGTCGCACCACATCCATTAACTCTTGAGCCGAATTTCATGGTAGCCTTGATCAGATTTGGATCGTCCATCTAAACTACACTATTGAGAAACCCCATCCATTGGAATCTCTCGTCCAGAAATCTTCTGGTGGGGCCCACCCATGATCCTCATCCTCTACATTTTCAAGCTACTTACCCATCATTGCTTTGCAAATCCGATGAACAGCTTAGATTTTCTTCTGCATCAAGGTGGACCTCACATCTTCACACTTGCTCTCCACGTGGAGTTATACACAACCGAAAAACGTGCAAGAAGCATTCAAAACCTTGTTTCTTCTGGATTCTTTCGGCATTCGAAACATACCAAATCGTCACCCAAATCCCGTTTTCTTCGATATGTTGTTACAACCATGCATGAGAAAAACGCTAAAATCAGTTCTCTTGGAACCCACCGACTTAAACCATCGGATCAGTGGGCCTCTGAGCTTCATCACAACAATCTTAACCCCCGTTACATAAACGATCCTGACCGTCCAACTATCCACTTAGAACATCCTCCACTTTTGGTTTCATTCCATCAATTCAAACCACCTGAATATCATTGCAGACAAGCTGACTGTCTATCCATTAATTCCATCCATCCATCCACCATTTTCAAATTTCAATCTACCTAACTTCGATGGCCATCAATCCACACTATCCATTAGTGGGGCTCACCTGACTTGTAGATCTGTCTTCTCTTTTGGCTTATAACCTAACTTAGTTTCACAAAGCAGATGATCGATGTGGATTTCCCAAAATCCCTCTCTAGTTGGCCCCACCACTTCTTATTAGATAAAAAAGAAGACCATAAACAACTCAGCCACGTGCGCTAACCAAAGAACCCAGCCGACTCAATCTCCCTCCGTCATCTTCGTTTCACAGCTATAGCCTATTGCACCTAACTCTATTTGTAATTTTCCAACAGTTGGGACCCACCGTCAATCCAGACCACTCACCAACGCTTAAAGAATGGCCATCGTTAACCCTCACCATTTCCATCTCAGCCATCCACCTAAAATTCTGATCAGTGTCATTTTTAGCTTATGCTATATCAGACCCAACCAACCAGCTGAATAGAGTAGATTTCGTATCAACCATCACAATAGACCCCACCTAGTGTCAACCATCACAATAGACCCCACCTAGTGGCCCAACATTAGAAACACCGCAGCATTAGGTATCATCGGTCTCTAAGTCATGTGAATATTTTAAATTTAATTTCAAACATTTCAAATTTAAATGAGAACGAGAGTCCGAAAATCTTTCCATTTTCTATCTTATCTCTATCTCTATCTCTCAACACCTCTCGTATCTTTCTCTTTCCTAAACGGTTCTCCTTCTTAATGAGAGTAAACGGAAGACTACCTCCTTTACCAAAGAGGCAAAAAACCATAAGGCACTAAGAAAACCAAAATGGAGAATCACATGAGAAAGGAGAGGAAAGAGGTACATTGAGAGAAGCTTAGATCCGATAAATCTATACCTTTCTCATTTTTATTTTGTGCATTTAACTTTATTTCACCATATTTTCGCAATGGACAGGGCTGATTGGCCCTTTGCTCCTTGCTTTGATCCATGGATGAATTTTAGGAAGAGATGATAGAAGTTTGTGATTATAGGCAAGGTTTCTTGTTAGAGAGATTGAGTTGGGGACATTTAGTGGTATCGGGTCAGATCCATATGGATCACATGATCCGTAAGGCTATGCCATATCAAGACCCTAAATTTCATATGGATCTGATCAACGGATGGGCCACATCAATGGGGTCTATCCAGAGACATTGATTTGAACATATGATTCTATGATAGATCATCAGTCGCATAAGATCATCTAATCCACACAATTCATATGAACTCTGGGACTATAGTAGATCAATACCCAGAAAATGGCTTGGATCTGATCACCTAATGGACCGCACATGGATCAAAAGATCAATTATTAGTTAATATAAAGAATTCTGACTATTAGATGGTCTAGATATAAGCGGCCATTAAAATCCCACAAATTGACCTTTTGGAAGCCAATGGACGGTTTGGATCTAACCCATATGATTAATTATCTCTAAAACTCAAAGAATAACAAAAATACTAACTTTTGCTTACTTAAATAAAGTATGATTTGTTAATACATGTAATTAGAAAATTCGTAAGTAAATTGAATCGGGTATCTTTTGGAATCCATGTCACTAGATTAAAACGTGAGTACATCCCAACATGTTTCCTATTCATCTGAATAAAGTAAGTTGTTGTGGTGTGATACTGTGCCGGTGACTTGTGTTGATTATGATGATGTTATATATATATGACAATGCATTTTATTACTTATATATGTTGAATAAAAGGAATGACAAAAGGAGAGATGGCACAAATAATATGTATGTGCCTCTCAAAAGGAGAGATGACACAAATAACATGTATGTGCCTCTCAAAAGGAGAGATGACTGAATTTTCTATTGCCTCTCAATTAGAGAGATGATTATTGAACATGATATACCATACGCTTCATATATTCATATATCGTTATCTTAGAGCATTGCTCTGGAAGATCGGTAGGTACTTAAGTACTCGGTTACCCAGAGACCATCCTAGAAGCCCACTAGTATGTGGAAGTCTGCCCTACAAGGAAGGGGGAGTCGATTAATGGGATCCAATCGAAGCAAGTGAAATACTGAGTATATGCCCACTTGATGCATCATATTATCTTGCATAACATTCTTGCATCCATAGTATAAATTTAATCGTAAGAATGTATTTGGGTGTACTACTTTATTTAGTCCAGTGTGAATTATGATGGGTTTACTCACTGGGCTTTCCAGTTGACGTTGTGGATTAAACATATACAGATAATGTGGACGTGAACCCTTTAGAGAATATCCCAGAAAATGAAGTGGGACCACTTAGAGGAACCGCAGGATTATTGGCCTAACTTGACCAAGGAAGAAGTGACGCCCCTAAACCAAGACTTTTAGACTATTTTTATTTTATTTTGTTGTTTTAATAATTATTAGACATCTAAAAAAGTCCTAAATGGGTGGACTTAGTTTATAGTTGGATATTTCGTGAATGAATGGTACCTTAGAATTTTCATTATTTAATGTTTCTTAAGTTGTTTAATATTGTTAATGCACTTAGTGCACCTGTCATACCCCGTAAACTGGATCGGAGGGTGCACACTCTGTATCCGGATTTCAGGGCGTGACAGTTACCCATTGATCTTACGGTTGGAACCAAGAAGACCTTAGCTACTTTGTTTGTGGTCGATACGTCATCCAAGTATAATGGATTATTGGGAAGAGATTAGATTCATTCATTTGGGTGCATTCCATCTTCTTTACATCAGTTCATAGTATTCTGGAATCAAGATAGGGTCGAACTAGTCCTAGCCGACAATAAGCCATTCTTGGCGACACAAAGCGCCAGTGAAGCATATTATTATGGGGAAGAAGTAGGGACGATCCAATGCACCGAAAGGAATAAATACGGATGATCGACCAGAATGTCGATGATAAAAACCCCAAAAGTTATTGTGCAAGACATTGCTTCAGTATTTCGCCTTAACAACAGTCGGCCGATGGACATTGTTCCATATCGGCCTACATCGAAGTGCATTATCGAAGAAATTTCATGAATTACACCATGATAAAGGATACACATCCGGCCGATGCCACGGCCAGATTAAAAAGGCTTGAATAAAGCCTTCAATATTATGAGGATGGTTGTTTTGTAAATTTGGCTGAAGTTATCATGCCAACTGATGTAATTGCAGAAGATGGAATCTCTTTAAATGAGTTAGAGGATGCTCCCGAGAAACTAGATGATTCTCAAGCTCAAGTGCAGGACCCATTAATTGAAGTCAATTTGGGAACCGAACAAAACCCTCAGCCAACATTTGTGAGCGGACTTCTAACACCACAAATTCAGGCACAGTTGATCGGTTTGCTCAAGGAATTCACCGATTGTTTTGCATGGGATTATCACGAATTACCAAGGCTAGATCGAAGTTTGGTAGAGCACAGGTTACCAACTAAGGAAGGATTTCGGCCACACAAGCAGCCACTAAGAAGAATGACGACCGAAGTAACTCATAAAATAAAGGAAGAGATTGAGCAATTACTCAAAGCAGGGTTCATCAAATTAACCTATTAAGTATGCAGAATGGATCTCGAATGTAGTCCTGGTGTAAAAAAGAATGGTAAGATTCGGGTATGCATTGATTTCCGAAACTTAAATTTAGCAACTCCAAAAGATGAATACCCAATGCCGATTGCAGACCAGTTGATCAACCGAGCAGTTGGTCATCAGATTATCTCTTTTATGGATGGTCATTCAGGGTATAATCAGATATACATTGCAGCAGATGACATTCCAAAAATTACATTTCGGTGTCCTGGTCCACTCGGCATGTTTTGTTGGGTAGTCATGCCTTTCGGGTTGAAGAATGCTGGGGCGACATACCAAAGGGCTATGAATACGATTTTTCATGACATGATCGGCCAGTTCATGAAAATTTATGTGCACAATGTGGTTGTAAAATTGACTGACCTTGGAGATCATTTTGCATACTTATGTAAATCATTTATACGAATGAGTAATCATAAATTAAAAATGAATCCTCTCAAATGTGCGTTTGGGGTATCGACCGAAAATTTTCTCGAATTTTTTATACATCAACGAGGAATCAAAGTCGAAAAAACAAAGTTCGAGCCATCGTAAATGCCCAGGCTCCAAAGAATAAAAAGGAATTACAGCGTTTTTTTTGGACAAATTAATTTTATGAGACATTTTATTTCTAATTATGCTGGGAAGACTAATGTTTTTTCTCCTTTAATTAAGATAAAATAGAATGATGAATTCAGGTGGGAGAAAGAACATCAGCAGGCTTTTGAAGAAATCAAGAAGTATCTGTTAAAGCCGCTAGTCTTAATGTCACCTGTTCACGGACAGCCACTAAAGTTGTATATAGCGGCCTCCATGGAATCAATCAGAGCTTTATTGGTCCAAGAAGATGACAATAGGATAGAGCGAGCAGTTTACTATTTAAGTTGAACACTGCTCGACACAGAAAGGCGATATTCGACTATCGAGAAACTGTGTTTATCTTTATATTTCTCGGCCACAAAGTTAAGACAATACTTGTTGGCTGAAAGTATTTCTGTAATCGCTTCAACTGATATAATAAAATATATGCTTAATTGGCCCATTCTCAATGGCCGAATCGGCAAATGGATATTATCTTTATTTGAATTTGAATTGAGATATGTTCCTCAGAAATCGATAAAAGGGCAGGCGATCGCCAATTTTTTAGCTGATCATCCTCCAGATTTAGAAGATCAACTTTCCCCTCAGATACTTGATTTATACCATGTTTATTTAACCCCTTGGAAATTGATATTTGATGGCTCTCAAACTTATACAACTGCCAGAGTTTGAATTATTTTGATTGCCCCATATGGTAATCAGCATGATTTTACTTTCCAGTTAGAATTTGAGTGCACTAATAATCATGCCGAATACGAAGCCATGATAATAGGTTTAGAATTATTGATGGAGTTTGGTGTTCGAAATATTATGGTTATCGATGATTCACAGTTGGTAATCAATGAAGTCACCGGACGATTTAAATGGACTAGTCCCTTGTTGTTGTCCTACTATGCTCTAGCTACACAAATGCTCGACAACTTTAATGAAGTGGAACTCATGCATGTAACTAGAGAATATAACGTTGATGCCAATGAGTTGGACAGATGGCCGCGAGATTGGAGAATTGGTATGGATCAATCGGTCGGACAATCAAAGTCCAAAACAAGCCGATGCCTTCCGTTCTCGGCCGAGAAGTCACTATGGAAATATTCCAAGTCGAATTGGAAGAAGACGACTGGCAGCGATCAATCGGTCGGACAATCAAAGTCCAAAACAAGCCGATGCCTTCCATTCTCGGTCGAGAAGTCACTATGGAAATATTCCAAGTCAAATTGGAAGAAGATGACTGGCGGGCCCCCTTTGCAGAACGAAACATCAGGAGATCGGCCATACATTATGTAATGGTTGACGATGAATTATACCAAAAAGGGGCCGATGGGGTACTACTCAAATGTTTAGGAAAGAGAGAATCTATGATGGTCATGGGAGAAGTCCATGAAGGAATTTGCGGGGCGCACCAAGCTGGGCAAAAAATGGGATTAACATTGAGATGTTATGGATATTTTTGGCCAAAAATGGCAACCGATTGCGATCAATATGTCAAAGGTTGTGAAAAATGTCAAAAGGCTAGACCGGTATAGCATATACCTTCCGTAGAAATGTATGCTATGGTCAAGCCTTGGACATTCCTGAGGGTAGGGCGATTGATTTAATCAGAATGATCTAACTAGCATCTTCAAAACTAGATACTTATATCATTGTAGCTACCGACTATTTTACAAAATGGGTCGAGGCCAAGCTGATTAAAGGGGTCGAACACAGGGAAATTATGAACTTTATCGAAACTCATATTATTCATAAGTTCGGCACCTCAGAGACCATTATAATGGACCGTGGCGTGGCTTTATGCTCGAAAGAGGTCAAAGCTATGGCTGAATGATATAAATTCAAAATCGTCCATTCTATTCCATATTATGCACAAGCAAATGGGCAAGCCAAAGCTAGTAATAAGGTAATTAAGAACATCATACGGAAGACGATTGATGAAAATCTCAAAAATTGGAATGAAAAACTATCGAAGGCATTATGGGGTTATCGAAATTCACCTTGTACAAGTACTGGAATAAGCCCTTTTGCCTTAACATATGGGCACAATGCAGTATTACCCATGAAAATCACTAGTTCCATCTTTGAGGGTGGCCCATCAAGCTGGTTTGACTCCTGATGAATTTACTGAAGCAATGCTTGTAGAGCTTGAAGAATTAGATGAGGTACAATTGAAAGTCCCTTGATTCTCTTTTGGCCAATAAAGCCAAAGTTACTCGGGCATATAACAAAAAGGTAAAAGGGAAAGTCTTTGAACTGGGCAATAAAGTTTGGAAGACAGTATTGCCTCTTGGCCATAAATATAGAGCCCTGGGAAAATGGTCACCCACTTGGGAAGGGCCATATACGGTAGTGCAAGTCTTAAAAGGAGGAGCTTATCTATTGAAAGATGAAAATGAAAGAATAGCAAAAGCTCCAATTAATGGTCAGTTCTTAAAAACTCATCACCCTTCTTTATAGGAAGTGGTATACGGGTAAAATTTCTGATCAAAAGAGGAAAGTTATCTTTAAGCTAAGGAATTAGAAAAGTTTTTTAATATAACAAATAGCTCATCGGCTGAATCAAAAATTTTCATTACAAACTTCTAAAAGAGAAGCTATCTATTATAAGAGATTGGCTTTGAACCTTTCGAACTTCTGTAAAGCTTGAATTCTTTTTTCCTTGGCTTTTTCTCTTTTTTCTTGCCATTTCTCTCTATCAGCTATCTTCGAAGATAATCGATTTATGAGATCATCTTGCTCTGAAAGATTTTTTTTTGACTTCTGCCTTTTGAAATATTATCCAGTCGATCTTGATATAATATCATCTAAGATTGAATAAAAGATTCTAGGCCGTCTGGATTAGTAGTATCACTGGCCGGGAAAGAGACGGTTAACCTCTTTTATATCCTTTTCTAGTTTTCTTCGTTGAATTTGAAGGGAACTGAGGATCGCTTGATCAAAATTGTTTTCCCGAGTCCAAAAGAGATGTTCATTCTAAGTCTCATCACGATCAGTGCCCAGTCGAACTAGTCTTGCTTGAATTTCGTTGCTCTCCTTTAGAAGACAAGTGTATTTCTCAAACCTTGAACTCGCCATGAAAAAGGCATTTCCAAATTCCTCCAGTTTCGTGATAGCATCCAGAATAGACTTCAAAATTGGATCTTCTTCTATATATTTTAAAGCATCTCAGACGAATGGATATATATCAGAAAGCATGGAAGAATCGCAAAAGTAAGATATGCCTTTGGAAAGGATGTTATTCAAAAGATCGAAGGCACAATCACGGAAGAATTTAACCATCAGGACAAAACTCCTTCGGATGATATGGAGGCATATGAGGTATAAACTCCATTTTTATAAAGATAGCCTCATAGTTGTTGCGACGTTTCGAGTTTCAAATTTCAAAAGGAGAGGTATGCGAGTACCTTGGTAACTCATCCTCATTAATTGGTACGTCGATTACGATTTTCTAGTACATTTATTATTTTAAAAGATCAAGGTATTGTCATCGTACGCTGATTGACCCTGAAAGATGAAATTTCTTTTAATTTTATCTATATAACGAGTCTTCGACCGATTTATCTTTTCTCTAAATCAGCCAAGTTTTTCAATAATACCCTTGGCCAATTTGCGTCACGAAAAGTTCGGTCAAAATAGCATGTTCCTATCGAAACCTACACTGCAGTTAGTAGCACGCATGATGATATGAAAACCTCTATGATATTTAGTAGCAATTAAAAGGGGATGCGGGTAAGCAAAAGAAAAGTTCATTAATAATTAAGCCCCTCGATCGATTACATTAGAAAAGAAAGAAAAGATAAGAAAAAAAAACTAAAGAGGCTCGGTCGTTTAGTTGATATCGCTAAACATGAGTCTGTTTGATAACGTCAAACTCTTGGTGAGCACGTGCTTTAACTGCTTCAGCATCCCTCATTTTAGCGGTCCACAGACGGCCATTATTCATCGCCTGATCAAGAAACTGGAAAACTTCTTGAACGTGATTACCTATATCACGAGCTTGAGTTTCTACCTCTCTATGACAAGCCTCGCTCTGTTGAACGGAAGTTTGGAAAATCGCAACCTGAGATTGGACGAAGGCTAGAGTCTCTTCCACGTAAGACCCACCCCGAGGGTGAAAAACATCCTCATTTTCACGGATGTCAGCCTCTATGTCCAATTTCTGGACTTGGTAAAGTTTCAAAAGGGTTTTGTCATAGTAGTGTTGACAAAACCAACGAAAATGATTGCCCCATGCTGCTTCAAGTGAATCATAAAGATTGGGCAAAGTCTCACGAACAAAAACGTATTCGTTCAAAATGCCCTTGGCATACTAAACGTCAAATTCGGCCCCAAAGAAATTGCTTCTGAGGCCATGAAGTCTCCTAAGAACTTGTAAAATGTTTTCAAATTCATTTTCCTTCTTAGGAACGATCGCGGCTTGATGGATGAAGAAATCTGTATCAAACAGAAGGGATGATTGGCCGAAATCATATAGTTCTTCAGAAAGGATATCTTTCAAATAGGCCTTAGCTTGAGAAAGAGAAGGGTTGCTTGATTAGGCCATTGATGTAAAGATAGAAGAAGATGCAGAGATATGTGATCGTGAAGAAGGTTGTTCTTTTATAAGCTATTAATGAACGTGCATGAGTATTAATAAGTCATGGTTGGTTATTTAACCGCCAGCGTCCGTCTACCTCCCGAGGAATATGGATTGACCCCTTAATAATGGCGTCTATTCCGAAATGTGCGTGTTAATGCTCATCATGGAAAAAAGAAATCATTCAAGAAAGAGGAACATTCATCTGAATATAACTGGCCGAATCATTTACAATTGAAACTTGAAAGATGAAAAGCAGGCAAGTACATTTTTTACTTTCTCCTGCCTCTCCTTCTTCTGTTGAAGAACTCGACCTTGCTTTAAAACTAACTGTCTAGTCTCACCTACCGACCGAGCCTGAATCTATGCGGGTTCGGTCAGCAGGTTGATGTTCTTCTTCTTGTCGTTGTACTTGCTTCTCTTCTCCTCCCTCTGCTTCTTAAGATTCTCCAAATGCACCTCTACAGTGTTTATCTCAGCATCCAAGGTCTTTACTCCTAAGGCATGATTTTCGAGCTCCTCTTTCAGTTGAAAGTCGATCTCGTAGTTGCCTCGCTTCAAGCATTTGTGATTGGGCATTTGTTTAAGCAACTTCTATTTGTGTAATAGTAGAACTGAGCTCATGAGCTTCTTAAAGATGATCTAAAAATTCTCTGAGCATCGACAAATACGAAGCAAGATTATTATCAGATCGCGAGCATATCTGATATCGGTCGACAAGACCGATCAGTTGCTTGATCAATTCGTCAGAAAGATTGGTCGAAAAACTCGTATGTATCAATGCCTCAATCTCTTCTGTGAGTTGTTGAACCTCCAACGAAAGGGCTGGAGATTCTGGAATAACAATCTCATCATCCAAAGTTTTCTTTAGAGAGTTTAAGATTTCATTGATCGGTGAAAATTTCATCTCTAAATCAAGGGAAACCACGGGATTTACCTTAGGAGTAGAGAATGAGGGATTAGATGGTAGATCAACAGCACCAAAAGGTTGGGTTGAAGTCTTGCGGGACTCTGTCTGGTCTCCAACATTTGCCATCGAATCAATCGGAGGTTCAGGTTGGCCAGGAGATAAATCAGTCATCGTCGGAATGCTCGTAGGTTGTTCAACAATTGACCCTTGAATTGGAAGAGAAACTTGTGCATCAATATCTCCAACCGACATGATTGAACTATCGGCCGGCTTTAAAGGAAGAAGAGGAGATGTTTCTATCGAAGGCAAGGGGCTATCAAGGGCCAGAGCAGGAAGACCTGAGTCAGTCCGTTCTTCAGCTTCTTGAGGGTCTTCAATATAAACTATTCTTCAAGGAGAATCATCTATTCCTCTAGTTAATTTCAACCGCCTCCGAGTCTTCTTCGAGGCAGGAGAAGAAAGAATAGTCGCAGGAATTACAGAAGAAGATTTTGTAATGACATTTGTTGCTGAGGGGAGATCTTTTACAAATGTCATTACATAAAGATCGTCATCACTATCATTGACATCCAAGGGTATCATCGCGAAAGGATCTGCTTCATCACGTTCAATCCCACTTGCAAAACTAGTATTGACGTCTGGGATTCCAGCAATATTGGCCATTAGGTGGAGGGTGGCTCTGTTCATTTGGTCTCGCTGGCTCCGACGCAAGTGCTGATTTTGTGTGGATATGTAACACTATCGAACAAGCCGCTTTTCTTTCGACCGATGAAGGTTGAGCTACGGCCTCCGCACCATCTGTAGTCGGCCGACTCTCAGCACGAACTTTGAAAAGATGATGTATGAGAACATTCGCACGTGTCACCTCTCAAAGTACTACACGGAGAGAAGAGGATGAAAGATTAAATTATAAATACGATAAAAGAGGCAAAAAGAGGAAGAAAATAGACCACCTAAGTCAGAGCGAACGGCCGTTGTCACAAACCGGTCATCTATCAACCGAGGATTGGTGATGATTTTTGCAAGTAGCCGAGTAGAAGATGGAAATGGTGGTAGATTCGGTCGATAAGGTTTATCATATCACTCAACAAAAGGTAAATACGGATCGTTCAGAGCCTCTCTATCCTCCAACCATCTATTTTGACAACGACTTTCGTGAATTTTTCTGTACCTCTCAATCCCTTTTTCTATCTCTTAAGCATAATGTCAGGGAGTAAGTCCAGGGTAATAATTGGTATTGAAGTATGTCTCCCAAGCCTTTATTTCTTCCGCAAGACTTTTACCTGGCCGAGTTGATGAAATTTATTTTTTGGTCTGAGAAGAAGGAATGATGATTTCTGGTCGATGTGAAGGAGGAACAGGTGGTTTAGGAAGAGGAGAAGGTAAGGGACCGAACTGGCTTATTTTGGTCACGATTGGGACTGAGGGACTAGTTTTAGAAGGAGATTTGATAGGTATCGCCCGAAGAGGCATCACAGCCAACGGTTCGAGGTTGGGTTCAGATGGATGTGTTTTCTTAGAGGAGGATAGAGGAGCAGGAGTTTCTGAATCGGTCGAGCTTGAAGATGGAGTATGGATTGGCTGGGGAGTTTTCTTGGGTGTCCTTCCCCTTTTGGGCTTAGGAACTTGAGCTGGAGCAGGAGTAGTAGCTGATCTCTTCCTGGTGAAGCGTTGGCCGATTGCAGTGTCCTTTATTGGTTTTACTTTTTTCTCCTGACCTTTCTTTGTGGCAGGTTTTACTTTAGGTGGTTCCGCCAACGAGGTAAAATTAGCTGTTGTGACTCCTGTTGACTGAAGAAGAAGTCTATGGTAACAACCATGCCACCATTTGACAAAAGCCTCCAGGACATTCAGGTCGGCCGAAGAACCCTTCAAGCTCGATGTGGGCTTTCGCATCCTCATAGAACATGTTGAGACCAAGATAATTCTTGATGTCATAAAGAATCTCGCAAATATAAGGAGGTTGGTTGAGAGTTTTCTGAGTGCTGGGACACAGCATGCCCTAAATTAGGCCGAACTGTTGGGTGAACAAGTTCGGACAGTATTGTTCAACTCCAGCTTTCACGTTGGTTACCAGATCAATGATACCACTATATGGGAGGTCCTTGGCTATTAAAAAGCTCTCCCAAGCTTCGGTTATCAAAGATATAGTGGCTTGATCGTCCGCATCGGCTACACCTGTAAGCCATGCTGGACTAAAATCCCACTTACAGAATGGTGTGAAGAAGCTGAGAAATTCGATATGTATTAAGAGTAAGGAAAAGGTTGCCCAAATATACAGAAAAATCAAGCGATTTCACTTCAAACTTCAAGTTGCGATGGCCGTAAGATGTTTAAACTGCATTTTGAGGGTAGCCATCTGTTAGAACTAGAAAATGAATACAAGGACATTTTCTGTGTAATGTTGCTCCGGGATTCTGAATAATGAAAATATTCATAGACAATCACAAACATTCACAAAAGTACACAAGAGGAGAGATATCGTAAGGCGAATTTTATTCCAGAGATCCCGAGATCTTATACATTCCAGGCCGTGATTTGGCACGAGCCCTTAATTACAACGAATGATCGATGACCCTTGATTCAAAAGGCAGAAGACTAGTCAGCAAGGACTATGGTCTTAGAGTTCGTGGTCGTAGAGACCTGTATTTTGTGTGGTCGAGGAGACCGGTATTTGTATGGTCGAGGAGACCTGTATCTGTGTGTTTTGTTATGGACTGATCCATCTTTGTACGAGTCAGATGTCTATGTCCCATGTTTTGACCGGAGATCCGGGCTGAGACTGTCAGGGTTTTTTAACCGAGGGGTGCGACTCTGGGCCTACGCCCGTTATTTGTGACGGGTGACCGCGGGAAGACCGATCTACTGATTGTATGTACTTGAGCAGCTCAACTAGCGGATGCCGTTTGAATGGGTAAGGCATCAACTGTTCCTAAAGTGTCAGTCTTTAACAAATTTCGTGTAATAGTTTAGAACTCTCTTGGTATGGTTTATTGTGTTAACCACAGTCCCATTTGCTTAGTCTGGACCTGAATCCAAGTCATATTATGATAGTACATGTCACGCTCCCGAAAATCGAAACTCGAGTACAACAACCCAAAGCTCGAGTTCCAGGGTGTGAATTTAAAATTCGAGCATAGATTCCTTGAGATTCCATCCCACACATTATATATCTAAAATAAATCTCCAAATATAAAATCTCTTTTCTACTAATGCCTTATTACATTAAATTTTTACAAAACTAAAATAAATCTGACACGATGGACGCTCAAGAAGGATGAGACCCCCTGAATACTCTCCTTTGCCTATGTCATGTTCTTCCTGAAAACCTGCAATAACTGTGGTGATTTTGGTGAGTTAAAAGCACAGTGAGGTCATTTCCATCACAGGTAATATTGCAGTTAATAAGAGATAGGATGCGAATCATCAACGGATAGAATTGTATGAAATAAACGAGGATGAGGTTATGATTTATACACTTTATGATTCATTATAATGGAACATGATTTTCATGATGTCATGTATGTTATGATACGTGTGAGAGCAATAATCGTCTAGGAACTCGCTGCCACTGAACATTAGGAACCTGTCGCAAATCAACCATGCTCACCTAACCGGTACAGCGAGGCGGCAAATCAACCATGCACCACTGATCCAACCGAGCAAATCAACCATGCTTAATAAGTGAAACGACCAGAACTCGCTACCACTGAACATTAGGAACCTGTCGCAAATCAACCATGCTCACTTAACCGGTATAGCGAGGTGGCAAATCAACCATGCACGTCAGGAGTCAAATCAACCATGCTCCTGTTCTGTCGCAGTGTACAAATGTATGTATATGTCATGAGTTATGGAAGCACTTCTTCAAGGATACAATGCATATCAAAACTCAATTCCAACCACACCATGCATGCGTTATCTTCATTCAGATAATTCTTAATCTAATTTTAGTTGTTGTTGATCTGGGGATTTGAGAAGATCATCGTGTAAGGTTAGTGCGTTGACGAATAGCTAAGGTTGTTTCAAGAGTTATGTATTACATATTATTTAAACCTAAGTTGTTGTTGATCAGTAAATTTAAGAATAATGTCACTTGGAATCTTGAGAATACTACGTGTATTTAGGGTTGAATGTTGATGACATCATATGTAAGAAATCCTAAATCGAATTGTGTATAATTCTGACAGGTGCATTAAAAAAGAGAACTTGAGAAAACCAATCTAAAAAGATAATTGGCAAGTGAAGTTTAAGAACAGAGATAGGAGATGGATAGATCCCTTACCTAGGATTCCATGATAAAGAAGAAAGCATAAAAGCATGCCTAAAATCCTAACTAGAGAAGCAGACCTTATAAATTGAACGTAAATAGGGGAGAATACTAAAGAAAATTAACAAAGAAAGTTACGTGAGATGAATCACTCACAGGTTTGATGATTCCTAAGCTCCAAACAAGCCCTAACTCAAATCTGAGTCAGCTCAGCGAGTCAACTCGGTTAGAGAGAAAATTTCTTCTTCCTTCTTCCTTTCTTCTTTCTTTCTCTTTTTTTCTTCTTTCTTCTTTCTTTCTTCTTTTCTTCTTCTTCTTCTTCTCTTTCTTCCTTTCTTCTTCTTCCTTTCTCTTTCTTCTTTTCTTCTTCTTCTTCTTCTTTTCTTTTCTTTCTTCTTTCTTCTTTCTTCTTCTCTTTTTCTTCTTCTTTCTTCTTTTCTCTTGGCCTGGAACGCTTGCCCCAGCATCAACAGCAACAGCAACAGCACTCTCTCTCTCTCTCTCTCTCTCTCTCTCTCTCTCTCTCTCTCTCCTCCTAACGTCTCACTCTCTCTCTCCCTCTTTCTCTCCAACGTCTCTCTCTCTCTCTAACCAGTTCACGGCCCTGCCTAAGGGAGAGCTTTTTTTTTATATAGAGAAGGGTTAACGTGGGGATCAAGCGAAGAAACCCGATAGCTTACGTCTCACGCAAGGAAGGAAAATTCGATTTGAATAGGTTGCGGAGGAAATCGAATGTTTGGATAGTGACGTTTACGGCGGATTTCATGAACTCATATTTGATTCAAACAAGGAAACTTCTTTCCTGGAATTATCGGACAATAAGGACCGTTAGAGACCTAGGTGGGGTCCACATGAATGTCTAGAAGAAGGACAGCCCACCCATGCAAAGCAAATCTGCGTATCTTGGGGTTTTCTGATTTGGACGGTGATTTGAAGAGGAACGGGTGTCCGGAGATTGGAGAAGATATTCGAAGGGAATGTTGTTATGGGGCAAAGAGGACGGATGGACTGTTTGGATGTGCCAAATGGGGCCACATGATTGATGGTGTGGACCGGCAGCGTTGGCAGCAACGACGCTGTCGCAGCGTAGTCCGTGGAGAAGACGCTACGACCGGTTTGCGATCAACCCAATTTGACCATTGGCAAATTGTGTGAATTGCACACGCTGGTCCCACCTAAATTCTTTTATGAAATCCACACCATCTCGCAGGTAGGCCACATAATTTTAGCCGCTGAAAAACAAAATTTGAACAGATCTGAGGTCAAGTGGACCACTTATGATCAAATTTCTGATTAGGGCATTTGTAGGACTATCGAACGGCTGCAATTCGACGTGTACGGCTAAAATGTGTCCCATAAGCTATTATATGAAGTTTTGCATAAAACTGATCTTCAGAAACTAGCATACTTAAAATCGAGTGTTTAACTTAAGTTTAAGTAATGGCATTTTCATAATTATTGTAAATTTGTGAGTTTCATGAAATCTAATGCTTCTATGCTATTCTAGGGTTTATTCTAAGCAACTTTAATAAAGGGACCATACTAAAATTCCCTACGAATTATTTAATATTAATCTATCAATATTAAAGTTATTTAATTTATTAAATAATTAACTAAATTATAATTTAAATGATTCTAAAATCCTAGAGTGTTATAAACACGCTTGAAGAGGTTCATTGGGTTGGGAAATCAACGATTTAAGCATATACCTGGTGATAGACGAGATGCACGGATCAGATTTATGGACAGACATGTGTACTAGGGCGATGTGAAGATCGTATGACGTGTTTACATTGATCGCGTAATTTGAAATCGAAGCGAATGGTTAGATATTCCTGTCTAGCAATGATAGATTATTCTAACGGTTCATTTATTGAGTTAACTAGGTAAACTTAGTTTTCAGAGTCTTAAAAGTGTCGGGATATGTATAAAAGTGTATACCTGTGTGTATGTGTGCGAACAACCCGGCCTAGAATTTGATTTCTCGCAGTGTGAACACGTACTCATGTACCTACTCGTGTGCCTAAATTTTTGGGGTATTACATTCTACCACCCTTACACAGAATTTCATCCTTGAAATTCGATCCTCCTACTCGTGTGCTAAATTTCTGAGGTGTTACAGTACATGTAATGATGATACATTTGTATGATTCTAGAGACTAGCGGCATCTTTTCAAGAAATTACTTCGTTCATCATATTGGATCAGATCGGACTCCGAAGGCTTGTATTCTGCTCATTGGGGTGCCCGAATGAGTTATTTGACTGCTCCATTGCATCCGGAACGCTCGAAATATCCAAAATAGGCCCAAACGGGGTTCCGAAAACATCACAAAATGAAGATTTAAAGGTACTAAAATGGACGTTCAGAGTGCTGATTTTTCTGATCCGCTGGGCTGATTTTACTGACACGCTTGGGCCAGTGCGTCCAAAAATGATTTGTTTTAGAAATGGTTGGTTTTCATGATGCGCTGGCCTATTTTATGATGCGCTGAGGCCAGCGCGTCCGAAAATGATTTTTGTTTAAGATGTGTATTTTTCTGATCCGCTGGCCTAGTTTTCTGATGCGCTGGAGCCAGTGTGTCTATAAAATGAGTCAAATTGGACTCTAGGTATTTTCATGATGCGCTGGTATACTTATGCATTTTTAAACCATTTCTTCACCGGACCTGCTGTGTCAGAAGCGGGGTTTTCGGTGATCGGAGATGGTTTCCGACGATCGGAGAAGGTTTTCGGCGATCGGAAAGAGGGTTCCGGCGAGGGATTCCGGTGGTTTCTCAAAATGCCCAAGGGACAAAACTTTCTCTCTCTCTCTCTCTCTCTCTCTCTCTCTCTCTCTCTCTCTCTGGATCTGTCCAAATGAACAGTAACGGGGGGTATTTATACCCAAAAATACCGAAAGTCGGCCAATAGGATGCTGCCACGTGTAGCGCGTCGAGAAAATAGGTCGGCGCGTCGAGAAAAGAACTCGGCACGTCTTAAAATTCCTAAGTTATAAATGCTGATTTTTAGGGCGCACTGACTGTCAGTGCGTCCTGAAATTCTTGAAAATGCCTGATTTATTGGACGCGCTGAGGGTCAGTGCGTCCTGAAATTCCTGAATTTTTTTATGCGCTGGCCTTCAATACGTCCTGAAATTCATTTTTGAAAACCGTCTGAATTTCTCGATGCGCTGGCTGAATTTACTAATGCGCTGAGGGTCAGTGCGTCCAAAAATTCATTTCTAAAATTACTGAATTTCACGATGCACCGACGTACTTATTTGTGATTATCTTGCAAAAATGATGGTTTGTGGGGCCCACTTTGTAATGAGTGCTGATGCACTGGCTATGTTTGTTCATTATTGAACTTACCCTCCCAAGTTTGGAGAGTTTTGATCATGATGAATGGGGGGGCCCACCCCTAGGGTCAACTTTCCATTTTTAGTAAAGTGTGATGTTCGTTGTGATTTTTGCCGAGACTCCTGATGCACTGGCTCTAAACCCAGTTAGGTGACGGTTTGTACACTCATAATCGTTGTTTTGAAGATCCTGACTTTTAGGACCCCAACAGATGCCCCTTTGATGTGATGGGATGGACATCGGCCGTTCATTGCAACACATCGGATTTTTCGGGTCCCACTATAAATAGGGGAAGTCAAGGTCATTTGCATCATTTCTCATTTCATTTTCGACGCGGTAGCTCTTGTTGGCACGTCCAGAAAATCTCCAACATGTAGATTTATTGTCGCCAGCGCATCCATAAATTAGCGTGCGCATCCAAAAATTCAAAGGTTGTGATTTATCCTACGCGCTACCCTCAGTGCATCCTTGTATTTGGACATGGCAAGTTTGCCTATTTTTAAGGCGCGCTGGAGCCAGCGCGTACACTTATTGCATACTCTAGTGGATTATTGTACACGGTAGGGCCAGCGCGTACACTTATTCTGAACTCTAGTGAATTATGGTACGCGCTACAGCCAGTGCGTACTCATGTGTTTTGCAAAAAAAAAAACCATTTATCAACGCGCCATATGTAGCGCGTAATACTTTGTGAAATCTTTGTGATTTTATGTACGCGCTAGGGACAGCGCATACTTATTCCCAGATAAAAAGATGTGCTGGGTCCAGTGCGTACAGATACTCTGGACTTGTAAAAAAAATTCAATTTATTAGATGCGCCAGGGCTGGCGCGTACATATTTGGACTTGGAAATTTGTCCAATTATTTGGACGCGCCAGGCCTGGTGCACACTAATTTCTGGGGTTGTGAAATTTCTCAATTTTTTAGTGTCCTGTTTAAGCCTGCTTAGCACAGATTAACATGCTCATGTTCCTATTCAACTGATCATTGCCCGTGATATTTGGGTTGTCGTTTTGGGGTGATGGGGTCCAACCTTCTCTTTTGAACTTTTATGAGTGGATTTGTTGGATTCCGTGTGCTCGAAATCCTTAGATCATGTTAAACTGGGTATGATGCTTCTATTTAAGTTATTTAGAGTTTTGTGCATACCTAAATGTATCCTTTTTCTGGCACTTGTATTTCCCTGATGTTTTGTCGTATTTGTGAAGATACTTATGGCTGGTGGTTCCTCTAATGCTGGTCCTTCCGGCTCCAAGGCAGCTACTCAGAAATGCAAGAGAAATTCTCCCAAGAGAGTGGCACGACCGTCTGATCAGAACCCCTAGTGGTTCCATCCACCCGAGAGGTTCAACTTCTATGAGCTCATCTTGACACTACCGAAGGATATTCAACGGAAGATCATTTGCGATAAAGTTCTACCGACCCTTCCAGATGAGGGCACTCAAGAAGAATGGGATGCGTGGTACGATCCCCTACAAGGATTCCGAACCGACGAAGTGGTTGGATCTGAAGAGTGCGAGGCTAGCCCGATCGCACCCATTCCATCTGTCAAACGAGGTCGCCCGAAGACGACCGAAAAAAGTGCCAAGCAGCTGTATATGGAGAATCAGGCTAAGTCGAAGTCTGACAGAATGAAGGTTGTCTGGTCTTCAGTGAAACTAGCGGTGTCATCCCTTATGATCAGCAATCCCTACACAAAGCAGTACATCCAATTCCCTAAGAGCTTCCAACGGTATCGATCCCTCCCAAGCATCAAGCCCTCGGATGTGTGCCGCACCAACTCCTTCTACAGCGTCGATTCTTGGACGTCCATCCCGAAGACATTTCTTAACTGCGCTGTATCTAAGAATGGCACATTGCAGTCTGTCCTTGGGGAGAAGGACATGATATTCTTAGAGCCGAACCATAATCCCCACCAACCGTTTCCGACCCACTAATACGAGACCTTACGCCAGAGATTCCGCCCTTTATCCGATGCAGAAATTTGGCCAACAAGGGGTTTTCGGACCCGAGGTCATTTGAGCCCTCATCCAAGTTATGAGGCTTGGGCCAACCGGATAATTGAACAACATGAAGATACCCTGAAGCAGGTGGGTCTTCTAAGGGCCATTCAGGCGACGTCAAGTTACTTCTACCGGGAGCTGTGCATCTACAAGGGGTTTCTGAATCACTGGAGCTCCATTACCAACTCCTTCCACTTGCCCTACGAAGAAATGAGTATCTCCCTTTAGGACCTGTACCGGATAGCAGGTCTCCCCATACGTGGCCGAATCTATGATGAATGGACTCCTAGTGATGAGGAGCTTTCCAAGAAGAAGAAGGGCATCGATAAAGGCTTTTATTCTGAAGCCTGATATCAGTTATTTGCGGAGCTTCTGCAATTCTTGGATTCCAAGGATAAGGAGCCCTTTGAAGATTGGCTGATTTACTTCAGTCATGGTCTGAAGTGAGTTTCTTAACTTAAATCGTGTATTTTCATTTCGTTCTGTCTTTATCTTTTACTGATGATTTTCTTCCTCTTCTCTGCTTGGATTACGCATCCTATGACGAAGGTCGCAAAGATAAGCTGGTCTTGGAGGCCAAGATAAAGACAAAGTTCCCGCAGCCAAACAAGTTATCTCCCAGCTGTGAACTTGCCTAATTTTTAGCCTATTACCTATGCTACGTGGCCCTTCCGAGCTCTAAGCAAGCAGACAGTGTGAGGGTTTCTTGTTTTGCCATAGCGGGGAGTCTGGCTAATGGCCATCGCTAGGCACTGGCCCCGGTAGTCTTGTGCTCTATCTACCGGGCTTTCGGCGGTGTCATCAGTAACAAGAGTTCCGCCTCTTTTGGACTGAACTCCTCCTTCTGCGGGTGGCATTTCTTTTCGGGTTGGCTCGGGGTGTATTTTCCTTGGGTGTAGAGCTCAAGGATTTCATTCAGAGGGGATCGGTCCCATTGTATCCTTTCCAGAAGCGGAGGATGAATAGCTAGAGGTGGGCACAAACCAAGCTAGCTCGAAAGCTCGGCTTGGATTGGTTCGAAAAAGCTCGGCTCGAATTGGTTCGAATGGAAGTTCAAACCAAACCAAGCCTCCGAGTCAAGCTCGTTTGAAAAAACAAACCAAACTCAAACTAGGGCAGTTCCGGCTCGGCTCGTCTCGGCTCGGCTTGGCTCGAAGCTCGATTTGATTCAGCTCGGTTTAATTCGGCTCGTAGATTATAAGCACACTGTTTCCTGTGGTGTGATCCACTTGTGCTTTGGATATGATTCCATTTTGGGATCATGTCCTAAAATGATATGTAAAACATATGGATGACATGGATAATACATAATACATATAAATGATGACATGGATAATAAATAATACATATACATGAATGCACATTGTTTCCTTGCACTTGTAAAATTATGCTTGTGTACTTTTGTTTAGAAAATACTCTTTTGGAGGATGTTAAACATCATATAGTAAGATATGTTTGTACTTTTCTTTTCTAACTTTTTAAATTCTTTTCTATTTAAGTGAATAAGGAAAAAAAAGAGCCACTGTCTGTTTGAACTCGGCCCGGCCCAGTTTGAAAATTTCAACCAAGTCGATCCCGACTTGAACCAAATTTTTCTAGAGCAAACCAAACTCGAGCCACATGGGTCGGCCCGAAACCCAAACCAAACCAATCCACAAATTGCGGTGGTCCAAAAACAAACCAAACCAAACTAGGGCTAACTCGGCTCGGCCCGGATCGTTGCCCACCTCTATGAACAGCGGAAACTTGGCGACTATCAAGGCAAAGATAGCTCGCCATGATGACGTCGACTTCTTCCTTTTCTCGGGTACTAACAGTGAACACTCGATTTTGCTCGATGACGATGAAAGTCTTGGCTCCTACGGGCGTTGCTTTCTGAAATTAATTCACCCAGGCTCACTGCCTTTAAGGGAGGGCGCTGAATTTTGGAGAGAGCCATACTACCCGAATAGATTTGCCCGTCAATTCAGCTATGACGAAGGGGTACCGGAGACACTTGAACTAGTGACGAGAGAACAACGGGCCTATGGCACAGGACCGATACACTGAAAATGGATATGGCGACAACTCTTACTCACTAGATTGGGTTGCTCCTTCATTGTTCCGGGCACAGAGTATACTCCCGATGCTACGTACGGATGGATGAGGTGGTGGGCTCACCAATATTCTTTAATCTGAAAGAATCGCCACATAGCTAATCCTGTCTTCAGCTCTCCTCCGATTGTTGACCCTACTCCTACTGACGGCTTGGGCTACGTGTTAGAGTCGCTTCACCAATTGACCACTCCGTGTGTGCAAAAGTTTATGACCTCTCTGAACGTAATAATAGATCATGAGAAGCCTGAGCACACACTTGAAGGGTGGATCGCTTATGGGCAGAGGGTCACACTGCAAGGGAATCTGGATTCCCCACTCGTTGGTCCCATGACAGAGGGACAGAGAGAGCGATATGACATTGGTGACGATGATGATGAGGCTGACGTGGCAGGGGATGTTGGTGGAGATGAGGATGCCGGTGGGGATGATGGCGGGGACAACAATGACGCTGACATTGGTGATGGCAATGACGGAGGAGGTGGCGGGTTTAGGGTGGTGATGAGGATGACAATATCGAGGGTGGTGGGTGTTAGTACACCTTTTGTTGTCAATTGACATGTTGGTTGGTCGCGTCTTGTCGTGTGAGCCCCGGTCGAAGAATTGAAGATCAAGACTTAAAGATTATGCTTCTTCCATTGCTCAAGCTCATGCTGAATCAAGATCTCAGGTAAGTTGCATATAGATCGACCATAGGAAACCCAAAACATCAAAGAATGGCGTATGACTCACATATCTTATCTCATTCTCTCTCGACCCTTGCACAAGTTGATCAGACTTGTGGTCCATGGCTGGTGCAAAACGTAATTGAAGATATGTCCATAAATTGGACCCCATGCACCAAATCACTTCATGCCACATCATTGAGTGATCCGCTGTTGCATTGCGTTGAAAGACTTGGTCCAGCAAACCCGCTGTGATAAGTTCATCTAGACATCAGCCAGGCACCTCAACTCAACAGCACCTTGCTGTGATGAATGCAGCAGGGCAGCCGACCGGTCAAGACCGGTCGGCCAGGAATAGCAAATTGGACAGAGGCTTGCTATGATGAATGGAGCTGGGCAGCCGACCAGGTCTTGACCGGTCGGCCAGGCATTTCAAGGTTAACAGAAACCTTGCTGGAAGGTTTTCAAATGGACAGCCGACCGGTCTTGATCGGTCGGCCAGAAGATATTATCCGTCCAGCAAGCACAGCCGACCGGTCTTGACCAGTCGGCCTGTTTTCTCTAATTGATCCAGCAAGCTCAGCTGATCGGTCTTGACCGGTCGGCCTGTATTTTGAATTCATTCCAGCAAGGTGAGCCAACCGTTCTTGACCGGTCGGCCTGTATTTTGAATTCATTCCAGCAAGGTGAGCCGACCGGTCTTGACCGGTCGGCCTGTATTTTGATTGCTTCCAGCAAGGGGATCCGACCGGTCTTGACCGGTCGGGCAGACCCAGATATGGCCTAGTGATTTGAATTCCGACCGGTCCGTCCAACCGGTTGAGACCCCTCTCTGACAGGTCGGTCGTGACCGTTTTAGATCCGTTGGGGCCATCATTTGAGGCTCTATATAGCCATGACTTGTGGTCTTTCATGGCATGCATTCAACACCCTTCAAGAGCTAAGAGAGAGAGCTTTTACTCACATCCTCCTACCCTCTTTGCTCTTGTCCCCCTTGAGTTCATCATTCAAACCTAGCCATTAATGGCTTATCAATGAGTATTCAAAGCTCGGTTTGAAGTATGAACTCAAGACCTTTATTCATGGCTGACCTACCTTCGGAATATATTTATGAGGTCGTTTATAGCCATTGAATGCTTGAAGTTTGGTAGTTCCCTCATTACCATTGCATTGAATAGGCAAGAGGAAATAAACCAACTCTCTCCCAACTACTCGGCATCAACATAACCTCATCATTTGCATCGGTAGCTGATCTTGGGAGCACAAAGAGAAGCTGAAGCACGTGGAGCTGAAGCTACTCATCAAAGGCATCGAATCAGGGCTCAATCGTCTAGGTATGTCTAGTTTTTTAGAATCCATTTATTGAATCACTATTCCTTAGATTGGGAAACTCCGGCGGGAGTGTACGTGACCGTCCTTTGATTAGGATTAGTGAGAGTTTGAGATCCAAACTCGTCAAGTCCCTGGATTAGGCCATCGGCGGATGGTAAACGCGGTCCTAGATCAAAGGATGTCAAGGTTGATGGTTAACCTAATTTAAAACCAAGACTATAGTGAAATCCGGTGGTCTCATAGGTTGAGATGGGGAACCAGGAGTGGAGTAGGGAAACCGAACCACTATAAATCGTTGTGCATTGTGGTTTTGAATGATTGCTATGTGTTGAATGGCTTAGTCAATCATGAATGCTAACTGTTTGATGAAATGCTTATGATAGTCCTTGCTTACAAATTCATCATATAATTGCCTTGAATGTTATTGTGATAATCTTGGTTGCTAAGATTAACTTGATTAGTTTTAATTGTAATTGAAAATTCAAAAAGTCCTATTCACCCCCCCTCTAGGAAATTAGGCATATCTCCAAGTATCTCCTCAAGTGGTAAAACCGCAATTTCAATTGGTATCAAAGCGGGTTCCTCCACTCAGGTTTAAAAATCCGGAGTGAGATCCTAAGAGAACTTGAAAATATGTCTAGAGAGGACTCTTCATCCGTTACTAAGCCTCCCTTCTTTGATGGGTCAAACTATCCATACCGGAAAGCCCGAATGAGCATCTTTTTGGAATCTATTGATTCGGATGTTAGGGACATGATTGATATTGGATATAAACCCCCAATGGACACTATATGTAAGGAAGGTGAACCGGATGTCCTCAAGCCAAGAGATAAGGCGATGTGGACCGATTATGATAAAGCCCAACGTGTTCATAATGCCAAAGGCCTGAATGCCATTTTTTGTTCAGTGTCTAAAGATGAATTTTGCCGGATTCAAAATTGCACAACCAGTAAGCAGGCATGGGACATTCTTGAAGTTACTCATGAAGGAACAAGCATTGTTAAAAACTCAAAACTTCAGCGCCTCTCTACACAATTTGAAAACATTACTATGGAGGAACACGAAACATTTACTTATTTCTATACCAAACTGAACAAGATCACAAATGAAATGTGGGGCTTGGGGGATCCTGTTCCGGAGAATAGACTGTGTAGGAAAATTCTGAGATCCCTACCGGAATGGTTCTCCTCCAAAGTTACTACCATAGAGGAATGTAGGGACCTAAATACCATGAAAGTTGAAGAATTACTAGGGTCCCTTCAAACCTATGAGCTAGGTTTCAAAACTCCCTCCAAATCCAAAAGTACAGCCTTGAAATCTTCTCACAAGAAACAAGAGTATGAATGTGGAAGTGAGGAAGATCTAGACTTAGAAGAAATGGCACTTATGGCCAAGAAATTTCAAAAATTCTTCAAAACTAGGGGAAATACTTCTAGAAGGAAACCCTACCAGAAGGGTAAACCTTTTGACTCCAAGAACAACAAAGGAAAATTTTTTAAGTCAAAAGATCCTCAATGCTACAAGTGTAGTGGTTTTGGTCACATTGCATCCGAGTGCACTGATAAAAAGGCTAAGAAAAAAGCAATGGCAGCTACATGGGATGAAACTAAAGAATCTGAATCAGAATCAGTCATATACCAAAGTGAGGAGGAGCAAGGTTCAATCAGAATTTTAATGGCCTCCATTACTGATATTGTGCCTCAAATTGAGCCCATTACAAAGATCACCAGAGACATTGATGATCATGAATCCTCTAACACTGAAAATGATTCCTTGAGTGATGATGAGAATGACGAGGAAGGCCTTCAGGAGGTATATAACCAACTATACATTGAAAATATAAATACTATCAAAAAGTTGAGCCAAATGAAGGCTGAAAATGACAAATTGATAAAAAATCTTGACGGATTGAAAATTGAGAATCAAAAGATGGGTCAAGATCTAGAAGAACTGAAAAGGAAGAATGATGAGCTTGAACAAGAAAGCTCATAAGTGGTGAATCTCTAGACAAGCATGCTAGACTTGAGAAAGAACTCAAAGAGGCGAACACTGAAATTGATCGTCTTAAGTGTCAAGTCGTTGACTCTAGAAGACGGTTCGCCCAAGGAGAAGAAAACCTTGAAAAACTCCTGGGTGTTGTAAGATCACCAAGGGACAGAAGAGGTTTGGGCTATGACAGTCACACTTCAAAAACTACCTCAGTCCATCCGATTGTAAGAAAAGATCATGGTGCATCAGGGAGTAAAACTAGAGCATCTCCTGTCTGCCATGCTTGTGGAGACATTGGCCACTTAAAATTTGAGTGCATGGTGTTCAAAAATCTGGTCAGAAACTTGAAAGGTAAATTTGTACCGACCGGGAAAAATGTGCAAGCTAATTGGAATCCTCCCATGCATACTTCACCAAAGAGGGACAACATTCGAAAGAATTATCCTGCTCTTCCTAGGAAGGACAAGAGGATGGATGAACTGTTGGAGCAAGTTAAAATGCTGAATTTGAAAACTGCTCTTCTCTTGCGTGAAAAAGAAAAATCTGATTCTCCCAAGAAAACTAGAGAATCTCACCATAAGAACACCCCTCATAAAAGGACAACAACTAAATGGGTTGTTAAGAACAAGTGCTTGCTCATTCATACTGCCCTAAAAGCTGAGAACACCCCTAGATGGTACTTGGATAGTGGTTGCTCTAGACACATGATAGGTGATAGATCTCAATTTTGTGCATATGACGAATTTGATGGTGGGTCTGTCACATTTGGTGATGGGAGCATAGCTAAAATTATTAGTAAAGGAACCATCACGGGGCCAGGTTTGCCCGAAATTAAAAATGTGCTGTATGTTGATGGCTTTGAACACAACTTACTGAGTATCTCACAGATTTGTGATGAAGAGCACTCAGGAAGCTTCTCCAAAGATATGTGCAAGATCCTGAACTCCACAGGAAAATTAGTCATGAAAGGTCTACGCACAGGAGACAACTACTATGTCATTGAAAATCACAACAATTCAAGCTCCTCCACCATGTGTCACGTGGCCGTTCAGGATGAAACAGAACTATGACACCATCGACTCGGTCATGTACATTATAGAAATCTGTTTAAACTGAGTCAGAAAAATTTGGTGAGAGGTCTACCAAAGATGGGTAAAAGACCAAATGCTGTGTGCATCGCATGCCAAAAAGGTAAACAAATCAAGGTTGCACACAAGAGAACCTCTATCCTGGTCACATCAAAACCATTTGAACTGCTACACATGGACCTAGTTGGTCCTACCAGGGTACTTAGCCAAGGTGGAAAACGATACTTCTTTGTAGTCGTTGATGATTACTCTAGATTCACATGGGTCGCCTTCCTAAGAGAAAAATCTGACACTTTTGGAGAAGTCCAAAAACTAGTGAAGCGACTTCACAATGAGAAAGGATATATGGTAGCAAGAATCAGGAGTGATCACGGCGGTGAATTTGAAGATCATCATTTGAAGGCATTATGTGATGAATTGGGTATTCGTCATGAGTTCTCAGCACCCAAAACACCTCAACAAAATGGGGTTGCTGAAAGGAAAAATAGAGTGTTGTTGGATATGGCTACAGCTATGCTTAATAATAAAAATCTTCCTCAAAATCTGTGGGCCGAAGCTGTTAACACTGCCTGCTATATTATTAATCGAGTTTATTTAAGGGCCGATCTAAACAAAACAGCTTATGAACTGTGGTGTGGAAAGACACCGAATGTAAAATACTTTAAGGTCTTTGGTAGTACATGCTATATTCTGAGAGACCGAGAAAATTTGGGAAAGTTT
Source organism: Liriodendron chinense (assembly GCA_003013855.2). Classification (NCBI taxonomy): domain Eukaryota; kingdom Viridiplantae; phylum Streptophyta; class Magnoliopsida; order Magnoliales; family Magnoliaceae; genus Liriodendron; species Liriodendron chinense. The sequence continues at coordinate 719,412 of PVNU02002470.1, forward strand.
TACTCCAAAAGTGATGAGGGTATCTTCTTAGGATACTCATTAAATAGTAGAGCTTTTCGTGTCTACAACCTTCGAACCTCATCAGTTCAAGAGTCAATCAATGTGGCTGTGGATGATAGCTTGGATAAATCTGTGTCTCCAAGTGATGAAGAAGAAGATGAGGGCATATGCGAGATAGGTAAATTTGATAAACAACCCTCATCTCCAAATGCCCCCACTGCTCCTGGTGATGTACAAATTGTCAAGGATCACCCCCTCAATCAAATCATTGGGGATCCTAGCATTGGTGTCAAAACCAGGAGATAGTTGGAGGCAGTCAACAGTCACCTGTGTTTCACATTAAAAATAGAACAAAAAAATGCTGATGAAGCTCTAAATGATGAATTTTGGATCCTTGCAATGCAGAAAGAGCTTCAACAATTCATTAGAAATGAAGTGTAGTATCTGGTCGACAGGCCGAAAAGGAAAAATGTTATTGGAACCAAATGGATTTTCAAGAATAAATCTGATGAATCTGGGAATATAATACGTAATAAGGCTCGGTTAGTTGCTCAGGGATATTCACAAATTGAAGGTATTGATTTTGATGAAACATTTGCCCCTGTAGCTAAACTTGAGTCTATTAGAATTCTTATGGCTGTTGCTTGTGCGTTAAAGTTCAAACTATTTCAAATGGATGTAAAGAGCGCCTTCTTGAATGGTATTCTTGATGAGGAAGTGTATGTTGAACAACCAAAAGGATTCATTAATCCTAAGTATCCTCACAAAGTATACCGGTTGAAAAAGGCGCTTTATAGACTCAAGCAAGCACCCCGTGCATGGTATGAAAACTTAACTCATTTTTTTGTAGACCATGATTTTGCTAGGGGGAGCGTTGACAAAACTCTATTTATTCGAGAAGCCGAGAATTCTGTGTTGATTGCCCAGATTTATGTGGATGACATAGTTTTTGGATCCACATGTGAGAAAATGTCCATCTCCTTTGCTAAACTAATGACATCTGAATTTGAGATGAGTATGGTAGGAGAACTTAACATGTTTTTAGGGCTTCAAGTAAAACAACTTGCATCAGGTATATTCATTACCCAAGCCAAATATGCTAAAGATCTTGTTAAGAGATTTGGCTTAGACTCTGGTCGTTCCTACACTACACCTATGAGCACCACTATTAAACTATCAAAAGACCTTGTAGGAAAAAGTGTAGATCAACATCTTTATAGAAGCATGATTGGTAGTCTTCTTTATCTTACTGCTAGTAGACCAGATATTGCTTTTAGTGTAGGTGCTTGTGCTCTGTTTCAGGCTGATCCCAAAGAATCTCACCTTACCGCTGTTAAACGGATCATCCGGTTTGTTGGATGCACTACCGTATATGGTCTTTGGTACCCGTTTGATTCATCTACAGATATTGCAGGGTATTCAGATGTCGACTGGGCTGGTAACATGGATGATCGTAAATCAACCAGTGGTGGATGTTTTTATGTTGGAAATTGCCTTGTGGCGTGGCATAGTAAGAAACAAAACTCCATCTCTTTATCCACAGCCGAAGCAAAGTACATTGCTGCTGGAAGTTGTTGTACCCAATTATTATGGATGAAACAAACATTGACCGATTATGGGATTAACCAAGGCACAATGACTCTATTTTGCGACAATACTAGTGCCATAAATATATCGAAAAAATCCAGTTCAGCACTCGCGCACTAAGCACATAGATATTAGGCACCACTTTATTCGAGAATTGGTTGAAGATCACATAATATCTCTCGAACATGTGCCTACCGAGAATCAGCTAGCTGACATCCTAACGAAACCCTTGGACTCGGGTCGCTTTGCGAACCTCCAGAAGTCCATCGGCGTTGGATGTATCTAGTTTATCTAACAAGTGTATGTTTTGCAGGAAAAATCTGAGGATTAAGCCTCTCTTTCTGATCTTTATAGGTATATCTGAGGATCTTTACCTCTTTTCATTGCTTTCTACAAAAATCCAGGATCATGGTCCCAATTCTTGACCTCTATCGATAAATCTGGACCTTAAGGGTCCCTCATTTTGTGTTGAGTTGTCCCTTGGTACACCAGGACCATGGGTGTTGTATCCTTAGCAAAATCATCTCACCTAGAAGGTTCGATTATATCTTTTTGCAGGACTTTGTAGGTACAAGCATTGAGGGGGAGATTTTGAAGAAAATCGAGTCTATACATGTCCTTTTGTAAAGATTATTTTGTATATCTGTATAGACATGTAAATGGGTGTATATTTCTTTCTGTTTAAGGGTCAATCATGATAAGGAGTCATGATTTGTCTAGGTTAGATGTTTTTTCACACAATTGACAAAGGGAGAGATTGTTAGTACACCTTTTGTTGTCAATTGACGTGTTGGTTGGTCGCGTCTTGTCGTGTGAGCCCCGGTCGAAGAATTGAAGATCAAGACTTGAAGATTATGCTTCTTCCATTGCTCAAGCTTATGCTGAATCAAGATCTCAGGTAAGTTGCATATAAATCGACCATAGGAAACCCAAAACATCAAAGAATGGCGTAATGACTCACATATCTTATCCCATTCTCTCTCGACCCTTGCACAAGTTGATCAGACTTGTGGTCCATGGCTGGTGCAAAACGTAATTGAAGATATGTCGATACATTGGACCCCATGCACCAAATCACTTCATGCCTCATCATCAAAGTGATCCGCTGTTGCATTGCGTTGAAAGACTTGGTCCAGCAAACCCGCTGTGACAAGTTTATCTACACATCAGCCAGGCTCCTCAACTCAACAGCACCTTGCTGTGATGAATGCAGCAGGGCAGCCAACCGGTCAAGACCGGTCGGTTAGGAATAGAAAATTGGACAGAGGCTTGCTGTGATGAATGGAGCTGGGTAGCCGACCGGTCTTGACCGGTCGGCCAGGCATTTCAAGGTTAACAGAAACCTTGCTGGAAGGTTTTCAAATGGACAGTCGACCGGTCTTGACCGGTCGGCCAGAAGATATTATCCGTCCAGCAAGCATAGCCGACCGGTCTTGACCGGTCAGCCTGTTTTCTCCAATTGATCCAGCAAGCTCAGCCGACCGGTCTTGACCGGTCGGCCTGTATTTTGAATTCATTCCAGCAAGGTGACTCGACTGGTCTTGACCGGTCGGCCTGTATTTTGAATTCATTCCAGCAAGGTGAGCCGACCGGTCGGCCTGTATTTTGATTGCTTCCAGCAAGGGGATCCGACCGGTCTTGACCGGTCGGGCAGACCCAGATATGGCCTAGTGATTTGAATTCCGACCGGTTCGTCCGACCGGTTGAGACCCCTCTCTGACAGGTCGGTCGTGACCGTTTTAGATCCGTTGGGGCCATCATTTGAGGCTCTATATAGCCATGACTTGTGGTCTTTCATGGCATGCATTCAACACCCTTCAAGAGCTAAGAGAGAGAGCTTTTACTCACATCCTCCTACCCTCTTTGCTCTTGTCCCCCTTGAGTTCATCATTCAAACCTAGCCATTAATGGCTTATCAATGAGTATTCAAAGCTCGGTTTGAAGTATGAACTCAAGACCTTTATTCATGGCTGACCTACCTTCGGAATATATTTATGAGGTCGTTTATAGCCATTGAATGCTTGAAGTTTGGTAGTTCCCTCATTACCATTGCATTGAATAGGCAAGAGGAACTAGACCAACTCTCTCCCAACTACCCGGCATTAACATAACCTCATCATTTGCATCGGTAGCTGATTTTGGGAGTACAAAGAGAAGCTGAAGCTACTCATCAAAGGCATCGAATCGGGGCTCAATCGTCTAGGTATGTCTAACTTTTTAGAGTCCATTTATTGAATCACTATTCCTTAGATTGGGAAACTCCGGCGGGAGTGTACATGACCGTCCTTAGATTAGGATTGGTGAGAGTTTGAGATCCAAACTCGTCAAGTCCCTGGATTGGGCCATCGGCGGATGGTAAACGTGGTCCTAGATCAAAGGATGTTAAGGTTGATGGTTAACCTGATTTAAAACCAAGACTATAGTGAAATCCGGTGGTCTCATAGGTTGAGATGGGGAACCGGGAGTGGAGTAGGGAAACCGAACCACTATAAATCGTTGTGCATTGTGGTTTTGAATGATTGCTATGTGTTGAATGGCTTAGTCAATCATGAATGCTAACTGTTTGATGAAATGCTTATGATAGTCCTTGCTTACAAATTCATCATATAATTGCCTTGAATGTTATTGTGATGATCTTGGTTGCTAAGATTAACTTGATTAGTTTTAATTGTAATTGGAAATTCAAAAAGTCCTATTCACCCCCCTCTAGGACATTAGGCGTATCTCCAAGTATCTCCTCAAGCGGTAAAACCACAATTTCAGTGGGGAAGGTGATGGTGAGGGCGGTGATGGTGCTGCAGTAGGGACCCCGTCGATCGGTGGTCGGGGAGGTTGTGATCAGAGTCCAGCGAGTTGGACGAGTCTATCCAGACGCTCTGTTCCGGGAGATAGTGATTCTAAAGCATCTCCTGAGCGGTCTGGTCCTCAAGTGAAGACCGCCCCTCGTGTTCCTATAGTCAATGGAGGGAAAAAGATCAAAGACATGTGGAAGCTGTACAGGGGTGAAAAGCTACGGAGTCGACTCTCCTAAACTGTCGGTGGCATCCCAATCAATGATGTTAGTGGACCAAGGGAGGAAGGGGAGATGAGCTCGCAGGCAGACCTAAGTGGAAATCGCCCCATAGAGGAGGGTGAAGATAACGAGCCGATATACGATAGATCTGTTCCCGAAGCAGACCTAGAACCCATACCTATGGACATTGATAATGGGGTCCAAGCTGAAGATCCTCCCCTTGCCGACCCTGTCAGCACTGAGGCTACAACCAACCCTAGTCCTACCCCTGAGGCAGGACCTGCTACTGTTACGGAAGAGGCAGCACCCCCCCCCCCCCCCCCCCCCCCCCCCTCAAGAAACTATGCCCTCTGATGTCGTTAGTGCACCGGAGCTTGTCACAAAAGCACCTCCTGCTGTTGAATCGATTCAAGCCACCGCTACCCCTAAGATCATTGTACTTTCTTCTCCTGAATTGCCTGAGCCAGCAACAGAAGTTGTAACTGAATGTGTCCCAGCCTCATCAACACCTGTCGCTTCAACCAGTGCACCGGTCGATGAAGTTCCTGAAGCTGCTGGTATACTGCTTGTCTTTATTATTTTGTTTACTTCCATTCTTCTGTGGCTTTTGTATGTTAATGTTTACCATTTTCATTGCCAGCGGCTGCTCCTGTCAACGTCCCAGTACCTGCGGTTTTGCCTGAGGTATTCGTTTCATCTCTCCGAGGCTTGTCAAGGACCAAAGCGAATCTTTTGAAGAGCCTTCTGTCTGACATCGCTGACTCTTTAAAGAATGGGGATGAATGGTCTATCTTGGACGAAGCATTGCAGGCACTAGAACTGAATGCTACCTGGCTCGGGATTGACATCTCTTTGATAGTCGGTCACGTGGCTCAGTTCAAGGAAGGGATGGCCAAGTGAACGAGGCGAGGCACCTCAAGGTTGACCCTTCCGTTGAGGAAAAACGTGGTCATTTGCGGTCTCTTCTTTCGAAACTCGAGTAACACGAGGCGGACGTGGCTGTAGTAAGGAAAGATTGGCAGGTTACCGATGCTGAGTGTCAAGAAGCGACTAAACGTCTTGCAGAGATTGAAAATGTGATGGCCCGGTTACGAGCCGAACATTCTGTCGTCCATCTCAAACTTTCAAAGTTCAGCGATCAGAAGGCACGTCTGCAGTCCTCCATCAACCAGCATGAATTGAAATGTAATGCTGTGAGGGCCCAAGTTACAGAGCTGAAGCAGTCTCTTCAGGACATTCCTGACCCTGCCCAAGTTTTGGCCAAGGCTGAGACAAGATAGAAGGCGATTGAAGAATCTGCAGTTAACCTATTAGAACAATGTTTGAGAACTTTAGACGGATAAGCTATAGTGATTTTCATTTGTAATTTTGGAACATGTTGTAATAGATATTGTAACAATATATACACTATTGTAGTTCTGAATTTATGTTGTGTCTTTAGCCTACTTGCCATTTCATTTGAGTTTGAATGCAAATAGATTGGGCCATTTAGAAAGGAACGTCCCCCTGTTAGGACTCAAACCTATGCTCATGCGAATGAAGATGTAACCGAGTCTTGGTTTAGGGTATATCCTGATTCTCGATGATCTCGAAAAGGGGCAGGGTGCCATACCTGATGTGTCCTGAGTCTTAACGACTTTTCTGATACCTGTGCAAGCACAAAATAGGTGATTAGTATTTTGATTTAATCATTGTGTGATATCATTTCTTTTGGTATCTACTTTATTACACTTTCCCTCTAATGGGGTGTTTACAAATCACAACGATAAGCCCGTGTCAAGTATAATATCTTTTCAAAAATCGGCCATTCACCAGCAAACTGATGCTCTGCCCTTTACAATCTATTACCCGATAGGCTCCATTGGAATATACTTCATTGATGATGCAGACGGGATCCCATTTCAAGTCAAATTTACTTTTCGATCCTTGGGTCAGTGCCGAACACTTCATCATTAGCACGAGATCACCCTTCTTAAATGATCTGGCCCTGACACGCTTATCGTACGCGGTTGAAATTTACTTCTGATACATTTCGAGCCTTTGTTGGGCGGCGAGTCTCTTTTCATCTAAATCATCGAGTTCGACCATTATGATATTGGCATTATGCTTGGTTGTCAAGGAGTGTCAGAGTGCGACTCGTAGTGACTCAACCTGTATTTCCATCGGAATCACAGCTTCCGTACTGTACACCAGTGAGTAGGGCATAGCTCGAGTGGCTGTGCGATGTGTAGTTCGGTATGCCCATAGTGCTTTGGGCAATCGTCTGTCCCAATCCTTCTTATTCTCTGCCACTGTCTTTTTCAGAATCTTCACGATAGTCTTATTGAACACCTCGGCTAGCCCATTCGCAGGAGGATAATAGGGCGATGAATAGCAATGCTTGATCTTGAACTTCACGCACGGCTTATCGATAGTAGCATTCTTGAAGGGTGTTCCATTGTCCGTGGTAATTCTCTCAGGGATGCTGTGTCGGTACAATATGGTGTGACGAATGAAACCTTCGACGTGTCTGGCTTTCTCATTTCTTAGGGTAGTTGCTTCAGCCCATTTGGAGAAATAATCAGTTGCTACAAGGATGTACTGATGCCCCTAGGAGGATGGCGGACTAATCGGCCTAATCACGTCCATGCCCCAGGCTGCTAAAGGCCAGGACATCACTGACTGATGTAATTCTTCCGGTGGTGAATGTATGATATCCGCATGGATTTAGCACTGATGACATTTCTTGACGTACTCTATCGCATCTTTCATCATTGCAGGCCAGTAGTAACCCATGTGTTATACACGGTTGTTGGAACTAGAGAATGGAATACGGTCACACCCTCTGAAGTGTGGTGTTTTGTTGCTCTGGGGTTCTGAGTAATGGAAATATTCATAGACAATCACCAGCATTCACAAAAGTACACAAGAGAAGAGATATCGCAAGGCGAATTTTATTCCAAAGATTCTGAGATCTTGTACATTTCGGGCCGTGATCTGGCACGAGCCCTTAATTACATCGAATGATCGATGACCTTTGATTAAAAGGCAAAAGACTAGTCAGCAGGGACTATGGTTTTAGAGTTTGTGGTCGTAGAGACCTGTATTTGTTTTGCTCTGTACTGAACCACCTTTATGTTAGTCAGATGTCTATGTCCCATATTTTTGGTTGGAGATCCGGGTTGAGACTGTCAGGGTTTATGACTAAGACGGACGACTCTGGGCCCGCGCTTGTCAATGTAGGGACAGGTGACCTCGGGAAGTCCATTCTTCAGTTGTGTGTACCTGCGCAGCCCAACCAACGGATGCCGTTTGGATGGGTAGGGCATCGACTGTTGTGATGTGGCAGTTGAGAGCAATTGGTTCATAGAGCATCGAAACTCTTCAGCATGGTTTATCGTGGTAACCATAGCCCTGCTTGTGTAGCTTTTGACACAAATCGGATCATGCCTTTACAGTAAACATAAATGATGGCATTAGTTGCATAGCTTTGGATGTTAGCGGCCCCTTTCCGGGAAGTCACTTCGTTCATCGCGTCTAATCGGGTCAAGCCTCGAAGACGCTCAATTCTACTAGTTTAGAGTTCCCGAAACGTTCATTCGATCGTTCCATTGCGTCTGGAATGCTCGAAATACCCAAGATAGGCTAAAACGGACCTTGAAAACACTTAAAATTGAGCCCGGTGCACCTGCAAACATGTTCTGCAATTGGCTAATTTTTTGGGTGCGTGGGACTTGATTTACGGGTGCGTGGGGCTACACGCACCTAAAAATTAAGTGCCGATCTTATGATGAATTTAGGGGTGCGTGGGTCCATATTCAGGATGCGTGGGTCCAATTTTACAAATCTGATTTTGCTGAATTTACGAGCACGTGGGACCGAATTAATGGACGCGTGGGACACTTTTCAGGTGCGTGGGAGGCTGATATGCTTATTCAATTTGACTATTTTAAAGATGCGTGGGGCCAAATTTACAGACGCGTGGGTCGCTTTTCGGGTGCGTGGCCGAACTTGTGGGATTCAGACCTGGTGATGTATCTACGATCGGAAAGGTATTCCGGCGGTCGGAAAGGTATTCCGGCGAGGATTCCGACGAGAATTTTAAGTTTCCGGCAGCGGCAGCTCTCTCTCTTTCTTGAATCCGTCCCAAATGAACGGGATGAGGGGGTATTTATAGGTGAAGTCAGCCAATAGGAGAGCGCCACATGCCACGCACCTGTCAAACGTCCCCCACGCACCTGTTTATTGATGTGCGGATGCCCGAAAACATGCTCTAAAAATACTCGATTGTTGGGTGCGTGGGACTTAACAGACGGGTGCGTGGAGCTCCACGCACCTGTCATTTGATTTTTGACAATTCATGGATTTTAAGGGTGCGTGGACCCCTTTTCAAGGTGCGTGGGGTGTCTAAAAGCCTCCGTAATGAGAATCACAATGTGCCATTTTCAAGGGTGCGTGGGATCATTTTCAGGGTGCGTGGGGTCGAAACACCCTTGGATGGATCCCTGTTTTTGCTGATTTTTGGGCGCGTGGGGTGGTCCGAATTTGAGGGTGCGTAGACACGTAAATGTGGGCTCCACTAATTGGGTTTTGACTTTTGGAGAGTTTGTGGGGCCCGTTTCGTCGCGCAATCACTTTCACTGTTCATCATAAATAGTAATGAGGTTGCGGGCCCACTCCCGGGCGGTTCCGAACACGGTGATCGGCGGGGCCCCACTGGAGAATTTGGCTAAGTAAGGAAATCCTGCATATTTCCGTCTTTTTGCGTGCACTAGCAGGCTCTTCTGCGTGATTTCTTCAGAGGTATGTGGTTATTTTGCTCTTTTTAAGAGTCCCTTTTGGGACCCCAACAATGGTGATGTAAATTCTTCCCTCCCTGGTGAGTGCCACATTCTCCTCCATGAGCTTCCTTCAGTGTATCATGTGCTTCGCCTCGGCTTAAACATCGCAGTAGTACTCCTTCATATGACCGTTTGTAAAGCAAGTCATTCTAGAGCATGAATGAAATGGCGCGTCTTCTGACTTGTGTGCGCATTTTGGGATCCTTTGGTAGAAATTCGTAATTCAGATAATCGATGAATGATTTTCTCCAATCATCTTCCTCTGTAATCTCCAAGCAACAAATGGGATTGGCACTCAATTCTCCACTGCGTAATGCGGTTGTCGACAGAATTCTTCTTTCTTCAATTGTTACCTGAAGCGGGCTACCCCCTGGGTTAGCCAAAGCAGCGGCTAAACTAGCAAGTGCATCTACTTGTACATTCTCCTGTCTCGGTATATGTGAGATACTGCTGTTCCGAAACTGATCAAACATGGACTGCGCTTGGTGGCAATATGGCGATAACTCGGGCTTGCGGACTTCATATTCTATCATCAGTTGTCCGATAACGAGCCTAGAGTCTCCATAGATACGTATTTCCTTGATCTGCATTTCCAGGGCCAACTGTAACCCGATAATAAGAGCCTGGTACTCTGCTTCATTGTTGGTGCATCTGGGACTATCGTGAATGAATAGGGTAACAAGTCCCCTTGCGGACTAATGAATATAACTCCTGCCCCTGACTCTATCGTCCTGGCTGCACCATCGAAATACATCTCCCAATAGCATGTTTCATTAATTGTCATAACCTGATCGTCTAGAAGGTCATATTCTATTTCTTCACCACTTGGTATCAGATGTGCAGCAAGGAAGTCTGCAATTGCCTGTCCTTTGATAACCTGAGCTAACATGTATGTCACGTCAAATTCTGACAAGAGAAGGGCCCACTTGGCCAACCGCCCAAACAACATAGGTCTGTTCATGAGAAACTTGATGGGATCTGCTTTGGATATCAATGTTATCTGGTGAGAGAGACAGTAATGTCTGAGTTTCTTGACAACAAAGATCAATGTCAGACAGATTTTTTCAATCGCTGAGTAGTTGAACTCGGCTCCCACTAGTGTGCGGCTCAAGTAATAGATTGCTCTTTCCTTTCCTTCTTCGTTCTTCTGGGCTAAGAGGGCTCCTAGTGAATTTTCGCCGACGGCGATATAAAGGATTAGTGGTTCCCCTTTGATCGATGCTGTAAGGACTGAAGATTTTTCGAGCAGGTCTTTTAGAGAGTTGAATGCTTTCTGACAAGCATCATTCCACTCAAACTAGATTCCTTTCTTGTTGAGGCGTGAAAATGGTTGACAACAGCCAGATAAATTCGAGATGAATCTTCTTAAGTACGCGACCCGGCCCTGGAAGCTCTTCAGTTCTTTGAGTTCTTCGGAGGTGGCATTTCCCTGATTGCCTTAATCTTCGTCGGGTCTATTTCTATGCATCGGTGCCTGATGACAAACCCTAAGAACTTGCCAGAGGAAACTCCGAACGCGCATTTCAACGGGTTCATAAGGAGACTTTTCTTCCTCAATCTTTGGAACACTTGTTGTAGATGCTCTCTATGCAGTTCATGCTCGGCTGACCTCACTACCAGATCGTCTACGTAGCATTCGACGTGCTTATGCATCATGTCCTGGAAGATTACTTGCATCGCGTGCTAATACGTTGCCCCTGCATTCTTCAACCCAAACGGCATCACACGGTAACAGTATATGCCTAACGTTGTACAGAAGGCTGTCGATTCTTCATCCTCTGGGGCCATACGAATTTGATTGTACCCCGAGTAATCATCCATGAAGGACATCACTGCGTATCATGCCGTGCTGTCAATCAGTAGTTCTGGGATAGGCAGCGGGAAATCGTCTTTAGGCACGCTTCATTGAGGTTCTGAAAGTCCACGAAGACTCGAATTTGACCGCTCTTTTTCTTGACCGACACAATATTTGAAATCCATCGTGGGTATTTGACTTCTCGGATGAACCCAGCTTTGATTAACTTCTCAACCTCGTCTTCAATCTTGGGCACTATATCTGGATGGAATCGTCGTTAAGGTTGTTTGACCGCCTTTTTTCCTTTCATGATGCCCAGCTTGTGCATTGCAATTGTTGGACTGAGCTCAGGCATTTCTGAGTATGTCCAGGCAAATATATCATTCTTCTCTTTTAACAGTTGAACGTATTTCTCCCTCTCTTCTTTTGGGACATTCCTGCTCAAGTATGTATTTCTAGGCTCTTCTGGGGTTCCCAGATTTATTTCTTCAAGCTTATCTATTGTGAGCTGTCCCCCGTCCTCTATCTGTGCAGGTGCGGCACTGGGTTAGATGATGTCGACTACCTCTGGTGGCTTGTACCTCTTCTGTGGGACTGATTGTCACCATGTTGGCATGTCTAATTTTCCATCTTTGCCCCTAGCCCTTCTCTGCCTTGGTAAGCTTTGGTGTTTTCTTCGAATGGGGCTAACATTCTTCCATTCGGGGCTGATTCTAAATAATAGAAGCCATATTCTTCATGATATTGCAGCTGGATTCACTGTATCTTTCTTCTTTTATCGGTTGGGGTAAACAAGATGATTTCTCAGCCTCGTCCTTAGACTGCACAGGTTCATTTGGCACCGAATAAAATTTAATTTCTTTCTTCGCATTGGCATTTGGTGGTACCAAAAACTGGCTAGGAGCTCTTGGGAAAGGCTTAACTCTTCCTATTTTCGGCACTGGCACGTTGAAGCTATATTTGAGCATACTCATGTGCTTGTTCGATATCATCTCTAAGACGGATTGCCCTGGCTATCGCAAGTGCTTCGGAACTGTATAAAACTTCTTGGTGGTTTCTTGTGGTTCTTCTTCTGAACAACTTGCGGTTTCTTTCTGAGTAATAGACCAAAGCTTGCTTTTCTGTTCAAACTTGTTGACTCGAGGTTTTGCCCCTTGCCCTTTCTGCGTTACATTGGGCTCCTTCATGACCTCTCTTTCGTCGACCAAGTCATAGTACCAGGCATCGGCCAAGAATGACTCCACAATCGTATATGGCTTTGGGTCTGCTGCCACTCTGTACTGAACTCCCTCTCTGTTGTACTTGAAGCACTGATGATAGGTTAAAGGAATAACGCGGTTCTGATGGAGCCACGGCCTCCCTAGCAAAAGATTATACGTTGTTACTGCGTCAATTACTTGGCATGTTACTTTCGTCTTTAGCTCTTCAATTTCTAGCATCATGGTGATCGACCCTAGGGTGCGCTGGCTATCTTGATTAAACCCTTGAATAACCATGGTGCTGGGATGCAGGGCTGACGGTCTATAACACAACCTCTGTAGCGTTTTCAACGACATGATGTTTACTGCGAACCCATCGTCAAGCATACATCGCTTAACTTCTGTGTCTCTAATCGTCCCTGTAACCATCAACGGACGACTATGGTTTGTCGCTTCAATCATGCGGTCTTCTTCGGAGAACGTGATTATAGAGGGGTGATCTATCTGCATCACTTGCTGAATCGGTGCATTTCCTTCACAGAATTTATCAGGATTGTTCATTTCTGCTTCGATCTCTGTCATCATTACTTCTTTGACTTCACTGTCTAGCAGTGCGTTGATCAACATCTTCCTATATACCTTTGAGAGACATAAGGCATCATATATGCTCAAGCGAGCTGGGACCTTTCGTAGGTGTGACACGACATCATATGCTACTGGTGCTGCCCCTTGCCTTGGCTCTGGTCAACTGGACGTGGCTTTGACTACTTTCTCTTTCAACTTCTGCCCCTGGGGCCTTGATGATATATCCGGGTTCCCATCTTCTTGCATCGGGTCAACTGATTCTGGCAAAACGCGTTCCGGCATTTGTTTTCCTGATCGGAGGATGACGGCATTGACTTCTTCTTCACCTACCCGTGATGTCTCTCCCGCTGACGGTTGTTCTGTGAATGATACCATCACACACTGAACATGAGGCTTGATAAGTTGGCTCTTCTCCTGGCTATTCTTCTTTCTCATCCCTTTCTTCTTGCGGTTGAGGAGTCTCTGTCTATTCTCGAGCCTCTTCCTGCTACTAACCCAAAGTCCAGGGTTCTTTGGCTTCAGGGAATGGGGTGTGCAATCGAATGCTTTCTTCTGAGGGGAACGCTGAAATTACCCCAGATGTTTCCTTCCTTGTTGTTTCTGGTGATTTCATACTGATCACCCCTTGGTTGATCAACCCTTGTATTCTTCCTTTTAAACTAAAACAGTCTTCTGTCTTGTGGTTCAGACATCAATGGTATTTACAATACAGGGATCATTCACCCTCCCAACTTCGTGTGGACGAATTGGTTCTGGTAAGCGGATTACATTTTCTTCCACTAGTTTTTCAATGATGAGGATCAGATCGGCCATGTCGAATGTGTACGGGCCATTGGCTCTTTCTCTCTTGGCTATTGTTATTCATCGAGAAACGTAAGGCCTCTTGCCTCTATCTTGGGTAGGCGCTGCTTTCATGTCCGTCTTGGATTCCACGACCGGCCGCTTCCGATCCCTGACGTCTTTGCCCTTGTCTACATTGTGCATTTCTGCAATCCTTCCTCCTTCTCTTCTTTGCCTTTCGAGCCTGAAGTTTACCCGTGTCGCGGCTTCTTCAACCAGGTGTGCTTTAGTGGCTAATTCTCGAAAAGAGTGAAAACTATTCCTGGACAACCCATACGATATCATTGGGTTCAGGGCTTGCATACACATCTTTATCTGTTCTTTCTCACTGGGTAACTCTTGGCATTGAGCGGCTATCGTCCCCCATCGGTCCATGAACCTTTCCACAGGTTCGCCCTGTCTCTATCTGATCAAGGCCAAATCTGTTACTGATGTTTCTCTTTTTGTAGAGAAGAATTTCGAGATAAAACTGTCTCGCATCTTTTCCCACGAATGCACTAATCCGTCTGGTAGCGACATGTACCATTGAAAAGCCTTTCCTGTCAGCGTCGACCCAAACAGCTGCATACAGTACTGTGGGACAGCTGACCAATTCCCCAATGCTATGAGGAAGTGAGTAATATATTCCTCTGGTGATCCTCTACCGTCAAATTTTTCAAAGTCTGGACATCTAAAGTTGACCGGAAACGGTATTTCTTCTATCTGCAATAGGTATGAAACTTGATATTTATACCCGATTCCTCTTTCCTTCTCTTTCTCTTGTTGCATGAGACTCGTGATCATTTGCGACAGTTGCTCTCTCGATATTTGCGCAGTCGGTACTGGCATTCGCTCCGCTGAAACTCTCCTGGCTTGGGTAAGCTGTTCGGCGTCAACTGGTCCTTCAGCCGCCTCTTGAGACTCTTCGGCTGACTGACGCGTAGGTGGTACGGGACTCCTGGTAGCGTTCTGAGCTATCAAAGTGGTTAGCGCTTCTTGCATGATCCTCATTCGTTCATTCATCTCGTGATTAGCCTGAACTAACCTGTCGATCTGATCTTGGACTGTAGGCAATTCTTCTGCTTTATACGGTCCCTCTTCTTCCTCTGCTACTTGAACCATTGCGATCACCATCGGTCGTGCCTTCTAAACCTGTCCCTATCTTGGTTCAAGAACTGTCGTGGGCTTGGACCTCTTCACATGTGCGGTCTAAGTCGACTTGCGTGTGACGCAGGTAGCCCTGGACAATGGTGGAAACTGTTCGATGGTCATTACAGGCACTGAGGACGTGGTTGATATGACCTGACTGCTGATAGGGATCTTCTACCCTTGTTTTGGCTGCCAATGTCTCCTGATTACGGGGCGAGGTCTTGTAACGTATGCCCTCTTACATGCTGCTAAGTTGGCTACTTTCTTCTGCTCTTTCTTTTGCCGGCACGTTTCAACCAACTGCCATCCTGAGTTGGAAGCAGTTGTCATAGTTGGGATGATGTGGGGGAAGCTAAAGCCTCCGGTGGTAAGGAAGGTACACAAACTGGTCATTGAGCATGCAATTTCTTCTGTCTGTTTTAGTATCTCGCTAATTCTGCTGCGTCATAAAAATCATTAGAATAGTTCACAAATGCAGTCGGGATTATAAACCCATCGATCGTGGTGCATAAATTGACAAAAATAAGCAAGAAGAAGACAAATACGTGTAGTTGTGGAAGTTGTGGGTTTGAAAAACCTTTTAAATGTTTATTGCCTTAAAGATGAACGGAAGAATGTTCCCGTTGAGAGTCGCTAGTTTGGCGCCCGAGGGGTGCCGAAACATTACGCCTCGCGATAACCTTCCTATGCGTAGATTCGTGTTTGTAAGTAATTGATCTTAGAGTGTTTCTATATTCAGATATAACCAGTGATTCTGGTATGGTTCGATTTTCCAGCAGAGTCGCCAGTTTGTTAGAACTAGAAAATGAATACAAGGACATTTTCTGTGTAATGTTGCTCCGGGGTTCTGAATAATGGAAACATTCATAGACAATCACAAGCATTCACAAAAGTACACAAGATGAGAGATATCGTAAAGCAAATTTTATTCCAGAGATCCTGAGATATTGTACATTCTAAGCCGTGATCTGGCACGAGCCCTTAATTACATCGAATGATCGATGACCCTTGATTAAAAAGCAGAAGACTAGTCAGCAGGGACTATGGTCTTAGAGTTCATGGTCGTAGAGACCTGTATTTTATGTGGTCGAGGAGACCTGTATTTGTATAGTCGAGGAGACCTATATCTGTGTGTTTTGTTATGGCCTGATCCATCTTTGTACGAGTTAGATGTCTATGTCCCATGTTTTGACCAGAGATCCGGGCTGAGACTGTCAGGGATTTTTAACCGAGGGGTGCGACTCTGGGCCTTGCGCCCGTCATTTGTGATGGGTGACCGCGAGAAGGTCGATCTGCGATTGTATGTACCTGAGCAGCTCAACCAGCGGATGCCGTTTGAATGGGGTAAGGCATCGACTGTTCCTGAAGTGTCGGTCTTTAACAAATTTCGTGTAATAGTTTAGAACTCTCTTGGTATGGTTTATTGTGTTAACCACATTCCCATTTGCTTAGTCTGGACCTGAATCCGGGTCATATTATGATAGTACATGTAATGATGATACATTGGTATGATTCTGGACACTGGCGGCATCTTTCCGAGAAATTGCTTCGTTCATCACATTAGATCGGATCGGACTCCGAAGGCTTGCATTCTACTCATTGGGTTGCCCGGATGAGTTATTTGATTACTCTATTGCATCTGGATTGCTCGAAATACCCAAAATAGGCCCAAACGAGGCCCGAAAACATCACAAAATAAAGATTTAAAAGTGCTGAAATGGACGTTCAGAGTGCTAATTTTTCTAATCCGCTGGGCTGATTTTATTGACGCGTTGGGGCCAGTGAGTCCAAAAATGATTTGTTTTGGAAATGGTTGATTTTCATGATGCGCTAGCCTATTTTTATGATGCGCTGGGGCCAGTGCATCCGAAAATGATTTTTGTTTAAGATGTGTATTTTTCTTATTCGTTGGCCTATTTTTCTGATGCGCTAGAGCCAGTGTGTCCATAAAATGAGTCGAATTGGACTCTAGGTATTTTCACGATGTGCTGGTATACTTATGCATTTTTAAACCATTTCTTCACCGGACCTGCTGTGGTCGGAAGCGGGGTTTTCGGTAATCGAAGAAGGTTTTCGGCGATCGGAAAGAGGGTTCCGGCGAGGGATTCCGACGGTTTCTCGAAATGCCTAAGGGACAAAACTCTCTCTCTTTGGATTAGTCCAAATGAACAGTAACGGGGGGTATTTATACCCAAAAATACCGAAAGTCGACCAATAGGATGCTGCCACGTGTAGTGCATTGAGAAAATAGGTCGGCGCGTCGAGAAAAGCACTCGGCGCGTCTTAAAATTCCTAAGTTATAAATGCTGATTTTTAGGGCGCATTGGCTGTCAGTGCGTCCTGAAAGTTCTGAAAATGCCTGATTTATTGGACGCGTTGTGGGTCAGTGCGTCTTGAAATTCCTGAATTTTTGGATGCGCTGGACGTCAGTACGTCCTGAAATTCATTTCTGAAAACCGTCTGAATTTCTTAATGCGCTGGCTGAATTTACTATTGCGCTGAGGGTCAGTGCGTCCTGAAATTCATTTCTAAAATTACTGAATTTCACGATGCGCTGACCGTGAATTTCTTGATGCGCCGACGTACTTATTTGTGATTATCTTGCAAAAATGATGGTTTGTGGGGCCTGCTTTGTAATGAATGCTGATGCACTGGCTATGTTTGTTCATTATTGAACTTACCCTCCCAACTTTGGAGGGTTTTGATCATGATGAATGGTTGGGCCCACCCCTAGGGTCAACTTTCCATTTTTAGTAAAGTCTGATGTTCGTTGTGATTTTTGCCGAGACTCCTGATGCACTGGCTCTAAACCCAGTTAGGTGACGGTTTGTACACTCATAATCGTTGTTTCGAAGATCCTGACTTTTGGGACCCCAATACCATCAACTAGAATGGAACTGAAGTATTCAACGAGCCACATCTGAACTAGCCAGAGAGGTCTGCCGCTATGATAAACACCTTTGGTGGTCACGTCGTACATAATTCGATATAAATGCCCTAAAACAAATTGAGCGAGAGCTAGTCTTCGCCCTTGAGCGAGTGCTTCGGTCAGTGAAATATAGTCGTGTGTAATGTTGAGAGCATTCACAACACAAAAGATGTCAGCAGATTCAAAACAAGAAAAAAGCTGCGAGCTCTTCATATTCTACCGGTCCTTTTTCTCTCCTGAAATTAGTTAGAAAAAGAGAATATACCTTGCTACCATGAGGTATGAATCCTTTCTCTTCACCCTTGGCAAAATCCGAAAAAAAATACGTCGCCAAAGGGCAACAGGTGGGTGAAGGCGCATATATCCATTATTGTAGGACTCATCGGTCCACATCCAAAGAAGGAGTTAGTGGATTTGCTCCAAAATACAGAAGCCGCCGATAAAAAAAAACCAGATTCACTTTAAAAGATATTGTAGACAGTTTGATACATTCGTAAATCCCCATCTTTTGTCATGTTTATTTAAATTAGCCCTCCATGCGCTCAAACCATATTTTTCAATCTGGAAGAGGAGTCGGCCAAGATCGAGGACGTTTTAGAGCATTCTGAGGGTCGAGAAGTGAAACTTCTCATAAAAGGATCGTCTCACCAGGGCATATGGGAAACAATAAATTCAAAGAAGAAATATCGTCGGCTTTAACTCCTAGGAGGAATGAAGGACCCAAATGATAGAATTTTTGTCATTCTGTTTCCGTGGTAAATATTGTTTCGTTCATGTAGAGATCGGTCAAGTTATCCAGCGCATCAATCATTTTAACAAGATCAAATGAAGAAGAAGAAGAAGCCATTGTGGAGAACTGGGAGAGTTGAGAAAAAAAGAAAGTAAGAATGACATTTGAAGTTTCCTCGGTAAAGAAAGTATTAATGTTTCATTGTGATGGCGAATCATTCGAATGAAAAGATTTGACGCTTGGTAAGACGGGGTTCAAACCATACAAAAACGTTCGTCCAACGAAAATCAAAGTTGGTGATAAGTTTTGAATCTACTTCCGACGAGTGGCAAGATGAGACAGCAGCATTTAATGTAATGTCAATTGCCGATCACACGCCATCTTAGGGCAAATGTTATACCCTAATTTTGTCCATATGGGTGAAGAACCAATCAGAGGGAAGCATGTAAGTAAGTAGCCGTGAGGTGTATGCGGCCATAACGAAGTTCCTAGTGATATAGTTGACATCGGTTTAAATGCCACGACACTAAGTGGAGCAAACAAATGTGGCCAGGTCAGCGAACGGTTATCATAAAGGAGAAATCTAGAAGAGGAAGAGTGGGCGAGTGGTCGAAGTGGATGGTTAGTAGTAGAAATGTCTAAATGAGTGATTGAAGTTATAAAAGCAAAAGAATTTCTACAGAGCAAGAGGTCCAGCACCAACCAAATCAAATCAATCTATCTTTTCAATTTACCAAATCCTTTATATTTTATAGTGTAATTGATCCATTTTTACATTCCGAGTACTTTGTATTTTGTAGAGTAAGGGCTCAGGTATTTATCAAGTCAAGATTACATTACCATTTCTAAGCTTATTCAGGTTCTTCGTCTATTGTTATTTACGTTCCTTAGCGTATTCAGTTCTCTTTATTATCTTTAATATTAATCGCACTATTCAATTTCGGTAGTTTGATCTCTAAAATTACTTTCATAACGGTAAGTTTCATAATCGGTAAAGTTCCATTTCATAAGCTCTTAGTGGTGAAGAAAAAGTGAATATCGCCCACACGGTCGATTATGAATTTTTTCCTTTAGAAATCTTTTTGCTCGAAGGATAAAGTTGCAACTCACTTTCTGGAGGATGAACCCCACCCTCCAAACATCGCCAGATCACTTTTTACTAAGCAACTTGAGCAAGTGGCTAGTTGGTCGACCGATCTCTATAGACTTCAGTCATGTACAGTCGATCACGACATATCTGCCTTCCCTGGTGCTCGGGGTCATTGTTGTTGGGTTGGAATCGAGTTGCAAAAATCAGTTCTGGCACGCCCGCACACACATCATACAGTGTGGCCAACGAATAAATCGGCAACACTGATCACAAAAAAATTATATTTTATATCCTTCACAAGTTTACAGGGGATCCCACCTGATTAACAAACCGAATTTCTTACTCATGCGGTGTGTCACAGGACTATGTCAAACATGTGTAGAAATTCTATAATTATCCCATTTTCTTTAGAAAAAAACCTTCTCCTCTTCTTCTCCCTCTTCATTTAATGCCCCCTCTCTTTTACTCCGTGACCATTGAAAACCAGCATGGATTGCTTCCAAAAACCTCTCTGGCGATGGGAAGCTAGGTGGGGCCATTGTGATGTTTGCGATAAATCTACCGCGTCCATTAATTTTGCTAGATTATGTTAGGGCATGGGCCAAAAAATGAGGTGAATCCAAAACTTGCATGGGCCACATGATAGAAATTGTAAGGATTGAACGTCCACTGTTGAAACATTCATGAGGCCATAAAAGTTTTGGATGGGGCAAATATTTTTGAATTTTCAGTTCATCCCAGTAAGAATGATCTTATCAACGATATGGATGGCATCTAAACATCATGGTGGACCCAAGGAGGTTTCAACGGTAGCCAATCCTCTACTCACTTTTTCTAGTTGTGCAGCCCACACGAGTTTTGTATCTTCCTCATTTTTAACCCCAATTTGTAACATGGTCTGGAAAAAAGGATGGACCGAGTGGATTTATCACAAACATCACGGTGGGCCCCACCTACCTTCCTGGGACAGGAGTTCATGCGAAGGCTTTTGCGGGCAATCCGCGAAGGCTTTAGCAGGCAATCCACGTATGTTAGAAATGGATTGCGTCTCTATAGCACTGGATCTGTGGGGCCCAACATGTTGTATGGGTTTTATCCACGCTGACCATCAAAATTTTCAAGATTATTTTAGAGAATGAACCCATAAATGAAGAAGATACAAGGATTAAGTGGACCACAAAGTGGGGATTGAACACCCACCGTTCAAAACTCATTTGAAGTTTCAGAAGTTTTGGATCAAGCTGATATTTGTGTTTTTACTTCATCCAGGTCTATATGACCTCATGAATAGGTTGGATGGCAAACAAACTCACGGTGGGCCCTAAGAAGATCTCAACTAGGGGTCTCATTATCACCACTTCTTGTTTGGTGTGGTCCACCTGAAATTTAGATCTGCTTAAGCTTTGGGATAACGTCCTTAAATGAACTTTAAAAACAGATGGACGATGTCGATATACAAAACCTTCATCAAGGTGGGACCCACACGGTAAGGGTAACACCCACTAAAGTATGATCCGGGTAACACCTAATCCGCACCCTTTTTAGGAATGCATGCTTTCTCAGACAACCTAACAAAGGCGAACCTTAATTTCTTATAGGGCCCAGGGTGATGTGTACATGAGATCCACTCCAGCCATCACATGTGCAATCTTATTCTAGGTCCAGAGCTAAAATCTCAGGATGACATGTGATCCAGTTGGCCACATCAATGAAAAAGTTGAAAGAGAGATGTCTACCCTTGAATTTTACCAGGCCCACGGTTATAAGCATGTGAACTTCACTCCAACCATTAGATGCCAAACCAAAGGTTAGGTTTGGGACCCAAAATTAGGTCTATACTTGATTTAAGTGGGCCCCATCAAGGGAATCATTTTTTACGGTAAGCTTTTTACTTATATGTTTTCTGATTGTGCAATTCACATTGACCATGGAGCTAATTTTCAGTCCCTAAATCTAACATGGGGTGACACATACGAAGATAGAGTAAATTTCACAATAACACCATGGTAGGGCCCACCTAGGCTACCAATCCTTTTTGCAAAGGCTTTTTGAAAAGCCACCGTTGAGCAACTTGTCCCTATATCTAAAAATTAATTAGCATTAATTAACTAAGCTATTTGGATGGTTCAACTAATTGAGTGTGAGCATTATTCTCTCTCTCTCAATATATATATAATTTTTGAGGATTCATCACACGTGATGTGTCCTCAAAATCTGAGCCATCCACGTGATACAGCACCCCAAAAAACCCACAAGGCCAAACTTCCAACATGGTTTACAAATCTGGTGAGCCATGGAAAAAGGAAACTTCCTCCTTTGATTTGCCTCTCTCTCTTCTATGGCCCACCAAAGTTCTGGATCAAGTTGAAAATTGGGTCCCAGGTGTTTTTCGAGGTGCTGCATCACGCGGACGGCTCAGATTTTGCAGACACATCACGTGTGATGAGTCCTCAAAAATCTCTCACGAGTTCCTGTGAGAGATGGTTTGCAGGTGAGCATTCCTCTCTATGTATATATATGAAAGCATGGAAAATCAAATTATCCCCAATGTAACTACTACTCATAGGAGGTTTCTAAAAAAAAAAAAAAGAACATGAAAACAATAACACCCGTTAATCTGCATAAATACTTTCATCGCCGCAACGATCAATCAAACAGCCCATCACACTTGAAACTGACATTGCACTTTTTACCAACTTTCACGGTGTAGTTGTGATCGGGTGTGGTCAGGAACCGAGGCAACTGAACCAAGACCGAGCACACACAAACATCATCCAGCTCTTTTAGCCACCTGCAACAATTCTCCTGCTGCCGTTTGCGGTTGTCGGCCTCACCCACACAGCCGGATTCGTTGCACCTTTTGGGCTGGGCCACAGTCGGTAGGAGGGAGCATGCTTGAGCAGCCAGGGAGAATTGGTTGGCACAGATGCGCTGCTGTGTGACTTGTGCCATCTGCAGGTGGAGCAACAGGAATGTTGCTACAATGGCTAGTGCTTGTTTTCTCACACGCTCCATGATTTTCCTCTCTCAAGCAACGTGAATGAGTTGCATTAGATTTTGCATGCTTTAAAGGGCTGCATGCATGCATTTTGGTTTGCGTTTGGTAAGCATTTAGAGCGCATGAATAGTTTTTTTTTTTTCACTCTCTTTGGGTGAGGAGTAGAAAATCAAAAGCAATCAAGACATCAAATGTACGTGATGAAATTTGAAGATTTCTAGAGACACTGGTTGTTGGGTCAGTGGGCCACACGCCCATTTGATAACACGTGTCTTGCATGGGAAATGATCCGGATGCATGTGAGTTCCCATGCTTTCGAGCTTTTGTGTTCTGAACATAATGCATGCATAGAATCCAAACCGTGCATCAGCCGTGCTAAATCATGATCACCGTAGAAACCGAAAGTCAGGATGACCCGAAATTCAGGTGAGCCATACCATAGGAAAATTTGTAAAATGGTGCTTAAAAGCTCACAAATTCACGTGGTGTGGCCCATCTGAATTATGGAATTGCCTGATGTTTGGGTTTGGCCCTTCATCTTGATATTGTAGGGCTCGCCTAGTGATTGGATTAATGGTTGGTATATATACACAACAAAGCATGTTAGGCCCCTATTTGATGGACGGTTTGAATGGCACAGAGACATCATGGTGAGCCTCACAGTTGAAACCCATGGGAATTCTGGTTGAGCCCTGTACATGTAATCAAAGGAGGGTGTGTATGTCAAAAACTCAATATTTTATAATGATTAAAATTATGATAACAATAGATTTATGGTGTTTATCAATGATGCTACCTATTCAAACAAGTTTGTGTAGATAATGAAAAGCGTTTAACACTAGTTACTCTTCCAAATAACCATATGTGATAAGAGGTGAGTATTTTTTATTAGGTTAAGTTTATTGCTTAATTATTTAGCAATTTTGATGGTGGATTATAATACAACCAAAGCACATCTACAATCTTCTGGCTGCATGTCTACCAACTAATCGATTTCAACTTTATGAAGACTACCAAGAGGGGTGTGCAAGTGGATGGTGTCTATTGCTGCAGCGGAAATGTTTGCTGGTGATTCAAAAAATCACGCCAATATTCAACACTCGAGATATACATATTGTTGTTTTTAGGGCTTCACTCCATGTTGATTCGAGTAATGAGTAATTACTAATCATATAATGCACCATGTTCATATCATAAAGGTGGTGTATTGAGAAACTATTCCTTTTGATTTGAGGTAACTAGCAAATGTGCTTTTATTTTCGTCCAAGTCAATATGCCTACCATAGTACTCATCACCTCCATCTAATCTCAAAACCTCTCATCTTTCTATCTAGTTGATTTGTCAATTCAACCCAAAACACTATAAAAGCATTTACAAACTTTTTTTCATTAAATAGACATGACAGTATTGTAAGTAGTCATTATATATATATATATATATATATATATATATATATATATATATATATATATATATATATATATATATATATATATATATATATTCTAAGAGATCTTTACTACGTGTGGCACCCTTCTTGTTAGTTTTAAATTGTTTACATTTTATACAATCTAAATAGATAGTATTGGAGCATAAAGTCTGGAGTGGCTAGCAGTCACTCCGTCATTAACCTCATAATTCTATTTTTAGATAAGTAACCTAAAAGTTAATGCCATAACATTGAGGAATTTTCATTAGACATGCTATATTTCAATCCAACATTTATTTGGAAAGTAAGGATAGATTGCTTAAATACGGAATCTAAATTTAACTGATGAACACCACCACTTAATCCAATACCAACTAAAATAATATTATTGTAGAGAATCGAAATTATTATGTGCAAAAAATGGAAGGCAAACTTTGTTTTTGTTTTTTTTTTTATTTAAACTAGAAAAGAATATTATACTTCTAGAGATAGAAGGTACGAATAAAGTATCATTTACGTCTAATTGAAAGTCGATTGCCAAAATGAGCCTAAAAGTATTGATTGCTCATACTTCAATCACCAGTTGATTTTTCAATTAACGTTCCTCTCTACATTACTTAGACTTTAGCTTGAAAGGAATCCTGCATTGAATTTGAAATGTGGAAGTTGGGTTGAAATTAATTCATTAATTGTTTGAAGGAACAACGACAAAATTAGTTTGAAAACATATGAATATTAGATTATTGCAAATGTTGTCAAATGGCAAAAGCAATCCTAGGTGATTGCTTGTGTCTGATCGCTTATGCAATCACACCTTTTTTAAATTTTAAAAACAAAAAAAAAATGAAAGAAGAAGAAAATTTTTGTAAAAAATCTATAAAAAAAAATTAAGAAAAAGCTTATATAATTACTAGAAATGTTTTAATTTTTTTTATCCATTTCATTATAATTTATATAATTAGTACCAAAGTTAGATATGTAAAGTTGTAAACTATAATAATCAACAAGTTTTGAATCAAGCTAATATTTTCGTTTTCTCTTTGTCTAGGTCCGGTGTGACTTTCAGTGGACTTCCTAGAGTCAAAATTATTTTTGGGAGAGAGCCCATTGGATTAGCTGGAGCCATCAGAAATGATATGGACCAATGAGAGGCGACAGCACTGGAATTTCCTGCGCCTTCAAGACAGACCATCCGTACTCTAGAATCTCTTACGTGTCCTTCGAATATTCAACATTATTCTCCATCCCAAGTAAATTAACTGCCGGAGAAAAATGCATCTCTTACCATGACCTTTGAATATTCAACATCCTCCATCCCAAGTAAATTAACTGCTAGAGAAAAATGCTCAAAAGCTGATCGCTTTAAATATAGTATATAAAATATCAAGCATGCCAAATCAAATTACCCCAATGAAACTACTACTCATGGCAGTATTCTGAAATAAAAATGAAAATGAAAAACAATAACACTGGTTAATCAGCATATATAAATACTTTCATGGCCGCAACGATCAACCAAACAGCCCATCACACCTGTAATCGACTTTGCACTTGCCATCAACTTCAACGGTGTACGTGTGATCGGGTGTGGTCAGGAACGGAGGCAACTGAATCAAGACCGAGCACACACAAATATCATCCAGCTCTTTTAGCCACCTGCAACAATTCTCCAGCCGATGTGGATGGTGTCTGTTTCTTTGGCTTTCCGTCTCATCATCACAATCGGATTCATGGCACCTGTCGGGGTAGGCCGCAGTCGGTAGAAGGGAGCATGCTTGGGCAGCTAGGGAAAACTGGTTGGCACAGACGCTTGGCAGTGCGGCAAATGCCGTCTGCAGGTGGAGCAAGAGGAGTGTTGCTACAATGGCCAGTGCTTGTTTTCTTACACTCTCCATGATTTTCCTCTCTCAAGCAGGGTGAATTGAGATGCATTGGATTTTGCATTGCTTTAAAGGCATGCATGCATGCATGTATTTTGGTTTGCGTTTGGGAAGCATTTGGACTGCATGAATGGATTATTTCTGTAACACTCTCCTTCCGTGAGTAGAAAATCAAAAGTAATCAAGACATCAAATGTACGTGATGGATTTTGTAGATTTTTAGAAAGAGTGGTTGTTGGATCAGTGGCCACACGCCCATCTGATAGCACGTGTCTTGAACGTGAAATGATCCGTAAGTTTCCATGCGCTCGAGCTTTTGTGGTCAGAACGTAATGTGTGCGTAGAATCCAAACCGTGCATCAGCTGTGCCAAATCATGATCGCCATACATACCAAAAGTCAGGATGACCCAAAATTCAGGTGGGCCATACTATAGGAAAATTTGTAAAACTGCGCTTAAAAGCTATTAAATTCAAGTGGTGTGGCCCATCTGAAATATGGGACTGCCTGATGTTTGGGCTGGCCCTTCATCTTGATATCATACGCCTAGTGATTGGATTGGCTGGTATATACACAGCATGTTGGGCCCCTATTTGATGGACGGTTTGAATTGCACAAAGACATCATGGTGAGCCCCACACAGTTGGAACCTACGGGGACTTTGATTCAAGCCTACCTAATTAAATTAGGTCGTAGGTTCTACTTACACCCATTTTCAGCATCCTGATTCGGACTAATAAAAAGCCATGGCGCCACATGTCAACACTACGGGTTTGATATGGGCTAAAATCTTACTAACTTGGACTCGAAAATATATTCATTTGATATTCCCTTGGCGATATGCATTCCATCATTAATGTGGTGGCACAAACCCATACACATGCCTTTAAAGGAGTGAACTGACAAATGCCATGTGGCCATAATTAGCAAGCCAATTAATGAAGCAGTATGCCAGTCATGTCTATAAAGACCCACCGAGAGAAGGAATCCTATCACGGATCTAGTTATGATACACTCGATAAGGGCGTCTCTCACAGTCCTTATAAAATGGGAGATCTTCCCAGATACATTCGGAGGGTTTGCGATGATCACGAAGACTCCGAATATCTGAAGATCAGACCAATATTCGAGCAAATCTGATTGTTATTCAGACCCGAATTGGGAGAAGCGAATTAGACTCTTGTCCGCACATCAATCAAAATTAAAAGAATGGGAGAGCTCGATGGTCGATTCAATCCCACTAATTTTACAATTAAAAGAGACACAGTGAAAAGAATGATGGAGATAGCTCGAATGGAGCTATTTTTTATGCAACGACGTCTTAAAGTTCCCTCCAAGACCACAATCAGAAGGGAGAAAGAGTTCAAGGTTTTGCAAGAGGTGGTAAGATTGGGCCATTCAAATGCATGACCATGATCGATTTAAAGTCCTAGATCAATGGTAGAAGTTTCCTTGATTGATCCCAAATCTAGATGTAATTGTTTCCTAAAGGGCGCGATCTACGTAAAAGTATAGACCTTCCTATTTGGAATGCATGCCGTCAAAAGGGCAAAATCTATGACTAGCAAGGAAACCCAGTGAGGCTTTTTCCGCATCGACAACCTATAAAAAG
The DNA here is from genome assembly GCA_003013855.2 of Liriodendron chinense. Lineage (NCBI taxonomy): Eukaryota > Viridiplantae > Streptophyta > Magnoliopsida > Magnoliales > Magnoliaceae > Liriodendron > Liriodendron chinense. The sequence goes on from PVNU02002470.1 coordinate 747,047, forward strand.
GAGCTAGCGATGAAGAGCTTGAGGCCCCACGTCAAACACAACTTATCTTCTTTTATCATCTATCTTTCATTTATCCTAGCATAGCATAGCATAGTTTTAGCATAAATCAGTACTGTTCATTTATAGCTTTGGTAAGAGAAGGTGCATGGCATGTGGGGTTGCTCTAATTCAGCTATAAGCATCTGGCAAAAGGAAAAGATCGCGTGGTCCTTTCCTTTTGCTCATTTACAATCCATACCCTCCATCCAATCAGTTGAGATTCTGCCATATGGCAATCTCAAATCTCAACCCTTATTCAACTCTAGACTTCCCAGTAATTATATATATAAAATAAATAAAAAACCCACCTAAGAGGCTATAAATAGCTCCCTCCCTTCTCATTTTAAAGCATCCCAGGATCCTCCACCAATCCAAAAACCCATCAAACCCCTTATCATGTAAGCCTTTAACCATCTTATCCCTCCACCAAGGAGAAAAGAGAGTAGAAGGAGATAAGTCCAGCCTGGCTCAGCATAGTCTAATCTAACCTTAGACATCTGAGCAATCAAAATCCCCAATCCTAGTCACTCGATCGATCTAACCCTTCCGAAAAAACTGTCCACCCCTCCATCTAACCCTGATCAGTTTCATTCAAGCTTGCATTAACATTGTGCCACATCTATTCCATTCTCAACCCCCCTGCTTACCTCACCCATCGGTATTACATTTCATACATTACATTTACACACCCATCAAAAACTTGAGTTGACTGGTTATCCATTTTGGCAAGTAGGTGAGTTAGGGTAGATTTATCTGACCTGGGCTACCACTTGCCGGTGATGTTGCATTGACACAACATTACACACACCTTTGAATCATCTATGTGCAAGAACTAATCTCAATCCCTAATAATTCATTTAGTCCTATGAAGTAGAGACCATACAATTGTACGAACATAGTGGGTTCCTAACACCTTCCCTCCCTGTAACCATGATCCCTCACCCCAAATTTTCGATCATAGATTAAGGAGTCATTTTAGGGTAGAGAACTTTTGGATTCTCTCCTAACATTTCTATAGGGTCTAGCCGACTATGGAAGTGGAGTAACTAGCTAGTGGTGACTCCAATCAAACATAATACCCCTTACACCTTAAACTGATCCATATGCCCCTTATAAAAAGGCACATGTGAGCACGATCCACCCGCGATCCAATGTCAACAGAGTACAAAGGATAATTTCAAGAAAATATAATATCATAAATTAAGATGCAAAAGAGTACACAAAAGGTCTATCATCAACGAGCTACAAATATAAAAAGAATACATCAAGCCTTAGAATTCGAAGGATGCACAGTCGAGGGAAAAGCCTTTGAGTCCAAGGGAAAGAAAAGGGTTATTCCCAAGGCAATTTAATTTGAATTCAAAATATGAGGCTAGCCCTAAGTCAAAAGAGCTTGGCTCGAGATTGAAAATCAAACCCAAACCAACAAGGGGCTATTTAAATTGTACATAAGGTCAATTTCAAGTGTGGAAAGGATTCATACCATCACCAACGTATGAATTGCCGAAAGGAAAAATTAGAATAAATGGAAAAAAAAAATTAAAATTTTAACAAAGAAGGAAATCAAATTCATGCAAGATCATTCACCTAATTTGCAAAATTTCTCCATCCGAATTTGCTTGAATTCAACTCAATTTAGATTGACTCGGTGAGTTGACTTGACGAATCAACTCACATTTTTCCTTTCTTCTTCTTTCTCCCTTCTCTTCTTTTCTTTCCTTCTTTCTTCTTATTTCTCTCAGCCAATTAATGTCTAATGACACTCCTGGACACAAACAGACCCGACTTCACTCAGCTTCAAATTGAGTCAACTTAACAATTTGTCCTCTCCCTTCTCTCATTTCTCTCTTAGAAATTTCTCCCGTTGTTTTGCTATGATTCTTCCTCATGGAGGGTTTATAGGGCTCTCCAGATACTCTTGAATGTTCTATAAATCCATGTCGAAGGGGTCTGTGACTCCGTTTACAATTGAGTTGCGCTCAAACCTTCCAGCGACTTGTCTTCAATGTGGTTTCCATTTTTGTTTGTTATCATCAACATTGTTCGAATCTTGATCGGACACCATTGATCATGTTGGCCACACCATGATCGATTCTGATCCGAAAAATTAGCAACACAACATAGTTCGCAGTGGTGCATGGGTTTTCGATGAAGAAGAAAAGAGCCTTTAATGGTGGATTTCATACCGTTGGTTATTTCTTCGATCTAAGGATAATGGACGATTCAAATGCATCAAAGAAAGCTTGTGGATGAGCTTTTTTTAAGCTTTATGGTTGTTTATCTAGTGGATTTGAAGGGAAAACAGTTCCCTTCGCTGTCGCACACCGCTGAAATTCTAGGCATGAATCATGGCAAGAACACATTTTTAACTATTCTTTGCACGTGGGAACTTAGGAATGAATGGCTATGATTGATTTGAAGTTGTCAAATTCGTTAAGTTTTTAAAACTTTCTTTGTAAGGAATTGAATGAGGAAGATCACGGAAGCTGCAAGTATCGTTTCACCGTCCAATCTCTAATCCAGGTAGTTCCACATCGATGGCCATGATCAGTCAGATGAACGCTTTTGATTCATTGGACAAGCCTTATTTTAGATCACATACGAATTTTCTTTATGTAGTGAACAAATTAATGAAGATTTCAAAAAGTAAACTCTCGTTGTTTCTAGGTTTCTCAACGCACGCTCACATGTTGTGCGCCTTGGCTTTGGTCTACACGTTTGATTAGTGAGAGGTGGGTCTGGGTATCAATCACGACTTATGGTGTCTAGTGACCTATCAAATTAGCCACTTTGATGCATGGGAAAAATGAGTCTGGATAGGAAATCCCTATTTGCAGCTTCAGTGTGAAGAGGTTGCATGAGGATGTGATGTGATTGCAAACCTATGTGATGATGTGGACCAATAAAAAAGTTGCAAGCAGGAATTTCCTATTTGTAGCAAACAAGGGATCCGGACTCGGGAAAAATCTGTTTCTAAACGGTTATTCTTTGTCGGATGACTGTAGGCACTAAACGTAAATTGTAATGGTGAGATCGTATCGAGATTTTAAATTAAGGTCCACGAGGGTTCTAGGGTTGCTTAAGTATAAATGTATGGTTGGTCTAAAGATAAGACAGTCGGATTATGAAATGTCAAGTGGATGTGCACGATATAGGTTGTATGTATGATTATTGAATATTTTCGATTTTAGAAATTGTAGATCCTGGAATGATTCTTCTTGAATGCTCTGGGATCTCAAGAACTTGGCCCAAGTGTGGCCTGATGTGATAGAAAACCGATAGATTAGTTAGGAATCACACGTAGGTCGAAACGATGTATTTGTGTGATTTTTGAGTAGGCCATCCAACAGATATGGTGCAAAATTCAATGGACTGTGGATCTTGTGAGTTAGGTTCTAAAATTATTAATGTACAACTCAATTAGACTAAATAAGCACTTTTTGAAATTTTATCGTGATCAAGTTCCTATAAATAGATTTTCTAAAATTTAGTATTGAGTATGAACGTGCATACTGTATAAACTTAAGATGATTAATGGTGCTTAAGTAAGTATTGGAATTGAATTTTAATGTTCTAGAGTACACCTTAATGTATCAAGATCATAATGTAAGAGTTAGAATCAAAGATGATTTGATGTAAATGGCTAAGATGGATTATTTGTCTATTCAATGATGATGGAGGGGTCTAGACTGCAATCGAATGTTAGATAGTTGTGTTAGACTATGGAGAGTTATCTCGATGGTTTGGATTATTGGTTAATCGAGTAAGTAATGATATATAAGCTTAAGACGTATAAATACATCTATATATCTATGTACATGAAAGCAGGGAGCTCAGATCATGATTTTAATAATAGGTTAAGCCTATGGATGAGTGATGAGCAAGACGAATGGATTAGATCCTCGTTGGATGTTTGTGTGAATGGATATTAAGATCTCGTCGTTCATTTAGTATGATCGAGTGGTTCAAAATTAAAGTGGACGACTGAATATCTTAATCTAGTGATGAATAACTCTTTTAACGATGGATTTGATGAATGGCTGAGAATATTAGGGTACATTAGTGTCTAAAGTTCACTACTGTGTGCAAGTGAGTACAAATGTGTGTACATACATGTGTATTAATTTAAAGAGAAAAAGAAAGAAAGAAAAAAAATTCTATTATCATAATTACACATGAGAAAGTGTATTCGTGTACCTACTCGTGCAAAAAAATTCGAGGTGTTACATAAAACCATTTAAAATTTCGTTAGATTATCTTTCCAATGAGCACAAGATCACCTTGATCCAACCTATAACGAGGGAGTTGTAACCGTTTTTGTGGGATCACACGATCCATAGTGCAAAGCACGATCAAGGTTATCCAAATCATGATTTGGACTCTAGGCCCACTTTTGAAAGGTTGAATAGTTTTTAAATGATATGATTCCAAATCCATTTGACAGTTCGTCGAATTATCTTTCCAACGAGCACAAGATCACTTCGATCCAACTTGTAAAGAGGGAGTTGCGACCGTTTTCGTGAAACTATGCAATGTACAATCCAAACCACAATCATGGTTTTGTCCAAATCGTGACTGGACTTTGGGTACACTTTTGAAAAGTCAAACGGTCTTTAAATGAGATGATTCTAAAGCTATTTGAAAGCTCACCTGATTATCTTTCTAACGAGCACACTATCAATTCAATCCGACTTGTAACTATGGACGCTAGGATCACGAGGGAGGATCGGATTGCGCTCATGATTTTGATTTTTCGTTGTATGTAAGAGGGGTTGTATTTGACTAGAGTCACCACAACTTTGTTCCCACAGTCGGCTATATCCTATAGAAATGCAATGAGAGAGGATCTGAAGATTATCAGTCCTAAGATGACTCATTGATCTACAGCTAAACATTCTGGGTAAGGGACAACGGTTATAGAGAGGGAATGTGTTAGGCACCCACTCTGCCTGTACAAATGTACAATCTTCATAGAATCAAACAAACTATTGAGGATTTAATTAGTTCTTACGCGCTAACGATGCAACCATGTGTGTAATGCCGCATTGAATGTAATACCTATGACAAGTAGTTTTGATTTGGGTAAATCCACATTAACCTAATTACTTGCCGAAGCGATGAATCGATCAATCCAAAATTCTGATGGGAAGATCCTACTATGTTTATGAAATTGTATGTAATATTGTGTGTGTGATGCATCGTTGAATGCAACACCTATGATGGGGTGTTGCCTCGACTGGATAAATTTGCCTTGACTCTTTCAACCGCCAAAGTGTAATCTAATCAACTAGAGTTTCTGATGGGCAAGATCTGATTCTATCGGCAAACTACAAAGCATACATCTGAGTCGATTAGGTGCGCAATGTTATGCGATTCAAATGTGAATGTAAGGGGTAAGCAGGGGGTTGAAAAGGGAATAGATATTGCATGATGCTAATGTAAAGGTATATGAACTATCGAAAGTTTGACTATTTTGGGGATGATAGTGTCTTAAGGATTGGGTTGAACGGTTAGGATTGAGGCTTCGGTTGCTCAAGTGGCTAAGGGTTTTTGGCTAAATTGGGTTGACATGGGCTAGACCCCTTCTTGCAGCTCTCTCTTCTCCTTGGTGGAGAGATGGGATGGTTAAGATGGCTTAGAAAGACTTAAGGAATTCCCGAGGGTAATCAAGACTATTGTGGATGCTTGAAATGTGAAGGGGAAGGGGTTATTTATAGCCCTCAAATCCAATTTTTTTGTAATTCCTGGCAAGTTTAGGCTCTAAAATGGCTTATAAGGCTAGAATTTAAGATTGCCACATGGCATAATCTAAACGGTTGAATATGATGATAAAAATGGTGATTTTAGAGTAAAGGGAGGGGTACCGAGGTCATTGCACAGTGCCACATGCTTCTATCTCGTACCAGGGAGAACCCCACATGCGTTGGGGCTCCCCTGCTAGGCAGGGGGCTGCCACGTGGGCGACGGTGCCCAAGGTGTCGCTAAAGCCATAGGTGGCTCCTTGCTTTGGCAGGTGAGTTACCCTGAGTGTGTGGGAGCTTCTACTCATTGGGTGCTATGTTGCTACCTCTTCGAATTTTTCATGGGCCTTAGAGTTTGGCTTGGCCCTATTTTGACCTTAGGTTTGACTGGATTGGTTTGTCTGGGTGTGCTGACTCGACAAGTTGACTCGATGAGTTGAGTTCCAGGATTTCTAAGGTTTAGGCCTTCAGGGCCTGTTTGATTTTTCATTTCCTTTACAAATACCTAGAAATGAGTTATTACTTGCTCAACCCGTTTGAAAATTTGGTGTAATTCCTACCTTGAAAACCGGTCTAAAAGAAGTAGTTTAAAATTATAGGGCCCCATTGTGATAGACATATATATCCGCGCCGTCCATCAGTTTTACTTGAATATTTTGAGACATAAGCTAAAAAATGAGGTAGATCCAACACTCAAGTGGCCCACGAAACAGTGACCTTAAAGAAGTTTTTAAAGATAGGTGTTGGATTCCTTTTTCCTGAGGTGTGGTCAACCTGAGCATTGGATTTGCCTCATTTTTTGGTCCATGCCCTAAGTTCATTTGGAAAAACAGATGGATGGTGTGGATAAGCCACATATATCACAATGGGCCTCACCTATATTTCGCATTCTCCTCGATTTTAGCAATAAAAAAGTAGGCAGTCAAATCATAAATGGGCAACAACGTAGGAATTACCTAAGGAAATAATCATTATACATTTATAATGATTTACCAGAGAAATGGAAAATCAAACAGGCCCTTAAGGTTTAGGCTTCTAGAGCTTAGGTTTGTAGGGTTAGGGTTTGGTTTAGGGCTTGATTCAGATTTAGGGTTTAGTTGGGTAGGCTAGGTGGATTCCTTCCAATTTGAACAACTTGTCAGTGGGGTGTCTACAATAACAAGGGAGCTACGACCATTGTCATGGGACCACACAATATTGAAAAATGATAGCAATTTGGACAAAAATTGATAGTGATTTGGATAAAATAACGATAGCAATTTGAACAAAATAACAATCATGGTTCGGACAATACAACGATCGTGATTTGGACAAAATAGAGAGTGACTTGGACCAAACAAAGACAACAATTTGGACAAATTCCATATCATAATTTTTCTAGCATTGTGCAGTCCCATGAAAACGGTCATAACTTCCTCATTACAAGTCGAATTAAGATAATCTTGTATTTGTTAGAAAGATAATTAATAAACTTTCAAATGACTTTGGAATCATTTAATTTAAAGATCGTTTGACCTTTCAAAAGGGCCTAAAGTCTAGATTGTCATTTGAACAAAATTCTAATCATGGTTTGGACTGGGCATCATGCAGTCTCACAAAAACAGTCATAACTCTTTCGTTACTTGTCAGATTAGAGTGATTTTATGTTGGTTAGAAAAATAATTAAACAAACTTTCTAATGACTTTAAGGGGGCATTTGGCACGTTGTATTAGTTGGGATTAGGTGGGATGGAATTGCATTTGGTTCTGTGCAAATTCCATATAATGTTTGGGGAGGATGGGAGGCTTGGGATTAGGCGGGATGGAATTGCACATGATCCCATGTGGGATTTCCATGGGATTTCAAAATTCCACACATGTGGGCCCCACATTGATGCATGTGTTTTATCCATGCCGTCCATCAATATAAGTCCTTTATACATGACACTATGGTTATATTCATGTACAAGTGACAGACATTCGTTGTGAATTTGGTCCATTAATTGCAATTACATGGTCTACCAAATGGGATTTTGCTTAATCCAATGGTTTTCCCATGTAAGTATTTGATCCCAAACTGGGATTGGATATGAAAATACCATGGGATTACCATACATGTGATCATTGTGCAATAAATAATTTTAATCCCACCTAATATCATTCCATCCCTTCTAATACCATGCGTCCAACACGCATTAAAGTAAATCTCATTTAAAAACTGTTTAACCTTTGGACTCAAAAGTCATTATGATTGGGACAAAACCTTCATCGCAATTTAAGCTAAATTACAATGAAGGTTTTGTACCGATCATAATCTGAATTTTGTCCCAAAAGAGAGTAGAAAAAAGAACATGAAATCCCTCACGCATGCCTCAAAATCCACGCTCCCGATTGATCCAGCTAGCGTTTATTACCTGATAGAACGTTAGGATATCTCACACGTGTGCTATGTTCACACGCGATTACGTGTGGATGGGCCAGGGCTTTACACCTGAACAACCTGCGACGTAGGAAAGTAACTATTCTCACTCGAACACCACCTGATTCCAAGATTTCCAGGGCTCTAGATGGCTCTACACTCCAGCTTTCAGTCCCCGTTTTCACTCCTCCCACCTTCTCTTAAATCTCTCACAATTCCAAGAAACCCCATCGCAATGCCCAAAATTTTAGAAATACCCTTCCGAGGCGTCTCCGCGATTTCGATTCCCGCATCGCCGATTCCCCGTTTCCAAGTCATCCGAAGCCTCTGTAGCTGCGATGAGAGTTCCGATTTCCGTCTTCACGGCGAGGAATCTCGTTCCAACAGGATCTTCATCAAAGGTATCTTCTGCTCGAGAAATGCTGTAGCGATTGACGCAAGGTAGATTGAAGTGGTGAATCGCGGCATCTGAGCTGACGTGGAGCTCGTGTGTGGAATCCGGGCCATGTATTAGGTGGGCCATCCGTGCACGTTGAATATAATCTGCTGGTGATTTTTTTTTACCGTCCCTGTATTCATACAAGCCTGCCTGATGTGTGGTTTGGTTGATTTGTGGCCGTTGATCCCACCTAATGTTTGCCACGGATATTGCACACGGGTAACATGTTCCCAAGCGTCCCCAATTCGCACCGGAATCCTCTACAACACCTGTTGTTAGAGTCCACCATGTTCTGTGTATGGCATCTACACCATCCGTCAGGTTCGCCCTTCGATGTTTGGCGATAGGGCAAAAAATCAGCCAGATCCACAACTCAGGTGGGCCATACCAATGGAACGATGGGGAGTGAATAGGTTTGTGTGGGGCCACCATGGTGTGTATATTCCATCCATCCCGTTCATCAGATGCGCTTCACATGGACGAAGAGACGATACAAAAACCAGCATGAGCCACAACTCCGGCAGGCCACACCTTGTGAACTTACAGGTTGTAGGAATGATTTTACATCGTTTCCTCTGGTGTAGCCCAGCTGAGTTTTGGAGGTGGCTGATTTTTGGTCTGTACGGTGGACATTGGGGCGTTCACGTGATGGACGGAGTTGATGTCACAAGGTAGTCAACCTCCTTAAGCAATTGTATTCTTTTTTCTATTTTTTATTACATTTCTCCATTCTGTTTAATCATAATAATGCAAAATTTAGATACACTTAGTTATTTCTAATTTAGGGCCGTACATGAGTCAAGTCGAGTCGAGCTTTGCCCTACTTGTTGCTTGGCTCGAACCACCCAGCCCCTGCTCGGGACCGAGTCGAGCATGGACCTGCTCGATTAGCAGACCGAGCGAGTTCGAGTCGAGTTCGAATTCGAGCCGAGTTTGAGTTTGAGTTCGAGTTTTTGCCCGAAAATCCATGTAAAAAATGGAGGAGGGTAGGGTATTACCAGCGTTGAGCGGATAGGCAGGTTGGGCATCTCAGGAGGTGGCCGACATCGAGCGGACAGGCAAGTGGTGGCTTGCGTCGAGCGGACAAGGCTGCTCAAGGGTTGGCCGGCGTCGAGCTGAGACTTGACTCTTGAGAGAGAGGGAGGGAGGGAGTGCCGAAGTGGCTCGTGGGGGTGGTTCGGTGGGGTCGGGTGGGCGAGCACAGAGAGAGAGAGAGAGAGGGGGGGGGGGGGGGGGGGGGGGGGGGGGGGGGTATTTAATACTCTAAGTCAAATCGAGCCACTCCACGAATGCTCAGGAAGTGGCCTTGCTCGGTGCTCGACTCGAATTCATTCGAGCACCCAAAATTTGGCTCGACTTGGCCCAAAGTCACTTCCGATCCGAGCCGAGCCGAGTCGAGCGATTTTTTCGAGCTTACTCGACTTGTGTACAACCCTAGCTAAAAATGAGATAAGAGAATATCATCTCCTTCATTTTTGCTAACAATATAACCTCTTTATCGACACTTCTCTGGTTATTTGAATTCAAACACTTGTGCTTCAAATTGCTGAAAATTCGGGATGGTTGTTGATGATGACGCCACATCAGATGGGCCACCATGTAATCCAAGTTGGCCACCATGTGTTGTACATTGGTGATGGTGTGTATAATTCCCAACCACTTGAAAATGCCCTTGGCCTCAAGAGCAGAAATCTGGGAATCTTGCCTGAATAGACTCCCAAACCTCTTAAGTGGCATCTTCTGGTGTGGTATTGGTCCACTGAATCAGGACTTCAGTGATGGACTTATTGCGTTTCTTGACGATTTGACGGTCAATAATTACGTGAGGTTGGATTTGAAAAACACCATCTTCGTGAAAAAAGGAAGGTCAGTTGCGGCAACCGCACGTGTGCCAACCTTCTTTTTGAGACATAAAACATGAAATGCCAGGTGAATCTTGGAATTGGCCGGGAGAGCTAAACGGTAGGCAACCTTGCCCACACATTCGACCATCCAATATGGTCCATAAAACCTTAGAGCTAACTTGAAGATCTCTGCATGGCAACAAAAATTTGTCGGTACGGTTAAAGGCAAAAATAAACCCACTCATTCAATTCAAACTCGCACACAGTGCGGTGTTTGTTGCTTTGAATGTTTTGGATTTAAGAGTACGAAAGATGCGATGGCGATCCCTTAGTTCAATATTAACATGGTGTACCTTTGAGTCATCGGAGTACATAATGATTGAAGGTGGTACTTGTCCACAGAAAACTTGTTCTGGTGATAAGTTGATGGCTTCATGATAGGTGGATGCCGCCATTTGGCCCATGGTAACCAACGAACCCAATGAGTTAGACAGTCACTAATAAAGCATTGTAAATAGGTTTCCAAGACAATGATTGAGGACCTCCGTTTGACCGTTTGTTTGTGGGTGAAATGCCGTACTCATTTTCAATCGAGTGCCCTGTAGTTTCCACAATTCCTTTAAAAAATTGCTTGTGGAAATCAAATCATGGTCACTTGCGATGGAGAGAGGCATGCCATGGAGTTTGAAGATGTTATCAATAAAAGATTGTGCTACTGATGCTGTTGTGTATAGGTGGGATAAGGGAACAAAGTGAGCATACTTCGATAACTGATCAACCATGACAAAAATGACTGATTTGCCACGTGAATTTGGAAGTCCATCTATAAAATCCATAGAAATTTCAGTCCATACACAATTGGTATGGGAATTGTTTGACATCTTTTTTCAGCCCTCTCCGACAGAAAGTGCAAGTGACCCTCTTGTAGGTTTTTTATGTAACCTGAATGACCAGCGATGACTGATGCATGAAACTCGTGTAACACCTTCGCGCATAAAGGAGAAGATGAACTAAGAACTAGTCATTATTTATATCTTAAAAGGCCTCCTCTCAATGTGTAGCGAAGGACTTGCTCGCCAGGTTGTGATATACGCCGGATAATATCTTGTAAAAGAGGTCAGTCTTATAAGAAGCTTTCAGATTGCTTATGTCTACCCAAACAGGAGAAGAGATTGCCAATACTGTTTCTTGTTTAAAGTGCCGTGAAAGGGTATCAACGGTTGTATTTTCGGATCCTTTCTTATAGAATAGATTGTGATCATACCCCATGAGCTATGTGAGCCATCTTTGTTGAGATGTGTTTATGATCATTTGATCAAGATATGTTTCTGGATATTATGGTTGGTGCGAATAATAAAATGATGCCTAATAAGGATGCCATTTGGTCACAGCATGTACGATGGAAAGCATCTCTTTTTCAAAGTGGATAATCCCTTGTTTTGCCCTGATAAAGACTTACTTGATAATGCAGTTACACGTCCTTCTTGCATGAGAATAGCACCGTGCCTGTGTTCAAAAGCACCACATACTCGAACACAAATGTTTTGGTGATGCAGGATGGCCTAATCTAGCCCTATATGCATGTAGAACATATAAAAGAAGTGGAATCATATAAGCAAATCAATCAACCATTCAACAAACATTATCATAATCAAAAATCATATAAGGGAACACTGTAATAGTTAGGGCCATCATCACATCCACACAATGTTGGGTTCAGATTCATGCGTGGATTGGATCTGGCGAGGAATAGAACTCCTGATCTTGCATGGTTCCGTCCAATCGTTCATGGGAATTTACTAGTCCAGGAAATTAGGTATTTTTTGGATTAGGGATTCACAAAATCTGAAAATCTGAAATAGACTCGTAATCTCAAAAATTAGGTTGAAGGAAAGATGAGAGAAAATATGTAGAGGAAGAGAGAAAGTTAGAAGATTACCTGAGAAGAATAATAAGAGGAAGAAGAGAAGATTTTAAAGAAAAGAAGAGATGAGAAGGAAGAGATGACTCACCAAGCAAGAGGAAGAAGAAGAAGAAGCTCACCACAAAGGTTTCTTTAGTTTCATTCACAATAGCATAATAATAAGAAAGGTTTAGGGCAATACCCTTATGAAATTCGGAATTAAGTATAATTACCAAAACACCCTTACGAAAAAAAATTTCAAAAAAAGACATTCGTGTAAAAAACATGTGCGCACACCGACTCAAAACTCAAGTAAAAGTGCATAAAATAAACTCAAATCTAAGATACCTGATGGGCTCCGATGATGGTGCGATGAAGGTGGGCCACGACGAACCAACAATCCGATCACACTATCATCGCGATCCAACGGTCCAGTCATCTCTTCTAAGCAACTTACACATGTCATGAACACGTATGCTCTTCACCACTGATCTAGGAACTTGGATTCGATCCAGGCCCATCATCAAACCATATAGACACCAGCAATGCTCATCTCCTACGCTGATACACTTTAAAGGGCCTGATATCCTCATCAACTCCCCTCGGCTAAGAAGAGCTCGACTTCGACGAGATAAAAGCTTTGTGCCGCTCTAGTAGATTAGGATCAATCTGCTGCAAGTCTTCCTTCGTAAGCCATGTACAATCTGATGGTGGCCTGTTCTTCCATTTTGCCAAGTATCTCTGGAAGCCTCCATCTCTCGTGGATACAAATTTTTCATCCACTATCCCTTCAACTTCTTCTCGTTTCTCAGGTAAGGTTGGGATAGGTGGTGTCAGCTGAGAAGAAAACTCTGAGTATGGCCAAGTGTGGGAAGCAGGGTCTATGTAAGGGTTTGGACAGGGTACTAGGTCTTCCACGTTGAATGTTGGATTAACTCCCATGCTAGATGGAAGGTCTATTTTGTACATATAGAACCCAATTTTACGCGGGACTTTGAATGGTCCAGCAATACGCGCTTGTAATTTTCTCACGGCACCTTGGGGCAACCCAAAATTTGGCTTGACTCGGCCCAAACTAACTTCCGATCCGAACTGAGTTGAGCGATTTTTTCAAGCTTACTCAACTTGTGTACAGCCCTAGCTAAAAATGAGACGAGAATATCATCTCCGTCATTTTTGCTAACATTATAACCTCTTTATCGACACTTATCTAGTTATTTGAATTCAAACACTGTGCTTCAAATTGCTGAAAATTCGGGATGGTCGTTAATGATGACGCCACATTAGATGGGCCACCATGTAATCCAAGTTGGCCACCATGTGTTGTACATTGGTGATGGTGCGTATAATTCCCAACCCCTCGAAAATGCCCTTAGCCCCAAGAGCAGAAATCTGGGAATCTTGCCTAAATAGACTCCCAAACCTCTTAAGTGGCATCTTCTGGTGTGGTACTGGTCCACTGAATCGGGACTTCAGTGATGGACTTATTGCGTTTCTTGACGATTTGACGGTCAATAATTACGTGAGGTTGGATTTGAAAAACACCATCTTCGTGAAAAAAGGAAGGTCAATTGTGGTAACCGCACGTGTGCCAACCTTCTTTTTGAGACATAGAACGTGAAATGCCGGGTGGATCTTGGAATTGGCCGGGAGAGCTAAACAGTAGGCAACCTTGCCCACACATTCAACCATCCAATATGGTCCATAAAACCTTAGAGCTAACTTGAAAGATCTCTGCATGGCAACAAAAGTTTGTCGGTACGGTTAAAGACAAAGATAAACCCAATCATTCAATTCAAACTTGTACATAGTGCAGTGTTTGTTGCTTTGAATATTTTGGATTTAAGAGTACGAAAGATGCGATTGCGATACCTTAGTTCAATATTAACATGGTGTACCTTTGAGTCATCGGAGTACATAATGATTGAAGGTGGTAATTGTCCACGGAAAACCTGTTATGGTGATCGGTGGATGTCACCATTTGGCCCATTGTAACCAACGAACCCAATGAGTTAGACAACCACTAATAAAGCATTGTAAATAGGTTCCAAGACAACGATTGAGGACCTTCGCTTGACCGTTCGTTTGTGGGTGAAATGCCGTACTCATTTTCAATTGAGTGCCTGTAGTTTCCACAATTCCTTTAAAAAATTGCTTGTGAAAATCAGATCACGGTCACTTACGATGGAGAGAGGCATGCCATGGAGTTTGAAGATGTTATCAATAAAAGATTGTGCATACTGATACTGTTGTATATACTATATAGGTGCGATAAGGGAACAAAGTTTGCATACTTCGATAACTAATCAACCATGACAAAAATGATTGATTTGCCACGTGAATTTGGAAGTCCATCTATAAAATCCATAGAAATTTCAGTCCATACACAATTGGGTATGGGAAGTGGTTGGAGAAGACCAGGAGGACTTAAAAGCCTTGTATTTGTTCCATTGACATGTATCGCACTGGCAACGTATTATTTGACATCTTTTTTCACCCCTCTCCGACAAAAAGTGCAAGTGACCCTCTTGTAGGTTTTTTATGTAACCTGAATGACCGGCGATGACTGATGTATGAAACTTTTGTAACACCTTCTCACAGAAAGGAGAAGATGAACTAAGAACTAGTCTTTATTTATATCTTAAAAGGCCTCTCAATGTGTAGTGAAGGACTTACTCGCCAGGTTGTGATATACGCTGGACAATATCTTGTAAGAGAGGTAAGTCTTATAAGAAGCTTTCAGATTGCTTATGTCTACCCAAACAGGAGAAGAGATTGCCAATAATGTTTCTTGTTTAAAGTGCCATGAAAGGGCATCGACAGTTGTATTTTCGGATCCTTTCTTATAGAATAGATCGTAATCATACCCCATGAGCTTTGTGAGCCATCTTTGTTGAGATGTGTTTATGATCATTTGATCAAGAAATGTTTCAGGATATTATGGTCGGTGTGAATAATAAAATGAATGCCTAATAAGGATGCCATTTGGTCACAAGCATGTACGATGGAAATCCTCTCTTTTTCACTAAGTGGATAATCCCGTCTTTCGCCCTAATAAAGACTTACTTGAGAATGTAATTACACGTCCTTCTTGCATGAGAATAGCATTGTGCTGGTGTTCAAAAGCATCACACACTCGAACACAAATGTTTTGGTGATGCAAGATGGCCTATTCTAGCCCTATATGCATGTAGGATGTACAAAAGAAGCGGAATCATATAAGCAAATCAATCAACCATTCAACAAACATCATCATAATCAAGAATCACATAAGGGAACATGTAATAGTTAGGGTCATCATCACATCCACACAATGTTGGGTTAAGATTCATGTGTGGATTGGATTCGGTGAGGAATAGAATCCCCGATCTTGCACGGTTCCGTCCAATCATTCACGGAGATTCGCTAGTCCAGGAAATTGGGTATTTTCTAGATTAGGGATTCACAAAATCTAAAAATCTGAAATAGACTTGTAATCTTAGAAATTAGGTTGAAGGAAAGATGAGAGAAAAGGTGTAGAGGAAGAGAGTAAGTTAGAAGATTACCTGAGAAGAATAAGAAGAGAAGAAGAGAAGATTTGAGAGAGAAGAACAGAAGAGGAGAAGGAAGAGATTAATTATCAAGAGAGAGGAAGAAGAAGAAGAAGCTCAGCACAAAGGTTTCTCTAGTTTTATTCACAATAGCATAATAATGAGAAAGGCGTAGGGTAACACCCTTATAAAATTCGAAATTGAGCATAATTACCAAAATACCCCTACTAATTTTTTTCAAAAAAAGACATTTCGCAAAAGCAAAAAAAAAAAAAAAAAAAAAAAAAAAAAAAAAAAATTTGCGCATGCTGACTCAGAACTCTGCATAAAATAAACTCAAATCTAAGATGCCTGATGGGCTCCGATGATGGCGCGATGAAGGCAGGCCGCAACAAACCAATAGTTCGATCACACCATCCTCACGATCCAACGGTCCAATCATCTCCTCTAGCAACTTACACATGTCACGAACATATGTGTAAGGTCTTCACCACGATCTAGGAACTTGAAGTCGATCTAGGCCCATCATGAAACCATATGGACATAGGCAAGGCTCATCTCCTACGCTGGTACACTCTAAAGGGCCTGATATCCTCATCATTTGGTGAAGTCCAGCAGTGCCAAGACGGGTGCAGTGGTCATCGCATGCTTTAACGCTTCAAAGGCCTTGGTAGATTCATGGTCCCATACAAAAGAATTCTTTTTCTTTTTTGGAAAGTAACTAATTTTATTAAAAAGCCACACAAAGGTAGAAAAGAATACAGAAGAAGGAAAAAGAAAAGCAGAATGACAACCCAAATAGGGCTATAATGATGGCAGTGTCTAGATCCTTGAACCTGGAAGCCCACTCCACCACACAATGCACCACCTTGCTAAAAATCCGATCTTTCGATTCCAATTTATTCTTGAAGCAACACAAGATTCTCTCCCCATATGGCCTACAAAGCTGTCATCCTTGCCAATTACAAATCAGCTATCTTTACTAATACCACCACCATGCCACGACGCCAAGGAGGGGAACGAATCTAACATCACCCAAGTGACATTGAGGGTGGCAAGGAAACTATCCCAAATCTTCTTCTCAAAAGGACAATGCAAGAACAAATGGTCCATCGACTCGGCATCTCTCAAGCATACAATACATACGTTTGGTAGCATCAAGCTCCTCTCATGGAGATTATCCATGGTTAATATCCTATACCTACCTTCCAACCAAACGAAGGATGCAACCTTCAGGGGATCTCCATACTTCCAAAACTGATAATTGTGCCCAGAATGGCAGGAGTGAGGAATCTATAAAATGACCTAATGGATAACCTCCCCGAACTATGACCAGTCCAAATCACTTATCTACATCAAGCTCTCCAAGAGAAGTAGATTTTAGCCTCACCAAAAGGCATAAAAACACCCCTAATTCCTTGTATGAGAGGCCTCTTCAGCAAGGAGGAGCCCATATGACCTTGTCTCCCCTCTTCTTGAAGCAAGCGGTGAAGCCCATATGACCTCGTCTCCCCTCTTCTCGAAGTAAGCGGTGATTGGAGTGTTTATGTCTGGGGCAAGGTCTACCTAGGAAGGGAAGGCCTCCTTAAGCAAATAGTCATTTAGCCATAAGTCCACCAAAATTAAATTCAAAAGCCGTCTCCAATCACTAATGAAATGCCTTGTTTTAATTTCGGTGCCATAGATAAAATAGTTTTCTACAAACCCGAGGCTTTATACCTTGAAGAATCTTTAATCCCCCAAACCCCTAGTTCGGTTTTGCATTTCCTAGCCGATACCTCCATCCAAAAACAAATTTCCTCCGAAGTGAGCAGCCACGGCCACTTACCTAAGAGGGCTTAGTTCATATGTTCTAGAACCCTCGGGCCCGCTCCCCCCTTCAGATAAAGGTTTGCACACCTCGTCCCATCTCAGGAGATGAAACTTTTTCCTTAGCTCTTTCCCCCTTCATAAGAAATTGCGTCTGAGTTTTTCAAGCTTGTCCAACACTGATTTTGGGCATTTATAAAGCGACATGAAGTATAAAGGCATGTTGGAAAACTTGCTCTAATCAAAGTCAAACGACCTCCCAAATATAAATGGTGGCTCTTGCAAGTAGAAAGTTTCCTTTCAATGCGTTTAATAATTGGGACCCATAGGTGCTTTGCTGGCTTGCCTATACATAAAGGCAACCCAAGATACGATAAGGCGAAGGACCCCACTCCGCAGCCAAATGAATCCATGAGTCTTTGGACATCATTAGCCGACGTATGAATGCCGAGCATTTCACGTTTCAAAGAGTTCACCTTCAGCCCAACACTGCTTCGAAGCAAGCATTTTTCTTTTTTTTTTTGCAAATTGTCTTCCATTTCTTCTTCCACTTCACAAAAGAGAATGGTGTCATCTGCAAGCTGGAGATGAGTGATTAGAGGCCCCAATTCATCAATTTTAAATCCCTAAATCAGGCCCACTTCTTGGCCTTTTATGAGCATATTACTAAGAGCCTCAGCAACAACCAGAAAGAGGAAGGGAGATAAGAGGGTCACCCTGGCAAAGGCCTCTCGATGCCTTAAAAAAAACCCTTTGGAGAGCCCTTAACAATAATCGAAAAAGAGGCCAATCTCACACGTTCTTGAATCCATGATCTCCATTTTTGATTGCGTCCAAAGCGACCCAACCATCATATAATCATGGAAGCTCCAACAACTTGATCGTAGGCCTTTTCAATGTCCAGCTTGTAAGCTACTCCTTTGCTTTCTTTATACTTGGAGTCAATGCATTCGTGAGCAAGTTGAGCACAGTCTAAAATCTAACGACTGGCTACAAATGCACTCTAATTTCCCTCTATGATTGTTGTTGTAACTTCTTGAAATCTAGAGGTGTGGATTTTCACTAGGATCTTATACAGGCTCCCTAAAAGACTTCTAGAGTCCTTTAAATTTTCAGCTCCTTTTTTAGAAATGAACACTATAAAGGAAGCCCCCGGCTCCCTTGAAAGTCTTCCCCTACCAAAAAATTCCTTAACGAAAGCAATCTCATCTTCCTTGACCTCATTCCAAAAAATCTGGAAGAAAGCCATTGGAAATCCGTCAGGCCCTAGGGCCTTATCCCTACCAAGGGAGTCAATTGCCGCCTTCACTTCTTCCTCTGTGACTGGCCTTTCAAGAGTCACACCTTGATCTTCAGAAATAGAAGGAAAGACCAGATTATCCATCAAGGGTCACTTCCCACCCCCACTTTTTACAAGCTGTCATAAAAATGAACAATAGAGCTGCATATTTGGCTTTTATCTGTCACCCTACTACCATTAACTACCAGGCTGCCTATGCGATTGTTCCTTGCCTTCACACTTGCCATATTGTGGAAGAACTTCGTGTTCTTATCCCCTTCTTGAAGCTAAAGGGTGTGGCTAAAGTGTGTGGGATCTTTGTCTCCACTTAATCTCCTCCTCCTTAATCCTTTTGGCATACTCCAGCGTAAGGACAGATCTTCTCTCCCTCTCTGCATTTGAGATCATGCTACCCTCCTCTTTGAGAATGAGATCTTGGATTTCAGCGAGGATAAAGCCGTTCTCCAATTCCTAGTTGTTGAGAACCTCTTTCTTCCAAACATTTAATTTTCCTTTCAACAACTTCAGCTTCTGACTTAGAATAAAGCCTGCAAAACCTTGAACTTGATGATCAGTCCTTCATTCCCTGACCGCCTTGTGAAAGCCTTTGCCCTCTAGCCAGGAAAAAGCTCGAAACGGAAGGGTCTCGGACCCCAGTTTTCTTTTGTTGCATTCAACAATATTGGTTTGTGGTCGGAAGTTGATTTGGGCAGGTCAAACTGTTTAGACAAGGGGCACTTCTCTACCCATTCCACCGAAACCAGAAACCTATCGATGTGAGACATATCCAGGTTCACTTGACCACTCAACCTAGTTAAACAAGCACCCTCCATCAGCAAGTCCACCATTTCGTCGCACTAGATCAAATTGGAAAACCCCCTCATGCTGGAAGTGATTATGTTGTGCCTCAGCCTTTCAAAAGAAAAACAAGTGACGTTGAAGTCCCCTTCATGCACCAGGGGTGCAGCCACCTAGCCTGAATAGAATCCAAATCATCCCATAGCTGAGATTTTCATGAAGCCTTGCAAGGACTGTAAACAGCCGTAAAGATCCAACCGAAACCCAAGGCCTTATCTCTAAGAAGAACAAAAACAGATTGAATTCCCTCTCCCATGAGTCATCCTCATCCCATCGGCTTTTGTTCTAAGCTACCACAATTCCTCACGTAGAACTAGACGCGTCCAACGCCACCCAATCTTTGTGTTTCTCTCCCTAGATCGAATTGAGCATCTTGGCATAGGACTGAAGTTTCGTTGCTTGTAAAGAGATCACCTGCACCTTGACCTTATGACACAATTCCTGGACATGTAGTCTCTTCTCTTTGCAACCTAGGCCCTGAACATTCCAAGAAAGGATGTTCATTGGGCAACCTTCTTTCTCTCTCTTCCCCTCCTCAGCATAGCGAGCCTGCAAGTCTGAGTAAAAAACGACGGAAGGACCCAGGTTGCGCAGCTCCCTCCAACCTCTAGGAGATCTCCTAGGTCTAACCGCCGCTCGCACCTGAAGACATTGCTTGCGCCTATCCACAACAAGCTGCATAAATGCCCTAACATTGTCATCTGTGTCCTTGGATGAGACTCATATCTTGCTCCCCACTCGTTCCAATGCATCTTTCATTCACTTCTTGTTTTGACAGGAGGGCATTTGATCTACAAAAAACTTCTCCAGGGGGGAATTCATTTACTTGGGTTGAGTTTCATCTAACTAACCCTTCCCGCACTTCCTAGGCGCTAGACAACAACTCCTTATCTGAGCATGAGAAATCTCTCTTAAATTGTGAAGGAGTGACCACTAGAAGCTCTTCATCATCAAGGATTACTTTGGGATCTTTAGAATTTACAATCGCACACCACGCTGGAGGAAGAAGATCTTGACCACAACGCTAGATCAATAGAGTGCTCCCTTCAACTTCCGAGATGGGCCGACCTACCTCCGAGACAGCTTATGATCGGGTGTTGGGATCTACTCCTTCCGAAACCCCATCTGTGTGAACCTCTTCGTCATAATTGTCGGATCCAAACTGTAGCTCCCTCGCTACAAAATGCTCCTTTGAAGATCCCATCCTCATAGAATAAAAAGGGGGGAAATGTCGCTCGAGACAAAAGCCTTAGGCGCACGAGCAGGAGAAATGGTCATCACAACACATGCTGGAGGAGAGCATTTTTCTAAAGCACGTGTGCCATCCTCAGGCTCTTCTCGCACGCGTGGTATGAACTCATCCACCAAAGGACCCTCGAGATCTAGCTTCGCATCGACCTTAGATCTAGACCCATAAAAATCTACATCGTTGGCCTTCGGATAAACATTGAAGCGTCACCCCTCTTCTTCACAAGCCTCAGAGATACTAGAGCCTCCAGCTTAGGACCGAACGAAGAGCAACCTGCCAAGTGTCCCCACCACGCCTTCAAGTTTTCATACCTCTCCCATGCGATGAGGCTCTCCTCACCAAGTGTCGAGCGAAGACGGCTTAGGTACCTCAATTGTGCCGACATTAAAAGAGCGATTATGCCCTTCCTTCCATGTGTCTGGCGCCATAATACGATTTTCAAAAGGAGAGGCTGATTTCCTCACCCACATACCATACTTAGGTGAAGAACAGTACACGTGTAGGGCGGAGAGTCCTCTCATCTCAGCCATTTGATGTTCCCTGGCGTTACCCACCCCCTCGCTCTGGAGCACCTGAACGATGCCGCTGTCTACGCCAATAGGCTTCTGCCATGTAGCTCTTCTCTCCTCCAGTGTCTCGAGGGAGAATCGGATCGGAGCTTCTTCTTCACTACTTTGTGAATCTCCTCGCTCTTCTTTCCGACTTCCTGTTCTTCCAAATCGCTCCCCAACAGTGATCCGGCCTCCCCGACTCCTCCATCGTAACTGGCATTGAAACCAGGCCCATCTTCGGGTGGATGATACCTAGTTGTTCCGCTTCTCTTTTGCTTCTGGTAAGGATTCGGGCAGCACTTACTTTGGCCCTTGATTCCATATCCGAATCAATGGCGACCACCTTGCCTAAGAAAGACCTCAATACCCAAAAAATCTCTGAAAACCAGAGCTCTAAATGGATACCCCACAGAAGAAACCAAGCCTTATGACCAAACATCGATGCTTCCTCCCACCTCCTACAACTTACCACCGGTCCACCCAGGTGGCTGAAAAGTCTATCGACTTCTACCCCCAGCCTTACAGTGATCCACACTGCCTTTGCCCTGATGGGCCTGAGCAAGAACTCACCATCATACAAACCACAAGCTCCCTTTACCCAACTCCGCACCTCTTATAGGGTCGTATCCTCCGTTTGCACCACAACCGACCACTAGAACAACTTCCCTACATCTTCTGCCACCTTAGGATTGACGCAGACTGTGGGCCCATCCGGAGCCTCTTCCTTCCATACCCATCACTTTTCGATCTGATCTTCTTGTTGCTCCTTCCTAGTTTCTGAAACCGAGTCCTTGGATTCAGCCATCACTACCATAAAAGAGCGGTGATCAATAGTAGCCCTTTTAGAATCAAAGCCCTCCAGCTCATCCGACCTTGCATCATCACTCTTCACCTTCTTTTCTGAATTTGTTGTGATACCCTTCTCCATGCGAAATGATCTTCTATTAATTGCCCTCGGCTTGTACTTCGCCCGTTGTACTGAAATCTAAAATCCACCATATCTTCTCCCATGGAGAGATTGAACTGCTCTATCTCCTCTTTCGATGCCATTCGAACTAACGCAAAGGCTCTAGGGGCTTGGGTCTTCCGATCGCGTGGAATGGTGACTTGACCTCTCCTACCTTACCAAAAACCCTAATGAAAGAGTACCTATCCCACTCTGGTGGGAAAGACTACATGAACAGGGTTAGGAGTTCCGACACAGGAGCCGCAACCTGACCGCCTTGTCCTCCATTCCCCTTCCTGCTACCTTCACCGAACCCCCCTCCTTCGCTCTGACAGTACCCCACCAATCTCTCCCCTTTCTTTCTCCTTTACTTGACTCTCCTGCTTCGAATCTTGGTTGTTGACCAAACTTAGATACTTCCAGGAGGAATATCTTCCCTTGGAGTCTTTGTCCACCTATCACCGGAACTCAACCGCTTGCACTCCTTTTGATCTTTCAATCTGAAATCGTCGCGAGCTCCATCTTTTTCTTTTCCAATCTTCTTCATCTACAAAAGAATTCTTGCGAAGAAGATTAGATAATAGGAGTGCTAAGCTTTCCATAGTCTTGAATAATTTTTTTATAATAGGCCAGGTGAGGTTGAGAAATCCCTGTAGCTCTTGTATGGTTTGCAGTATCGGCCATGTAGTCACACACCCAATCTTCTTTGGATCCGCAAGTACCCCTTCAAAAGAAATGATCTGGCCCAAATACTCGACTTCAAAGACTCCGAATATACATTTAGAAGGCTTAACAAATAGTTGATGTGCTTATAGAATTTGATAGGGTTGTTGATACATGCAGCAAGTGATCCTCTGAACTAGAGCTATAAATCAAAATATTATCAAATAAAACTAATATAAATTTTCGTAAGTATTCTCGAAAAATATTATTCGTTAAGATTTGGAATGTAGGAGTATTAGAAAGGCTAAATGGCATCACCAAGAACTCGCAATACCCATCATGTATTCAAAATGTTGTCTTGGGGATTTCTTCTTCATGCATCCGAACTTGATGGTAGCCAGATCATAGATCTAGCTTTGAAAAATATCTAGCTCCATGGAGTTCATCCAATAATTCATCAACAACCAAGATAGGGAATTTGTCCTTGATGGTGATTCCATTCAAGGCACAATAGTTAACAAACATTTGCCATGTGCCATCTTTATTCCGAACTAACAATACCGGTGATGAATTCAGCTTGAGCTTGACCGTATCACCCCCAAATCTAGCATATCTCAAACTGTCTTTTTAATTTCTTTTTCTTTTTTCTTTTTTCTTTTTTTTAAATAAGGGTATTGATAGGGACGAACATTGGTTGGCCGACTACTGGATTCTAAAGCAATACGATGATCATGAGACCACATTTGAGGTAAAATCCTTTTAGGTTCATGAAAGACACAGTCATAAGGTTTTAGTACCCGCCTGAGGTCGTCCGGAATCGCAGAAGAGACCTCATCATCATATAAGACAAATAATTGGATGCATATACCTAGATTTTGCTTCCCTATCAAATGTGATATGAGCCGATTAACCGCCTCTATTTTACTGTTGCGAGACCCATGTGATATATATTCTTGGTTGTTGTAGATGAAGTGCATTTGGAGCATGGCAAAATTCCAGCCAATTTTACCCAATGAGGCCAACCATTGCATGCATAAGACAATGTTAAACCCTCCCAATGAAAGGGTATAACAATCCACTGAGCAAAAGAAATCTTGTAAGGTGAGAGGTATGTTGGTGCATCAGCCCTTCAAACCTTACCACCATTGGCTATTGTAAGCTCGAAGAGTTCATCTTCGACAATATTGTGGTGGAGTGTTCTCAGACTCTCTGGGCTTGCGTGGGTGATGCCTTCTTCCATGGAAGCGCTGATGAGTCTATGGCATGGTGAATCTGGCAGGGTGATGTGTAAAAGCAAATGGAGGACCCTCTTTCTAGCTGTGATCTGGGCGATCTAGATGGAGAGAAACAATTGTTGCTTCCATAACTTCTCTGTTGCCATGGCCGGTGTTTTCTCTCGGGTTCTTGTTGTGTTTAGAGATTGGGCTCCTTGACTTGTTCTTCTAGGGGTTTCTACTGTCTGGGGGATTGCTGTACAGTAGCTGTTTCCTCTTTCCCTTTTCTTTTTCTTTTCTTTGGTTTGTCTTTTAGGGGAAGGTAGTATGTTTTTTGCTTCCTTTCTGTGTCTGTTAAAAAAAAAAAAAAAAAAAAAAAACCCATCTTAACTAATTCATTGTTTACATTCTATTGTTCCTAAAATTGCACTCCTTATGCTCTATTTAGTCCTGTTAATTTTACAGCCTTTAAATTCTAAAGCATCCCTACAGGTTCTGGCTTTGCATTTACCCCTCCTCTCGTCTCATCAATTAAAACCTTCTCATCTGCAAACAACATACGCCACGAAACCTCTTCCAGTAATGCCTAGTTCACTTGTCCATAACAAATGTATGGCAACTAGACAGTCCTACACCCTGAAAATCTTACTGATTTACCATCCAAGCAGTAGATATCAAATGACAGTTAAAAGGAAAAGGTTAATGGTCCAAATGTAACAGGTGGCATCCACTGGCACATTGTATGCATGTATGACAATCTGGACAATCTAAATCATGGGGCTTGTGGCAGATGACACAACCTGGAAAACCATACTACTCTCGGATGTTTCTAACTGTATGAGTGGTGGATATCAAATGGTCAGTTAAAAATAAAAGGGTCAGTTGTCAAAATTCATTTAGTAATGTTAAATGCTTAAGATCCCTTAATTGGTGTGATGTTCACAAGGGGTTGCATGGTTTGAAAGGTCGGGATTGCTACAAATTGTGTTGGGCCACCTGATTTCATAGGTGAACTATCACCAGCCTAGGTCGTAACATGTTACTTTTGTAGTTCTAGTAACCATGTGCATGAATTTCTTAAAATGTTACATGCATGAGATTCTTCACTTTCAAGTTTCAACTTGTTAGCTATTTACTTAGTACCCTCTTAAACCCTTCAAAATGTGATGATGCAGGACTGCCGCTGTCGACGTCTGAGGGATACTTGACCAAGACATTTTCGCATTTTGGGACAGTTAGCAGAGGTGAAAACTCTATTTTGATTATTTTTCCAAGATGATCAGTTGGTCCATGCCACTGATTGGATGGCTTTTGAGGATTTCAATTGTGCGCTTAGAAGTAAGACCAATGTTCAATATTTAGTGGTCAGAAGTCTTTTAATTGATGGCTAGGGCCTAGGATCATCTGACAAGTGCTATTTTTTGGTGCTTGGGCCATCAACTGCAGGGCCTAACATATGAAATGATCCAGATCTTGCATGTGTGCCTTGTGTACCAAGATGGAATGTTTGATAACTAATTCAGATATTAGCATTCATTCCTTTCCCATTTTAATAGCAATATAATGTTCAGAGTAGTTAGAACTCTTGTTTGCAGGTAATTCAAACAAATCAGTTGATGAATCAGAAACAGTTAACTAGAGTCTGATGGTTCACCATCATTTTAAATTTCGTGGTGATTCATCCCTCATATGCATGGCATCTTTTTACAGATACCCAGACCATCCAATCTGTGACCCAATTGTGGATGGAGCATAACCCAAAAGTCACACTTGACAAATGATAGCAACCATCTAATTTTCCCGTTGAATTTGGACCACTCACTATTTTATGTTGAACCATCCTTTGATGGCCACCGGTTGGAAAATCTACAACTGCTCCATTTGTTTGACTTTTAAGCTATGATCTATCAGTAATGTGCCCCACAGCTTTGATGGTCTGGATAGCCTATGACGTGCGCACACCTGACGAGTATGAGTCACTGCCATTTGAAAGGATGAACAACCACTGGAGTAAAAAAAAAAAAAAAATGCATGATGTCAATCTCTTAAATCTTACCTCACTGTCGCTAAGTCACAGTACCAAAATGACATTGGTTGAACAATCCTACTTCTTTGTTGAAGTAGGGCTATTGGATATATTTTTCATTTTTAGCCGTTCAATAAATGTCGACTTTTAGCTGTTCATTAAATGTCCATCAATCTGATGGTCAGATAAATCAAATAAGTTGGTTCATGATACGCCTATACTGGGAGCCATAAAGTATGCAAGTAAATTCTAAGTGCCTGTATATCATCCATCACACTCTGCCAGAGCATCAAAGTTTCTCTTTTTATTTATGTTGTTTCAAGCATTGCAAGCACATTCTTACAGTTCTAAGATGTTTGTCTTCCATTGCACCTTTTTCTCATATTTGATCTTTCATTCTTCTCTTGCAGTCAAGATTATAACAGAAAGGTTCTCCAAACAGTCTTTAGGATTTGCATATGTTTGGTTTACTTGCGAAGAAGACGCAGAGTTGGCTGTGAAGGAGATGGATGGAAAGGTCTGCATTTGCTAGCTTTGTGGTTTTTTTTTTTTTTTTTTTTTTTTTTTTTTTTTTTTTTTTCCGGTTTTTGGATGCACAGTGGAATTGATTTGTAATGAATCAATAGAATGAAGATGAAATAACCTAAAAGTGGGTGTTACATGTAAATTCATAATGAAAACCAAGCCCTTGATCACAATTCCATGTGTTTCAAGTTTGGGCATGTTGGAATTGGAGGAAACGTTGTTGTGGGACTGAAATCTCAATCATCGTAATGGTTATTTCCCAAGGCACTGCCAACAGGAGTCCATTTTCAGGGGTCTTGTTTGGATAGCAAGTGGAAATCTCATATTCCTCTCATAATGGCCACCTTGTATCTTGTGCATGAGAATCCAAATTTTTGAAAGGGCTAATGATTGCTTGGTGGATCCACCAATCAAATTATGGAAAGGGCTAATGATTGCTTGGTGGAATCCACCAATTTCTTTTCTATTGAGACAAAATAAAAGGTCAGATCAATGGACATCAATGGAAAACCTTTTCCACTTCCCTGGATTTTCATAGCTCCTTGTATCCTTGAAACGATGTTAACTCCTTTTTTTTTTTTTTTTTCTGACTCGGGATGCATTTGTTTAGTTTGTTGATGGCAGGTTCATTGGCGTTACAATTGCAAAGCCTGAATCTCCTTCAAGTCAAGTAAGGGCCACACCCTACAAATTTTAAGTAGGAAAGTGTGATTTCTATGATTCGGCTCCTTCAATCTTCCTAAAGTGAAGTTTATCCTTCATAGAAATAGATTGATTATTATACTGGCTGGTGAGCTTCTAATACTCAATTGTTAAAACCAGTATTCATTGTTATATTTTGTTTGCATTGGGTTTTTGTATCCCTTGATTCCATGCACCCCTACAAATTCATACAAAGGTGACAAAAGATGTGCATAGAAAATGTTTGGGGTGAGGCAAAAATGCATAGATTCTGTTAGGAAAAGAAAATGGTTTTCCATTGTTTGGACATTCTACGTTGCTTGGATGGCTAAGGAAATGGTGAGATTGAAAATAGTTGCTTGGATGGCTAAGGAAATGGTGAGATTGAATCATTTTGAAGGAACACGAGATTTTCACTATCCAAATAAGATGTCCCAAAATTGAATCCATGGGAGTCCATGTTTGGATAGTGGTAATGGAATCCATAGGAATCCATCATTTGATGATCATTAGACTTTTCCTTTCTTACCCACAGTCCAGACAGGCTATATTCCTTCATGATATCTGTCTATAATGGTGATGAAACCTCATTTGCCGACTTGTCTGACAAGCAAGTTCTGTTGGACAATTGTTACTTTGGGTGGAGTCTCTTGACTGATAGTGTAAAAAAATCAGTCTTGAATATGGTTGGCTTTAGATGAGATGCTAACATGGTGGCTCTGGTGACCCTCAAGATTATTGGATTGCTCAAATTTACATTTTTGGTTATTAGTTTGAGCAAGATCAATATGGATGTGATTTGTGAAGAACCTAACCAATATGCCAAAAGTCTGAGGACTAATGGAACATGTCAAGTTAGGCTCATTAAACTGTTGGGATGGTAACATTCTAACACGCTCTGCGGTCGACGTCTGCAATGGCCCATTCTATGGTGGCACTTACTCTGGCATCTTTTCCAAGTAGCCATTTCCATGCTTTGGAGGCTTTCAGTTCTGATCCAGTTTGCCCTTTCCACAAGTTACCCCTTCCGTGGCTTGAACACAGGGTGTTGGCTTTGATACCAATGGAAATTCTATCATTGGATTCCTAAAATTCTAATTAATAGTTCTGAGTGACTTGAGCCATTCGACTTTTAAAACTACATAACTGCAAATGGATTAAAGGAAAAAGTTGTCGGTGAATCTGTAACCTTGTAAAGATAAGGTTATAGTGTGACAATGTCCCAGATTGTAACCAGATAAGGTTATAGTGTGACAATGTCCCAGATTGTACACAACACTACAGTTAGCAACAGTAAAACTATGGGATCAACACGATTTATTAGAAATCCACATTGTTTGGCTACGGTCAGATGTAAGAAATTATGGGTGGCACCTGAATTAGCCAGTATTATCATGCCTAAGTTTGAAGAATTGCATTTTGTCAGAGTTTTGAGTGCCAATAAGGGCGTTTAAAGAAATTTCATTATGGGAGCATCTTGGTTCTCCATGTCAGGCTTGG
Organism: Liriodendron chinense; assembly: GCA_003013855.2. NCBI lineage: Eukaryota > Viridiplantae > Streptophyta > Magnoliopsida > Magnoliales > Magnoliaceae > Liriodendron > Liriodendron chinense. The sequence goes on from PVNU02002470.1 coordinate 776,242, forward strand.
ATTCCGAACTGTCATTAGCCTCTACTAGCAATATTTGAAGACGTTTGCAATGATGCCCTATCGGAATTGCTCATCCTAGTTGAAACACAATCTCATCTCCTTCATTCTTGTTATTCAGCCAAGGCTTAATCGGAGGACACCAGGGATATATTAAGTGGCCTAGAAGCTAATTGGAGTGTTGGAAGAGGGAGCTTGGATGATGACACAGGTGGAGTGTGATTAGTGGATGGTGGAGGAGGTAGAGGTGAAAAGGAATGCAAGTTTGTGACTGGATTGGTGATCATCGATTAACTGAAGCAACGATCCCAGCAATAGTCTCTTTTACTGATGAGGCTATTAGCCAAGCGATTAATGCCCTCCGGTAACTAGGCCTTGCCTCATTGGTAGGTCTGGCCCTATAAGGCCAACAATCAAAACAATTGCCTCATGATCGTTGGTCCACCAAGCCCAAGCCTTAGTAGGGCTGAGAAGGCCTTGGCCTTACAGGGCCAACCCGTTAGGAAAAAGGCCAAATGATCAATGGTTTGAAATAGTCCAATTGAAGAATTGTTTTGGGTATTTTCATCTACGATAAGTCCCAACATATAAACAGTTTGGATCGATGAAACACGACCAGGTCTAATGAGTTCTACATGTATGGTGAATGGGAATAGTTCAAATGAGTCTTTAAACCATTCATTCTCGTCGTATAATAGTGGCCTACTTGATGATTTGAGTCGGCCAATTGACTGGGCTAAGCCATTATTCATTGGCCCAAGCCTGGCCTGACATTGAGCGTCAACTCAGGCTTGGCCGTCGGGTGAAGTTTAGGGTCGCAAAGCCAGCCAGGCAGCACAGCTCCCAATGCTCATTCACCTGCAGACAGTGAATGTTCTTTGCTATATCCAAGAAATTATTGCATTAGTGGTAGGAAGATCTTATTTAGAAGAAAAAATGGTACCATTGGTTCCCAAACTATTTCCTACAAGTAGAAAAATTATGCAATAAACAAAATTGAAGGGAGGAGACTAAAGGTTGCTTATCCTTGATGAAGAATGGCACCGTTATCTCCAACTAGATTTTCATGATACAGCTAAAAGAATACAATTCATGTTAGTGGGTGTTACCCTGACCATGTAGGGCCCATCTTGATTAGTTTGTTGTATATCCACACGGTCTATCTGTTTTTCCAGCTCATTTTAAGGATGTCTTCCCAAAAATTAAGCAGATCTAAATCTCAGCTGGACCACACCACTGGAAACAGTAGTGAATGACCATTAAAAACTTTTTTGTGGGCCATAAAAGCTTTGGACCAAGCTGATCTTTGTATGTTCTCTTCATCCATGTCTTCTTGACCTTATCAACAAGTTGGATGTCAAATAAACATTACCGTAGGCCCTAGGAAGTTTTTGATGGTGGGCATTCAATCACCATTTGTTTTATTTCTGAACTCCCTCAAATCTTCACTTTTTCTTCCCTTTTTATTTGTAGTTAGGTAATATATACCACCCAAGGGAGTTTTACAATCTCATTGTAAAAGAGGGTTGCATTTGGTTGGCAGCTGGTGTGAAACTCTAGCCACAACTTTTATCATGAATCATAGCATCTCATGCTCACGATATGGTGATAAATTGGCACTAAGAGTGTCCCATATACAATATGTTGTACTGAGATGACGCAGAGAGGGTGTGGTAAGGTTTAGCACCATCTCTCCTACCAGATAAATATCTTAATGTCCACAAGCCTCCGGGAATCCTCAACCGAACTTCCTTGAATTCACAAGGGAGAGATGATAAAACAGGAAATACTTCCTGAAAAATTCGTAATAATTGATTAAATGCCAAATAATGTGATCACAATGCTTTAAATAATAATAAAACCTAGAAAAAAAGTATTAGAGTCCATCTCAAACTAAAACACTTAGAAAACCTGACTTACTATAAATAGTAAACTTGCTATTTATAAACGTCGCTGCATTCGTATTAGAACTCTTGGTTTTTTGCCAAAAATAGAAAGTTTTCAATTTGGCTCAACCACGTGGTTCTACACACTTTTCTAAGTTCTTTTCATGTTGGGCACAAATTTCAAAACCTAATTGATCAAAAGATGTGTTCAAAACAAAAATTACTATTTATAGTAAAATCAAAATAAAACTAGGCTAATGACAGTCGATCAGGTCGAATCTCACAATTTTGGCGTAGGCAACCTGGCCTAGCAAGGTTGGTTGGCATTACTAGCTTGAGTTACCCTAAAATCATATATTATATGTCTAGAAACTCATTCTGGATTGCGAGATACAACAATTTTACGATTCTCATGGTTCGGATCACTTCTGACCCTAACCGGTCTTCTTTTGGTCCATCTGAACCATGAAATAGCCAACGACCCGCTCTACATCATGAGATAAATGGGCAAGGATTGCAATGATACTAAGTTTGTCATGCCCCAAAAATGGAGTCAAGGCTCCACTGTGCTCTTAGAATGTGACTTCGGAAAATTTTGGGATTTCTTTTTTTCGTCCAAATGTTGGTATTGTTTTCCTTAGCTATGATATCGAACTAAATAAATAGTTCTTCAAAATTTTATTCCACTAAGTAACATTTACAAATATAACGAATACACGAGTTTCAATTTACATAGATACACTGCAGGAATTGAAAGAATGAAACATCACAATGCACTTGATTATATAATTCATGCTGTGCTACTCTGATTGCTGCATGCCAATTGCAATAATAATTAAGCAAGGTTTCCAGCATCATTTTGAACAAGTGCAAATAAAGAATAAGTTTAGGAGAATAGAATTTTCTTGCCTCATTGGAACACATGAACACAGACACTGTAACAGAAACATGGGCAAACGGGGCAAAAAATAGAGAGAGTGATGGATTCATCTTCACATAGTGATAGTTAGAATCATTCGTACCGTTAAGTTTCTTCGGTAACCCTTGCAATAGTAGCATCTAAGAAATTGGACAGTTGTGATCATCGGACCAATGCAGTATGTGGGCCCCAACGGTACCCATGAATCATGATGGTGATCTATGACAGGATGGAGGCAAAAATGAACTCATATACACCAAAAAAGATAAAATACAAAAGCTTTCCCACATTGTCATTCATCTTAGTAGTAATCACGTGTAATAGTCCTGTAAATAAATACATCTCCTAAAACCAACATCTACAGCCACAAAGAATACAATGAATATCTATATCATACAAGAGAAACCATCTCAGCCGTCGGATCGCATCTTACATCCGCTGATCTTCACCCCTGGCGTACGTTAGCAAAATTGGCTTCTTTTCCCATTTACATACACTTACCTGTTCTCAGTTTCCCGCCACCTCCCAACGGCCACAGCAATTCAAAAAAAAAAAAAAAAAAATAATGCTGAGCTAGTCTCTGGATCACTCTCCACCAATGCATTTTTGTACATGCCTTTCAATCTCCTGCGCACATGGCATTCAGGAGCACGTGACACAGCATCAGATCAACGAAATACTGATGCCCGACGATGCCGTCCCGCCACTTCAACTTTGCCGGGCCCCGCCCATAGTGCACGCCATCGTTGCAACGGTTGTCATAGTGCCATGGGAACGTCATGTCGAAGTTGTCGATCACACCTGACAGCAATCCTCTGTCCTTCAGCTTCTCCAACAGAACCAAATTGAAGGCATCTATCTTGTTCGGATTGAACGCCAGATCCCTCGCGTACCCTCCGGTCGCCACCGTCGTTCTGTAAAAGAGTTTTGTCCGGTTCTCCGGAATTGCGCCCAACACCTCGTCCCAGTACTTTCGCTGCATACTCTGCCCCGACAGAAAATGCCCTTATGCTCTTCCAATGGACCCCATCGTGCAATCCCGAATTAAAGATCATCGTGTCAGGAACAGTCTTCCCAGAGAAGTACCCTTTCAGCAGCTCCCGATACCCTTCGTTCTGAAGAGAATTCAGACCTTCGTAATTCATCGTGTCATTCCAATGCCCATTGAAGATGCTTGTTATCCGGACGGATTGGGAAGGGTCATTCGGGTTTGTGTAGTTTGCATCGGACCGTCTCGGGACTGCTGGTACCTCAGGGGTGGCCGAGCACAAAATTGAGGAGGTTCCTTAACGTGTCGACATGGTTGGAATCGCCCCAGAAGAAAATCCAGCGGTTCTTTAAGCACTTCCATGCGGAATCTGTTGTGAAGATTCGGAAACCGCAATGCGCAGAATAAACCCAGCCATTGCTCTCTAGCAAGCCCAAGGAGCCGTCACACCACGGGCTCTGGCATGGGTAATTGGCCTTTAAACAGCGGTACCGACCGTCATCATCAATCTTGCATTTGTCATTCTTGCCATGCCGGGTCCACCTGCCTGACCATATATCCTGCTCGAAGTCCGATCGCCGGCAAGTCTTTATTTCGGGTAATTTAGCTGAGGTTCTGATGAACTTGATTGGGATTTTCCGGAGTTCTCTCCGGAATGCAAACCGCTCTGGTGAGAATTTTAGTCCCTCAAAGCTTCGGAAGAGGAGGTAGATGGTGAGATCGTAGTCACCAGCGAAATCAGGGTGGATTTGGAGGGAGACGGAGTACGACCCGTTGCCCATGTCCTTTACTGGTGGGCGAGATTTCCATGAGTCACCGGAGAGATCAGTCTCAAAGTAGTCCCCACCAGAGCAACGTTGTATACCCGCCCCATCGTAGGCTGAGAAGATAAATTCGTGGATTTCTCCGGTCGGTAATTCAATGTAATTCCGGCCGTCAAAGGCTGGGATTTTTATGTTCACTGATCGATTGTCGAGGCAGGGCTCGCCACCTGGTCTTAGCCACTGGGAGAGAAGATTGGATGTGAAGTTGGGCTCTAGTTTGAGGGAAATCCAGCTTAACAGCGTCGGGGTGTGTATTGAATTCCCGTCGGCCGTGTGGGTGTTGTGGGTCAGATTTTGAGGGGGTGATGGGATGGTGCTATTGGCAATGTGGGTCAGATTTTGAGGGGGTGATGCGGTGGTGGTATTGGCAATGTGGGTCAGATTTTGTGGGGATGGTGAGGTGGTGGGGGCAGAGCTGGTGTTGGATCTGTACGTTACGTTGTGAGGGAGCATTGGCGATACTGACATTGTGGTGGGCCGCAGGCCGAGATAATCTTGGTGGTTTCGCCATGATCTGACGGTGCAGCTGTCAATGCCCCAGATGATGACCACAGCTATGAAGAGGGCCGCAGTTAGACTGGGAAGGCCTTTAAATAGAAATGAATTTGAACGGAAAATGTGTGCAATTGAGATTGGGAGAGGCGATTTCTCTGGCATCCTCTGAAATCAGTGAAAAAGGAAGAATACAGTTAGATGCTTGAAGTTCATTCCATTCTCTTTGACACAAATGCTAGCCATGGCCAAGCTGCTCACCCCTTTTCCTTTCATCTATAGGGTCGAACCATAGATTTGCTACATGGAAAAATTCTCACTGTCCAACAAGGATCTCTGATCTAATGGTCTTTGAGGTTTTTGCCCTGTCCAACATATGGATGGGCCTTCTAGATGAATGGTCTCGGCACGCAGATCCAATTACAAATCCATATCAATCCAGACCATCCAAATCGTGGGCCATACTGTGGGTAGAACATGACCAAGAATAGCACTGATCAGCAACCCCAAAGCACACAAATGTAGCCATCAAAAAACACTTAATAAGCAGTCAGCAATCCAATTTCAACTGAAGAAATCAGACAAGACCACTAGATCAAAGTGATTCTTGGCCATTGATCCGTCCATTATACAGACCATGAGTTGGACAGTTTGGATTGACATACATGTAAACCTCATATATATAGTAGATTAGTTGCCACCATAGTTGGAAATTGTGACAAACAGCACTCAAGCCCATGCTTCTCCTGCATAATCTAATTTTATTGAGAAAAAAAATTGATACTCTGGCAGATTGTGACGGCTGACTATGCAGGGTGCTTAGAACTGTACACATGCCATAGAAATACCTTGTGCTAAACTGTCCAAATAGGAATCATTCAGAAGTTGGACCCACTTGATTTACTAACCATCCAATTAATGTCTATCAAATTTATGGCTAAAAGCAATAAAGCCAAGGAGAGTTATTTCAAACTCCAGCTGGTACTTGATACACAGGCTCTCAAATTGTACACATGGCATAAATTAACTCAAATGAAACTGACCAAATTGTGGAATTCATTGTCCCAAGTCAAAAGTTCCAAAATCAGAATCATTGAACAAGCTTTGCTTAATTCACACGCATGTACAAGTCAGCTAATGCACATGCCACTATATATACTAATGCGGCTGACGGGTAATCAAGTCGGTCCACCAATCAGGTGGGCCACAATTAACTGAACAAGTATGGAGTTCAGAAAGATTAGCCTGGATTTTTCTAACCCGTCAACTTATTTTTAATATCATGTCACACCTATTGAATGGACCAACTTCGTCTTCAGGCAGTAAATTCTACATGGTAAGGCCCACCTAATGGATGGCTTGGATATTGCACCTATCCACCTTATGTGATGGTGCATGCTTGCACATGTGTGTGGGCTTAGCAAACGTCTCATTGAGCAATCCTCAGGTTTGATTCATGGACACTTATTTGTTGAAATAAGACCATTGAATATTTTTCATTTCTAACCATCCAATAATTGCCCATCAATCTAATAGTGAGATAGCTGAATTTATGGAGCATGATACATCTACACTGGACCATAATTTGGACAGTTTAATTTGAATTATGCATATTCCAAGTATAAGATTTCTGTTGTGGAGAAGGAAAGATTATATTTCTATATTTTGGGCTCTATATTTGTGGGCGGTGCTAATATGGAATGTGTTAGCTAATATGGAATGCGTTAGCTAATATGGGATATGCTAACTAACATGGGATGTGCTATATTTGGTTTTTTTTCTTGGCCTAGAAGCTTCTTGTATCTTTATATTGAGCTGCTCTCATTACGAGGAACCATGAATAAGAAAACTCTCCTCTCTCGTGGAGTAGGCCGCATCTAAGCCGAACCACGTAAATCCTATTTGTTTTGTGTGTGAGTTTATGTTCATTTGATTCATTATGGTATCAAAGAGGGGTTTTTTATCCAATTGTTTTTTAGGAAGAAGGCAAGGGTCTGCCTCTCCATCTTTCACTGGAATGTCGTTGGAGCGCACCTTATCTTCCAGAGGGCGTATCTTCGCACTCGTAATATGTTCACAGAATCGGCTCGTCAAGACGCAAGGTAACTTCCTTTCAGACCATTTTTGACCTCGTTTCAAGGTTAAAAGTCTTTGTAAAGGTACCTAATCTGTTTTCTAGTGGTTCGGTGCTTGTTTATCAATTTTGCTTCTACGATCATTTCTGTAAGTTCCCTCCACAATTTTTCCTTAATGGCTGACTCTGATAGTAATAGCAACCCGAGCATGAAGCTCTCATCAGTTCTCTTGAATGGTTTAAAATATGTTCCCTAGTCCTGAACAATCTCTTTGTCGTTCGGTGGAAAGTCGGAATTAGGGCACATCAATGGAACAAAAAGGGCACCTAAGATGGATGACCCCAAGTTCGAAGAATGATAGTCTCATGACCACCTGGTTATGTCTTGGCTCCTTAACTCTAAAGGTTGCTGAGACATTCACTTTTTTGGATCAGCTAAGGATCTTTGGGAATCTGTTAGGGATTTATATGGCCACCAAAATAATGTTGCTCGAATCGTCTAGTTGAAACAAGAGATCAATGAATGCAAACAGGGAGATAGTTCCTTTACTAAGAACTTGGGCAAGATGAAATGATCTCAAAATACTACAGCAAAGGGCAGAGCAAGACAAGGTATTTCAGTTATTGGCTATTTAAAGCCTGAGTTTGAGAATCTTCGAAGCCAGATTTTGATGGGCTTTGATACCACTTTGACACAAGACGACTAACCACTCGCTCTAAAAGCTCAAACTGATAGAGTGTGGCGAATCAATCCCTTTATCTCATAGCCCAGGCTCCAGCTTGACACAGGCCAGGCCCTTGACCGAACCCTCCTTCGTGTGCCCCACTTCACATGGGTTTGCATCACACCAGGGTGTTCCATAACGGTAACGGTGGCCATAACGGCCACCACCGTTACCGTTACGATACGGGCCGTAACGGCCGTTACAGACCCCGTATCGGCCAATATGACCATTTTTATTTTTTGAAAAATACTATTACAGGACCGTTACGGTCCAATATAGGGCTGATACAGGGCCGTATCGGTCCGATACGGGGCCGTTATGGCCGTTTTGACCCTATAACGCGTAATGGTCATGACCATTTCCGTTACGTATCGGCCGATACGTAACCGTTTTGGGATACCTTGCATCACACTAGCCACCCACCTCACACAGGCCGCCCACCCCGAGTGTGTCTCCACTTCACACAAGCTACCCCACTCGAGCCCGGTATGAAAATGCCCCTACATTAATCACCCCTGGTGAGGAGTCTCGAACAAGAGATCTCTCGCTTTGATACCAATTTGACGCAGGATGACTAACCACTTGCTCTAAAAGCTCAAACTGATAGAGCATGGAGAATCAATCCCTTTATCTCATAGCCCAGGCTCTTGCTTCACACAAGCCAGGACCTCGGCCGAATCCTCCTTCGTGGGCCCCACTTCACATGGGTTCGAATCACACTAGCCACCCACTTAATGCGGGTGAGGCCCACCTCACACGAGCCACCCGCCTCACACGGGCCGCCCACCCCAAGTGTGTGCCCGCTTCACACAAACTACCCCACTCGAGCCCAGTATTAATATTAATGCAGCGGCATTTTCACACCGAGCTCGAGTGGGGTGGCCTGAGTGATAAGGGGGCACATTCAAGGTGGGTGGCCCGTGTGATGTGGGTGGCTCATGTGATGCGAGCCTCACCTGTGTAAGGTGGGTGGCTAGTGTGATGCGAACCCATGTGATGTAGGGCCCACGAAGGAGGGTTCAGCCAAAGGCCTGGCCTGTGTGAAGAAGGAGCCTGGGCTATGAGATAAAGGGATTGATTCTCTACGCTCTATCAACTTGAGCTTTTAGAGCAAGTGGTTAGTCGTCCTGCATCAAAGGAGCGTGGCGAATTAATTCCTTTGTCTCATAGCCCAAGCTGGGTTAGGTCCTCGGCCAAACCCTTCTTCGTGGGCCCCAAGTCCATGGGTACACATCACACAAGCCACCCGAGTCCACAGGTGGGGCCCGAGTCCACGAGCCACCCGCATGAGTAGGGCTTGAGTCCATGAGCCACCGACCTCACACGGGTCGCCTATAGGAAGTGAAAATGTAGTATGTTTATAATGTATTTTGTTAGTGAGTGTGCACTTTTCATTGTGCGCCTCAAGAGTATGTAATGGATCTCTTTTCTTATAATACAAAAGAGTGTGTTAGGGGTTTGAACCTAACACACAATAGTCTCTCTTTCCCAAGACTCTTCCTCTCTTCTTCTCTCTTCTCTATACCCTAATCATCTTTTCATCTTCTACTTCGCATCAGAGACTCAAATTAGGACATTCCGAATCAGACAAGTTGAGAGGCGACATGTCAGCTTGCTGACGTCAGCAGCCGTACGACTAACATCAGCCTTGTATGGTCACATGGACCTCGTTTGAGTTGAAAATTTAGGGGTTTGACAGATCTTTATTTTAGAGAATTTATCATGGTTTTTTAGAGCTTATTTGATGGTGTTTTGGTCGGAATAGGGAGATTCGGAAGTTGGGCCCAAAATCATATTTTCTTCGATTTTTTTCCAAATCGGTAAGTTTTCTCCTGTTTCTCTCCTCAAGATGGACCAAAACCCTTTTCCTAAGATAGCCGTGGAGGAGTTCTTAGCTGGTATTGAGATTTGAGTAGGTTCTAACCCCAAATAGAGGTGCGACTATCTCGTTTTTGGGCTATTTGCCTTAAATCTGAGTATTTTGGGTATTATTTTTCGAAGATTTCTGGTTGATTGGGGTTTGTCTCTCATTCCCTTGAAGGATTGAGTGAGAGAGAGTTGTTTGAATCGGGTTCTCTCACTTGGAGTATTCTTGGTGATTTTTTTGTGAGTTTTTTAGAGCATGTCTAAGTTATTTCTGAGAAAGGAAGGGATTTTGGGGTGTCATGGTGCCAAACAGAGTGTTGGTTATGCTGTTTTTTGCGTCTTTAGGCGCCTGGCTGCACACTGTACTACTCTGTGTCTGTGCTAGTTGCTGGTCGGCATGTGTGAGGTGGTATTTGGACTAAGTTAGTGTCGGTTGTGGCTTCAATTGTTGAATAGCTTCCTCTTTCCTGCTACTGAACCCTTGGATTCCTATCTGGAACTGCTTTTCTCTAAGCCGGTGATTGTCTCTTACTGTTCTGCAACGACCTCAGAGCCGATGACAATAGTGAAACCGCCCGCAGGTGATTCCGCTGTCTTATCTCGTAAGGCCTAAGGCCTATGACACCTTAATGCGACTATATGTACATGAAGTTCCTGCCTCTTCCAGAGCCTCCATAGCCCAGTCAGGTACTGCACTTCATGTAGCATCTCCTTCTTCCTCTTGGGTCATTGACTCAAGAGCCTCATCCCACATGACCGGTAAGACACATCTATTTGACTCTTATTTTCCCTCTGCTCAGTCACTTTCAGTTACACTTGCTGGTGGAAACCAAAGCTCTGTATCTAGATCAGGTCTCATCACCATCTCTCCCACTATGCACTTATCCTTAGTCTTATATGTTCCTAGCTTTCCCTTAAATCTATCATCCGTAAGCTCTCTTACAAAATCTTTGAATTGCTCAGTGACTTTCTTTCTGTCTTATTGTGTGTTTTAGGACCTTCAGACGAAGCAGACTATAGGTGGGGGCCATGAATGTGGAGGAGTTTATTTTCTTGATGATGCGCCTTTTATAGCTTCTAGTGCTTTGTCCTTCGATAAGGAGTCTGTGTCCTGATGGCATTGCCATTTAGGGCATCCATCATTGTGTAGGCTCAAACTTTTGTTCCCCTCTATCTCTGTATCAAAACCTTTAGCATGTGAAACTTGTGAGTTCTCCAAGCATCACCGAACTGTATTCCCTCCTAGTGTATTTGAGAGAAAATCTATTCCTTTCAAGTTGGTTCACTCGGATGTTTGGAGACCTGCTCTCGTTACCTCTCTTTGGATATCGATACTTTGTTACGTTTATTGATGATTGCACAAGGATGAATTGGGTTTATATTCTAAATTCCAAGAATGAAGTTTTTGATATGTTCAAACTTTTTTACAAAGAAGTGACTAACCAATTTCAATGTCCCATCAAAGTTTTGCATTCTGATAATAGGGTTGAATATATGTCGAATGCCTTTTTGTCTTTTTTGTAGGAGCATGGTATCTTATCCTGTACATCATGCCCTTGAACCCCTCAATAAAATGGGGTAGTCGAGCAAAAGAATTGTCATCTCCTTGAAGTCACTCGGTCTGTCCTTCTTGGTTCTGTCCTTCTTGGTATGAAATCTTCCAAAACATTTTTGGGGTGATGCCTTACTGTTGTCTTCTTGATTAATCGTGTTCCATCTCGAGTTTTATTTCACAGGTCTTCATTTGAACTTCTATACCCACGGGACAAACCTTTTCCCTTACCCCCTAAAGTATTTGGGTGCACATGTTTTGTTCAGCTCTTGGATGGGAGTAATGACAAGTTGAGTCCTTGGGCCATCAAGTGTGTTTTCTTAGGTTATTCCAAGTCTCAGAAAGTGTATAAGCATTATGATCTTTTGACCTGTAAGAGGTTTGTGTCCGCGGATGTCACATTTTTTGAAGAAATTACATACTCTTCTGCTGAAGGGCGATCAGTGCATCATCTGCCTCCTAGTCAGGGGGAGCTTTAACACTCTAATTTAGACTCCACTCCTCTTCCAGTTGTGCATATTGACGACGATGGGGTTCTTCCCTCGCATGTTCCGAAACCTATATTTGTGTATCATCAACGAGCTAAACCTTTTACGGATCATCAACCTACCACTTTGTCTGCTCCTCCAGTCCTCCTGGTGGTTCAGGTATAATCTCTTCATCTCATCTTCATGGTGATCTTCCAATTGCTTTATGTAAACCATCTCGCTCATGCACAAAGCATCACATTAGTAATTTTATTTTCTACCATCATCTTTCACCTTCCCTCCAGTCTTTTGCAGCTCCCATATCTTCCTCTACCATCTGCGTAATCTCATGGATGCCTTGCGTAGCCCTGACTGGACCAAGGCTATGATGGAAGAGATGCAAGCGCTTGAAAAGCACAAAACTTGGGAGTTGGTTCCCTTACCTGAGGGCAAAATAACTTTTGGATGCAGATGGGTATATACCACTAAGTTTCGCCCTAATGGTTCTGTTGAACGATATAAGACATATCTTGTTGCAAAGGGCTTTACTCAGACATATGGTGTGGAATTCTTTAAGACATTCTCTCTAGTAGCCAAGCTTAACTCTGTTTGTGTGCTTATCTCTATATCAGTGAATCTGTCATGGCCCTTATTCTAGCTCGATGTGAAGAATTCCTTCTTACATAGTGATCTTAATGAAGAGGTCCTATATGGACCAACCACCCAGTTTTTCCATGCCTCATGGTCCTCACGATTCTCCTCTTGTATGTCACCTACAAAAGTCTATTTATGGTCTCAAACAATCTCCTCATGCCTGGTTCGATAAGTTCAATTGTGCTCTTCTGTACTTTGGATTTAGTCGCAGCCAGGCCGATCACTCCCTATTTATTTGTCGTCGACCCACAAGAGCTATGGTGTTAATTGTCTACGTGGATGATATTGTTCTGTCTGGAGATGACACTACAGGAATGGTGGCTGTTAAATCTTTTCTCAAAACACGCTTCGAGATCAAAGACCTATAGACCCTTTGGTACTTCTTGGGGATTGAAGTTGCTTGATCGAAATCGGGAGTTGTGCTCTCTCAAAGAAAATATGCTCTTGATTTGCTTTCAGAGACTGGAATGCTAGGTTGCAAACCTGCATGAACGCCTATGGATACTACTATGAAACTTGTCCCTGATGATGGTGTCCCTCTCTCTAATCCTAGGATGTATTGTCGATTGGTTGGTCGGCTTATTTATCTTACTATTACCTGTCCAGATCTATCTTATGCTGTGGGGGTTGTTAGTCAGCTCATGCATACCCCTCGTACCACGCATTTGACAGTCGTGTATCGAATTCTTTGGTATCTCAAGTCTGCTCCTGGGAAAGGTCTACTTTTCAGCAACATGGTCATCTTTATCTTTCGAGTTACTCTGATGCTGACTGTGCTGATATTTTACATGATCGACGGTCCATTTCTGGGTACTGTACGTTTGTTGGTGACAATCTTGTCACTTAGAAGAGCAAGAAGCAATCAGTTGTTGCTTGATTGTCTGCCGAAGCTGAGTATAGGGCGATGGCCCATGCCACATGTGAACTTGTTTGGCTTCGAACACTCTTGTAGGAACTTGGCTACCATCCTTCCAGCCTCATTCTTTTGCATTGTGATAATCAAGTCGCTATCCACATTGCCAGCAATCCAGTCTTTCATGAGCACACGAAACACATTGAAATTGATTGTCACTTTATTCGGGAGAAGGTAGCTAACAAGGAGATTGTTACTCCCTTTGTTCTCTCTAGAGAACAACTCATTGATGTCCTCACCAAGTCTCTTACTCGTGATCTCTTATCCGTATTACTAGCAAGTTGGGCATAATTAACATCTATGCTCCAACTTGAGGGGGATTATAGGAAGTGAAAATTTTGTTTATAATGTATTTTGTTAGTGAATGTGCTCTTTTCATTGTGCTCCTCAGGAGTATGTAGTAGATTTCTTTTCTTATAATACAAAAGAGTGTGTTAGGGGTTTGAACCTAACACACAATAGTCTCTCTTTCCCAAGACTCTTCCTCTCTTCTCCTATCTTCTCTATATACCCTAATCATCTTTTCATCTTCTACTCCGCCCACCCCAAGTGTGTCCCCGCCTTCACAAGCTACCCCACTCGAGCTTGGTGTGACAATGCTCCCGCATTAATCTAAGCAATAGTGATTTCTAGCTATGGCTTATCATCAATCACACTGCAGCGTACCAAAGTTTCCATAGTGAGTGGTTCGAATTTGAAGGAATTAGAAAAATTCTGATGATTGATATTATCATCTTTGGTGTAATTTTTTCGATCATGATTGAATTACAGGGTTGAAGTCTTGGACAATTTGGATTACAGTATAACCATGCCATGTGTATGATTAAAGAGTAATTGCCATATTTTAAAAGACGAAAAACTACCGTAAGAGCCTAGCCCAAGATCTTGCATGACACGACCCTTTATTTGGTCCTAAACACTCTATATACTGTAGGAGTTCTGGCATGTGCAATGCAAGTGGAGAGAGTACGGGAAAGAGAAAAGGGGAGAAAAGAGATCGAGGTTGCGGTTGTAAGAGAAAGAGAAGGGTCTAGTGTGTGTGATTTGACTCTTCTTTCTTTCTCATTTTGTTAGTGATCGGATTGTTTGTATGATTGGTCCCACCGCAGGCAAGACCGTGCCCCAAATATCTGGAAGCTGATTGCGTCCGACCCTTGACCAGATCTATGTGGGGCCCACCAGGATGTATCTATTTATCCATGTTGTCCATTCCTCTTCTCAAATCATGTTAAGGTATTGGTATAGAATGAGGACCCCCTAATATCGGACGAGGATCATCCACCTTCCTATCTCATATGGATCAAGGAAAAAGTGACAGAATTCGGCATATTTCGATGATCGACCAGCCGAATGTCGGTCGCCCGAATATTGTCCAGATCGTAAGTTTGGTTGCTAGCAGTTTGGAGCTGTTTCGGTCGCCCAAACTCACAGGCCAGTCGACCGACGGAGAATGCGACCTTGCAAGATTTTTCATGATTTAGTTTCCTATTTTGTTTAGGACTTCGATAATGCATTTTAGGGTTTTGTTTAGGTTATATAAGCTCGTTTATGCTTGTTGTAATTGATTCAACCTCATTATTATTGAATACAAAACCGACGTTTTCTTCTCCTCTCATGGATTCAAGAAATCGCCCGTGGATTCGGGTTTAACTCGTGGATTCGAGGTAGTTATCTCTGAGGAAGATAGTGATCCAAGTATGGGGCCAAAAATGAGGCAGATCCAATGCTCAAGTGGACCACACCAAATAATAAGCTTGGGTTGCATTAAATGCACAAAGCAGTAAATGTAAAAGTTATCTCTGGTATGGTCCACTAGAGAGTTGGATCTACCTAACTTTTGGGCCCATACTTGAACATGATCTACAAAAAGGGATGGACGGAGTGGATAAACAGATACATCACAGTGGGCCCCCACACAGATCTGGGTGGACCTTGCTAGGTTTGAGTGGGGTTTGGACGTAATCGACTTCCCAAATATCTACCGCGTGTGTTGGAAGATTGTAGCCATCCAATATTTTTCCTTCTTTCAGTTGAATGTGGAAACCTCACATGTATCTTGTGTGGCTGGATTCGAGACCAACATGTCTTTGGCACACCTAGTGGGACAGGTGTGGAATTGTTGATTGAATTTTACAACGATATGAATAACATTAATTACCGCATGATGATGATACTTACGAATTCCAAGACAAAAGCTGCATTTGAAATACGAAAAGGTATTTCAAAAGAATGAAATGACAAAGACGTCGTTTAAGAATTTAATGAATGAGTACGACATGTGGTCGTTCCATTAATGTTTGGTAAGGCGACACCACATTTCTCGCCATCCTTTGCCAAATGACAAGAAACATGAGGGGGCAGTGTTCGTACCAAAATCTGGCAGAACCGGATCAATGGTGCAGATTAGGCCTACAGGGCATATTTGATATCTTTAGGGCATACGCTAGATATTCGAAGGGCAAATCACATCTTCAAGGAACTTCGATGTTTAAGCAATCTCCGAATAAGGACGAGTAACCGTCAGGGCCACGTCAGTACTGGAGCACATTATGGGCGTTCGACGAAGACAAAATCATGATCGAGAAAAGGTAACTGTTATTTCTCAGTTGGTTACACATGAAGGCGCCACGTGGACAAACAGTTATTATCACACCTCTCCAGGGAAGGCTATAAATAGCAAAGACAGATACGAAGAGAGGATCCACAATCAAACCCAAATCAACTATCAATCAATCAACTCAATGTTGCTTATCTATGTTAGTTGGTCTCTAGGAGTAGTCTAGTCTAGTCAGTCCCTGCAATCACGTTGGATCAACTCTTAACTATAGTCGATGGCTATCATTCCCTTTCATCTGTGCTGTGTGCCGGATCTGAACGAAGACCATAGCTCCAAGAACCGTATGCATATGCTCACATGCTGGCCGACCGTAGCTGCATTTCTTGACATTGCCTTTACCTCGCTCATTAGCACATTGCTCTACAAAGTACCCTGCCGCTCTCAGCCAGGTCGGTGATCCTGTTGTAGTGGTAATTTACTCTCGTTTTCGTATCCATTTCCCATCCTTTTCCGTTTAACTATACAATTGATGCACCTTCGAAAGTCCTTGATTCCCAAGGCAAAAAAGAGCTCATTGGAGGAAAAGCCCGAACCTCCGTTAATCGCCTAACAACACGCACGATGGTTGACTGAATAGATGGACGGTCAAACCATGATCGGGAACTACTCTATCTCCTGGTCAGGGGTCGGTGGTCACAGTTTGAATCTGACCCTTGACCCTTTTCCTTTTACATGCAGCTTGTATAACCAAGAGCCAAAAGCAATGTGAGGCCCACAATGATGTCAATCCACTTAAATGAGGTAGATCTAAATCTCAAGTGAGTCACACCATGGGAAACTTTCTGGTGCCCACTGTGATATTTATGTGCCATAAATCTCAAGTGAGTCACACAATGGGAAACTTTCTGGTGCCCACTGTGATATTTATATGCCATACATCCTGTTCATAAAGCGTGATCCAAACTTTTGTAGGTACCAAGAAGGTTTCAATGGTGGGAGTAAAATCCCCATTACTTCTTATGGTGTGGCCTACTTAAGTGTTGAATTTGCCTTATTCTTTGAACTCATGTCTTGACATAATCTAACGCAATGGATGGACAGAGTGGATAGAACACAGACATCATTATAAGCCCACAGAGCTTATGATTACACAGGCTCCATGTAACATGGGTGGTAGTAAATTCCTTGTAGGAAATTTGGGTACATGTCATCCTATTTAAATTGTGCAAGTGAACCCAAGTTATGTGATCCAAACCACTAAGCCTAACCCAATAGTGGATTTCTCATGCCCAAAAATATTATTAATGAGATATTCCTAGTCATTCCACTTCATTGATGATGTTGTCATCACTAATTGCGGTTGGCTATGTGAAAAAGATGTGACCTGAGAGTGGATGGTTACGGAATGCAATATGGAAATGGTACGGACGTGCCAGAATCAATTGGGTTCGATTCAAACCATGACCATTGACACATAGCATGGAGATAGAAGGGTGCCCGGTCATGGTCTGACCAGTTTGTCTATTCAGCCAATTGTCAGTGCGAGCTATTAGGCAATTGACAAAGGTTGGGGCTCTTCCTCCAATGAGCTCTTTTTTACCTTAGGAATCAAAGACTTTCGAAGGTACAACAATTGTATGGTCAAACGAAAAAAGATGGGAAATGTATGCAGAAATGAGAGTAAATTACCACGACAATGGAATTACCGACCTGGCTGAGAGCAATAGGATGCTTCATAAAGCAGCATACTGATGAGCGATGTAAAGGCAATGCCGAGAATTACACCTACGGTCGGCCTAGTGTGTGAGCATGTAAGCGGACAATTCCTAAAGCTACGGTCTTTCTTTTGATTTAGCATGCAGGCGTAGATGGAAGAGAAATATAGCTATTGGCTACAGCTAAGAGTCGGTCCGGCATGATTGCAGGGACACATTAAACTAGACTGCTCCTAGAGACTAAGCTAACACAAATAAGAAGCGTTGAACTAGATGATTGATAGTTGATTTGGGTTTGATCGTATATCTTCTCTTCATATCTCTCTACTATTTATAGTCTTCCCTAGAGAGGTGTGAGAATAACCGTTTATCCACGTGGTGCCTCTGTGTGTAACCAATTAGGAAAGAGCGGCTACCTTTTATCAATCGTGGTTTTGTCTTTGTTAAACGCTCAGAACATGCTCCAGTGCTGATGTGGCCTTCACAGTTACTCATCATTATCTGGAGATATCTTAAATATCAAAGCTCATCGAATATGTGATTTGTCCTTTGTATATTTACGTATTGCCCTATAGATATCAAATATGCCATGTGGCCCAATCTACGCCATTGATCTAGTTCTGTCAAATTTTGGTATTAACATAAGGATAATTCCAATCAGCACTTTCCAACCCCTTTCCTTAAGGGCTTGCTTGGATTAGTGGAAAGCGTGGGAAAGGAAAAATTGTTTCATAAGAAACCTCATTACCAGGAAATTGTGCAAAAGAAAACTTTTTCTTTTCCATTTTTTGCTTTTAAATAAGATTTTCCTAGAAATTTCGAGGCATGTTTCTAATTTTATTGTTTGTTTAAAAAAAACCTAGTAATTATTGACATATGCTAGGTATTAAGACATGGTACATAGAATGCCTAAAAATAGCCTATGGTACTTAAGGGTGCGTTAGCTTAATCGTATCATACATGACACATGAGGGGTGCTTGAAGTTGTATGATGACAAATGTGACACATTACATTAGCACATTTGACACATGTGGACACTTAAAAGGTAGATGGTGCCACATGAGCATATAAGCACATTAACACATGTGGACACTTGAAGGTAGATGATGCCACATGTGCACCTAAGCACATTGACACATGCGACATGTTGTCACGTGTAGAGGGATGGAAGATGGACAAGGCACATGTGACCCATGTGGGCACTTTTGCCCAAGCGAAAGATGGGCTGAACAATAAAGTTGTTGATTTTCCAACTAAAAATTAGAAAGTGAGAAATCGTGTTTCTCACCAATTCCTATAAAAATGTCTTCATGAGTTATAGAAAGTTGGTTTCACAAGAAATCGTGTTTTCTTTCTATAAATTTCAACAAGCTCTACCATTGAACCCCAAAAATGAAGCATATCCAAAGATCAAGTAGACCACACTACAGGAAACAGTGTGAATTGAATGTCTACCATTGAAAATTTCTTGGGGGCCACGGAAGTTTTGGATCAAGCTTATATTTTTGTTTTCCCTTCATCTACGCATATGTGATCTTATGAACAGATTGGATGACAAACAAACATCAATTTAGACCCTAGGAATGTTTCAACGGTGGAAATCAGTATTCCCACCGTTTCCTGTTGTATGGTCCACTTGAAATTTGGATCTGCTTCGATTTTGGGCTCAACCACTTAAATGAGCTGGAAAAACGTATGGACGGCGTGGATAAACCACATACATTCACGGTGGGCCCAATCGAGTTTACTCAGTACCATAACCCTTCTCTTGAGAAAATATGTCAGAGGACAAGACTGGTACGTCGGTTCTCTACTTGATGGTGGTGACTCATCCTCCAAACATGTGTGGAACTGATGCACGGGGTAGGTGGGGAATGATCATAGTGGGGCCCCCTTTCTGACAGACGGCACGAAATTCGTACACGTAAGCAGCGACAGTTTACATCACCCGTTGATCTCACGGCCTCACATAACGGACATGTTTTAATTACACGTGATTTTCCACCTGTCCGGATGCGCGCGAGGGTATAAAATTCAATCGCGCGTCTACTTTTGGTTTTTCGTAAGACGCGCGTCTAAAGATATCAATTTCCTGTTCCGCCAAGACACCGCTGATAGTTTACCACCATTTAATGGCTGTGGTGTCTCATCCGCGTTACAGCTCGTGTAAATGCGCGTCAATCCAGGCCGTCCGAATATGAGGGCCTTAAGTAGTCGGATCACAGGCCTGTCAAAGAGACGGCTCGCACAGTCCAATTCAATCGGAGAAATAGATGGTCGAAATCATTCGATCGGCATGAATTTCGCCCTATGCTCCGTCTAAAATTGGGCCCGCCATTCGGATGTCGGGAAGTGCGGACATTTATGGTGGATGAGACACCACAGTTTAAGAAAGAGAAGCACTAGAACCCTCCGCGCCATGAGAGAACTGAGGCATGATTGGCATCATACATGCCAATTGGTCACAGATGTGGGAGATCCCGGCCGTCCATCAGGAGGCATGCCGAACCTGCCTTGCCGATTCCAAGCCAGTTCGCTCATCAGCATCATCAGCATCAGAAACTAGACGGCCAGTAAACAAATCCAACGGCCATAATTCAACCACACCCATGGTTCACGTGGCATTTCATGGCATGAATCACGTGACATCTGTTACGGATCTCACACGATTATGCCAGTTCGCACGTGTCCCGATCCGGTTCTTCATTCCATTTCTCGGCCGGAAAACAGAAATAAGAAGTAAAATTGCAGAAAAAAGAGAATTCTGGAAACTCACTGCTGCAGAAAACGAACGAAATCCGCTAAGCTAGAAATTCTTCCGAAAAACGAGCTGTAGCTGCCGAGAACCAACGGTCATCTGCTTCTCTTCCGTGAAATCTCGACCGTCTATTCTTCTTCTCTGGAAAAATGAAAAATATCGACGAACGAGAGAAAAAGGATTTTCTTCATCCCGCCTCGTCTCCCTTCCGAGGCGGAAATATTCCTAAAACGCCAAAAAAGGAAATGCTTCTTTTCAATAGCTGGTCAGAGAGAGAGAGATAGAGAGAGAGCTTTTTACAGAAGTAGAGAAAAGAAGAGATGAAAAACGATTTTGTAGAAGACCCGGAATTTCTAATGGAGGAAAGACGAGGGTCTCTCTTTCTTTGCCTTTCCTTTCTTAATGTTTGAATTGCCGAAAATATCCTCAGCTGAATAGGAAATGACAGCTGTGGCCCCGAAAGGGTCGTGGACTAGAATCGTCTACGATAGCGGATTAGGTGAGACGCTTACCGTGGGGCCCACCTTGATGAATTTATTATGTATCCACGCCGTCCATCTGTTTTTTTCAGATTATTTTATGATATTAACCAAAAAATGAAACAGATAAAATTATCAGGTGGACCATACCATAGGAAAAAAGTGTTGATTGAACATCCTACCATTAAAAACTTCTTAGGAAAAACTTTAATGTTTCCATAGTGTTTATTTACCATCCAATCTGTTGACAAGGTCAGGGAAAAGACAAATATCAACTTGATCCAAAACTTTTGTGGCCCATTAATGGTCAATCAACACTTTTTCCTATGGTATGGTCCCCCTGATGATTTGATCTGTTTCATTTTTCTGGTATTGTCATAAAATTATGTGGAAAAAGGGATGGACGGTGTGGATGTATAATACATGCATCAAGGTGGGCCCCACGGTAACCCCATGGTAGGCCGGGTTCTCACCTAATTCGCTCTCATCGTCGCCAACAACTGCATTAATGATCTAAGCTATGTGGGACCCACCATCCTTAAATGTAAATACACACCGTCCATAAGGGGATAACCGATATCTTAACTGTACATACAAATATCATTCTTATAGAAAAACTAGTATGGACCACAACGATGCGAACAAAGTAAAATTTCTCTTAAAATCTCTATTTTCACGCTGTGTGGGCCCACAAGTAAACCTATGGTTGGAATCACATCCTCGTTGTTCCCTGTGGTGTGGTTCATCTGAGTTGTGAATCTGGATGATTTTTTGGCCCATTACCTAGAATCGAGCATAGAATCTGATAGACGGAGTGGATGTTGTACATATGACATGGGCCCACAAAGCTTGGGTGTTTTTACAGCACTCCGTAAAACTTATGTTGTTGACTATTCCGGTACCGCGGGAAGAATGGAATTCAGTTGAATAAGGGCGTGTTGGGCATGCAGGCTTGCAATTTGCAACCATATCCATTAACCCCGAAGTAGCCGTTGGATTGGGATCATGATCAAATGATCAGAACCGTTTATCGATGGACCTCACCGTTGATGGTATACCCAAGGATTTTTTTGATTTTTTTTTTTTAATCACCGTCCTAAGGCATATCATATAAGATAACCTGGATGACTGCATATCAATCGGATGAACCGTAGGAAGATTCTTGGTACTAAAACTCAAACCCTTAGAAAACCTAGCTTATTATTCATATAAGTCTTTCATTTCTATTAGAACTTATGATTTTTAGCTAAAAATAAAAAGTTTTCAAATATGATCCTAAGCATTATTCTAAGTCATTTCATGTTGTACACTACTCTTAAAATCCTGCATGTCAAAATATATAATTAAAACAAAACTCATTATAATAGTAAAATTGAAATAAAAGTAAGCTAGTGATTGACAATCGGGTTGAATCTTGCAATTCTAGCCTAGGAAACCGGTGTAGCATAGTTGTTTGGCTTAAGCAAGTTGAGCTACCCAAAATTATATATTATATGTCCATAAACTTATTCTGAATTGCAGTAAACTATGGTCCACTTGAGCATTGGATCTGCTTCATTCTTAGTCTCACGTTTCAAAAATGTTCTTAAAAAAGTGATGGACAGTGTACACATATGCTCCGAGTTACAATGGTCTAATAATTTGGAAACATACACCTCATGATCCACCGTAGCCACCGCACTTAGCAGAACTGGTGTGACATGATGCGACTTAATGGCTGGAGTGCACGCTGTCAAAGATGAGCCAAGTTGAGAGGGATTAGGTACTTCCCAGGCCTGTCCCGAGCTCAGGACAGGCCCCACGTGGCACATTGTGAGGAGACCTGCCATGTCAGCAAGCATGTCACGCCTCCCCCTCCCCCGGACGTGGATTGCGTCCGAGCACTGCTTGGACCTTAAAGCGTCCGATCAGATCAGCTTGGGGGTCCACCATAATGTATCTGTTTATCCATGCTGTCCATAAATTTTAGAAGATCATGACAGGACATGGGCCAAAGAACGACTAAGATCCAATGCAAGTAATGAACGGAACAAGGTGACATCATCACCACGGTAGTTCGTTATCAAGTTCCGTTCAATATTTAGTGTGGCTCGATTGAGCGTTGGATCTTAGTCATTTTTATGTTCATATATTAAAATGATTATGAAAAATGAGTGGACGGCGTGGATAAACGGATACATCATGGTGGGCCTCCACATTGATTTGGTCGGACGCTAAAAGGTCTGAATAGTGGTCGGACGCAATCCGCGTCCCCTCCCCCGCCCCCGGGCGCGGATTTCCCGTGAAAGCGTTGGCAGAAAGTTCCTGCGGGAACCAAGGTGGGGCCCACACTTATTTTTTGATAAATCCAATTTTTTGATAAATCCACCCCTGTCCATCTGTTTTGGGAGCTCATTTTATGACATGAAAACAGGATCCAAGACTCAAGTGGGCCTCAATAAAGGAAAAGGTTGGTAGTAATTTAAGTAAATTACTACCGTTGAAATATCCCTGGGTCCACGGGGATGTTCATATGACATTCATACCGTTCATAACGTCACTTCTACTGGGATGAACTGGAAACACAAATATTATCCTGATTCGAAACCCCTATGGCTCTACAAATATTTCAACTGTGGACGTTCAATCCTCACATTTTCGGCCCACTTGAGTCTTTGATCCGGTTCAATTTTATTTTCATGTCCTAAAATGAGCTCCCAAAACGGATGGACGAGGTGGATTTATCAATAAAACATCACTTTGGACCCACCGTAGTTCCCAGTGCAGGAACTTCCTGCGCAAGCACGGATTTCGTGCTAAAAGCCTTGCGCGCTGGAACCAAGGTGGGGCTACAGTGATATGTTTTGATAAATCCACCCCATTCATCCGTTTTGACTCAAATGGGCCTCACTAAAGGAAAAGGTGGTAGGTAAATTAGTACCGTTGAAACCTCCCTGGATCCACAATGATGTTTATATGACATCCATACCGTTCATAACGTCACTAATACTGGGATGAACTGGAAACACAAATACTATCCTGATTCGAAACTCCTGTGGCTCCACAAATATTTCAACTGTGGACGTTCAATCCTCACGTTTTCAGCTCACTTGAGTCTTGGATCCGATTCATTTTTGTTCTCATGTCCTAAAATGAGCTCCCAAAACGGATGGACAGGGTGGATTTATCAAAAATATCACTGTAGGCCCACCTTAGTTCCTTAGTTCCCGGTGCAGGAACTTTCTGCGCAATGCTTTCGCAGGAAATCCGCGCTCCCTCCCCGAATGCCTATAGGCCATGTACTTAGCTTATCCTGAGCTCGGGACAGGCACAGGCAGTACCTAATCTACTCCCGGCCAAGTTCATATTACGTGGAAAAGTCCGGGCCATATCTGACCGGATACGAGTCCCCACCGATCAAATCTCACTGGGCCACCACACGGCCTGCTGACGGTGGTGACCACACTACCTAATCTACATTCTAAATCGTCTGGTACGAACGGCAGTACCTGCTGCTGACCGAGAGCCACGTGGCAGAAGACGTTGGAGGCCCATCCAATCCATCAGGACCTCTGCCTCTTCGCCACCCGCTATCCCAAAAACAGCTGGATGCAAAACTCAGGTAGGCCACATCATAAGTTGTAGTTGGGATGATGACCCATCACAATAATTATATCCCATCCAATAGATGATCCTAACCATTGCATAGTTGGCCATCAAATGGACGGCAAAACCAAAATTGATCAGCAATCCAAATCCAAAAGGCAACATCAACGGTTGAGATCATCCAATCAACTGACCCTACACTCATTAGGTCTGAATTGACATGCAGGCACAGAAAGAAACATAGATAATCTGAAAAAATGTGATGGTTGATACGCAGATAAATGGAATTGCACAATCCGAACTGTGGTCCCAATTTTAGATGGATCATAATTCATAAGGCAATTGAAAAGTATTGAATGGACGGTTGAGATGAAAAATACTCGATTGTCCAAATTTAGTCAACAATGGTTCATTAATCAAGGGTTAGAATTTTATTAGCTAATGTAATCATGGGATGTATCAACGTCAATGTCTATCAGAGTATCAAATTAACTCGCTCACATGCAAATTCACTTTCTCAAATTCAGACAAGTTCGTTTTGCCTGTCCCGGCTCAGATCATGTTCTGTCAATGCCACTTGGGCCCACATGCTGAGAATTAAAATGATCATAACCGTCCATGTCTCGGAATCTGTTCTATAAAGGACACCCTAAGAAATACATGCTGAATAGATGATATCTACCATCACAAACTATAGATGTATTTTAGAACAAGGAATATGAGCATTTCAACGGCCATCACTAAACTTTAAAAATCAAAAGATAGAACCATCGGAAAGGCATAATTACAAGAAATTTTATTTATCTATGATATTCATGGAATATGGACAATTCAAGTACTGGACAATCTGGGCATGTGGGTCCCAGTGGGTGGCGGCATATTCTGGATCCTGCGTCGCGACAGAGGAAAAACGAACTAAATTTCTCTGTATATTATTACAGGCACAGCCCCAAACCCTGGCATGGGATTCTCCAGGGGTATTTTCGTCAGTGAATGGGCATTTCTGTAATTTAACCTAACTTCTGTGTCATCTCGGACAACGCAAAATGATGTCTACGTGTCAAAACCTCATTGAAAATAGGAATGTAGATTTGGCTGACGGCAATAATAACGAACGATCGGAGTCGGTGTGAATGAGATCGCTGTCGGTGATCGAGTTTCTGACAAATTATCATTTTGCCCTGATTTTCCATTTAATTACGAAAGTGACCCCTTTGAGAGGACCGTTTGAAATCTTGACTTTGGACAGAAGGAGAGAACGTTCATATTACAACGTTATGTATGAAAAAGTACAGGTACAACTCTTTTTTTTTCTCGCAGACGTGTCAGTTTTCGAGAACATCCGAACCATGAAAATATGAATCGGAACATAAATATAGTCTGGAAGATAAATTGGACCAATTCACATTAGTCATGTGTATAATCGTCGTATTTCCATTGATTCAACGGTTCAGATCGCGTGATGAGTTGAGCATTCTAGGTTTTTTTCCTTTGGTTGATCTTTACGGTGACTCCTTCCCTTTTGTACGGTTTAGATATTCTATAAGTTGGCATGCTGGCACTGAAGAAAGTGTTGTATGTGATCTCACATACAATGCGTTGTGTGTGAACATTTATAGACAAAAATAGGCGTGTAAAGTAGCATACTGGGGCCCACTGGTGTCGTAATATGATAGAGGGAACCTTTATCTTGATGGGTTCGTCTGCGGTGATCCAATGAAATTGGTCTGGCTTTCATCAACATCGTTGCATGTGAACTATGGGTTGTATGCTGTGGACCGTTGATCAGTTGGTTATGATATTACATCAGTTTAAGCATTGGACGCGAATTGAGTGGGGCCCACCGTGATGTACGTGTTTTATTCACACAGTACATTCATTTTACCATATCATTTTACATGCATGTTAGCTAAAAAAAAATAGGCGGATACAAGGCTCAAGTGAACCATACTACTCGAAGGAACCTTGATAATGACGTCAACCGTTGAAACCTTCCTAAGGCCTAACCTGATGTTTATTTAACCTATTCATATGGTCACGTAAGTATGCATGAAGGAAAAACACAAATATCAGCCTCATCCAAAACTTCTATGCATACTTCTATGACCTTCAGGCAGTTTTCAACTTCTATGACCTTCAGGCTGTTTTCAACTGCTGGCATTTAATCTCTATTGTATGGTCCACTTGATCCTTAGCCTTAGGTCACCTCATTTTTTAGCTTATGTCCTGTAAGGATGGAATAAAATAGATGGACAACATGGATAAAACCCATACATGATCGTGGCCCCTTGAGCCCCTTCCTATGCAGAGCAATTGAAATGGCGGAGTAGTTATTCTACATCATTGTAATTAGTAATTCATGGCAATGTAGGGTCATCACAAAATACTATATTATTTATTTCTTATATAAAATAGGTGAGAGATTTAATTAAAATTCTTACATACTAACTTGGGGTCCTTACTCATGCCTTAGTAGACTCATAAGAGTTTTAACAAGAGGTCATAGGTTCTAAATACCCATTGTAGTATAAAAAAGCCACTTGGCGTGAGTGTGTGGGGGGGGTCTGAGTGCATGTGTTAAAAAAAGAGATGTTAAGATTTAAAAAAATACAAGATATTAACAAATACTCATCTTAACATAGGAGCAAAATTGTTAACATACTATGGTGTAGGAAGCGTCCACATATCTCATATTAGGGATTCTGTGTGATACAATATGTGTGAAGGCAAGTTTTTTGGGCTTCTTACAAGTGTTATCTCTATCTTGTTGTGCTTTTTATTTTGAATGCTCCCGTTCACAAAGATGTGTATACGCTCAACTAAGATGCTAATAATTAATCTTTTTTCCTGTTTTGATTTTCTTTTGGCATTTGTTAGGGTAAGGGTCATGGGGTAGAATGGTCGTGCGATGCTGCTGAATGTGTATTAGGGTTGGATAATTTGACTGGAGTCACCACTAGCTTAAATATATTTCAGAGTCTATGGTTAGTTAGAAATTGTGAAATCATTTGTGAATTGGGGAATAACAAGATTTTCTCGATCCACGTAACTTCAATGGTTGATTTGCACCATAGATTCTAGGTAAAGACCTTGATTATGAAAAAAGAAGGATTTAGGCACCTTTTTTCTCTCCTGTGCAATACACAGTCTCTATTTCATAGAATTTTATGACTTTTCGAAGGATTCAGATGACTTCACTTTTATTATATTACGCTATACCAGATAGAGTATCAAAACCCTAGGTAGGCAAAGTAAAGAAAATTAAAAGTAGTGGAGAAGTAAAGATGTGCAGTGTATAGACATTGTAGATGTTCTTAAAATGTGCGGAGTAGAATATGGTCTGATTTCGAGATGTGAGAAAGAAAATGAAAAATCACATCTTTTTTTTTTATATATATATAAAAAGATGGTCGGATGTGCCCCTTTCCAACTCCAGAAGCTTCTTTTGATAAGAGTGTTGATTTTTGGTTGCACCGAGTAATAATGCACTTGGTACCTTGGAGTTGCTAAGGGGCTAGAACAAGCTTATAAGGTGGATTGTACGTGCAATGGCTACGACGTGGCTTAACCCGAGCTTCAACTGGCTCTCCGTCCCTCCAATGGCTCTGGCCCCTGTCATCTCTTCACCTTTGTGCCCCTCTCATCCACTTGAGTCTTGGATTCCATTCTTTTTTTTATTAGTCGCAACGCTTAAAATGATCTTACAGAACAGTTGGACGTAATAAGTTTCTCGCAAACATCATGGTGGCCCCACCCTCCTGCGCTGCGATAGGCTTTCGCAGGCAATCTGCGTCCGATCCCATATACTTATTCCGAGTGGTACATGCCATGTACCAGAAATTAATGTAGTAACTCATCAAGTGGGCCACACGTGTACGTTGAATTTGGGCCGTTGTTCTTTCCAACCCACCCATTTGTCTCATATAAGTTTGACCTACCCAATTTGACGATCAACATCACTCCATATCATATTCACACCGAACCCCATCATATGAGAGCGCGGGTTTGGTGAGGCAGGGCCGCAGGGGTAATAGCTTAGCGGGTGAGGCCCTGACCGTAGTCCCACCTTGATGTATTTTTTATATCCACACCGTCCATCCATTATGCCATATCATTTTAGGAAATGGTCCCAAAAATGAGGCAGACCCAAATCTCAGGTGGGCCACACCACAAGAAAACAGTGGTGATTGAACGCAGGTCATTAAAAACTTCCTAAGGCCCACTATAAGGTTTATTTGTCGTCCAATCCGTTGATAAGGTAATACAGACCTGGATGAAGGACAAAACACAAATAGCTGCTTGATCTAAAACTTTTGTGGCCCCAAGAAGTTTTTAATGGTGAGAATTCAATCCCTACTGTGTTGTCAACCTGAGGTTTGGATCTGCCTTATTTTTGGGTCTATGCCCTAAAATGATCTGCCAAAACGGATGTACGGCGTGGATATCAACACACACGTTGAGGTGGGCCCCACTGTCAGGGCCTCAACCACTAATGTGTTAGTTACCTCTGCCTCATCATATGCATGGCCCTAATCTCAAATGTGGGCCCTTCGCGTGGATCTTATACACGTGTGCTCCCTCTCAAGGGGCCCTCATTGAAACACAACCTTATTTGAATTTGTTACTCAGCGCTCTGGATCCGTACACGTGGCAGACATGTCTGAGATCCGGACGTTTTTCTATTGGGTTTACCAGGGTCACATCCAGAAAATGGTGGGATGATCCTAGCCGATGGGAGTGCTTTTTTTTTCATTGAACGTGGGCCTGTGATTGAAATTCCGTTTGTTCATCGGACTACAGGTCCACCAATCGATGGATAGGATGATCCAACCGTTGTGATTTTTAAGAAACTCTCCTACTCATGATGGGATCCAAAGATGAATGGTACAGATCATGTATGTGCATGCCAGATGTACTCCCGTGGAGTGCTTGACAGCTGGGGACTCAACCAGTCATGAGTAAGAAAAAGGGACGCTGATTGTGCAGTGAGGAACTCACTCTGTGGGGCCCACTCTGATTTATGTGTTTTATCCACGCCGTCCATCCGTTTTTAAATCTTATTTTATGGCAAGAGACTAAATTTGAAGCATATAAAAATTTCAAGTGGACCACACCACAGGAAACAGTGGAATTGAACGCCTACCTTTGAACTTGTTGAGGGCCACAGATGTTTTGGATCAAGATGATGTTTGTGTTTTCTGTTCATCCATGTATGTGTGACCTTATGAACAGGTTGGATGACAAATGAACATCACTGTAGTCCCTAAGAAGGTTTCAACGGTGGACATCATTATCCCCACTGTTTTCTGTGGTGTGGTCAACTTGATGTTTGGATATGCTTCAATTTTATTATCATGCACTAAAATAAGCTTTAAAAGCGGATGGACGGCGTGGATAATGACAAATACATCAAAGTGGCCCCATAGAGTTTATAACGTGGTGACAATCAGCGTCCAAGAAAAAGGAGCTTTGTTGGACTTTGATTGGCTCCTTTTTCCACCTGGCGATTGACTAGACCAATCAAAGGGAGAATATGCTCTTTCTAAAACACATAGTTGATACTCAGGCGCTCAAATATTGTACAACCTGGCATAAATTAACTCAAATTAAACCGTTCATGTTGCGTTAACCACTGTAGAAAGGCCACCTTCCCAGAATCAGATTTTTCCAAAAATCCCATCCGTTGATTTTTGGACAATTGTTCATTGAATCTTGGTCATCGGATATTTTCATATCAACCGTTCAACAGATGGTCCACAATCGGCTAGATATATCATAAAATCCGTACAATTTTGGGTTTATGATTAATCTAAGTTGGGAGTCACACTTTGGACGGTTTAGTTTGAGTTACTTGTATTACATGATTAAAATTTTCTACCACCTCCGTATCAACTGTCACACTCTGTCAGAGCATCAAAATATTTCTCCATATTCATTGCATTTGTCATGCATGCGGATGAAAATGGCCTATGATTGTTCCGATCAAGTTATTTACGTCCTTTTTTTTATTATTATTTCATGTGTTAGACAATGTGATCATAATGTAGCAAGTTGGACCACAGATCATGATCATTTAATAAGTCCTGGCAAGATCCACCATGCATTTATGCATCTTGCTCCATACATGGTGGGCCATGATAGGTTGTTATTTCAGTAATGTGTGACTGAGTGAGGTGCTTGCATGATGTTACAGTTGCTTGGTACATCATGGTGTATGACTCTCGGCCTAGCCTCACAACTCACAAGGTGTGGCCCTTACCGTGGGGCCCACTTTTATATATGTATTGTATATCGACGCCATCCCTGCCGGGTCATTTTAGGCATGAGGGCAAAAATAACCAGAACCAGATCTCAAGTGTGACCATGCAATAGAAAACAGTAGTGATTTACCTTTAAAATCTTCTCATGTGCCACAAAAGTTTTGGATCAAACATGATATATGTCTCTTTTCCCTTCATCTGGATTTGTGTGACCTTGTTAAGAGGTTGGATGACAAATAAACATTACAGTGGGCCGTAGGAAGTTTTTAATAGTGGAACATTAGACCACTCTTTCATATAGTATGGTCCACCTGATATTTCGATCAGTTTCATTTATAGGGCTATGCCTTAAAAATGATTTGGAAAAACAGATGGATGTCATGGATATAGAATGCACACATCAAGGTGGGCCCCATGGCAAGGGACACACCATCTTGGGTGGGGCTGGGTCACCCTGTATGCACTCCGTGCGGGGGATAATAGTTGAAAAAGCTCTAATTTATGAAGTCATTTGTGAAGTTAGCCTCCTTGTCAGAGTCCCTTTATTTATCTAGCCTCCTGGGCATTGTTGTACATTTTATTGGACTAAAATGCTCCTTTGCCTAGTCATCCTCATACGGCTGTAGTAGAATGTGGAAGTCAAGGAGCCTTTTTGAAAATGGGGGTGTGGGACCACTAAATCTACGATTGAGGCCACTACTAGGGCCGATCTAATCCGTTTACTTTACTCGGACAATCAAGAACCCATAGTAGAGTTATTTAAAAAAATAAAACTTTTTGTGGCCCACACTTGTATTAACGCTATGAGTTAATTTCGCAATGTAAGATGTGGATGGCTTGGATCTGTTCCAAGACTATCTAGTGTGCCCCACATAAGATGTGTGATGGGTTCAATAGATGAATTCCTTGCGCGGAAAAGATCATTTGGCCTTTAGGACTATTGTCACCTCTGTGGGACCCACTCCAGTCAAGCTTTCGGTGTGCATTTGGCATCATTCCCTCCATTCCAGCAAGTTTCTAAGTAATTTTTTGAAGACTTTCGATCACAATCTCCAATGTAGAAGCTATGATGGCCAAAGGTGGGTTTAGGTTAGGATAATAGTGGCTTTTTTTTATGGGTATTAATTATGTGAGTTTGTGAAAGGGAGGAAGGTGTGGTGATTCCTTTTATAATTATTTTTTTATGGGTATGAATGGTGAAAGTTTGTGAAAGCTAGGGATGAATTTTATAATGAAATAATATTGTAATTGATGAATTTTTAAATGGAAGAATGTTATAATGGATGAATGTGATGAATGTTGAAATTGATGAATGGTTATAACTGTCATAACTCCATGTGTGTTATAGATCCCACAAAAAATGGGCCCACATTTGGGCAGTCAAAAGGTGTCCACTTTCCAACAAGTATAAGATCACTCAAATCAGACATGTAACGAGGGAGTTATGACTATTATCATTGGATCTACGAACAGGGGTGAGTATCGATGAACAATAGTGATTTTGGGCCACTTTTGGAAAATCAAATGGTGTCTAAATGAGGTGATTCCAAAGCCATATGAAATTTTATCAATTTACTTTTCCAACAAGTATAACATCACCAAAATTGGACATGTAACGAGGGAGTTATGACTGAAATTGCATCGGTAGTCTAACATGACACCTTCGTATGCGCGGAAGCTTAAAGAGCAATTAGAATTATGGCTAAGTCCTTTTAGGGGGGGGGGGGGGGGTGATTAGAACCTTTTGAAATTATTTTCGCCTACTTACATAATTTAACAATTTAAACTAAGTAAACAAGAACACTTCGGCTTCCAAACCTAAGTGGGTCCAATTACAAGACTAGCATATTATTTAAGCAATAAGCAATTTAGTCTAAGTATGCATAGATACTCAAATGGTTAAACAAATCAAGCTCTTAATCTATGCAACCTATGTAAACTTATGAGAATGGATCAATGAGCTCAAGTCTACACTACTAGTGAAAGTACATATTGTGTGTGGATGTGCCTATTTAGTGTCTAGCATACATTCCTATCAAGCATACATAATTAACAATTAAACATTCAATGTTGAGATAACAATGTGCTCAATTCAATCACAAACACAAGCATGTATAGTGGTTCGACTTTGGGTTTATTCTACTTTTGGTTCAAGTACTTAACCCCATTGAGCACACCGGCATTCACTATTGGAGGTTTTAAATGAGATTCACTTCTCAACCTTTACACGGAAGGATTTTCGGTTCACCTCTCAACCATAAATGGACTTTTGGATAAGGCTAACTCTCAACCCAAAGCACGTTCACTTCCGTGTCGGAGGCTCCCCCTTGGAGACTTTGTTTAGGCCCGACAAATGAGCTAAGGAGTGTCAAACAACCCCTAGTCTTTAGACTGACAAATAGGCCAAGGAACGGCCAATGTCCCTAGAGATTTAGGCTCAACAAACAACCCAAGGATCGGCAAATGGCCCTAGTTCGAGTTTGACAAATAAACGCTACACTCAACTCCCACAGGGAATTGGGTGGATGGACTCTTAACAAAGACAACCTTACTTGTCGGATGAGCCCCTTGTTCAGCGCTGGTTCAGGTTGCTTGATCTCCGCTCTCCTGTGCTTCAATCAGCTTCCCTTACTCCCCAGATCGTGTTGTCGTTGCGTCGCCAATGCCTCAGCTACACTTGATCAATCACATTGCTTGTGATGCCTTTAAGATGCCTAAGGTGATAGGAAGGTAGGTTTGAGAACTCTACAACTAATAGGAATGGGTTGCCTAGAGTTGCTCACCTACAACGATCTCATATTAGAGATTTGGATAAGGATATGCCTATCAAGGAATATCCAAACTCTAAAGATCAAGAGGGGATGGAGGTTATCTTCTTCACGAGCTTTGAATGATCCATTCTTGTGTTAAAGCACAAGGAAGAAGCCTTGCATAGGTTAGGAATGAGCCTCAAATGGTCTCCAACAATGATGGCTTCACTCTTCTTAAAATCCATTTTCTTATGCTCAACAAACAACCCAAGCCTCTTTATAAAAAGGTCCAAACTGACCGAAAACGGGCAAAAAATGGCTAGTCCTGACTTGTCCCGACCGGTTAAGATCGATCGGCCAATGGCCAAGGAAGACAGTGAAGTTGCTGTCTTGATGCGGGGTCTATCCGACCAGTCAAGACCGGTCGGCCCACAAGCCTGATGTGGTACTAGCAATGCTGTCACTGGATTGGATCTGTCCGATCGGTCAAGACCGGTCAACCCAATCCAGCCGATCGGTCGTGACCGGTCGGTCAGGCAATGCATGTGTTGATGGGTTTAGTCTTGGATCACGCAGCATATGCAACCTCATAGCCCTCTATTGGGTGATCTTTTGGGACACCTAGGGCCAATCTATGATGACTAAGGTATGCCTAATGTGATCAAGGTCATCAAGAGGTTATGGGATTGATTTTAGTTAAGGTTCAAGGCTCACCAAGGCATCACTTTTACCCGTTTCTTCTTCCTGATGCAGCAAGGTCACTCGAGTCTTTGATCTTCGTCTTCATTAAGCTCAACCGACACTAGACTCACTGACCTAAGGGATTAACAAACAAGGTGCACTAGTATGCCGCAGAAAAGTACACTAACAATGACCATTTTTGCCAATAGGCACTGACCATCGTCGATGGACACTAACTGTCGCCAATACTACAAAGTATCAGCGATGGTCAATGAGCATCGGCGATCGGCGACTATTGAGCTCTGAATTGTGTATATTCTAACCCCAATTCATCGCACATTATGCATGATTTTCATAGTTTAAAGACTAATCTAATGCATAATTTTGTGGTTGTAGGAATGAAAGAGAGACTTTGTCATTATGATGCTTAGAGGCCCTTCTTACATGCCTTGAAGATCAAAGAAATAAAGAATAAGAAATGGAGGAAAGATGCAATAAAATTGAGGAAGAAAAGTATTAAAAATTACATTTTACACAACCATCGGCCGGCTGGCCAAACCCTCAAGAAACTGCAATTTCTCTGGACAAATTTTATGAAGGCCGACTTGTGGTTTGGCCGGCCGGCTGATAGGTCGGCCATGCACTTTATAAATTCAGATACAAGCAGGCAGTCCCATTTTTTATTTTTTTGGCCCTAGTTCGTGATGCTCATCTTGATGATATTTGGAAATCTAACTCGTCTATGTCAAAGATGAGCTCGACGCTGAAATAACTCAAGTGGTTTCATGTCGATCAGAGGTACGGATTGACCGTGAGAGCCAAAACAATACGAACTGTCTAGAAAGTTTTCAGATTTTGCCTACTCAACACTAGGCTGGTCCAGGTGGCCCACCAGTACTGATATGAAAAATCCAAGCTAACCATCTTCTATAGCACATTCGATATATGAATAAACACAAAATTTTAGTTCAAAACGATAGTGTGGTTTGATCGTACCGGTTGAAGAAAGATGGACCATCCAGAGAGATTCCAACTTCGCAGTTTTTTTAAAAAGCCCTAAGTGTTCTAATTTTCGGACCACATTCTGAAATTGTTTTGGACAATCTAGCTAAGTCATCTATCATGTAGAGGAGGGAGTTTTCTACCAATGTTCAAAATTTGAGATCAATCAGACCTCTGTACACTCTGTAGCGTTGAAAGCAAGATGACTAGTTCTGAAGGTACCCGAATTGCACCATTTTGAGAGGCGGTCACTGATCTGATTGGTGGGCCCATTCAGAAGATAATCTTGAAAATCTAAACCATCTATGAGGAATATCATATAACAAGGAAGCTACAAATCAAATATAAAGGCAATCTGATCATTGATTAAGCCGTACCAAGCGAAACAAAATCTGTTATGTTGCTGTACTATTGTTGCATTATAAAAGGAAGTGTTCTCTTCTCTTCCAATTGAAGCAAGGATGTGGAGAGCAAGGAGTTTAAGTCATAGGAGGTTTCCTAGCCTCTTACAGCTAGTTTTTCTTCATTTTCTTAGTTCTAGTTCTAGTTGTAGTTTTTAATATGCTTTTCATTAGCTAACCTCTTAGCTAGAGCTAAGAGGTGAAGCTTATAATTTTCTTAGATGGTCTAATTCATTTTTAAGGTTTCAAGTTCGAATTTAATGTTGAACAATGGTTTGCTTGAGTTTGAATAAAGTTGAAGTTAGTTTTTCTTAATCTTATAATGACTCATGGAATCGGATTCAACAATCTTATTGAAGAATTATGCTTTACTACTTAGTTGTTTTGCAAGTTCTAGAAATATACGCTCCGAGGTCGGATTCAAGATGCTCTAAACTTGGATATTCGTGTGGGAACTTCAAACCAAAATTCTATCTTTTCCAGAAATTCTAAAATATGTATTGTTTGTTTATGTGCTTTAAATCAAGTTCAAACTATGGTATTAGTTAAGCTTTGTAACAAGGTTTGATAATTATTATGGTTATGATCTTAATCTATTGGAACTAGGATTGACCTATGCAATTGAGTGTGCTCAAGTCCTAACTTGAATTGAGGGAATCATGTTAATGAACAACACATGTGTTGGATTGTTTTGATAATATAACCGCTCTATAATCCGACTAGATAGGATTTGATTTCGATTCTAGTTGAGTAATTGACCTATGCAATTGAGTGTACTCAAGTCCTAACTTGAATTGAGGAAATCATGTTAATGAACAACACATGTGTTGGATTGTTTTGATAATATAACCGCTCTATAATCCGGCTACATAGGATTTGATTTCTATGCAAATTATACATTAAGGAGAGCTATAAGTGAATCCTGGATGCTCTAGTTATTCCTTATTATTGAATTTTTCTGTTTCATGTTTAAAATTGATTTCATAAAGTCCTTTTAAGATTCTAATTATTAGGATAGTTTGAATTATTTACTTACTTCCATGTGGATCGACCTCGATCTTACCAAGATTATTACTATATTGCAGCCTTGCACTTGAGGGGAGCAAACAAGTTTTTGGGGCCGCTGCCGGGAAAGAGGTTAAATAGTTCTAATTGTTCTAGTAGCTATAGAGTACTATTAGTTAGGTAGGATTTTTAGTTTTTCTAAAAGTAGTTTTCTGATTTTTTCTAGATTTTTAACAATTTTCTGTTGTTGTGTTTTGTAGGAACTTAGTTGCTGACATAGTTCTCACCTTCACGAATAACATCTTCCCATCTCCTTTTCTTCTTTTTGTTCTTCTTCCTAGATTAGGGTAGTTTCAACTTCTTAAAATCTCATTATGGCTGATTGGATGGGTGGTGCTTATGCATATCTTTTGGAGAATGAGACATCGGATTATAGGACCCAAACTCATTATGAAAACAATCCCTCCAAGTATGAGTATTTTTCTGAGATTTAATCAACCTCCACTACCCCCAACATAGAACGCTGTGTGATTACTGTGATACATATGATGAGACATGACATAAGACGATGGTAGAGTACTGAAATGAAGCAAAATCGAACAATAGTCAGCCGGGTAAAACACTACATGATTAATGGGTTAAAAATAACATGAGTGTTCAACCGAGTTTAACAGGAGGTAGGAATAAGAAAAAGGACCAGAGGAGTAATGACCAACCGGTAAAGACATTGCATGATCACTTGTATGGCTATGCCTATCCACCATCTTATCAATCTTTGTCATATAACACGTATGATCTTCATCGGGAGAGTCATCACACCTCTAGTCCGAAGGAAGAACCAATCATGATCATCGACAATCGTTCTAAAATGTCTACCTCTTATGATAACATGTACATACAAATCCTTGAGAACTTAGAAAAAAGAGTACAAGTATGACCAATCAATTCTAAACCACTTGCCATCTCTTGAAGACGTTAAGCCCGAAATTGGGACCACTGATTCAATCCACAACAATGGGGAGGATGAGGCTATCCAAGCCCAACATTCTCTGGATATAATGACTAAACTTCTAGAGGATATTGATCTTGGTGACCCCAATATCACCATCGATTATGGTGAATCAACCATCTTTTTTAGATATACTAATTTTAATGTTGAAAGATATTTCAATGATGGTTGACAAACCTGAGGAATTTACAAAATCTGAAAGTGATAGTATGATTGACTACAATGAGAGTTCGGTGGATGATTGTGAGCTCATGATTCATTTTTTCCAAGAGCTGAAAGTTTATGAATCTTTGGAAGATATGCATGCTAGAGAGTTAGCCGAAGTTGATATTTTTTAGTCCTTTCACTAACAATGCATGCCAAATTCTATTGTGGCAGGATTTTCCTTTGAGTGAAAATTCAGATTCTATAGAGGAATGCTTGACTCACTTTAAAAATTCAAAAGACCCCGTTATTCAAAAGATTCTTAAAGCCTTGTAAACTTCCAACTCGGTGCCCCATACTAGTTATGAGGAACCTATCTTGAAAGAATTTCACTCCATGGAGTGTGAATCCCTCACCATAGAAATTGAATTTTTGCAATCACTTAGGGAGGACAGGAGAACCTTTATCCGACTATCTCGATTTCCTAGAGGAATTCTTGGCTCACTCTTATGATATTAATGATGAGATTATTAAGGGGTTGGATATTTTGTTAGACAAGGTGTCGGTGCCTGAAGAACATCATTCCACTGATTTACACTCTTTACCTATTGTTTGTGGAAGCACGTGCAATTCTGAAATTGTGGAGGAGACAACCCTAACTGAAGAATACTGGATGAATGTCTCTCCACCATCATAGGGTCCTTCAGCCCGTTGAAAATTCTGATTGGCAGGACCCGTTTCTAATCAATCTCAACCCAGTCCAGAATTTAAGGAGATATCTTTTTGCTGCTATTATCTCTTCTTATCATGCATGTGGTGCACATAAATATTGCACTTAAATGAAGAAAATCATCCATATTTACCATCGAGCAGGACTTTGGATGGTCCTCATGAGAAACTTATTAAAATTCATGAAGATCCTGCTCAAATTTGATCATATAGTCGATCGGACTTAATCAAAAGTAGGTAGGTAGGTTAAGATTTATTTTTCTGCATTTATGATTGAATAAGTCTTGTGGAGACAATGGAAAATGCTAGAATTGATCAATTTGCTACCTCAGGTACTCTCGTTCTTACTCTCCTTTGTTCTATGTCATTGCTCTCATGTCTTGCTTATTGTATATCTTATTACATTGAGGATAATGTAAGATTTTGGTTGAGGGATGAGATTCCTTAGATAAATTTAGCTGATTTTTATTTTTCTAGCTAGTTTTTGTTTTTATGACATTTCCAGCAATTATGTAGAATTTTTTTTATTTTTTTAAATTTAAAACTCTTTTGGAAAACTTTATTTCTATGCATTTGGGATGTTATAAGTATAAAAGAAAGAGAGATTAAATAATTAATTTTGAAAGCCTTGAATTATCTGTAATATGATAGTTTTCTATATGAATTCCCCTATTTATATGATCGATAGAAAATTTGAACACTTTTTTAGTTTAGTTCACATTACATGATTTTTATGTAGATTTGTAAATTGGCTAGACTAAGATTTAAGGTGTTGAGGAACCAAGCCGGGGAACTTTGTCCGCCCTTGTTCATGTGAATTAAGAAAAAGAATGGAAGATAATCTATGTTTATAGCGAATGAAAGAAAAAGAAAAATTGATTATATTAAATATATGTTGAAAAATTCTTAAAAGGGCTATCTATTACCAACCAGGGGAAGGTCTACCCGTAACCTAAGTTGGAAATGGAAAGTAGTGTGAAAACCGTCGAAGCAACGGTAAGGCAAATTCTTATCATAGGCTTGTTATTGATCTGTACACTCTTAGATCTTTTGTTTCTTTGATCTATGAAGAAGGTAATCTTGAAAATCCATGAGATGAATATTCACTATGCACACTAGACCGTATTTGTTCGAATTCTTTTAATTATCAATCAATCAATGGGGATTCTGTGCGAAACACTCATTATGTTTTGAGAGTTTAAGATTTCAACTTCTATCGCTTGGTTTCTCTAAATTTGCACTTGTATGACTTGAAGTTTATAGAAGCATAGTTTCCGAGAGAGTTGGGTTTTGAAAAGTTAGATTTGTTTCATGCATGTTTTGCTCGAGACTTGCAAAAAACTGGTTGAGGGTGTGTTGAGCTCTCAATTATATACATTCTAACCCCTTTTCATCACCACAATATGCATAAATTCTAAGCTTAAAGACTCATCAAATTAGTGTTTTTGTGATTGTATGAATGAAAGAGTTTACACTTAATTGATGCTTAAAGACACCTGTTAGCGACCTTGAAGAACAAAGAAATAAAGGCTAAAGAGGTGGAGGAAGGAGATGAAGAAAGAAGAGAAGAAAGAAAAAGTGAAACCAGCACTAGATAGAGGTCCGACCGGTCAAGATGAAATCAGGTCGGTGTGCCGTAGTTATTTTCTGGTGATGGGTCGGATTTGGTGTCGTCTTGAATTTCGAGAGGCTCGGTCAACTCAATGATGAAATCAGCGACGGCCTGGCCTTTGATCGCAACTCGAGGTCAATATTTTATGTCAAATTCACCGAGCTCAACAGCCCATTTAACGAGGCGACCTGAGGTTTCAGGATTCTGTAACACCTGTCGCAATGGTTGATCAGTCAGCACAGCTATCGGGTGCGCTTGAAAGTATGGCCTCAATTTCCGGGCTGAGGTGATTAGAGCCAAGGCTAGCTTCTCTATTGTCGGATATCGGGTTTCGGAATCGAGTAGGGCTTTGCTGACGTAGTAAACAGGCCTTTGGATTCCTTTGTCGTCCCGGACTAGTGCCGAGCTGACTGCCGCTGGTGAGACTGCTAAGTACAGGAGTAGTTCTTCTTTATGTGCTGGTTTAGACAACAGCGGCGGAGAGCCGAGGTAGGCTTTCAATTCGCAGAAAGCTTGCTCGCAGTCTGAGGTCCAAATCATCTCCTTGCATTTGCGCAGCTGCTTGAAGAAGGGGAGGCATCGATCAGTAGCTTTTGAGACAAACCTGCTGAGTGCCGCAATCCTTCCTGTGAGCCGCTGGATATCCTTTACTGTATGAGGCGAGCTCATGTTGAGAAGTGCCTGAATTTTTTTCAGGGTTGGCCTCAATTCCTCGCTGGTTTACTATGAAGCCAAGGAACTTTCCCGAGCTTACCCGAAAGCACATTTGCTGGGGTTGAGCTTCATTTGATACTTCCGCAATATCCCGAATGCGGTGCAGAGGTCGCAGACATGGTCCTCTGATCGTTTGCTTTTCACGAGCATATCATCCACGTACACTTCTATGGTTCTTCCGAGTTGGTCTGCGAACATTTTGTTTACTAGTCGTTGGTAGGTTGCTCCGGTGTTTTTTAGCCCGAAGGGCATAACCTTGTAACAGTAGAGCCCCTTATCCGTAATGAATGCTGTCTTTTGCCTGTCGGGAGCATGCATTTGGATCTGATTATATCCAGAGTAAGCATCCATGAAGCTGAGGAGCTCGTGCCCGGCGGTTGCGTCGACGAGTTGATCTATTCGTGGCAGAGGGAAGCTGTCTTTAGGACAGGCCTTGTTCAGGTCAGTGTAGTCCATACAGACTCTCCATTTCCCATTATTCTTTTTTACGAGAACGACGTTTGCAAGCCATTTCGGATAGCATATTTCCTGGATGAATCCCGCCTTGCGCAATTTCTGTACTTCTTCTTCAATGATCATGTACCTTTCTGTATTGAAAGAGCGCCTTTTTTGACGGATTGGCCTGATAGTTGGATCGATGTTTAGCC
This sequence comes from Liriodendron chinense, assembly GCA_003013855.2. Taxonomy (NCBI): domain Eukaryota; kingdom Viridiplantae; phylum Streptophyta; class Magnoliopsida; order Magnoliales; family Magnoliaceae; genus Liriodendron; species Liriodendron chinense. The sequence goes on from PVNU02002470.1 coordinate 817,648, forward strand.
AGTGGACCATCACTTCTGGGCAGATTCCAGGCATCTCTTCATGGGACCACGCAAAAACGTCCACATACTCCTTCAGGAAAGTGATTAGGCCCTCTCGCACCTTGCCCTCCAAACATGACCCGATTTTGATAGTTCTGGTCGGGTCGGTATCTGACAATGGAATGTGACCAGATCCTCGGCAGGCGACCCGCGCTCCTCCTCTTCCTCCCGTGGATCGAGAGAGGTCGCATGAGAAACGGTTGATACTGTACTTTTATTCTTCCCTCGTAGGGAAAGTTCGTAGCAACGACAGGCTTCCTGCTGATCTCCCCTGACTATGCCGATTCTTCGTCGGTTTCGAACTTCATTGCAAGGTGGTAGATGGAAACGGCAGCTTTGAGAGCCCGCAGGATAGGAAGGCCGATAATGGCGTTATAGGCAGAGGGGGTATTTACGACAAGGAAGTCAACCATTATTATTTTCTGGTTGGTTCTTCCCCGGCGGTAACTGGTAGAGTTATCTCCCCTTCGGGCATGATGCTGTCCCCTGTGAATCCGGTCAACGCTGTCTTGACCGGTCTCAATCGGGATCGGTCGATCTTCATTTTTTCAAATGCCGAAGCGTATAGGATATCAGCCGAACTGCCCGTATCGACCATCATCCTGTGGAGTCTTTTATTGGCGACCACCATCGCAACAACAAGGGAGTCGTCATGTGGATGTACGACCCCTCGAGCGTCCTCTTCGATAAAGGTTATTGTTTGTGAGGCTACCTTTGCGACCTTTGCAGGTCGGCTGGTGATGTTAACAGAAGATCTCGGAAGGATTCCTTCCTTGTCGCACGTAGTTTTGCGGGAGTTCCCGGTATCTCCAGTGGTCGGCCCTCCGAAGATCATGTGAATTTCTTCCACAGGGTTGTTGCTTTGTTCCTCAGTTAAGTCAGTGACCCGACCTTCATCCCTTCGCCCGTCCGAACGCTGAGCGATGTAGTCTTTCAGAAACCTTGTTGGATGAGGGCTCTATCTGTCGCTTCAAGTCAAAGCAATCCACGGTGCTGTGACCGTAATCTTTGTGGTACAAACAGTACCTTGATTTCGACCTTCTACTGGGGTCGGTTTTTATCTTCGCAGGTCGTTCGGAATTGTACTTACCTTTCTGCTAAATACACTTGCTCGATGGTTTTGTTGAGCGGTGTGTACTTTTTGAACCGTGGTGCAGGTGATTTCGTTCGGCGAGCGGGTCTGTTCGGAGTCGGCGATCTTTGTTCTGACTTCCGCTCCGACCTGTGTCTTTTTGAGCCGCTGCTATCCTGACGATCCTTATTCCTTGTCGTCGGTCAGTGAGCGTTAACCAGTTCCTCGGCGTTGATGTTTTTGCCGCCCGATCTAAAAATTCTGCCGGACTGAGGTGGCTCTTCTCCAACAGACCAAAGGAATCTTCGGTCCCGCAGTCCTCCGATCATAGTGTGTAACAATACGTCTTGCGAGAGATTTTCAATTTGAACAGCTTCGGAATTGAAGCGTGCGAGGTAATCTTTCAGGGACTCATCTTCCTTTTGCTTGATCGCAGCAAGATGAGTTGAATGCTTCCTTGGGTCGGTACTCCCAATGAACTGAGTGGCGAAAGCTCGGCTCAATTGAGAGAACGAACTGATTGTGCGGGGTTTCAGGTTACGAAACCAAGTCCATGCCGAACTCGTTAAGGACAATGGAAAGGCCTTACACATAATGTGTCCGTTGGCCCCGAGGAGATCCATGCGGACTTTGAAGTTTTCTAAATGTTCCGCCGGATCTCCTATCCCAGAGTACTGTTTCAGCTGAGGAACCTTAAATCCTTTGGGAAGGGGCTCTTCACGAATCTCGTCGGTGAACGGCGACTCAGATGAGTCGACCAATGCATCCACAGCGATTGGAGCTCGGGCTCGCTGTGCTCTCTGAATATCGCTCATTTGTTCCAGTTCTCTCCTCGGCCTCTAGTGGGCTCAAGTTGTCGTCAACCCAGTTTGCTGGCTCCAAGATCAGCTCGTTCATGTGCGAGGCGAGCTGTTCTTCGCTCCTCGAGCCTATGTCGTAGATCATTGGCAGGCAAGCTTGCCGTTGGCTGAGATCTGGTCTCGGTTGCTCGGCTGGCGACCTCATTTTCTTCTATCGGAGTGGGGTGTTGAGAACGCTGCGACGGCCGAGTTTGGTGAGAGTGTTGGGTCTGTTGAGGCTGAGAATGGGTACGCCGAGGCCCCTCATGTTCTCTGGCATTCAACATGGTTGGATGGGCTAGACCAGTTAGTAGGGCTTTAATTTCGTCTAGCCTCTGGTCCACGTAGCCCAGTCGTTCGTCGACCCCCATTTTTGGTTGACCCCTCCTACCTGCTCTTCGAGAAGGGACAACCTGACTCCTCGGTTGCGAGGTCTCTGTTGTCCCCCCTGCTGAGCAAAGAGAGGAGAGTTCCCACCGAGTTGGATAGCGGGAGTGTCGGGGAATGATCCTTCATTCTCAGAGATTTGATCGTCTGAAGGTCCATCGATCGCGGGTGCTTTCCCTTTATACTTTCTCTTTCCAACCATAGTAAAAGAGAGGAAGAAGTTGAGATCGTCTTTAGCGTTGAGCGAGAACACGGACTTCCTAATTAAAGGAATCTTCGGTTCCCACAGACGGCGCCAATCTGTTGATGCTGGAAATTCGTCAACAGATGAAGGTGAAGGTTTCTTGATATCGATGGTCGAATGATGCTGATCTTCTCCTTGAAGAATGGCTGGATCCTGTGGAACACAAAAGAAAGCTAAGGGGGGTGGCTGGGGTCCAGCCGTTAGCCCTCCGATGCCTAAGTCAGTGGGATCTTGAAAGATTGAATATCTATCTCTTTGATCAGTTTCATTATCGTAGTAGTACCTCAATAATGGAGAGAATGCCCAATTTTTAGCTTAGGTTCAAGTCGTTCTCCTCATTTTTTGCCATGATGCCTGTAGGAGGAAATCTCGGATCTCTGATATTTACCCGGAGCTGTCCCGCTATCTTCGACGGATCTTTCGAGGTGTTGAGATTTCCGAATTTCTTTCCTCTTATCACGCACACTTAGCGAATTACGGTAACAAATCAGGTCGCAAAGCGGGTCGCCTGGAGAGGGTTCGTTCACGAGCTACCTTTCTCCCTTAGATCGGCGGTCAGCCTACGACCTAGGTGGGTTGTTCCGTCTGTCAGAAGATGCGGCTTCGACTGAGCGGCTGAACCGAATCTCTCAGGTTAGCTCTATTCTTTTCGCTATGGGTCCGAGGTAGCCGATTCTTCTCACAACATGGGATCACCAGCCAACCCTTGTCCTTCTTGTGTGCCCACAGGGTAGGGTAAGGGAACAAGGATTGCATTTTGTGTGTGTGTGCGCGCGCGCGCGTGTATGTGTGTTAGTCGTACACCCTGTTAGCTGGGCAACGCACCCAACCTGAGACCTACTTTTGAAACGCCAAGGCGTCTTCAGCTGGGCTAGCAGACCAGACACAACAAAGATTGCAATTATTGGACAATTCTAACCAACCACTTAGGGCGTAGCAAATGAACGGCTGAAAACAGATACGGCGAACGGAGGTCAGATGGGTTGTATTGTTCGACCGATGTAATTCTCGGAGCATGTACCACTCGTGTTGGGGTCCACCAAATGGACGTATTGGATCCTTGTAAGGTACAAGAAGGATGGACAATAGAGATGGGCAGTGTGGCTAGTATTTGTCCAATCAATGCAATTTTTGGGCCATGTATCATGCACTTGGGGCCCACCTAATAGACGTTTCGACTTCTACACATGATAAAGATTCGACACGCCTGAGAATCAATTGGAGAGGCACATCACGCCTACACGTGTGGAAGTGGCACAGGTGTATGAGATCCTCGCCATTCATCAGGAGAGGCCACTATCAATGCCCAAAAATCTGCCAGCCCACTCATAAGGTGGACCATCCTTAGTTTTGGACCAGGTCGCTGAGTGGGTCCCACCTGATGATTGGACCATCTTGGTTTTCCACGCCCACCAAGCATAATAAGACATGCATATAGAGATCAATTCACACCATCTGATTGGTGGCTATAAAATGAACACTTCCAAGGAATATGGCCAACGGTCCAAATTCAACTGAAACGGCAATCGCAATTTATGTTCCCATTCATCCAACTTCAGGTAAGAATGGGGAATGACCAGGAGCGGTTCTTATCTCAGTTTTGAGAATTGGTGTGAAAATATGGAATCCAGCCTTAGGTGGCACTGGGTGAGGATCAGCCTGAGCCGGACCCATTTATTAAAAGGTCCAAGAGTTCCAACCCCAACCTGACCTGTGACCTGACAGACTCTTAAAATTCATCAAGCCCAAGCCAACCCATTTAATAGTAATCGGGTCAGACTCGACTGACCCTGATCTAACGAGTCCACATATGGATTTGAGAATGGAATATAGGGCTAAAGGTATGCCCGGCGCAATTAGTGAATGTATGGAAACATACAAACATCATGTGGATTTATCTATACTTGGGGTCTATAAATTGGTTTCGGGTTAGGTCGGGTCATCTGGCCAGCCTATTTATAAGCTACACGGAGGGTGTCGGTTGGGTAGGGTTCCACCTAAGCCTGACCCATTTACTTAAACGGGCCACATTTCTAACATAAGCCCAACCCACTACCCATTTGAGTGGCTCAAACGAGCATTAGAAGCTAGATGGGCCAGTTGACTTGCAGGCCGAGCTAACTTTGTTTTCCAAGCTGCCTAGAATGAGGGAATGGTTTCATTGTGAAAACAAGACCATTGTCAGTTTTAAGGTGCATCCAAACAAGTCCCAATACCATCGGAGAAAGCCTTACACAGCCAGCCTGCTCAACCCCACCTTAGCGAGGCTTGAATCTACTAACTTGACCCATGGGCTAGGCTTAGGCCGCATGCAGATGCCTGAGGCCTGGGATTGCTCATGATTGTAGAAAAGCCATAACCAAGAGAACTTCCAATTGCTTCCCATAGCCGCATAAACCCAAAAAAATAAAAGGGCAGATACTCTTGGAAGTTTTTAAAGTAATTGGTTTTATCTGAAGCCTTTCCTTCTTCGACAGCACTGCAATTCATTCAACTCATTGTAGGGAAATGACCAACATAGGAGCAGCACCATTTTAACTCGTAACAAAATCGAATTCTTAATTGCAACCCAAGCACTTCAAGTTGGATATGAAAATATAGCAAATGTATTTTGGAGGCTAGTTCTTCACATGAATGGGAGCTCGCCTGACTTTGGCCATTTACTCTTTATTGAATTGGGTTATAGAAATTTAATACAATTGAACGTCTGAACGCAGTCTAAGGATGTATCCTGGTGGACTGCCAAACCATGGTCAGTGGGGTTCCCAAGCATACTCAATATGCCTGATATTTCGGGCATTAATCAGGATCCTGTTTTCTGGCTTCCAACCGCAATCTAGTGGCAACAACCCTTTGTCCACACCTGAACATACCCAAAGCCACTCGATAAAAGTCATCACAGCAACTTGCATCGAACATTAGAACTCGGCCTATTGCAGCAGTGAGTGCAAACACATCTAAGCTCTATATTTCTGAAACGAGTCTAGATCCTCTGTTGGCTCCAAGCAGGAAAACCATGCTTGGAGCCTCTTTATTGGACCACGTCATCACATAGGTCTGCAACCATGTCACATGCAGTGGGATGTGGACCAATGAAAAGACTCCAAGCAAGGTTTTCCTATGCTTCTGAAACTTAATGACATCCACCACGTTACTGCCCGAATTACCTGTTTGCCATTGGGACTAGCACCATGGTTTTAAGACTTGGATGGGATGACTTGGACTCAGGACCCAATCTGGTTTGATACTATCGAGTATTGAGTCACCCCCGACTTGGGAGAGCTGCAACTCAACTTTGGCCGAAAGAGAGTTAAAAGTCACCGAGTCTTTAAACCATAGCCAGCGTGGCATAGAGTGGAGCCTATTTTTCAGCAATACAGACTTCACTTGGAGGGTGTTGTTGTCAATGGGCAATGCTGCAAAATGCTCGCCTTCTCACAATCCTAGCCATCTCATACTTGTCCCTGTGAAGGGATGGCCAGTGATCCATATGCAAACGAGAAAAGGTCCATCGTTCACATGGGCAGGGATTGTGGATTGTGTATGTATGGAAAGGCATAGATACATGCTCATGTTATGAACTTCATTCGCATTTTCCTCTCGATTTTCCTTGATCGGGCATAAACAAGCACTCCGCATCCATGAAAAATACCTCTACATATCCATTGACTTTCTTGTAAAAGAAAATTATCTACAAATGTAGACCTGATGCAAGGGTACGCGTTGATCTACTCTAAATGTAGGTATGATCAATAGGTGGACATTTATGTAAAGAATTCATTTAACTATCCACTATCAATTAAAAGATTATGAGATTTCAACAATGAGACGATGATAATCTGTCAGAATCATACCACATAGCATAAGCATACATAAATAAGTAAAAAGGGGACTTTGGGATATGATGACATTCATAAACTTAGCATAGGCCTAGCCCATGTTCAAGTTTGAATCAAGTTCTCAAGGCCAGCAATGTTGTTTTTACCAATCATGCCGAAAGGAAAAAATTGAAAGAAGAAAGAAAGAGGAAAAGGTAAAAGATAGGTTTCGGAAAAGAGAAGATAGATTTTCTACAATGAAAGGAGATTGATCTTACCTTTCACGCATCTTGAAGATTAAAAGAAGAGAAAACAAGAAACTCCTGATGGAATCCTCAACACCCGAGGACCAATCCTGAAACTCTAACTTGCACGAAGAGAAATTTCGAGGAAAATATCTTTTTTTTTTTTCCATAAAAAATTAGCTAGGGGGGACCAATCCTGAAACTTTGGATGGAATCCTCAACACCCGATGACCAATCATAAAACCCTAACCTGCACGAAGAGGAATTTCGAGGAAATTATCTTTTTTTTTTTCATAAAAAATCAACTAGGGCTCCCCACCCTCGAATTTATAGAATAAACTTAAGGAATGAAATTACATGTGTCCTTGATGTCAAACTTCAAAATAAACTAAATCCTAATAAATAAAAAAACATATGAACCGTCCATAGAACCGAAAATATAACTAAAATAAATAAAACTAAGAAAACTGGGAACGGGCCACCAAAGTGTGCCCAGGTCGATCCAACGGTTAGATGGCCCGATCGGAAGAATGCAACGGTCCGATTGCCATCTAAACTTGGATCCATGGTCGATAAGCTCCAAATCAGCAACCCGCACATATTTCCGACGAAAGGAACCTCCCTATGTGTATGTACGCGTGCGGGGTCTTCGTGGTCCATCAATGAAACGGCCTGATGGGCCTAATGTCCATTCACATTAGCTTATCTGCTCTAACACTCGATCTGCGACGTCGGATCGTCTGGTACACTTTAAAGGGTATATCACTAATGTCCATACCAAGACCATCCAGCATTCCCAGCTATAACCATACCCAAAAAAAATAACTCTTTCTATGAAGTGCATGGGAAGCACATGGGGACATTACAAAAATATCAACTTCACATTGCAAATGCATACCTCTTTAAGCTCGGAAAGATAGCAGTTTCTGAACTCGTTGATTGTTGTGGCAATTTTTTATTTAGGCAACTTCGTCTGCCAGGGAAGTCACCACTTGCATTTCAAAATAAATGTAATGGAAGATTATGGATGCAATAGCATCAATTTGTAATTCCAGGCTCTAAAAGACACAAAGCCCATGAGATACTAGTGAAGAAAGAGGGAAACAAAACCATATAAAGAAGATTGATGAGTGTAACAGATGCATCAATTTGTAATTCAAGGCTCTAAAAGACAGAAAGCCCATGAGATACAAGTGAAGAAAGAGGGAAACAAAACCATATAAAGAAGTTTGATGAGTGTAACAGATGCAATGAACAAATAATCGCCATGATCTCCATGAAAAGGAAAGGATAGATATTTATTTGAATCCACCTACAACTTCAAACCAACCTACTCGAACCTCTGCAACAAAAAATTTGTGACTATTCATCAAGTGGGCTTATGTGACATTGAATGTAGACCACATGTTAAGTTCTTCTAACCATCCATTTTCAAACAAGTGAGACCTGCCAGATGATCAGGCCAATCAGATTTTTGGGTCATGACATACACTTGGTGGGTCCCACTTGACGAATTGTCCAGAGCACACATATTTTCACATTGGTGTGTAGTGACCATAGCCATCACATTTCCCAAAGGTAACTGGGTTAGTGGGTTTGCATAAATGACTTGTGAATTCGAGAACCTTAATTCAGTTTTACTTATGTCACAAAAGAGGGATCCATGTACAACAAATGAGCATTGTTGAATGTGATGACCAAGCGTGGGTACAAAACTAATGAAGAGTCCCATGGGAAAAAGTAAGTAAAAGCGAATAACGTGAAAAAAGAAGAAGATCTTTCTAAAACATACAATATAGACTGAATGAATCATAAAAATAAAATAAAATTAAATAAAATAAATGGTTAAAGGTACGCAGATTAAATAACACTTCAAAATGGATACAGTTACATCATTTCTATGCACAGGCAATTAGAAGATTATAAATGTAGAAACAGATGCAGATTGCTAGTTAAAGAAACGATCGAGTTTATATAGATATATAACACAAATATTGCCACTCAACAGTAATATGGAAGGCAACAAATTCACCATACACATTCATGTGTAGGGCCACGCTCAAGCAAACATTGCAAGAAAAGCTCTTGAATACATTTTAGCCTCTCCAAAATGAGTCCCATGAGTGACAAACTTCTAAGGGCACGACAGTCTCTGATGCATTAATGTTGTTTAAATGTATCATGAGATTAATTTGATAGCTAAAAGCTCAAGGAGATGATTACAATGTTTTTTTTTTTGGAGAAGTTTCCTAAGAAATGTACAATTCTATGGCAACCAATGTTTAAATAGCGATTAGCGTGTAGCATAGCATTCACCCCTCTGAAGCGCGAGGCTTAAGCTACATAGCGTGTAGCTTGTGCTACACACTAGTTCTAGATTTTTAATCAAGGTTGAGCTTGGTTGCACCGATTTCATGATATTCTGCACCAAATTAGATTGATTAATAATTAAACTTAACAAAATTTTATTATATTTGGTGCAACCAAATGCAAGCTAAAGTATGGCCCACCAGATTTGTGGACTAGGTTGAAAGTTGGGCCCCGGGGGTTTTCAGGGTGCTCCATCACGTGGACGGCTCAGATTTTGGGGACAGATTATGTGTGATGAGTCCTCAAAAAGTTCTCACGAGTTATCGTGAGAGATGGTTCACAAGTGAGCCCTCTCTCTCTCTCTCTCTCTCTCTCTCTCTCTCTATCTCTATATATATATATATATATATATATATATATATATATATATATATATATATATATATATATATATATATATATATATATATATATATTGAAGAATATTATTGTTACTTGAATTGTTTTACTAAAATCATTAAAACGATTAACTAACATTTATTAAAAATAGACAAATGCAATACATCACATGTAGCGTAGTCATGTAGCATGTAGCTTATGCAAATTATCATGTAGAGTGTGCTACATGTAACTTGAGCATGAGCTATGTAGCGTTAAGGCTAAGCTACGCTACATAACATAGCTATTTAAAACACTGCTGGCAACCACCAGAAGAAAAGAAAAAATGAAATTAGAATCCCCATAAGAACATTGCAGCTAAAGAAAGTGACAAGGCAAAAATTAGATCACACTCGTAAAGTTTTACCTGAGTAAGAATAGCAACTGCTAATTGTAGACTTGATTCCAAAGTCCCAGGGACAACCTATGATATTTTAGAATTTGAAACATGTAAACTATCACATACAGAGTAAAAGAAATGATTGGAATAGGTTATGCTCGCTACTTTTCTATTATTTAAGCAAGAAATTGGATATTGAATGTAAACATGCATCACAACCATGTGGTTTTGTACTTTGTTTTCAAAAGATTAAGAAAAGAGTAAATCAAATAGAAAATGAGTTTATGAGGAAATACCATTGTGGCACCTGCCTCCTTCAAATTAAGGTCGTGGTCAACATCATGGGAACGAACAGAAGTCTTCACATTGGGAAAATATTTGCTTAAAGTATAAACAATCTTGTAATTTGCACCCAGTTTATCCAAAGTAATCGCAGCAGCACGTGCTCTCTCACAACCAACTTTGTTAAGGAACTAATTACAAGATACATGGAGATAAAATGTCATGGAAAGTATCTAAAAGGGGCATGCTAAAGTTCTACGATGGTTTGTTTACCTCTTAACTCCTTGGATCCCAAAAATAGATAGGAAGGTTAAGTTCACGCCCAACTGCCACCAGATAGATGAATGTACAAAAACTTGATGTGCTTAAGAGGTATTTCAGCCTAAAAGAAAACCACCCACTAGACTCACCAAAAAAAATAAAAAAAATAAAAGCAAATTCAAAAGTACTCACTTAGCCATCTTGAGGATCAAACATGAAAGACATATAAACTAAGTGTCATGCAAAGAAGGCTCATTTAAATCCACTATTGAGCCAAATTGCAATAGCTAGTTTGGTTTCCTTTGTTAGCATCCATACCATTGAATTGTGGTTATATTCCTTTCAAGTCCAACTTGACAGTAATGTCATTGCACTTTCAAGTTCAACTCCTAAATACAGATACTAACAAGGAAATTCCAATTTGGTCATTCACACTTAATTGAACAAGTTTTGTAATTAAATTCAGTAATCCATCCAGGAACAACTTAAATGGAAGGAAAAATAACTCGTAACTATTAGCGAAAAAAATACAATCAATGAATAGGTTCTATGTTCTAAAAATCTTCCCAAAACTCAAAATTGAATTATATTAGTAGATTGAATAAATATACCATTACATATGTTGAAAAGAACATTTTATTATGTAAGCTCATTTGGGGTTAACTGCCATAGTAATTTCCTTTGAAGATTCTATCAATCCTCCATTATAGATGTGTCTCATAACCAAATGATGGTTAGAAAAGTTTGATTCACAAGTTAACAAGAATACGATTAAAAGAAACACAGGTTATTTCAAATTAGTAGCCTATCTACTGAGGCTAAGGCATGGAGAAACGAAATTTAGTTGTTTACTTTCTCTTTTAAGCATGTGATTATAAAGGCTGTGCACCCAAGAATATCTTACAAACCATTAACACTTCATCCTAGTGATGTGCCACTAATGAACATCAACACACACTAAAATAGTATGAACATAATTTTGCAATCTATGTTAAGATGGCCTCATATAAAGAAATGAACTTTTTTGGTCTTTATATTTCTTTTTTCCTCATATAAAGAAATAAAATTTTATCTACATTTAAGAACTAACAAGATCACCAAATTTTCTGGAATTATTTTGAAAATGCAGATAATGAATTATATGAATGCTTGTGAAGGAAACCCTGGTGAAATCAAACCAAGGTGATTATGCCAGCTATATTCATTTTTATTTGTGTTTCACCAAATAATGATGATCAACGATGGCAAGCATATCAGTCTATATATTAAAATACCCTCTCATGCAACAAAAATTCATGTCGCAATTTTATGAAAGCCAGGCGTAACTATAGTTATTAATGTGCCAGTGGGTTCCCTGCTATTTTCAGCAACCAACTACTAGAGCATGGCCTTTCATATATGTACATGCTTCATGCTTAGAGGTTTGCACTGTAATTGGCTCACCATGACCCAACAATCCAGCATTGCTTTCCCTTGGGGCATAAACGGAACGGTTGGATTGGGAGTTAATCCTAGGTGGCACTCAAATCTTGTGTGGCACTGTGTTGGAATGTAAGCAGTGTCAATGTGAGCCTCCACCATGGTTGGTTCCAAGTGACTGGTTATAAGAGGAAGGTTTATGTCTGCTGTAGTAGCCAATTCTAAAGCATTTACCAATCTACCATTTAAGAGTCAATCTCAAATTACTGGGAGAAAGGCTAAGATGATGACAATGATGATTTGTAATTACTCTTGGCTATGATGAAAAATGGTTCATATTTTAAAGTTAACTGGCTTACATCTGACTTGCACTCAAGTCAGTACCTTCTATCTCTTCATTTATATCCTTTAGGGGTTTTATACACTTTAAAAACAGATGTAAAAGATAATTAACTACATTCCATCACTTCATTTGCTAATTTCAAAGTACAAGAACACCTCCATTCACTCAAAATACCATTATGGAATTAGAGACAACGTTTACCTTCTGAGATCAAGAGCGACAAAAGGAATTGACGTCTCTTAAAGAAGTTGTGCAATGATCCGAAAAGGAGAGGGGGAAAGCTTTTATTATACTCCAATACTAATATTTCTCTAAACAACATCAGAAACATACTTCATCTTGAAAGGATTCCAAGTTGATAAGAACTAAAGAACCACCTAGCCAGCAAGTCCAAATCCACATATAATGATATGATCTTCCAAAGCATTTATTTGAAAATACAAGCAAAATCAAAGGAATGAAAGATATTAAACCTAGTGACTTTGCCTGGATAATCACCAAAACCAAATACAGAATATGTAACTTAGCATACAATTGTAAAATCTTCACCATTACTATAACTATATTATGAAAATACAAGTAGAGATGCTACCAATGAACATTACTATTAGTAATGAATAGAAATTTGATCCTAATAAATAAATTTCCATGTTCATGTTCATTGAAAGTATCTAAAGTTACATAGTAATCAGAAAAACGACAGTGTGTAAAGAATTAGCAAAACATTTCTAATAGTAAACATTGAGGAAAGAAAAATGAATGTCATGTCCGCCTTCTTTATAGGTAACAAAAATCTTAACGGTACATAGAAAAGAAACATATGAAGAGTATCCAATACAAAGACTAAAAAAAACCGCTAACACCGTTGTTATGTTAGCAAAGTAGCTACACTCTAGTCTCTACCAACATAACTTGAAGTTAAGACTTGAATATCAATGAAAATAGACTTTAAGGGCCTCTTTGAAATCATGTATTCCAAGGCAATAGAAAGGAAAAGGCGATGGGGATATCAGAGGACCTACCCAAGTGTATCAAAGGCGAAGGCAACCATCTGCATCAGCGCAACTTATGGATGGATGACGACTTCCAAGCGAGGCCCGTGGGGCCACTTTGAAGACCTCACATTCGGATAATGCATGTGGGCTGCTTATGAGCTTATTTTGGCCATAGGATTTCATTTTCAAAGCGATCCGACTGTTGGATCTCGCCGATTAGGCCATCGGGCCACCAGATCTTCTAGATCTAGGCCCATGGACCCCAATCTTATTTTACTTATGCTTTTCTGTTATTCTTAGAATTTATTAGAAGGTTTAGATTGCATTTTGGATACTTAGTTGGATTATTTTGGAGCACATGGCCATTTCACTTAAGTGAATGGCATAGTTGTAATTTTCTTTTGAGTTTTAATATAAAACCAAGGGGTTGCAACCCAATGGTGATTGGGTAAAAGATAACAAAAGCAAAGAAAGAAGGATTTCTCCTCTTGGAACTTCATTTCTCATTTTGGAGCATGGGGCCATTTCACTTAAGTGAATGGCATAGTTGTAATTTTCTTTTGAATTTTGATATAAAACTAAGGGGTTGCAACCCAATAGTGAATGAGTAAAAGAAAACAAAACAAATAAAGAGGATTAGTAAGGAAACCATCCATTCTAATATTTGTGGAAGGGTAGTAAATCGTTTGGTTGCTTTCCAAGGACTTCTTCTTCTTCATTCCTTCTTCTCCAACAAGGCACTTCTCTCATCTTTTTCACTCTTCTCCTCCCTTTTCATCTAAAACCCATCCAAACCCTTCTAAACCTAACCGAATCCATCTTCCATCCCTTTTACACTTCCCATGTGTGACCGTACAAACACGCGCGCGAACCCATGCACGTGCATCTGTACGGATAACCACATGCGGGGCCCGTTTGGGTTTCGTTCCTTCTTTGTTTTTCTTCCAAATCTTCCTATAACCTTCTGCAACCCTTATCTGCAAACCCTTCTTCCTAAAACCCTAATTTGAGCCTTTAACCCTTTCTTTCAAAACCCTAAACTAATTCCAAACCCCAATTCCCAAATTCTCCAAATCCCTAATTTTTCCAATCTGATCTTATTGATTACATGATCCCTTTACGTTAGTAGTGTCATACCTATGCTAGATTGGAAGTCCTTGCTTTCAGGAGGGCCGTCCTTGTAACATTTTATATTTTCATGCACCAGATAAGTAATAGCCTAGGTCCATTGATTAGTAAATCTGATTTTCTTATTTGCATTGTGGATGTGTTAGATTTGAACTAATGCTTACTTAAATTCATGTGTATTTTGATCTCGTATTCATTCATCATCAAAAGTTAATGACAATTTCCAGCATTCGATAAATAAAACGGATTCCCAAAGCTATGTTGTGTTTAATCTAGTAAGGAAAACTCATGTGAAATCCTAATTCATTAAAAAAAAATTTACCTTGTTTCTTGTGTCAGAAAAAAAGGAAATGTTGAACATCCTAAGAGTCAATCTCAAATTTCTGGGAGAAAGGCTAAGATGATGACAATGATGATTTGTAATTACTCTTAGCCAGGATGAAAAATGGTTTATATTTTAAAGTTAACTGGCTTATATGTGACTTGGACTCAAGTCAGTACCTTCTACCTCTTCATTTAGATCCTTTAAGGGTTTTATACACTTTAAAAACATATGTAAAAGATAATCAACTACATTCCATCACTTCATTTACAAATTTCAAAGTACAAGAACACCATCATTCACTCGAAATACCATTATGCAATTAGAAACAATGTTTACCTTCTGAGATCAAGAGCGACAAAAGGAATTGACGTCTCTTAAAGAAGTTGTGCAATGATTTGAAAAGGAGAGGAGGAAAGCTTTTGTTATACTCCAATACTAATATTTCTCCAAACAACTTCAGAAACATACTTCATCTTGAAAGGATTCCAAGTTGATAAAAACTAAAGAACCACTTGGCCAGCAAGTCCAAATCCACATATAATGATATGATCTTCCAAAGCATCTATCTGAAAATACAAGCAAAATCAAAGGAATGAAGATATTAAATCATTGACTTTGCCTGAATAATCACCCAAACAAAATACAGAATAGGCAATTTAGCATACAATTGTAAAATCTTCACCATTCCCATAACTATATTATGAAAATACAGCAAAGATGCTACCAATGAACATTACTGCTAGCAATGAACAGAAATTTGATAATCATCAATAAATTTTCATGTTCATATTCATTGAAAGTATCTAAAGTTACATAGTAATCAGAACAAAAACAGTTTGCAAAGAACTAACAAAACATTTCCAGTAGTAAACATTGAGGAAAGAAAAATGAATGTCATGTCCGCGTTCTTTATAGGTAACAAAAATCTTAATGGTACATAGGAAGAGTATCCAATACAAAGACTAAAAAAAAACCGCTAACACCGTTGGCATGTTAGCAAAGTAGCTACACTCTAGTCTCTACCAACATAAATTGAAGTTAAGACTTGAATATCAATGAAAATAGACTTTAAGGGCCTCTTTGAAATCATGGATTCCAAGGCAATAGAAAGGAAAAGGTGTTGGGGACATCAGAGGACCTACCCAAGTGTACCAAAGGCAAAGGCGACCATCTGCATCAGCGCAACTTTCCTTATGGATGGATGATGACTTCCAGGCGGGGCCCGTGGGTCCACTTTGAAGATCTCACATTCAGATAATGCTTGTGGGCTGCTTATGAGCTTATTTTGGCCATAAGATTTCATTTTCAAAGCGATCCGACTGTTGGATCTCGCCGATGAGGCCATCGGGCCACCAGATTTTCTAGATCTGGGCCCATGGGCCCCGATCTTATTTTACATATGCTTTTTTGATATTTTTATAATTTATTGGAAGGTTTTGATAGCATTTTGGATACTTAGTTGGATTATTTTGGAGCATGGGGTCATTTCACTTAAGTGAATGGCATAGTTGTAATTTTCTTTTGAGTTTTAATATAAAACAAAGGGGTTGCAACCCAATGGTGATTGAGTAAAAGAAAACAAAAGCAAAGAAAAAAGGATTTCTCCTCTTGGAACTTCATTTCTCCTTTTGGAGCATGGGGCCATTTCACTTAAGTGATTGGCATAGTTGTAATTTTCTTTTGATTTTGATATAAAACCAATGGGTCGCAACCCAATAGTGATTGAGTAAAAGAAAACAAAAGCAAATAAAGAGGGTTAGTAAGGAAACTATCCTTTTCAATCTTTGTGGAAGGTTAGTAAATCGATTGGTGGCTTTCCAAGGACTTCTTCTTTTTCATTCCCTTTTCTCCAAGAAGGCACTTCTCTCATCTTCTTCACTCTTCTCCTGCCTTTTCATCTCAAACCCATCCAAACCATTTTAAACCTACCCGAATCCATCTTCCATCCCTTTTACACTTCCCACGTGTGACCGTACACACACGCGCGCGAACCCACGCACGTGCATCTGTACGGGTAGCCACGTGCGAGGCTCATTTGGGTTTCGTTCCTTCTTTGTTTTTCTTCCAAATCTTCCAATAACCTTCTGCAACCCTTATCTACAAAACCAATCTTCCTAAAACCCTAATTTGAGCCTTTAACCCTTTCTTTCAAAACCCTAAACTAATTTCAAACCCCAATTCCCAAATTCTCCAAATCCCTAATTTCCTCAAGCTGATTTTATTGATTACATGATCCCTTTATGTAAGTAGTGTCATACCTATGCTAGATTGGAAGTCCTTACTTTCAAGAGGGCCGTTCTTGCAGTATTTTATATTTTCATGCATCGGATAAGTAATAGCCTAGGTCCATGGGTTAGTAAATCTGATTTTCTTATTTACATTGTGGATGTGCTAGATTTTAACTAATGCTTACTTGAATTTATGTGTATTTTGATCTCGTATTCATTCATCATCAAAAGGTAACGGCAATTTCCAGCATTCGATAAATAAAATGGATTCCAAAAGCTATGTTGTGTTTAATATCTAAGGAAAACTCATGTGGAATCCTAATTCATTAAACAAATTTTACCTTGTTTCTTATGTCAGAAAAAAGGAAATGTTGAAAAGCCTAAGAGTCAATCTCAAATTGCTGGGAGAAAGGCTAAGATGACGACAATGATGATTTGTAATTACTCTTGGCAAGGATAAAAAATGGTTCATATTTTAAAGCTAACTGGCTTACAAGTGACCTGGACTCAAGTTAGTACCTTCTACCTCTTCATTTATATCCTTTAGGGGTTTTATACACTTCAAAAACAGATGTAAAAGATAATCAACTACATTCTATCACTTCATTTGCTACTTTAAAAGTACAAGAACACCTCCATTCACTCGAAATACCATTATGCAATTAGAGACAACGTTTACCTTCTAAGATCAAGAGCGACAAAAGGAATTAATGTCTCTGAAAGAAGTTGTGCCATGATTTGAAAGGAGCAGGGGAAAGCTTTTGTTATACTCCAATACTAATATTTCTCCAAACAACATCAGAAACATACTTCATCTTGAAATGATTCCACGTTGATAAGAACTAAAGAACCACCTAGCCAGCAAGTCCAAATCCACGTATAATGATATGATCTTTCAAAGCATCTATCCAAAAATACAAGCAGAATTAAAGGAATGAAAGATATTAAATCAGTGGCTTTGCCTGGATAATCACCAAAACCAAATACGAAATAGGTAATTTAGCATACAATTGTAAAATCTTCACCATTGCCATAACTATATTATGAAAATACAGCAGAGATGCTACTATTGAACATTACTGCTAGCAATGAACAGAAATTTGATTCTAATCAATAAATTTCTATATTCATGTTCGTTGAAAGTATCTAAAGTTACATTGTAATCATAACAAAAATAGTGTGCAAAGAATTACCAAAACATTTCTAGTAGTAAAAATTTGGGAAAGAAAAATAAATGTCATGTCCGCCTTCTTTGTAGATAACAAAAATCTTCACGGTACATAGAAAAGAAACATATGAAGAGTATCCAATACAAAGACTAAAAGAAACCACTAACACCATTGGCATGTTAGCAAAGTACCTACACTTTAGTCTCCACCAACATAAGTTGAAGTTAAGACTTGAATATAAATGAAAATAGACTTTAAGGGCCTCTTTGAAATCATGGATTCCAAAGGAATAGAAAGGAAAAGGTGATGGGGACATCAGAGGACCTACCCAAGTGTACCAAAGGCAAAGGCGACCATCTGCATCAGCGCAACTTTCCTTATGGATGGATGACGACTTCCAAGCGGGGCCACTTTGAAGACCTCACATTCGGATAATGCATGTGGGCTACTTATGAGCTTATTTTGGCCATAGGATTTCATTTTCAAAGCGATTCGACTGTTGGATCTCGCCGATCAGGCCATTGGGCAACCAGATCTTCTAGATCTGAGCCTATGGACCCTGATCTTATTTTAATTATGCTTTTTTATTATTTTTAGAATTTATTGGAAGGTTTAAATTGCATTTTGGATACTTAGTTGGATTATTTTGGAGCATGGGGCCATTTCACTTAAGTGAATGGCATAGTTGAAATTTTTTTTTGAGTTTTAATATAAAACCAAGGGGTTGCAACCCAATGGTGATTGGGTAAAAGAAAACAAAAGCAAAGAAAGAGGGATTTCTCCTTTTGGAGCATGGGGCCATTTCACTTAAGTGACTGGCATAGTTGTAATTTTCTTTTGAATTTTGATATAAAACGAAGGGGTTGCAACCCAACAGTGATTGAGTAAAAGAAAACAAAAGCGAATAAAGAGGGTTAGTAAGGACATCCCTTCCAATCTTTGTGGAAGGATAGTAAATCGTTTGGTGGCTTTCCAATGACTTCTTCTTCTTCATTCATTTTTCTCCAATAAGGTACTTTTCTCATCTTCTTCACTCTTCTCCTCCCTTTTCGTCTCAAACCCATCCATTTTACACTTCCCTCGTGTGACCGTACACACACGCGTGCGAACCCACGCACGTGCATCTGTACGGGTAGCCACGTGCGAGGCCCGTTTGGGTTTCGTTCCTTCTTTGTTTTTCTTTCAAGTCTTCCAATAACCTTCTGCAACCCTTATCTACAAAACCAATCTTCCTAAAACCCTAATTTGAGCCTTTAACCCTTTCTTTCAAAACCCTAAACTAATTTCAAACCCCAATTCCCAAATTCTCCAAATCCCTAATTTCCTCAAGCTGATTTTATTGATTACATGATCCCTTTATGTTAGTAGTGTCATACCTATGCTAGATTGGAAGTCCTTACTTTCAGGAGGGCCGTTCTTGCAGCATTTTATATTTTATGCACTGGATAAGTAATAGCCTAAGTCCATTGATTAGTAAATCTGATTTTCTTATTTACATTGTGGATGTGCTAGATTTTAACTAATGCTTACTTCAATTCATGTATATTTTAATCTCGTCATTCATCATCAAAAGGTAATGACAATTTCTAGCATTTGATAAACAAAATGGATTCCAAAAGCTATGTTGTGTTTAATCTGTAAGGAAAACTTATGTGAAATCCTAATTCATTAAACAATTTTTACCTTGTTTCTTGTGTAAAAAAAAAAAAAAAAAAGGAAATGTTGAAAAGCCTAATAGTCAATCTCAAATTGCTGGGAGAAAGGCTAAGATGATGACAATGATGATTTATAATTACTCTTGGCCAGGACGAAAAATGGTTCATATTTTACAGGTAACTGGCTTACATGTGACTAGGACTCAAGTCAGTACCTTGTACCTCTTCATTTATATCCTTTAGGGGTTTTATACACTTTAAAAACAGATGCAAAAGATAATCAACTACATTCCATCACTTCGTTTGCTAATTTCAAAGTACAAGAACACCTCCATTCACTCAAAATACCATTACGTAATTAGAGACAACGTTTACCTTCTGAGATCAAGAGCGACAAAAGGAATTAACATCTCTGAAAGAAGTTGTGCCATGATCTAAAAGGAGAGGGGGAAAGCTTTTGTTATACTCTAATACTAATATTTCTCCAAACAACATCAGAAACATACTTCATCTTGAAAGAATTCCACGTTGATAAGAACTAAAGAACCACCTGGCCAGCAAATCCAAATCCACATATAATGATATGATCTTTCAAAGCATCTATCTAAAAATACAAGCAGAATTAAAAGACTAAAAGATATTAAATCAGTGACTTTGTTTGGATAATCACCAAAACCAAATACGGAATAGGTAATTTAGCATACAATTGTAAAATCTTCACCATTGCCATAACTATATTATGAAAATACAGCAGAGATGCTACCAATGAATATTACTGCTAACAATGAACAGAAATTTGATCCTAATCAATAAATTTTCATGTTCATGTTCATTGAAAGTATCTAAAGTTACATAGTAATCAAAACAAAAACAATGTGCAAAGAATTAGCAAAACATTTCTAGTAGTAAACAATTAGGAAAGAAAAATGAATGTCATGTCCGCCTTCTTTATAGGTAACAAAAATCTTTACGGTACATAGAAAAGAAACATAGGAAAAGTATCCAATACAAAGACTAAAAGAAACTGCTAACACCGTTGGCATGTTAGCAAAGTAGCTACACTCTAGTCTCTACCAACATAACTTGAAGTTAAGACTTGAATATAAATGAAAATAGACTTTAAGGGCCTCTTTGAAATCATGGATTCCAAGGCAATAGAAAGGAAAAGGTGATGGGGACATCAGAGGACCTACCCAAGTGTACCAAAGGCAAAGGCAACCATCTGCATCAGCGCAACTTTCCTTATGGATGGATGACGACTTCTAGGCGGGGCCCGTGGGGCCACTTTGAAGACCTCACATTCGGATAGTGCATGTGGGTTGCTTATGAGCTTATTTTGGCCATAGGATTTCATTTTCAAAGCGATCCAACTGTTGGATCTCGCCGATTAGGTCATCGGGCCACCAGATCTTCTAGATCTAGGCCCATGGACCCCGATCTTATTTTACTTATGCTTTTTTATTATTTTTAGAATTTATTGGAAGGTTTAGATTGCATTTTGGATACTTAGTTGATTTATTCTGGAGCATGGGGCCATTTTACTTAAGTGAATGGCATAGTTGTAATTTTCTTTTGAGTTTTAATATAAAACTAAGGGGTTGCAACCCAATGGTGATTGGGTAAAAGAAAACAAAAGCAAAGAAAGAGGGATTTCTCCTCTTGGAACTTCATTTCTCCTTTTAGAGCAAGGAGCCATTTCACTTAAGTGAATGGCATAATTGTAATTTTCGTTTGAATTTTGATATAAAACCAAAGGGTTGCAACCCAATAGTGATTGAGTAAAAGAAAACAAAAGCAAATAAAGAGGGTTAGTAAGGAAACCATCCCTTCCAATCTTTGTGGAAGGGTGGTAAATCGTTTGATGGCTTTTGAAGGACTTCTTCTTCTTCATTCCTTCTTTTCCAACAAGGCACTTCTCTCATCTTCTTCACTCTTCTCCTCCCTTTTCATCTCAAAACCCTTCTAAACCTAACCAAATCCATCTTCCATCCCTTTTACACTTTCCACGTGTGACCGTACACACGCACACGCTAACCCACGCAGGTGCATCTGTATGGATAGCCACGTGTGGGGCCCGTTTGGGTTTCGTTCCCTCTTTGTTTTTCTTCTAAATCTTCCAATAACCTTCTGCAACGCTTATCTACAAACCCCTCTTCCTAAAATCCCTAATTTGAGCCTTTAACCCTTTCTTTCAAAACCCTAAACTAATTCCAAACTCCAATTTCCAAATTCTCCAAATCCCTAATTTCCCCAATCTGATCTTATTGATTACATGATGCCTTTACGTTAGTAGTGTCATACCTATGCTAGATTGGAAGTCCTTACTTTCAGGAGGGCCGTTCTTGCAGCATTTTATATTTGCATGCACCAGATAAGTAATAGCCTAGTTCCATTTATTAGTAAATCTGATTTTCTTATTTACATTGTGGATGTGCTAGATTTTAACTAATGCTTACTTGAATTCATGTGTATTTTGATCTTGTATTCATTCATCATCAAAAGGTAATGATAATTTCTAACATTCGATAAATTAAATGGATTCCAAAAGCTATGTTGTGTTTAATCTGTAAGGAAAACTCATGTGAAATCCTAATTCATTAGACAATTTTTACCTTGTTTCTTGTGTCAGAAAAAAAGGAAATGTTGAAAAGCTTAATGATGATTATGTGGAATCCACTTTTATTTACAAATTGATTAGTACAAAAATGTTAAATCAAGAAAAACTGTTATCTTTCGTATGGATTCTATCCATGATTCCAAACAGCTAAAAGCCAATGTTTGGAAAGAGGATTCTTCAACAACAACATCAGAATTCAGAAATGTCATGTTCATGTACTTCGGCTTCTTGTTTGTTAGGAATAGCGAGCAAATGTGGCATAAAACTGATCATGTCCTACATGAGGAGTCGTGACAAAATCAAAAGATAACAGCTTCCTGGGTTCGATATTATTAAACCCGAAATTGAGTATTTTATTAGCAAATATTAAAACATAAATTAGGAAAACTGTGATACATAAACGTAACATGATTCACCAAGGTTTTACATGAAGAAACTTTAGGTAACTAAAAATCAGCCCTTGTTCCTTGGTGGAATAGCAAAGAAATGATTTTGAATTATGTAGTTCAGCTGCGACCATACTCAGTTCCTTAAAGCAGAAAGAAACAGGAACCCTGCCTTTGCTTTGTGGACTAGCAAACAAATGATTCTGCAATATGTAGTTTGGCTGTGACCAGCCCAGTTCCCTAAGGGCCTGTTTGTTTCGCCAATTACATTGGTAATGTAAAGGAAAATTGCCAACATCATGACTTCACCATTGTCAAACTAATCACATGAATCACAAACAAATGCAGATGTATTCAAGAAACAGGTAAAAGAGCTTGTAATCTCTCAACTGTTTTCTTTGGTGTGGCCCACCTGGAACACAAGTCAACCTAATTTTTTGGCTCTGGGCCTAAACAGGGATTACACATCTAATGGTTGGAGTCGATTTCACATACGCATCATGGTGGGCCCTAAAAAAAATCAAGTCCCGGGATCCCTCCCCAACTGTACAAAGAGATTATTCAGAACAAAACGAAATTGTATGGGACGGACAAAAACCAAGTCCTAGGATCCCTCCCCAATTGTACAAAGAGATTATTTAGAACAAAACAAAATTGTATGGGACACCACCTTTTATTTTGATGGGGCCCACCGTGATGTTTATGTAAGATCCACTTTGACCATTAGATATTTAGTCCCATATTCGGCTCGGATGCAAAAAATTAGGATGACCTGTGATTCTTGTGGGCTACAACAAAGGAAACACTTAGGTGAGAGACATCCACCCTTGATTTTTCGAAGGCCCACCACAATAATTATATGAAATCCACTCCAACCATTAGATTCCACACAAAAAATTGGGCATGTCGCCCAAAAATCAAACTCAATTATGATTCAAGTGGACCATAGTAATGGAAACAGTATGGAGGGCGACCGTTGCCTAGTATAATGTTTCCAATCATGAGGTCCACCCAAATGGAGCTGATTTTTGGGCCCTTGGTCTAACATGAGGTGAACCACCTAGCAGTCGGGGTGGATTTAACGCAAACATCAAGCTGGGGACCCCAGCCACTGACCCATTTTGCTCGCACGAGCAGCCGTGACAGAAGGTAGTGGAATGATAATTATATCGATTAATGAGGTAGCTTTTTGAAAGAGGCACCAAAATGTAAATTACATATTAATTAGGTAGTTTCTTGTAAAATTCCCTTAAAAAATTAAAAAGGTTCCAAACTAATCAACTACCCAATCCAAAGTCAGAAAAAAGGAACCGAATTTCTTATGACAACCAGATCATGAAGTGAACTCCTGCAGATTGACGAAGACTAAGGGGGCATTTGGATCATAAGTTACTTAAGCTAAGCTACTTATGCCTCAAGTACCTTATCTTGGTTTCTACTTATTAAGCTGAAGTGATTAACTATCTTTAAGTAAAAAAGTTATAATTATTGTTCAAAAAAAGTTACTTATAATTGATCTTAAACAAACTTACTTATCTCAAATAAGTTGCTTATCCACCGTTGTAAGTAGAATAGGTAACTTCTTTGGTGGTATCCAAACAGGCCCTAAAAAAGATTTATATTCATGAGAAAGATGCATGCTAGCTGAATCGCAAGGAGTGTATGGCTCTTGGCTGAAATACATCACTGCATGGAGAGAATTCCATGCCACTTTAAAATTGATACACCCCTGGTTTTAAGCTTTTCATCAACATTGCAGGTTATCCAAAATGACAATGCCATAGTTACAAAGTGGTAGCCTAATCTTCGCAACTTTATGACAAGACCAAGATCTTTCCCCAGTGGTATTAGGACCAACAACGACATGTTTGATTAGAAGGATGAATGCATTTAGTTGACATCATGTTGTGTGCAGTCCTATGTCTCCTAATTTGCTACTCACTAATCAACTTAATAAGTCATACTCGTAAACATTGTTTAAAAACTCAGAAAATAAACCAGGGATTCGCCCGAGTGACTTGGATCGGCCAAAAAACTGGTCGATCCATGGTATGGATCATTTTAATGCAAACTTGCCTGAGTTTTAAGCAGCTTAGCCAAGTTCTACATTCACTCAGCCGATTCACTGAGTAATAAAAACTTGGACCAAGTATATACATTGTGATATAAAAAAAAAAAAAAAAAAAGAAGACCTAAATCAAGTAATCAATATTCAATCTTTTAAATATTTTCTTTTCTTTCATTAGTAATATTTCTTAATTTTACCTTTTAATAGTAAATTCCATATCAATTAATATGATTAATTAGATTCAAATATCTTTTATTTATTTCCTAAGTTTACATTTTAATAGCAAATTCCATGTCAATTAATATGGTTAATTAGACTCTAGTATCTTTTATTTTCCACACAATCTTTTCTCCCTCCTTCCCAAATCATATATGGTTACTAGTTACTACAACTCTAAGGTAAGGGTACAGAAAGTCAGCAACTACTGAATGGTATGTATGAAAAATCTCCATTTTTCCTTCTACTTTATTTTTTTGTATGTGTATGCACTCCCCACAGTATTGAACAATGGAAAATTTTCTTTCTTTCTCATGGATGTTAGTGTGGCTTTTTTTCTTTCTTTTTTTTTTTTTCTTTTTTTTTGAATAGTAGAGATAGTGTTGCCTTCCAGTTTCCTGCTTTCAAAAGTGTGACCAAACAAGGAGTCATGTCTCATAAGATGTCCTGCTTGGGCTATCGACCCCTAAACTACGGTTATGATCATTCCACAACCACAACTTTTGGTGTATGTGAGTAATCATGTGTTGCTAACTTGATCTGATGGATGGATGTTCCTAAACTGGATACACAAATTTTGCACCAACTTGTACTGCAACAGACAGTTCGGATCTTTGTATGGTCAATCCCAAGGGATTGATGATGGCCAGTGTTTTGCTTGACTAACATATCCCATTGGTAAATCCGGATTTTGCCCATGCGAGGGCCCAAAAGTGATATAAACGGTGTATGGTACTGCATTTGCACATGTGAAATGGTTAAGGAGTGCAAGTCATGTGCCAAAGCAGCACACGAATGAAAGATGCCAGATACCATATACAATCATCAGGTACAACACATCCGTGTGTTCGGGCACAAAAATCATGTCAGTTCACTTACCATGCACCCTGCCAATGAACAGTGAGGAATTCCAGTATGAATGACCCATGTTTTTTCTTTTTCTTTTTTCAGCCGAAGTCTCAAGATACGTTATTTGAAAGACAAGTTTGATTGCCACTTGTTTGTACTGATGAACCTAACAGGTTTCAAAATGAATAATTTCCCTTCATATACTTGAAATTTACCATAATATGTACTATTAATTAAATATACTAATATCATATAACAGACATGGTCAAAATTTACGAGCCTCAGCAAAGTCAACAGGTTGACTCGTCTGAGTCTTGACTCATTGGTTGACCACGCCAAGTCTGAGTTCCTCGTATTAAAACATTGCTTTTAAATTTTAAAGCCATATCAAATGAAATTTGTCAAAAATAGGAAAAGGAACAATGAAAGGCTAGAGGTGATGCTTGGTTGGGGGCAATATTGTTCCTGCTAATGAACAAACTATTAACCTTCACAAGTGAAGAATGTAAACTTCTTGAGTAAGGTGTTTTGTTACCTCACTTTCCACATGCTGCTTGAATCGAGATGCAATTAACTGGCCTCCAATATTGTCTTTCCTCCTATCAAAAGGCTCGAAGCCCCCAAAATTACCGGAAAGTTTGAAAGAAGGACCTTTGGATCAATAGACATCCCAACCCGGTGTTATGTTGGGAAAACCAGGCAGTGGAAACGGAAGCCAAAACACATGGAACAATCCGAGATCAAACGAGAAACACAATGAAATCAATCACACATAAGCATTCACCACAAGAGAATCCGATTTTACGTGGAAAAACCCCTCAACGGGTAAAAAAAATCAAGGCACAAAACGATCCACTATGAATAACAGAAGATTAAAGAGATTGATAGCCCACAAGCAAGGAATAAACACAGAAAATCCCAAGTTCTCTCTCACACAACTCTCTCACCTCTTCCTAACACGATTAGGAAACCTTAGACACCTTAGGATTAACATCTAAGTCGGATTACAACTCCTTGAAAAAGCAAAACTTCGAAAATAGAAACATCTTGCGCAGTACTGCGAGCTGCGCAAGAAACCCGCGGGCACCACTGACCGGTCAGCCAGTGCACAAATAGTCCAGAGTTCATGTGTCCACGCTGCCTCACCACCGACCAGTTGCCCGACCGGTCGGAGCCCCTTGCAGACTAGTCGATCAACCGGTCTAAGCACAAAAGATTCTGTCTAGGGGACCTCCACGTAAATAAGGGCGACAATGTCAGATCGGTCGCCCGACCGGTCCGAGCACCCTATCTGTGCACTGTTTGAAGGCTACCCCAACAATCTCCACCGAGGCTTCAAATGCCAAATCAACACCATCCTCGTAACGTCATCTCATCTTCAATCATAGCTCGACCACTTCTCGTGCCATCATTGACCCTAACATTGCAAATTCACGCCCTTTACCGCTCTTCTCATGGGGCCCTTGGACACTTGCCACATATGAGCAACCATGGATCTCGCTGCCTTTCCCACAGCTCCACCGTGAATTGTGCTCTCGATTAACATATAAAGATGGTCACACCTCCGTGACTTCATACACACGAGTATCCCCTTCATCACTTCACAACAACGATCGCGGCCGATAACACACACCATTTCGCCTCAAGTACTCCAAGAAAAATCACATTCATCTTCATCTCGGGAATGTGCTTCACATCTTCCAGGACTCATTTGACCCCATCGAACATCCTTATGCACACAATACCAATACCCACAACCTTATGAGCGTGGTCATCGCCCACAAACACCGATTCTCCACCATACTTCCTATATGTCGGTGAATGAACTCCGGTTAGGACAAACGTGACATGAAGCCCCTGAATCTAGGATCCACCCACTACCATGAGATCTCTTGCCAGATACAGTCAAAACTTCACAAAGATCACCACCATCCTCTACGATATTAGCTCCCTCTCTAGAAGAATTTTCATACCTCTCTTACTTCAACCTTGGATTCTGACAATCCCCTCTCATGTGGCCCTCCTTACCACAATTCGAGCACTTCACCTTAGCCTTTCCTTTGCCCTTAACCCTAGATCCCGGTTTCGAATATCCTCCATGCTCAGAACTTCTTCCCCTCATAACCAGTGACTACGAGAAATAATGGGAAGCCACATCAACACTTTTCTTTCTCATCGTCATCGACTGGAGGATTGAGATAACGGTCTCGACGTTTATGGTTTCCCTCCCTGCACACACAGAGTTCCTGAACGATTCATATGAATCTGGAAGAGAATTCAACAAGATGCATGCTTGATACTCATCTTTCATCGGTTCATCAATCTTTACCAACTTGTAAACCAGCCTATTGAATGTACTCAGGTGGTCCTCCACCTCAGTTCCCTCAGTCATCCTCAAGGTGAACAACTGCATCAACACGTACATGCGATTCTCTAGAAATTTCTTGGCATAAACCTTCTCTAGCTTCACCATCGTTTCAAACGCAGTCTTCTCCTTCATGACATAATAGAGAACATCATCCGTAAGGTTTAACAGGATTGAGGTTCTAGCCTTCTTGTCGAGCCTCGGGTCGCTTTCCAAGAGCTTTATCAAGCCCTTGATGAACCAGGAAGGATTCAACATTCACCTTCCATAGCTCAAAGTTATTTTTCCTTGAGAACTTCTCTAACTCGAACCTTGCGCTTGATCCCATCTTCTCGTCTCATATTCGAATTCTACTCCACCCCAATGATAGCTCTGATACCAGTACTTGTTGGGAAAACTGGCAACGGAAGCCAAAACGCGTGGAGCAATCCGAGATCAAACAAGAAACACAATGAAATTAAGCACACATAAGCATTCACCACAAAAGAATCCGATTTTACGTGGAAAAACCCCTTAACGGGTAAAAAAACCACGACACAAAATGATCCACTATGAATAACAGAAGATTACAGAGATTGACAGCCCACAAACAAGGAATAAACAAAGAAAACCCCAAGTTCTCTCTCACACAACTGTCTCCCCTTTTCCTAACACAATTAGAAAACCTTAGACACCTTAGGATTACCATCTAAGTCAGATTACAACTCCTTAAATAAACAAAACTCCGAAAATAGAAACATCTTGCGTAGTACTGCGAGCTGTGCAAGAAACTCGCGTGCACCACTGACCGGTCGGCCAATGCACAAACAGTCCAGAGAGTTCACATGTCCACGCTGCCTCACCACCGACCGGTCGAAGCCCCTTGCAGACCGGTCGGTCAACCGGTCTGGGTACACAAAGATTCTGTCCAGGAGGCCTCCACGTGCATCAGGCCACAACATCAGACCAGTCGCCAACATGTTAAGCAGCCAAACACAGAGGACCTAGACCATCTGCTAGTGAATGGGGAGCTGGCGGCCATTGTATGAAATTTCTTCAGCACAGTTTTTGGTGTAGAGTTGATTGAGGGGCAAACCTCAAGGAGCAGGGCGGTGCAATGGTGGAAAGATGCCACTGCGGGCGACTGTTTACCTATGTTGAGAGGACTCACTCCTAACATCATTTCTCAAAATTTGGCTAAAAAGGAACACTCGCAAGCTTGACGATCTGATGTAGAACGGGTCGCCGATTATTTCATGGCCTAGATGGACCAAAAGAAGACTAGGTCAGGGTCGAAAGTGATCTGGACCGTCAGGACTATAAACCGGTCATATCTCACAATCCGGAATGAGTTTCTGGACATATAATATATTGTTTTGGGGTAACTCGAGCTACTTTAGCCACCCAACCCCGCTACGCCAGGTTGCCCATGCCGGAATTGCGAGATTCGACCATATCGACGATCATTAGGCTAGTTTATTTTCAGTTTTACTATTTCTAGTAAGTTTTAATTCGATCATAACTTTGGATCTGTAGGGTTTTAGAGTTAGTGCCCAACATGAAAAGGGCTTAGAATATTTAGTAGAACAACATGGTTGGGCCCATTTGATAACTTTCTATTTTTGGCCAAAAATCAAGAGTTCTAGTAAGATTGAACGACTTCTATAAATAGTAAGTTTACTATTTATAGTAAGTTGCGTTTTCTAGGAGTTTGAGTTTGTTTCTCGTGAATTCGAGAAACAATCAGTTAGGGAGATGGTGATCGACCTACCACATCCTTCCTGCGTCACGATCAGTAAGAGAGTCCAGCCAAATCGCATGAAGGCAGAAAAGTAGGAAAAAGTAGTTTGAAAACAGAAGGCAGTATAAAGGCGAGATTATGCATTCCAAATCGCATTAGCAAATAAACTGCCTATATGAAGCACTGCCCAGAAAAAAACAAGGGCACAAAAACACATGTACAACAAATTTTTATCAAAATCTGAAGGATGAGGAGAACTGTTAGCCACCTTAGAACTTTGAGTCCCTATACCTTAATGGTATTGACTATAAAATTTGGGCACTGGCACCTTTAGGAGCTTTCTCAGCTGAATCTTGCTCTTGCTTGTAGGTCTTTGGGCTCTTGAAATGCTCTTTTTAAGATCTTTGGATCATCGTCTTGCTAACCCGATACACCATGTCTAGGCAGAAGACAATGAATGACCTACTTGTGTTGTGTCTTTAGTATTGAAAGATGAGTTTTATATTTAGGCTTATTCAAGGGTCAATCCCGAATTCAACCCAGAATTTGGAGAGTACCTGGTTTAATGACACTGTCACAGGGGGCTAAGCTTGTTTTGAAGATTTCTTTGCATGATGTTCTGTGAGGTATGTAGCTACCTAGCTGGAATGTACAAAGAGGATCTTTCAATGCAATATAAACTGGGGGAAGGAAAACATGATGCTAAAGTCTGTCTCTAAAGATGTTGAGATCTAACTGTTGTCAGTTATCACTAGAGGTTCAAGTACAACCTGAGGATATCGGAGGCCAAAACCACCCCATCTGGGCTTCTCAAAACGAAACTCTAATGACAGCTCTTACAGGAATCTGGACCCAGGGTCTATTGGGTTTATGCGATTCAAAGATGTGAGAACCCTGGGCACTTCAGAGAGGTTTTAAGACTAAGAAAATTGTTTTCCTTTTAATTGTTGAGGATGATTATGCAAATGTCATTCAATGGGCCAACACCTTGAAAGTTTCATTGGAAACATGTGGATGTTGTGGAGCAGGTCAAGGCCCACACTGAAGAGCTCAAAATTTCCTTTCATCATGCCTACCGTGTCCGTGAGGCTAATGCACATGCAGACTTGCTAGCTAGAGAGACGGTGCAGCGGATGCAACACTGCATGTGTCTAACGTATTCCACCTTATGGAACCACTGCTGTATGCCTGGTTAACCTTGTTGTTTTCTTTCTGCCTTTAGTTTATCAAGGAATCTAATACGTTGAAAAACATCCCCATTGAAAACAGCATACATCCAATAAAAGAATTTTTGACCGCACATGCACATGCACCTCATCGTAAGGGAGAGAGACTCCCTAAGATCTCCCGTGTTAGAACACGGGCAGTTCCAAGAAGCTAGGTGGGTCTCTCTGCGATGTTTGTGAGAAATCCAACCCGTCCATCCGTTTCTCCAGCTTATTTTAGGAGAGGAGACATAAAAAATGAGGCAGATCCAAAGCTTAGGTAAGCCATACAAGAGAAAACAATGAGGATTAAACCATCAGCATTAAAACATTCCTATGGCCATAGAAGTCTTCTATTATGAGAAGTTTTTTTATATTCTCAGTTCATCCCAATGGTAATGACCTTATAAACGGTTTTGTTGGCATGTAAACATCAATGTGGTCCGCAAAAAGGTTTCAATGGTCGACCCACTTGAGTTTTAGATCTACCTCATGTTTTGTCTCATGTCTTAAATTGAGTTGGCAAAAGATAAACGGAGTCAATTTCTTACAAACATCACAATGGCCCCACCTAGCTTTCCAGCTAAGGAACTTTATGAGGAAGCCTTTTGGAAGCAATCCATGTAGGGATTCTCTCCCCATTGTTAGCGGATTGCATGGCGGAACCTCCTTGGTGTGTTGACTCACCAAGTTATATGAGCCCCACCATCATGTGTGTGTTAATGTGTTATATCCAAACCGGCCATCCATTTTGCAAGATAATTTTAGCTGATGTGGCAAAAAATGAGGCATATCCAAAGGTAAAGTGGACCATATCATAGAAAGAAGTGGAGATTGAATGCCTACCATTGAAAACTTCTTAGGGGCCATGGAAGTTTTCGATCAGGCTTATATTTGTGTTTTCCCTTTATTCAAGTCTACATGACCTTATGAACAGGTTTGATGGCAAATAAACATCATGGTGAGCACTATAAGGGTTTCAATGGTGTCCATCAATGTCCCCACCATTTATTTGGTGTGGTCCACTTGAGCATTAGATATGTCTCATTTCTTAGCCCATGCGCTAAAATGATCTTGCCAAATGGATGGACGGTTTGGATATAACAAATACATGATGGTAGGGTCCACAGAACTTGGTGACCACAACACACCAAGGAGGTCGGTGGTGTGGCACACCATGCAATCAGCTTCCAATTGGTAGATAATTAGGTGTGGCACCGGCCTCAACCAAGATGGTGCGACCAAACAAGGGTGAACAGTTGAACCAAAATAGAGCTAAACACAAGTTGAGTCGGCTTGATTAGCTCAGTCCACTCGGCTGGAACTAGCTCCATACAGCTCGGTTTGAAGGCTGGGTTCCAACCGAGTCTAAACTTGGCTCGAAGTTCGGCGGCTCAATCGCAACTTGATTCTACTCGATCGATTTTGTGTTTTATATATATATATGTGTGTGTGTGTGTGTATGTGTGTGTGTGTGGGAAATGGAACTATGAGGTCAAGCTGTGTGGGTCCACCTTGATGTCTGTCAAACATTTATCCCAGCATTAGATGCATCATTCTATAGTGGACCATGGGATTAAAAATCAGGTTAATCCATGACTTACGCGGGCCACATCACATACAACAGTTGAGAGGGGTTACCCGCCCATTAAAATATCCATGATCATTTATTGCACCCATCGAGATGTCGTTCACAAATCCAGGCCATCCATTGTGTGTGTCCCACTTGTATGAGGGGTCAGACCAAGTTTCAGTCACATCCAAAACTCAAGTGGGCCCCGACAAGTGATTTTAGATGTTTTAGGCATGTCTTCACATGGTTTTAGATGGTATGGCCCACCTGAGTTCCGTATACAGCTAATTTTTGAGATATCCTGTAACTTGAAGGGGATCCATCAAATGAACGGTGTTGATGTCTCATCCACAACACGGTGGGGCCCACACAGCTCGACCTCTTGGAAAGTTCTCATGAGGTCAACCTGGTGGTACTATTTCCTTAATATATATATATATATATATATATATATATATATATATATATATATATATATATATATATATATATATATCCTTCCCCAGCTCTAGCTGTGCTGTTGTTACATTTTTTCCAAGCTCGACCCGCTAAGTCGAGCATGCAATTCGTTGTCCAGCTCTAAAAAAGGGCAGAATTGTTACTCGAATCCGCCCTAAAGGGGAGATTTTTTGTTGCATGGTCCATCCACGACAGACCCCATCAGATCAGCGGTTAGGATCATCCAATATTAATAAGAGGAATTCAGGGCCGAGGACACTGTACATATCCTCGGGGCCCCAGATCATCTAATGACTACTGGCTTGATCGCTAGTGCAGCAATTGGAACGGACGCTTATTGGATACTAACCTCGCCTGTTTCGAGATCGAGATGGGCTGGGACTCTTGAGTGGCCACCATGGTGTATAGATTTTATCCACCCCGTTCATTTATTTCTTCTCTATCATTTTAGGCTATAAGCCCAAAAATATGCAGATCCAAGGCTCAAGTGGAACATGCTACTGGAAGCAACGGTGTTAATGTTCCCCGCCGTTGAAACCTTCCCTGGCCCACCATGATGTTTATTTTCCATCCAACCTGTTCATAAGGCCATATAGATCACCTAGATCAAGTTAAAACGTAAGTATCAACTTGATCCAAAACTTCCGTGGCTACCAAGAATTTTTCAACGGTAGGCATTTAATCCCCACTTTGTAATTCACTTGAGCCTTGGATCTACCTCATTTTTGGGATTGTAATATAAAAAGATATGGAAAAATGGGTGGACGGTGTGGATAAAACCCATACATCACGGTGGCCCCTCCTCTAAGGCCTAGCTTGTCCTGAGCTGGGGAGAGGCGGGGTAGTATCCTGCTCATGCCAATCTTGCAGCCCGGTTCATTAGGTGGGACTCAAAATGTATTCTCCATGGGACTAGAATAAGACTGTTACCATCAGATGGGCGAATGAGAAGGTGAACTTGATTTGGCCCACTTTAGCAATGATCTAGATCAGTCATTGTCCCATGCAGGGTGTAACATAGTTTTTCGGGTAATCGACCTCCAGGATACAACGACTATCACCCTGGTCCCATCAATGTACTCACTGTACATGGGCAAACCGTTTCTAGTCATAACCTGACACTTAAACCATTATTGAAAGTATTTTTCCACTCACTTTAAAAACTAGATGAATAAAGTCTATTTATGGACTTTGAGTGGACACCCTTAAGGGTGTAGAGACACCCTTTCATAAAGGTCGTGAGAGTTGGGTTTAAACCCAATTGGTACATCCATTGGGATCGAAAACACACAACCTTTCAAAACAAAAAAGTGAAGGGATGTAACCCTTCGGACTTATATGAAAAGACACATCTGCCCGCACTGGCATGCACGCACCCGTGGCCGTGGCCATGGTTTGGCTCGACGAAAATTTTAAAATGCTATATTTTTAATCGACATTTAGATTAAAATGTTCACACAACTTTTTCGCCACAACAAGTTATGTGGTTTGGTGCCTTTTGCCCATGCACTTTTATTTAGATCTTCATGAGTGCTCTAAAGAAATGGCTTATATATTCCTATAGGAAGTGACCACACTTCCACACTCATATAAGGTGAATTCCATTCAAGTATATGCATCAACTGGATACACACCACATATGTTCATGGATTCATTAATAGTTCAAAAACTCATCATCTCTCATGTTGCTGCTTGCACTGCCTACACCATAATAAGGGGCAAATTCTCTGTAGTGCTTCACAATCTCTTCGTGTCTCATTTTTTACCCATTGAACCTATTGCATGGGATCTTTACTTGTATAGGTTGGGTTGCCGACACTGGTAGCTCATTCGGTTAGACTAAGCCTCAGTCCCTTAGATGTTTCCATGACTAATTATTTAGATAGTCCATATTTGTCAGATACACATCCCACTGTTAGGACACACCCACATTGTTAGTCACCCTTCAATGTTAGCCACCCCTACGTTGGGATTCGATACCTTGACCTCAGTGTTAAGACGAGGTTATCTTCACTCAGTCTACCATATCCCAAAGGTGTGGGTGTCAGTTCCAATGTGGTTGATCATCCTTTCGAACTAGCTAATGATCATTGCCTTGGTAAGGAATTGCTTCACCAACAAGGCTAATCAGACGCAAGCCCTTCCTTGGGTGGATTCCTCCTTTACTTCTTAGCCTACGAGGTACATTAGTAGCCAACAGATCTAGTCGAAGATCATGGCCATCATCAACACGCTTCTACCTTTGCAATATTAAAGAGTTATGAATTCTTCGACGGTTACATGCAAATTCTTAAATGATTCATATCTCAAGCCAACGCCTATCAAACTCTTTTCTAACCTCCGGGCACAATCCATCCACGGAGTGGCGCATCAGAACAACAGTCCGGGTTACCAAACCATGAGACCATTTTGAACGAAATCAAAGGCCAAAGAGAAGAGAAAATGATCTATCTTAAAAAACAGAGACCTTCGCTGAAGAAAATCAGACAAAAGTAATGTGATCCAAATTTCCTCTAACCATCCTTTCTTTCTTCCTTCGATTTTTCCTTTTTATTTATTTATTTATTTTCTGCCAATCGTTTTTTTTTAATGGGTTGAACGGAAGTCTTTCTCACTCTCTCTCTCTCTTTGTTTTATGAAATACATGTAACACATCCATTGTATATGCTGGCTCATGTACCTGAATCCACACCATTTATAGAATAGACCAGCAGAACCTCTCCTATTAGAAGAGGATTGGTCGTTGTATTATATATTTTGAACCGTTACCATTTGAGATACCACCAGTTATCATTTGATCATCTCTGTGAATGCCACAAATTATGGAGTGATGACATGCAGATTGTGTTCCTCCCATGCCTCCACTGGCACTAGATCTTCTCCCTTCAAGGAAGCTCTGCGAAGCCCACAAGCATTGAATTATGTGGAACATCTGAGACATGTATCTGGCGGGCCCTACCACATGGGTTAAACAGTTGGAAAATTTAGGCCCGTCTGATACCTTAAGGACCATACACTATGGCAACAGTTAGAATGTGTTGAACTAATTGTTTAATCAGTGGTCTAAGTATTCCCATTGACTATTGGGTTCAAATTAATGGTCTTGATCATTGAACCATGGGCCCACCTGTGCATAATTTACATGCCAAAAGATAATCTTTGCACTGTCTGATCCGTCAATTCCTGATCATTTATACATATCAAGATCTAAAGCTCTCTAACCATTCTCAGTCAGTGCGTACGTTCACTTCTATACACGATTTTGTATAGGTGGTCTAAAGAACATGTATAATAGGTATCTACAAGAACTTGACCATTAGATGGAAATGACAACTCCAGAACATCTGGACTATGGCTCGCACATCAGGTTGGTGGGGTGGATGTTTGTATTGTTGCATGTTAGATTTTGGATAAAGTTGTGACCATAGTTTTAGTTAGTTTTTTAATAAAATCCAATTTTCAAGATTGTTGTAAATTGAGGTTTGGAAAACCTATCTAGAAAAATAAAATTAAAATGAGAAACGAAGAAAACTTATCGATTTGTAGAAATCAATGTGTGATTTGAAATCACTCGGCTTGAAATCGAATTTGCCTTCCTTGGATTGCGTCCCAAGTGCAACAAATTTTTCGAACAATCGACCTCCAAAATACAACAACTATCACCTGATCCTAGCGGTGCACTCACTGTACCCGGGCTCGAACCATTTGTAGTTTTAACCCGAATCAGACACTTAAACCATTCTTGAAAGCATTTTTCCACTCACTTTAAAAACTAGATGAATGAAGTCTATTTATAGAGTTTGAGTAAACACCCTTAAGGGTGTAAAGACACCCTTTCATAAAGGGCCATGACAGTTAGGTTTAAACCAAATTGGTGCATCCACTGGGATCGAAAAAACAAACCTTTCAAAACAAAAAGTGAAGGGAGATGTAACCCTTCGATCGGACTTACTTGAAAAGACACATCCACCCGCGCACACATGCCTAGACGCACCCATGGCCATGGCCCAGCCCGGCGAAAATTTTGAAATACTAATTATTTTTAAAATAACTTAAAAATACAACAATAACTAACGTTAACATGCAGCAACATCTTTCCCGCAAACAAGCGACTCACGTAAGACATTCCAGCCATACAAATGGTGGGCCCCTCCCATGAAACTCACCTTGTGTGAAAATCTGCGTCCTACGGAGAAGTTTTGGTGCATGGGCTATGTTATATTAGTGGTCTGGATTATTGAACTCTGGCCCCAACTTGACTGAACTGGGGCATGTACGATATATGGGCCAATCATATCAATGTTTTCTATTACTTAACCTTGGGCCCCACTAGCAGTCTGATCATTCAGGGCCATGATCTTTTACGTCTTTGAGGAATTTTAAGCACATGGGCCATCTACAGTGGGCCTGTGAGACCAGAGGGAGGACACGGACCTCACAAGTTGCAAGAGGAATGGTGGATCTGATTAGAACCATCCACTTAGTGTTTGCTATCATGATGGACGGTTGTTCGTAGAACACCTGAATTAGATGATCCAACCGTTGCTTGTGTGATCGTGAACCATCAATTCTATTGTCTACTAACCACTAATTCTACTGTCAACTGACATTTTCACGGTGGGCCCAAAACGTGTAGGCCCAAATGTAGTGATTTGGATTATATATACGAGAAAAAGACAAGTTCGGTCATCAGATGGGCCAATGAGAGGAAGATCTTTATGTGGCCCACCTTAGTAATGATCCAGACCTGTCATTGATTCGTATAGGTTAAGGAGTATTCGTATAGGTTAAGGAGTATAGCTAACGATAACAAAGCGCTCTGTGATTATCCATTGATTTTTTTCGGCAACGGAGGTTTAGCTTAATGGTGAATACGGAATGCACTATGTAATTTTTATAAAATAAATAAATTTGCTTCCAAAATTACCCTCTCACAATTGCTATATAGAGTTCTCTCACCATTGCATAATACATCACTCAACTTTTAACATATGCAACTTCTCTGGCCCCATCATGATTTATGTGTTTGATCAACACCGTCCATCAACTTTTTTAGATCATTCTAGAGCATTAGCCCAAAAATGAGGCACATTTAAAGCTCAAGTGAACCACATCATAGAAATCGGAGGGAATTGAATGACTACCATTTAAACCTTTCTAAGATCTAATATGAGGTTTATTTCCCATCTAACCTTTTCATAAGGTTACACATACGTGGAAGAAGGGAAAACACAAATATCAGATTGATCAGAGCCTTCTGCAAGCCCTAAAAAGTTTTCACTGATAGGACACCCAATTTCTACTATTTCCTATAGTGTGGCCCACTTGAGCCTTACATCTGCCTCTTTTGCCCCTAAATGATATGGAAAAATGAATGGATGGTATGGAACTTTGTGAGCCCATATTTCCTGTGTCATGGCCCACTTGAGCTTTGGATGTGCTTCAATTTAAGGCTCACCCCTAAAATGAGTGGAAAAAATGGATGGACGGCAGTGGATAAACCATATACATTCACAGTGGGCCCAACATAGATTACTCAGCATGATAAGAGCATCTGAGTAACTCAGCATGCACTCCGATTTCCAATCTGCTATTGATTCCGGAGTGCGTATTGGGTTATGGGTACGAAGCGGATTGCGTACTGAGAAACTCTGCAAGCTATCGTGCGGAGTAAACTCTGTGGGGGCCCAAAGTGATTTACGTATTCTATCCACTCCATCCATCCATCTTAACAGAAAATTTTAGGTATGATGCCAAAAATTGAAGCATATCAAAATCTAAAGTAGACCACACCACAAGAAAAGTGTGAACTAAATGTCTCCCATTGAAAAATTCTCGGAGGACACAGAAGTTTTGGATCGTAGCTGATATTTGTGTTTTCCCTTCATTCATATCCATGTGATCTTATGAACAGTTTGGATGACAAATAAACATCATTGTAAGGCCTAGGAAGGTTTCAATGGTGGAAATCATTATTCCTACTGTTTCCCGTGGCATGGTCCACTTGAGATTTGGATATGCTTAAATTTTGGGCTCAACCACTAAAATGAGCTGGAAAAACATATGGACGGAATAGATAAAGCACATACATTCTAGATGGGCCCAACTAAGTTTACTTCGCACGATAAGTGCGCTGCGGAGTTACTCCGCAGGCAATCCGATTCCTATGGGTACTACTAGGGCCGTAAATGGTCGGGTTCGGGGCGGGTTTAGCCAAAACTAGACTCGCCCATTTACTAAACGGGTCTGGGTCTAAATTTTAGACCCAGACCCTTTTACTAAATGGGCGGGTCCGGGTCGGGTCCGAGTCAACCCATTAGGCCCATTTATAAATGGGTCCGGGTCTGGTAGAGGGAGATCCACTCAGACTCATTTATAAATGGGTCGGGTGTGATGGGTCCGGGTCTGGATCAAGTATGCAAGCATTTTACAAGGCTTTAAAATCGGGTCTGGACATTTTTGGGCTAGACAGGTCCCTTGAAACATAGACCAAACCCGCCCACTTACTAAATGGGTTCGGGTCGGGTCAAGTCGGGCCTAATATAAAGGAAACCAGACCCAGACCCGTTTAGCAACTGGGTCTGTTCTTGGACCCATACCCGTACCATTTAACAAATGGGTCGGGTCTAGGTCGAGTCTAAATGGGTTGGGTCCGGGTACCCCATCGGGTCCGCTGACCCATTTACAGCCCTAGGTACTACCGTCTTCGGGTTAGAGACAACGATCATGTCAGGGTATCTGTGGGGGCCACATTAATGTATATGTTTTGGAAGCAGATTGCGGTACTAAGTAACTCCGCACACTAGCGTGCATTAGTAAACTCTGTGGGGCCCATAGTGATTTACATATTTTATCCACTCCGTCCATCCATCTTAACGAAAAATTTTAGGTATGGTGCCAAAAAATGAAGCATATCAAAATCTAACGTGGACTACACCACAAGAAATGTGTGAACTGAATGTCTACCATTGAAAAATTCTCAAAGGACACAGAAGTTTTGGATCAAGCTGATATTTGTGTTTTCCCTTCATCCGTATCCATGTGATCTTATGAACAGGTTGGATGACAAATAAACATCAATGTACGGCCTGGGAAGGTTTCAACAGTGGAAATCATTATTCCCACTTTTTCCTGTGGCATGGTCCACTTGAGATTTGGATATGCTTAAATTTTGGGCTCAACCACTAAAATGAGCCGGACAAACATATGGACGGAATAGATAAAGTATATACATTCTAGGTGGGCCCAACTTAGTTTACTCCACACGATATCCGATTCCATATGTTTTATCCATTTGTCCATCTATTTTAAAATATTATTTTAGTGAATGAGCCCCAGAAGG
Organism: Liriodendron chinense; assembly: GCA_003013855.2. Lineage (NCBI taxonomy): Eukaryota > Viridiplantae > Streptophyta > Magnoliopsida > Magnoliales > Magnoliaceae > Liriodendron > Liriodendron chinense. The sequence continues at coordinate 857,985 of PVNU02002470.1, forward strand.
AGCCATATTGAAGATTCAAGACAAACACACCACACAAGCAGTGGGATTGAACTCCTATTGAAAACTTATTAGGGCCCACTGCAATGTTTATTTTCCATCCAACGTCTTCATAAGATCGCACAGACTTTAACCAAGGAAAAACATAAATATCAGTTTGATCCAAAACTAGTGGACCCAAGAAGTTTTCGACGGTTGACTTTTAATCCCCATAGCTTACTTTGGTGTGGTCCAATTGAGCCTTCAATCTACCTCCTTTTTTCAGCTTATGCTTTAAAATAATCTGTAAAAATAGATGAATAGCGTGGATAAAAAACATACATGATGGTGTGGTCCCCACAGCTGTCATGACCGTCCGTCTCTAGATATGCGCGCGCTGGGGCGCTATCTAACCAGTGCCTGGTTTCCGGTTCGAGAGGCAGGCCGATTTCCAACCTTCTCGCATAAGTTACAGCGCTCGGTCGAGTGGCGCTCTTCCTGTACATGGCAGTTGGAGTTTGAAACCTTGTGGGCCATATCATGATGACTGTGGTACATCCACACCTTTTATTCATTTTTTGAGGTCATTTTAGGCATGGGCTCAAATATGAGGTGGATCCAAATCTCAAGTAAACCACACCAAACTAAATGAAAATAATTAAACCCCTACCCTTGATGACTTTTTGGGGGCAAAAAACGTTGGATGGAAAAGAAGAATTATTATGAGCCTTAATTTAGGTCCACCCCACCTAATCAATGGGTTGGATGGAAAAAAAAAAAAAAAAAAGAACTACAATAGGCCCTATAAATTTTTTATTGGTAAGATTAATTAGCACCATTAGCTATTGTGCATCCACATGAGATTTAGATCTTTTTCAATTTTTTTACTCATGCCGTGAAATCATAATCAATAAAGAATGAATGACGTGGATCAAACGAATGCATCATTATGAGGCCCGTGACAGAGTCCATGGCTGGAGTGGATTTCGCAAGGCAATAACAAAAGGCTTAAAAGGGTATTATAGAATTTTTTTTTTTTTTTTTTTCTTTTCTTAATGAATTCGTTAGCGGCAGTGAGTTAGGTGGCTTTTTTTCCATCTTTTGAAATTATAAGCGGTTTTTAGGAAAAGCAAGCATTTTATTGGAATTCAACTAAAATTTAAGCGTCTTGACGCCATTGTCTCTTTATTTTATTTATTTATTTATTTTAATACTTGTGGATCTTGCTCTGAATGTTGGAAGGGCGATCAAAGTGGCCCGTTGGGTTATTAGCCTCAATTAGGCCATGGTTCTAAGAATCAGGTGGATCTAATACTTAATTAATGATCCACATGAATACTTTATCTTGATTTAACCATGCATCTTCATGTTTAATTATTAATTTTTTGAAATCTAATGGTTGGATTTGTGAAAAAAAATAATTTTTTATCCAACAGTCACACACACATATATAATGGGTTAAATTTTCATGGTAACACCCGTTGATTTCCAAGACCTAAGTATTATAAAGCTTAGGGTGTTATAAGAATCCCAGCGTGTCTAAGCTACAATCCCAAAATCAGATTGGTTAAGTAATGATAACCTTTAATTCTTGGACAATTATCTGTTGAAATAGGACCATTGGTTAACCTTCCTTTTAATGATCCAATAAATGTTCACCAATCCCATTGTGGGATAATCAAATAAGCTTAATTCTCTTATTGATGGTACATCTAAAGTAGCCCCACAACTTGTACAACTCAATTTGATATGTTTGTATTTACACTCATTTTGGCACACCTACATGGTCCAATAAGAAGCTGCCGCATATTGTCACTACAAGTTCAATACTATTAGAATCATACTCACACTTGAAGATATCTTTTGCCGCTTTTTCTTCGGTGGTACGCCTCTCATGATTAATGTAGTGGCACAGAATTGTACACGTGCCTTTAGAGGATTGAAATGACAAATGACATACAACCCTAATTCGTGTGATACTTGATTGAGACAGCATATACAACACGTCTATAAACGACTTACTGGAGCAACGATCCTATCACAAATCCAAATATACTCAGTAAAGCCATCTCTCACAATTCTTCTAAAATGGAAGATCCTCCTAAAGACATTCGGAGCTCTCGCGACGATTACGAAGATTCCAAATATCCGAAAATCAGACCAATATCTAAACGGATGGACACTAATGGAACGAGACCCAATTAGGACCTAGCAGATCTAATTCCATGAATATTCAAGGGCATGATAAGCGATGGGTGGAGATGGCTCCGATCGAGATAGATTTAGATGCAACCGTGTCTTGAAAACTGATTTCTGATATACGAAAATCGTTGCAGCCATGTAAAAGTAGAGATCTGAAAACGATTTCAGATTTATGAAGATCTCCTATTGGAAAATTACGTACAAGCCATGGCTGCGAAGGATCTTTGACTAATAAGGAACCCAACAAGGATTTTTCCACCTTTGAAAGTTATAAAAGGAGAACATAATGAATAGCTCCAGGCTCACGCCAAACACAATTTATCTACACAATTTTTATCTTTACCTTTCTAGCATAGCTTAGTCCTAACTTTCTCTTAAATCGCTACTATTCAACACCATTAGTATAGTACTATAGGAGTAGATTAAATGCCCGCAACCTTCTGTTGTCGAATTCCAATCAATTGAGTTCTCACTTAGAAGATCAAAAACTCTTATCACATCCTGCCGATTATCTATCTAGGTCATTTGTTCATATGAATGAATTAAGTATTTATCTTTTATTTTATTCTTTAATTTATTTGATACTTTATTGATTGTAATGAGCATCATTTGCAAATTAATAAAATCGACATTGTTTTAATCTTCTTTTATTTTGTATGTTTATCTTTGTCCCCTTGAAAAATATATTGGCTACAATTATTGGTGAAAAGAAAGTCTTTAAGGAAAAAAGAATCCATTAAAAACTAACCCATACCCTTTGGCAAATCGCTTGACTGATGTTACAACTGGTGGTTAAGAAAGTGGCCAAATTCTCAAATTTGGTATTAATCAGTCCATCCTACACCAACATTTAATCAAACATGAAGTCAAGTACAAATCTAGCCTGCCTATGCTTCCTATTCGCATACATAAATCACTTGTAGCTTCATGTTTGATTGAATTGCATAAACAGTTTGCATGTCACGATTGCAATTTTGAAGTCCCTGCATATCATCCATGACATTCGACCGGCGGAAGCAAATTTGGTGCACCCTGGTGTCATCCAATATAGTGTGACCCTTACTACACCCTGATGTATTTATTGTATATCCACGCTGGTCCATCTGTTTTTTAAGCTTATTTCAGAGCACGAGCCCAAAAATGAATCAGATCCAAATCTCAGATGGACCACACCACATGATAACCATGGTGATAGACCATTAAAAACCTTTGGGCCACTAAAGTTTTGGATGAAGCTGATATTTGTTTTTCCCTTCATCCAGGTCTGTGTGACATTATCAATGGGTTGGATGGAAAATAAATATTATGGAGGGCATTAAGGTGGGCCTTAGGATGTTTTTAATTGTGGGTGTTCAATCACCACTGTCTCCTATGATGTGGTCCACCTCAGAATTGGCTCTGCTTCATTTTTGGGCTAATGCCCTAAAATAAGCTGGAAAAACCGATGGACGGCCTGATATAAAATACATACATCAAGGTAGGCCCCACGGTTAGGGTCGTAGGGTGTTGGCTGAGGCCAGGGCCGCACTTAATCCGCTCCCCATTCTGCCACAGTAGCATGTTTCTCGTGCAAGAATTGCTAGTTTGAATGGTAGATGGAATAGGAAAGGACAAGAACTTTGATACTCTGGCCAAGTGTGATTGTTCATGTGCATGCACCATTTATTTGTATACGACCTCATCTAAACATACCCGATAACACGACAACCGAAAAAGCCCTTGAGAAAGAGGCGAGCCAGTGGCACAATGGCGATTCGCGCAACCCCCATTCGAAAGGAAGGGTCAGGGAGCGCGGAAAGGCGAGCATCCACAAACTTAATCTGACATGTTTGTATTTACACCCATTTTGGCACACCTACATGGTCCAATAAGATGCCACCTCGTGTCATCATTGCAAGTTCGATACTGTCAGAATTGTACTCACACTTGAAGATATCTTTGCTGCATTTCCTTCAGGTGGTACGCCTCTCATGATTAATGTAGTAGCACAGAACTGTATGCATGCCTTTAGAGGAGCGAAATAGCAAATGACACGTTACCCTAATTCGTGTGACACATGATTGAGGTAGTATATACAACATGTCTATAAACAACTTACCTGAGCAACGATCCTATTACAGATCTGAATATGCTCAGTAAAGCTGTCTCTTAGAACCCTTCTAAAATGGAAGATCCTCCTGGAGACGTTCAAAGCTCTCATGACGATTACGAAGATTCTAAATATCCGGAGATCGGACCAATATCGAAACGGATGGACACTAATGTAACGAGACCCAATTAGGATCTGGCAGATCCAGTTCCACGAATATTCAAGGGTATGATAGGCGATGGGTGGAGATGGCTCCGATCAAGATATATTTAGATACAACAGTGTCTTGAAAACAATTTCTAATATATGGAAATCATTGCAGCCACGTAGAAGTGGAGATCTGAAAACGATTTCAGATTTATGAAGATCTCCTATTGGAAGACTATGTACAAGTCATGGTTGCGAAGGATCCTGTACTGACAAGGAACCCAGCAAGGATTTTTCCGCCTCTGGAAGTTATAAGAGAAGAACATGATGAAGAGCTTTAGGCTCACACCAAACATAATCTATCTACACAGTTTTATCTTTACCTTTCTAGTATAGCTTAGTCCTAATTTTTTCTTAAATCACTACTATCAAACGCCATTAGTACAGTACCATAGGAGTAGATTAAATGCTCGCAACCTTCTGTTGTCGAATTCTAATCAATTGAGTTCTCACTTAGAAAATCAAACACTCTGGTCACATCCTGTCGACCATCTGTCTGGATCGTCTGTTCATATGGACAAATCAGGTATTTATCTTTTATTTTATTATTTAATTTATTTGATACTTTATTGATTGTAATGAGCATCATTTGCAAATTAATAAAATCGACATTGTTGTAATCTTCTTTTATTTTGTATGTCCATCTTTGTTCCTTTTAAAAATACATTGGCTGCAATCATTGGTGAAAGAAAAGTCCAGAACGTAGGGTGAAAAGAATTCATAAAAAAACTAATTCTTACCCTTCTACAAATCGCTTGATTGATGTTACAACTGGTGGTTAAGAAGGCGTCCATATTCTTAAATTTGGTATTAATTAGTCCATCTCAATGTGGGGCACCAACATTCAATCAAACATGGAGTCAAGTAGAACTCTAGCATGCTCGTGCTTCCTAATCGCATACATAAACCAAATACAGATCCTCACTATCACGTGTAGCCTCGTGTTTGATTGAATTGCGCAAAGAGTTTGCATGTGGTAATTGTAATTTCGAAGTCCCTCATATCATCCATCACATTCTACCGGCGGCAAATTAGGTGCGCCCTGGTGTCATCCAACATAGTGTGACCTTGACTAAGAGGTGGATTGTGTCCTTCCTCAGTCCTACATATCATCCATCACATTCTACCGGCGGCAAATTAGGTGCATCCTAGTGTCATCCAACACAGTGTGACCCTGACTAAGAGGTGAATTGCGTCCTTCCTCAATCCATGCTAATCTGTAGGGGCCCACTGCGAAGTACCTGTATATCCACGCAATCCATCCATTTCTATGATCATTATAAGGCATGAGACCAAGAATGAGCAAGAACCAACACTCAAGTGGACCACACCAAATAGTGAGCTTGGTTGCATTAAATGCAAGATTCATCTCTGGTGTGGTCCACCTGAGCGTTGGATCTGGCTCATTCTAGGTCCCATGCCTTAAAATTATCTTTAAAAAGGGATGGACGGTGTGGATATATAGATACATCACGGTGGGCCCCTCTATAGATCGGCATGGACGCTTTGCGTCTATACTGAGGAAGGACGCAATCCGCCTCCCCTAGGGATTTTTATTGCAATAGCCCTGTGATGTGGCTATTCTTACTAAAAGTTTAATTTCTCATCCGGCTTATCTTTTTTGGCCTTTTGATGAGAAATTGAAATTTTTGCAATCGAAAATGCCCCTTTTAACCACCATGTGCTCAGGGGGAATCCACCGTGCCCCAAGGGGAATCGGTCGGAGGGGCTTTTTTTACCATAAATTTTCAATTTCTCGTCAAAAGGTCAAAAAGATGAACCAGTCGAGAAATTGGACTTTTAGTAAAAATAGCCACACCTCAGGGCTATTGTAGTAAAACTCCCCCTCCCCTGACTACACCTTGATGTATTTATTGTATATCCACGCTGGTCCATCTTTTTTTCAGCTCATTTCAGAGCACGAGCCCAAAAATGTATCAGATCCAAATCTCATATGGACCACACCACATGATAACCATGGTGATAGGCCATTAAAAACCTTTGGGCCACTAAAGTTTTGGATGAAGCTGATAGTTGTTTTTCCCTTCATCAAGGTCTGTGTGACCTTATCAATGGGTTGGATGGAAAATAAATATTATGGAGGGCATTAAGGTTGGCCCTAGGATGTTTTTAATGGTGGGTGTTCAATCACCACTGTTTCCTATGATGCGGTCCACCTCAGAATTGGCTCTGCTTCATTTTTGGGCTAATGCCCTAAAATGAGCTGGAAAAACAGATGGACGGCCTGATATAGAATAAATACATCAACGTAGGCCCCACGGTTAGGGTCGCACCGTGTTGGCTGAGGCCAGGGCCGCACTTAATCCGCTCCCCATTCTGCCACAGTAGCATGTTTCTCGTGTGGGAATGGCTGGTTTGAGCGGTAGATGGAATAGAAAAGGACAAGAACTTTGATACTCTGGCCGAGTGTGATCGTTCATGTGCATGCACCATTTATTTGTATAAGTAGCGTGCCACTTAAATCAACCCGTCCAAATTGGGGTCAATGTCACATGGACCCTAAACCAAAAAGTAAGCTGAGCTAGTGTTCTAACTGGCTGATTGGAGCACTTTCAGTGGACCCAATGTTCTTAATTCAGCCAAAAATGTCCCTCTAGCAGAGGCTGCTGGAGTCGGTTTATCTTGTGTGAGGCATTCATGTGACAACGCTCCTTGCCACAGAGATAGGGCTGCCAATGGGTTTCCAGTGTCGTGGATACCCACTCGACCCGACCCCATTTTAATGGGTCTAGGTCCCCACCTTTGGGGCCGTTTAGAAATCCGGTCTGATTCAGGTCTCACCTTTTGGACCTGGTTAAAAAAAGGCATGTCAGGTCCGGTCTCACCTTTTCGACCCCATTAAAAAAGTTGTGTCGGGTCCGAGTGGAGTCGCATCTGGTTAGTTTATTTTATAGCACACTGATATATATCCAATTTATATATGTAAATTACGGAGAAGCGGATTGTGTGGTGTGCCACACACCACCCACCTCTTTAGTGTGTTGACGTTACCAAGTTTTGTGGCCCCACCATGATGTATGTCTTATATCCACACTGTCCATTTATTTTGCAATGTCATTTTAGGGCATGAACCCAAAAATAAGGCAGATGGAGACAATGATGATCATAGTTGAAACCTTCCTACGGCCTATCATGATGTTTAGGGGCGTTTAGATCATAACTTACATTGGATAAGTTATATGTAAGTAGCTTATCTTGGTTTCTTCCAATTCAGCCCATAACAACACATTTATCAACCAAAAAGTAGAAAGCTCGTTTGGTTTCCAACATCATAAATAATCATTTCTCAAGTTTGTTTGGTCCCCTTCTAACGCAAGGAGGACGTGGTAGGTCGATCGCCATCTCCTTAACTGAGTGCTTCTCGAATCCATGAGAAGAAATAAAAGAATAAAAGAGGAAATTAATTCCGAATATTGTTTTTTTTTTATATATAAATTGAATCAATAGAAAAAAATAATAATGCATATAAATAGGAAACCAAACCCTAGGTAAAGTACCAGACTCCAACTCAAACTCAAACTCTTAGAAAACGCAACTTATTATAAATAGTAAACTTACTATTTATAAAAGTTGTTCAATCCTACTAGAACTCTTGGTTTTCGGCCAAAAATAGAAAGTTATCAAATGGGCCCAACCATGTTGTTCTACTAAAAATTCTAAGCCTTTTTCATGTTAGGCACTAACTCTAAAATCCTACAGACCCAAAGTTATGATCGAATTAAAACTTACTATAAATAGTAAAATTGAAAATAAACTAGCCTAATGATTGTCGATATGGTCAAATCTCGCGATTCCAGCATGGGCAACCCGGCGTTGGGTGGCTAAAGTAGCTCGAGCTACCCCAAAATGATATATTATATGTCCAAAAACTCATTCCGGATTGCGAGATACGACCGGTTTACGGTCCTGACAGCCCGGATCGCTTTCGACCCTCGATTGGTCTTCTTTTGGTCCATTTGGGCCATGAAATAATCAGCGACCCATTCTACATCACCTTCACATCCACCACCCATCATGTGAAGCCAACCTTTGATGTGGACTACTCATTTGTGAGGGCCCCACCTTTGATGTGAGTCGTCCATCATACAGGGCCCACCTTAGATGTGGGTCATTCATAATTATGGCCCTACCTTTAATGTGCACCATTCATTATGTAGGGCCCACCATTAATGTTAGTCATCCATCAAGTGGGGGCCACCAACAATGTTATTATCCATCATGTTGGGCCCACCTTCAATATCCACTGCCCATCATGTGGATCCCACCTTTGATGTGGATTGTCCATCATGTGGGCCCCACCTTTAATGTGGGTTGACCATCATGCAGGGGCTCGCCTTGGCTATTGGTTATTCATTACTAGAGGCTGACCTTTGATGTGGGCCATCCATCATGTGGGGCCACCACAATAGGGGTTGTTATGGGTGGCCCTGAGCTGACCCCCTCTGCAAGCAGCCGACCCCGAGAACGATTAGACAAATGAGCAACCGCGACGCCAGACGAGTTAAGGTGACCTTTCAAAATCGGCCTCCGACCTAAGCCACGCAGCTCAAGTACCCGACCCCGACCTAATTAGGGTAGCTGTCGAAGGGCGACGACATGCAAAGGATGGACACGTGTCTCACTCAGTCCCCCTAAGCGCAACACATGGCGAGTGACAGGCGCAAAGCTGGCTCCCACGCCTAATGATTACAGCAGGCCTAGTATCTCAGGCTAGGCCTACCAACAATAGGAGCTGCCCCACTCTCCCATGATTGGAAAAGCTGCAGGCTGGCGCATTTGGATGGATTTATCAGGGTCAGACACCAACCGCCCTCTATAAATATCCTCATCACTTTAAGCCAAGGTACGCAATTTGATCAACTCTCACCCAACCACTGCCCAAACTAAAATCTGACTTGACTTAAGCATTGGAGGGTCCCCCGTTGCGTCCGTGACTCCCCTCTCTTGCCCTATGCTTGTGATACCGTAGGATACAGGAGAGGACGATGCTCTAGACTATCTCCAGCACCTCTTCCTCCTCATCTGTTGCCGACCAGATTCAGGTGACAACAGGGGTCATCCATCATGTAGGGCCTAAATTCAATATCCACTACCCATCATGTGGAGCCCACCTTTGATGTGGATAATCTATCATATAGGCCCCACCTTTGAAGTGGGGCGCCCATCATACCAGCACATTTTAGATGTGGGGTTTTTATCATCATGGGCTGACATTTGATGTGGACCATCAATATGTGGGCCCACATTAATATGGAGTCATCCATCAAGTAGGGCCCACCTTTTACATAGACCGTCCATCGTGTGAGCCCCACCTTTAATATGGATAGTCCACTACGTGGGGCCTCCTTTGATATGCATGGTTGGAGAGAGCTTCCTTTGACAAGGACCCTAAGAAAGAGAGAGAAGTAGAAAAGTCATAAGTTAAAAAGCTAAACTTTAAATAATAATAATAAATAAATAAATAAATAAAATAATTCACTAAGATAATCACCTTTTAGCACACAAGTTATGTAACGACTTGAGATTTTCGACTCTCGTGTATAATACGATGGCCGAATTCCCAAGTAAATCAGGGACTAATTGATTTGTTAAATAATGAAATATAGCATTCAAGCACAATGGCAGAAACAAATGTTCATCTTATTCTATCAAACTTACTACTTTATCATCAATGTTTAAATAAGGGAACCAACCAATATTCATACTAATTAATCAAAATACCAAATCATGTCTTCTCTGGAAGACTCATTACAATTTCCATAAACATAACCACTAATAAAAAGAAATGTCTAATAAATGAAAATATCAGCTACATTCCTTCAACGTCTTTATTCGCCATGTGATCGTACGAATCATCGAACTCTTACCTTGAAAGTTGAGTTCGATACCTGAATCTTCACCTGTATCATCTAAATTGCGATTGGGATAGTGTTAAACGCTATCATAGTGGGGAATATTCTCTCCAAGACAATCAGTAATAACAATGTACAAAACTCAGAGTAATGCAACACAATGATATCTTTATTCAAACAAAACAATCAAATAAAAATCTTTGTTAATGCGATGCATGAAATGCATGCTCTGGCTAAAGCACCCTGGCTAGAATCACAATACATGAAGTGGGAGACTCCCTGTTACTACTTCACGCTAGCCACTAGTCACCAGAGGTTCCTGGGACGCACAAGCCCATAATTTTGCCCGACCACGTGAGAAACAGGACGCTCATAGCCCAAATCTACACATGACAGTGTACGGGAGAAGTAGGACGCTCTAGCCTATTCTCAATTCCGTACACCCACATGGAGCCAAGTGAATGCATGACTTTAGTTTCACCTTTATTTAAGTGTTTTCGCATATAATCAATTTAAATAAAACTCAGTGGTCACTATGGGAGTCACAAGTGACCCAGCATAGGCCGACAGCTCGAGCTTAGTGTCCATGGTACCAACCCCGGTTCATGAGAATTTGTATACCATTAGTGTCCATTCATTGTCCCGTTTTATGATTTCATCATGTCCCAAAAAGCCAATGTTGTACATCATGACCAAATTCGTTAAAATACTCATGTAATGTAAATGGATCCAATCAAGCATCATGTACATGTAAGGATCCATTGACAAACAATCACTTCATTCTTTCAGTTAAGTCAAGAGATATTCTTCCATCATGGACACCTCTCACAGGTTCCATCTCTCTACATCGAATAATTTTACCAACTTATGGACAAAGAGTATGCAATAATGAGATGTCTATATGATGATCTTATATACATATTTCATATATATCTATAGACACCCCACCTTCAGCTACACTGTTGGTAGAGATAGCTGGATGAATGGAGGACCATTCCCCCAAATCCCAAGTCCAAACTCAGCCAAACTCACCCTTGTAAGCCCCAAATCCGTAGCCCAACTCAAGCCTGAACCCAGTCAACCCACCTCTAAACATCAACCTGAAAAACACCCCATAAGAAAATCCAGTCAAAAAATTCTAAAAAAGTCAAACTCACTGAGTCAACCCACTGAGTCAACCCGCTGAGTTAACCCATTGAGTCAACCCGCTGAGTCAACTTGTCGAGTCAAAACACCGAGTCAACCCGTCGAGTCAACCCGCCGAGTCAAATCACCGAGTCGACCCGCTAAGTCAACTCACTGAGTCAACCCACCGAGCCAAACAGCAGCCCCGAGGAACGACCGTACCGCTCGCTGGAAATCGAGGAGTGATCGTACGGGCGGCCCACAGCGGGTCACTCAAAAATATTTACGGGTTCTGCCACTGCCCGCTGCTATAAATACCCCCCTCCCCTTCTCATTTCAACACAGCAACCCAGCCAGAGAGAGCCCGTCCGTTCGAGTTCCCTTCTCCACCCTTTAGCCCATTTTTCCACCAAGGAGAGCCCGAGTGAGGAGAGCCTAGCCCTGCTCCAGCCCAGCCTGACCACTGGCCCAAGTCTCCCAAGCCATCCAAGTCTTGATCCAGCCACTCGAAGCCAACCCTTGCGACACCTCCATCCATCCAGCTACTCTTTTTCCAGCATCATCTCATTTGCATCTAGCATAAGTGCAACATTTACTTTTCTTCCAACCCCCTGCTTCACTGCAAGCACCTTGATTATTCAAACACACTGCATACGTCTTATATTAAGCACCTGTCAGTTCGAGCGTATGCTCTGGGCTTGCCTGTTATTGGAACCTACCCATCAGAAACTCTTACTGTTCAGACTTGCATTCATGCTTCACTATAAAGCACCTTGATTATTCAAACACACTGCATACGTCTTATATTAAGCACCTGTCAGTTCGAGCGTATGCTCTGGGCTTGCCTGTTATTGGAACCTGCCCATCAGAAACTCTTACTGTTCAGACCCGCATTCATGCATCATGTCATCTATGAGAATGTACGAGGATTAAAACAGACTTTCAAGTGTTAGTTCGATTCTGTGAAGTAGAGACCGTACTTCGGTACGGGCAATGAGTGGGGTGTTTAACCTCTTCCCACCCTGTAACCATGATCCCTTACCTCGAATCTCTGGCCGCAGATAAAAAGGAGTCATTTTAGAGGAAGGAATCTTCGGATCCCCTTCTCTAACGTTTCTACGGGGTCTAGCTGACTGTAGATTTGAAGTAACTGGCTAGTGGCGACTCTGGTCTTATATACACTCATTTGAACACATCCAGCTTAACACGACAACCAAGCAAAGCCCTTGAGAACGAGGCAAGCCAGTGGCACAAACGGCGATTCGCACTCACGCATCTTCTTCTTCTTTTCCCGAAAGGGGAAGGGACGAGAACGTCGTGTGGGAGCGGGAAACGACGAGGGTCCACAGAATGGCGACTCTGCTGGGGATGAATTTGTGCTAGTCCCACTAGTCGTGATCCAACTTGAAAAACAGAATCCTTCCCGTACTTGAAAGTCACTAACCCTCATACAATCTCATCTGCATAGCATTTTACCCAAAACAAAAAATATATATATAGAAAATCCCAAAACCAGAAAAAAAAAATAGAAAATCCCGAAACCCCAAAAGAGTAGAGTATAGTCCTCACCATTGCGCCTCCTCGGGCTCAACGTATTCGGAAGCAGCTTCCCTTCCGCAGCATAATCCGCACTCGGGCTCAGCAAGCCATGTCTGACCACGAAGAAGAAACTCATCTCTTCCTTGCTCTTGAGATGACCGAAGCGCAACCTCCAGCGCAACAGCCAATTGAGAATACGCCAATGATACAAGAATTGGCACAAGGAACGAGAGCAATGCAAGAAATGCTCTTGTAATTCATGCGAGCACAAGTCACCGCAGCAGCCAACAATCAAGTTGGCCCAGTTCAGCAATCTCAGCAACCATGCCGGGTCCTTCCGGCCTCAAGTTCAAATCAAGCACAACCATCGGAGTCTGCCCAAGACTACCGACAGCAGACGTCTCAGCCCTTCGCTATGGGGCATCCTCCTCAGTACCTTCCTGCAACGACAGGGTCATCTCAGAGCGCTCCAGTCGCAGGGACTTCCAATCAGCTTCCAGGCAATCTTGCAAACAACAGTCTCAGTAGATCTCAGCATGTCCCCGCCGATGGGACACCTTTTCAATTTCAGCACATCCCCGTCGATGGGATTTCAATTCAATTTCCAGCAACAGGGACAGCACTGGCGAATGCCCACAGTGGGGGTCAGTGTCAAGCCCACATCAATCAAGGGACAGTGACGAATACCCAACAAGGGGGTCACTTCCCAGCATCTCAGCCTCCTGCAAACAGGAGCACTTTTCAATTCCAGCACATCCCCGCCATGGGATTCTAGTTAATTTTCAGCAATCTTCAATTCAGCAAAATCCAGTTAACTTCCAGCAATCTTCAATTCAGCAATCTCCAGTTAATTTCCAGCAAGTTCCAGTTCAACCTTCAGTACAGTCTCCAATTCAGTTACAGTCCTTTCAAGCACAAGTTCATCCGAATCCAGTTCAGTCATCAAATCAATTTCAGCTACCCGCGGTTGCTTCTCAGCAAGCACATAGGGTCGAAGACGTCGACCACTATGCCGAAGAAGAACGTGCCTTACTCCAAGAGGCACCAGTCGCTCGAACGGATCACTCAGGACTGGACGAGTTGCGGGAGCAGTTCCAGATCTTGCAAAATCAACTTCAGCGACAACAAGGAATCGATCTACCTTCGACCAAGTTCAGAGACTTGTGTCCTTTCCCAGATGCTTTAGTACCTCAAAACTTTGAGGTACCAAAATTCAAAAGATACGATGGCAGCGGTTGTCCCACAGCACATCTCAAGGCCTTCTGTGGAGAGCTGAGTGCAATCTCAGGAAATGAAGGGGCCCTCATTCGTTTGTTTCAAAAATCTCTGAAGGGCGATGCCCTAGATTAGTACACCTTATTGGACTGTCACCGCATCAGGACATGGGAACAGCTTTCCCAAGCTTTCGTCGACAGATTCACATACAATCTCAACATGGCACCCAGAAGAGTCGACCTCGCAGCTCTCAGGCAAAGGAGTGATGAAACGCTATCAACCTATGTGGGACGTTGGCGAGCTATGGCAGCCAGAATGCGGACACCTATCGACGACGAAGAACAAATCTCCATGATTGTTCATTCAACATATCCAGGCATATCCGGATATCTCATCTCGCATCCATATGCGAATTTCTCACAGTTGATCCGTGCTGGAGAGCAAGTCGAAGCAGGAATCCGTGCCGGGACAATCTCCCCATGGCCTCATCAAGCCACTCCAGTCAAGAGAAATAGAGTGGAGGGAAGACCCATCGGATATGGGAATGGAAACAGAAGCGGTTCTCCTCCCCGTCCGACAGAGGTAAACAACATCAATACCAGTGCTCAGGGTAATCAATACGCTCCCCCACAGGGACATCAACATCATCAGCAGAATCAGGTTCAGCACCAACCTCAGAGGTATCAACCACGACCAAATCCGCAACCATAGCCACAACCACCTCGACAGCAGCAGCAGTTCAGAGGGAATGGTCAATACTCATACCAGAACAGGCAGAATTACAGGGAGCCCAGGAAGTTCACCCCACTCACTCAACCGCTTAGTCAAGTCATGACTATGCTGGTACAGAAGCAATTACTCACTCTAATGGCACCCAGGCCTCCTCCTCATCCTCTGCCTCTGAATTACCGGGAAAATGAGTATTGTGCCTACCATCAAGGACGTGGCCATACTACTAATTGATGCTTTACTTTGAAGAATGCCATACAAGATTTGATTGACGACCGCAAGATTGTCATCTCGGTCCCTGGGACTCCCACAGCAGCTTCCACCAACATTCTTCAGAATCCTCTGCCTCAACATCCGACGGATCCCAGTTCATCTCGAGGCTCCACCGTCAACAGCATAGAAGAAGGAGAACGCCTCGATCACTTCTTCTCCCCTATCCAGTCCATTCATGCCTACACTTATGGGCCGACAAATCCTCCTCCGATCCTGCAAGGGGCAAGTCCCTTCTCTCTTTCAGTATCCGAGCCAGTAGTACTCGAAGGAGCACTTCCATATGATTTACCAGTTGTTCAAGGGGCACCTTATAACCATTCATGCTAGGAACCAGTCGTCCTGGAAGGAGCACAATCATACATCGAGCCCACATACGAACCTATCATCTTGCAAGAGGCAACTCCAGTTCAAGAACAATCCAATCCGCAATGGAGGGATTATACTCATCAGTAGCAAGAACCCATTGTTTTAGAAGGAGCTCCTCCAATCGAGCCAGTCATATTGCAAGAGGCAAACCCTGGAGGCGTGTCAATCACACTACGGCGACTGGGACGAACAGAGAAACCCCCTGCCATATCAAGAGGACCAGTATTCATTCCATGGGAGCCTCCTGCTCCAGGAACGGTCAAGCCAGGGCCGCAACCTTATGTGATCTATGAAGACTATTACCCCTTCAGCACAGGCAACAATATAGTCCTCAAAGCAAAAGCTCCATACGAGGAAGATCTGGTACCCACACCAGCACCGTTGCAAGAACCGGTGATCCTAGAAAGCAAAGGTGAGGAAAGTTATAAAGAGGTCCCATGGCACTATCCAGAATGTGCGGAAGTGGGGAACATGAATCCCAACGGGCGTTGCATCCGAAGAGATAATCAAAACAGAGGAGATCCCAAAGGCGCTCTTTCAGACTTCGGCAACAAAAAAGAAGCCGCATACGATGTGGCGACTCAGCTCAAGTCAATCCCTGCTGAAATCTCAGTATGGGAGCTACTCTGCACATCTCGCATACACCGAGAAATGTTTGCCAAGACCTTGAACGATGCTCACGTCTCCTCTGATACGGCACCAGAGATGATAGCATTGATGATTGGACAACTCCTGGCTCCGCGCGCCATCACCTTCACAGATAATGAGTTGCCACCAGAAGGACAAGATCATGGGCGATCCCTCAACATAGCCTTACGATATAAAGACCTCTGCGTCCCACTGGTCCTTATCAATAATGGCTCAAGCTTAAATGTCTACCCACTCAAGACTGCGGAACGTCTGGGAATCAGTCCTTCTTCATTCCGACCTAGCACCATATGCGTCAGAGCATTCGACAACACCCGCCGATCAGTGGAAGGGGAGGTCAACATAGAGGTACAGATAGGTCCGGAAGTCTCCACCATCACATTCTAAATTCTGGATATATCAGCCTCTTTCAACATGTTACTCGGACGACCTTGGCTGCACAAGGTTGGAGCTGTGCCGTCAACCCTGTATCAACGAGTGAAATACATCTGTGGAAATCAAGTGATCTCTATCCATGCAGAGAAGGAGTTCATCATTCCTTCCAATGCTGCTGCCACTGAACCAGACATCCCGGTCATCGATATCCAGCACTCTGAAGAAGACATCCCGTTTCACAGTTTCGAATTCGAGACTGTGAACTCTATCGCCAATCCAGAACCGATAAGGGTGGACCGCGTCCTTTCGCCGACAGAACGTCTGAGCCTCAAATACCGAATGAAGAATCATTTTAAGTCTAGAAAGGTACCACTGATATATAACCAACGCAAATGGGGACTCGGATACAGGGCAACCTTCATGGACAAAAGAAGGAAGAAATTTCGGTGCTCACCCATACAATTCGTCAAGCCAGGAGAACCTTACAAAGATCCAGGAGGGAATCAACCAACTGCACTACACAAAGGCCTCCCGATGAGCCTAGCTTGGGCCACATAGCCCCCCATTCGATGGGATCAGATTCTCAAACCGTCTAAGCCTCCAGAAGAGGAAGGAAATAATGAAGATGAAGAAGGAAGTCAAATATAGCAGCTTCAGGACCAGGTTACTCTGACACCTGCTCCCAACCAGGGGCACAACCTGCCCGCTTCAATTCCAGCCAGTCAGGGGCACAACTTCCCCATCTCGCATCAATCAGCAAGGGGCACGACTCGCCCATATCAACATCATCAATCATCAGCCAGGGGCAAAAGCAGCCCATCCATTGGACCAAGAAAGGGAAGTGGCCAGCCCTAGATTGGTCCGATGTCCAGATCCCAAGTATGTGTCTCACTGTGGAACCAGACGAACTACAATGTGAGGTAAGTGATCCGGGAGGGACTGAGTACGACTCAGATCTCGAGCCCAACCAGCGAGAAATCATGGTCATTGGGCCAGACTGTGATTCTTCGCCCGAATCATCAACCCCCACCTCTTCAGGGGAGGAAGTGTGGCGTCCTGAATGATCACCCGTTCCCCTAACTTTTGAATCAGCCAAAGAGCCATCTGAGGGCTCTGGCTTCCAAAAAAAATGCCTGTTTAAGCAGCGACCGAAACTTTGGAACAAGTTGGGCTCAATCATGGTCTGCAATGCCCACTTGTTCAAAGTCCCGTGAATTTCAAAAATCCAAAAAAATAAAAAACTTTCAAAAGCCAAAAACATCTAGCATTTCCATTTTAGAAAAATCTCAAAAACCAAAAAACATTTCTTTTCCTGCATTCAATAGTGTGCCAAGTTCGTCTAAAGAGTCAAATGAGTTTGAAGTCGAATCATATGATTTTGACATCGAATTAGACTTCGAGCTCATGGGTCTGGACGAAGCTCAGGACGAGGAAGATGATGATCCGCCTCCCGAACTAGAGGATCTCCTCAAAAAGTTTGAATCTAAAGCCAATGTTGTAGCCGATGATTTCGAGATAGTAAACTTAGGGACACCTGAGATCCCTAGGGAAGTACGCATCGAAAAATCGTTGCCACCTGAGATGAAACAGAAAATGCTAGAGTTCCTAGCTCCAAGATTGTCCAACTTTGCATTCTCATATGAAGACATGCCGGGGCTCGATGAAGAGCTCGTTGTACACCATCTACCAACCAAGGCAGATATGAAGCCAGTAAAACAGAAACTTCGAAGAATGAAGCCAGAATGAACTCTGAAAGTCCGAAATGAAGTCATCAAGCAGTACAATGCGGGATTCTAGGTAGTCTCCAACTACCCTGAATGGCTCGCCAACATCGTGCCAGTACCAAAGAAGGACGGCAAAGTTCGAATGTGCATCGACTTCCGAGATCTCAACAAAGCCAGTCCAAAAGATGATTTCCCTTTGCCACATATCGACACTCTGGTCAACAACACTGCTGGATACAAGATCTTCTCATTTATGGACGGGTTCTCAGGTTACAATCAGATCAAGATGGCCATCGAAGATCGCGAGAAGACATCGTTTATCACTCCCTGGGGAACCTTCTATTACAGGGTAATGCCGTTCGGTCTGAAGAACGCAGGAGCAACATATCAGCGAGCAATGACAGCATTATTCCACGACATGATGAACAAAGAGCTTGAAGTATATGTGGACGACATGATCGTCAAATCTCGCACAATTGAAGGACACTTTGAAGATCTGAAGAAGTTATTCGACAGATTAGAAAAGTACAAGCTCCGTCTCAACCCTCAGAAATGTGTCTTCGGTGCAATGGGAGGTAAGCTCCTCGGCTTTATGGTGAGCGAGGACGGCATCAGGGTCGACGAGACCAAAACCAGAGCAATCATCGAGATGCCCCCTCCTAGAACAGAGAAGGAAATTCATGACTTCCTCGGCAAAATTCAATACATCAGTCGCTTCATCGCACAGCTCACACCTATTTGTGAGCCCATTTTCAAGCTCCTTCAGAAGAACGTTCCAAAAGAATGGAATGATGATTGCCAAGTCGCCTTCGACTGTATCAAGAAATATCTCATGAATCCTCCAGTCCTAGTGCCACCCACTCCTGGACGTCCACTGTTGTTATACATCTCGGTAGCAGCAGAAGCCATCGGCTGTGTCCTTGGCCAGCACGACGAGACCAGGAAGAAGGAACGAGCAATATACTATTTGAGCCGAAAGTTCACCGACTATGAGACCAGGTATTCCCCGATCGAGAAGACTTGCCTCGCCCTAGTCTGGGCAACCCAGCGACTCCGTCAATACATGATTGCATTCCCTATTCTCCTCCTCGCTCACATGGATCCGCTCAAGTACCTGTTCGAGAAACCGGCACTCACTGGAAGGATAGCTAAATGGCAGCTACTCCTATCTGAGTTCGACACCACCTATGTCACTCAGAAGGCAATCAAGGGGCAGGCCCTCGCTGATCATCTTGCCGCTCACTCTCTCCTGGATTATCAACCGCTCAAGACGTTCTTCCCTGATGAAGATCTCTTGTTTATTGAAGGGGAAGAAAAGAAGAAAAAAGATGAGTGGACGTTATTCTTCAACGGTGCAGCAAATTCTAAAGGAAGTGGTATTGGAGCAATCCTCTACTCTCCAGATGATGTCCATATTCCTATCTCAAGGCGCATAGCATTTGAGTGCACCAACAACATGGCAAAGTACGAAGCATGCATCGCTGGCTTAAGGGAAGCCATAATCTTGGGCGTCAAGAAGCTACGAGTATTTGGAGACTCACAGCTTATCATCAATCAGACCAATGGCGAATGGAAAACCAAGGACGAGAAGTTAATACCATATCATGTGTATCTTGACAATCTGATCGAAGAATTCAAAGAAATCACCTTCTCATACATGCCCAGAGCCAAAAACCAGTTTGCCGATGCTCTCGCCACACTTGCATCAATGCTCGAGGTACCAAAAGGAGCTTCAAAATGGGAGCTCACAGTCGAAATTCAAGATGAAGCTGCTTTCTGCCTGCAAATAGAAGAAGCCGAAGCTGTCCCTGACAAACCCTGGTATGCCGACATCAAGCAATATCTCGAAACCCAGGAGTATCCAGAGTCAGCAACAGCAACAGATCGCCGAACCATCCAGCGTTTGGCCGGCCAGTTCACCATCAGTGGCGAAGTTCTTTACAAGCGATCCTATAATCACATCCTCCTTCGATGCGTCGATGAAACAGAAGCTGCAAAGATCATGAAAGAAATACACGAAGGAATCTGTGGCCCACACATGAACGGGCACATGATGGCAAAGAATATTCTACGACTTGGCTACTATTGGCTCACCATGGAGACAGACTGCTGCCAACACGTCAGAAAATGCTTCAAGTGTCAGGAGCATGCGAATCAAATCCATGCCCCCTTATCAGAATTATACAACCTGACCACCCCCTGGCCCTTCTCCATGTGGGGACTCGACATCATCGGCAAGATCAGCCCCAAAGCATCAAATGGTCATGAATACATACTTGTGGCAGTCGACTACTTCACCAAGTGGGTAGAGGCAGCCTCCTACACCATGATTGCAGCATCTCAGGTGACCAAATTCATGAAGAACAACATCATATGCCGGTATTGAATCCCAATGTTATCATCACAGATAATGGGACCCCGTTTGTCAACAAGAAGATGGATGACTTCCTCAGCAAATTCAAGATCCAACGTCATCGATCAAGCCCCTACCGTCCTCAGATGAATGGTGGGGTAGAAGCCGTAAACAAGACAATCGTCAAGATACTCATGAAGATGGTCAGATATGCTCCCATATGCACTTTGGGCCTATCGAACGTCTATACGGTCTGCTACAGGCGTTACTCCTTTCGAGCTTACTTATGGAATGGAAGCAGTTCTACCAGTCGAGGTGGAAATACCATCACTACGGGTGTTACTAAAAAGCGGAGTTGAAGAAGGAGAATGGCAACGGGCCAGATTCGACCAGTTGCAGCTAGCAGATGAAAAGCACATGCGTGCACTAAGTCATTCACAGTACTATCAGAAAAGGATTGCTCGGGCTTACAATAAGAGAGTCCGAAAAAGAAGTTTCAAGGTAGGCGACATGGTCATGAAGAAGATTCTACCGTCGCACCTTCCGGATCCCAGAGGAAAGTTCAAACCCTCGTGGGACGGGCCACTGATCATCAGAGAAGTACTTCCCAGAGGCGCCCTCAGACTCACCAGCATGAGAGGGGTGGATCTTCCTGAGCCAACCAATGCCGACAACGTGAAGATCTTTCACAGGTAAGCCATTCCGACCTTATCAAGAGTTACTTTAATGGAGCTGAAGTCAAGAGGTTAAAGCTAAGACCTCCGAGAAATCATTTCCATCCACCAATAAGTGTTTCAAGTAAGGGGATTCAAAAGGAAAAGACAAAAAAAAAAAAGAGAAAAAGAATACAAAAGAAAAAAAAAGAGAAAGAAAAAGGGAAGCCAAAGCAAGGTACCCAAGGAAAAAATCAGCCCAAGAAGAAACACAGTCATCCATCCATTCATCTCAGAAGGGTCTTTAGCTAAGACCAACAACTCTATCATCGTAACTTAGGATAAGGGCTGAAAGACTGCCATCAGCCGGCAACGACGGATTCCCGACCTCTAGCTGCCGCAGTTATCCAAAGATCCAGAAAAAACAAAAAACAAAAAATAAAAAAGAAAATGTGTGCCTAAACAAAGAGGGCGGAGTGAAAACCCGAAAGGGCGCTCCGAGTAAAAACAGTGGGCATACAGCGAACTCGGTGAAAACCCGAAAGGGCGCCGAGGGTAAAAACAGCATAGCTGCCAAGGGGCAGGCAAGATCAAACACCCGGGACGTGGTGAAAATCCGAAAGGGCTCCACGGGCAAAAATGACGGGAAAAGGCCGGCTGTAGTGAAAACTCGAAAGAGCGCTGCAGGCAAATATGGCTCAAATGAAAAGGAAAAAGTGCAGGTACCAAGAAATCAGACAGTTCAGAGCGGTTCAAGCAGTCACAGTTCAAGAACAAGAAGAAGTGCAGTCAGGAACGAAGAGCTCTACAAATTCCGACAATCTCAAGAGGCAATAGTTTCCGTTGCTTACACCTCTAAGGGAACGAAAGGAGCACACAAGTCAAATCTCGAGACATCGGTCAAAGCATTAACCGAGCCCCAGTTCTGATTCCTATATCCCGACACAAAATCTAGACACACACTCACAAGACAACTCATGGCACAATAGATTCCCAAAAAAGGGTTTTCTTCTTTTTTCATTAAAAACATCATATTTCTTTTACACACATCATGTCATCTCTTTCAAAAAATACAAAAAAAAATGCATCATCATCAAACATATATGCAAAAAAAAAAAAAGAATGTGCAGGTGGCCAACACCATCAATCTCTACCCTCCTCCTCGGCCACATCAGGTAAGTCCTCTGACTCATAAAAAGATAGCCTCGCTCTCAACCTACTCACCTCCATACGCAGGTAATGCGCCTCATCGCGCTCAAGGGTACGGATCGCTGTCTCCTCGTCGGACAACCTCTGATCGGCAACCAATCTCCTCGACATCATCTCACAATGATACCGAAGGGCAGAAATCTCAGACAGCAGATGGCCATGAGTGGCCAAAAGGAAGCAAGGGTCAATGAATGGGCGCTCCTCAAAAGGTTCATATGAACCAGATGAAGAGCCAGCATCTCCAAGGATATCCTGCTCATCCTCATCAACAGTCTGGTGCCAACAAGGGATACGTCGATACAAAGACTGCTCAGCAACCCAGTACTGATATGGGGCGGTCGCCATCGGAAAAGTCCACAGCTCAAAACCCAGCAAATCAGCAGTCAAGTAACTCACCCAAGATCCATCAACCCGAGTCCTAAAGTCAGAGGATCTAGATGGAAGTGCTCGACGCCCGATACCCGTGAAAGCGAAAAGAGGAACATCCTGCTCGTACCCAAACTGCTGTAGGAACTAAATGGGATGGTAAGAAAAGTAAGATCGAAAGCCTACCAACATCAGAGGAAGGCGATGTGCATCGCAAAGCACTGGAGGAAGTGAAAGCCAAGATGACTCCCAACGAACATTCCAGTCACGAAGTTCAGCGAACATCCTGCGATACAAGGGCTCGCTCATCCTAGCCGTATGAGGAAGAAACTCCATGATATAACGCATGACGTCAGAGCTAGGAATGCCAGGAAGGGGTGCAGGAACGGTCAAAGAAAGACGCTCCCATAGCCAGACCTGATCACAAAAAGGAAAAGAAGTTCCGCTAGAGCCAAGCAATTCCTAACAAAGCAAGAAGAAAAGGGTGTAGAAAAGATACCTGAAGAAAGGCACAACAGCCGCGAAGGACACGAGTGCGGCCCAGGGCGCAGTCAGTCAGCCCATTAAACAGCTCGGCCAAAATGAGAGAAATGATCCCCTGCCGTCGGATAGCTCGGCTCATCACCTCAAAAAGCAGAGGAGTCTGGGACCTGCGCCATCCCGAGAACAGCACCTCAGCTATCAAGCAGAACATCAGTGCGTTCCGAGTAAAGGTAGAATCGGCCACACTCCGAGGACCCGAAAAAAGGTCATATAGTAAGTCCAAGGAGAACACTACAGCATCCTGGCCGGCGGCTGCAGGCCGAACAAGATAGGGGATCCCGAACCAGTTCTGCGGTGTAGCAGTCTTCGGCGACGTCTTCGGCGAGAAATACTGAGTATAATCCCAGGGTAGGCCTGTCAAAGAGGGCAAGCTCCTCCAAAGAGGGTCCCATCTCTATATCGTTGAACGCGAACAAGTTCAACGAAGGGACCCAATCAATCAAAGCAGCTCCTAGCATCCTCCAACCAATGTCAACTCTAGCCATATGGATCAGACTGCCGAAGCCATGAGACTCTAAATCCCGAATCTCATAGGCTGACAAACCATCAAGCCAAGCAAGCAGCCGTGGCGAGCAAGAAGGACGAGGAAGCAGCTGACAAGTCCTCACTGGCACCCCCTCCAGAACAAAAGGCCCAGAAATCAATGATGACTCATCGAGGATCGGAAGGTCGACAGGCGAAGGAGAAGGAAAAGCTGAAACCTCTGCAGACTCGACAGTCCCTGACCTACCCTCAGTAACGACTATGTCTGATATAGTCGCATCACTGTCCGAAACTGTCATAACCTCAGCCGCATGGAAAGACTCGCCCACCTCATGAACAGAGTGCGCAAAAGACCGACGATCAAGAGAAGGACGATACTCTCCATCAAAAGGGCTACCAGCGAAGATCACACCACACATCGTGGCATCCTGGCCAACTTGACAGTCGAAAAATGCATTTGAACCATCAAGAAGGGTCTCGGCAACCCCAATCGAAAAAGCAACGGTCAGATCTGGACCTGCGGCCCTCTCCAACAGGAAATCATGAATCCAGTCATCACCCTGGCCGATCAAAGGGATCATCGAGGCATCCACACCGTCCATCATCAGGGGGACATCATCAATGATCACATCAAGTCCACCCAAACAAGTGTGCCGCACATCCTGGCCCTCATCAAGAGCATCCAAACTGTCAAAGGTATCATCTGAACCATCCATCCCATCCAGACAGGAGATCAGCCCACCTATGTCCATCATGGTCCCATCACCTCCATCAATCACATCATCCATGTGGCCCATATTCAAGGGATGCATAGCCTCACCTATGTCCCATCCTCCCATCTCATCCGTGCCATCCATTTCTCCCACAATCAAAGCCCCATTCAAATCTGGAATTTCAGCATGGCTGCCATTAATGGGGCCATTCAAAGCACCACCAACCACCATCCCTAACCCCTCATCAATGCCCCCATTTAATGCACCATCTCCACCATCCATTAAAGAAATCCCTCCATCATTAAAGCCTTCAACACTTTCTGAAGTGTGGGACCCACTATGGACAGCCCCCACAACCCCTAAATCTCCACCATCCATTGCCCAAGAAAGGACAAAGCAAAATAAGGACAAGATGAGGAGGAAAGAAGAGACAAAGGGAAGATTCATGGTTGAAATCAAACCTAGACGTACAGAGCAGGTGGAGACAAGGGCAGCAGACAACAGAGAATGTCCGAACCCGAGCCAGCTCAGGCCGCACAAGAGGCGAGCCTTGGGCGGCTCGCTCTGGGCCGCCCGTACGGACATGCTCCCTCTCTCTCCACGGGATTGGCTCCATGGTTCTTGGTGTGTGAGGCTGACAGTCCACATCAGTAGATGGCACCCTGAGGGCCGCCCAAGGCTCCAGTCCACTCCAGATTTCGATTGAGGTTGATCAAGATCATCTGGAAGGTACCCCACCGGTCCAGTCACGAAGCACTGCGGCCAGAATGGGGCTGATCAAGTCAAAGAAAGGGAAAGATGATCAAGAGGGGGCCACAAACAATCCAAGTCATTCAAAAACTAGATCACCATGATCTAAAGCATGGAAGAACCTACATGAGCCATCAAACAGCAAGATCAAAGGTCCGATCATCAAGAGAGATGGCCAGAATCCAAGATCTGATCATCAAGTAGACCCACAAGGCCAAGTCAAGCGATCCAAGACGTTCAAGTCATCATCCACACCATGAGAAGCTTTCTTAGCCTCACAAATCATCAAAAAGAGGTGCTCCAAAGTAAAGTTGAGGTCTCAAGTGGGCCCACAGGGCCGAAGCTATCAATCTGAGCCCTTCAAAGACTAGATCAGCATGTTCTAAACCATGGAAAAGCTTACACAAGTCATGAAGCAACAAGATCAAAGGCTTGATCATCAAGAAAGAAGGCCAGAATCCAAGATCTGATCATCAAGTGGGCCCACAGGGCCAAATCAAGCAATCTGAACCGTCCAGGTCATCATCCATGCAGTCAAGAAGTCTCATCTTCCACAAATCATTAAGGAACGAGTCAAAGGCCAAAACATCCAGACATCATCAAGGAATTTGAGACAAGTCAAAGATCGTATATTCATTCAGAAGATTTTACAAAAGAAGGTAAAAACCAAAACAAGAAGGTCATCCATCAAGTAAGCTGAATACAAAGGCAGGCTACAAGTCGCTAACATAGTCATCATCGTCCCTCCTCTCGTCCCGCTCCCGACGGTAAAGATCCATCAAAGGAGCTGTCACTGAGCCTCCAGCATATCTGCGACGGCCCCCTGGAACATAGAGCGAAGGAAGCAGAGGCCCCTGGCCGTACAGCAAATACCACTCATCATAGTCACGATCCGGGATCGTGAAACGAAACCAGGGATGGCCCGCAAGAGCATCAGCCATCTCGTCAGCAGGAATCTGAGCAGCTGGAGGAGGTGAGAACAAGGGACCCGAGCCACCCCAATGACCTACCGAAGCAACCTCTCACCCAGATACCACTGAAAAGATTCAGCGTCAGAAAGCATGATACGGAGACATGAAGCATCATATGCCTCCACACGCTGAGGGGTGTAATAGAGAGGGAAGTTGGCATACGGCATCCGAGCGAGCTACAGCAAATGAGGTCACCACGATCAGTTACAGTGCAGCACGAGGGGTAAGGAAAGCAAGATACTTACATCGTCAACGGTCAACCCGTCTATGTCAGCGCGCCAATTGTCCCCAGAAACTCAGGAGTTCCGCTGACGGTTTTGTTGGTGCCAGTACATGTGGAGATACAAAGAGGGCTCAATATCATCCCGCATCCTCGGCGCGAGATGGGGAAAATGGTCATAAAAGCAAGTCTGGGCAAAGGCACACCTAACAATTAGAAAGAGGAGGAGGGTAAATGTCTCCAAGAAAGGTGAATGAAGAAATACTTCGACGACAGGCCAGAAACCGGTGTAGGACCGGCTATTCCGACAGGTCTTATCCATACCCTGAAAAATATGAGTCAGGATAGCCCCGTTCCAATTGTAGTGGTGGTGTAGATCCTCAACCAAGCGAAGAAATTTAGGATCAACCCTCTCATTGGCGTGGCAGAAAAGGAAAGACCCGAAGGCATAAGTGATCATGACCCGTGCTTTGTGGAGGGCCTCTCGCTCGGTAGTGGGGATGACGGAGGCAAAAGTGTTGTAGAACCATCGCATCTTTACTTGATGGCCTTGGAATTCATCCTCGGGTGGGACATCACCGACGAGCAGTAGCCAGTCAGTAGAAGTGATGGGAGCCAGAGAGCTGACTTGGGGAACAACTGTCCCATGAAACGGAAAGCCTATTTGCATATAAACGTCCAGGGGAGTTATTTCCCATTCACCGCAAGGGAGCTGGAAGGTGTGGGTCTCATCCCGCCACCTCTCGCAAAGGGCCGCGAGCATCATGCGGTTGGCACTGTTCTAATGAAAACGTAAGGTGAGGAGGCCAGTAAAAGGAGTACCAGCCAATACTCGTTCAAGCAAGGGCTGTGGATCCTTCACCCAGTTGTCCTAGTGATCCTTGGTACCTCGACTCTTGATAGCGGGAAGAGGTTGGTGCTCCATAGCCAAGGAACACATGTGGTCCCCTCGGCGGATGATGAAGGCAGGATCATCTTCGTCAATCACTCGACGTCCTCTGGTACCATCCGCCATTGAATCCTACAAGCTTGGTAAGGTAAGTCCCTATCCCTTACCCGTTAAAATCCAAATTATCATCCAGGAAACCCATGGGATTGGACTCACATTCAAATGCAAGATCTAAAGTCCAACTCCATGTGTCACCTAGGATATGTGTTGGGCCCATTAGAGAAAGCAAGGCCCACCTTAAAGAAGGTTGCATGGCATGCCTTAGGCAAGAAAAGTCCATCATCTAAGGACACGTTTTGGACAACAAATACACTCAAGTACCATGAGATCAACAAAGGATAAGAATCCTACTTCACATGAGAAATCTCTCTTCAAAGTCCACATGTGGCCAAGGATTGGTCCACTTTTATGCCAAGGCCATGATTCTCACTTAAGATGTTTCCATCTTTTTACACATGTACATGGACAAGTGGAGAATAGGAGGGAAATGGGCCCCCAAGAGCAACCCAAATGCCTCACCTCAATGGATTGAAGGGAGCACATAGCCCGCTTGAAGGACATGAGGACCCATTCATGGGTTAACCATGGGCACCCCTATGTACACCATCTTGATGAAAGTGTTGACCATGTGAGTACAACATAGCGGTCTACCCACAAACATATGAATCAAAGAAGCTAATGGTAAAAAAGTTGATGCACATAGCCCACATGAAGAATCAAGTTGAAAATGCCCATGAAAGGGCAAGTTTGGGCAACTTATGTGCACCAATTCTTTACCAAAAAGGGGGACCATTTAAGCACAAGAGGGCATGGCTTGATGAGTCACACAACCATCATGAAAATGGATAAGAATGGTATACATAGCCCACTTGAAGATCAAAATCCAAAATGTCCCAAAGCATGGGACAAAATTGGGCAACTTATGGGTATCATGCTTTCTCACAAATTGAAAGGAAAATCACTCATCTTTGATAATGATGGTGGATGACCCACCAAGCACCCCAAAAGGAAGTTCAAGGAGCTATGGTTGCATGCATAGCTCACTTGAAGAAGAATCATTCACTTGAGATTGATGACATTAAAGGAAACTCTTGAGGACCACTTTCCCCCGACAAAAAAAAAAAAAAAAAATCATTTGAACTTAGTGAGATTGTTGGAACAACTCACTCATGGGACTTGTAGATGATTAAGTAACTCAAGTCCTCCATCCATCAAAAGAAAAAGCATGAAAGGAAAAAAGCTTACATGGACAAAGTGTAGTGGTGCACACATGGTCCAAAGAAATCCAAGCTTCAATGAAGGCCCAAAAGCCCATCCATATATAAAAACTCCAAGGAACCCACCATACTTTGTACAAGGATGTACATCATAATCAAGAGATGGTGGAAGATTTGGGCTACTTGCCCATAAAGGGCCAACTAAGAAATCTAGCCTACTTGAGATCAAAGTGAAGAATGGGCTAGTCACCTTGGTCCATACACATGTGAAGAAAGATGGGGCCACCCAAAGTGAGCCCCATGAGCCCAAAACTTGAGGTGTGCCTTACCATTCCCATGGGCCCAAACCTTGAAGAGAAAATGGAAAAGAAAAGAAAGCTCCAAAGGAAATGACAAGAAAGAGAAAGTAAGAGGGAGCCCAAAATGAAGCATTGGGCCCATCAAATACACCAAGGGCCATGACTTCACTTTGAGCCCATTTGATACATATGAAAAGAGGCCCAACTCCCATGGAAAAGATAGTATATTTTGCCATGCACACTTGATGGACATGGCAAAATTACCCTTTACATACACATGAAGGGAGTGTGAAAAGAAGAAAAGGAAAAATGAAATAGAAAGCTTGCAATGTCTTTCTCCATGCACCACCTTTGAAATAGATTGGAGATCTAGAAAATGGCCAAACACTTGGGCCCACCTTCACTCCTTTTGGAATAGCTACATGGAAAAAGAAAAGAACCATGAGAAGAGATAATGAATAAGGAAAAGGACAAGAAAGAGAAAGGGAGTGGTCCATACCTTTACCACTCACCAAAGAAGGACCACCTTGCTGTCCCAAAACTTCTCTAAGGCCCACCACTTGAGAGAAGCAAAGAACCACCAAGAGGAGAGAGAAAACTTTGAGAAAGAGAGAGTATGAGAGAGAGAAGAGAGAGATTGCACGTTGGAGGGGGCAAGGGTACCCCATGTTATATAGAAAAGGGGGGTGCACCCCTTTACCCAACCCACTGAAGAAATCAGGGGTCAGAGGCTGTCCGGGCGGCGCCCAGGGGGCCGTCCTACCTCCCACCTAGTTGAAACGACCTCTCCTCCTCTCTCCTTGGGAAAAATCCTCCTTGGAAAGGGTGGTTGCAAGTGAATCTTGTACCTCCTTATAAGAATGAAGTGATGGAAGAGAATGGTGAGAAAAAGTAAGAAATCTCACCAAAATCTCATCTTGTGAGAAATGGGTGAGAAATTGGGTTGATGATGTGAAAAAGCTCCATGAAATTTTCAAGGAAAAGAAAGAAAAAATTGACTTGGTCAAACAGTGATCACAACCACCCGAAGGCATGACCAAATGATCCAAACCATTCCAAGAAGAATCCCAAGAATCTCCGCCCTTGGTTACTGTTTACATGTACATAGTTGGGTCCGAAGACCTTAAACTACGTCGGGATCAAGATCCCGAGGGACATTCAATAAAAACCGGCATCGGTCTTGATTGCTCGAGTCAAAATTCGACAACACCGGACATTTTTCAAAAAGTCACGAAAAAGAGATATATATATATATATATATATATATATATATATATATATATATATATATATATATATATATATATATGCATTACCAGCACTCTCTTATACAGTTTTGGGTCCGAAGACCTTAAACTACGTCGGGATTAATATCCCGAGGGATTTTAATAAAAACCAGCATCGATCCTAGCCGTTCAGG
This sequence comes from Liriodendron chinense, assembly GCA_003013855.2. Lineage (NCBI taxonomy): Eukaryota > Viridiplantae > Streptophyta > Magnoliopsida > Magnoliales > Magnoliaceae > Liriodendron > Liriodendron chinense. The sequence continues at coordinate 888,472 of PVNU02002470.1, forward strand.
CCAAGATCTGATGACCTGGATCATTTCAAAAAAATCACAAAAAAAAGAATGTACTTACAGCATGTACATAAAGTTTTTTTTAGGGTCCGAAGACCTTAAACTACGTCGGGAACAAAATCCCGAGAGATTTTCAATAAAAACCAGTGTTAATCTTGACCGCTCAAATTGAGATTTAACAGCCTGGAATATTTTTTGAAAAATCACAAAAAAAAAGAATGTATTTTCAACATGTACAAAGTTTTGGTCCGAAGACCTTAAACTACACTGGGATTAATTTCTCGGGGGACCATTTCCTGCTTTCAACTAAAAACCGACATCGGCCCCAACCGCTGGGATCAAGGTTTGATAATCCGGATCATTTTCAAAAATACCAAAGAGATTTCAAGCTTTCCATAAAAACCAACATCAACCTCGATTACCCGAGTTGAAATCTGGAACTTTTTCAAAAATACAAAAAAAATAAAAAAATAAAAAATAAAAATTTCACCATCAATTTCAACTGCACAAATTTATCTCCAGTGGTCCGAAGACCTAAAATTACACTGGGATTAACTTCTCGGGGGCTTTCTTTCCTAACCTGTTACGGACATGGCTGACACTTGATCGTACGGGTGTCCGGAATCTTTTAAACAGGTGAGGGCTGAGGCGAGCAGAACTCCGCAATCCTATTCGTGTTGAACGCACCGTGATAGACAACCTTGATTTGGAAGTCGCTGTTGAATCTGACGGATGTTCCCTGTTCCTAAAACTCATGAAGGGGATTAAGGCTGTTGGGAGGTGGAGCGCACCCTCACAGAATTGTGAGCAACGTAAGGCCCCAAACTGGATTGACTAAGGGAAATGTGAGGATGTGGCTCATTTTGTGGCCGAAGGAGTCCGTCAAACGATACGTGGTCTATGTGCATTACACATGAGGAACAGGCAACTTTGTGAGTGTGTTGATTGAAAACCCTCAGAATCCCCTCATCCAAATATGTAAAACTATGGCACTTAACTGTGTGAGACTCGTCTTGCTCGCTGACGTAAAATGGATCGGGTGCCTTACCAGCGGTAGAAGCTGGAAGTGGATGAAAATTCCATACTTTTCCCTGCATTTCAGAAAAATCACAAAATACAAAAACATTGCAAAATCACCTCTTCAAAAATCACAAAAATATTTCCCTTGCTTTCAAATCAAATATTTGCAAAAATCACAAAAAAAATATGTCCCTTGCTTTCAAATCAAATATTTGCAAAAATCACAAAAATATTTCCCTTGCTTTCAAATCAAATATTTGCAAAAATAACAAAAAAAATATGTCACTTGCTTTCAAATCAAATATTTGCAAAAATCACACAAATATTTCCCTTGCTTTCAAATCAAATATTTGTAAAAATCACAAAAAAATATTTCCCTTGCTTTTAAATCAAATATTTTCAAAAATCACAAAAATATTTCCTTTGTTTTCAATAACCGATCTCTATCCTTGACCACTCAGATAAAGATTCGGATCACATATTCACAAAAATCACAAAAATTGTCACTATCTCCCAGCACTACACTTCAGGAGTCTTGAACTCCACTCTCTTCACAATTTGGGATGACGGATCCAATCGCCCGCAAATTGGAATCTTGACCAAAACTGGCGACCAAGCACCGTCTCAATCGCATTTATGCCCAGAAGAACATCTTGAAGTCGGATAACATCCTCGTACATTCTCATTAAGTAAAGAAACAGCATCTTGGGACGATGGACCTGATCGACCACGGGTCGGGATCTTGACCAACCCGCTGACCAAACGCCCGTATAAAAAAGAAAATCCCCAGGGAGCACAACCCTGCAAGCAATAAGCTCAAAATTCTCTGCATCTCCAGCAAAAGCAAAATCATCAAATTGAAAGAGAATGAGCCAAGCCATGCATTCATCATGCATCTCCATGCATCAGCATCCATCACATCAATCATCATGTTTACCTACTTTCAAAATAAAGTCGGTTAGCCAAAGACCCCACAGGCATCCCTAGTGGAGGCGCATGCAGACCAGATTTCTATTTCAAAAAGACAAAAAAATATTCCTATTTGCAAATAAAAACCCCACGGAGTATCACTCCCCAGAGTGGGTATCTTTTCAAAAATCCAAAAAAATATTTTTCCCAGTAGAGCGTTTTGCCTCTAACACACCAGGAGATCTTCCATATCTTTGGGTAGGAGCCGACGCAAAAATCAAATAAGATCCAATGTCTCGCGGTTTCCCCAGAGACCATCGGATCCAATGCACTCAAAGTACGGTCGAACTGAACTCCAGTGTCAGTGCGGTCGTACTACAGGCTAAGATACGAAAAGATGAAAGCCAAAAAGCTCGGTCAAAGAAATCATTTGAACAAGTGGAAACGATGAATTGTAACCCAAGTATCAAAATCAGCAGGTCGGGTGAAAAAAGTCCACCCGCACATACCTAAGCGTGGATGCCTGAAGTACCTTGACTGAGTCCAAGTCGGCGTAGTAGAATTCCGTAAGACTATCTGACGCAGAGCGTCTAACCACTTTGACAGTCAAGCGAAACAAGTACTCCTGGAGTGATATGGGAAAACATCAAACATCACACAATCAGTCTCAGGGTCAGCAACCTCGTAAGACTAGCGACGCAGAAGCTCTGCTGTACCTTTCCGATGTTAGTACCGATCGGGAATGAAAGGGTTGTGATTGGGTACCCAGGTTGCAGCAAACTGTAGGGACAATCGCAATGTTTTCTCCAAACTCCTGCGGTATGTGCGAGTTATCAATTTTCAGACAATCAACTGACTCAAATACAAAGGATAACAAAGAATCCAGACGACAATTAAGGAAAGAATGAATTGCAAACCAAGCATCGAAACCAGCAGGTCGGGTGGAAAGAGTCCACTCGCACATACCTAGGCGTGGATGCCTGAAGTACCTTGACTGAGTCCAAGTCGGCGTAGTAGAATCCCGTAAGACTATCTGACGCAGGGCGTCTAACCACTTTGACAGTCAAGCGAAACAAGTACTCCTGAAGTGATCTGGGAAAACATCAAATATCACACAATCAGTCTCAGGGTCAGTATCCTCGTAAGACTAGCGATGCAGAGGCTCTGCTGTACCTTTCCGATGTTAGTACCGATCGAGAATGGAAAGGTTGCGATTGGGTACCCAGGTTACAGCGCATGCAGGGACAATTGCAACGTTTTCTCCAAACTCCCGCGGTATGTGCGAGTGATCGAGTTCTAGACGATCAACTGGCACAGATGCGAAGGCAAGCAAAGATTTCATACCATGATCTATGAATGACCGGGTCAGAAGTGGAGTGTCCACTCGCTTTGGCATTCGGTTGCACGCAACCTCTGCCAAAGAGGGGCATCTGTAGACACCCCACCTTCGACTACACTGTTGGTAGAGATAGCTGGATGAATGGAGGACCATACCCCCAAATCCCAAGTCCAAACTCAGCCAAACTCACCCTTGTAAGCCCCAAATCCATAGCCCAACTCAAGCTTGAACCCAGTCAACCCACCCCTAAACATCAGCCTGAAAAACCCCCCATAAGAAAAACCAGTCAAAAAATTCTAAAAAAGTCAAACTCACTGAGTCAACCCGCTGAGTTAACCCATTGAGTCAGCCCGCTGAGTCAACTCGTCGAGTCAAAACACCGAGTCAAATCACCGAGTCGACCCGCTAAGTCAACTCACTGAGTCGACCCACCGAACCAAACAGCAGCCCCGAGGAATGATCGTACCGCGCGTTGGAAATCGAGGAGTGACCGTACGGGTGGCCCACAGCGGGCCGCCCAAAAATATTTACGGGTTCTGCCACTGCCCGCTGCTATAAATACCCCCCTCCCCTTCTCATTTCAACACAGCAACCCAGCCAGAGAGAGCCCGTCCGTTCGAGTTCCCTTCTCCACCCTTTAGCCCATTTTTCCACCAAGGAGAGCCCGAGTGAGGAGAGCCTAGCCCTGCTCCAGCCCAGCCTGACCACTGGCCCAAGTCTCCCAAGCCATCCAAGTCTTGATCCAGCCACTCGAAGCCAACCCTTGCGACACCTCCGTCCATCCAGTTACTCTTTTTCCAGCATCATCTCATTTGCATCTAGCATAAGTGCAACATTTACTTTTCTTCCAACCCCCCTGCTTCACTGTAAGCACCTTGATTATTCAAACACACTGCATACGTCTTATATTAAGCACCTGTCAGTTCGAGCGTATGCTCTGGGCTTGCCTGTTATTGGAACCTACCCATCAGAAACTCTTACTGTTCAGACTTGCATTCATGCTTCACTATAAAGCACCTTGATTATTCAAACACACTGCATACGTCTTATATTAAGCACCTGTCAGTTCGAGCGTATGCTCTGGGCTTGCCTGTTATTGGAACCTGCCCATCAGAAACTCTTACTGTTCAGACCCATATTCATGCATCATGTCATTTATGAGAATGTACGAGGATTAAAACAGACTTTCAAGTGTTAGTTCGATTCTGTGAAGTAGAGACCGTACTTCGGTACGGGCAGTGTGTGGGGTGCTTAACATCTTCCCACCCTGTAACCGTGATCCCTTACCTCGAATCTCTGGCCGCAGATCAAAAGGAGTCATTTTAGAGGAAGGAATCTTCGGATCCCCTTCTCTAACATTTCTACGGGGTCTAGCCGACTGTAGATTCGAAGTAACTGGCTAGTGGCGACTCTGGTCTTATATACACTCATTTGAACACATCCAGCTTAACACGACAACCAAGCAAAGCCCTCGAGAACGAGGCAAGCCAGTGGCACAAACGACGATTCGCACTCACGCATCTTCTTCTTCTTTTTCCGAAAGGGGAAGGGACGAGAACGTCGTGTGGGAGCGGGAAACGACGAGGGTCCACAATATCACAATATGAAAACGAATATTACTTGTAATACATAGACTAAGAAAATAAGGGCATATATTTCACAAAGATAAATAACACAAATACACATGCTTCTTAGTCAAAAATCTAAACAAGGAATCACATCATTATATAATGATATTCATTACAAATACTACATTAAACTTCATGTTATATGGATCAATAACTCAAAATAAAATAATTTCATATGCCATAAAAGAACTTATGATAATTGTGATATTATTAATAAAAGGCTTGAAGGAAAATCTTCACCTTAGGATGGACTTAGAAGAAGAGGGTTGTAAAAGATCTTAGCCGCTGGAAAAATATGAGAAAGAACTCCCTTCTCTCTCTCTCTCTCTCTCTCTCTCTCTCCTCTCTTCTCTCTTCTCTCTTTTTTTAGGGCATGGATGCTAGGGTTAGGAGAAGGGCTTGGAGGTGCGTAGTAGGAATATAGAGAGGGATGTGCACACGAGGTCTTATGTAACAACCTCTTAAGGGTGGTTTCTCAAATCTCGATATTCGGGTGATTTTTTATCAATTCCAATCCGTTCATCTTATCAAGCTCAAAGAGTAGAATCAAAATACGTAAGTTTCTTGATGATCCACATTCTAGATTAGCCGATCCTTGAAAATGGCCTAACGGGTGCTAAAATGGGATTTATCTCAATTAACGGTCTACGCCTGATGATCAGGGCCCAAATTTTGAAAAAATATATGGTCATGATAGGCAAATAATTATATAAAGTTTAGTGGTTGATTGATGGTGAGAAATGCCTAGATCTGAAATTCCAACTTTTGGCGGAAAAGGAAGGGGCTAGCTTTGTGGTTTAACGGTGTAGGATTATAAATCAGGGTCCAAATTTTGTGTAAACTCGTAGTCATATAAGTATAATAAGTGGTTCAAATTTGAGAAGCTGATGGTAAGAAGTGGGTAAATTGAAAGGTTCAGATTTAAAAATAGTTGGTAACTCGTTAATTTCTAAAACGGGATAACTTCGCGCATAAGAAAGATGCTTATCAAGGTCGGGCACTCAAATCACACTATTGGTCTATGATAAAGACGATCCAAGTCACCCATATGAAGAGAAATATTCGACTACGACTAACCATCTAATTTCCTCACTCGATGGACATGAAAATCAAGGGTTAAGGGGCTGATTTGACAATCGGACCACTTCTACTATGATTTAAGGGCTGAAATTTGACATGTATGGTTAATATGTGCCCAAAATCTTAAATCTATTGTTTTGCGTTAAAGTGATCATCAGAAACTATAATAATTAAAAATAGCATCTTAACTTAAGTTTAACTAGTGGCATTTTCATAATTATCTAAAACGTGCGTGATTTTTGAAATCTAATCTTTCTACGATGTTTATGGGATCATTCTAAGCAGCTTTTGTAAAGGGTCCCCTATCGAATCTCCTACGGATGTCCCGCTATTCGCAAATTAACGGTAAATGTACGATAATTAATAAAAAATAAATTTTCAAAAATTTTCAAATAAATTTCGAAAATCTGGGGCGTTACAAGTTACCCTTACAATGATGCTTACCAAACTAACTTAAAGGCGGTTTGCATACCAGTAAATAATTAGTTACTTTTTATACTTACAACAGTAAATAGTTAATTATTTATGATAAGTTTGGTTTATGATCACTTATAAGTAACTTTTTTATTTAAGGTTACCTAATGACTTCAGTTTAATAAGTCGAAATCAAGATAAGCTACTTGAGGCATAAGTAGCTTATCTTAAGTAACTTACCATCCAAACACCCCTTAAATGAAAAAGTAACTTATTCAGTAACTTAATTACTTAACATAAGGTAAAAAAATAACTTATTTGGTAGCATCCCAACAGGCCCTTATTGGCCATCTACCTGTTCATAAAGTCACACAGACTTAGGGGAATATATATATATATATATATATATATATATATATATATATATATATATATATATATATATATATATATATATATATATATATATATATATATCAGCTTGATCCAAAACTTCTATGGCCCTCGAGAACTTTTCAATGGTAGGCAAAACTTCTGTGGCCCTCAAGAACTTTTCAATGGTAGGCATTCATTCCCCTCGGCTCTATAATATGATCCACTTGAGCTTTGGATCTACATCATGTTTGGGCTTATGCCCTAAAATAATCTCGACAAATGGATGGACAGTTTGAATGTCATACATACATCATGGTGGGGCCACAGAAATGCCAACACTCCACCGAGGTCGGTAGTGTGTGGCACACCATGCAATCTGCTTGGCCCATTTACACACCATACATATGTCAAAGTGGCAGTTGTGTTTATGATCTAATCTGTTTATCCGATGGCCAAACCATACCCGACAGGTCCCCAAGCCCAATCAAATCTGGGTTCCGATATTCAAGAACTATACCTAGACTCTATGAGGCCTAGACCTGGCAAGACCGAGCCTGATTAGCCTTGGCATGAGTTTTATTGGACCCAACCAGGATGCAAACCCTACACATGGTCATTCTGGCCCCATTTTTTTTATTTTTATTTTGGGGGGTTAGTAAACACACTCCACTGTTATTAGTACACTCATCCCCCCCGGGAAGAAAATGGATGGCTAGAAATGAATACCCAAAAGTATTCATTCCACATATAATCACATTTGGAGTAAACTAAAACCTTTTTACCTAGTCAATTTGATGAACAATCTGGATTCTCATGTGAGCGTTAGATGGTCCAACTTAGATATGTCCTATATATGGGAGATCAAGCTGTCTTTCATCATCTTGGGCTAAGGATGATTAGAAATGAATACCCATAAGTATGCACTCAACATATGAACGCATGTGGAGTGAGTTGTTTATTGAATAATAAAAAAATCGATCTAATGAACAGTCTATATCTCGCACATGAGTGTTGGATGTTTCACCTTAGATGTACTATGTCAGAAATCAAGTCGTCTTCCATTATCTTGGACCAAGGACGATAGAATAAAATGGATGGCTAGAAATAAATACCCAAAAGTATGCATTCCACATATAATCGCATTTAGAGTGAACTAAAACCTTTTTATTTAGTTTTTTTTTTCAATTTGATGAATAACCTGGATCTCGCATGGTAGCGCTAGATGGTCCACCTTTGATGTGTCCTATGGGAGAAATCAAGCCATCTTTCGTTATCTTAGGCTAAGGATGATAGAAGAAAATGGATGAGACATCAAGCTATATATATCTTACATTATCGTGGGCTAAAGATGATAGAAGAAAATGGACGAGTGGAAATGAATACCCATAAGCATGCACTCATATAGACGGACGTGGAGTGAACTATATATTTATTGAGTCAATAAAAAAAAATCGTTCAACAGTTTGGATCTCACACATCATGAGTGTTGTATGGTTCACCTTAGATGTGCCCCATGCAAGAAATCAAGCTGTCTTTCATTGTGTTGGGTTAAGGATGATAGAAGATAATAGATGGTTAGAAATGAATACTCAGTGTTACCCTTATATTTTTTGTCACATGTGTAATGTGTATGCAGTCATGCTCAAACTAACATAGCGCTCGATTCAAACTGAACAACGATGACCCTAAGCACCAATATAAGTAGATACATCGTAATCGGCTATATATGAGCAAGACCTATATAAATTAATTGCATATTTAGCCACTTGCACAAATGTTTGGAGGGTGGGGTTCGTCTTGTAATAATGGGTTGTACTTCTGCCTTTCGTAAGTAAGAACTTTTCAATACAGAACAAAATAAAATAGAAAAGAAACACTTATAGTCGGTCGCATGGAACGAGCTGCAGATTACTTTATGAGTTGAGCACTTCATTAAAATAAATCTAACGTGTGAGTGTAGACCTTGATTACAACTACAATTACTAGCTAATGGATTACTACTATTGATTTAGTGTTATGAAACGTAAATTCGTAACCTACACTACATAATGTAAAAAGAAGAATTACACTGATGAAAATAAAAGTGTCGATTACACAAAGAAATGTAAAAAAGCAAAATGCTAAGAAACATGGTAAGATAAATTAAGATTTGATTTGGTTAGCACGGGACATCCTGCTCTGTTGAAGTCCTTCATTATTTATAACCTTTAGTGACCATACAATCTAAAGTTCTCGACACTTCACTCGACACGATCGGTCTTCAGTATCTTTCTTCGCTTGTCATCTAATCCCTGTAACCATCTTGTTGACTCAGCCATCTTCACCGCTTCACACATCCATTTCATAGAAACCTATAATCACACCAGTACTCTCCTAGTTGGCTCTTGCTATCAGAAATAGAGGACAACACTTAGAAGTATGCACACCACATATAATTGCATCCGGAGCAACTGACCTTCTCATTGTTGGCAGAAGAGGTTGAAAACAACTGACAGATATTAAAAATTGAAATTAAAAAGAAATGTAAAGAACTTATTGATTTGAAGAACACTGAGTCGAGGCGTGACGAGTCACTGGGCTTGAAACCAAATCTGCCCTCCTTGGACCGCTTTTCAAATGCAACAGGAGTCACGGACAGTTGGTCTCCAGGATACAACGACTATCACCCTAGTCCCGGCTATGCATTCGCCGTACAGAGCTCGAACCAGCAAGTATACCGCAAACTCGAGATGCAGTGACTCAGTGAGTCAGAGAAAACAGAAAATAAAAATCGAGTCCAGAGCTTTAGTAAGGTTAAGAGAGAAGATGATTTTCGAATCTTTTTAAAACGGATTAATCAGATCTATATATAGACTTGATTAGGTGCTTAATGCACCGTTTTGTATTGGGTTAGGTCCGTTGGGTTTAAACCCAACTGATGCGATCACCCGAACAGACGCTTCTCTGGACGATTAAAAACAAAAGACCATTGGTGCAAGTACACTTTCAGTGTCCGTTGGAGCAAAAGGAAGGTGCGCAAGTATACTCATAGTAGACCCAGACCCAGACCCAGACCTAGACCTAGACTCGCGCTCGAGCCCGGCCCGGCACCGGCACCGGTGACGGCGACAGCGACAGCACGGCGCGGCTCGGCCGGCGGGCGGGTGGCACTCGCGTGTGTGGTTTTTGGCATAATATGGTTCAATGTGCATAGCCCCCCACAAACCACAAAATTCACTTGGCCCCTGAGGGCCTAGCCCATGTGCAAAGCCTCTACTTTTATACTTGCTTTTTTCCTTGGTTCTTTTCGATATGGGACAAAGAAAATGCACAAACTCCAAAAATAAACTTGTGGAGGGAAACCATTTTCAAAGGAAAATTTGAAATAAATATTTTAAAATTCTTTTTTAAAATACAACAATCCGCCACATGTTTCAAATTTCAAAACATTTCGAGTTTAGAGTAGAACAGTTGTGTAATAGTGTTGATGTCTATCGGACTTTAATCAACATTTAGAGTAAGCAAGACAGGTTTACAGGAATTAGGTGACTATCGGTCTTTAACCTAACCCTTTAACGTAAATGGCCATACATGCCACTCACACAACTATTTCGATACTGCTGGTTCTGTGGTTTGGTGCGTTTCGGCCATGCACCTTTACTTGGATTTTCATGAGCGCTCTAGAGAATAGCCTAATATCTCATAGGAAGTGGCCTCAACTTTCACACTCATATAGGTGAATTCCATCAAGTGTACACAGCAAAAGGATACACCACCAATCTTGGTTATGGATTCATTAAGAGTTCAAACTCATCCTCCCAGACATTGCTGTTTGCACTGTGTACATTTCAGGAAGAGGTAACTCACTGCAGTGCTTTCCAGTCTCCCAGTGTCTTGTTATTTACTCATTGAACCTATCGCATAGGATCTCCACTTGTATAGGTTGGGTTGCCGACACTGGTAACTCATAATGTTAGGCTCAACCCCATTCCCTTCGATGTTTCTATGACTAACCCTTTGGATAGTCCTTTGGTCAGAGGATCTGCCAGATTCTTTTCCGATCGTATGAAATCAATAGTAATAACACCATCGGTCAGTAGGTGTCTAACAATATTATGTCGAAGTCTGATATGTCTACTTTTACCATTGTAGATCTTACTATTAGCCCTGGCTATAGCTGCCTGGCAATCACAATGAATAGATACAGTCAATACAGGTTTTGGCCAAATAGGTATATCTGCCAAGAGATTTCTTAGCCACTCAGCTTCTGAACCTGCTTTTTCTAATGCAATGAATTCCGACTCCATTGTCGATCTAGCAATGCACGTTTGTTTTGTAGATTTCCAAGATACTGCTCCTCCACCAATTGTGAATACATATCCACTTGTGGATTTAGTTTTATCAGAGTCAGTTATCCGATTGGCATCAGTATATCCTTCTAATACAGGTGGATAACCTGTATAACATATACCATATGTAGCAGTACCTTTTAAATATCTTAATATTTTATTTAAAGCATTCCAGTGATCATAACTAGGGTTATGTGTATATCTACTCAGTCTATTTACAGCAAAAGCAATATCTGGTCTTGTACAATTCATCAGATACATTAAACTACCAATCACTTGAGAATAAGCATGTTGAGATATACTACTTCTTGTATTCTTCTTGAGTTGCACAGAATGATCATATGGTGTACTGGTAGGTAAGCAATCAAAGTGTTCAAACTTCTTTAATATCTTTTCAACATAATGTGACTGAGATAATGTAATATTATCATATTTCCTGATTACCTGAATACCTAGGATCATACTTGCTTTTCCTAAATCTTTCATATCAAAATTAGAAGATAGGAGTTGTTTAGTATTATTCACAAGTTTTACGTTGGTTCCAAAGATTAGTATATCATCTACATATAGACATATAATGACACTTTCATTATCAGAAAATTTACTGTAAACACATCTATCTACATCATTTATAATATAACCATTTGATTTTAAGACATTATCAAACTTTTCATTCCACTGTTTAGGGGCTTGTTTTAAACCATACAAGGACTTAACAAGTTTACATACTTTGTTTTCTTGTCCTATGATTTTATATCCCTCAGGTTGTTCTATATAGATTTCTTCTTCTAACTCACCGTTTAGAAATGCTGTCTTAACATCCATTTGGTGAACCACTTACTTATAAATGAATACAATAGCTATTAATACTCTAATTGATGTAATTCTGGTTACAGGTGAATATGTGTCAAAATAATCATATCCTTCCTTCTGTTTAAAACCCTTTGCTACTAACCTGGCTTTGAACTTATCTATAGTTCCATCAGGTCTAAGTTTCTTTTTAAAAACCCATTTACAGCCTATAGGTTTGCTTCCAGGAGGAAGATCTACTAGTTCTCATGTGTTATTAGATATTATTGAATGTAATTCATCTTTTATAGCTTCCTTCCAAAAGGTAGCGTTTGAAGAATTTATAGCTTCTAAGTATGTTACAGGGTCATCTTCTAATAGGAATGTAAAAAACCCATCTCCCATATTAGTTTCTTTTCTAGCCCTTTTACTTCTTCTTGGTTCTTGATTTATTTCATTAGAAACATTAAGTTCTTCCACTATTTCATTAGTTGTGTCTATAGTTCTACTAGTTAAGTTCATATCTAAAGTATTATCATCTTTTGTTTTTTCCAAACATGATTTAAAAGGAAAAACAAGTTCAAAAAACTCTGCATCCCTGGCTTCTATAATAGTGTTTGGATCTAAAACATTATTTTTTGATTTTAGAACCAGGAATCTATATGCAGCAGTATGTTGTGCATAACCTATGAAGATACAGTCTGATGTTTTTGGACCTATCTTGGTTTTCTTATTTTCAGGTAATCCTACCTTAGCAAGACACCCCCACACTTTTAGATATTTGTAACTAGGAGTATGACCTTTCCATTGTTCATATGGTGTCTTTCCAGACACCTTGTGAGGTATTCTATTTTGGACATAACAGGCTGATAGGATAGCTTCCCCCCACATGTTGAGAGGCAAACCTAAACTATTTAACATTGCGTTCATCATATCTTTTAGAGTTCTATTCTTACGTTCTGCTATTCCATTTTGTTCTGGTATATAAGGTGCAGTGGTTTCATGAATTATGCCATACTTTTCACAAAACTTCTTAAACTGTGTTGACATATATTCTCCTCCTCTGTCTGATCTAAGCTTTTTAATTTTTCTGCTTAGTTGGTTTTCAACTTCAGTCTTGTATTTGATAAAGGCTTCAAATGCATCATCTTTATTTCTAAGAAGGTAAATTATAGTATACCTAGAACAATCATCTACAAAAGTTATATAATATCTTTTACCACCTCTAGACATGTGATTTTTAAAATCACCTAGATCACTATGAATTAACTCTAATAATTCAGAATTTCTAACTATAGATTTGAAAGGTTTCTTATGGAATTTTGATTCTACAAAAACCTCACATTTTCCTATATTTTCTTCTGATATATTAGGTAATAAACCTAACCTATTCATTCTTTTTATAGATGCTACATTAACATGACCTAATCTATTATGCCATAAAGAAGTAGACTCAACAATATAAGCACACTGGATGACATCTTATTATTATCAACGTTTATAATATAAAGACCATCATTACAATAACCCTTCCCAATGAAGGTACCATTCCTAGTCATTACAAGCTTGTCTGAATCAAATACAAGTTTAACACCAGCTTTGTTGAGGAGCGAACCAGAGATCAAGTTTCGTCGAATATCAGGTACATGTAGGACATTGTTCAACATTAACGTCTTTCCCGACGTAAGCTTCAGAACTATCTTTCCTTTTCCAGCAACCGGAGAGGTCCGAGCATTTCCCATGAAGACTTGTTCATCATCCCTTATTTCTTGATAAGAGGTAAACATGCTACGGTCCTTACACACATGCTGAGTTGCCCCGGTATCCAGTATCCATTCCAGGTTGTGTACAAGGAAGACTTTGGTCAGAACCGCAACAACCGTATCAGCTTCTGTTTCAGCAAGATTAACTTGTGGCTTATTGTTCTTTTTCTTCAGCCTACATACGTTTGCATAATGTCCTGGTTTTCTACAAAAATGACAATTGCCTTTCTTTTTGAACTGTTTGTTTGGCTTCTTTTTCAGCCGACACTCATTAGCATAATGTCCAAACTTTTTACAATTGTGACATTGTATTTTACTTTTGTCCTTATTTTCCTGACCTGATTCGATTAGATTAGCCTTTGAAACAGACTCATTGACATCACCAATTTGATCTCTGATCCTATTTGCCTCCTCTATATGTATGTGTACAATTGTATTTTCCAAAGAGACGCCATTCTTTTTGTGTTTCATTTTATTTTTGTAATCTATCCAAGAAGGAGGTAATTTCTCAATTAACGCTCCAGAAAGAAATACCTCGTCTAACTTTATTCCTTCAATTGTTAATTCATGAGTCAGATTTTGATAATCATGAATTTGATTTGTGACAGGTTTATCATCTGTCATATTGAAGTGAAGGAAGTTCGATATTGCATATTTTTTAGATCCAGTGTCTTCAAGAACATACTTCTTCTGAAGTGCATTCCATATCTCTTTCGCAGAATCATATACAAAACATAAACATCATACAGTTCATTTGACAAGGTATTCAGAATGTAATGTTTGCAATTATTGGCATCTTAAACTTCAGTCTGGTTGGTTGGGTCAACTATAAATGTATCAGACAAGATGTAAAAGACTTTTAAGGTTTGTAAAGCAAAAGAGATTTTCTGTTTCCATCGTTTATAATTCTATCCAGAGAAGGGTTCAATCTTGGACAGTTCAGTAGTAGGATTAACTGTGATAGTAGCCATGTGTGCTTCACTTTGGTTTGAAGAGAAAAGAGTAAAATTCTGTTCCAAATTAAGTTTGGAACAGACAGCACAAGAGGAACTGTAATCTGTTCCGAGTTGAAATTGGAACAGACAACAGAAGATCACAGAAATAAAATCTGTCTATTGTTTTCAACTAGATTTGGTTTCAAAATTGTTAGCAGAAGAGGTTGAAAACAACTGACAGATATTAAAAATTGAAATTAAAAAGAAATTTAAAGAACTTATTGATTTGAAGAACACTGAGTCGAGGCGTGACGAGTCACTGGGCTTGAAACCAAATCTGCCCTCCTTGGACCGCTTTCCAAATGCAACAGGAGTCACGGACAGTTGGTCTCCAGGATACAATGACTATCACCCTAGTCCTGGCTGTGCATTCGCCGTACAGGGCTCGAACCAGTAAGTATACCGCAAACTCGAAATGCAGTGACTCAGTGAGTCAGCTGAGAAAACAGAAAATAAAAACCGAGTCTAGAGCTTTAGTAAGGTTAAGAGAGAAGATGATTTTCGAATATTTTTAAAATGGATTAATCAGATCTATATATAGACTTGATTAGGTGCTTAATGCACCGTTTTGAATTGGGTTAGGTCCGTTGGGTTTAAACCTAACTGATGCGACCACCCGAACAGACGCTTCTCTAAGACCGTTGGTGTAAGTACACTCTTTCAGTGTTCGTTGGAGCAAAAGGAAGGTGCGCAAGTATACTCACAGTAGACCCAGACCCAGACCCAGACTCGAGCCCGGCGACGGCGCGGCTCGGCCGGCGAGCACGCGCGCGCGTGGTTTTTGGCATAATATGGTTCAATGTGCATAGCCCCCACAAACCACAAAATTCACTTGCCCCTTGAGGGCTTAGCCCATGTGCAAAGCCTCTACTTTTATACTTGCTTTTTTCCTTGGTTCTTTCTGATGTGGGACAAAGAAAATGCACAAACTTCAAAAACAAACTTGTGGAGGGAAACCATTTTCAAAGAAAAATTTGAAATAAATATTTTAAAATTCTTTTTTAAAATACAACACTCATTGAGTTGGAGAGCTTTCCAGTCCGAGGAACAGTCTGGATCTCGCAGGTGAGTGATGGATATTTGCTATCGTTTTTAATTCAAGTCCTACTCGCGCGAGTAACATCTACATTTCTTAGGTGATACTTTATTTCATTACAAATCTAAAATGCATGTCACTTGTGCAAATCAGGAGATAATGGGAGGCATAAGTGCAAATCTGGAACGCTTATGTGTGGGGCCCACGGTTCACGTTCCCTATCCGTCATGACAGTCCGTTCATCAGGTCTTAGAAACGTGTGTGAGAAATGCCTTATCAAGGATTAAATAATCACGGTCAATATTCAAACGTACGGGTATTAGCTATTTACGACTAGACCAACTTGAAATCTGGGAGACAAAATCCCATCAATGGCCCCACACGATGAATGGTCCAGATCTCTGAACGTGTGTCATGGAAGGATGTGTGTGCCACGCATCGCCCCTTCTCATCTCTCCCGCGAATTGCCTCTCGATTTGATAGTTCTTGCCCCGGCAAGGGAAGAGGAATTATATTATATGATCCGCAGCTCAAGGAAATGCAGCACTCGGGCTTCAAGTTTCTACAAGAGAAAAACCATGGTTCGGTAATCCAGAACGTTGATGTGATGGGACCCACCATGGATGGTCCATGGACCAAAATTCTCTCCGGAACTAAGATTCTACCTAAGAATAATGGGCCTTCTTTCAATGAAATGTAGGCCGTTGCAGAGTTTCACTTCTCAACTGACTTACAGACACATTGGAAGGTCAGGATTTTCCAATAGAAGAGAATTTTTTAGATGGTCCGCTGGTGGAAGGGCCAGATACCACTGGTACGGATCTCTGAATAGTGGGCCCACGTGCATATCCACGGTCGAGGATTCCTAGCTTGTGAATTGGGGGAACGGATTATGTGTTCCCCGGCAACAAGTCAGTGGGTGTTACCCTGACTGTGGGGGCCACCTTGATGTACATTTTGTATATCTATGCCATTAATCAATTTTTTTCATATCTTTTTAGGGCTTGGCTTAAAAAATGAAGTAGTTCCAAATCTCATGTGGACCACACCATAGGAAACAGTGGTGACGGAACCCACTATTAAAAACATTGCGGTGGGCCCGAGGAAGTTTTCAACTGTAGTAATTTAATCCCTACTATGTGGTGCACTTGATATTTCGATCTGCTTCAGTTTTAGTACCATGATCTAAAATGATCTAAAAATATAGATGGATGGCTAGGATATATAACACATGCATCAAATTAGCCCCATGGTCAAGAAAGTGGACAACACTAGCCAGCTGGGTCCTACTCTTAGGTAAACTCATAAGAGTTTCAACAGTAAGGTTGTGGGTTCAAGTACCTGTTGTGGTGTATACAGGTGTGAGGGTGTGTGGAAAAAGAAAAAAACAAAGGAAGGAAAAAAAAACAAAAAAAAACCACCGTCGTGTCAAAGCTATTTGCCCCACCATGATGTATGTGTTTTATCGACACAGATCGTTTTGAAAGATCATTTTTTAGGACATGACCTCAAAAATGAAATATATAAACATATATATATCATAATGGGCCCACAGAGCTTTGTCACCAGCTAATTGGCTGGTGTTGGAGTCAATAGCCAAACGGCGTCCCAAGGAAATGTGAGACACCTAATCCGTTCCCGTGAATTAGTTGGCTTTGGAAGCCAGGAAATGGGAGAGAAAAGGAGAGGTGATTATCAGTACTCTAAGCTTTCCACATTATACTCGGCTTTTCAGTTTGGAAGAGTGGGTCCCACAGTTCAGTAATCCAGACCATTGATTAACCGAATCCCATAGTCGATAGTAGTGTCCTCGAAAATATATTCATAATACAATCACATCTTTTAAATATGTAGCGACAGTTAAGAAGAGAAAACATCACAGCCCCACATCATTGAAAAAAGGCTAAAAGATTAGAGACCGGAATCTCTCAATCCAGGATCGCTTTGGGGTATGCTCAATCCACCATGGGATGGACATAGACCCAGGGTCTGAATTTTCGTATCATGGCCCCGCTTCTCAGCATTGATATTAGAGTAGCCTACCAAAAGCTTCTCCCCAAATGTCCGGCTTTTCTAGATTAAAATTTTTAATCTGGACCATCTAAATCTCAATTACATTAGAATCTAAATCACAATTACATTGGAATCAAGGTGATTTTAAATTCTCATTGAATCCAAATTTCCTATTTGGGAGCTTGTATTTGGAGGGCACTGGATTTTTTTTAGTATCTTCTCATGACTTAAATTTGGTTAACTAAATTAGCTTTTATATTTTAAATTAAGTATATATATGTGCTATTTGATAGAATGATTGTAATGAGCCCATTAAAATATATATTTTGGCCAAAAGAGGAAATTTACATCCTTGGGTGGGCTATAAATGCAAGGATTATATATAGGCAACTCATCGACTTTTTTAACCGTCCATTTAAATGTTCAATGTTTGAATGGTTTATATCATTCTATTGATATGATTTTTGTATTTCAATTGATAATTTAATTATTTTGGGGTATCATCAACATGTTATATATGTAATGAATTAATAGCTTAGAGACACCATGTATGACTCTCCTCCCCTTATAAAGGAGGTAAAAAAAGCATTTCATGTCAATTCCATCGGCATCTCAACATTTTGCTTGGATTTCAAAACACACTAGAAAGGAAGATTTGAAATATCTCTTATTTGTCTGTAAATCTAAGGCCTGCCAAGCATAAAATACAACTATATGGATTTAAAATACTCTTGGTTACCACCAAATCCAAGGTGCCAAACAAGGTGTAAGAAAAAAGTGATCCAGCAATGGTGGGACACAACAGATCAGCAGTCTAGATACCATGGGCCCCAGTTTTAGAACTGAAAACTGACGTAGTATCTCAAAGCTTTGGATGAAGCGTATGAGCTTCGATTGATCGCCAAAGCCACTGAGGCTGGTGGATTCCCGATTGTATAGACACCAACCATCCAATTTTAGTCCATTTATGCATGAGCCAGAAAAATGAAGCAGATCTAAATGTCAGTTGGATCACACCTCAATAAGTAGTGATGGCTGACCATTAAAAACTTCGCATGGACTACAAAAGTTTTAGATTAAGCTGATATTTGTGTGATCCTTTCATCTAAATCCATGTGACCTTATCATCAGGTTGGATGGCAAACAAACATTCTGCAGCCCCCAAAAAGTTTTTAACGGCACACGTTAAATCACCACCCTTCCCTATTGTGTTGTCCACCTGAGATTTGGATTTGTTGTATTTTCTAGATCATGCCCTGAAATAGCTCACAAAATGGATGAACGGCATGGTTATAAGACACATCATCGTCCGTCGGCTCCATAGTCAAAGACGGATCTATCAAAGCTGTGGTAATGGACCATGATCTGCTGCATTTTTGGGCTCATCTTAACCGTCTATTGGATGGTTAAAGATGGAAAATTATCCGGTATTTCAAAGGACGCAGATTGGCGGGGATTAGGTACTACCCCAGCATGATGTATGGGTTTATCCACACCGTCCATTCATTTTGTCATATTATTTTATGATTTAATGCCAAAAAGTAGGCATATCCAAGGCTCAAGTGCACCACACCTCAGAACAAGTAATAATAATGATACACACCATTGAAACCTTTGTAGGCCAATTTAACCTGTTCATAATGTCACATAGACCTAGATGAAGGGAAAACAAAAATATCATCTTGACCCAAAACTTTTTTAGCTTCTTAGAAGTTTCTAATGGTGGGTGTTTAATCCCCACTGTGTGGTCCACTTGAGCCTTGGATCTACATCAATTTTTAGAATTACACCTAAAAATGATATGAAAAAACAGATGGACGGCATGGATATAAACTCATACGTTATGGTGGGCCTCTGAGAGTCCCAGCCTGTGCCAGCTCCGTACAGGCGGTGGAGTACCAATGTGTCCCAAATTTTAAACAATATCCAACCAATCTTAGATCCTTACTTTAAGGACAGTGGGTTACATAATTTACTCAGATTATTTTGAGTTAATTTGGTCCCATGCGGTTTGGCTAGTGACCCAACACTAGCCAGCCAGCTTAGCTAAAAAGCTCTGTGTTTTATCTGCACAGTTCATTCATTTTTTCCAGATTATTTTAGGGAATGAGCCAAAAAAATAAGCAGATCCCAATCTTAGGTGGACCCATCACAGGAAACAGTAGCATTGAACACTCCCTACACTTACTGTTGAAAACTTTTCAAGGGCTACAGAAGTTTTGGATAAAGCTGATATTTGTATTTTACCTTCATCAGGTTTGTGTGGTTTGTGTGACATATTACAGTTGGCTTAGGAAATTTTTAAGGGTATACGTTCAACCAATGCTGTTTTCCTGCTGACATACCTGAAATTTGGATCTGCCTTATTTTTGGGCTCATGTCCTTAAATGAGCTAAAAAAATGAATGGACAGAGTGGATAAAACACATACATGATGTGGGGTCCACAGAGCTTTGACATCGGCTAGCTGGCTGATGTTGGGGTCACCAGCCAAACTGCGTATCAACTATCAAGCGTCATACGCAGTCTTGAGGATCAAACAACTCCCCATTATCGAAAGGGAAGAAGCAGAAGACGGGGAGAGGAAGAGAGAGATGGGTGGTGTGGTGAGAGAAAAAAATAGGGTTTGATTTTCAGAAGAAAAGATAAATCTGTAATAGAAACGATACAGAATTGGCGGGGAGAGGGAAGGAGAGGGGCGAGGGCGGAGAAAAAGGGGGCTAAATCTGGCAAACGTAGGAGGGTTGAGAGCGAGATCGTCGTGGAAGCAGGAGGCGATTGGAGGGGAGGAAGAAGACGAGGAGGTGTGCAGGCCTTGGCGTCGTAGGATTTCGATGGCGATAACATGGGGTTCCGTCTTCCGGATTTCCCTTCTCCTCCTCCTCATTGCTGCCATTACCGTCGCCTGTGTAACTCTCCCCGTCGAGAAGGTTTGATTTCTTCTTTTCTTTCTTCAATCTCCATATTTTGGGGGTTTTATTTGATAAATTTGGATTTTTGAGCCTTGTTGGATGATTGTGGGATTGATGGGTATTTGGGATTTTTGGATTTTTTAAATTCTTTTGTGTTTTTTTTTTTTTTCGTTTTTGTTTTGGATGAAATTGGCTTTTCAAGTGCTTTATTTTATTTATTTTTGAATGTATAGATTTTTTGCTGTTTGGTTTGTGGGTAATTGATTTTTCGCTTCTTCTTCTTCTTCTTCTTTTTTTCTTTTGGGTTTTGTTTGATGAATTTCGATTTTTGGGTTTTGTTGGATGATCATGGATTGATGGGTTTGGAATTTTTTTATTTTTTGTATTTTTGTTTTTGTTGGATTATTATTATTATTATTATTATTATTTGAATTGCTTCATTGGTTTTGAAATTGAGTTGATTTTGTGGTCGAATTTTGGATTTGGGATTGATGGCTTATTTGAAATTTAGTTTTTTTTTTCTTCTTTTCGTGTGATTTTTTTTTTGGATTTTTTATGGATGAATTTGGAGTTTAATTGATGAAATGAATGGTGCAGTTACCAATGGTTGCATTACTCTCTCTCTCTCTCTCTCTCTCTCTCTCTCTCTCTCTCAATTCAAAATACGAGTAATATTAGGCTCTTTTTTTTTTTTTTTTTTGCATTTCTTAAATAAAGTTTGTCCTTTGCTTCTTTTTATTTTTCCAATAAAGAGATTATTTGGAATTAATCTTTCAAAAAAAAAAAAAAAAAAACCAAAGAAAGAGTATTTGGAATTAGAATTCTGGGGTAATAGGAATGATGAGTTGCTGGAAGTTGGAGGTCTGGAGTGGGGTTAGAATATCTAGGCTGCGTTTGGTTGTACGATGAAATAATTTGTGATCATTCATTCAGTCAAATTGAGAGGATCTGACAAATGTTTATGATGTTTCCTACCATTACGAGTTGCTACATTCATTTCAATTCTAAGGAACATGTTTGTAATTATTGTAGGCTTTATTTGATCGATAATTGTGATTCAATCCACTTGTGAATCCGTATGCATCCTCACTGAAATCCAAGTTGTTGGTTCGATGGAATGTCTGGATCTTCAGTTTATTTTATTATCAGTGGTCAAATTTCATATTGCATTGGTGGATTATCTATTCATTTATTATGCATTCTGCCTGATAGTAACACTTAGCTGGTCCCAAGCCCAGATTAAATAGGGTGGGTCAATATTAAGTAGGCAGCTGGTCCTCAAACTTTCACCAAGTAATCATGAAAGCCGAAACCAAATAGCTATCTCCGAACCAACTATGAGAGACTGGACATTGACCTCAGGTATTTGGACCTTCAGGTAGTTCTATCAGCAGGACAAGTTGATGACGACGACGATTGGTGGATTATTTGTTTGCTGATTTCTTTTTTTTTCTTATTTCATTTTTGGCTTGGGTGGTTTGCTGCATTCCTGTTCTCTGCCCTTCAAAAAAAAAAAAAAAGCCTTCCTTTTCTGTTAGCTCTCTCTCTCTCTCTCTCTCTCTCTCTCTCTCTCTCTCTCTCTCTCTCTCTGCTTCTTCTTCTTCTTCTTCTTCTTCTTCTTCTTCCCTATCTACAAGTTAAAAGCCAGGTTCAAATTGATTGGAGAGAGGCTGTGGTAGGAGGGAGGGAGTTGATCAATTGCCACTTGGAGTCGACCTCGGTCTTGGTGATTGATCAGGTGGATCAAGAAAATGATTTTATTTATTATCAAATGAGTAATAAAAAAATCATTAGAGAACTGCTATTAATTAGTCCTTGTTTTAAAGGTCCACAATCAATTAATTCTATAAAACCCAGTGCAGATACAAATGAGGACTGTAGGCTGCATCATTTGCTCTTAAGATGGGATTAACTCTCCATCATGTTTGACTTTTAGTACATGTCCATCATACTGACTGCCTCTATGTCGTGTTACCATTGGCTTTGATGGGAGTTAACAATGTAAGCCCAACCATCCAATTTGCATGATTGTCGAGGGATCTCATACTGTTCATGCCATGCTTCCACTGTTTTCACACAACCCGAGATTGTGGCCATGCTTTTCACATTCTGTTGATCTATGAACAGTTTATCTTGATCTTTGTGGCCGGCACACTGTATCAAGACTTGCTGATTTGTCTCTTAATCTGTCTGTCAATTTTCTGTCACTCTGGCCATTGATCCATTCATCGACTTTTCATCAAGCTGTTGATCTGTCTTCTGATCCATCTGCTGATGCTTCCTTCAGTTTTTCTGCCATTTATCTTGTATTTCTTCTTCTGGTGGCTTCATGGATTGTTTGGTCTTCTTAGAGGATGGTGGCTTCATGATCAACTTGTGACTTGTGAGTTCTCTTGTAAGAAATTGGGTAAATGGGTTGGAAGAGGTCTATTCTTAGTTGCAGGAACCTTGTACTGGAGGCTTCACTCCTTTTCTCACTTAATATTCTTGTTCCCACTCTCTCGCTCAGTTCCACTTCCACTTCCTAGGCCGCTCCTGCACCTGAATCATCTCACTACTTGTGAAACTGTGTATCTACTTGACAGTTGTCTTTTTGTGCTGTCTTCAAAAAATGAAGTGGCCTCCCCATGCACTGATAACCAGGTTGCCCATCCCTCATCAGGTGATGATTTTCTTAGTTAATCTGTAGTAATTATTTTGTTTTACTTTTCCTTGATTGTTTATTTGAATTGTTGCTTTGTTAGATTTGTTTGATAGGAGCAGAATTGATGGTTTTGTGAGGTTTCCTTTTGTTGGAAAAAGTGTAGGGATCAAGAAAACATTTGATAGATCTTTTCCACATTCCTTTACCTTCTACATTTGTGCTTTTATGATTTTTTTTTTCCAGCTGTAAGTTTGATCCAATTAGAGAAATTTATCAGTATTTTTTTAGCCTCTTTTTTCTTCTGTAATTGTTTGTAGTTCTCGTGTTCGGTAGGTTTCATAATCCTTGGTTTTCGATTTAGATTTTTTCTCTGGTTGTTGCTTTCATTGGTTTAAAGGAGGGTTATTTTTAAGGTTTTCAAGTTTTCTTTTTTACTGATTTAGATTAGAATAGTTCAGGGTGTGTTTGGATTCATGGAAAAAAGATTTGAGGAAAAGGGTGCCTTTTGAGAAACACAACTTCTAGAAAACAGTGAGAAATGAGAAGTCATTTCCCTTGATTGTTTTTCAACAATATTTTCTTAAAAAATCTTTCTTCATTTCCAAATTTGTTGTTTGGAAAAAAAAGATTTTTTTCCATGAAAAAGTTACTCGAAGATGGAAGTTGACACATGTGCACTAAAAATGAATTGTGGCTCACATTGGCACGTGTGGAACATCGGCATGCGTGGGATGCTTGAAGAT
The DNA here is from genome assembly GCA_003013855.2 of Liriodendron chinense. Lineage (NCBI taxonomy): Eukaryota > Viridiplantae > Streptophyta > Magnoliopsida > Magnoliales > Magnoliaceae > Liriodendron > Liriodendron chinense. The sequence continues at coordinate 912,456 of PVNU02002470.1, forward strand.
GGATTGTGGCACGTGTTGCACATGTGGCATGCTGACACGTGTGGTGCAAGTGGAGCACTTAAAGATGGATGACGACACGTGTGGCTCACATTTGCACATGTGGGTTGCTTGAAGATGAGGGTGGCACATGTTATGCATTGGGGTGTGTGGCATGTTGATAAATTTGATGATGGATGATTGTACATGTTGCACATGTGGCACGTTGGCACACATATGGTGCTTTAAGATGGATTTTGGCACATTGGCACATATGGGGCATTCATATGGACATTTGCACATGTGGGGCAATTGAAGGTTGCCAGTGGCACATGTTGAATATGCCACACATTAATATATATCGCGCATGTGATGTGCTTAAAGGTGGATGGCAGCCATGTGGCACATGTGGCTTAATAGCATGGGGCACATGTAGGGTGTTTGAAGATGAAGGTGGCACATATTGCACATGGCATATCCAACTGTGTGGCTCATTGAGATGTGGGTCACTAAAAGATGGGTGATGGCACATCTTGCATATGTGACATGTGGCACAATGACATGTGTGGTGCTTAAAGATGGATGGTGGCACATGTTGCACGTTTGGCACATTGGCACGTGTGGGGTACTTGGAAGATGGACGGTTGCATATGTCGGGCACTTAGAAGACAGACAGTGGCACACGTGACTACCATGTGGGGCACTTTACAAAAATGGGGTCATTTCCCTCCATTTCTTGGAAATGTCGATTCTTAAGTTTGGGCAAGGAAACGAAAAGGGGCATTTTTCAGGAAATAAGAAGGAAATGGAAACAAAAAAAACACCAGTTTCATGGAAATGACATTTCCTCAATTTATATTTTAATGAATCCAAGCAAGCCCTTAGAGTATTCCTTCGTGATGCAAAATCTCAAATGGATTTTCCCCCCCCCCTTTTCTTGTTTCTTATTTATCTCAAATGGATGGTAGGACCTGGGACATATGGGTTTGTAAATAAGATAACTTGGGCGATTTTTTAGTTAGATCCATCTACGTGGTTATCTCTTCCATTTTGCATCAGGTTGGTCGGGATCCTTTGTTTCACATTTGGAAGTAGAAAGGGCCCCCTCATTTCCTTGCTTTTGTTTGGTTTGTATGGAAAAGCAAGATTCTTACGATGGACAACTTGGGTAAGAGGAACATGGTCATTCTGAATGGTCACCCTATGGACTGTTTTCAGTTTTGATGATGTCGACCAATATATCCCACGATATATCTTGTATCCCACCTGCGTGATGCAAAACACACAAGTAGTGCTAATATATACCACTTGTTTGATCCGGTAAGCATTTTTTTATTTTGGATCCATTTTCTGTTGTAAATCATGTTAAATTAGTGTCAAATGGTTACAAATCCACGATTCTTCATGTTTTGCATGAAAATCATGGGATTTAGGGCTTTGATTTTGAGATTTGAGGGTGATGGGTTGAGTTGCGGAAAATTGGGAAAAATCGAAATGCCCCAATTTCTCGCAAATCGGTAGCTATCTTTATGTCCAAAAACAAAATCAAAGATGTCTGTAACTTGATCTAGTGATTCTTGGTAATTTGGGGATTTTTTCGGGAAAAAAATATTTTTAATTAAAATGATAAAAATTATTTTTTTCCCCCAAATTCCACTTTGATCAGCGGTCAATTGGCCCTCATTTCAGAGCATTTAGGAGTGTTTAATGAAATCATCAGCATACACTCTAATTTTGTGATTTGGGGGAAGATCTGATTTGTGAAAGTTGGGGAAAATTCGAAAGTTTCCAAAATTTTCTCAAATCGGAGAGGATGACTACTAACTTATGTTAGAGAGTATCTTCACTGGTATCATTCTACTATGACCTGGGCATAGTTTTGTTGGTTTGTGGAGGAGTAGTACTATGCCCAGGCCCTAGCATAACAAAATGGAGATGATGATTTTGAGCCACCACGTAACTCTATGTGGGTCTCAGCCATGGCCACACACATTATTCACAAGTATATTTCTAGTTTTCTACTTCTTCTTTTGCTTTTGAATGCATTGCTTGTGTTTCCATACATGTCTTCTTACATTGATAAATTATATGAATCAACTTTAAATATACTTGCCTCAGTTTAGTCAGACAACGCATAGATTAGGACCTTGTACAAAGGAAACCTATTATGTGCACTTGTTTTTTGTGATGTTTTGATTTCAAAGTGTGTATTGATGCCTTTTTTTAACAATCCTGAAGTTTCCTTGTATAATTCGACTAATTTCCCAATGTTTTCCCATGTTTCCCAACAACACCAATACATTACGCAATACAACCGATATATCTCATGCGATAACTGATATGTATCCGTATCCCAAGGGTGCGATACGTTGTGCGATAACGATATGGAAAACATTGGGCCTATGTGCCTAAAGGAATGTGGAATTGGTCAGCCACATATTCTTATGTAGTTCCTATATTCAAGAGATTTTGGTGGAATGTTTTTTGCCGTTTTGAGGATGTTTGGGTCATGCCACAATCCATGGACAATTTCCTTCGGGCTTGGCATGGTGGGGGAAGACTTAGTAGATTGAGATCTTCCTTGTGGAGACCCTGGGTGATAGCCGTTTTGTGGACAGTTTGGCTAGAATGCAAACTGGATTTTTCAAGATAAATCAAATCTTCTAGGCATCATCTGCCTCAAAGTTGTGATGGAGTGTGCCCACGTGGCAACAATTCTGGGGGATATTCAGGGGACTTTTTAAGGGTCTTGAGGGTCTTCTCTTGTTTTGTTTTGTTGCCTTTTTGATGACAGTTTGTCATCTTTTGTAAGCTTTAGCTTCTTGAATAAAATCGGAATCCTTCAAAAACAAAGTCGGGTAAAGTAGTACTGTATTAGCTTTAAATAATGGTCATAGAAGGTGACTCTTTCTTGGGGTGGTGCTGGCAATGTACTGTAAACCATCGTATTCTTGTCATTCAGGTTTCTGAACCTAATTGTAAAAATGGCTGAATAGTTCCTCTTTCATGTGAAGATCATAGGTTTACATATTTATGCCCCCTTGGTCCAAATCCTCATTTGATAAATGGGTTTGCTGGCTGCAGATTTTGAAGGATTTTTTGCTTTGGATTGAGCAGAATCTTGGGCCTTGGGGCCCTCTTGTGCTGTAAGTGTCAAATGATAGTGCTTAGTTCTTATGCTTGTTGCAACTTCTTTTTAATTCATTGCTGTATATTCAGTGTGCATTTGCTGTTGAGCATGATTCTTTTCCTGGTTTCTTTCCTCTTCAGCTACCAATGTATCTCCTTACCAATTTTCGTGGCCCGCAAACCTTTGTGCAACTGTATAGTTTGTGTTTCCTCATTCATCACAAAGATTTCTGGTTTACTTCAAAATTAGTTTGACCATATCATTGCCCAAGTTCAAGCTGTGCTTTAGGCAGCATTTGGCTGTACAGCCAAATTGTGGTTGGCAAGGCTTCCCAAACATATTCGAATCTACAGACAGATTGCTGCAGTTTCAGCCAAATTGTGGATTGCTGTTTTGCTGCTCTTGGACCCAAATCCACTCCCCTCATGCTTTGTGCAACTAGTTCCTGAGTTTCTTTGAGCAACTAGGACTTATTGAATATCAGCATTTATGGATCTCTGTTGATTTCAAATATCATTACTTGTATGTGCTTAGCATAAGTTCATTGATGCCTTTCTTGGCCTACTCTTGTTCAACTTACGTTTCTATTCTAATTGTTTATTTGCAATATGATTGTTTTTTTTTTTTTTTGCCATTACAATCCTAAAAAGCCTCATAGGTATACAAATCCCCTTCTGCAGGGTAGCAGATCGCTCTGAATTCCGTCCCTGTATTTGTTTCCATACCAGGCAAACCCTTGCCGCTGCTGGCATTTATTCATCAACTAGTTGATCCTGAATTTTTCTTTTTTAGAACTGTAACAAAAAATGAAATTGCATCAAATAAAGGCAAACATTCAAAGTGTAACAAAACTTCTATGCCCAAAGCATTGAGACATAAATATTGCTATGCTAGATTCTTCTATGTATAAATCATCTGTCTCACAGAGTCTTCTATGTATAAATCATCTGTCTCACAGAGTCTTCTATGTATAAATCCTCTCCCTCCACCAGACTAAAGTCACTAAACTATAGTGAAACCACCTACAAGATCACAATTTCATCGGCAAAGGTCTCGGATGACTACTGGCTTTTGTAGCACATGAACCGTGAAGGCTGAGTTGAGCCTTTTTAACTGGTGATGAATTACTGTGGATCTTGAAAATATCGGAGTAACTTCTATAGTTATACATTTCACTGGAAATTTTGAAGGCTAAAATGTTGAAAGAAAAGACCTACAAGGTCGATTGTAAACAGAAATGATCATGAAACCCATCCATTGGACCTTTGGGGTGGCACAGAATGTAACCTGCACAACGTGGGATTCAGTTCTGATTTTTCTGCCCCAATCGGTGTTGGTTTCTTTTACTAAGGAGCTGAAAAGAAACCAATATTGTTTTGCGTAAAGTTCGCCTGCGATCCAGTGGGACACCAAATGTAACCTTTAATGTTTTCTAGCCTATGCCAAGTTATGAATGCTAGTTGTCAGCTTGTTGTGATTGATATGGCAATGTTTTGTATGTCTCATAAATTTCCATCAAGAAATATGTTGTATTTAATGCCTTGTGGTCATATTGAAAATTCATTGTTTTAGTTGTCCTCCTAGATTCTTTGAGTTTTAATATCAATATCATCGCATTTGGTGGATGGAGGTAGTAGAAAAGACTTGATGATCTATAGTCTATCTGAAGGTATGGCCCTTGAGAGTGGAATTGCGGAATTAGATTCGTTTAGCCGACCCCAATTAATTGGGACAAGGCTTAGATGGTGATGGTGATGATGATCACAAGTGTTTAGTGATGGTCAGTTTATGCATGTTTTTATTGTATGCAAATGCGACGGGCCTGCCATTACTACTAGCAGCATTCCAACATTCATTTGTGCCACATACTCATCTACTGATACAAGTCAATTATAAAAAAGCTGTTGACGCTTGAAATGTTAAATTCTTATTTCAATTTTTGCAGGGCTGTTTCGTACATACCTCTAACAGTTCTGGCTGTTCCAGCTTCCGTACTTACGGTAAGCATGTAATCCTACCATTCTATGAGGCAGTCAAACTATCCATGTTCATCTCTAATGGACCATTATCAAACATATGGAAATTCAATATTTTCTTCTAGTTTTTGCACTTGTAGCTCATGAATTGGGTTAGAATTATTCATCAAAAGACTTTTTTTTTGGCACTTCTGGCTTTCATTGATCACCTATTCATTCATTGTGATATTTGCTTTTTTTTTTTTTGAGTATGAATCTTGAGTATGCTTCTTCTACAGCTCACAGCTGCAAGCCACGCGTTTCCTTTTTGTCTTCTAATCTGAACCATTGTATTTTCTCAGGAATCAGTGTTCATGATTGTGAATCTCAAAATTGGATTGCTTCTTGTTTGCAAAATTTATTTAGGATTATGAAGTTCACTGCAAATCCATGCAGGAATAAAATTGCTATTGCAGGGTCATGTCCGCCCCCCCTCAATTGATTTTCCATCCATTTGATTCTAGAGCTCTGCACGCATTAATAAAAAAATGGTCAGGCTCACATGCTGACAAATATTTCAAAATGCCGTCTGATATAAACCATTGTATATGTATTTTCCATAGAGAGAGGAAGTCTAGTACCATTGGATTATCATCCCCTGTTCCTTTGTTGGCGTTCTCTAGTTTGTGTTCAAAATATAGGCAAGTTCGGCCTGTATCTCAGTTTTCCCACATGTGCCATATGGTTTCTTTTTGGACTACACCTTTTACAAGATATTAACGATATATTGTCAATATTGGCCTATATATCATGAGATCTGCGTCATTCCCAATATTTCCTGCAATATTTTTGGTGATATTTGCAATATTTCCTGTGACTGATTCATTGATCACCTATTCATTCACTGCTCTTTCGTTCGAAAGGCGTGGGAGCATGTCTTTGTTTTCTTTCATACAGATTGGGTCATGCCGGAGACAGTTGATGATCTTTAATGGGCATGGCACAGTTGTGGGGTAGGGAAATCTGAGAAAGCAATATGGAGGTTTCTCATTATGGCAATTCCTTGGTCTATTTAGGATGAACGAACTAGTTGCTGTTTTCGGAACAAGGGATCTTCCATGGTAGGAGTCATTAGAAAAGTAAAGAGCTTTGTTTTGGGTTGGACATCCTTTGTAAATGCTACGAAGTCTGCTAATCTCTCTTCTTTTTTTTGAGTTTTAGAGTTGGGTTGTATTTTTCTGTTTGCCCTTTCGTGAGAGTTCTAATAAAATTCTGTTACTTTGTTTTGGGGGGGGGGGGGGGGATCCTATGACCATGCCAGTGTAGGATCCAAAGTTCAATCCTTCATTCTATAAGGTGGGTTTTTCTTCCTTTTGTTTCTAGTTGAATAAACTAGAAGACTGCTGGAAATTAATTGCACTGTTCACTATTGGATATTTTCTTCTCTATTTGTGGCAATTAAGTGGGAGTGGTTAATCTACAACAGATATGTATATTTTTGCCTCAATTTTAAGTTCAATCCCTCGCCAATAAAAAAAAGGGAGTTCAGTGCCTCTCTTTGCCACTCATAAGGGTGACAATGTGATTGGTTAAAAAAATTATGAGTTAAGTAGTCATCCTCGAACTTCTTTGCCATTTTGAATGTGACAACAAAAAGAACATGTGACCTTGATCTCTCCTTTCAGGACATCATTGTTTTGGGGCATAGAAGGCCATGAGTATCATAGTATTCCGTAACGGTAACGGTGGCTGTAACCTTGTAATGGTCACCACCATTACCATCGTTTTTTTTTATTATTTATTTTTCACTTTTTTCTTCGTTTATAGAGGAAGCTTAGAAACTTTAGATGAGTTCTAGCCCTATTTTGGGAATCAAAAGTCAAAACACTAGATTTTGGCGGGATTCGATGAATCAAAGTGTAATGGATTGTATTGTTTTGGAGAGGAGGGTTAAATCATTAATTTCTTTTCCATTTTTCATTTTCTTTTTGTTGCATTTTAATGTAATTTGCCATAATCTACCAAATCATGCTTGATTTTGTAGATGGTTTGCTAACTGTGTAATTAATTCAAAAGTCATAAACAGCTAAAAAGCATGGAAATGACATGGGTGAGACGAAGATGGACCTTTTCTGGACGAATTGGTTGGGAAGACTCATGAGGTGGAAAAGATCTTAGAGAAGGATTGAGGATTCCCCCCCTTCTGGGAGTCCTATCATTGAGGACTAATTGTTGCCTTGTGCAAATTTTCAAGTGGTCAGAACATTGGAGGTCTGTCTTATTTTTGTCAAGAACCTTTACCTATTTCTGGGTGAAATATATCATTTGCCCATGTTCATAGAGAAGCTGATGAAGTGGGTGATTGTAGCCAAAGAGGGTGCTTGTTTTACGAATGTTTGTATCAAGAACCCATTTCCTCTTCCTCGATGTTCTTTCTTTCTTGGCCTTTTGAACAAAACTTTATTTCCTTCCAAAACAGGACATCTTGATATTATTTACAAACATATACATAGGCCAACAAGTGCACAAAATACATAATTATGTCCGGGAATGGAAATAATTACCCTAATGTAAAACAGGTGTTGTTGTTCTCAACTGGTAGCCACTGTATTCTAAGTCAAAAAGTTTCCACTTTATGTCAATAATTGAGGATGGTTTTTTGAGTTCATAAAAAAACTGTTATGTCTCAAAATAAAAAAGGGAAAAGATGGGTTGTGGTTAACCATATAACAGTGCATGTTATTTGGCAATGCTGTCTAGAGAAACATTCATGTCATATGCCAGTGACATGGTCAAAGGCAAATCCAAGTTACATTTCATCAATAAGTTTTCGTTGGTAGCACTAAGACATGCTTCCTGTAAATCCAACCTAATCTCGCATGCATTAAGACTGCAACAACAACCGTACAAATAGGCTTAGATAAGTTTTGAAAGTCCTTGAATCCTTATAGAAGCAGTCTCATGGTCTATGACCTCATACTGAAGTCTCAGGTGTTTCTCTTGCATTTGAAGCATATTTACTCTAATTATTTCAATTAATTGCAAGTCGCATCTCCGAAGCTATATTTATTTTTTGTTTCTGGTCCACACTTTTTATGTTTGTGCCACTGCATCCAACTAGTGTTGAAGAGATCCTTGACCGGCATGAACTTGTTTTTACTTCCCTCCATCATTTATTTGGTAAGCAGAGCCTTATGCAGTATCTGTTGTTCGTTTTCCAGCTTGGAGGCGGTTACCTGTTTGGGTTGCCTGTAGGTTTCGTTGCTGATTCTATTGGTGCTACTATTGGTGCAACAGCTGCATTCTTGCTTGGTAGAACAGTAAGTTTCTCATACATGTGGACTCTTATGCGTAATTCTTCAAAGGTTCTGTACTAAACTACGTTATCCATGCAAGAGAATATCTCTCCTTTTCTCAGTGTGGGCAAGTGAAATGTTGTCTGCTAATCAGTTTTTTTGAGGATCTAGGAAAATCTTCTCTTCCTGAATGTTAGTTTTTATGTTTTCTAAATGCAATCTTTCTTTTTCATTTTTGCATCGCTCTCCACTTCTTTTTTTTCTGGCATAAAAATCTGAGCTGGAATCTAACCTTCTCTTGTATGGGAATTTTATGGTTTCTTAACAAACAGTATCTAATATGAACATTCCAATTACATAATTGAATATCTTGCATGACCTGGTGCATCATGTCTATCTTACACCTGACATCCAGTCTTTCATCAGTGGACACAAAGACACCTGGGATACTTGACTGATGTCTGTGCTCTTATTGGTCAATAAGTTGTTCTTCCCAAATCTTAGTTGCAGCAACCTTTGACTGGAAGTGCCGGTCCTGCTTCTCCACAGTACTCGTGCTCCTGCTCTTGCTTCCTCAGGATTGACGGCAATTATGTCTAAACAGATGCTTCGCTGCTCCTGCCCCCAAATCCACTCCCACTCCCCCTCATGCTTTGCAACTTATTCCAGCTTTCTCTATTCATATGGCATAAATAATACTGGTAGGGGTGGATGACCTGTTTACTTAAGAGGGTTGAGAATCCAGGTTGGGGCCCAACCTGTGACCCATGATTTGTTGACTATGCCCTGGCCCATGAGCAGATTCCTAAGCACAAGCCCAGCCCAACTTGACCAACTTGTAAAAGAAATTGCATTTGGATGGCTTGAACTCTGTAAGCTTTGCAAGTGTCTACAGCTCTACCACCAAAGCAAGCATACAATTGTTGAGCACTACTTATTAAATATAATAATGTATATGGGTGGATTTGGTCAGTGCCAAGCTCAACTTGATCCCAAACCATTTGCTTAATTGTGCCACATTTTCTGATCTGAGCCCAAGTGGAACCTGATAGACTCAACCCGGACCTGTCTTTTATGCGGCTGGGGTTGGTTTGGCTCGTCGGTCAACCCAAGCCGGCCCTGAATACTTGTCTGTTTAGGAGACTTTGATCCGCAGGTTATTGTTTGGATGACACTTTGATTGGGCACTCATTGCTAGCGGTCTAAGTTGCTGGAGGCCTAAATAAAGCGCTTAATATCAATATTTACAATATATGCACCTTGGGACTTGGCATTCTACAGGCTAACAGTGATCTGGGTGGGGAAAGAGGATACCCAACCAGATGTCTGCTTCAAGAAGGAAAAACATAAAAAACTAGATGCCCTTAATGATATCTTTGTTGGCTATTTATCACAGCAATTTCCCTGCATACAGAGATGTGTTGATCTTGAAGAAGTGGAAGTTGCTGGGTGCTTTCATTACTCTCATTTAGTCATTTTATTGAGAGGAATTTTATGACCCTCGACCTGCCAATATGCACTACGTACTTCAGGTTTTTGGTTTTTTTAATAAAGGGCAGTGATCCAGACCATTGGTCTGTTGGGTCCCTCAGTAGATGGATAATGCCCCCAAATTTAGAAAATTGGGCGATCCTAGCCACCAATTTCTCAGTGGAACGTGGACTGTTGCTGACCTTCTATTTTCACACCACAAATGGAAAGGTTAGGATTTTCCAGTAAAATTTTATGGTAGTTTTTTGCACACTTATCTCTATATTTGCATCATTGCTGTTCGTTCTTACAGCTTTTCTTGTCCGTGGTGAGTGTAGGCGCATTCATTTTTTTAGGTCCTTGGGTTGGTAGAACTTGGCGATAATAGATGGTGGTTTATAGAAAATCAAGATTTTTATTTAGAGATACTTGGCGATAATAGATGCACTTCAGTCAGCATGATTTAGTATTTCAGTGGAGTTTTATGAAGGCAGTTTTATGAAGGGGTGCGTGGGAAACTAGGCAAGAAAGTGTGGCGTCTCGCGTTGTCGGGGGGGGGGGGGGGGGGGGGCTCTGGCCATATGGTTGGAAAGGAATGATAGAATGTTTTGAAGTCGCCTGGGTTGATCAGAGGATGTGTTTAAAGCAGCAAACTTCAATGTAAAAGAATGGGCAGTGGCTTCTAAGTTAGTTGTGCAGTTCCCAGCCAATTGGGTGGAGCTTTAATAGCTCTTTGGGGGGGGGGGGGGGGGGGGGGGGGGTCTTGCATATTCTGGCTTTTGCCCATTTTTTATAAAATTTGTTTATCATCGCTCAAAAACATAAAAAATGGGTGGGGGGGGGGATAAAATTTGTTTATCATCGCTCAAAAACATAAAAAATAAATAAATAAAAGGATCGTCCTTATTCTGCTACTCTCATGCAGATTGGGAGGCCATATGTCATTTCAAAGTTGAAGGATTATCCGCAGTTTCAGGCAGTTGCTATTGCAATTCAGAGATCTGGATTTAAGGTTCGAATGCCTTATATGAACTCCCCACCATATTTCTTTACATTGGCACAATGTTTGTACTTGATTGGCCTCTTCAAGATACTTGATTCTTAGAGTGGTACCATTGTTTTACCTTTCCTCATTCTGCAGATTGTGCTGCTGCTTCGACTGGTTCCATTGCTTCCTTTTAACATGTTGAATTACCTCCTGTCCGTGACTCCAGTCGGCATAGGAGAATACATGATGGCTTCCTGGCTGGGAATGATGGTATGCTTTCCACTTGAGCTACAAACTATTTCATGTGACTATACAATATAATAACGATAACACCCTTGCTTGCCATTTTTTTGGAAGCTTTCACAAAACGCACATAACGTCTTTGTAGGATTTGCATTCCCCACCTCCCACCCCCGCCATGGAACAACATGTGAGGAGCCGAGCTGCACAACTAGCTTCACACCACATTTGCAATTTCTTTTTACCCTTATGAGCTTCGATTTGAACTGGCCCTAATTTTATGCCTCTAAAAAGAATTAATGTAATCTGAATTTCTTATTTGAGGTCCCCACTTACCTATTAGAAAAAGAACTTATTTGCAGCACATTGATTAATTATTCATCAAGTTAGAAACAGTATAGTTGCATCCTTGAAAAAGAGAAAAGAAGGTACTAGAAATGTCTAATTGCTAGGAATTGATTATACTCAATACATTAATCTATTAGAGAGTTGGAGCCAAAGATCTGTTATTGAATAATAATGCGTGGAGTTACATTTCTTTTTGTTTACCGTGCAAAAAAGAAAATGTTACATTTTTCCATCTGATCCAAGATATGCCTTCATACTGGTATTGCACATGTTTCTACTTATACTGGTTTGGCATGCGAGAGTTGTCAATATGAGTTTCTTTCATGGCCAGTTTCTAAGAGACCACGTAAGAGGAAGGTTGATATCTGGGTGGCTAATCATAAGACTTTTCTCAATCTACTTTTTAGAAGTGGCCCCAAATTGCTGGGCAAGGCTAAGATGATGATGGTAATTTGATTCTCAGCCTGAGGACATCTTAAATATCATCAGGTTTTCAGTTTGTACTAGCAGGACCATGGTTCGGCGATCCAGATCATTTTTCTACTAGGCCCTGCCATGTATGGCCCATGCTCCCTGTGGTTCACCAATCTATGAATCATTTTTGTACTAGACCCCACTGATGGCCCATGCCCCCCATGGTTCGCGGGTCTATAGAGCATTTTCTACCAGACCTCACCATAGATGGCCCATGCCCCAAACTGGCCTAGATCGTAAGATCCTTTCCACCAATTTGGACATTTGTCCAGTTGAATGTAGACCTTTTCCATATTTCTCTCTTCTTCACTGACTATTTTCAGGCCACAAATTGAAAGGTCAGGATTGTTCACTTGTGGAGATTCTTTGAACATGGTCCATATAAGGTGGGTCCACCTGTTAAACATTGGGCATGGAAATTCTGTTAAAGATATTGAAGCATGATTCCTAAAGCCGACCCCTAAAGTCTGGGACCATGATGATGGTGGCTGATTAGCTGTCTAAGGTGGGTCCCAACAGGCAAATGGTCAGATTCCTGAACCATTGGCACCTTCCTTGGGTCAAGCATCATATCATTCCTCAAAAACTATAGCAGGCGGATTCAAGTTTCTCAGCCATGCTGCTTGTTACAGTTTGGGGTAGTGTGCGTGCGTGTGCGCATGCATGTGTAGGGTTTTGCTATTGTCAATCTGAATCGTTCATTCATTCATACAATGAGGAGCAAGCCATGGTGCAAAAATTATGCCAATTGGTTGATCCTAAGGTTCCAATCAATAGAATGAAAATGTACAGTCATGATTAACCGGATAAACAAATAGGTCCAATCATCATCTCGAAACATCTAGTAGATAGATCCCACTTTGTATTTCTTATGATTCTAAAGTAACATTTTGATTTGATGATTCTAACCATATTTATAGCTTGTCACAATGGTCAGTTTAACAAATTTGCCCCATTTAAAGGTTTAGGATCATCCGATCAGCATAATTCTTGCACCATGGCTTGCTCCTAGTTGTATGAATGAAAGAATGGTTCATATTGATGATATGTCACTCCCATGTGCCATTTAAAAGGTTTTGGGACGTTGCTAATGTTCCCATGAAGGTGGGGACGTTGCTAATGTTCCCATGAAGGTGGGGATGTTATCAAAACCTACACACTCAACCACGCGCGCACACACAAGCAGAGTAGTGGTCTCTCGAGAGTTGTGCTGCAGGAGATCCTTCGTACAAGCAAAGTGAGGGTGGCTCAAGTGGGTCCCACTCATGATATGTTTGTGAAGTACACTCCGACCATCAGATGTCTTGTACGTTAGGTCCAGGTCCCAAAAATCAGGTTGTTCCATGATTCAGGTGAGACACACCAAGGAAACAGAACTATTGATTTTTTACAGGGCACACCATAATGTATGTGAAATCCACTCACAAGCATCAGATGGTTCATCGCATGTTAGGCCCAGGGCCCAAAAATCAGGCTGGTCTGTGATTCAGGTGGTCCACACCAAGGGGATACAGTTTGGAGGGTGGGCATACCCCTGTACACTGTTCCAATCATGGGCCCATTGGAACCATGGATGGGGCTGATTTTTGGGCCCTGGGTAGGCTGTCCTTGAACTTTATTAATAATGTAAATTTGTTTAGTTTTCCTACTGGTGTTGAGAATGGCCATAATGTGTGGGTGCATTGCTTATCGTTTATTTCGCTAAGCCATGCATAATGTATACATTGTCTGCCTGTGTTATTGATCTCGTTGTAAGTTATTCTTCCATCTCCAATCAAGATCTGATGTACCTTGTTGCCTTCTTGTTACAGCCAATAACTCTTGCACTTGTATACATTGGAACAACTCTAAAGGATCTTTCTGATGTGACACATGGATGGGGTGAGGTTTCAACAACTCGTTGGGTGAGTCATGCTCTGCCTAATTCTCTTTTACAGATTTAATCAAGCATAGTTTTAAATATCTGATATGATATGGCCGTATTATATCTGTATTGGTCCCCTCCGGACATGATATGGGGGGCTGATATGTGCCCGAACCGGCCAATAGGGGCTCCAATACTGATATTTAAGACCACATTAATCAGAAATTGGATTAATGGGTGGCCAACCATGTTTTTTTAATGAAATCACTTAATTGCTGATCATGCCTATTACTATCTTATATTTTGAATTTTCAATCAAGGAATTTTGGGTGTCGTTCCTTAAACATGCAGAAACTTTCTAAGATTTCTCATCTTAGAATTATTGATGCTGTCAAGCATCTAAACATGTAATAGATGTACATATTCACCTCCATTAGTAGCTTTCTCATAGACTCAATACTCTATTAGTTTTTCTCTTTTTTTTTGGCAATCTTGTCTTGTTAGGTTCTTTGGGAAGCCCAAGTTACAGGACTCTTAAAATTTAGTGCTATCACATTCTGTCGATTCTCTGTGCAACTCTTCAGCATATGACATGATCATCCCAAAGAATCAACTCCTTTTGGAGTACCAAAGCACTTGCTCCTTGTCATGTTTCATTCTAATGTTTGCCATCATGGGTGCAGGTACTTATCATATTGGGTCTTGTGGTATCTGGTAAGTCATGATACGTACGGTTCTCTCTCCTTTTGCTTATGTCACATCATGTTATGCTCCCAAATTTTGGTGGGTCACATACCATCCACAAAATTACAACATTGGGAAATTTTACTAAAAACCAACAGAGAAGAAAGAGTGATTTCTGTTGATTTATTTTCTTCTTCCTCAGAGAAATAAAAAGAACATCTGTTGTTGTACTCAGCCAAGTTTGACCATTCAACGACCTAGAACTCCAACCTAAACGAGCAAAAGCTAATAATTGGCAATTAAACAACATAGAGGTTTGATGTGACAAAACACTTGAAGACTTGAAAAAAGAGTATAATAAACAAACACAATCAAATGAATTGCTGTATATGAATTTCTGAACGGAGTAGATGAAGATGTCCAATCATATTCGCCCCTGATATTAATACTAACGAAGAACTACTTGAACTCCTAATGAGGATGTATAGAAACAAAAACTTGAAGATTCCATTGTACTCCATAAATATAACATACCAAGAAAGCCTGAGAAGAAACACAACAGTTTACCATTGGCCTTTTGAACTTCCAATTCAAGATATAAAATTCAAATTTCAGCTCGAGACTCTATGAGGGAAGTGGGACAACCCACCATCTTTTGTTAAGATCCACCTCCCAGTGTTGTCAACCAACAGCTTCGTGATTGCAATTCTTATAACCAGAAGCAAAGCGAACATGGTCTTCTTTTCTTTCTTCTTCTTCTTCTTCTTCATCTTTTGGTAAGATAAATAGGCAAACATTTCCTAGTTTACTTCAAATTTCAAAATTTTTAATTTACTTTTGTTCTGTTTGAAGGATAAGATTTTAGTTTCATTTAACCAACCTAATTGACTAATGTGCCATTATGTTGCACAAACCTTCGTGTAACATACTGCTCCCACTCCATATTGCACTTTGGACTCACTCAGACTCCCACTCCCACTCCCGCTCCCACTCCTGCTTCCTAGCTATTTGCTAACAATTTGAAACAGTTGCCTCTCGGGAATCCATTGCTGCTTCCCTCAATGCTTTGTGTAACCATAGTAATGCCCAATCTATGTTAAATTTCCCGACCATGCACGTTGAAAACTTTGGAAATATTTAGAACATTAATGACCAAAATGTCCTCACATGCTCAGACCCAATAATAAAATAGAAATTTAAATCAGTAATGCCACACCAAGCGTACTTATTTGAAAATTTCCAAATTAATTACGAAAAATTCGCTTAAAAGCTGATTTTTTTTTCCCTCCTTGTATGTAGTGGTTTTGATGGTGTGCGTTACAAAAGTTTCAAAGACTGCTTTGGACAAGGCGTTGGCTGAAAATGTGGAGGTCGAAGGCATCTTGGCCTCGCCTCAGCTACCAATCGTAGCAGACCCTTCATCGGATCTTCACCAACCTCTCATAATCAAGATCGATGCGTCTGCCAACAATCATGAAAGCTAAACCTCTCCTTCCATGTAAATTCTTTTCTAACCTTGTTGCTTGATTCCTATATATTGTTCCGTAGGCATTGGCATGTAGTAGGTATCCCACTTTCTTGGTCGTTGAATTCCAACTTCACTTTACACCACCATTGATCCACAGCTGTAATTTTTTTAGAAAAGGAATGGATGATTTTTCAGTAGACGCTATTTGAAATGTGGTGCTTTTATGACATACAGCTTATTGATATTAGTGCGGTGAAAGGGTGTATAGTAGCAAAACACCATATGACAAAATAAAATAAAATAAATAGAAAAAGGGGCACCGGAAATGTGTGCTTAATATGGCTTTGGTCATTAAAAAGACGGTTAAAAAGTTGTTCAAAGAAAGCCAGATAGATTTCGATGTCGAAAGTCGTTGCTGGCTACACTAGATAGACTGCGGCGCAACTTCCTATGGTAAGGTGCGGAAGGAGCTTCTTTAGTTCCACCTATTAAGGTAGGAAAACGTTTGCAAGCCTATTGACTAGGGTGGGGCTGGCATAAAGGATTTGGGGGTGGTGAATATAGTGTTATTAGGTAAATGGTTGTGGAGGTTTGGATAAGAAGATAATGCTTTATGGAGGCCTATAATTGCCTCCAAATTTGGTTGTGATGTTGGTGGGTGGGGTACTAAGGGCCCGTTTGGTTGGCATCTGGAAACCCGTTTCCAGCCTAGAATTCCGATTCCAGCAGAATCCTATTTTAACTCGTGTGTTTGGTAGCAAGTTTCAGTCAAATAGGAAGCTTAAATGGGCTGGAACTGGGATTAATGGAAACGGTGTGGGCAACCCTTTCTACGAAAGGGAAAAAGGGAAGGGAAAAAGAGGCGGAAGTGAGCCTCACCACCTCCATATATGCGTTGTACATCTATAATGTATGTGTTTTATATCCACACAGTCCATCAGTTTTGAGATCTCAATTAAGGGCATTGGACAAAAAATGAGGTAGATCTAAATCACAAGTGGACCACACCACAGGAAAACAATGTTGATTGAACTTCCACCATTAAAAACTTCCTAGAGCCCACAATAATGTTTATTGCCATCCAACCTGGCCATCTGTCTTGTGGGACTACAATAGGCCAAGGGTAAGGTTCTCAGGCGGATCTGAAGCCCAAGTGGGCCATGCCACAAGCAACGGTTGGAAATTGCATCTTTTTCAACCAAACAGCAAGTTCCGGATGAAACCTGGGTCCACTCTAGCTTCTGCAATTTTGGATTCCAACAGTGGAATCTGGATTTTCTCTAGAATCTGGATTCTGCAACCAAACAGGCCCTAAGAAGTCTTCCATAGAGCATTGACGATATGGAAAGGAGTCATCTCCATGAAATCAAGCTTTGATAATGGAATTGGCTTTAGTCTTGGGGATGGGAAGATGATTTGATTTTGGGAAGATGGTGTGTGGGTGGGCGATACTCCACTGCAAATCTTGTTTTGAAAAATTGCTTGCCTATTGTCATCCCATAACATTCTCGATGTGCAATGCGTTTTGACTCGCAGCAATTTGGTGGTGTGGGTTCTTCCTCATCTGTTCCTTTCGGACAAAGAGGTGATTGAATTGGCCTCGCTTCTTAGTCTCATTCAATTGTATCATCTGGTTGGTGGGGAAAGGGACCATATGGTGTGGAGAAGGGAGTTGTCAGGAAGCTTCTCCGTTAGATTCTTTGATGCTATGCTCGAAAGCGGATGGAGTAGATGAGAATACTATGTTTGGTCCTGTGCAACTCTGCCAAAAGTTGCGGCCTTCTGTTGGCTTCTTGGGGGAGAAAGGGTATTAATGGTGGATAATCTTCAGACGAGGGGATGATTTTACCCAATGAATGCTTGTGATGTGGGGCTGATTTGGAGTCAGTTAATCACCTCTTCATTCATTGCCCATTTGCATCCAAGGTGTGGTATGTTGCCCTCTTCAGGTTCAATTTCTTTTGGGTTATGCTGAGTTCTAAAGGCAAATTGCTTATGGAATGGCATGGTGTGTATGTTGGGAAGGCGCAGGTGGCTCTGTTTGTTGGCGGGTCTTTGGACGATTTGGGAAGAGATAAACGGAAGGTGTTTCCATAATGCTAGTCATTGAGTAGAGTGGTTCGCAGGGAGGGTTTGGGTTTTTGTTTGAAAATGGGGTTGTTGTAAGAGAGGGAAGGAAGTGTGTTTTGTGCCTATGTAATTGGATGGGCTGGTTGGTTGTTTTTGTGGTTTTGTATTCATTGTTGCCAGTCGGCACTCTTTTAATAAAATTTCCGTCAACTTTTAAAAAGAAGGGGATAATGAAAAGCTTGGGTTTGATAAAGCTGAGAGAGAGAGAGAGAGAGAGAGAGAGAGAGAGAGAGTTGCTCTCAAATCCTTCATTTTTCAAGTAATATTTGTAGGTGTCTTGCCTGCTAGCCCAGCTGGAAGATGCCTATTTCAACAGCAAGTCTTAGGTTCAAGTGCTAAGGAGACACACTAACCCCACCAGTGGGTGGGTGCGTTGCACACCTAACATGATGAGTGCATTGCATGACTAACCAAAAAAAAAAAGAAGTAATATTTATAGAAAGGATCCATCTCCATAAAATTTTCTCCTACTTTAGCTCTATGGATGATCATCATCATCTAAGCCTTATCACAATTAATTAAGGCTGGCTACATGAATTCCATTTTGCCATTTCACTCTATCAAAGGCCGTATCTTTAGTTAGAACATAAGTCATTAGATATTTTCTTACGACCTCCACTCACAACCTTTTGGGCCTTCCCTTGCCCTTCTAGAGCCTTCAACCTATACGAGTCACTCCTAACAGGTGTCGTTTCCTTGTCTTCTTGTTAGGGCTGTACATCGGGCCAAGTCGAGTCGAGGTGGACCAAGCTTGGCTTGACTCGTCTGTGCTCTCCTCGAGTTCGAGCTCGAGCTCGAGCTCACCCTCAAGCTTACCATTGGAGCTTGCCTTGTTTGCTAAAACTTTCAAGGCGAGCTAGTGGATCGAGTCGAGGCGAGCTTACCTCGAGTCGAGTCGAGCTTGCCCCCACCTCAATTTATTATATTTTTTACTACAAAATAAAAATTAAAAGTCAACAACATTAAGTTCAAGAAGTCACACATATATTAGGGGAGAATAGTATTTCTACAGGTGGGACCCCACCATTAAAATGACCTAGCTCTAATCGGTTTTTTCTTTGGCTAAGTCACACATGCATTGAATGCAGACCACTAGCAATATTTTATGAACCATAATTAATACAGTACATGCATAGCTCACAATGTGAATGGACTGCCCTAATTATTGTGTGGACCATCTTTATGATAAGGCCCGGCTGATTCATGGATCAGATGCATCACCTCCCTCATAAAATTGCAATCAATAGTTGGTCTAACTATAGCCCTGGTTTTGTAGATATGTATGGTGTGTGGTCTCACCGTAGCACCTGTGTTTGTGTAGCGTGTAAAACACACAACCACGGTGTGCTTACCATGTTTTCTACTTGAAATTACTCAATCCATCATATACGCTCAACAAGGAATGTTCTTACCTGAACAAAATAGTAAAATTAAGAAACCCCCCAACATGTTAGGGTTTTATATGTCCTAAGCTTGGACCCTAATGTGTGTGTGGGGGAGGGAGGAGTGAGAACTAAGAAATAAGAAGATTATGATTTTTTTTTATATATAACAAATATCTATATGAAACGAGTTGAGCTCGAGCTCGAGCCAAGTTGAGCTTAAATCAAGTCGTGTTTTGAGTCGAGTCGAGTCAAGTGACCCAATGGTCGAACTTGACTCGATTTTTTACTCGAGCTCCTAAATGAAGCTTGGCTTGACTTGTTCTACTGAGTCGAGTCAAGCTAAGGCGAGCTTTTCAAGTCGAGTCGATCGAGTTTCTCGAGCTGACTCGGCTCATGACCAGCCCTACTTATTATCTATTGATGCTACTCGTGTAAGTTCCTTCAAACACATTATATTCTAATCATATCTTTTGTTATCTTATCGCCCTTTGTTGCACATGACAATACCATCTAAGTCTTTTCCTCGTCTTATTACCTATTAGTGTTACTTTAAGTTCTCTCAAATGCATTCATCTCTAATTATATTTCTCCCTGCCCAACTGCTTCCTCTCAATATTGCCATTTCAACTACACTCGTCTTGTTAACACATTCTTCCTAAATTGCGCCCCATTCTCTACGGTGGTGGCTACAATCTCTATTTTTATAATCACCTTTTATTTTTCCCATTTCTTCTAGATATGTAGTTTTAGACATTTAACCAACCATACTTTGTAGGGTATAATCACATGTGGGCTTCAATTACTCATGTCTGATCTGGCCCGTTCATCATTCATGTTGAAAAGTGATGGGGTAAATTTCACTTTTTCCATGCGCACGACATCTAGGCCGTTCATCGGTCACACCTTGTATCTGCCATGCTATTGGGGGTCTGGTCTCCAGGTGGACCCATGTGTATAAAAGTAAATGGTAGGTTAGTTTTAAAAGTGAAACATCAGAGTAGGGCCATGACATATGCGCAGTGGGGCCACCTGATGAACGTCTTGGATGAAACATCAGAGTAGGATCCAAAATGCGACTATCATGACCGACCTCTCAGCAGTGATATGAACTAAAAGCACGGATTGACAGATTCTTCCCATTTCCGAGAATACGGTCGGGTAGCATTTTCATCATGGCCCACAGGAGAGCTGCAAAACAGACGGACGCGGATTGGCTAGTGTCCCCAGCACCAGCCCCGGGGCTGGTGTCAAAGCTGTGTGGGCCCCACCATGATGTATGTGTTTTATCCACGCTGTCCATCCATTTTTCCACCTCATTTTAGGACATGGGCCCAAAAATGAGGCAGATCCAAATCTCAGGTGAACCACACCACAGGAAAACAGTGTTGATTGAATGTCCACCCTTAAAAACTTCCCAGGGCCCACCGTGATGTTTATTTGCCATCCAACCTGTTGATAAGGCCACACAGACCTGGATGAAGTGAAAACACAAATATCAGCTTGATCCAAAACTTCTTTGGCCTCCAAGAAGTTTTCAACGGTTAGAATTCAATTCCCACTGTTTCCTGTGGTGTGGTCCACCTGAAATTTGGATCTGCCTCATTTTTGGGCCCATGCCCTAAAATGAGGTGGAAAAATGGATGGACAGCGTGGATAAAACACATACATCATGGTGGGGCCCACACAGCTTTGACACCAGCCCCGGGGCTGGTGTTGGGGTCACTAGCCAATTCGCGTCCAAAACAGACTAGTTCATGATTCAGGCGGGGGCGAATTAGCTGTTGAGCGTTACCCTTACCGTGGGGCCCACCTTGATAATATGGTATATATCAACACCGTCCATCTGTTTTTCCAGCCCATTTTAGGAAGTGGTCCCAAAATTTAAGCAGATCCAAATATCAGGTGGACCATGCCACAGGAAACAGTGTTGATTGAACTCTGGCCATCAAAAACTTTCCAGGGCCACTGTAAGAAAATCTGTAATTTTTATTTGCCATCCAACCTGTTGATAAGGTCAACCAGACCGGGATGACGGTAAAATATGAATATCAGCTCCAACCAAAACTTACGGGGCCTATAAAAAGCTTTTAATGGCCATTTGCCACTTTTTGCAGCGATATGGTCCACCGGAGATTCGGATCTGCTTAAATTTTGGAATAACTCTCATAAAATGAGCTGGGAAAACGGATGGACACCGTAGATATACAATACATTCATCAAGGTGGGCCCCCACACGGTAAGGTAACAACCATTAATGTGTTACCCGGGTAAGTAAGGTGTTACCCTCAACGTGGGCCCCACCTTGTGATGTGTTGTATATCCACGCCGTCCATCCGTTCGTCCATCCCGTTTTAGGACGGGTCCCAAAAATTATGCAGATCCAAATCTCAGGTGGACCATACCACCAGAAAAAGTAGTGATTGAGTGCCTCATCATAAAAAAATTCCATAGGGCCCGTAGTAAGGTTTTCATAAGGTTTATTTGCCATCCAACATGTTGGTAGTATCAAGAAGATCTGGATGAAGAAAAAAAATTCAACGATCAGCTTGATCCAAAACTTTTGTGGCCAACAAAAAGTTATCAATGGTCATTCATCACTGTTTATAGTGGTATGGTCTACATGAGATTTGGATCTTCTTAAGATTAGAGATCTAGTCCAACAATGATATGTGAAAACACATGGACGGTGTGGATATACAAGAAATACATTAAGATGGCCCCACACGGTTAGGGTAACACCCACTACTTGGAGGCTTGCTTCAATCCGTGTGTGGGGCTCACCTTGATGTATGCTATTTATCTACCTCGTCCATCTGTTTTTTTCAGTTCAGCATATCCAAATCTCAAGTGGAACACACCATAGGAAACAGTGGGAATTGAACACCTAATGTTGAAAATTTCTTGGGGGTCAGAGAAGTTTTGGATGAAGCTAATATTTGTGTTTTCTCTTCATCTGTATGTGTGAGCTTATGAGCAGGTTGGATGACAAATAAACCTTACTGTGGGCGCTAGGAAGGTTTCAGAGGTGGATGTCATTATTCCTATAGTTTTCTATAGTGTGGTCCACTTGAGCTCTGGATATGCTTCAATTTTGGGTTAATGTGCTAAAATGAGCTGTAAAAATGGATGGATGGCATGGATAATGACACACATCCGAGGTTGAAATGTTTTTAGGGCCCACAGTGATGTTTATTTGTCATCCAACCTCTTCATAAGACCAAATAAATTTGGAAAGGGAAAACACAAATATTAGCTTGATCCAAAATTCGGCGGCACCTAAGAACTTTTCAACAGTAGGCATTCAATTCCAACTGTTTTCTATGGTGTGGTCTACTTTAGCTTTGGATATGCTTCAATTCTGGGCTCATGCCCTAAAATGAACTGTTAAAATAGATGGATGGCATGAATAAAACACATGCATCTTGGTGGCCATAGAGTATCCACACCACGCGACGTGGTATCCACCTCCTTGATTGAAAGTGATCCAAACCGTTGATTTTATGCTTGGAATGTGGATGGTACAAGTACATAAAAAAAAAAAAAAAAAAAAAAAATCCCACGTGGGAAAATCCTAATCCTTCAAATAGGTGGCCAACAGATGAGAAAGAAATACATAAACCGCTCATATTCTGCCTGCGAGCGCTCTACCATCTGAGCTACATTCCCAACTAATATTTATATTCAACTAGTTTACCTCGAATGCTCCATATGGGAACCATATGTGCTAACAATAGGAGGGCCAAGGTCGGATCCTCATGGAGCTGCCAAGCCCAGGATGATCACCACACTCCTGTCAACCTAGTGCCAACCTTAGGTACATTCGAGTTCCCTCTCTGCTGAACAATCGACTAACATGGACATTTAGATTGAAATAGAACTGGCCACTTTTACACTTGACTGGAGTGGGAGTGCCTATCGCTTTGGCATTCAGTTGTATGTAACTTTTGTCCAAGAGGAACATCTGTATACGCCCTATCCAAAACAAGGTGACTGTAAGCACAAGCACTGGACCTAAATTCGAATTTAGAACCCAAACTTCAGCTTAAACCTAAACCTTAGTCTAAGCTAGAATTTGGAACCGAAACTTCAAAATCTACAATCCATAAAACCCTATGTAAACCATTCTCTCAAAGTCAATAAAAACTCCCCTAACCTAATTCAAACCGACCCAGGGTTTCATTTAAACCTTCGAGACCAAATTGATCTTTCTCAATAGGAAAAAACATGGATTTCCGTTGAAACATTTTCTCAAATTAGAAGCTACCATGTACCCCCCAACGATTCAACAACGTCGAAGGCACGTTGGGGTTCAAGTTGCATACAATAGCGAAAATATAGTTCTCGCCGCCATATGTGCATCCCAGATAACCGAGGGAGGTCTCGGTGCCAACCTAGCTACCCAAGCATCTTCTATCAAAACCTCTATAAAAATTCTTCCTCCCATTTCTAACAAAGAGCCAACTCGAATTACCTTGATAGTCCAAGATAAGTCAAGTACAGTTAGGATCTAATATCCAAAACCAGATTTTTATTAGAAGATGGTTCTTCATTCCTCTCTCACATCTCTAATCCACACAGTCATCTTGGGTGGTTTCCTACTGCTATTCATCTCATTCATTTCATGCTGCAACATATTCTCTCCATTCACCCACCTACATACATTTATTTTGATCAGTCATGCTTGGTGTATGCTCTATACTTTGCCCTATTGATGGATTCTGGCTCATTAGAAAACCAAGGATCGGTCTTACTTCTTTTATGTTCAAACAATAATTAATTCTTCAACCATAATCAACATCGAGCACATCATCTCCGTGGCCACAATTGTGGTTAAGTGACAGATGCTATAGCTCAATAATTCTAAAGATCCTAAAAATCCCATAAATAGAGATTGCACATAAATATGGGCATAGAGGATGCATTACACCTTTCTTCTTTATCATCGAGGCCCTTGGAATTTTTGGACTCAAAGCAACTGTAGGAGTCATAATAAGCCAAGAAATCTTTTGACTTTTTTATTTGGCTAGTGGTGACTCCAAGTCTCATAAGTAACCCATGTTCAATTGCCATGCATCATCAGCATATGAGGCACGCTGGCTAGCCTCCCTCATGCGTGTATCAACAAGGGGCCATCATATTTTATATGTAAATCCACCTGTCTATCAGGTGAGAACCATCATTTAAGTTGTACATTTAAAAGATCAAGCATATAAAGACTTTGGTGAACCACCTTCACAGGAACAATGTAAAATTGCTCCTAAAATTTCCAAGTTCACACAGCGTGGCCCTCCTAATATTTGAATCTGACTAATCTTGTATTTTCACTTTATTCTAGTGAGTTACACCTGGTTAAAGGGCTCCAATGAAAGATACACATTCGGTTGGCCCCACAAACAAACATATGGTTGGCATCTCATCTTCTTTGTTCCTTATGGTGTGGCCCACCTGAGTGGATCTAACTATTTTTTGTCCATTTCCTAGATTCAAAGATAAAACCTAATGGACAGAGTGGATTTTACGTAGACATCATGGTGGGCCCCACAAGCCCAGGTGTTTCATGCGCTACATAAGACGGGGTGTTGTAGAATATTCGGTTTTGATTTGAGGAGGGATGTAGCTCCTATGAATTGTCATTACACATGAAAGTTAATAGAGAGGGCAATGGGAGAACAAGAGGCATCTTTTGGCAACAATTTTCATTAGGTTAAGATGGTTTAATGAATTTTTAATATTTACGTAGTTTTTAAATAAAAAAAATAAAAATGAATTTATTTTGGTAAACTTCCAACAATTAAGCTAAATCTATTTAAAGTAACGGATATTTAAAATCCATACATAGAGTGAAAGGATATAAAAGAGCAAATAGAACAAAAGAATGATAGTCCCGGTGCTTGCTTGAGTAGCTATAGAAGAAAATAGCTAAACAAAAAATTAATAGTCAAAGTGAAAACAAGTGACAAAAGGCATAAAGATTTATGTATCTACATCTATAGGTGTCATTGGAGCTTTATTATTTATTAATGAAAAAACAATGGTTCTATTCTCTCCCATTTTCCACTGTATAAGAAATCTCTCGTCAAGGAATACCTCCAAAGATATGTTATCCTCTTATATAAGCAGAAGAACCTCAGTCGAGTTCGTAAGGCCAGGTTTGAATTGAGTCACTTACTTGCAGCAACAATGTACACAATCCCTTAGCCTAACCATTGTTTAATACCTTGATCAGGGGGGAAAACCCAAATCCAACCATCAGTTTTTCCTATTAAATGTCCACCATTCATCACTTTAGTCTTCATTGTGTCCATTTGAAAGCCCCAACTCAGTTGGATGTAATTTAAACCATGGGCTGTCTTAAAAAACCAGACCCCAGGTGCACTGTTGCTCTGGACCCAACCGACTTACCTACCATGTGACATGTATTGGGAATGACCGAATGAGTCCCTTTCTGAACCAGCACACCAATATAAAGCTTTAAACATATCCACCTTGTCAGGAAATCGGATTGCGTACTGGGTAAGTCAGTAAACTCTGTTAGGCCCACCAAGAATTATGTGTCTTATCCACCTGTCCATCCTTTTTACCAGCTTATTTTAGAGTATGAGCCCAAAATCCAAGCATATCCAAAGCTCAAGTGGACCACACTAGAGGAGATAGTGTGAATTGAACACCTACCGTTGAAATCTTAACGGGGCCACAAAGGTTTTGGATGAAGCTGATATTTGTGTTTCCCCTTCATGTCTGTGTGACCTTATGAACAGGTTGGATGACAAATAAACATCACTGTGGGCCCTAGGAAGGTTTCCACGGTGAACCCCACTATCCGCACTGTTTCCTGTGGTGGGGTCCACTTGAGCTTTGGATATGCTTCAATTTTAGACTCAACCCCTTAAATGAGCTGAAAAACGGATGGAAGGTGTAGATAAGCTCTACATTCATGGTGGGCTCAGCAGAGTTCACTCAGTACGACAAAGGGTACTGAGTTACCCAGTACGCAATAGGATTTCTAAATGGGGACGCGGTTTGGCCAATGACCCCAACACCATCCGCTAGCTGGTGATGTTTTTATCCATACCGTCCGTCCATTTTTCCAGCTTATTTTAGGGCATGACCCCAAAAATGAGGCAGATCCACAACTTAGACGAACCACACCACAGAAAAACAGCGTTGATTGAATGTCCCCCATTATTAACTTCCGAGGGCCCACTGTAATGTTTATTTGCCATTACAACCTGTTGATAAGGTCACACAGCCCTGGATGAAAGGGAAAACAAAAATACCAGCTTGATCCAAAACGTCTGTGGCTCTAAAAAGATTTCAACTGTAAGCGCTCAATCTCCCTGTTTCCCATGGTGTGGTCCACCTAAGATGTGGATGTCTCATTTTTGGGCTCATTCCCTAACATGAGCAGGCAAAATGGACAGCCAGCATGGATAAAACACTTACATCATGGTGGGGCCACAGAGCCAAACCGCCTCCCGTAAATGGTGTCCAACCTGTCCAATAGAAGCCCTCCACCATGAATATTGGCCGACAAGAGAAAAACGCTAATCCAATCATCAGGTGAACCAAATCCATGAAAAACCTCCTAATCTATGTGGTGGGCCAGTTGACAGTTGGATCAGCCTCATTTTTAAAATTTCCACTTTCACAGCGGGTTGACCATGCTGAATTGGTTGGATGACAGACACTCAAATAGAGCCGTACACGAGTCTCAGTAAGCCCGAAAAATCCGCTCCACTCGGCTTGAAAATGCTCAACTCAGCTCACAAAGGAAGTGAGTTTGGGTTGAGTTGAGCCAATTTTTGGGTGCTTAAATCAATTCGGGTCGAGCACCAAGTAGGGCACGCTCGACTTGGGTCGAATAGAATATTAGCTCAAACTCGGCCCGATTTGACTCAGTTCAACTCGGATTGTTAACTCAGAGTAAAAAAAAAAGAAAAAAAAAGAAAAAGCTAACCTTATAATTTCTAATCTACCTACCTAAGCGCTCCCCTCTCTTTTAGCTCGACGAGCGGCCTGTTAGTGCACTTTTCGGTGGCATATTAGTGCACCTTATTTGTCAATTACATAGGTCAGTGAGTTTAGTGTCGGTTGAGCTTAAAGAAGATGAAGACCAAAGACTCATGTAAATGAGATGCCTTATCGAACCTTGAACCTTAACAAAAATCCAAACCTCTAGATGACTCAAATCATTAGACATACTTTTAATTATCTTAGATTGGCCTTAGGTGTTCCAAAGATCACCCATAAAATGACCCAAGAGATGCTTGAGTAGCTGTGAAAATACATAAGAAACAACCAACTCATTGTCTGAAGACTAGTCGTCAGACCGGTCTATAAAGGCCAGAATGGGACAGCAAGCAATCTGATACCCTGACCAATTATAGACCGGTTGGCAGAGGTAAAAAATTGGACAATAAGCTTTTCTCATGTCCAGGCCATAATTAGACTGGTCTGAGCTTAACACCGATCGGTCATGAACCCCCACAAACTGATCGGCCGACCGGTTGGCAGTTAGACGTTAGTACCCGTTTTCTATCCGTTGGAGCTCGAAATTTATATATATGGAACTCGATTTTTGGGCATTCTGAGAGGGTTTTAAGAGCCTATTAGCCACACCATTTGCACATCATATGAGGTTTTAAAGACGAGGAGATTCAAGTCATATCCCTTGTGTTTAATTACAAGTGAGGGCATTCAAATGCAAACATAGAGATGACTTGATTCCCTCTCAATCCTATATGTAAGACACTAAACCACATAGTAAAATCTCTTGTCCAAGACCTCTAGAAGACCCTCTAAGTGAATCTCCTAGTTAGAATAACCTCCATATCACATGTAGGAGATTCTACCACCTCCCTAGCCTTGGTCACCTCGATTGGAGCATTTCATGCAAGGCGAAGAGATCGTTGGAGTTGAAGACGATCGTGGAAGCAACCGAGGAGTGGATTCAAGCACGGGAGAGCTTTGAAGACGCAACGCCGAAGGTGCTGAAGCGGGGCTCATTCGACAAGTAATTGTCATTTATAGTCCATGACATACTCATTCCTCTTGGAGGATTGAGTATAAGAGTTTGAGATCCAAACTCGACCAAGTCTCCAAGTAGGGAGCTTCCGACGAGAGTATACACTAGATTCTTGTGTAGGACCTAAGGGTTAGGAGGAACCTATAAACTCCTAGGTTGGATGGAACTTGTAAACATCTTGGTTGAGAGGTGAACTGGCAAAACCTCCGTTATAAGTTGAGAGGAACCTTGTTAAACTCCCCAATAAGGTGGAATCGATTTGAAACAGTTAGGTTGGGAGTAACCTAATTTAAACTCTCTAGTAAATGCTGGTGTAATCAAGGGATGAGTACTTGAACCAGGAGTAGAGTAGAATCAAAATCGAACCATTATACATGCTTGTATTTGTGATTGTCTTTAGAGCCATTTTCTTTCATACATTGTCTTTCTATTATGATTATATGAATCCTTGAATGGTTTGCATACTATATACTTGATTAGGTATATTCACACACAAGGTGTATGTTCATTAAGTAGTGTAGATTTGAGCCTTATGATCTATTCTCTTATAGTCTACATAAGTTGCAATGATTAGGTTCTTGATTAGTTAAATCATTTTATTATCTATTTATGCTTAGGCTAGGTTGTTTAATTACCTATTATATACTAGCCTTGTGATTGTACTCACTTAAGCTTAGAAGCTAAGTATTCTTGCTTAATTAGTTTATAATTGCTAATTAGTTTAATTAGGCAAGGGGTTTTCAAAATGAATTTTTAAACGGCCCTAATCACCCCCCTCTAGGACTTAGTCATAGTTCTACAAGCTCCATTTTAAGCTTCAGATGTAATCTCACGGCCACCCCTGAGCTGCTTTGCACGACTTTACCCTGCTTGCTCCGCTTAGCCACTGAGAGGTAGATCCGCTGCTCACTGCCTGTCCGCTTGTCCACTGGCCACTCCCGAGCTCCTATGTTGGCCTGACCTGCTGCATTGCCATTTTTCTTATCTGGTAAGATCTCTCTCCCTTCCATTTTTTATTTCTTGTCCGTTTTTCTTGAACTCCCCCTTGGGCCCTTTCATATTTATTTTTTTGGGTGACCGACCGGCCGAGCGCTGTCCAGCAAGTCCACTTGAAAGACTCAAACTCAGACTTGGCTCAAAAAATCAGACTCAGCTCGAACTCGCTCGATCTGCTGATCGAACAGGTCCACGCTCGACTCGGCCGAGTCGAGCAATGAGCAAGGGCTGGGTGGTTCAAGCCAAGCAACGAGCAAGGCAAAACTCGACTCGACTCAACTCAACTCGTGTACAACACTACACCCAAATAATAGTACGAGGTCTGGGATATGGAAGCAGATTGCATCCAACCCTTGGTCGAACCTTTAAGCATCCAACTAGATTTGTGTGAGGCTCACCATGATGTATCTATTTATCCACGTTGTCCATCCCTTTTCTAAGATCATGCTAGGGTATTGGCTTAAAAATGAGGCATATCCAGCATTTTAGTAGGCCACACCAAATAGTAAGCTTGGTTGCATTAAATGCAACAGTCGTCTATGGTGTGGTTCATTAAATGCATCACAGTGTCACCGTCACATCTTCAATCTATCCTTAATCAAGTCACTTGTTGCTTGGAAGCCTTCATTTTTTTGAGTGCAGGAGTGATTGTTGTTATTGGAAGTAACAGAAAGCTTATGCATGAAAGGAGTAAAACTCGATAAATCTCTCTAACAACGTCTATCTTTTCTCCTTATCCTTGTATCAATCATAACTACGTAATTTCAACCATTTTATTTTTAAGATTTCTATCTTGTAATAATTTTGTAACCATTTAAATCATAAATAAGAAGAGGGAATCCCACCAGTGGTGGTGTGGGAGACTTACCATCATGGATGTAGGCTAAACTAGGCTAGACTATGTTAAACTTGTATTAGCTTGTTTTGCTTTATGGTATTTGTTATCACTTGAATTTGGCCAATAGATGAAGTTGAGCTAAGATGGTATAAGATCTTGTAATTGTCCTCTGATCGCTACGTATAGAGAGTCTTTATTAGGCGGGGTTCTCATCCTAAACTTGTAGAAGGAATCTTTGGTCGAGATAAGATTGGATCTCTATCTCATCTGGATTTGGCGGACCTGCTCAGGATTCCTCGCACTACTCCTCTGGCGTGGTCATCTTGGTCTACTCAATATGGGGAGCTCAAGCTCCTACCTTTCAGGCTTCTCATCTAGACTGTAGATCTTCCTTGGAGGGTGAGTTAAAGCTCTGCCTCTGTCGGTCCAACTCAATAGTTCATCTCTGAGCCTAAGTAATTGCTCGCTCAGATGGTCTCCTTGCTTGAACCATCAATCGTTGCTCCTCGGATCGGAAGGCACGCATTTGTAGATAACTGCTCTGCCCCTCTACTCGGCACTCTCAGCTCAGAGGGCCAAGGATATGGAGATACTTTGCTTTGGCTTTTGCAGATGTTGATAGGACTGCAGTGGGAAGCTTGACTTGCAGATGATCTCCTGACTCTCCTTAGCTCGAAGGTCTGACCAACCTATCTGCTCAGCCCCACCCGCTCCTTAACTTGGAGGGCCAATGACTCATACTTGGGCCTTCTGGGCCTGTGGGCCATTTTCCTCGTGTGAGGGACTAGTTCGAAATCCCCCACAATAGTATCAAAGTCATAAGATTTGCATCCTCTAATTTCTATTGGCTAGATTCAACTTTTCCTCATCCTCTTCATTTTCTTCCTCCTAATGCCTAAATTTCTAGTATTTTCTCACCAACATTTCAATCAAAACAATTTGTGTTACGAAGAACTTAATCAATACACCAAAAGCCCTAGGACTATCTTAACATTCCAACGTGCTCTGCAGTAGATGTCCATGGCAGTTCATTCTCTCGTGGCCGCCTGGCATCTTTCTAGGTAGCACTTTTCACTCATGGCAAACATAGGACATGATGTTGACTCTGATACCAATTATGAATCTCAGCCCTTCTATCTTTGATATTTTTATCTTTCAATAATTTTGTCACCAATTCAATTATAAACAAGAAGAGCAATTCCACTTATGGCAACATAGGAGACTTACCATCGTGGACGCAGGCTAAACTAAGCACGTTAAACTCATGTGTCTCGTTTTGTTTTAGCTGTTATGGTGTGGCCCCTCAATGTAAATTCCTCTAGGGTAATCCAGACCATCCAATTTCCGGTCCCCTCTCAGATGGATGATGTGGAGAATATCAAAACATAAAAATGCCACATGTTTTCAGCATACAAAATGTTCACTTGAGAACATGGGGCAGAGTCCACATTCACCATGAAAATGTTCACCAATGGGGTGCATGGCCCACTCTACAGACAGTCCGGACGACCACCGACTGTCCAAGGTGGCCCATGAAAGCCTGGCCCATATATCATAGTAGGTGGGCCACACTCACATCTCTTCTCACGAAAGAAAGTAGAGAACACTCATTATGAATCTGGGAGCAGATCCACTGAAAGGAGATAGTGACTGCAACATCCATCATTACCATCTCTTCCCCCCATTATACAGCCCAGAACTATTTCAAGGGGCGCGCTCCACTGAAAACGGTAGGCCTCGGTACCACCATAAAGTAGTGATGGTACCAAGCGGTCGTGGGCCCCATGTAGGGTGTGGATGGCATCCAATCCGTCCAAAAGGTGCGCCCCACCTCAATCTAATACAATGTACAACCAGCTAAAAACCGAATCCGACCCGTCCAAAAGGTGTGCCCCACCATAATGATGGGACTACCCAAAATTCCGGCTAAGTGGGCCCACCTCTTGAGTTTGGATTTCTTTGGAATGTTTTCATAGTTTTCTATGGTGCGGCCTACTTGATTGTTGGACCTACATGATTTCTGGGGCTTCTGGTCATCATGGAATGGTGCATCTTTTGGATGGGTTCGATGTTATTGACACCCATGTGGGGCCCAAAGCAGCCAATTATCACCGTTGATTATGGTAGTACAGGTACAACTAGAGTGCACCTTTTTTTTAAGTAATTGGGATAGATGAGTGTGGCTGCATCATTTCCTCTCTTTTTCATCCATGCTAACTTGAAGAGCGGGTTACTATGGTTCAAAATATTATGTCGGGATTTGAAAAAAAGAATGAAAGAAATGTTATGATTTGTGTGGATGATATGATGCTACATCTTTCGATGATGATCGTGGATCTTGAGTAGGTCCCAACCTTGCAATAAATGAGGTTAGGTCCAAAATTTCAACCCCATTGGTAAATGGGGACCTCTAAAAAACCCATCTCATCCCAACATGGAGTTTGTTTATTTATTTTTTAATAGGTCAGGTTAGCGAAAGAGTACTATACGGTGGGCCTAATCGATCGATGATTTGAATTTATCTAATGGTTAGATATCGGTGGTGGGTGGGCCTAATTGATCAATGATTTGAATTTATCTAATGGTTAGATATCGGTGGTGAGCTAGAGTTGTGATCGATTTCAAATTCATGTAACACTTGAGTCCATAGCTAAATTGGTAAATTGAGTGAAGGTAGCCCCGTTTCAACTACTGAAGGTCATGGTATCGATTCCTATAGTAGGGGTGACTAGCATTGTGATATGACTAATAGAGGGTGGGTGGGTGTACTAACTATGGGGTATGTGAACTAACCCATTTAAAAAAATAATCATGTAGCATGATATGCTTGGACTGTCATACATGCTTCAGTAAGAGTTTCGGCATTTTTTAACTTTTTAATCCTGCAACTACTACATTTGAAGTTATCTCTCTCATCCCATTCCTTCTCAATGGATGTAAGGTGCAGAAGATCTCAATAGTCGCATTCTACAATGACTTCTCAATCAAACATGATTGCAGTTTACTTATCTGATCTCGACATGCAATGTATGCATGACCTTTTTAAGTTCGCAATTTAGGTTTACAATTAGGACCATTTTAAAATGGAGCCAATGAGTCCTGACCTTGACACAAGAAAGTATTTAATTACTAAATATGGAAAAAGTGAGTATTAAAGAAGTATCTATAATTTCAATGTTTATTAAGTACTTAACACATTAGAAGCTGTCGCTAAAACAATATTAGAAATCAGTCTCTTCCTTTTCTTTTACCCAACCATTATTATTCTTTTGACTTGAATCTGACCTAGACCCGACCAATATTTTAATGGGTAGGGTTCAGCCCAAAATAGAAATTTGATTAGTAAATGGGCCAGATTCAAGACCACCCAACCCAACCATTAAAATTACACTAGGGAGGAATATCCACAAACCCGTAGAGTCAATCCAGGACTCGACCAGTTGACTCAGTCCGGTCACCGAGTGACTGGGTCCAGATGCACCTAGAATGCATCTGACTCACCTGACTGGTGGCTAACCTGGCGAGTTGACCTGGGATTCAGGCAAGTCAGCTTGGCCCCATAAGAACTAAGGAAGAGGTTATTGAATTCCATTATAATAATCTTGAGAGGAATGTGCCCATGATCTATTTTAATACTTGTACCAAAAAACTAACCATGGTTAAAAAACTTGAAAACCCCCTCAACTCGATGTCAATGTCGGTCGAGTTGACTCAATGGCTCGACTGAGTCTTTACTTAAAAGTAAATAAAAAATAGTTCTAAAAGCGAAACATTCGATAATCTCTGTACCAGTTAAATAAAAGATAGATATACAAAATTATATTTGGGTTGCTGGTGAGAGAAATCGGATAGCCTAATTGGTAACTCAGTACCCTTTTATCGTACTGAGTAAACTCTGTTGGGCCCACATGAATGTATGTGATTTATCCATGCGGTCCATCTGTTTTTCCAGCTCATATTAATGGTTGGTCCGAAAATTGAAGCATATCAAAAGCTCAAGTGCACCACACCACAGGAAACAGTGGGAATAATGATTTCCACCGTTGAAACCATCTGTAGGATACCGTGATGTTTATTTATCATCCAACTTGTTTATAAGATCACAAAGACATGGATGATGGTAAAACACAAATATAAGCTTGATAAAAAAAAAATCTGTGGCCCTGAGAAATTTTTCAACAGTAGACATTCATTTCACACTGGTTCCTGTGGTGTGGTCTACTTAAGATTTGGATATGCTTCATTTTTTGGCTCAAGCCCTAAAATTATCCGGTAAAATGGATGGATGGATGGATGGAGTGGATAAAATGCATTAATCACGGTGGCCCCCACAGAGTTTACTCAGTAAGCAATCTGCTTCCCGGTGAGAGGCATCGCCCCTCAGCATTTTAATTGACTTTTCACCAGCTATGTAGGGTATCAAGTTTGAGTTGACTCAGCCGAATCTCGAGTTGAAACCAACCATATGAATAAATACATATGAAACTCTACATGGATGGGAAATTATATATACACCGTTCCAATTCTATTACATTGTCGTGTGGAAGAGTGAAGCGTTTTGGTGGGTTTGAACCCGGCTGTTGACAGCCGTAAATAGGGCCATGGTTAGGTGATCAAACCATTGACCTGATGGCTAACCCCGTGAACGGTGGATTTCCAAAAAGATTTAAAAAAAGAAAAAGAAAAAGAAAAGAAAAGAATTTGAAAGATCCAAACCATTTGATCAATATCCTAACGGTTCAATTAAAGATTACAGCATAAAAAATAAAAAGAGAGAGAGAGAGAGAGAAAGGATTATTTTAATATGTCGTCCATGGCGAGCCTAAACAGTTCAACGGTTCTGATAATCTAAAGAGGGGGGAACTGACCCATCAGGACACTATTCATATATTAATGCATCAGGATTGTAAGATTTCTCATGTTTGCATGGCAGCTGGATTTACAGTGATGCATTCACTGGGAAGACCTTTGCAATTTGCAGTATCAAGGCGGGCCCACCATCCTCTGCAGTGGACCTTGCACTATACCAGGCATTGATTGGTTAGATTATGGCTAGCATGCTTAGAGGACGCGTATTTCCTACAACAGCTATTGTAGGGAGCCCGTTCAACGAAAGGATCTGGGGCCCACCTTGATGTGTGGGTGACATCCACTAACTCAAGTGAGCCAAATCACAGGGAAATGTGGGGATGGGGACGCAGCCAATGAAACCTTCTTGGGGCCCACTGAAGTTTTGGATCAGGCTGATATTTGGTTTTCCCTTCATCCTGGTGGGACTCACATTATGATGGGTTGGATGGAATGTAAACATCACGGTGGCCGTTTATCACTGTTTCTAGTGGTATGGTCCACCTGAGATTTGGATCTTATTAGGGTTTGGTATCACATCTTAAAATGAGATGGAAAAACTTATGGACGGCATGGATATATACACAATACATCAATATTGTCCCCACACGATTAGGATACCACCCATTAAGTTTTAGCCGCATAACAACTAATATGCTCTGGTTGCTTGTCATTCTAGGAGATATTCTCAAATAAATTCTCTAAAGAGAGATAATAGAGGAGCTCGCTCTCTCCGCATTAAAATCTCCTCTCAAGATACAAAATGGTTGAAGGCTTAAAGCATGCAATAGTGAGGGTCAGATCGGATCTCATTGCTAGATCTGGATCTGACTTGAATATAATTTGAATTTTTTTTTGTAAACCTGAATCCGGTCCATTTAATTAATCGAGCTTATTTTAAGATCCAACTCCGCATTATACAGGTTCAGAGTGAATCGGATCTCGGATCTGACCCGCTCCATTAAGAGGCCTAGCTATGATGGATTGGCTATTGGTAAGATTCGTCGTGACCCCTCCACGACCCCTCCAGTACCGAGGTTGTTGGTACTGGTCAGTGCTCTATCCATGTCATCCATCTGTTTTGCCAGCCCATACTAGGGTATGAGCCAAAAAATGAGGCAGATCCAAATGTCACGTGGACCACACCACAAGAAACAGTGGTGATTGAACTCCCACCACTAAAAACTCCTTGAGGGCCACAAAATTTTTGGATCAAGCTGATATTTGTATTTTCGCTTCATCCATGTTTGTGTGACCTTATTAATGGGTTAGATGGAAAATAAACATTATGGTGGGCCCTAGAAAGTTTTTAATGATGGGTGTTCTATGGTGTGGTGGATCTACCTCACTTTTGGTCTTATGCCCTAAAATGAGCTGGCAAATGGATGGAAAGCATGGATAAAACACATAAATTATGGTGAACCATTTGATCAGTGGCTTGCAAATAAAAAAATGATCTAAACTGAAGTGACAGAAACCTCTCCAATGGAAGAAATTTTTGTTGTGTGGCTAGTTCAAAGTGGTAAAGCTCAAAACACCCCATCGATAAGATGATCCTAACTATCAATACAGCTACTTATGAATGTAAAACCCACGGTCTACATGTAAAGAGCAAGGTCTTTCGTTGGGTAGGTTGTGAACCATCCACCACATAGACCATGTTGAACGGTCTAGATTTTGTACACCAATAATATGGGTATATGTAGACACCCCACCTAAAATGAGAGAAACTACTTCACATAATTCAATTGAACTTCATAGTTGACCTTCAATCAGCTCGGAGAAGTGCTGCAAACTAGAACATGAAGTGTAAAGGGGATCCATAAGACCTCCTAGAGCCAACCAATGGTTCAGATCAACCAAAAGGCGCCGATGGAAAGAATATTCCCGCTAGTCATTTGGGCCTACCAAAAATTTTCAAATGGACCACGAGACAATTGAGATAGCAAAAAATGCATAAAAATACATGAAAAGAGTGCATTTATCAGCCAAGACAACTCTTATCACCAAAAGGACTTCGAAAAACGTAAGATTCAACACATCGACATTGGCAGAAATTTTCAAGTTAAAGTACACCCAAGGGATGCTTAGTTGCTTGGGGAATGGGTGAGAATGCTTGAGAAGAGGGCCTTTGGAGAAAGAAAAGTGCTTGCCTTGGAGGTTTCACAGATGATTTCTCTCTCTATTATGTCGGAAGGTTGTTAGATTTAAGAGAGGAAAGAAAATTGTCAAAAACAAGAAGTTTGTTGAAGCCTACGAGTAAGGTTGGAGTTAGGAAAATCCGATCATCTCTTTGATAAAAGAGTATTAGATTTTCCCTTTTCATTTTCATATCTTAAATCAAGCTTGCATTCTAGTTCTCACATTCTATCATGTATTTTTATTACTATTATTTTCTTTCTTTTACTTATTTTTTACTTTGACATTTGTCTACTTAGTCCCGGATGTAATCTCTTCTAAATTCTTTGAATCCTCCCAAAAATCAAAGTCTATGAAGTAGAGATCGCACTATGTGTGGGCAAAAAATGCTGCCTAACTCATTCATTTTTCATAATCGAGGCCTTTAGAGTCTTCAAGTGTAGACCAATTGCAGGAGTTATTAGAATTGGGGAATATTTTATTATCTAGCCTTTAAGCGATTTTACGATTCCTAACCGACCATATATTCTAAGCTTTCATTAGATAGTGGCGACTCCAAGTTAACTGCATTATTATATCCAAGCCAATAGTGCATCCAAACTACATTCAACATTAAAATAAAGTTGAGTGTGCAAAGTCCACCCACTCATGAGGCAGCATTCACTGTATCGCAAATAAAAAAAATTCTAAAAACTTATAATTGACTAAATGCCCTTGACTCATTTCGATTACAATAACTAAATTGAAAAAAAT
This sequence comes from Liriodendron chinense, assembly GCA_003013855.2. Lineage (NCBI taxonomy): Eukaryota > Viridiplantae > Streptophyta > Magnoliopsida > Magnoliales > Magnoliaceae > Liriodendron > Liriodendron chinense. The sequence continues at coordinate 950,463 of PVNU02002470.1, forward strand.
TAATTTTGTAAACAATATGGGGCAATGCTCTTTGAGGAGTATAATTACCAAAGTACCTTCATAAATTATTTCTTAAAAAGTAATAAAGGCCACATAGTATGTGTATGACATCCAACCTATCCAACATATGCACCCCACCATCGTAATCACAGGAGCAAAAAAACTTGCTAATTAAATGACTTAATGAGTTATGTATGAATTTTAATGTTTTCTAGTGGTGAATATTATAATTTTTAATGTTGTTGCCTATTTATGTTTAGATTTAACAATTTTTTTAACGTTGCAACAGATTAAATCCAATGAATGGGTTGAATATCATATTATTGTTTACACTTAGCCTGTACAGTCCATGTTGCCCAATAAGAAGCAACCACATATCGACACTCATGTATGAATGACGAGAGAAAAATGTACTTGTGCTAGAAAAGAGCTACAAGCACCCAACAATTAGTGACATGTAGCTTGCCAAACGCAATCTGCTTAGAGCCACACACACTTCTGTGACCGAAAAGGCATACCATTTGAATGGCATGTGACCAACACATGCACAACAAGTGTAATCTTTAGCGCACATAGTAAGTTTTTAAATACATGCCAATGGTGGATTCCTCGCAATCTAGTTTACGAATGGCATAACCATCCCAAATAAAAAACAGATCCATAAAAATAAAAATTTTATGGGACAATCGATATCTTCTCAAAGGTAATAAGAAAATATGAGTAATTAATGGAAAGTTCATCCAAAATTAAAAGAAAATCATACACGGAAGCACTATATAACAAAGACTCTATATCTTGTTAAGACACGGCCGCTGCGCAATTAAAGAGTCACAAGAAACCTATCATCTCTCCAAGTCTATAAAAGCAACAATCGATGAAAAGTTCCAGGCCCTCGCCCATATATAATTAATCTCTTTACAGCGCAATGCTGCCTATCCTTAGTTTAACTTCTTAGCTTAGATATTTCACTTCTGTTTAGCCATGTTGCAACAAGTGTAGAATTCTTAGTTTAACTTAGACTCGCTATTGTCCAGCATCATCGTTGTAGTACGCCCTAAGCGTAGGTTAAATATCTATGACTACCATTATCGAATCTCCGATCACCGAGTCCTTACTTAATAAATCACCAGTCACATCCTACTAATTTCATACCATTACGTTTCACGACTGTCTGGTATTTTCCACAGCCATTTTTCAGCACAAGTAGTTGTTGGTATTTATTTTCTTCTCTTCTTAGTTTATTTATTTTTTCCCACTAATTATATTATTCTTACATTCAAATCAAATAGAATTAACAATCAACTTTATTTTAATCTTGTCAATCCATTATTAATTCACTGAGAAACCTGGGAAGCAATCATTGTTGAAAGAAAAGTCCTTAGCTCAAAGTAAAAATATCCCATTCTGGATTTAACCCTCCCCTTTTAAAATTGCCTGATCGCTATAACAATTAATGGTTAAATAGTTAAATCAATCTTTATAGGTCTGATCCTAATCCAACTTGGCACCTAAGATTACAAGCGTTCAATTAATTTGAGTTAAATACAACTCTGGCACGCCCGACATCATTCTTAATCTTGCACGTTTGACCAAATTCAAGGCATTTGTAACACATATAGGTACACATCTGAATTAGAAATCAACAATTATAAATACCACATGGGCCTACTATTCTCCACTTTACGGCGTTCTAAGTAAAGGAAGCATTATGTAATTTCTCTCCGGGAAGGCATTATTTGTAAAACAAATAAAAAATTCAGGATTTTTATAATCTAAATCCTTATGAATATAGATTTTTATGGCAAACTCATGAAAGTTTAAATTTACAAAATAATGCCTCCAAAAGATTCAAAATGGCCAGAAAAGATGAAGACATCTTCATTGCAAAGTGTCATCTTAATGAGGAAAAGTTGCTTACATTAGGGCTTCTACTATCAACAGTAAGGTTTTAGTATCCGATTACAGATTCTCAGTCCCCATAAATAGGGCTGATAGAGAGAATCCTTGGTCATAGGTCATAAAGTTCCTGAGCGGTCAAAGATCAGCCAGGGACGGTTCCTTGTAGCCTTTTGATGGTTGAAATTATAAAATTGCCCTCATTTTTTAAAAAGAAAAAGGAAAAAGAAAGCAAGATAAAGTCTAGAATTGTGGGCCTACTTTCTTCATGCATGGCATCTAACCCACCTAATAGATGATTCTTATCATTAATGAAAACTCTGTTTAATCCAACCAGAAGTTGGGCCATACCTTTGAAAATAATATACATTGTCCAAAAACATTCAAATTCACATGTAACCCAAATGATGATTTGATTAACTATGATTTTTGTTCGGGTGAAGATCTGATGGGGGTGCATATGTTAGAGGAGTTGGATGTCATGCACATATCACATGGGCCTTAAAATTCTCAACTTTTAATAAAAATATACAATTAAATTGGGTCGGAGGCTCCATAAAAATTCCGAGTCTCAATTCAACAGTCCACCCCAGATAACTTCCAACCTGGAGTATTTGCAACATCCAATCCGTCCAATAAGTTGGCCCCAAAAATCAGCCACAGCCACTAATTGAGTAGATGACCTTTCTATTTTTCTATTTAGCAACGGTCAGATATTGTTTTCTATTTATTGCGCACCTAATAAATAGATAGGGCTGACTTTTGCGTTAGATTATCTTCATGGTGGTCCCAACCTATTGGAAGGGTTGGATGTCACATTCACTTAATAAGTTAAAAGTTATAGCTCTGCCGACCACAACTTGTGGTCCATCTTGTCAGACTTGAAACCTTCTTATGGGGGCACCTTAGTGGGTGTTACCCTTATCGTGGGGCCCACCTTATATCTACGCCGTCCATCCGTTTTTCCACAAAATTTTAGGACATGGTTTGAAAAATTAATTAGATCCAAATCTCATAGGAAACAGTGGTGTTTGAACGCCAACCATTAAAAGCTTCCTAGGGCCCACCGTAAGCAGATCATTAATGTTTATTTTCCATCCAACCCGTTGACAAGATCAACCAGACCTGGATGAAGGTACAAGACAAAGATCGTCTCTGTCCAAAACTTTTGTAGCCTACAAAAATCTTTTATTGGTCATTCACCACTTTTTCCAGAGGTATGGTCCACTGGAGATCCGGATGTGATTAATATTTTGGATAACGTCCTAAAATGAGATGAAAAAACGGATGGACGGCGTGGATATACAACACAGTCATCAATGTAGTCCCATACCATAAGGGTAACACCCACTAAGGTGTTACCCGGGGAACACCTAATCAGCTAATCCTCTCCGGCTCTCTCTTCTCAGAGGGAGTAGCGATAGAGATATGTCCCAGTTATAGTGCTGCTGGTTGCCTTGGGACATTTAGACGGTTCAATCCATTGATGTAAACTGTTCATTAGGTACAACCCACATGTCGCAGATTACCATGCAAACATCTCATCAATCCGACAAGTAATAACCATTTGATCAATAGCTTTTAATATGGACGGTCAAGATCTTTTTTACTTCCATTCAACAATTCAATCCATCAATTTGTTAAGTCCCATCATGGATTGATTACAATTATAAGGAATTGATTTTTTTTACGCAATCAGAACAATCCCATCCATGGCTTGGAAAAGGAATGGCTGGAAAAAATAAGGCCAAATCAAGGATGGATTGGATCATTTGATCAGTGCGATTTTTGCATTGTGGTCCGTGAAATGTGTTCTGGAGTTACTAGACAGTTCAGATCTATCGATTGCACTGTCCAGGTGAACAAAGGCAACTAGGAGGCTTATAACTTAGAGTAGAGCATTTCTCTTCACATCATTTAAAATGACAAAGTCAACACGTTGGATGAGAAGTTTCCATCGACCCGGTTGATGACTACCAACCTATCATGTGTATACAACATCCACTCCCTTACTGATAAATGACAAATACAAGTGTGGTCCACCTGATGAGTGGATGGGCTAATTTTCGCACAGGGGGTTCCTCAGGTGGGATCAATCAATCCTAACCATCCAAGTAATGGCTAAAAGTAAAATATTAAGTGGTCCAAATTGGAAAGGAAAAAAAAAATCAAATGGTGTGCATTTTTTTGTTGGGGGCCATATGGATAGCTGGATAAGAGAGTTGAATGGTATGGATTGCCTTACAAGAATGAAAAGTGTACATTTGAAGAGTCACCATCATTTAAAAAATGGCGGGAAACCAACATATGAGTATACGCCTCTCCACAGTAACTTCAAATGATGGCATCTGAACAGCACAAAACCACCTAATGGGCCAATCAGTATTGCAAATGGACAAGCACTGGGCGAAACCATCATTCCAGCCCTTTCTTTTCTAGGCAAGTTGGGTGCAAGTGGGCCCCAAGATTATCAATTTAAGTAATCTCATCATAAAAATGCTCTATGAATTCTTAAGTCCATGTCAGATCACTTTCGTCGGTTCGACGTAAGAGTCCGGTCCGGATCGCAGTCCGATGAAAATATCGCGTTTCGGCGTCTCGATGGGGTGTTTCTACACATGTCGCGACCGCACAAATGTGTCTAGATTCGGGACAAGGGTGTGGAACCTCACAGAGAGGCCCATTGATCTGCAGATAAGGGTGGGATCTTTGTTGAAGAGAGCACACACATTGAAGCCAGGGAATTCAAAGAGATTGAAATGCAAGAGCATATACAAAGCATACATGCCAACAAGTGGTGGTAGGCATTGCTTCTATTATGATGAGACATGCCAACCTTATGTTTGGGTACATGATAGTGTGAGTGATTTTTCAAGGATGGTTAAGCAACAATACATTAGTCTTGAGGATTTGAGGGATTGTTCTGAAATTAGGATTTATAGGGACCATGAAAGAGGTTGCATTTTGGTGCACAAGAAACCAAGGCCTGATTTCTGTTGAATTTGTAAGTTCCTTTGATTTTTTTTTGTTGGTCTTTTGGGTGTAGAGTATTTGGAGTTTCTAGTGGTTTGGTGGGTTCTTTTTTCTTTATGATTTTGGATTTTTGTGTGTTGATTTTGATTTTTTTTTTCTTTTTTTTTCCTTTTTGTGAGATGGGTGGATGTGATCTAAAGAAATTTGGATGTTAGATGTGTTTTCATGCATTGTACCATGAATGCTTGAGTTGGTTTCTTCTTCTTCTTCTTCTTCTTCTTCTCTCTCTCTCTCTCTCTCTCTCTCTCTCTCTCTCTCTCTCTCTCTCTCTCTCTCTCTCTCTCTCTCTCTCTCGTATTGTAACATGAATGCTTTTGAGTTGTTGCTCTCTCTTTCTCTCTCTCGTATAGGATTGCTGGATTGCTGGAATATCAGGATTAGAGAAATTTTGGCGCTTAACTTTGATTTGTATGGTTCTTGCTGGGCAGTTTGATAAATGGAACGAATGGTTCAATGTTCAGACTGTTGATCTGATGGGCCCCACTGTAGATGGAGAATGGCCCAAATTTCTAGATTGGAAGATCTTCGCCTCAATGCTTAGGCCTTCTTTTTGAAAAGTTAATATATATTTTTCTTGACTGTGGATATGTAGGATATTGATCCAAGGATTAGGATAGTGTGGGAGATTTCGGGAGGCATTTCCAATTGACTGTGGGGCCCAAGAGATCGATGGCATAGATCACCATGAACCAAACTTTGGGTTCCATTTGAATGGACTGGTGGATCAAGACCCTGTAATTCACCTTGATGGAATTGCAAGAATAACAATAATGGATTTGACTTTTGTAGAGAAATTTGGATTAGTATGCATTTTGTCAGTAATCATAGGGTCAAAACGTATCAAGACACTTAATTTTCAGGCTAGCCTGCACAAGTGGGTCCACTAATTTCATCATCTGAACCGTTGCTTTCATTGCTCTAAATCTGCAGGTGGTCAGCTGAATATATTCTGAAGTTATAATCTTATTCGTGCAATCTTTGCCATTTTTTTACAAACCATTGCTGCATATTTTTCTAAGTAGAATGTTAGAATCATTTGATCAAGTGATTGTTGAGAGGTTTAGGCAATGGTGGTATAACCGCAGGTAGGTTCCACATGATGAACGATCCTTTTATTAGCCATTACTCAGACAAATAGAATAATTGTTGCCAATTTGTGCAGCCAATGCTATCTTGAGTACAAAGAAAGATTTGGGTCCTTACTCATGCCTTGGTGGTAGACTCACAAGAGTTTTAACATGAGGTCATTGGTTGGAGTATCCATTGTGGTGAAATCTTACCCGATCCTACTGTTGAGATTTATATTAATCTCAAATTACAATTATGCAGCAAATAGGGAAAAATAGAAAACCAAGAAATATAGAAATAAGGATAGGCGGAAGCATGTGTTATACACGCTGTCCTTAAAGCATTATTTGCCCCTACTCAATGATCGAGTCTGTTGACATGTTATAGGTAAATCGCTTCCAGGATATGACGAGCCTTTTGTGATTCTGCAATCAGCAAAAACGAAAAAATCACTATGTAACTCTTCTTCTAATACTAGCTGGCAGATAAAAATAAAAATCCTAAGTTGAATAAGAAAGAGAGAAAATTTCTTTGCAGGGGTTAGAGCACTGCACTGGTCAAGAGCATATGAACCGTTTGGTTCTGAAGATCACTGGTTCGTATGAACTCACAAGCTTGGAGAAGAGAACTTGAGCTAACTTGTTTGCTTGAACTCGTTTTAGAGTTGGTGTGTTAGAATGAATCATCTCAGAGTTATGGTCCAGGGGTCATTATGGTTTTGGATCAGTTTCTGACTGTTGGAGAAACTAGCCGTTATATGGCAGTTTCTAACCATTTTATAAAGTTGTTGGAGTCAGGCTGCATGCTAGCTGTTAGACTTCAACTCGCCATTATATGACTATTGGGCTAGCCACATGAAATAGGTTTTGCATGTTCTAGACCATTATTGCATAAGCAGTTACACTAGGTCCTTTCAATAGCCTTGCAGCTCCTTATAAAAAGGCAAAGAGGTCTCTTTGTCAAACCTCTTTCTCACAGCATACTACCATTATGCACCCAGCCACCTATCTCAATATTTAGCCACTGTTGTATCGCGACTCGTACTAGTCTCGCTCCGGTTGGCGAGAAACTGACTCAGACCCATCTGCAATACGATGCGCACGTGCGAAATGCAAAGTACGTCACTAACGCTTCTACAGCCACACTGCCCCACATGCCCACGCCCTCGCACCGATTCCGAGCTCGAGCCTGAGCATGTGCCCGTGCCCGTGCCCGTGCTCGTGCCGTGTGCGCTCCTACCATGAAAACTATAAGATACTCCACCCCTTTCTTATAAACAAGACTTTTTTCTTCTTTCCTATTCGATATGGGACTATTTCCAAAGGTGAAAAACCAAAGCATTTTTTCAAACCTTATATATTATAATATATATTTTTAATCAAACCATGTTTTTTCAACACCCACTATGGTGTGAGTGCGTGTGTTTAAAAAATTAAAAAAGAAAAAAGGAAAAAAAGTACAAAGAATGACAAGCCAAATTGCATTTCATATTGGGCATGCCATACAAACATGACCCCCAAATTGCAATTTTACATGCCACCCACGCATACAAAAATCAATTAATGGCAAATCTAAAACTACCTAAAATTTCAAGGTTGGGACTTCTTCCAGAGTGGTAGCTGCACGGTGAAAAGAGAACTAGAGATCACTGCTTCTTTCTTCTAAGATTTCTTAAACCCCCGAGATAAAAGGAAAGAAAAATTTAAAAGAGACGATACTGTTAGAAGCATTAAGTCTCTTCCACGAAACAAATTGATATGATTTGTATGAGCTTTAAGCCCTAAATTTGTAACCTTTTCAAAATGCTAAAATTTTGTAAAATAGTAAAATTTTTTAAAATAATAAAAGATTTATAAATTGGACTTCTTCAAACCCTAAAACAGTTCAAAATTATCCAAAACCATTGCATACTAACAATAGTATACTTTGATCGATTGATTGAGAGAGAGAGTTTTCTCATCTGGCTTCCTCTATGTCAACAAGTACGAAACATGTGGGGTCCACCCTGTAGACAGCTCTTGCCTTTGGCCTGACCTTATTTTAGGGCAGATGTGTGGCTATGTTTCTCTTCTTCATCTAAGATATATAGGTTGGAGAGAGGCTTTCTAGTTAGAAGGATCATCATCGACTTTCTATACATCATCAATATTAATTATATTAATCAAGGTAATCCTAGTCATAGGATTTTTGTGTTTTATTTCTTAAAAACTCGATGATATTGAAGTGAGCATTTTTAATTTTAATGTTAAATTTAATTTTTCGAAACTTCTATTTTCTTGCGTTTCAAAAAAACTAAGAATGTTATATAATCAAAATAAATAACCGATCACAAAGTTATAGCCATTGAAAGTGATAGTTCTCCTACATTGAACTTTCTTACTTGATTTCTTTAGATTCTGGCGGCCTATCTCTTCAACTACTCTGATGTTCAATATGCATGGCCAACTGGCGTGCATTTGTCAGTGGTCTATCTCCTCAACCACTCCAACGTTGAATATACATGACCAACTGGTCTGGCGTGCACTCCTTAGAGGGAACACTTTGTGTTAAGAGTCAGGCAAGGCATAATGTGGCTCACATGCTCATACAGTTCTGAAAGGTATCTTTCAAAATCAGGCTGATATGATCACTAGTGGGCCACACCTATATACTGAGTTAGATTGTCAGTTGTCCATTAATTCTGACGATGTTGCTCATTCATATGGGAGCGGATTAGGTGAGACCCCGGGCCAACTAAAGTGGGTGGGACCCCTGACTGTGGGGCTCACAATGATGTATATGCTTTAAATCCACATCATCCAACCATTTTCAAAGATCATTTTAGGGCATGATCCAAAAATTTAAGCATGCACAAATCTTAGGTGGACCACAGCCATAGGAAATATCGTAATTGAATCCCCACCATTCAAAACTTTATGGAGTCCACGGAATGTTTATTTGCCATCCAACCTGTTAATAAAGTCAGACCACACAAATATCATCTTGATCCAAAGCTTTTGTGGCCCACAAGAAGCTTTTAATGGTCAATGACTATTGTTTCCTATACTATGGTCCATCTGAGATTTGGATGTAGTCACATACATCAAGGTGGGCCCCACAGCCAGGTCCCACATGGAAGCCATGCCCCATTTAAATAACATGGCTAGTAAAGAAAGTTACCCAAAATTTTTTGACCATTTATGCATTTATGATGATGGGATGTTTAAAAATAATATCCATGCATGAAGTAGAGTGCGTTTGACCTTGCCCAGGCAATAATTTGCCCATAGAAGGGCTCTTGTAGGGCCCACTGTGATGTATCTGTTTATCCACATTGTCCATTCATTTTCTCATATTATTTCAAGACATGAGATAAAAAATAGGTAGATCCAATGCTCAAGTAGACCACACCACAGACACCACAGATGACTCTTGCATTGAACACTCCTTGCATTCAACGCAACCTAAGTTCACCATTTGGTGTGGTATACTTGAACATTGGATCTACGTCATTTTTGGTATGATCTTTTAAGTTTTAAATTTGTAACTTTCAAAATGTTTAATTTTCTATAAAATAGTAAATTTTTTTAAAATAATAAAGAGTTTATAAATGGGACATCTTCAAACCCTAAAACACTTCAAAATTATCCAAAACCGTTGCATACTAACAATAGTATACTTTGATTGATTGATTGAGAGAGAGAGCTAGAGAGAGTTTTCTCATCTGGCTTCCTCTATGTCAACACTTGAGAAACATGTGGGGTCCACCCTTTGGACAGCTCTTGCCTTTGGCCTGACCTTATTTTAGGGCAGATGTGTGGCTATGTTTCTCTTCTTCATCTAAGATATATAGGTTGGAGAGAGGCTTTCTAGTTGGAAGGATCGGCATCAACTTTCAATACATCATCAATATTAATCAAGGTAATCCTAGTCATAGGATTTTTGTGTTTTATTTCTAAAAAGTCGATGATATTGAAGTGAGCATTTTTAATTTTAATGTTAAATTTAATTTTTCGAAACTTCTATTTTCTTGCGTTTCAAAAAAAACAAAAAATGTTATATATTCAAAATAAATAACCAATCACAAAGCTATTGCCATTGAAAATTATAGCTCTCTATAAATTGAACTTTCTTACTTGATTTCTTTCGATTCTGGTGGCCTATCTCTTCAACTACTCTGATGTTGAATATGCATGGCCGACTGGCGTGCACTTGTCATGGTCTATCTCCTCAACCACTCCAACGTTGATATACATGACCAACTGGTCTGGCGTGCACTCCTTAGAGGGAACACTTTGTGTTAAGAGTCAGATAGGGCATAATGTGGCTCACATGCTCATACAGTTCTGAAAGGTATCTTTCAAAATCATGCTGATATTATCACTAGTGGGCCACACCTGTATACTGAGTTAGATTGTCAGTTGTCCATTAATTCTGACGATGTTGATCATTTATATGGGAGCGGATTAGGTGAGACCCCAGGCCAACTGAGGTGGGTGGGACCCCTGACTGTGGGGCTCACAATGATGTATATGCTTTAAACCTACATCATCCAACCATTTTCAAAGATCATTTTAGGGCATGATCCAAAAATTTAAGCATGCACAAATCTTAGGTGGACCACGCCATAGGAAATATCGTAATTGAATCCCCACCATTCAAAACTTTATGGAGTCCACGGAATGTTTATTTGCCATCCAACCTGTTAATAAAGTCACGAAGGCGAATATGAAGAGACCACATAAATATCATCTTGATCCAAAGCTTTTGTGGCCCACAAGAAGCTTTTAATGGTCAATTACTATTGTTTCCTGTACTATGGTCCATATGAGATTTGGATGTAGTCACACACATCAAGGTGGGCCCCACAGTCAGGGGTCCCACGCACCTCCATGGAAGCCATACCCCATTTAAATAACATGGCTAGTAAAGAAAGTTACCCAAATTTTTTTTGACCATTGATGCATTTATGATGATGGGATGTTTAAAAATAATATCCATGCAGGAAGTAGAGTCCGTTTGACCTTACCCAGGCAATAATTTGCCCATACAAGGGCTCTTGTAGGGGCCATTGTGATGTATCTGTTTATCCACATTGTCCATTTATTTTCTCATGTTATTTTAACGCATGAGATAAAAAATGGGTAGATCCCATGCTCAAGTAGACCACACCAGAGATGACTCTTGCATTAAACGCTCCTTGCATTTAATGCAACCCAAGCTCACCATTTGGTGTGGTATACTTGAACATTGGATCTACATCATTTTTTTGGCTCATACCTTAAAATGATTTGAGAAAATGGATGGCCAGTGTGTCCAGTGTGGACAAATGGATACAGCACAGTGGGCCCCACAGTAGCTATATGGATAGATTAGCGTATGGGAAGGGTATGACGCAATCACACTTCTATCTATGCCATTGCCAAGTAGAAATCATAGTAGAAAACAATGGACATCCACCCAAAAACTTTAAAATTCAGGCGATAGCCAACATGATGGTTGTTGGATCGGCTTTATTTTCCGTGGTGTCCCACTTCCTTGGTGAGGTGACCTTTCTGAAAGGTTGGATTTTGTACACAAACCACAGTGGGCCTTAAGAACAGAGCTGTAGAGAGAGCTCCATCTACAAACATTGCACAGGGACCGGCCTCTTTTCTCCTTAGTTTTCTTCTTTTCTTCAGCATTCCTCATCCTTGAGGTGGCCATTCAAAAGGATGGCTGGAGCCAATGGGTCAGTGATGCGTAATACCCTCGACCACGTGTCAATTTCACATTGCGACATGTGAAAGTGCCATGTGGCACTTGATTGATGCTTGTAAGTTTTGTTTTCGCAGTACTCGCCTTATTAATATGTGGAAATGGGCTGGATGTGGGCCAGCCAGGCTAGACCCAGGTCCAGGTTCCCAAGCTTGAGCCTAAAAAAATATTGGATGGACCTAGTGCAGCCCCAAGCCCAAAAATTGATAAAATCCCTATTTTCCACTTGAATTTTTCTAATCTGTTAATTCATCAAGTGGTCCACACATCACTCAGAAATAAACGCCTAAAGAACAAAATCAATGGTTTACATTCATGATGCATGAGTTACCTAGCTAAGGATTATAATGAAATAGTTGCACAAATACAAGACATGTACATATGAAGTTGGGTTGGACCAGTCCAGTCTAAAATGTCAAGCCCAATCCCTTTTTAAAAGTTGGCACGATTATGCATGCCAGGCCCAAACCTAGCCCACGGCCAAGCTAATAGGTCCAAGCCTGAGCAAAACATAAACCATTCGCCTCGCCATCTGAGATTTGAGCACCACCATGTGGCCAATGGAAGTGGCTGTCCATCTTGATGAATGTCACCTCACAGGCTCTACTGTGCCACGTGCCATCAACCATCTTCTCTTGTGCTCTACATGTGCTAATGTGTCACATGTACCACCATTATTCTTTTGCGACCCACATGTACTAATATGCCACATGTGGCATCATTTATCTTCATGATACATTTGTTAATGTGCCAACATGCACGAGGGCTCCATCTAAGTGCTCACATGTGTCAGATTCGCTAATGTGTCACTTGCCACATGTGCCACTTTACATCTTCAAGCACCTCACCAGGTGTGCTACAATTCAGCTTTAAATGCCCCTCATATGGTGCATATGTTATACATGCTTTTGTCCATTTTCAAGCATCCTGCTTGTGCTACATGTGCTAATTAGGCATATGCAAGTATGTATATATATATATATATATATATATATATATATATATATATATATATATATATATATATATATATCATGAAAAATCTTTTTTTTTTTGCTAAGCAACAAATTTTGAAATAGATCCTAAATTTTGGAAAATTTTTATTGAAAAATAAAAAATAAAATTTTTCTTTCCTATAATTTCTTGAAAATAAGGTTTATCAATAAGCACTATTTCCTTGCCTATACTTTCCATAAATCCAAACAAGCCTTAAATTAGCTGTGGAAAATAAGAACAGTTATATACTTTCCATAAATCCAAACAAGCCTTAAATTAGCTGTGGAAAATAAGAACAGTTAAATGGTCAAAGGTCCACCTGACTAATACACCACCCCTGCTACGTATCCTGTGGAGAGGCTGCTCTATTGTATTATGATTTTGTCCAATCTACAATTGACAGTATCATTTCCCTCGACTACAACTGTCAGTGAGCCGGGTTGGCTCATTGGGTTTCTGGGCGTGGCCCGCCATGGGCTGGGCTTGGACTGGAGTATCTAACTCGAGGACCAAATTCGGGCTTAAATTTCAAGACCTTTTTTAAAAGTCGGGTCGAGCTTGGACTAAGAGGTCGAGAAGCCTGTCAACCTGGTCCAGCCCGCTATTTAAAAAGCAATTTTAAATGTTTCAACCTCCAAAATAGGAGGGAAAAGTTATTTCAAGTTAGCAAAAGGGTTATTGCCTTGCATAGGCCCCATGGTGCTTTTGTGAAATCCACTCGACCACGAGGTGTGTCACCACACGTTAGACCTAGGGCCCACAAATCAGCCTTGTTCATGTTTAAGGTAGACTACACTATTGGAAACAGTATATCGGGCAACACTTACCCTCCAAACTATTTACAACTCTGTCTAGCCCACCTGAATAACATATGGGTCTAATATTTAGGCCTCAAACCTGAGTTTCAGTGTGGTATCTAATGGTTAAAGTGGATTTTATATATCATTACAGTGGTCCTTGTAAGAATCAAGGGTGAATGTCTCTCTTTTCCTTTCATGTGGCCCGCCTAAATCACTAGTTAGCATATTTTTTTGTCCTTAGCGTTACATGGGATTGCACATCAAATGATCAAAGTAGAACTTATATACACATCATGGTAGGCTCAATAAACAATCAGGGGTTTGTTTTGTTGTATTTTTGTTTTTTAAAAGGCTTTTAACAGGTAGGAGAGGAATGCCCACCCTTGATTTTTTATGACGCCCATTGTAATATGTTAGGTAGAATTCACTCCAACCATTAGATATGTAATTCTAGGTTATAGTAAAAAAAAAAATCATGATGTCTTAGGATTCAGGTTGGCCACACCAAGGGAAATGATTGTGAGAGAGACGCCCACCCTTGATATTTACAGGCCCATCATAATAATTATATAAAATCAACTCTAACTATTAGATACCACACCAAAACCTAATCTTAGTACCCTAACATAAGGCTCATCCATTATTCAAGTGGGTCGCACGATGGGAAACAGCTTAGAGGATGAGTGTTGTCCAATACATGGTTTCTAATTATATGGTCCACTTGAAACACAAACAGGGTTGATTTTTTTGTCCCTAGGCCTAACATAGGGTGACACACCTGGTCATCGAGGTGAACTTCACATAAAAACCAGTAGGGCGCACCCGAGCTGACAAACCCAACTGATGGATTTTCTTGTTAAAAGAAATGCCTAAAATATAGTGCTTCCTCCAAACATTCCACCCCCAACTCTCTCTCTCTCTCTCTCTCTCTCAAGCACAAGGCTCACGAACGAATTAGATATCATAAATAAAACATGCCAGAGGTAGTGTGGTCCAACAAAAACGTGCCTCTATTTTAAAGAACTTCTTCAGGCTTGGGCTGGGCCTTGCATCAGCATTCTGGGCCGAGCCCAGGCCAGATTATTTTAGCCTATCACAAGCCCGAGGCTGGATTTGTGCTTACGCTGCACAATGTTGAGCCGACTTGGACATCGCTTGGCCCCACCCTGACCCGGTCGGTTGACACCCCTGGCACGGATCAAGTGAGGTTGGGGGGTAACCGTTGCTAGATGAGACGGTAGGGCCAACCTTGATATATGTGTTGTATATCCACACCGTCCATCCGTATTTTTCATCTCATCTTAGGTTTGAACCAAAAATTGAAGCATATCCACATATCAGGTGGACCACACCACAAGAAAACAATGGTAATTGGACGCCTATCATTAAAGACTTCCTAAGGCCCACCTAATATTTATTTTCCATCCAACCTGTTGATAAGGTAATACAGATCTGGATGAAGGGAAATCACAATTATTAACTTGATACATAGCTTTTGTGGCCCTCAAGAAATTTGTAGTTGTTAATCACCACTGTTTCCTGTCACGTGGTCCACGTGATATTTCAATCTGTTTCACTTTCGGACTCATGCCCTAAAATTATCTGAAAAAACGGACGGATGGCGTGGATATACAACACATACATCAAGGTGGGCCCATTGTCAGGGCCACGTCCAGCAGGCTGTTACTACGACCTCACCTAATCCTCGCGCGCGGATGGGCACATGAAGTTCATGTAGTCAGCAGCCAAGCTGTGTGGAGCCCACAGAGATTCCTATGACAAATCCACTCCAGTCCATCAATTTTTCAAGATCACATTAGGAACATGAGGAAAATAAGGCATAATCCAAAAATAATGTGGGCCACACCACACGAAACAGTGGAAATGGAAATGTCCACCGTTGAAACCTTCCTGGAGCAGACCATGTTGTTTATATGCGATCCAAACCGTTCATAGGGTTATTACCACTCAGATAAACTATATCCACTAATATCATCCTGATACAAAACTTCTGTGGCCTCTGCAAAGTTTCCTCAATCCCCGCTTTTTCGAGTGGTGTGGTCCACAGGAGTTTTGGATTGTCTGATTCATAAATTATCATCTTATTGTGGTCTTAAAACTGGTGGACGGAGTGGATTTGTCACGGGCGTCTCCGTGGGTCCCACACAGCTTCCGACTACAGAATCCAGATCGTCTACCCTCCGCCAGAGGCTAGTAGACCGCCAAGCTCCTTCTTCTCCACTGCCGCTTCTAAGCTTCAAGGAAGTCAACCATAGCAACACCAACAACGACGACGGCGACAACAACAAACACAGAGAAAAAAAAAAAAAAGATGGCGAAAAAACCAGTCCAATATTCCTTGGTAAGTATACACATCTTTCTTCCTTTCCTTTCATCATCATCATCATCATCGTTTTGTTATCTTTCAATCAAGACGGATGATTTCTCGATCAGATCGATGCCTTCACCGATTCGCCGTTCAAGGGGAACCCTGCAGCTGTCTGTTTGTTGGAAGAAGAGAGAGATGAAGAGTGGATTGCAGTCAGTTGCAACCGAATTCAATATCTCAGAAACGGCTTTTCTGCGTCGGGTCGATCCCGATGTTGATAATGGTTCAGGAAAATGGCCATCCAAACTCCAGATTCCATCTCAGATGGTTCACTCCTGTTGCAGAGGTGAGGATTGAGGAAGCCCTCTTTTTTCTTTTTCTTTTCTTTTTTTTTTTAAGTTACTAAAAGTTTACAATTTGGAGTTTTCTTTCTAAAAACTCCTTGAGAAATGTGTACGGGTGAGACCTTGTTTCAGTGATCAAGCCCGTCAGTTTGATGGGCCCGACTGTGGATGTTCTGTGGTGAAAATATCTTGGTGATGGAGATATCCAAACCATGCAGTCTTTAGCTTCTTCTCAGTTGAATGTGGACTGTAGCTGTGATTCTTCTAGTAACTGTATATTTGCAGGCCAACAATAGGATCATTGGGTGAATGATTTTTCGAGGGCCCATCAGAACAATGGTCTGGATCAACTCCCACGAGTCCGCCACGGTTCGGATAGCCTCAAATGTGCCCTTTTAACGAACCGTACACGCTAAAACAGTAATGGGAGGGGAAAAAAAAAAGTGACACTGATAAACCGAAAATGATCACATCCTTGATATGTGAACTTCTCACATACAACCCCATCTTGTCTTAAAATTCAAAACTAAGTTTCACATACAACCCCATCTCACACTGATAAACTGAAAATGATCACATCCTTGATATGTGAACTTCTCACATCAACCCCATCTTGTCTTAAAATTCAAAACCAAGTTTCGCATACAACCCCATCTCACACTGATAAACTGAAAATGATCACATCCTTGATATGTGAACTTCTCACATACAACCCCATCTTGTCTTAAAATTCAAAACCAAGTTTCACATACAACCCCATCTTGTCTTAAAATTCAAAACCAAGTTTCACATACAACCCCATCTCACACTGATAAACTGAAAATGATCACATCCTTGATATGTGAACTTCTCACATACAACCCCATCTTGTCTTAAAATTCAAAGTTGTGGAGAAGCTGAGCCCCACCATGAAGATCATTTGATGTGAAAACCAAGTTGGTCTGCTCATCAGGTGGGCCCTTAGTTGCATGAACTTTCTACCTAGTTGCCACTCCATCTTGTCTTAAAATTCAAAACCAAGTTTCACATACAACCCCATCTCACACTGATAAACTGAAAATGATCACATCCTTGATATGTGAACTTCTCACATACAATCCCATCTTGTCTTAAAATTCAAAGTTGTGGAGAAGCTGAGCCCCACCATGAAGATCATTTGATGTGAAAACCAAGTTGGTCTGCTCATCAGGCGGGCCCTTAGTTGCATGAACTTTCTACCTAGTTGCCACTCCCACTTCCTAGTTGTTTATACTTGCTAACGTTCTGAGACAGACACGTCCTGGGTCCTACAACTGAATCCTTCTGCTCCCCTTCAACTTTCGTGCAACTATAGGTCACACTGCCAAAATTCAATAGACAAACGATTTTCTGATCCAACGTACAGGTGTGGCCCACCTAATGAGTGGACCAACCTGATTTTGAGCCAGTTGATCTTTATGATGGGGCCTACATTTTGTATCGCTCGGATGCCCTCCATTGTGAATTGGAGGGTAAAAGGTGGTTGTAGTCATTCATCTTCTGCAAATAGGAGGAATGCAAATTGCACTCTCTCAGCCCAAATGGAGAGATGAGGCACACATGTGAGATCAGATTGGCTCAATAGTTCTCAGGAATAGGTGGTCAACCGTCTCTTCGTCCTTAGGCATAAACAGCACCCATTAATGATGAGCTTGTTTCTATTGCATGGATGATCAGTTTTCGAGGACTTTATTTCTGCCCACCATCCAGCTAAATGCAAAAACTACAAGCCGTAGGGTTCCCATCTAGATTATGGTATTGTGGGACCTGTTTGGCAGTTAATAATAGTTTGGCTAGAAGTTTAGCTCATTTGTTATTGCATGCAACTATTTATTTGTTCCCTCATAGGCCAAAGGCTAAGCTCAATTTAACTTTGGTGCATACATTAATTTCAATTGAGGATTACTTTGATACTCTGGCAGACTGTGATGGATGATACACAGGCTGTTAGAAATAACTTAAAAATTGCTTTAGGGCCTGCTTGGCCCGAGGGATTAAATGGTACAGAATTGCATTAGATGGGATTAACACCATTATTGCACAATGCTTGCATGTCTGGAAATACCATGGTATTTTGACCATCCAATCCTCATGTTTGGAGATCAGATTCTTCCTCAATCGAAAACACCCTATTAAGCAAAATCCTGTTTGGTGGATGATGGATTTGTAATAAGCAGACCAGATTCATAACTGATGTCGGTCACTTGCACAAGTATGCAACTCAAATGTCAGGCGTAAAGGATGCATATGGATGGACCACATGGATAAAACACCTACATCAATGTGGGGCCAGTAGATGCAATGGATTTCAAAATCCACAAGAAATCCCGCATGGGGCCAAATGCAATTCCGTTCCACTAATCCCATTCCTTCCTGTGTCTTCAAACGTCCCATGGAATTTGCACAGAACCAAGAAGTGCTACCATTTGTGGGACTTCAGATTTGTCATATATTTCTTAAGATGTTGAGTTCCCTATTGGGAACCTAGTTTGTAGATTGAGGCCCATGGGTTGTCTATCCAAGCCATTGATATGACGGTCTCCATCATGGATGTTCCATTTCCATAATATTCTCTCAACCTTCCTGTTGTTGGCATGAAAATACATGATTAAAAAGAAATGCATTTCACGAACAGACCACATTCAATGGAGGAAAGACCAAAGATTCTGGCTGGGATCTTCAAATTTGGGAGATTTTGGGGGAATGGTCCATCCATGATGGGGACTGTCAGGTCAATGGATTGGATAGGGCAACCATGGGCTTCACATCCACAAACCAAGTTCTGAACATGGAAGTTCCCTGTCCAGAACAAATAGAGAATTCAGCTTCATTTCTTAAAAGACACTTCTTCGTAAACATTTCGGTGGACATGCTCTTTCTACTTTTAGGAATACCATAGAATGTTGTGATGGTGTACTGACCTGAAAAAGTTGTATGTATTGTATTCTTAAAAGTAGAAAAAAGGTTTACAGCTATCATTTCATGTGGATGCGACAGTCAGTTCCCTATTTCTTTATTGTTTTTGTATTCATTAATGTTGAATCCTGCCTGGTTCTTATTTGCAGGTCAAACTTTGTGGTCATGGAACCTTAGCAGCTGCACATTTTCTTTTCACATCTGGCTTATCAGCAACGAACAGAATTGAATTCTTCACAAAATCTGGACTTCTGACTGCTAAAAAGGTTGACGGGTTTAAGCAATTAGACACCTTGAGGTCTTCAAATGATGAAAGAGAAGAACGCTTCTCTATTGAATTGGATTTTCCTACGATCCCGATTGTCGATTGCGATTCCACAGAGATACCGTCAATTCCCCGAACCTTGAATGGCGCATCCATGCTGAGTGTAAAGAGAACTACCAATGGTGACCTCATTGTACGCCCTCCTTCCGGTTTCTTCTCCTATACCTGGTTAGGCTAAACTGAATGCAAAGGCTACTTAAGAGATAAGGATTCTGAGTCTTAGTCTTTGCACATGTGCCAATGTGTGTGAGACTCAGGGTTCACTAAGTGGGACCCTATCATGTACATGTCATGGTTCGAAATTGGGCTGTTCTATGATCATGTTAGTCACATGTGTAGGCCAACAGTCCACGTGATGTAAACATCTGATCCCCCTAACCAATGAGCTGATCTTATTTTCAGGCCACAGCTCATACATGGTGGGTCCCACCTGAAGAACACTTGCATCTGCCTCATACCAGCCACATTCCAGATATGAGGAAAGTAGCACTGGCAATCCTACTCCTGCAAGTATAAGCATTAAGCAGGCATTTTCTGCAACAAACTATACCATGTGATCTATCAAAAGAAAATAAACAGCATACCATATTAAGGTGTTTAAAAAACCTCTTTTATTCAGCATTGTTTGTACATAAAGGCATGGTTCAAATACTCGGAAACTTTACATGACTGGATGTCCAGTCGGGTCAGGTCGACTGGAAGACTCGAAAGAGTCTTAAATCAACTTGACATGACTCGATATTATATTATATAAAATGAAGAATACCATAGAAGTGTTGGTGAAAATTTAAAATCAGTAGAATGTATAAATATAAAATATATCCGAAGTGAACCAAGACTTCAGCTTGTGGAAAGCTGGTAACAGAGCTGTACTTTCAAAGATGGTATTGTGGGTTCGAATCTTCTGATCTGCCGTTTTATTTTTATCAATATAAAAAGGTGCTGCCTCGGTTTGAGTCATGCGGACTCGTATCGAGTTGGCCGAATTGTCAAGTCGACTCGATGAGTCTTGTCAAGTTGAGACCAAGTCAACCTCGTGGCCAAGTTTCTTAGGTAGTTGGCTCCAAAATCAGGTCGCTTTGAGTTGACTTGGCTGAGTCTCAAGTCGAGTACGCAAGTTTTAGAACCATGATACAAAGTGCATTCTGTTATGACAGTAATAAGTTTTCAATGGGGTAAGTATTACTTGGTAAAGGCTAAATTACACAACATAAAGTTAGAGCTGTCTCCAGTTCCTGAATGCAATTTTAAGGATGATTTTAGTAGTTTCTCGAAATGATTTTCCTGAAAAGAAAAGACTCTTTTTATTGAGTTGTTGGTGCACCACTTCGATTGGTAATCTTCTGAATTCATTTGTGGAGGCTTTCTTTGATCTGTCATCATAAGATGAATCTCATCCTTTTTTATAGGTGGAGCTGCCATCAGGAGAGGCTGTTGCTGATCTCCAACCCCAGTTTGATGAGCTACGGGAATGTGCTGGAATAGGGGTTATAATTACAGGACTAGCTCCTGATGGATCCGGCTTTGATTTTTTTACTCGTTTCTTCTGTCCAAAGTTGGGCATCAATGAGGTAATATGTCATTATTTTAGGTTAAACAATGCAACTTCCATTATGGAGCTGATATCTGTGATCAATGCTAGTGTGGTGATTCTCTTGATCAATGGATATTGTTAATTAATACTATATTACATCTAGATATCTATCTACCTATGATGATAAAAATAACAAAAAATAAATCTGTCTACCTATAGTTTTGTTAGGTTCTTGGTTGAATCATTTCACAGAACCATAACTTGTCAAGAAAATGTTGATTTTCTCAATGCATCATCATCAACAGCAGCAGAAGCAGCAGTATCACCATTACCACCGGTCCACCACCATCAACATTATCCATCCATAATGGGCGTTTCTGGACCAACCTGTCCTTTTTGCAAGGCATCTTCATTCATCTATTTAACATTTGTTTCAGTTCCTTGTCTCCCATAGATTTTAGATTTGCTAGCAGGATTCCACTCACAAACAGATAGGGATGATAGGTGAGGTTCCTTAGGAGTGTTTGGTGAAACAGGATTACTAAAGCTAACCCCAATAGACAGGACAAGATTATGATGATGATGTAGGATTCCTTGCATGATTTTAAATATGACTAGTCGGCAAACAATCGAATTTCCATGTCCGAATGACAAAACACCTTTCCCTGCTTTGGCTTCTTTACTCACTCGTAATATACTAGATCCCAAAGTATTCATTGACCAAAAGAATAATAAAAAAAAAAGATCCCAAAAGCTGTAGAAGGTTGTTGTGCTTATTATGAAAGTGATAAGAAATTATCAAGAAAGAAAAGAAGAATGATTAGAAATTACAAAAACAAAACAAATAAAAACAAGAGTACGACGGTTCTACGAAGTTAATAAAATAATCAGATGGGAAATATCTTCACAGCTTTCTATATGATCTCATTATTCCCTCATAAGAAAATGCTATTTTCAACTTAAAAACTAATCATAATTGTAGATTTATATAGAAGCTAAAGGAAATCAAGGTACACAACAACAGTCACGTAACGTTGACTACCGTTACATGTTACGAGGTTGTAACGGCCGTTGCAAAATAAAAGAAAAAAGAAAAAAGGACCCATAACAGCCCGTTTAGCCCCCGTAATGGTCCGTTATAAGGCGGATACATTTTTTTTTTCATTACAGAATAACTTGGAAGGAAATAGAAAAGAGAAAGAAAAAGATAATACAAAGAGAGTGAATTAGGACTACACCAAGGTATTCTGTAACGGTAATGGTGGCCGTAACGGCCACCATCATTACCTTTACATTACGGGCCATAACAGCCATTATGGTCTCTTTTTCTGTAACGGCCACTATCGTTGCCTTTACGATACAGGCCATAAGTCACAAAACTTAAAATTAGGTGGTCACACGACCATCCAACCCCTGATTACATTCATCCATGTGGGCCATATGATGGCCCACATCCATATTCATTACTCTCCCTCAAGCTGGCGCATAGATGTCGTCGATGACTAACTCAGAATTAATACGTGTGGATTGACTGTGGCCAAGAGCTTTGATGAACGTATCAGCAAGTTGATCTGGCTGAGACCGAAAATACGGCATGTAAATTTCACCACTAGAAACTTTCTCACATATGAAATGACAGTTGACTTCAACATGCTTGGTTCTCCCATGATAAATTGGATTGTTTGCAATATAGGAGGCTGCTTGATTATCACAAAACAACTACATTGGTAGGTTCATTGCAAAATCCATTTCCTACAATAGTTTCTTAATTCACACGAGCTCACAAGTTGTATGAGCCATCGCCTTATATTCTGCTTCAATCCTTGATTTGGCTACAACGCTTTGCTTTTTATTCTTCCACATGACCAAATTTTCTACCATATATATCCAATACCCAGTAGCAAACTGCCTATTAGTTGAGGAGCATGCTCAATTTGCATTAGAATACCTTGTAACTTAAAGATGATCTCTAGTACTCCTTTAGGATAGCAGAATCCGAATAAGTGCATCCATGTGAGGTACTCTAGGAGAACTCATAAACTGATTTACCACACTCACAACATATGATATATTTGGCCTAGGTGATTGTTAGGTAGATAAAAAAATTTAACCACTTTTCCTTAATCACTAACTAGTTTATGATTTGGATCCATTGGTGTGTCAATTGACTTAGTATCAATATTTGTTTTTGTAAGAAAATCCAAAACACATTTCCTTTAAGATAGATTAATGCTTTCTTTTGTTATGAAAACTTCCAACCCAAGGAAATATCAAAGATGATCCATCTTTTGTTAAGAAGTGAAGTTGAAGATACATTTTGAGATCCTCAATTTCTTTACTATTTTTGAGTGGTCAAATATACACACTTTTACACCCACACACACCACGTGGGTTCTCGAATCCATGACCTTAGAGTTAAAACACAGTCTACCACTGAGTCATGAGTAGAGACCCCTTAATTTCTTTACTATCACTGCCTGTAACCACAATGTCATCTACATATACAACTAATACAATCAAACTAGAGGCACCTCTTTGTATGAAGACAGAATGATCAGCATGAATTCAAACAAAACCATGGGCCAACATAACTTTATTGAATTTATCAAACCATGCATGAGGTGATTGCTTTGGCCTATAAATCGTCTTTTGCAGTTTACAAACCTCATCTGACTTCCCCTGAGCAACGAACCGTAATGGTTCTCCATATCAACCTCCTTTATGATATCACCATGAAGAAAGACATTTGAAAATCGAGCTAAAAGAGGAGCCATCTATGGTTAACAACAATAGAAAGAATGACGTTAACAGAATTAAGCTTAACAGCTAGAGAGAAGGTTTTTGTATAATTGACGTCAAGAATTTGAGTGTATCCCTTGGCAACTAGGCATGCCTTCAATTGTTTAACTATGCTATTAGGCTAAAATTTATTACTTAAAAAATCACATTGAAATTTAATGATATATACCCATCGACAACCAACAATATGTTAACCGACGAGAAGACTAGTTAGCTCCTAAGTGTCATTTTGATTAAGTGCAGGCTTTTCTTCTTCTATAGCCTGCTTCCAATTCTTATGTGACATCTAGCATGACTTAGGAATAGAATGAGATGATAAAAACAAAGCAAATTTATGAAAGATGGAAGACAAACATTGAAAAGAAACAAACTTGGAGATAGGGTGGTTGGTACTGAAATTATGTTGGGTGGTCTAATACGACACCTACGTATACGTGCCGAAGCTAAGAGTGGAGCAACTAGAATTATGGCTAAGTCCTGGGGGGGTATCAAATTAAACTAAGTAAGCAAGAACACTTCAGCTTCCAAGCCTAAGTGGGTCCAATCATAAGATTAGCATATGGTTAAGCAATAAGTTGCCTAGTCTAAACATGCATAGATTAACATATGATTAAACTAATGAAGTATCTAATCTATGCAACTCAAGTAAACTATATGAGAGTGGATCATATAAGCTCAAGTCTACTCAAGAAGTGAAAGTACATCTAGTGTGTGTGGATGTGCCTATCAAGTGCTTAGCATACATTTAAACAATTAAACACAATGCATAATAAGAAATGTGTTCAAATACAATCACAAACACAACGTGTATAGTGGTTTGACTTTGGGTCTACTCTACTCCCGGTTCAAGTACTCAACCCCTTTAAGCACACTGGCATTCACTAGGGAGTTTAAATCTGGTTCCTCCCAACCAAGGTGTTTTAAATCGAATCCACCCAACCGGGGAGTTTACAGATTCCTCTTTACCTACACGTTCACACCCGTGTTGGTGGCTCCCTTTGGAGACTTGTTTAGGCTTACTCAAGCCAAGGTCCTACAATCGAACCTCAATTTAGAATCCACTCATGAGTCAAGGACTCAAGGTCCTACAACCGAACCTCAATGGTTTTAGGCTCTACAACCAAGTCAAGGTCCTACAACCGAACCTAGCGTTCACTCCCGCCGGAGGCTCCCCAATTGGAGACTTAATTTGACCGTACAATCGGGTCTAGGTCCTACAACCGAACCTATCGAGTTCGAAGACAAACTCTACACTCAATTCCCCATGGGAAGAGAGTGGATGGACTCTAACAAATGACAACCTTACTTGTTGGATGAGCCCCTTGTTCAGTGTCACTTCAAGTTGCTTCTTCTCGCTCTCCCGTGCTTGAATCAGCTCCCCTTTTGCTCTCCCGATCTTTGATGTCGTCGCTTTGCCAAGGCTTCAATTCCAAAATCAGTTCCCTTACATGTGATGCTCCATTGGAGATGCCCAAGGTGTTAAGGAGGTGATGAAACCTCTACTAAAGGTAGGAAATTGGTTTTCTAGAGGAATACACCTATTAGGACTCTTAGGTGGTGTTTCGACAAAGGATATACTAATGATCAAAGTGTCTAAATTCCTAGGAATCAAGAGGGAACAAGTCTATTCTCATTTGAGCATTAAATGCCCCAAGCTTGTGATGAATCATAAGGAGAATAACTTGCAATGGGTTAGGAATAGATCCTCTAATGGTCTTCAACAATAGTAGCTTCTATCTCCTCAAAATCTCCCTCTTCTACCCAAAAATCGAATCCCCTTCCTTTTATATATTTTCTTCCAACGGTAAAAAAAGGCAGATTTGTGTAAATCCGATTGATCGGAAAAATGTCTGATTGATCGGAGGTCACTTCCGATTAATCGGAAATTTGTCCAGTGAATTCTCTGGAACAAATTCCGATTAATCGAAAATCTGTCCAGTGAATTTTTCAAATCCTCTGAAACAAATTCCGATTGATCGGAACCTATGTCCGATTGATCAAAGATCAATCAGAAACTGCTGTTTGGGCAGATTTGTTTACAGCAGCTTCCACCTCTTTTATTAGCCTAATTTATCATGTTTTTCTATGTGATCTAAGGTTAATAAGGATGACTAAGGGTATTCCTAGTTGGTCCAAGTCATCTAAGAGGTTTTGGGTGTTTTGGTCCAAAGGGTTATGGTCACCAAGGCATCTCATTTACCTGTTATTCTTCCTTGATGCTTATTGTCCACTTGAATCTTTGGTCTTTAGCTTACCAAGGCTCAACCGACATTACAACACAAGGACTCACGTGATTGACAAATAAGGTGCACTAGTATGCCACAGACAAGTGCACTAACAGTTACATGCATGCTTATCTTTCTTGGGAGCCATAGGGATATTAGACCAATTGTAACGCCCCGTAAAACAACTGGCCCTCGAACCTGAACATGTCCTCGGGCCATGTCACGCTTACGTCACTCCAGGGCGTTTAATTGGCCAATAGTAGCTTCTTGAAACCGAGGCTTCCCTAATCCAGGCTCCACGTGCACACCCATCGGGTCTTTGCACGATCCAATCCGAGTCAGGTGGGTCTGAGACTTAAGTAAGTCGACCCCCATGTCGGGCCTGGTATTTTGTTGGATCCGCACACTAAAATTGATATCCGAAACCGTAAAACTGCACAACACTACGATTACACCCTAGGCGTGAGTGTACTCTCACCAGCCTTAAGTAAACCAATCATTACAACACATACTTTTCTTGTGTGGCCCTTCTGCACCCTTGCATGGCGTTGAGATTTAGGGACTTAGAACTTAAATATAACATCCACCACAACCCCAAACTTGCAGCCCCGATCGATGGTCGGTGACCGTCGAACTGATCCATCGCCATAGTACACAATTGCCGCACTATATTCTCGTAGGATCGCGCATGTAGCCATATCCTAGGCCAGGAGGACTATCCCTCGGTCCAGATCGGGTTAGATGGGCTCGCTGGGCCCCACACAATCAAAAGTAGACCCAAGAGGCTACTTATAGCCACTTAAAAAGTTGAGGGCTATATATCCTGATTTCCCAAGGTTATAAAAGCTCCTTTTCTCTCAGCCACTCTCATTTCTACCTACATCTAGCTGAGAAAGGAGAGAGAGTGTGAGGAAGAGAAGTTGGAGGAGAGGGAGATCAGCCCAAGGAGGGCTTGTGCATGTCCATTTGGGGCGATTCCTTCGCCGCCTTCGCTTCATAGGGCTAGGAGAGTGCCGGATTCAGCTTCATCCAGCCTCACAGGTAATTGGAATGAAGTATACACCTGGAGCTGTCAAATTTTCTGCTGAATTCATGCAATTTCCTAACAAGCAGCCCCTCTCTTGCAGGAATTGCAAGGGAATTCGGAGATATGAGGTGTGTATCATTCCCTACAGGTTGTCTTGCATCAAATGCAAGCCCACATGAATAATATCTCTAATTCTAGGTAGACTTGCTAGATAGATGTAGAATCCCTTAGGGATTAGTTCTCTAGATGTCTTTAAAGCTAGGAATTTCCTGTTTATATTGTTTAATCATCATGCATGTTTAGTATTACATAAGTATATATTAGTATTCACATATTTATCTTAAATTGGAAAGAATTGCTTAATTGTTTGTGCACTATTATGATTCCCTGAGATGCATGTGTATGTTGTTGTTGCATCTTTGGGGGAAATTGGTAATTTCTTCTGGTTGCTTGAAATTTTGAAATAACATCACCTGTATGTAACATATATGTAGTAGAATAGTTAAAGTTTAGCTCCTAGCATAGTCCCATGGTTCTGTATGTTGCCGGATCGGGAAATTCATAGAGTTTGGGTCGGCCATGTAGGTTGGCCGTATCCCCGGAGTTGGAATCCTCAGGCGTGGGGTAATGCGGGTGCTGTCCGTGGTTCATGAACCACGTGGGGTATAGTACCCAAGGACAGTCTTCTGTCATCCCCTTGACTAAGGACCACCAACTCAACAAACCCGGTTCAGGTATAATGTTTGGATAAACGCCTATATTCGAATCCACATACCAGCACGACCATTCGATAGGCCCACTAATAATTACATGGCGAACGATCCCTAAAGACTCATGAGCCGAGCATGGTGGTATGGGACCTATGCTCGCGCTGTCGGCCTACGCCGGGGTGGTGCTCCTCCGTAGTGTCCTTGAGCACCCATGGAGGCAGTGAGCCATCCATTTGTTTGACTATGGGGTAATGGCATGACTGAGCCACCCCCGTCTGAGTCGGACATGGCTGACGAGTCATGGCCGAATCAGACGCTCGGACTGTTTATCCGAGCTGGGATCCTTGGGGTTACTGGCGATGATATGTACTCGCCCGCAGGGAGCCAGGTGATCCCTGATCGGCCGAGTGAAGAGGTAATGGTATGTTGGCTTCGCCAACCGGCTGGATGTTAAACTGGTATAATTAAGGATTTGGATAATCATTCATGGTCCGGCATGACATTCATCGGGCGGGTGACTGGGGTGGTGCCCCTGTCATGGTGGCCCAGTCTGTGCGAGTGCTGTGGTGGTGCCACACACTGTTAGCTGTGACAAACTGGTGTTTGGGGCATGCACATATGCATTTCATGCACTCATGCACTAAATAACCGTGCTTTATTGTTGTCGATATCTTAGTTAAGAATGATGTGTAATAGAATCCATTATTTATGTATGCTTCCATTTGTGCATTGATAACTTGTATGTAATGTTACCACTGAGTTGGCCACTCACTCCCCATTCTGGGAACGGTGTTATAAAACACCACCCAGACGCCGCATGTGACCCAGGTTTACAGGAGGAGAGCGAAGCGGCAGAATACGAGGAGTTAGCCGCTGGCGAGGATCCATACATTCAGTATGCAGACGACCTGTATAGAGGGTGATAGGGGATCCTTGTTATGAGGGATAGCGCCGGGTTGGCGCAATGTATAGGTTTTTGCTAGTTTTTGGAGCCTGGTGATCGGGGCCCCTAGCGGGTCCCGTCGAGTGAGTTGTTGATGTTGCTTAATTCTTTTGGCTTATATATATATGCTCACTTCTTCTTTTGGATATAGATATCTCATGTGTTTGCTTCTAGCTGAGCATTATTCTGATTCTAGTAGCTTGCCTATTTCATTGCATGTTTTGCATAAAGTGGGGCCTGGGATATTGGGGGCCGAGGATGCCCTCGACCCTTGACATCCGGGGTGCCACAAGAGTTGGTATCAGAGCGCTACGGCTGTAGAAACAACTGGGATGTGGGAAATGGATCCACCGAAATGAAGAAGGATGGGCTATATAAGTGCCAAACGAGAGACCCAGGTTTAGGACTCGGGCATCGTGTGAGAATGGTTGGTAGTCACTTGGGAGCATGTATATGAGTGGGATAGAATTAGAGGTGATGAGTGGTCAGCTTTGGAAAAGGCTGAGGGGTCATGGGAGTGTGAAAAGTGGCCAAGGGTCAGAAATTAGGAACTTGGGAAGTTCCTCCAGATTGCTCAGGTGCCACCTGGATTCCACCTGAATTCCACCGTAGGACATACCCCTTCTTGGACAGTTTGCTTAGGTGCCACCTGGATTCCACCTGAATGCCACCGTAGGACATACCCCTTTTGGACAGATTGCTCAGGTGCCACCTGGATGCCACCTGGATGCCACCGTAGGACATACCCCTTTTGGACAGATTGCTCAGGTGCCACCTGGATGCCACCTGGATGCCACCTGAATGCTACCGTAGGACACACCTGCTTTTGGGCAGATTGCTCAGGTGCCACCTGGATGCCACCTGGATGCCACCGTACGGGCATAGTGACGCACGTGTGGGCTCCTTTAAAACCCATTCTTTCATCCTATTTCATTCCATTTCTTTTATTTTCTCTCTTCTCTCTCATTTCCTACCCTAGCCAAGCTTTCAAAACCTCCAAACTCCTCCTCCTTGCTCTCAAATCCTAGAAGACCTCCACCCCCTTTCTTCTCCAACTTCAAGACTCCATCAATGGCGGCCTTCCTCTCGGCCGTAGCTTCTTTCTTCGCCATTCCCCTCCTTGTGGCTCTCACCGGGAACAAGAGGGCTGCCGCTAGCACGAGCCGAGGGGCTCCGAAGAAGAAAAAGAGTGATTCCAAGGCTTCCACCTCGAGTTCACCCCTAGGAAGGTTTGCACGTCGATCCGTCGTCTACGAGCGACCGGTAGTGGAAGAGGTCTTCGAAAGGTATGAAGGCTTGCGAACTTTGAGAAATAAAGGGTGGGGCCCGGTCCTTGAGATCAACGATCCAGCCAATACGGGCTTGGTACGCCTCTTCTACTCAAAAATCCGAGAGACCCGAACAAACCCATTAGGCTTCGACTTGGATTGCGGTAACCAAGTGTATCACATTGACGCTGAAATCATAGCAGAAACTCTTGGAATCCCAATGGGGACGGTGTACATCAACGAGGATGACTGTAGGCCGTATCAAATGCGATGCGAACGCACCCGCATGCTGTGCGGACAGATGGCCGAGTGGAGGACCAATGGGAGTCTGTTAGCCAGCAAAATGAAAACTGAACTCCGAGTTATCCACCAAATATTCGCCGCTGATGTCTATCCCCGAAAGGGCAACCGCACCGAGCTGTCCTATTACATGGTCGAAATGCTTTTCCAGGTCTGGGGTGGCAAGGATGTATGCCTTCCGACCGTCATATTGCACCACATCATCAAGGCCGCTACAAATCGTCGTAATCCTCCCCCCGCTCTGCCATACGGGCGGCTCATTTGCAGGTTGGCCAAGAGGTATCGGCTTTCGGGGCCTGGGATATTGGGGGCCGAGGATGCCCTCGACCCTTGACATCCGGGGTGCCACAAGAGTTGGCACCCCGGTTGTCAAGGGTCGAGGGCATCCTCGGCCCCCAATATCCCAGGCCCCACTTTATGCAAAACATGCAATGAAATAGGCAAGCTACTAGAATCAGAATAGTGCTCAGCTAGAAGCAAACACATGAGATATCTATATCCAAAAGAAGAAGTGAGCATATATATAAGCCAAAAGAATTAAGCAACATCAACAACTCACTCGACGGGACCCGCTAGGGGCCCCGATCACCAGGCTCCAAAAACTAGCAAAAACCTATACATTGCGCCAACCCGGCGCTATCCCTCATAACAAGGATCCCCTATCACCCTCTATACAGGTCGTCTGCATACTGAATGTATGGATCCTCGCCAGCGGCTAACTCCTCGTATTCTGCCGCTTCGCTCTCCTCCTGTAAACCTGGGTCACATGCGGCGTCTGGGTGGTGTTTTATAACACCGTTCCCAGAATGGGGAGTGAGTGGCCAACTCAGTGGTAACATTACATACAAGTTATCAATGCACAAATGGAAGCATACATAAATAATGGATTCTATTACACATCATTCTTAACTAAGATATCGCCAACAACAAAGCACAGTTATTTAGTGCATGAGTGCATGAAATGCATATGTGCATGCCCCAAACACCAGTTTGTCACAGCTAACAGTGTGTGGCACCACCACAACACTCGCACAGACTGGGCCACCATGACAGGGGCACCACCCCAGTCACCCGCCCGATGAATGTCATGCCGGACCATGAATGATTATCCAAATCCTTAATTATACCAGTTTAACATCCAGCCGGTTGGCGAAGCCAACATACCATTACCTCTTCACTCGGCCGATCAGGGATCACCTGGCTCCCTGCGGGCGAGTACATATCATCGCCAGTAACCCCAAGGATCCCAGCTCGGATAAACAGTCCGAGCGTCTGATTCGGCCATGACTCGTCAGCCATGTCCGACTCAGACGGGGGTGGCTCAGTCATGCCATTACCCCATAGTCAAACAAATGGATGGCTCACTGCCTCCATGGGTGCTCAAGGACACTACGGAGGAGCACCACCCCGGCGTAGGCCGACAGCGCGAGCATAGGTCCCATACCACCATGCTCGGCTCATGAGTCTTTAGGGATCGTTCGCCATGTAATTATTAGTGGGCCTATCGAATGGTCGTGCTGGTATGTGGATTCGAATATAGGCGTTTATCCAAACATTATACCTGAACCGGGTTTGTTGAGTTGGTGGTCCTTAGTCAAGGGGATGACAGAAGACTGTCCTTGGGTACTATACCCCACGTGGTTCATGAACCACGGACAACACCCGCATTACCCCACGCCTGAGGATTTCAACTCCGGGGGTACGGCCAACCTACGTGGCCGACCCAAACTCTATGAATTTCCCGATCCGGCAACATACAGAACCATGGGACTATGCTAGGAGCTAAACTTTAACTATTCTACTACATATATGTTACATACAGGTGATGTTATTTCAAAATTTCAAGCAACCAGAAGAAATTACCAATTTCCCCCAAAGATGCAACAACAACATACACATGCATCTCAGGGAATCATAATAGTGCACAAACAATTAAGCAATTCTTTCCAATTTAAGATAAATATGTGAATACTAATATATACTTATGTAATACTAAACATGCATGATGATTAAACAATATAAACAGGAAATTCCTAGCTTTAAAGACATCTAGAGAACTAATCCCTAAGGGATTCTACATCTATCTAGCAAGTCTACCTAGAATTAGAGATATTATTCATGTGGGCTTGCATTTGATGCAAGACAACCTGTAGGGAATGATACACACCTCATATCTCCGAATTCCCTTGCAATTCCTGCAAGAGAGGGGCTGCATGTTAGGAAATTGCATGAATTCAGCAGAAAATTTGACAGCTCCAGGTGTATACTTCATTCCAATTACCTGTGAGGCTGGATGAAGCTGAATCCGGCACTCTCCTAGCCCTATGAAGCGAAGGCGGCGAAGGAATCGCCCCAAATGGACATGCACAAGCCCTCCTTGGGCTGATCTCCTTCTCCTCCAACTTCTCTACCTCACTCTCTCTCTCCTTTCTCAGCTAGATGTAGGTAGAAATGAGAGTGGCTGAGAGAAAAGGAGCTTTTATAACCTTGGGAAATCAGGATATATAGCCCTCAACTTTTTAAGTGGCTATAAGTAGCCTCTTGGGTCTACTTTTGATTGTGTGGGGCCCAGCGAGCCCATCTAACCCGATCTGGACCGAGGGATAGTCCTCTTGGCGTAGGATATGGCTACATGCGCGATCCTACGAGAATATAGTGCGGCAATTGTGAACTATGGCGATGGATCAGTCCGACGGTCACCGACCATCGATCGGGGCTGCAAGTTTGGGGTTGTGGTGGATGTTATATTTAAGTTCTAAGTCCCTAAATCTCAACGCCATGCAAGGGTGCAGAAGGGCCACATAAGAAAAGTATGTGTTGTAATGATTGGTTTACTTAAGGCTGGTGAGAGTACACTCACGCCTAGGGTGTAATCGTAGTGTTGTGCAGTTTTACGGTTTCGGATATCAATTTTAGTGTGCGGATCCAACAAAATACCAGGCCCGACATGGGGGTCGACTTACTTAAGTCTCAGACCCACCTGACTCGGATTGGATCGTGCAAAGACCCGATGGGTGTGCACGTGGAGCCTGGATTAGGGAAGCCTCGGTTTCAAGAAGCTACTATTGGCCAATTAAACGCCCTGGAGTGACGTAAGCGTGACATGGCCCGAGGACATGTTCAGGTTCGAGGGCCAGTTGTTTTACGGGGCGTTACAATCTCCCCCCCTAAGAAAAATAATTTCGTCCTCGAAATTGTACCTGATCATGATCCTCCAGAAGGTGAGGGTAGTCCTTTCGTATATCTGCTTCAGTTTCCCAGGTGGTCTGTTCCTCGGAATTGTGAGTCCAAAGCACCTTTACTAATGGAATCTTCTTGTTACGAAGGATGTGTTCTCTTCTGTCTATGATGCGGGTAGGTTGAAACATACAAGTGGCGTTCTCTCGGAGCTCGACGTGCTCCCACTTTATGACATGGGACGGGTCCGGTACATATTTCTTCAGCATAGAAACATGGAACACGTTGTGAACTCCCGCAAGAGGTGTCGGCAAGGCAAGGCGGTAGGCTACTGCGCCTACACGCTTCAAGATCTGGAATGGGCCAATATAGCGTGGGGCTAATTTGCCCTTCTTGCCAAAACGTAAAATTCCCTTTATCGGTGATATCTTTAAGAAGACATGAGCCCCTTCTTCGAATTCTAAGGGTCGTCGACGCTTGACGGCATAACTCTAAGTCATGAGTGGGGTAATTTTCTTCGTGCTTCCGCAATTGACGGGACGCGTAAGCAATCACTCTGTCATTCTGCATCAATACACATCCCAAACCCACTCGAGATGCATCCGTGTACACGGTGTACTTGACACCTTGCTCCGGCAAGATTAAGACAGGAGCGGATGTGAGCTTATCTTTGAGTTCTTGGAATGCAACTTCTGCCTTACCATTCCACTCAAACTTGATATCTTTGCAGGTCAATTGAGTTAGTGGCCTAGCAATTTTGGAGAAGTCCTTAATGAAACGGCGATAATACCCAGCTAATCCCAAGAAACTTCTCACTTCTGTTGCCGACTTCGGTTGTTCCCAGTCTTGTACTGCTGCAACTTTAGTTCGGTCCACTGCAATACCTTCCTTAGTGACCACGTGCCCAAGGAACTTTACTTCCTCTTTCCAAAAGGCGCATTTCTTAAAGCTAGCATACAGCTGGTGCAATATCCCAGGCCCCACTTAAAGCCTCATACGGGGCCATGCCGATACTTGCCTGATAGCTATTATTATATGCAAACTCGGCTTTCGGGGCCTAGGGAAGACCCTGCACCGGTACAATCTTTCAACCTACGCTCTCTCCAAAGGATGACTTTGAATGTAGAAGCGTCCGACGAACCGGACGTCGCAGAAGAAGAAGAAGAAGAAGAAGAAAATGAAGAGGAAGAAGGGCAAGACGAAGAGTATCGTCCGCCTCCCAACTATGAGGCCGACCATGCCGCCCTCAAGCGGAGGGTGGAAAAGATAGACAATCGAACAAAGAAGATGTATAGTCTTCTGAAGAGGATTGTTTGTTGTATGGAAAAAGAAGAGAAGAATGAAGATGCACCACCTCCCCCCCCTCCTCCTCAAGAGTAGGATGAGGATGTTATCTAAGTAATTAAGTCAAGTCAGTAGTTAGTGTTTGGGGCCTTGGGTGAGGCGTGTCTCCCCAAGTAGGATAAGTAATAGAAAAATTTTGTGCCATTTGTGGCAAGTGTTGAACTAATATAGTTAGTTGTAGGGTGTCGTTTAAAGTAAAATTAACATGCAATCTATGTGGCATTCCTGCCTGAAGGATGAAAATATCAATGAAATGCCTTTTTATTACAGCTAAGATGAAATCTATATTTCTGATGGTTATGTGCTTAATAGTTACTGTTTAATTTTCTCCAAGTGCATGGATGATTGACGAGTATTTACAAATGTTGAATGTATGCCTAGACAAGAGCCTAGTAGAGTACTAACTCTAGTTCCCTTGCCTGTTCAGTGACAGGCCGCAACGGGTAGACATAGTCTACACTCGAGGGCACCGGAATGTGGAGCGTGACAATCCGCTCCAACCGGCAAGAGGCCCTAACGACCCTAGCTCTAGTACCGAGCCTCCCGTCACTTTAGGAGACTTTCAAGCCCCAGCCCAAGAACACGGACCCGTGGCGAATGATGGGGCGGATTACCACCAAGGACCAGCGTTGCCGCCTCCACCACCACTACCCCAAGCCCCGCTAAATCAAGATGTCATGCAGCAGCTACTATTTGCGTTGCAACAGCAACAACAAACGCTGACAATGATCATGGGGTCAATTGCGCAAAATTCGGGGTAGCGCCACCATTTCACCCCCTCCAAACCCTGTTAACACTCAGGCAACACCTCCACCGCCACTTGCACCCGCGAGGGCCGCCCCAGTGTATAGAGAGGGCATCTTTGAACGTTTCCAGAAGATGCGCCCCCCAACCTTCGCCGGAACTCACAATCCGGCTGATGCCGAACATTGGCTAGATCGAATGGTTAAAATGGTGGAGCCTTTCCACTGTTCTGAGGCTGAACAAGTCGAACTTATCGCGTTTTCCTTAGAAAAGGACGCGGATTTATGGTGGAAGAGTGTTCGTCGCATGGTTCCGAAAGACCATGTGTGGACTTGGCAGGAATTTAAGGACCACTTTTACGAGAAGTATTTTCCAATTACTTACCGTCATGCACAGGAGGCCCAATTCCATAAATTACAACAGGGGAACATGAGTGTTGGAGAATACGAAACACGGTTTTCAGAATTATTACGATATGCACCGGCCACAGCCAGGGATGAAGGGGCGAAGCTGCGACGCTTCTTGGAAGGGTTACGACCTGGGATTCGCACAAAAATGTGCTGTTCCGACATCTCAACATATGCGGCTGCCTTTGCCAAGGCTCTTGAATCTGAGCAAGATGCCATCCGTCTCTTCCGAGCTCGCCTTCAGACCAATCCGAGAGAGAGGGCAGAGTTCTCCACATATGCTCCCTCAAGTAAAAAGACTCGGGTTGAACCAACACCATTACGAGCACTACCGCCTCCACCGAGCTCCAACCCAATTCGGAGCTGCACATATTGCAAGAAAAATGGCCATACTGAACCCTATTGTTACACTAAGATAAAAGATCTTAACCTCAAGCCTTCGACGCCATCAGCCCGGCCGCAAAACCGCCCAAACGCCACATCTTCAGGATCAGCTAAGCAGCCCACACAGACAGGCCATCCTACATCTCAAGCAATCCGCCCCTACTCAGCACCGATAACAACGGGGGCTAATAGGGCCCAACAGGCACGCGTGAATGCACTGATTTCAGAAGAGATCGAGACGCCTGATTATTTCCCTTGTGCTTTCGAAGGTACAGCTCGCATCCTTGACTCTCCAGTTTACTGTTTGATCGACACGGGTGCATCTGTCTCCTGCATCTCGTACTCTTTAATCAAACGACTAGGATTAAAGACTACCGAAACACCCAAACGGGCCGTCGCGACGGCATCGGGAGTATTCTCTGACACCACCAAAGCATGTCTTCAGTGCCCCATCGTCCTAGGGGACAAGGAGGTCCACATTGATTTGGTTGCCATCAGCCTGTACCACTACGACATCATTATCGGCATGGACTGGCTAACCTCCGTGTCGGCAGAATTAGATTGTGAAACCAGAATGATGACTATTCACTTACCCGAGGAAGATCCCATCTCCATCCCCGTCAGGGTCAGCTACAGGTATCGTGCTGAACTGTATGCCATGAAGGACGTAGACAGCAGTGATAAAACAGAAGTCGATGATACCCCGGTAGTTAAAGAATTTTATATGGTGTTTTCACCAATACCCGGCCTTCCACCACCACGAGCAATAGAGTTTGCCATAGATTTGGTGCCTGGCACCGCACCGATCGCGTTGCCTGCATACCGAATGCCTCCATGTGAAATGGAGGAGTTGAGAATTCAGATCGATGATCTTCTAGGTTTAGGGTTCATTCGACCTGGTGTGTCTCCATGGGGAGCCCCTGTACTGTTTGTGCCAAAAAAAGATGGAGGTCGGCGACTATGCATAGACTATCGGAGACTAAACAAAGTAACTATTAAAAACAAATACCCCCTTCCTAGAATCGACGACTTGTTTGATCAACTGCGAGGTGCCCAATACTTCTCGAAGATAGATCTGCAGTCAGGTTACCATCAACTACGGGTTAGGGAAGAAGACATACCCAAAACCGCGTTCAAAACCAGCTTTGGGCACTACGAATTCTTGGTAATGCCCTTCGGCCTTACGAACGCCCCAGCGGTGTTCATGGACTTGATGAACCGAGTCTTCAGGCCATTTCTATATCGGTGCGTCATCGTATTTATTGATGATATCCTTGTCTATTCTAAGAGCCATGAAGAACACGAAGAACACTTGCGGGCCATCCTAGAAACGTTAAAACAGCACCAGCTGTATGCTAGCTTTAAGAAATGCGCCTTTTGGAAAGAGGAAGTAAAGTTCCTTGGGCACGTGGTCACTAAGGAAGGTATTGCAGTGGACCGAACTAAAGTTGCAGCAGTACAAGACTGGGAACAACCGAAGTCGGCAACAGAAGTGAGAAGTTTCTTGGGATTAGCTGGGTATTATCGCCGTTTCATTAAGGACTTCTCCAAAATTGCTAGGCCACTAACTCAATTGACCTGCAAAGATATCAAGTTTGAGTGGAATAGTAAGGCAGAAGTTGCATTCCAAGAACTCAAAGATAAGCTCACATCCGCTCCTGTCTTAATCTTGCCGGAGCAAGGTGTCAAGTACACCGTGTACACGGATGCATCTCGAGTGGGTTTGGGATGTGTATTGATGCAGAATGACAGAGTGATTGCTTACGCGTCCCGTCAATTGCGGAAGCACGAAGAAAATTACCCCACTCATGACTTAGAGTTAGCCGCCATCATTTTCGCCCTGAAATTGTGGAGACACTATCTATATGGGGAAGAATTTGAGTTATTCTGTGACCATAAGAGCCTAAAATATATCTTCACTCAGCGCGATTTAAACTTGAGGCAGCGACGATGGATGGAAACGCTTAAAGACTTCAATTTCGAAGTATCATACCATCCAGGCAAGGCAAACCTAGTGGCCGATGCGTTAAGTCGCAAAAGAGCAATAGAATTTGCGGCCCCTCTCATGGTAAGAGAATGGAATATGGTTGAGTTTGTGCGAGACTTTGAGCAGAAACTCACCGTAAAGGAGCCTTACGCCATGATCGCCCACCTTCAGGTAGAACCCGAGATAGATCACAAAATTCTGGCAGCCCAAGACCAGGATGAAGCGTTGTGCAAGAAGAAAGAACAGGTGAAAAGCGGAAAATTGCCAGGATGGCATATTGGGAGCGATGGCGGCCTGCGTTTTCAGGGCCGTCTATGCGTCCCGAACGTTCAAAAGCTAAAAACTGAAGTTATGGATCTGGCCCATAAATCTAAGCTTGCAATGCATCCGGGGGGCACCAAGATGTATCAGGACATGAAGAGAAGTTATTGGTGGGACAACATGAAGCGCGAGATCGCAAAATATGTATCTCAGTGTTTCACCTGCCAACAAGTCAAGGCCGAACATCGGCAGCCTCCCGGCCTATTACAACCTATGCCGATAGCAGAGTGGAAATGGGATTTTATCTCGATGGACTTCATCGCGGGCCTACCTCGAACTAAGAAAGGC
Organism: Liriodendron chinense; assembly: GCA_003013855.2. NCBI lineage: Eukaryota > Viridiplantae > Streptophyta > Magnoliopsida > Magnoliales > Magnoliaceae > Liriodendron > Liriodendron chinense. The sequence continues at coordinate 989,382 of PVNU02002470.1, forward strand.
CACGACTCCATCTGGGTCATAGTTGATCGCCTAACTAAATCTGCCCACTTCCTGCCCGTGCGCTCCTCTCAGACCTCTGAAGATCTGGCGAAACTATACATTAAGGAAATCGTGAGGTTGCATGGAGTGCCTCGTGAGATAGTGTCAGATAGAGACACTCGTTTTACCTCGATTTTCTGGTCTAGAATCCAACAAGCTATGGGAGCAAAATTGACCTATAGCACAGCATTCCATCCGCAGACAGATGGGCAAACAGAACGCGTAAACCAGGTATTAGAAGATATGCTGCGGGCCTGCACCCTAGATTTTAAGGATAGCTGGGATGACTGTCTCCCCTATGCCGAGTTTGCATATAATAATAGCTATCAGGCAAGTATCGGCATGGCCCCGTATGAGGCTTTATATGGTCGCCCTTGTCGAGCTCCTCATTGCTGGACCGAAGTGGGAGAAAGGAAATTGCTTGGGCCGGAGCTCGTGCAACAAACATCCCAGAAAATCGACATTATCCGAAGGCGTTTGCAAACGGCCCAAAGCCGTCAGAAAAGTTATGCCGACAAGCGTCGACGACCCTTAGAATTCGAAGAAGGGGCTCATGTCTTCTTAAAGATATCACCGATAAAGGGAATTTTACGTTTTGGCAAGAAGGGCAAATTAGCCCCACGCTATATTGGCCCATTCCAGATCTTAAAGCGTGTAGGCGCAGTGGCCTACCGCCTTGCCTTGCCGACACCTCTTGCGGGAGTTCACAACGTGTTCCATGTTTCTATGCTGAAGAAATATGTACCGGACCCGTCCCATGTCATAAAGTGGGAGCACGTCGAGCTCCGAGAGAACGCCACTTGTATGTTTCAACCTACCCGCATCATAGACAGAAGAGAACACGTCCTTCGTAACAAGAAGATTCCATTAGTAAAGGTGCTTTGGACTCACAATTCCGAGGAACAGACCACCTGGGAAACTGAAGCAGATATACGAAAGGACTACCCTCACCTTCTGGAGGATCATGATCAGGTACAATTTCGAGGACGAAATTATTTTTCTTAGGGGGGGAGATTGTAACGCCCCGTAAAACAACTGGCCCTCGAACCTGAACATGTCCTCGGGCCATGTCACGCTTACGTCACTCCAGGGCGTTTAATTGGCCAATAGTAGCTTCTTGAAACCGAGGCTTCCCTAATCCAGGCTCCACGTGCACACCCATCGGGTCTTTGCACGATCCAATCCGAGTCAGGTGGGTCTGAGACTTAAGTAAGTCGACCCCCATGTCGGGCCTGGTATTTTGTTGGATCCGCACACTAAAATTGATATCCGAAACCGTAAAACTGCACAACACTACGATTACACCCTAGGCGTGAGTGTACTCTCACCAGCCTTAAGTAAACCAATCATTACAACACATACTTTTCTTGTGTGGCCCTTCTGCACCCTTGCATGGCGTTGAGATTTAGGGACTTAGAACTTAAATATAACATCCACCACAACCCCAAACTTGCAGCCCCGATCGATGGTCGGTGACCGTCGAACTGATCCATCGCCATAGTACACAATTGCCGCACTATATTCTCGTAGGATCGCGCATGTAGCCATATCCTAGGCCAGGAGGACTATCCCTCGGTCCAGATCGGGTTAGATGGGCTCGCTGGGCCCCACACAATCAAAAGTAGACCCAAGAGGCTACTTATAGCCACTTAAAAAGTTGAGGGCTATATATCCTGATTTTCCAAGGTTATAAAAGCTCCTTTTCTCTCAGCCACTCTCATTTCTACCTACATCTAGCTGAGAAAGGAGAGAGAGTGTGAGGAAGAGAAGTTGGAGGAGAGGGAGATCAGCCCAAGGAGGGCTTGTGCATGTCCATTTGGGGCGATTCCTTCGCCGCCTTCGCTTCATAGGGCTAGGAGAGTGCCGGATTCAGCTTCATCCAGCCTCACAGGTAATTGGAATGAAGTATACACCTGGAGCTGTCAAATTTTCTGCTGAATTCATGCAATTTCCTAACAAGCAGCCCCTCTCTTGCAGGAATTGCAAGGGAATTCGGAGATATGAGGTGTGTATCATTCCCTACAGGTTGTCTTGCATCAAATGCAAGCCCACATGAATAATATCTCTAATTCTAGGTAGACTTGCTAGATAGATGTAGAATCCCTTAGGGATTAGTTCTCTAGATGTCTTTAAAGCTAGGAATTTCCTGTTTATATTGTTTAATCATCATGCATGTTTAGTATTACATAAGTATATATTAGTATTCACATATTTATCTTAAATTGGAAAGAATTGCTTAATTGTTTGTGCACTATTATGATTCCCTGAGATGCATGTGTATGTTGTTGTTGCATCTTTGGGGGAAATTGGTAATTTCTTCTGGTTGCTTGAAATTTTGAAATAACATCACCTGTATGTAACATATATGTAGTAGAATAGTTAAAGTTTAGCTCCTAGCATAGTCCCATGGTTCTGTATGTTGCCGGATCGGGAAATTCATAGAGTTTGGGTCGGCCATGTAGGTTGGCCGTATCCCCGGAGTTGGAATCCTCAGGCGTGGGGTAATGCGGGTGCTGTCCGTGGTTCATGAACCACGTGGGGTATAGTACCCAAGGACAGTCTTCTGTCATCCCCTTGACTAAGGACCACCAACTCAACAAACCCGGTTCAGGTATAATGTTTGGATAAACGCCTATATTCGAATCCACATACCAGCACGACCATTCGATAGGCCCACTAATAATTACATGGCGAACGATCCCTAAAGACTCATGAGCCGAGCATGGTGGTATGGGACCTATGCTCGCGCTGTCGGCCTACGCCGGGGTGGTGCTCCTCCGTAGTGTCCTTGAGCACCCATGGAGGCAGTGAGCCATCCATTTGTTTGACTATGGGGTAATGGCATGACTGAGCCACCCCCGTCTGAGTCGGACATGGCTGACGAGTCATGGCCGAATCAGACGCTCGGACTGTTTATCCGAGCTGGGATCCTTGGGGTTACTGGCGATGATATGTACTCGCCCGCAGGGAGCCAGGTGATCCCTGATCGGCCGAGTGAAGAGGTAATGGTATGTTGGCTTCGCCAACCGGCTGGATGTTAAACTGGTATAATTAAGGATTTGGATAATCATTCATGGTCCGGCATGACATTCATCGGGCGGGTGACTGGGGTGGTGCCCCTGTCATGGTGGCCCAGTCTGTGCGAGTGCTGTGGTGGTGCCACACACTGTTAGCTGTGACAAACTGGTGTTTGGGGCATGCACATATGCATTTCATGCACTCATGCACTAAATAACCGTGCTTTATTGTTGTCGATATCTTAGTTAAGAATGATGTGTAATAGAATCCATTATTTATGTATGCTTCCATTTGTGCATTGATAACTTGTATGTAATGTTACCACTGAGTTGGCCACTCACTCCCCATTCTGGGAACGGTGTTATAAAACACCACCCAGACGCCGCATGTGACCCAGGTTTACAGGAGGAGAGCGAAGCGGCAGAATACGAGGAGTTAGCCGCTGGCGAGGATCCATACATTCAGTATGCAGACGACCTGTATAGAGGGTGATAGGGGATCCTTGTTATGAGGGATAGCGCCGGGTTGGCGCAATGTATAGGTTTTTGCTAGTTTTTGGAGCCTGGTGATCGGGGCCCCTAGCGGGTCCCGTCGAGTGAGTTGTTGATGTTGCTTAATTCTTTTGGCTTATATATATATGCTCACTTCTTCTTTTGGATATAGATATCTCATGTGTTTGCTTCTAGCTGAGCATTATTCTGATTCTAGTAGCTTGCCTATTTCATTGCATGTTTTGCATAAAGTGGGGCCTGGGATATTGGGGGCCGAGGATGCCCTCGACCCTTGACATCCGGGGTGCCACACCAATAAAGAAATGTAGGTGGAGTGACTAGATCAATAGGCTTGGAAGAAGATATGGTGAATGACACATCATGGTTGGTGGCAATGTCTCTCCATTTTCGTAGTGAGTAGATAGGCACAACATAGGAATGGATGAACCAGTGAAATAAGGCTATTGGATAGTGCCTTTTACAACAGGAAAAAGAACAGGCACTAATGGTGAAGCTTCCAAGTCAAGTGATCTACCGTTATTTGAGAATAATTTAGTGGACTTAAAAAGGTAACATTAGCACAATAAACTATCTTCAAAGACGAGGATTGTAACATCTGTAACCCTTTTGTGTTCCATACCTAAGAAAAATATATTTAATTGCTCTAGGATCTAATGTATCATGGCCCAACTATAACTAATGAACAAAGCACACATACCCAAAAACCATGGGGGCAAAGAAAACAATGTTACGCTTGAAAACAAAATTGCATGAGATGACTAACCCATTAAGATAGTAGAGGGTGTAAAATTGATTGTATATCATATTCTAAAAACTAAATCACTTCAAAATATTTTTAGGACATTCGTATGAATCAACAAGGAACGTGTTACCTCAAGCAAATGACTGTTTTTCCATTCCATAACACTATTTTGTTGTAAAGTATGAACACGATGTTTGATGTAAAATACCACTTTCAGATTAATACAAGCTAAAAAAATGGATATATACTCCTTAGCATTATCTGAACACACACACACACACACACAAACACACATTAGAGTTAAATTGATTTCATACTTTCATGTGAAAGATCTTAAAAATATAGAACAATTTAGATCTATCTTTCATTAAATAAAGCCAAGTCATTCTTGAAAAATTATCAACAAAAATAACAAAATACTTATACCCTAACAAACTGGATACACGAACAGGTCCTCAAACATCTGAATGAAACCAAACTAAATGAAACTTGACTATGTTTTCCACACGTGGTGGAAAAGTGACTTGATGATTATTACTTGACTCCCACTTCGCATTCTAAAGATGATTTTGACGATAATGAAGGAATAATATTTTTTAGAATCTTCAAGGACAGTGACCGAGACAACAATGACACTAGTAAGGAGAGATATTGTTAAGCGCTATTGCTACAATCACTTCGTACTCAAGATAGTAAAGCTCACCATCTCCATGTCCTCCACCAATCTTCTTTTTCATCTTTATATCCTAAAAAAAATAGTGTGAAGGATTGAGAGTCACAGAGTAAATTGATTTTGAGTTTACTAATAGACATAAGATGAAAAGGAAATTTAGGTATATAGAGAACCAGTGTTTTAAATAGCGAATAGCGTGTAGCGTAGCGTTCACCCCTCTGAAGCGTGAGGCGTAAGCTACATAGCGTGTAGCTTGAGCTACATGCTAGTTCTATATTTTTAATCAAGGTTGCGCTTGGTTGCACTAATTCCATGATATTCACCAAATTAGACTGATTAATGATGAAATTTAACAAATTTTCATGATATTTGGTGCAACCAAATGCAACTTAAAGTAATAGGAAAGGCTAATCAATAAGTATAAAGGTAAATAAAGAGCAACAAAACTGATTTAATACTATTACTTATATAATTTTTACTAAAAGTATTAAATATTGAAAATAGAAAAATGTAACAAATCATTGAAAATATTATTTGCTTTTAATGTTTTAATGAGAAATAACCTGTAATGTGAGGTACATAGCATGTAGCGTAGTCTATGTAGCATGTAGCATATGCAAATTATCATGTAGCGTAGGCTACACGCGACTTAAGCTATTTTCATGAGCTACGTAGCGTTAAGGCTAAGCTACGCTACGTAGCATAAGCTACACGCTACATAGCGTAGCTATTTAAAACACTGTAGAGAACATATGACAATGAAAAAAAAACGGAACCTGTATGAATGGTGCCCATTTTACACACTTTGGCTTGGGTACCATCTGCCAGAGTGACCGATGAACTCGACAACAATGTATTAATAGGGGAAAAGGCATTGGATTTGCCTATCATATGGTCAGAGGCCCTAGAGTCAATGACACATGGATCAAAGACTTGGACTCTAAACAAGTCACACTTGAGTTCATAATGTGGCTATAAAAGTGGGAGTAGTAACAGAGATAGGTTGATTCTCAATAACTTGGAATACTCATCTTTGGCAAGTGTGATTATGTTACCAGGTGCACTTGGTTGCTGAGTTGTAGGAGTAGAATTAGCAAAACGAGACCCACTGCTCTCTTCAAAATAAGATGCTTGCCCAAGCCGGTGTTATCAAAATCGTATGATTTACGATATGAATCGTACGATTCATATCATATTGTATGGGTGTACCCAAATCACAAATCTTAAATAATCGTATGATTATCGTATGAATCGTACGATAATCGTATCGAATCGTAAGATAATTTTGAAATTCTGCCTGCACTGTATACCTTATTTATATAAAAACATTTACGTAAATGTTACTTTAAGTTATTATCTAAATAAGAAAGTATCTCCCATTTAGATTCAATAAAAAATACTAAAAAATCAAATTCCCAATAATAAAGATTTCAATTTTCCATTCCAAATACAAATCGTGAATTTTTTATATTCCATAAAAATTTCGTCTTTTGAACGGTGGGGTTTTCTTTAAATCTAAACCATTCATAAATTCTAATATATCAAAATTAGACTAAAATAGCAAAGACCGGTAAAATATTCATGATAGTTGTGTCGATTTATGAGTGGATTGATAATTTAGGGTTTTACTTAGACTCTACAGACATAGCGATATGATCATATCATCTTTTTTAATGCGTGTTCATGCAAATAGGTCTATGATTTGACAGCTCTCTACCATTAAAAATATCCTATTTTTTCTTTTGGGGATTTTGATATTCAAAAATTCAAAATAAAGAAATAAAGATATCTTTTGATTCACAATGGAATCAAATGTCTTTTTTTCTAACATGATTCTACATTTAAGAAAGGTACAACAAAAAAAATTTAATGACTCTTTGCAAATCTTTTGTAGGGTTACTTTTTAAATGATTACAACACAATAATACATTTATACATAGATATGTTATACATCATACATTATAATTTATCAATACAATTGATACTACATTAATGTCATGATTAAATTGTGTTTTTAGCATAGTCATGAGAAAACGGATGATTGATATGTTTTTTTAATTTTTCTTATCTATGTATAATTGTTTTGTATTTTTTATGATATTTTTATGAAAATGTGAAAAAATCTTACGATTTACGATATGATACGATTCAAACAAGAAAATGATTTACGATTTGACAACATTGGCCCAAGCTGGCTTCCCATAGATGTCCCAACATTTCTCAACAGTGTGGTTTGTAAGCCCATAATGAGTACACTTCTTGGGTTTATGACCTCTACCATGACCTCCCCCTACATCATCATGACCACCTTGATTACCTTTGCCATCTCCTTGATACCTTGGCTACCATGACCACATCTTTGCCTCGTCCAGCAAATGATGCCAAAGCAGAATTATTACTGACTCCACCTGCAGAGTCAAGAGATACACGTTGAAGGTGGGCATAAACTTCATGTAGAGATGGAACATCCTTGCCACCTAATACACACACTGGCTCACATTTGATTTTAAATTAGATAGGAATTTAGCCACACAGAAATCCTCATGTTAGTGACGTTGTTTCTCTAGATCACTAGTTAGTGGCTGATACACATTCACTAGATCACTAGGTAGTGGCTGATACGCATTCAACTCCTCTCACATTCCTTTGAGTTTCAAATAACATTTATTGAAGGACTTGACCCTTGTTGGAATACAAAAATATCTTCAAACAGTTGATATTGACAAGAGATTTTTTAACAGGATAAATACATCTCTCATAATGCATCCACACCTTTGTAGTATTCAGAAACATCACATTTACACTGATAGATGTTTCCATACTGTTCCGCAACCATGTCATGATCTAACCATTTTCTTAGATATATTGATAGTATGTTCTATCATTTTAATAGGATAAATACATCTCTTGTGGTCAGATATTTTAATTTGCCTTCAGTTGTAAAAAAACACTTGGATTGTTTTAGACTATTGGAGATGATCTGCTCAATTTAGTTTTCTAGAGGTTACTTGAATCCCAAAAAAATCATATGGATTTAGGAACCCAGATCTTTAATCACCCTTTATCTCCATTAGAGAAGAAGAATTAAAGAGAATACTACAGCGCTTACACGAACGACGGTTGACTCTTCCAGATATAATAACACTCAAATTGAACATTCCATGCAATGTACACACCACACTTGATGAAACAATCGGCCTAGATGTTCGAACCAAACACAAGAGAAGCAATGATCATGAACACAACATTCACCCTCTCACACGGACCATTACGAAGTCATGGCACAAAAGAAGAAGAAGAAGAAACTCTAGGTTTCTTAGAGAACTAATAGCACAAGGGAGATATGAAGAGCAAAGAGGAAAAGAAAAATAAGAATTTATGAGATAGGAAAGGCAGAAGAAAAGAAAGTTGTGCAAATCAAAATGAGATCTTCTCTATTGCATTTAGATTAATGTAGAAGTGAAAGGAAACAGAAAAGAGAGAAAAAGAGATGAGGAAAAGAGAATAGAGAGTGCATTAGGGCTACATACCTCTCCTCTCTTCCTTTATATATTAAGGAAGAAAAGGAAGCAAATACCCCAAAAATCCTCACTAACTTACAAAATGCATGTGTATATTAAGTACACCTAATAGACTAAATAAAAGGACACATGGATAAAACTTAAGACAGGTAGGCCATACCACTGTACGGCCCCTTATTGCATTCATCTTGGTGGGTCATATAGTCATCCGGCCCACATCCATGGTCATCAACAATAAAATAATTCATCAAGCAATTCTTCACAACTATCACTATCTCTGAACTTATGTTTTAAATGCCTTTTGCTTCTTTCAGGATCCTGTTTGTGGGAGCGCACATTGTGCACTAGCACCTTACTGGAGCAAAAAGTTGGGAAAAGATGATCTTATTGCCTACATGGTTCTCTCTCTCCCTCCCTTATCTATCTATCTATCTATCTATCTATCTATCTACATTCATTCATTGTTTTCTCACCCAAATGTATACTTGAACCAGGCATCTCCACGGAGTGGAAGATTAGACCTCCATCTAGAAGAGGAGACACATCGAGTACTCATCCGAGGTGAAGCTGTTATTGTCATGAGGGGTTCTCTTTTGGTTTAGGCGATAGCTCCACTATGATTGTTCATTTCATCATTCGAAAAATTGCTCACTTGTACTTCATTGTACTACACACTCTTATTTGCAAGTATGCATGGTCATTTCTGTACATGTGCACATGGATGCATGTCATGGGTATGCATTGGGTCCATGTTGTCAAGTACATGTCTATATCATATCCATGCATATTATCAACAGTCATTCCTCAGCTCATATTATTAACATGGTGTTATCCATGATCAGGGAATGGGATTCCTAACCTGGGGGTTGGGTTGTTGTACATATTAGTTTTGCTTTTCTGTAGCTCTGTCTTTGTTGTTGTTTTTCTTGCTTTGCCTTTTGGGCTTTTTAATAAATTTCATCCTTCTAAAAAAATCAAAAAAATCCATGCATGTGTGTCCAGGTCAATGGTAAGCAGAATTATGCATTTGTCTCCGGGTGTAAACATTAATGGAATGGTTTACCATAATCATCATAGTTAGTGATAATGATTTCTCCAATTACATGGTGCCTGATTTACTTTATTGTGTGCCTTCTATATTTGAGTGCATGGATGTTTTTGAGCAGTGTCTAGCTCATGCGTCAGAGTTAGCAAAACATCAATATGGCAAGCAAAAAAAAAAGTATGGGAAATGTCCAGGTCTAATTCAGTCTCAATCATTAGAAAAACGGTGAAAAAAGGAAATGCCAAAAATATGGAGAATGAAAAGTTTGGGTTTAATATGGTTCCATTTTAATGAAACGGAACGAAAGAATGGCTATTTATGCATGTATGTGTGGATATATTATCTTTAAATAAGGCTGAAGTATGGTGTGGGTCTGGCTATTTATGCATGTATATATGTGTGGGTCCGGCTCCATGGCTCAGTGGTAGACAGGCTCTGTTTCAACACTGAGACCAGGGATTGAGCGCCCATGTGGTGTGATTGGGTGGGTGTGTGTGGGGGGTGGGAGTGTGTTAAAAATAAAAAATAAAAAATGAGGCTGAAGTAAAAAAAAAAAAAAAAAAAAAAAAATCCAATTAAATGTTTAATGCACAGGCAATTATTTATATAGGTAATTAAATATTTGATCCAAAATTACGAGAAGCGTGCAGGGATTCAATAACTTCATTGAGCAGTGGGAGATCATCAACTTGGCCATGAATGAAGCTAAAGCTCACTTGGTCGAACAAACATCGAGACCCTATCATGTGCAGACTCTACAAGTTTTTGGTCTCAACTTCGTGGGAGGCGGCCTTTCCTGAGGCTAATCTGAATACACTTCCTAGGAGGTTGTCTGAACATAATCCCATCTGCTCGTCCTCAAAGATGGAATCTTGGGGTCCCAAACCATTCAGATTTGAAAACATGTGGGTGGATCACCCTCAGTTCTTAGATATGATCAGAGATTGGTGGGAGGGTTTTTCTATTCATGGGAAGGTTGCTCCGGTTGTCAAAGGGCAAGCTCAAAACCTGGAGTAAGGCTGAGTTCGACAGTAGGAGAGTCCAAGATAAATCTGCAGGAAGAATTGTTGAAGCTGGAAAAGGAAGAAGAGGAGCTAGGTCGACACACTCCTGACAAAGACGCCTGCCCTGATGAAGTGTCTGATACTCTGAATTCCATCTTGATAAAGGAGGAGATTCATTGGAAGCAGCTATCCAGGGGTAAATGGATCAAGGTGATGGCAATGCAACAACTTATCTCTTCCATCAACCTAAGGGGGAAGATCTCCACGTCTCAAGAAGAGGTACATGCTTCTTTCGTTAATTATTTTAAAGATCTTTTCTTGGAAGCATTAAAATTCAAAGTTACATCAAGAGGATCAAGCTAGTATTCTTGAACGATTCTTCGAGGAGGAAGTCCAAGAAGTTATATTCCGAACCAAAGGTGATCGGGCCCTGAGTCTAGATGGGTTTCCAATTCTATTCCTCCATCACTGATGGGAGATCATGAAAGACAATCTCATGATGGCATTCAGAGACTCCTTCGACAACGGGTTCATCAGTATATCAGCTGGGGCGACTTTTGTTATGTGGATTCCAACGGAGTGTGCTGGAGTGGTGTCTGATTTCAGGCAAGTTTGATGGAGTCTCTATAAAAGCACTGCTAAAGTGCTTTCATTCAGAAGGTGATTAGTCATCTCATCTCAGAGACTCAATCTGTATTCATGGCGGGTCGTTCAATTCTAGACAGGCCATTCTTTCCAATGAAATGGTGGACGAATACTCTAAATGAGGGGACAAGGCTTTTTATTAAAAATCGACATCAAGAAAGTGTATGATAATATCAACTGGGTCATCTTAATGGATCTCCTTGATCTGATAGGGTTTGGGCAAAAATGGATGCAGTGGATGAGGGATTGCATTCAATCGGCTTGGTTCTCGGTGCTTATTAATGGTTCTCCCAACGAAATTTCTAAAAGCAGTAATGGAATCAGACAAGGAAGACCCTCTGTCGCCCCTATTGTAAGTGATGTCGGGGAAAGCCTATCCAAATTCAGAGAGTAGAAAATCTAGGTTCATCAATGGAGGGCATGTGGGTCATGTGCAATATGCAGATGATACATTATTGTTTGGTGAAGGGCAAATGTTTAAAGACATTTGGACATATTTTGAGATTGTGTCTGGCCTAAAGCTCAATTTGGGTAAGAGCTCCTTGGCTGGTGTCAACATGGTCATGGAATCTGTGGCTGACATTGCTAATGTTATTGAACGGGAGTGGAGGAATATAATATGCTGTTGGTGGGGATTCTTAGGGCATGTTTGGTTTTCCAATTACAATGGTAATGCAAAGTAAATAGGCCATCATTATCATTTCTAGGTGTTTGTTTGTTTAAACAAGAATTTTAGCTTGGAAATCAAAAGTCAAATAAGATGGTAAAGGAAATTGTAATCATTTCATTTTTACATTATAAAACTATCATTTTTACTTTGATTTGTGGTTAAGACAAACTATGGTAACCAAAATAATAATAATAATAATAATAAATGGAGGTGCCGGTAATGGTGTGGAAACTCTCTACCTATGTAAGAACTTCAAAGATTTTTCCACATTGCAGCATGTGTGTTGCGGGCCCACTGCAATGTTTATTCGCCAAACAACCTGTTCATAAATTCACATAACCTGGGATGAAGGGAAAACACAAATATCAGCTTGATCCAAAACTTTTGGGCCCACAAGAAGTTTTCAAGGTAAAGGTTTCAATCCCCACTGTTTCTTGTGGTGTGGTCCACTTGAGCTTTTGATCTGCCTTACTTTTTGGATCATGACCTATAATGAGCTGGAAAAATGGACAGATGGCGTGGATAAAACACATATATCATGGAAGGGCGGGGCCCACAGAGCTTTGATGTGGCTGGTGTTGGGGTCACCAGCTAAACCGCGTCCAGGTCACCGTTTGGGGTCAGAAACCATGGGCGGTCAAGATTCTAGATCGTCCATTTTTCACGTACGTGTATGGACTACGTGATGGTTGACCGGCCTGTGTTTGATCTAGAAGGTGGGTCCCACATGATATGAAGATATGATGTCATCCACACGTGACACGTGGGAGGCTATACCATGCAGGTGTTTCTTGTCGTGTGTTTAGGGACAGCAAACCTTGGGGCAATTAGGATCATCCTTTCCGTTCAGCTTCTGGTTTGTAATCCGTCTATATTTGGGGCCATCATCAACGGTTTGGATTCGGGCCCATATGTACTGTAGGTGCTGCAGTTGCCTGCGTGTGTACAGGTCGTTATACTCCACCAAGCAGATGAAGTAAATCGGTAATCAAGAGAGAGGGCCACCTTCATGTATGTATCTTATCCACTCAATCCATCTGTTAAACAGATCATTTTAAGAGCATGAGCCCAAAATTGAAGTATATTGAAGCCCAAGTGGACCACACCACAGGAAATAGTGGGAATTGAACACCTACCGTTGAAAACTTCTTGGGGGCCACAGAAGATTGCAATCAAGCTGATATTTGTATTTTCCTTTCATCCTTGTTTCTGTGACCTTATGAACAGGTGGGAGACAAATAAACATCACTGTGGGCCCGAGGAAGGTTTCAATGGTGGATGTCATCATCTCCGCGGTTCCTGTGGTGTGGTCCACTTAAGCTTTGAATATGCTTTAATTTTGGGCTCGTGGCTTAAAATAATCTGATAAAACATATGGACAGCGTGGATAAGACACATACACACAGGGTGTATTCATGGGGCTAAATTACGAAGTACTCAAATCCGCCCTCAAGCAACGAAACATAAGCGGATTGCCCTGTGGCACGACGAGGCATATGCAATGTGGGGCCAGCATTATGAATGTGTTTATCCACGCTGTGGATCACAATACATAAGACAGTGTTAATGTATCAAGCGTCATAGGCCGTTGGAGCATTAAATCGGAGGCGCATCTAACGAATAGATTAGATGGCATAAAAAAAAAAAAATTTAAAAGATGGCCCCACAAACATAAGGAAAGGTTTTACTGGTTTGGAGCTCCCTTTCAAGTTTACTTCAGGAGGGGCATCTATCTATTGAACATTATAATGAATAATTTTGTAATGGATCACTTTTGGGCAATCAAATGGTTTCCTAATGAAATAAAGTCATTTGAAAGTTCATTAAATTATCTTTTCAACGAGTACAAGATCGCTCAAATTGGACATGTAACAAGAGAGTTATGGCCGTTTTCGTGGGATCGGTTACCAACATTGAATATCTGCAGCCCACAGTTCTTGATGAACTTTAAGGCCATTTTCAGGCAATAAAATGGTGTTCAAATGAGCTGATTCCATAGCCAGTTGGCAGTTTATCAAATTATCTTTCTAACAAATATAAGATCATCCATATTAGACATGTAATTGAGGGAGTTATGGCCGTTTCGTAGGTATCTCATAGTGAATATCTGTGATCTACAATCCTTAATGAACTTTGGGCCCACTTTTTGATAATCAGCTGGTATCTAAATGAGATGATTCCAAATCCATTTGAAATTTTATTAAATTATCTTTCTAACAGTTATAAGATTACCCAAATCGAACATGTAATGAGGGAGTTATGACCATTTTCGTGGGATTGGTTGCTTATAATGAATATTTGCGATCCTTAGTAAATATCTACGATCCTAAGTAAAATATCCACAATCAGTAGATATCCTCGATCCTCTGTGAATATCCGCGATTATTAATCAATATCTCGATCCTCAGTAACATGTCTGAAAACGGGCATAACTCCCTCATTTCATGTTTGATTTGAATGATCTTATAGTCCTTTGAAAGATAATATGAACTTTCAAATGGCTTTGGAACAAACTCATTTGTACACTATTTGATTACTCAAAAGTGGGTTCAAAGTTCAACAAGAACTGTGGATATTCATTATGGGTAACTAAACCTAAGAAAACAGCTATAACTCCCTCATTACATGTCTAATTTTAGCGATTTTGTACTCATCGGAAAGATAATTTGATGCTTTTAAATGGCTTTAGAATCATCTCATTTGGAAATCATCAATTACAACATTTTTCCATTATAAAAGTTTATTCATTACAACATTCTACATCATTCCCTCTTTCACCAACTCTGACTATTCATATCTAACAAAAAAACAAAACTATAAAGGGAACCACCACACCCTTTTGCCCTTTATAAACTCCCACCATTCATTAAAAAAGAAAAAACAACAAAAAATAAAAAAGAAAAACGAAAAAACAACCACAAAAGAAATCAAGGAAGAATGAAAGGAATAAAAAAAAACATCATCCTCTCTTTTCATACTTTCCTCCCCTCCTGTGAAAAAAAAAAAGGAAGGAAGAAGGAAATGGCCAAATGATCCTCGTGCAGCAAGGCCCCATGTTTTGAATTCATTCACATCTTATGTGGGGCCCACTAGGTTGTCTTAAAGTAAATCAATCCCTTCTACATGTAAGGGGTTTTAATTTCATATCATCGTCTCAAGTTTGAGGATAAAACTCATTATAGATGGACCACGAGGGAGGAAATAGTTCAGAATTAACGCATACAGTTACTATAGTTGTGGTCACAGAGAGCTTCAAGTAGAAAATTGTAAAAATCCTTTTAGGAGTTCACGACTGTCTAATTAAAACGAACGGATCAGATTGGCAAGAGCCCGCCGTACAAGGGAAAGTTGTGGCAAAGGGACATTGTTGTAACGACCCGAGATTTTGACTCTCGTGTATAACACGACAGTCGAATTCCCAAGTAAATCATGAACTAATTGATTTGTTAAATAATGAAATATAGCATTCAAGCACAATGGCGGAAACAAATGTTCATCTTATTCTATCAAACTTACTCCTTCATCATCAATGTTTAAATAAGGGAACCAACTAATATTCATATTAATCAATTAAAATATCAAACCATGTCTTATCTAGAAGACTTATTACAATTTTCATAAATGTAACCACTAATCAAAATAAATGTCTAATAAATGAAATATCAACTAAATTCCTTCAACGTCTTCATCTGCCATGTGATCGTACGAACCATCGAACTCTTCACCTTGAAAGTCGAATTTGATACCTGGATCTTCACCTGCATCATCTAAATTGCGATTGGGATAGCGTTAAATGCTATCACAGTGGGGAATATTCCCTCAAGACAATCAAGAATAATAATGTACAAAACTCAGAGTAACGCAATACAATGATATCTATATTCAAACAAAACAATCAAGTAAAAATCTTTGTTAATGTGATGCATGGAATGCATGCTCTGGCTAAGGCACCCTGGCTAGAAATCATAATACATGAAGTGGGAGACTCCCTGTTACGACTTCACGCTAGCCACTAGTCACTAGAGGTTCCTGGAACGCACAAGCCCATAGTTTTGCCCGACCACGTGAGAAACGGGACGCTCATAGCTCAAATCTACATGTGACAGTGTACGGGAGAAGTAGGACGCTCTAGCCTATTCTCAATTTCGTACACCCACATGGAGCCAAGTGAATGCATGACTTTAGTTTCACCATTATCTAAATAATTTCACATACAACCATTCTTAGAAACTCACTAGACACTATGAGGAGTCACAAGTGACCCAGCATAGGCCGACAGCTCATGGCTTAGTGTCCATTGCACCAACCTCGGCTCATGAGAATTTGTATACCATCAGTGTCCACTCACTATCTCGTTTTATGATTCCATCATGTTCCAAAAAGCCAATGTTATACATCATGACTAAATCCATGAAAATACCCATGTAATGTAAATGGATCCAATCAAGCATCATGTACATATAAGGATCCATTGACAAACGATCACTTCATTCTCTTAGTTAAGTCAAGAGATATTCTTCCATCATGGACTGTTATAGGCAAAATGATGGAGATCAACTTAGCTGCTAAGATTTTACGCGGACGCCCATTCGACTCTCGAGATCATATGCTCGAGAGTCGCAGTCGAGAAAATGTGGAGTGCCCATTCGACTCTCGAGATCATATGCTCGAGAGTCGCAGATCAAGTAAATGCGGAGTGCCCATTCGACTCTCGAGATCATATGCTCGAGAGTCGCAGATCGAGTAAATGCGGAGTGCCCTTTCGACTCTCGAGATCATATGCTCGAGAGTCGCATATTGGATAAGCGCGGGCGCCCATTCGACTCTCGAGATCATATATTCGAGAGTAGCAGGATGGATAAATACGGAGCACCTATTCGCAAGGCCTCGAGTTCCCATAGCCGATAGTCGGATATAGCAAGGCAAAGATTTCCTTCTTGATCTGCGAGCAGACCTTCTTACAAGTCGTTGAAAGGTGTTACATCTGAATGAGCGACCACTTGGACTCGCGACCATCTTCCAACATGCGAACAGCTTTTTCTGGGGTGACATCCCTTAGCCCTCAGTACCAGCAGCCCGTATAGGCCGATTTTGGGCTTATCTTCTTCAATGATTCCGAATCCCAAGGGATTGCTATCAAGGAACGTAATTGTCGGACAAGTCATTCAAATTAAGTCTCTTCTCTATCTAAGGATAAGGATCTTATCTCGCGGAATCAGTGGGATCTCGATATCTTACATAACAGATTGGATCACTTCAGATCTATATAAAGAGGCGACCCCGTTAAGATACAGGTACAAAATGATTCCGAATCCCAAGGGATTGCTATCAAGGAACGTAATTGTCGGACAAGTCATTCAAATTAGGTCTCTTCTCTATCTAAGGATAAGGATCTTATCTCGCGGAATCAGTGGGATCTCGATATCTTACGTAATAGATTGGATCACTTCAGATCTATATAAAGAGGCGACCCCGTTAAGATACAGGTACACAATATTCAATCCCTGGCTTCAGTTGCTTGGCTATTCCCCTTCTTGCCTTATCTAACTTAAGCATCGGAGGGCTAACGGCTGGACGCCGGCCACCCTTAGTTGCTTTCTGTCTTCTTTCAGGTCCGGCGGAGGAAGTCTCTATTGGAGAGAAGGTGAACCTCCGGAGGATCCAGTTACAAAATCTGACGTTAACAGTTTGGCGCCGTCTGTGGGAACGACTTAATCGTCAAAATCAATCGTTCTAACGACCGATCAAAATCCTTCTGCGATGCCTCCTAAAAAGGTTGTTCATCCTTCGACTTCAAGGCAGGCACCACCTCCGCCCGATGAGACGGAATCCATACCTGTTCTTCCACCCACTTCGACGAGTATCCCTCAAGAAGCCCCAAATATGCTATCAGCAAACCCATTATTGCAGGCTTCTGGAAATCAAGACGATGTCCTGCGCTTCCTCGGAAATACTCTTCTAACTCTAAATGCCGGAGTTCAGGCCCTGTCGAATCGGCTTGATCAGCATTTCCCCGAACCACAGAGACAAACCTCCGAAGGGTTACCACCACAACCCATACCAGTGGCTTCCAGACATTCTATGGACGAACCACAGGTCCCACCACACCATCCACCATCAAACCGAACACCACTTGGCAACCATCACCCTGTGCCGTCTCCACATTCTATACATTCTAGTTCGTCTCGACAACCTCAACCTCAGGGCTCCACCGCCGAAACATCAGGCTATACCTTACCATGGGAAGGAGATCTCAAAAGAATCCATGATCGTTTTGACGTCATGGAACAGCGATATCAGGCAAATCGACCATCTGCCGTCATGGCGGCGATACATCAATCCGAGTCCCCCTTTACCAACGAGGTTATGGGGGCACCATTACCTAGAAAGTATCGAACGCCTGTTATCACCCCGTATACAGGCATTGGTGATCCTCTTCAACACCTGGAAACATATAGGTCTCTTATGGAGTTGGAAGGACATGGCTCAGAAATCATGTGTATGGCTTTTTCCCTAACATTGAAGGAAGCAGCCCGTACGTGGTTCCAGGGACTAAAGCCTCATTCCATCAGCTCCTTTTCACAGTTATCGGAGATATTCCTTTCTCAATTCATGGGAAGCATTCGCATTAAGAAGCCAGCCTCCCATCTGATGGATCTGAGGCAGCAGCATGGGGAGACAATAAAGGAGTTCACAATACGGTTTCACTGCCGAAGCCGTTCAAACTGAAGGCTATACTGAAGAAAAAGGTCTCACAGCCCTCATAGCCGGAATAACGAGCGAGAAATTCAGGTTTGCCTTAGATAAGAGCCCGCCGAAAACTATGGCAGAATTTCAAGCCAAAGCTCAGAAATATATCAATGCAGAAGAAGTCGCATTGACACGTCATGGAGCCCAGGGTAAGAAACGCAAGCCAGAGGGAACCTCTTCTGCAGATAAAAAATATCGTCGTGATCAGCACGATCGTTCTCCCAAGAAACCTTATTCTGGTAAATATCATAACTACACTCCTCTCAATCGGTCTCATGAAAAGGTTTTAATGGAGATCAAGCACAAGCCATATGTAAAGTGGCCTGCAAAAATCAAATCCGATCCCGAGAAGAGAGATAAGAGTAAATTCTATTACTTCCACAAAGATCACGGGCATAGAACCCAAGACTGCATCTCTCTACGAGATCATATTGAAGCCCTTATTCGAAAAGGCCATCTCCAGGATTATGTCGCTCGTAAAAATCGATCACCTGAAAGGGCGAAGGCCTCATCTCGCCAAAAGGAACCGCCTCATCATTAAACTGACCAAGAGGACGCTGAGCCTACTAGAGAAATTCGCACCATCGTCGGAGGACCAGCTTGCGGGGGCGACTCTCAAGCTTCAAGAAAAGCATACGCTCGGAAGGCGTCCAAAGAACCCCTAGCATATCTATTGGCTGGAACAGACACCCAGCTCAGTCAAAAGTCAGCCATCCTCCAATTTCCTTCACCCTCGAAGATGCAGCGGGAATTCACTTCCCTCACGAAGACTCCATCATAGTCGCATTAAAGGTATCAAATTATCTGACTTATCGAATTATGGTGGATACAGGTAGCTCAGCCGATATTCTATACTTGGAGGCTTTCAACAAAATGGCACTTGCCAGAAGCCTACTCAAGCCAGTTTCGACCCCCCTCGTCGGCTTCGGAGGCGAGTTGGTAACACCTGAAGGAAGCATTAATCTCCCAGTTACTTTTGGAGAAAATCCAACGAAGACTACCGTCTTCGTAAATTTCCTCGTGGTGGATCGAAAATCAGCGTATAACGTTATTTTGGGGCGGCCATCTTTTAATAAGGTTGGGGCAGCCTTACACCCTTCATAACTGTGTGTCAAATTTCCTACCCCAAATGGTATTGGGGTCGTACGATGAAGTCAAAAGGAGGCTCGATCTTGCTACCAGATAGCCCTACAGGATCGAGAGAAAGCTCAAGCGACACCCGTTATGGAGATAGCGCAAGATTCACCCAACTTTTCCACCAACACCTCGTTGGATCCGAGAGAAAACGCTCTCCAATCAGGAACTCCTGGGGAAGAAACAGTGGCGATTCATTTAACCAAAGATGACCCATCCAAGGTCGTATACATTGGATCCTCTTTAACCAGTGTCCATCGTGAAGATTTGGTCCGTTTTCTCACCGAATACTAGGACATGTTCGCTTGGTCTCATAAAGATATGCCAGGCATCGACCCCAATGTCATCGCACATCGTCTCAATATCGACCCGAAGCATAAACCCGTACACCAGCGTCGACGTGCCTTTACTGCAGAAAGGCAAATGGCGATCAAAGCTGAAGTCGAGAAGCTACTTACGGTCAATTTCATAAAAGAAGTTGACTACCCAGTGTGGGTCGCGAACGTAGTTCTCGTCCGGAAAGCTAATGGCAAATGGAGAATGTGCGTCGACTATTCAGATTTGAACAAAGCATGTCTCAAAATAGCTTCCCGACACCGCGGATGACCTAGTTGGTCGATTCAACAGCTGGACACGCTCTGCTCAGTTTTATGGATGCTTATTCTGGTTACAACCAGATCATGATACATCCACCTGATAACCAGCATACTGCCTTCATCACAGATCGGGGATTATATTACTACCAGGTAATGCCGTTCGGTCTTAAAAATGCAGGGGCCACTTATCAACGTCTCGTCAACAAAATATTCGCTGCTCAAATCGGTAGGAATATGGAAGTTTATGTTGATGACATGCTCGTGAAAAGCACCGAAGAAGATGATCATATTTCTGATCTTTGAGAAGCCTTCGACCTAATGAGGAGGTATCAAATGAAATTGAACCCAGAAAAATGTGCGTTCGGAGTGTCTGCAGGAAAATTTCTTGGGTTCATGGTTGGCCAGCGTGGAATTGAGGCAAATCCTGAAAAGATAAAAGCATTGGTAGAGATGAAATCCCCCACTACTCTGAAGGACGTCCAGCGTCTGGCTGGTCGCATCGCATCGTTGAATAGATTCATCTCGCGAGCATCCAACAAGTGCTTACCATTCTTCAAACTCCTTCGTGCAACGGCCAAGTCTGATTGGGAATGGACACCACAGTGTGAGGAAGCCTTTCAACAATTGAAGCTATACATGAGCACACCCCCCATTTTATCTAAACCTGTAGCACATGAGCAACTCATTCTTTATCTCTCTGTGTCCACTACGGCCGTTAGCGCCGCTTTGATAAGAGAAGATTCTGGGGTGCAAAGGCCCGTTTATTATATCAGTCGAGCAATGGTTGATGCAGAAACTAGGTATTCTGATATGGAAAAGCTGGCCCTAGCCTTAGTCACGGCTAGCTCAAAAACTGCGACCATACTTTCAAGCCCACGCTATTCTAGTACCAACGAATCATCCACTACGGCAAGTCCTTCAAAAACCTGAGGCTTCCGGACGCTTAACTAAATGGGCGGTCGAGATCAGCGAGCACGATATCTCATTCTGTCCTAGGGCCGCAGTCAAGGGCCAGGCCGTGGCTGACTTTATCGCCGAATTCACATACTCTTCCGATGATAATACCATGACCAGCGACCAGCTTCCTTGGTCACTCTTCGTGGACGGGTCGACGCGGGCCACTGGCAGTGGAGCGGGCCTGATTTTAGTGGCTCCCGACGGGTCGCATTTCCAATATGCTCTGCGTTTCGACTCTCGCATCTCAAATAATGAAGCAGAATATGAGGCCCTGATCGTTAGCCTCGAACTGGCCATTGTCCTTGCAATTCAGAATCTGTTAATTCATAGCGACTCCCAGCTCATTGTCAACCAAGTTCTTGGTGAATTCGAGGCCAAAGAAGAAAGGATGGCCTTATACAAGTCTCGTGTCCTCATCCTGCTCGCAAAACTGAAGACTTATGAAATAGTTCATATTCCTCGCGAGAAGAACCAACTTGCCGATTCCCTAGCAAAGCTCGCCTCTGCACCAGAATCTGAGTTATCACATTCAATCCCCATCGAGCATCGTCAGAACCTGGGTATCGACCAAGCGACTCTTGAGCAAGTAATATCGGTACAATCATCTCCATGCTGGATGGATCCCATCATCCTTTATCTCATAAACGGATACCTACCAGAGGACAAGAAAGCCGCAAGACAAATTCGTCTTCGAGCTGCCAGGTATACCTTACAAGACGGAATATTGTTACGCAAAAGCTTTTCCTTGCCTTATTTAAGGTGTCTTCATCCAGAAGAAGCACTTCGTGTTCTAGACGAAGTACACCAGGAGGCATGTGGTAACCACCCCAGGGGGCGATCCCTAGCATATAAGGCGATGAGGCAAGGATATTATTGGCCCACTATGAAAGCGGATGCGATTGCATTCTCTAAAAAATGTTACAAGTGTCAGCGATATTCTCCTATACCCCATGTGCCATCCGAGCGAATGACTCCAATAGATAGTCCTTGGCCTTACGCGCAATGGGGGGTCGATATAATCGGGCCCCTACCTATTGGAAAAGGGCAAAATAGATTCGCGATAGTGGGAGTCGATTACTTCACTAAATGGGCCGAAGCAGAACCATTGGCAAAGATTACTGAGAAGCAAACTACTAAATTCATATGGAGAAATATCATATGCCGTTTCGGACTCCCTCACACTATAATTACCGACAACGGAACACAATTCGACAACGCAGCCTTTGATGACTTTTGTGAAAAATGGAAGATACTGTAACCTCCGCACTTCTCCATATCATCCTCAGGCGAACGGGCAGGTTGAGGCAATGAATAAAATCATCAAGCATCATTTAAAGACCAAGCTTGGCGAATGCAAAGGTGTATGGCCAGAGCTTCTACCAGAGGTATTATGGGCATATAGGACTACAACTCGTACATCAACGGGTAAGACCCCTTTCTCTTTAGCATTTGGTGTCAATGCAGTAGTACCAGTAGAAATTCAAGTGCCCTCTTATCGGACCGAGCAGTATGACCCTGCGGGTAATCAGAAAAACCTCCGACTTCATCTCGATCTCTTGGAAGAACGAAGAAATACTTCCCAAGTACGAGCGGCCGCGTATCAACAACGTATTGCTCGTTATCGAGATGCTAAGGTTCGGCCCAGATCATTCCAGCTCGGAGATTTGGTCCTGAGGCAAAAACTCGGAATTCCCGCTCGTTCGCTGGATCCAAATTGGGAAGGCCCGTATCGGGTTATTAAGATTGTGCGACCCGGTACCTATTATCTTGAAGACATGCAGGGCAAACCCGTGCGTCGCCCTTGGCACGTGGAGCGTTTGCTACAATACTTCCCCTAGATTCGATGTAGTTCATAACAACATTTTATGAATAAAGTTGAAGATATCTTTTGGTCGCTATTCCATTTACCTGGACCTGAATAGCCCTGAAGAGAGTGCATACCATCTCTTGACCAATTGCCTACCTTTGGTAGGGCTAAAATCACCTAGGATGGTCGCATTTCCATTTTATGGATCGAAACCAACGTTGCAGGAGAGCCTGTTTTTCTACCCTTGGTAAACTCATTTCTCAATCGATAGATAAGTCTATCTCCACGAGGGTATGGTCGCCACGACCCCCCGGATTGAGCACAACTCGTTTCTCAATCGATAGATCAGTCTATCTCCATGAGGGTATGGTCGCCACGACCCCCCGGATTGAGCACAACTCATTCCTCAATCGATAGATCAGTCTATCTCCACGAGGGTATGGTCGTCACGACCCCCCGGATTGAGCACAACTCATTTCTCAATCGATAGATCAGTCTATCTCCACGAGGGTATGGTCGTCACGACCCCCCGGGTTGAGCACAACTCATTAAAATAAGAAGGCATTCATTGCATGAAAAGAAAGAAGAAATACCAAGTACGAGAAGGAAGAAAGAACACCAAAAAAGACCGAGGAGGACACCAGGGAACTCCGGAGGAAGATGATTGAAGGACAGAAGAAAATTCTGAAACTTCTGTGAAAATCAGAAGATATGGCGGACTCCGTATATTTATAGGCAATCATTCCGCCGTATATGGTAGCACGTGGCAGTCTCTCGTTCGGCACGACACTCGAGCAGGCACGCCCATTAAATACTCGGACACGTGGTGAGCGTCTCTTCATTTTCTGACTGCGGAAGGGCTGGCGCTCATTAATTCCAGCCCAATCATGTATGGCTTCTCAGTAAAGGCAGCAGGCA
The DNA here is from genome assembly GCA_003013855.2 of Liriodendron chinense. Classification (NCBI taxonomy): domain Eukaryota; kingdom Viridiplantae; phylum Streptophyta; class Magnoliopsida; order Magnoliales; family Magnoliaceae; genus Liriodendron; species Liriodendron chinense. The sequence goes on from PVNU02002470.1 coordinate 1,013,413, forward strand.
GCTGCGCATGACAGTAAGCTAAGTCCTTTCCTTAAGAATTCTTGGCGGCAAGGACTTGGGGGGCATCTGTTATAGGCAAAATGATGGAGATCAACTTAGCTGCTAAGATTTTACGCGGACGCCCATTCGACTCTCGAGATCATATGCTCGAGAGTCGCAGTCGAGTAAATGCGGAGTGCCCATTCGACTCTCGAGATCATATGCTCGAGAGTCGCAGATCGAGTAAATGCGGAGTGCCCTTTCGACTCTCGAGATCATATGCTCGAGAGTCGCATATTGGATAAGCGCGGGCGCCCATTCGACTCTCGAGATCATATATTCGAGAGTCGCAGGATGGATAAATACGGAGCACCTATTCGCAAGGCCTCGAGTTCCCATAGCCGATAGTTGGATATAGCAAGGCAAAGATTTCCTTCTTGATCTGCGAGCAGACCTTCTCACAAGTCGTTGAAAGGTGTTACATCTGAATGAGCGACCACTTGGACTAGCGACCATCTTCCAACATGCGAACAGCTTTTTCTGGGGTGACATCCCTTAGCCCTCAGTACCAGCAGCCCGTATAGGCCGATTTTGGGCTTATCTTCTTCAATGGTTCCGAATCCCAAGGGATTGCTATCAAGGAACGTAATTGTCGGACAAGTCATTCAAATTAGGTCTCTTCTCTATCTAAGGATAAGGATCTTATCTCGCGGAATCAGTGGGATCTCGATATCTTACGTAACAGATTGGATCACTTCAGATCTATATAAAGAGGCGACCCCGTTAAGATACAGGTACACAATATTCAATCCCTGGCTTCAGTTGCTTGGCTATTCCCCTTCTTGCCTTATCTAACTTAAGCATCGGAGGGCTAACGGCTGGACGCCGGCCACCCTTAGTTGCTTTCTGTCTTCTTTCAGGTCCGGCGGAGGAAGTCTCTATTGGAGAGAAGGTGAACCTCCGGAAGATCCAGTTACAAAATCTGACGTTAACATGGACACCTCTCATGGGTTCCATTTCTCTACATCGAATAATTTTACCAACTTAGGGACAAAGAGTATACTATAATGGGATGTTTATATGATGATCTTATACACATATTTCATATATATCACAATATGAAAACCAATGTTATTTGTAACACATAGACTAAGAAAATAAGGGCATGAATTTCACAAAGATAAATAACACAAATACACATGCTTCTTAGTAAAAAATCTAAACAAGGAACACATCATTATATAATGATATTCATTACAAATCTTACATTAAACTTCATGTTATATGGATCAGCAATTCAAAACAAAATAACTTCATACGCCACAAAAGAAACTTATGATAATCGTGTATTATTAATGAAAGGCTTGACAAAAAATCTTCACCTTAGGATGGACTTAGAAGAGGGTTGTAGAAGATCCTAGTCGCTGGAAAAATATAAGAATTAGAAGTCCATTCTCTTCTCTCTCTCTCTCTCTCTCTCTCTCTCAGGCATGGAGGCTAGGGTTAGGAGAAGGGCTTGGAGGTGCATAGTAGGAATATGGAGAGGGATGTGCGCACATGGGGAGATAAAAGAAGGGCGTGCGTGTGAGGTCTTGTGTAACAACCTCTCGATGTGAGTTTCTCAAATCTCAATATTCGGGTGATCTTTAATCAATTCCAATCCGTTCATCTTATCATGCTCAAAGAGTAGAGTCAGAATAAGTAAGTTTCTTGATAATCCATATTCTAGATTGGTCGATCCTTGAAAATGGCTTGACTGGTGCTAAAATGGGCTTGATCTCAATTAACGGTCTACACTTGATGATCAGGGCCCAAGTTTTGGAGAAATATGTAGTCATGATAGGCAAAAAATTGTACAAAGTTTAGTGGTTGATTGATGGTGAGAAATGCCTAGATCTGAAATTCCAACTTTTGACAGAAAAGGAAGGGGCTGGCTTTGTGGTTCAACGGTGTAGGATTATAAATTGGGTCCAAATTTTGTATAAACTCGTAGTCATATGAGTATAATGGGTGGTCCAAATTTGAGAAGTGATTGATAGTGAGAAGTGGGTAAATTGAAAGGTTCAGATTTAAAAAGAGTTGGTAACTCGTTAATTTCTAGAACGGGATAACTTCGCGTATAAGAAATAGGCTTATCAAGGTGGGGCACTCAAATCACACTATTGGTCCATGATAAAGACGATCTAAGTCACTCATATGAGGAGAAATATTCGACTACGACTAACCATCTACTTTCCTCACTCGAGGGACATGAAAATCAAGGGTTAAGGGGCTGATTTGACAATTGGACCACTTCTACTATGATTTAAGGGCTGAAATTTGACATGTATAGTTAATATTTACCCAAAAGCTTAAATCCAGAGTTTTGCGTGACAGTGATTGTCAGAAACTATAATACTTAAAAATGTCATCTTAACTTAAGTTTAACTAATGGCATTTTCGTAATTATCTGAAAAGTGCGTAATTTTTAAAATCTGATCTTTCTACGATGTTTATGGGATCATTCTAAGCAACTTTTGTAAAGGGTCCCCTATCGGATCTCCTACGGATGTCCCGCTATTCGCAAATCAACGGTAAATGTACGATAATTAATAAAAATAAATTAAAAATGAATTTTCAAAAATTTTCAAATAAATCTAAAAAATCTGGGGCTTTACAAATCACCCCTCTTAAAAACAAACTTCGTCCCCGAAGTTTCCTAAGCATCGTCGATAAAAGATTGAGAGCAATCTCACTTCATGACTTCTCGTCTAACTTTCTGAACTATTCCGGATCAAACGTGATCACAATCCACCCCCCTTAACAATAAATCCATACTCGACATCGATTTTTACAAGCTCCTCCAAATTTCTGTCCTATCATGCTTCCACTGCGCACTCTGATTCCTAGATGGTTCTGAATATATTGATTGGTCTCTTAAATCATTCAATCATCTAGCACCCTAATATTTCTCAAGTTTGGGTGGGTGCTCTTATAGTCAAGGATCTAAGACGATTAGGGTTAGATAATTATCAAAGATGTCTGATCGCTAACAAAATGATTGATCAAGAGTTTAGAGGATAAATCTAAGTTTGATTACGATGGCATGATCGGATGGTCACTTGAATGAGTGGATAAATAAGCAGATTACAAAGTGAATGACATAAGGTGCGACGGAAAGATGAGGTTAGGGATACTGTATTCTAACTCTTTATAGGGTCTAAGTGGTTAAGCTTCTACGTCCTAGGGTCGTCTATACATGTATACTATTTTAGTCATCCAAAGAAAAATAATCACACACATTCCAAGAGAATGCACAAAAGTTGTCTAGTTAGAACAAGGATGCGATTTGTATAGTGTCGACATCACAGGCGAACGGTTCAAGTAGATTTGGATCCGATACTTAGATCTTCTACTCGCATTTGAGTATTGAGTTCTTTAGTATTCATTTGAAATTTCGAGTGACGCCCCTCGGGATTTGAAGTTGGATCTAATCGCTTACACATCGCATAAGATACGGTTCCGCTCTCCCATGTGGCCGATTTAGCCTAACATCGCGGGGACCTTTATACACTCTCCCACAAAGCAAACATCAACAAATAAAATTCAAAAGAAATTCATCAATACAAGACATCACAATCTTATGGGGTCATATTTACTTCCGTCGCTAGTCATGGTCAAAGGTTTATATGGGGGTTGGTAAGTAGCATTCTATGGTCATGATAACCTACCTAAGGTAACTGAATTGGGCCCAAAATTCGTAAGGACATAAGAAAATGTTAGAAAACACTTCTAAGAGTGCATGCTTACAAACTAGGTCTAATCAAAGGGGTTTCGAGGCTAAGGGCTAGGGTAGCGCCAGATCTGGAACGTAGGACCTAAAAGCACTCCTGGAATTCTTTCTTTCAAATCGGGCATAGGTTTCTCTTAAAATTTGGAAGGTAGGCTTTAGGTTAGGTGTGGAACATACCTAATTTTTCTCAGATCAATATTCCTACGGTAACACATGTTTATGCCATAATTAAGTCCAAAACGTGTAGCAGATCAGCAGAATTTTATGTAAGATTTTTACTACTGTCAGAATTTTTCTGATTTATCTACATATCCGATTGATATGAAATTTTATAAAGTTTTAGGAGATAAGTTAGGAGTCTCTGTAAAAATTTATAAAAATTTTATAAGTCTAAAAGTGCATTTTCTAATGAAAGTACTATTGCTGGATTGAAAAATCTGACCTAATGGAAAAATTCAAAATAAAATAGATAGCCGTAAGATTTGAGTGAGATAAGTCACACAATTCAGCGAAACGCTGATCTAAACATGGAGAATTGATGAAAGCCCCAAACGTCAAGCAAAAAGTGAGAATTCACTTTCCAAAAACCCTAAAGTTTACAGATTTCTACGTTTATCGGTTATCCTAGGGGGCGTTTGGCGCGGTGATTTAAACGGCATGAAATAGGGTTTGGCGGGATATTGAAAATCCTCCGTGTTTGGTAAGTAGATCTGGCAGCGGTTTGGGAGCTGTGCCGTCCCTCACACTCCACCTCGAGATGTGTACATCATCCACAACGAGAATCGGGAGCTACAACAGGCCTTCTCAATCCAGCAAGGGGATTTGGATTGCGTCCTGAGATACTCTGGACTCTCCTATTGTACTGAGTATACTCAGTTGGGTCCTCTGATCACGTATATAGTTTATCTACACCGTCATCCGCTTTTCCAATCCATTTAAACGGTTGAAACAAAAATTTATTCATAGCAAATACTTGAGGGGACCGTACGAAAGGAAACAGTGGGTATAACGATTTTCACCGTTAAAACTTTTCTAGGGCCCACAGTGATGTTTATACATAACATTTGTTGTCGCTATGCATAAAATAATTTATTGAAAATGATGAACGGAGTGGATACGATACACAAATCACAATGGACCCCGCAAAAGTTTACTCAGTATGCAGTCCGCGTCCGCAGCTGTAACGCCCCAAATTTCAGGAGTCGAGCATGACCTCGACTCTTGAGATTTCGGGTGTCACTATGCTTATGCGGAAGCGTGATTAATGCATTTATGATTTAGAGTATCATGTCGCAAGTTTAAAACTAAATAAACTTTAAAGTAAGGACAAAAGATAAGTGCATACCTGGTCCAGCTTTTACAAATGTACATTATAGTCCAAAATAAAGGAGGCCCACACAGCAAGAAGCCCTAATATACATGTCCAAAAGAATTGGGCCATTACACATCTAGCCATCAAACGGCCCCAAAACATCAACTAAAAGATGCCAGTGCATCTTATTCTCTACCATCCGAGAACTGAAAATAACTTACGTCTTCTACAAAATCTTCTAACTCATTCTGAAGAACGTCATCATCCATAGTACCTGTTTCTACATTAGGAGTCTGGTTGATGTTTTTCCAAACACCACCCAGGATTGAGGGGGTGAGTAATCAACTCAATGCTGCTATAAGCCTAAGTTTAATAATCAATCAAGCATTCAAGCATAGATAATATATCAAACAAAACATACAAGAGTCCTAGAATAGTTGTACTAATGCATGAATGTTATGAATTCGCACACAATGCATGTCCCGGGCAATCACAACAGAATCAAAATTGATATAATAGTCCTTCCAACTATAACTCATATACACATAATGCAAGTATGAGGGCTCTCACGAATGCCCTGGCCTTTCGAACAGTCAGCCAGTCACTGAGATTGCCGATGACATGTATGCATGGTTAGTTTGGCCTTTATTAATATTAATTTTCATTCAGCAAGATTGGTGATGCTGAATTACTAATGTCATACAGTAGGTCCTGAACAGGACCATCTGGCTCCCGACGGTGCGAGTGTCTATCATCGCCAGTAGCCCACGAATCCCATCTCCAATTTCCAATACATTTAGAACATAAGAATCCTTCTATTCAAATCAGTACCTCAGCTATTCAGATTTATCCAAAACAAACTGGCGTCCTTACAATAGCTTATGGTCACTACGGGGAGGCTCAATGCCACAGCGTAGGCCGACGGCACGAACACGGTGTCCCACACCACCATGCCCGGCCCAAGGAGATTTCATAGGATCGTGTCGCACATATGTTTATCATTGGACGCTTCATTTAATAACATTAGTATTCCAGATTCGGGACAAGTCATTCATTACAAGCTATCTACCACCCAACATGTCTTGGCTTTGGATATGGCCGTTTGATACAGAGAGAACATTGACCAAACCGGCATTGGGCACAAACGACCCGTGTAGTCCAAACTACTGTCGATCGGTCAAGTTCACCCCGTCAACCAGCCAACCCTGAATATCCAATCCAACTAGGATATCCACATTAATCGATTGGCCCCTTTTTACTCATGACAAACAGTACATGTGCGTTAATCATACAATTAAACATATTAGAGACAGATTCCACTATCTCAACGAATTCCACAAATCAATTGTAACAATTAAATCATTTACCCATTTCATCAAATAAATAAGCCATGTAACACACATGCATATTGTACTGAGACATACAATCAGATAAGAAACTCAAAGTCCTACTATATGACTATAAGAATCATGTCTAAAACCCTTAGGAATGTTAAATAAAAGAACTGAATTATAGCCCGCACCTTAAGGTCTAGGGTTCCTCGTCCGTCCAACGGTCTAGGGTTAGGGTTAAAGAAAATCAGCTATTCCTACAAGAAAACCCAATTAGGATGAGATTTTTAGTCTCAAACCTAAGATAGTTCGGAGTTGCAAGGTAGGATTCGATTCTTACCTCCAATCGCAAAGAGAACCACTCCATCGACGGAATCGACAGGCTAGAGCAACCTCCTACTTCAAGAGGAAAGGAAGAAGGACATCTTCAATCTCCTTTCTTCTTCTTCTCTCGATTTCTCTCTCTTTCTCTCTCTTCCTCTCCCTCAATTTCTCTCTTTCTCTCTCTTCCTCTCCTGAAAATTTCTCAATTCGATTTGGGGATTTCTCAGCAAAAGGGTTTATATAAAAGCTGGAAATTCGCCCTAAATGGCCTTACAGGAATTAGTGGGTAGTTTTCTGACCCAAGTGAAGTTAGTGGTTTATGTATGTAGCCCTCCAGAAGGCTATTTAGAGCAAGGGCCATATATTTTACAGAATGTTAACAATCTAGTCCAATTTGTACTAATTACTCTTCCTCTTCTAGATTAGAGATTAGGAAATCTAATTAACTAAGATGTACGGTCATCCGTACACTATTATCTGTACGAAAATTTACGGGACGTTACAATCTACCCCCCTTAAAGAAATTTCATCCACGAAATTGTACCTTTTCGTATTCTTCTAATATCTGTGGGTAGTTCTTGCGTACTTCGGCTTCCGTTTCCCATGATGCTTCTTCTTCTGTATGGTGAGTCCATAGCACTTTTACCAAAGGAATGATTTTGTTCCTTAACACTTGTTCTTTCCGATCTAGAACCCGAGTCGATCGCAAAACATAGGTAGCACTTTCATTCAACTCCACCTCCTCCCATTTGATTATGTGCGTCGGGTCAGGCACATACTTTTTCAACATCGATACATGGAACACATTGTGCACACCAGCGAGAGGAGTAGGTAGCGCGAGACGATATGCAACCGCACCAACACGATCCAATATCTGAAATGGGCCGATGAATCGTGGCGCAAGCTTTCCTCTCTTTCCAAAACGTAGCAAACCCTTCATCGGAGATACTTTCAGAAATACATGATCATCCTTCTCGAATATCAAATCTCGCCTTCGTTTATCAGCATAACTCTTTTGACGACTTTGCGCTGTTAAAAGGCGTTGTCTAATTATGTCAATCTTTTCGGAAGTCTGCTGAACTAATTCTGGCCCAATAAGGCTTCTTTCACCAACTTCCACCCAACAATTTGGAGATCGACACGATCGTCCATAAAGAGCTTCATAAGGCGCCATTCCTATGCTGGCTTGGAAACTATTGTTATAGGCGAATTCAGCAAATGGAAGGCATTCATCCCAGCTGTCTTTAAAATCTAATGCACATGCCCGTAACATGTCTTCCAGAATTTGGTTTACCCGCTCGGTCTGCCCGTCCGTTTGAGGATGAAAAGCTGTGCTAAATTTTAACTTTGCACCCATTGCCTGTTGAATCTTTGTCTAAAATATTGATGTGAAGCGGGTATCCCTATCAGACACAATCTCTAAAGGCACCCCATGGAGACGTACAATCTCTTTAATGTATAACTTTGCTAGGTCCTCTGCCGACGTAGTCATCCGAATGGGTAGAAAGTGAGCTGATTTTGTTAACCGGTCAACTATCACCCAAATCGAGTCGTAACCCTTCTTTGTCTTTGGCAGACCGGATATGAAATCCATAGATATGAAGTCCCATTTCCATTCGGCGATTGGCATGGACTGTAACAGTCCTGGAGGTCGTCGATGCTCTAATTTGACTTGTTGACACGTGAGACATCTTGCAACATAGTCAGCGATTTCTCTTTTCATATTATCCCACCAGAATGAGCATTTCATGTCTTGATACATCTTCGTACTTCCTGGGTGTATCGATAATTTCGATCGATGAGCATCTTCTAAGACTTCTTGTTTTAGCTCATAAGAGTCTGGGAGACACAAACGTCCCCTAAATCGCAAACCATCTGTCGAATCAACGTACCATTCGCTGCTTTCTCCTCGGTCAATCTTCTCTCTTATTGCGATCAACTTGGGGTCATGTTTCTGAGCCATGATTATTCGACTAACTAGGTCATGTTCTGCTCGTGTATGAGACATTCTCAAATCTGAGTCCGTGAGGGTGAGCATCCCACTAAACTCATCCACAAATGTGAGCATATCCCACTCCCTTAACATGAGTGGGGCGATAAAGGCCTGAGCCTTCTTACGGCTCAACGCGTCTGCTACCAAATTTGCCTTTCCGGGATGATAAGATACTTCAAAATTGAAGTCCTTAAGTGTCTCCATCCACCTACGTTGTCTCATGTTCAAATCCCGTTGTGTAAAAATGTACTTCAGACTTTTGTGATCACAAAATAACTCAAATTCTTCACCATACAAATAATGTCGCCATAACTTCAATGCGAAAATCACTGCCGCCAACTCCAAATCATGAGTAGGGTAGTTCTCTTCGTGCTTTTTCAATTGCAGTGAGGCATAGGCGATCACCTTACCCAACTGCATTAACACACATCCTAACCCAATTTGTGACGCATCAGTATAGATCGTGTACTTGACTCCTAGCTCAGGCAATACTAGCACAGGAGCTGAAGTTAATTTGTCTTTCAACTCTTGAAAAGCTGTTTCAGCTCTTTCATTCCATACGAAGGGCACATCCTTTCGCGTGAGTTGAGACAGAGGCTTCGCAATCCTAGAGAAATCCTTGATGAATCGCCTGTAATAACCGGCTAGTCCAAGAAAACTACGGACCTCTATAACAGAAGCGGGCTGCTCCCACATTTGTACCGCCGCAACCTTAGACAGGTCTACTGATATACCTTCACCTGATATAACGTGCCCAAGAAAATCTACCTCTTGTTTCCAAAAATCGCATTTCTCATACTTAGCATATAACTGATGTTGTCTCAACGTTTTCAGAACGGCCCTCAGATGTTCCTCATGCTCGTCTCGAGTCTTGGAGTAAACCAATATATCATCTATGAAGACGATAACAAACCGATATAAATAAGGCCGGAATACTCTGTTCATAAGATCCATAAATACTGCAGGAGCATTAGTGAGTCCAAAGGACATCACTAAAAATTCATAATGCCCAAAATTTGTTTTAAAAGCTGTTTTCGGAACGTCTTCAGGTCTTACTCTCAGTTGGTGGTAACCAGACCGTAAATCGATCTTTGAGAAACACTTGGCACCACATAATTGATCGAACAAGTCATCTATTCTAGGAAGAGGATATTTATTTCTGACTGTGACTTGATTCAGCTTTCGATAATCAATACATAAGCGCAACGATCCATCTTTCTTCTTAACGAATAAAGCTGGAGCACCCCAAGGTGAAACACTCGGACGGATAAATCCTAAATTTAGAAGTCCATCGAGTTGACTCCTCAACTCTTCCATGTCACATGGGGGCATGCGATATGCTGGTTGTGAACATGGCACTGTACCAGGAATAAGATCAATAGTAAAATCAATCTCTCTCTGAGGTGGTAGTCCAGGTATGGGCTGAAACACATCCTCAAAATCCTTTACCAACATGGTATCAAGAAGTTTCGATTGTTTCATTCCTTCCTTCCTAATGGTATATAAGTCGATACGGCCCTGACGACTGATCTGCATTGGAAATGTGAAAGCCGACTCCCCTGCATTATGTACGGTGACGGTCCTAACATCACAAATGATTTCCGCCTTTGCAGGAGTTAACCAATCCATTCCAAGAAGAACATCTATACAAGGAATCTTTGCTACTACAAAATCAATCATCACTTCCTTATCTCCTAAGATAAGGGGACACTGTGGACACAACCACTGCTCATTAAGTTTACTTCCCGAGGCAGTGAATAAGGTGACGAGACACATTGGCACGACGGGCAGTTTAAGTCGTTTAACAAGTTCAGAAGAAATGACAGAAACAGAAGACCCAGTGTCTACCAATAAGTGTACAGGAATACCGCATATATAGGCCGTACCTTGAAATATTTGAGGAAGAACATCGTCCTCATTGAGGTCTACAGCAGTGATAGCATGAACTCGGGCTTGTTGTGGCTTGTTTGGTGCATGAGCACCCAGACGGTGATTTGGATGATTTGGGTGTAAAGGAGGGCGAACAATTTGTAACGGAGGAACTGAAATTGTTCGCTGCGGTGCACGGTTAATCTGCTGCGGAGGGGTGATACCATTATCTCTCATACGGGCAAAGCAGAACAGTTCTATGTGACCTGGCTTGCGGCAATACGTACAATATCGATTCGCTTTAGCCGTGGAGGTAGGAAATGAGTTATGAATGGTTGACGGTCCTATCCGAGCCCTTTTATTAAACGGTTATTGTAACACCATATCGGGCTTAGTCTTTTGCCCCATTTGAAATCGCGCCTGTGCGAGACGAATACCATCCTCTTCAGATCGGAAGGCTTTCTCTACCATTCCAGCATAAGTATAAATATCGGAACAACACATTTTGGTATGGATTCCAGGCCTCAAACCCGCCGCGAAACGACGCATCTTTGTCGCTTCGTCGTTCACTATTGTTGGTGCGTATTTCGAGAGCTCTGTGAATCGACTCTCATACTCTGCTACAGACATATTTCCCTGTTGTAGACTAAGAAACTGTTTCTCGCGTTCAAGGCGATAGGTGAGAGGATAATATTTATCATGGAACTTAGTTTCAAAGTCCTCCCAAGTCCACACATAGGTATCTGGGACTGATTTACAGACGCCTTTCCACCAAATATTAGCTTCTTTCTCTAACATAAAGGTTACCAGATTCACCTGTTCCGATTCAGAACATTCCATCTGCTGAACCATCTTCAACATTCGGTCTAACCAATACTCTGCCTCGGCCGGGTTATGAGAACCCATAAAGGTGGGCGGTCGAAGTTTCTGGAACCGCTCAAATGGACCCTCCCGAGGGGCTGGGGTGGTTTGATACACTGGTCGAGGGATGGATGTCGAAGCATTCCCAGTATGAGTAATCGCCCCAACCAGAGCAGCAAGAGTCTGCTGATGCTGTAGGGCATTCTGTTGTTGTTGTTGTTGCAACAAAGTAGTCTGTTGTTGTTGTTGTTGTTGCATGAGCAATAACATTTGTGCTATCATATCCATACCTGGGGCTGGTTGGGCTATGGGTGGTGGTATTAACCCTTGATGTTCAAGTGATGGCGGTCCTGGGATAACTGTGTGATCTGCCCCAGAAGTTGAATGTATATCTGTTTCGACCACCTGGTCATGTGTCGTGGGTGGCTGCTCAGAGTTAAGTCCTTGACCCACATCAACATTTAGATTCTCTGCCCCACTAGAGGTCACTTGGCCAGGAACTTCCATTACGCTACCATGTGGGCGTCGAACAACAGTGTAGCTACTTTTAGGCTGCATGTCCTGTAGTTTGGACATATAATACACAATTAAAGGCAACTTTATATCACATATGACACAATTCACTTTCCAACAATCTCTAAGTGCCAAGAGGAGTAAGAGAAATAATTACAAACCAAAATTTGGAACAATTTCATTCATTTTCAACATGTATCCTACATTGCTCCATAGAAACTGACTTCATTACAAACAAAAGAAACTAAATCTACTTCTTAAACTCATAACTAGACTCTTTCATACCACAACTACTGTCAACAAGCGAACATACTACTCTTATATACCGGATCTACTGATCCTGAGAATCGGGCGAAAGTGGTGGTGCACCTTCTCCTTGCAGACAACGAAATAGACTCTTCATCATTCGATACATCTTGTTTACTTTCTTTTCCAAGTGTTTCTGTCGCTCTTCAACTCGAGTCAGCCCTTCTTGCATGCTATCTAAACGCTCTGTTATGTTTAAGGGGGATAAGAATTCTTCTTCAATCCCTTTATCACTTCCTTCTTCTGTTTCCCGACGCTCTTCTTCTCTGTCAATCCGTTCTGAAGGAGGTTCATTTGGGTCTATAGATCCAATCTTGATTGGACCGATAACAGTTCGTGGCTCGAATTGCACATGCGGCCCACTGCGAAGACCAAAATGTCGAGCTATCTTACACACCAAACGGCCGAATGCGAGTGACTTGGTGTGATTAGATGGAGCTGCGGCTGTCAGGATGTGACGAATAACCATCGACGGAAAACATAAACTTTCCCCCTTTCCCACATGATAAAGAACTTCAAGCATATATTGGGATACTTCCGTGCGATTCCCAACTCGTGGGTACAGATTTGAAATGAAAATACGGTGAAGTAATCGAAATTCCAAAAGCATTTTCGATGCCTTCAAACAACTATTCTTTTGTTCCCACTGTTGGGGTCCCAAAAGTAAAGATCTTCAAAATAATGATTATGGGTGCCCCAATCATCACTTTATTGGATTTAGGGCCAGTGCATCGAAGACCGCGTCGAAAATCGCAACACGCATCTAACTTAACCAAAAGAACAGGAAATTGAGCCGGTGGTGGGCCCCGCCGGTCATCATGATCAAAACTGTCAAAATGTAAGGGGGTTACCTCAATTACCAAGAGATAGGAGTAGTGCATCGGCATTCATCACAAGGCGGACCCCACAAATTCCCCAATTTGCAAAACCCAAGTGTGGGAGACACGTATACGTCCAGCGCATCCGGAAATTAATTTAAGGACGCACTGCCCCCAGCGCATCACAAAAATTCTCAGCGCATCAGGAAATTCGGACGGATTGAATTTCAGGACGCACTGCCTCCAGCGCATCCACAAATTCACCCAGCGCATCGCGTAATTCAATCATTTCGAATTTCAGGACGCACTACCTCCAGCGCGTCACAAAATACTTCCAGCGCATCCAAAAAATCATCCTATTTTAGGACGCACTGACAGCTAGCGCGCCCTGAAAATCAGCTTCCAAACTCAGCCATTTTGAGACACGCCGAGTGGCTTTAATCGACGCGCCGACCCAATTTCTCGACGCGCTACACGTGTCGACCGCCTATTGGGCGACTTTACCTATAAATACCCCCTCACACCGCCTCATTTGCGACATTCAGCGAGAGAGAAAGAGAACCTCGTCGCCAGAAAACCTTTTCCGATCGTCGGAACCTTTTTCCGACCGCCGGAACCCCTCGCCGGAAATCGTACCTCCGGTCATACCAGGTCCGGAGAAATAACTTAAAGTCATCTTTTTTGACGCGTCCGATCCCAGCGCATCATAAAAAGTGGCCCGGCGCGTCAAAAAAGTCCTCGGCGGATTACATAAATCATAAACCGTGACATTTTGGACGCACTGGCCTCAGCGCATCGCATAATAGGCCAGCGGATCGGATAAATACATAATCGTAAAACATAGCTATTTTTCGGACGCACTGGCCCCAACGCATCGCAAAATAGGCCAGCGGATCAGAATAATGCATTTTTTGGACGCACTGGCCTCAGCGCGTCGCAAAATAGGCCAGCGGATTGGATAAATACACACAGTTTTTTTTATGGACGCACTGGCCCCAACGCATTGCAAGATAGGCCAGCGGATCAGAAAAATGCATTTTTGGACGCGCTGGCCCCAGCGCATCAGTAAAATCAGGCCAGCGGATCGCAAAAATCAGCACTTTGAGCGTTCATCTCAGCACCTTTAAATCTTCATTTTACAACGTTTTCAAGCCCCGTTTAAGCCTATTTTGGGTATTTCGAGCATTTCGGACGCAATGGAGTGGTCAAATGACTCATCCGAGCTGCCCAGGGAGCGGAATAAAGCCTTCGGAGTCTAATCCGATCCAACAAGCTGAACGGAGCGATTCTCTTGAAGAGAGGCCGTCAGTGCCCAGAATCATACTGATGCATCATCATTCTATGTACTATCACAACATGACCCGGATTCAGGCCCGGACTAAGCAAAGGGGACTATGGTTACCACGATAAACCATACCAGGAGAGTTCTAAATTATCACACACAACTTGTTAAAGGCTGATACTTCATGAACAGTCGATGCCCTACCCATCCAAAACGGCATCCGCTGGTTGAGTTGTTCAGGTACATACAACCGTGGAACGGACTTCCCGAGGTCACCTGTCCCTATATTGACAGGCGCGGGCCCTAGAGTCGTCCATCTCGGCCATAAACCCTGACAGTCTCAGCCCGGATCTCCGGTCAAAACATGGGACATAGAAATCCGACTCGTATAAAGATGGGTCAGTCCATAACAGAACACAACAAATACAGGTCTTCGTGACCATACAAATACAGGTCTCTGTGACCATACAAATACAGGTCCCCGTGACCATACAAATACAGGTCTCCGCGACCATACAAATACAGGTCTCCGTGACCATACAAATACAGGTCTCCGTGACCATACAAATACAGGTCCCCGTAACCATACAAATACAGGTCTCCGTGACCATACAAATACAGGTCCCCGTGACCATACAAATACAGGTCTCCGCGACCATACAAATACAGGTCTCCGTGACCATACAAATATAGGTCTCCGTGACCATACAAATACAGGTCTCCGTGACCATACAAATACAGGTCCCCGTGACCATACAAATACAGGTCTCCGCGACCACACACAAATACAGGTCTCCATGACCAATGAACTCTGAAACCATAGTCCCCGCTGACTAGTCTTTTGCCTTTTAATCAAGGGTCATCGATCATTCGATGTAATTAAGGACTCGTGCCAGATCACGGCCTGGAATGTACAAGATCTCAGAATCTCTGGAATAAAATTCGCCTTGCGATATCTCTTCTTGTGTACCTTTTGTGAATGTTTGTGATTTCCTACGAATGTTTCTATTATTCAAAACCCCAGAGCAACAAAACCCAACATTCCAGAGAATGTTCATTCCCTAGTTCTAACAAACTGGCGACTCTGCTGGGGATCGAACTATACCAGAATCCCTGGTTATATCTGAATATAGGAATACTCTAAGATCAATTACTTACAAACACAAATCTACGCATGAGAAAGTTACCGCGAGACGTAATGTTTCGGCGCCCTTCGGGCGTCAAACTGGCGACTCTCAACAGGAACGTTCTTCCCTTCATCTTTAAGGCAATAGATACTTAAAAGGTTTTTGAACCCACAATTTCCACAACTACACGAATTTTTATCTCCTTCTTGCTTGTTTTGTCGATTTATGCACTGCGATCGATGGGCTCATACTCCCGACCGCGCTTGTGAATTGTTCTAACGATTTTTATGACGTACCAGAATTAGCAAAGATACTAGGATAGACAGAAGAAATGGCATGCCCAATGACCAGTTTGTGCACCTTCCTTACCACTGGAGGCTTCAGCTTCTCTCGCTTCATCCCAACCGCAACGACTACTTCTAGTTCAGGATGGCAGTTGGTCGAAACGCGCCGGCAGAAGAAAGAGCGGAAGAAAGCAGCCAGCTTAGCAGCATACAAGAAAGCGAATGTTGCAAGACCTCGCTCCGCAACCAATAGACAATGGCAACCAAAACAAGGGCAGAAGATCTCCACCAACTGTCAGGCTGCATCAACCACGTCCTCGGTGCCCGCGATGACGATGGAACAGTTTTCGCCATTATCCAAGACCACCCCTGCCACATACAAATCAACCAAAACTGTGATTGCAAGGAGCTCCCAGCCCGTGATAATTCCCGAGCCGGGACAGGGGCAGGTTCAGAAGGCCCGACCAGTGATGATCGCGATGGTTCAGGTAGCAGAGGCAGAGGAAGGATCATATGAAGCAGACGAACTGCCTACAGTCCAAGATCAGATCGACAGATTAGTCCAGGCTAATCGGGAAACGAATGAACGAATGAGGGTGATTCAGGAAGCATTGACCACTTTAATAGCTCAGAACGCTACTCGAAGCCTTGCACCACCTACGCGCCCATTAGCTGAAGAATCCCAGGGGGCAGCAGAAGAGCCAGCTAGTGCCGAACCACTTACCCAAGCCAAGAGAGTTCCAGCGGAACGAATAATAGTCCCGACTACGCAAATGACGAGAGAGGAACTGTCGCAAACAATTACAAATCTCATGCGACAAGAGAAGGAAAAAGAAAGAGGAACTGGGTATAAATATCAGGTCCCATACCCGCTGAAGGTAGAAGAGATACCATTCCCGGTCAACTTCAGATGCCCAGATTTCGAAAAATTTGACGGTAGGGGGTCGCCAGAGGAACATATCACTCGCTTCCTCACAGCATTGGGAAATTGGTCGACCGTCCCACAGTACTGTATGCGGTTATTCGGGTCAACGCTGACAGGGAAAGCTTTCCAATGGTACATGTCGCTACCAGCCGGATCAGTGAAGTCATGGGAGCAAATGAGAGACAGTTTTATCTCAAAATTCTTCTCTATAGAAAGAGAAACATCAGTGACGGATCTGGCGTTGATCAGACAGAGACAGGGCGAACCCGTGGAGAGATTCATAGACCGATGGGGGACGATAGCCGCTCAATGTCAAGAGCTACCCAGCGAGAAAGAACAGATAAAGATGTGCATGCGAGCCCTGGATCCAATGATATCATACGGATTGTCAGGGAACAGTTTTCACTCTTTCCGGGAATTGGCCACCAAAGCACACCTGGTAGAAGAAGCCGCAGCACGGGTGAACCTCAGGCCAGAAAGACAGAAAAGAGAAGGAGTAAGGATTGCCGAAACACACAATATAAACAAAGGGAAAAGTACGATAGATCGGAAACGACCCGCCGTGGAACCTAAGACAGACACGAAAGCAACACCTGCCCAAGACAGAGGCAAGAGGCCCTACGCTTCTTAGAGAATAACAATAGCCGAGAGAGAAATGGCCAACGGCCCGTACACCTTCGACATGGCCGACCTTATCCCATCATGGAACAATTGGTGGAAGAAAAGGTAATCCGCCTGCCAGAACCGATTCGGCCCCACGAGGTTGGGAAGACAGATGATCCCCGATATTGCAAATACCATCGGTGTCTGAGCCACAAGACAGAAGACTGTTTTAGCCTAAAAGGAAGAATACAAGGGTTGATCAACCAAGGGGTGATCAGTATGAAGGCACCAGAAACAACAACGAAGGAAACAGCGGGGGTAGTTTCAGCCTTCCCTTCAGACGAGAACGCCCAATTATACATTCCGTTCCCCAAACCTGAAGAACCCTAGACTTTGGTTAGCAGCCATAAAAGGCTCAAGAATCGAAGAAGACTCCTCAGCCGCAAGAAGAAAGGGACAAGAAAGAAGGATAGCCAAAAGAAGAACCGACTCATAGAGACTCGGGTACATTGCGCGATGGTGTCGTTTATAGAACAGCCGCCAACAGAAGAGACATTGCAGGCAGATAAAGAAGAAGTTAATGCCGTCATCCTTCGATCCGGAAGGCAGATGCCGGAGCGCATTCGGCCAGAACCAATCGACCCAATGCAAGAAGACGGAAACCCAGATACACCCTCAACAAGGCCCCAGGGGCAGAAGTTAAAAGAGAAAGTTATCGAAGCCACGACCAGTCGTCCGGAGCCAAGACAAGGGGCAGCACCAGTAGTGTATGATGTCGTGTCACACCTACAAAGGGTCCCGGCTCGCCTGAGTATATACGATGCCTTGTGTCTCTCAAAGGCATACAGGGAAATGTTGATCAACGCGCTACTAGACAGTGAAGCCAGAGAGGTGATGATGGCAGAAATCGAAGCAAAAATGAGCGATCCGGATAAGTTTTGGGAAGGAAACGCACCAATCCAGCAAGCGATGCAGATAGATCACCCCTCTGTAATCACATTCTCCGAAGAAGACTGCACAATTGAAGCAACAGACCACAACCGTCCGTTGATGGTCACAGGAACGATTAGAGACACGAAAATTAAATGATGTATGCTTGACGATGGGTCCGCGGTGAACATCATGTCGTTGAAGACACTACAGAGATTGGGTTATAGACCGTCAGCCCTACGACCCAGCACCATGGTCATTCAAGGGTTCAATCAAGACAGCCAGCGCACTCTAGGGTCGATCACTGTGACGGTAAAAATTGAGAGGCTGAAGACGAAAGTAACATGCCAAGTAATCGACGCGGTAACAACGTATAATCTTCTGCTAGGAAGGCCGTGGCTCCATCAAAATCGCGTCATTCCCTCAACCTATCATCAGTGCTTCAAATACAACAGAGAGGGAGTTCAGTACAGAGTGACAGCAGACCCAAAGCCATATACAATCGCAGAATCATTCTTAGCCGATGCCCGGTACTACGACTTGATTGACGAAGGGGAAGTCACAAAGAAGCCCGATGAAACGTAGAAAGGGCAAGGGGCGAAACTGAAAGTCAACAAGTTCGAACAAAGAGGCAAACCTCGGTCCATTACTCAGAAAGAAGTCGCGGGTCAGCCAACTGAAGAACCTCAAAGGGCTACCAAGAAATTTTACATAATCCCGAAGCACCTGCGACAGCCCGGGCAGTCCGTCCTAGAGATGATATCAAATCAGCACATGAGTGTGCTCAAATCTAGCTTCAATATGCCAGTACCGAAAATAGGAAGGGTTAGACCTTTCCCCAGAGCTCCTAGCCAGTTTGTGGTACCGCCTAATGCCGATGCAAAGAAAGAAATCAAATTCTATTCAGTATCAAATGAACCTGCGCGGTCCAAGGACGAGGCTGAGAAATCACTCTGTTTACCTCAACCGATAGAAGAGGGAAGATACAGTGAAGTTAGCCGTAACATCATGAAGAACATGGGCTTCTGTTACTCGGAGTCAGCCTCCAATGGTAGAATGTTAGCACCGTTCGAAGAAAACACCAAAGTTCACCGAGGAAGAGAAGGGTTAGGGGCAGAGGTGAAGATTAGACATGTCAACATGGTGACAATCAATCCCGCGGAAGAGGTACAGCCACAAGAGGTAATCGACGTCATCCAACCCAGTGCCGCACCTGCACAGATAGAGGACGGGGGACAGCCCACGATAGATGAGCTCGAAGAAATAAATTTGGGAACCCCAGAAGACCCCAGAAATACATACCTGAGTAAAAATGTCCCAGGAGAAGAGAAAAAGAAATACATTCAACTGTTGAAAGAAAACCGGGACGTGTTCGCTTGGACATACTCAGAAATGTCGGGGCTTAGTCCAACAATCGCGATGCACAAGTTGGGCATCTTGAAAGGGAAGAAAGCGGTCAAACAGCCCCAACGACGATTCCACCCAGACATAGTGCCCAAAATCGAATAAGAAGTCGGAAAGTTAATCCAAGCCGGGTTCATCCGAGAGGTCAAATACCCACAATGGATCTCAAACATTGTGCTGGTCAAGAAAAAGAGCGGTCAAATCTGGATCTGCATAGACTTCCGGAACCTCAATGAAGCATGCCCTAAGGATGATTTCCCACTGCCTATCCCAGAACTACTGATCGACAGCACTACAGGATACGCAGTGATGTCCTTTATGGACGGTTACTCGGGGTATAATCAGATTCGTATGGCCCCGGAGGATGAGGAATCAACAGCATTCCGTACTACGTTGGGCATATACTGTTATCGCGTGATGCCGTTCGGGTTAAAAAAAACGCAGGGGCAACGTATCAACGTGCAATGCAAGTGATCTTCCAGGACATGATGCATAAACATGTCAAATGTTATGTAGACGATCTGGTAGTAAGGTCGGCCGGGCACGAACAGCATAGAGATCATCTACGGCAAGTGTTCCAAAGACTGAGAAAGAAAAGCCTCCGCATGAATCCGTTGAAGTGCGCATTCGGGGTTTCCTCTGGTAAATTTTTAGGATTTGTTATCAGACACCGAGGCATAGAAATTGATCCAACGAAGATTAAGGCGATCAGGGAAATGCCACCTCCGAAGAGTCTCAAAGAGCTGAAAAGCTTCCAAGGCCGGGTCGCGTACCTAAGAAGGTTCATCTCGAATTTATCTGGTCGTTGTCAACCGTTCTCGCGCCTCAACAAGAAAGGAGTACGGTTTGAGTGGGATGACGCTTGCCAGAAAGCGTTCGACTCTCTGAAAGACTTGCTCGACAAATCTCCAGTTCTTGCGGCACCAATCAAAGGGGAGCCACTAATTCTCTACATTGCCGTCGGCGAAAATTCACTTGGAGCCCTCTTAGCCCAGAAAAACGAAGAAGGGAAGGAAAGCGCACTCTATTACCTTAGCCGCACACTGGTGGGAGCCGAGTTTAACTACTCGGCGATCGAGAAAATCTGTCTAGCACTGATCTTTGCCGTCAAAAAGCTCAGACATTACTGTCTCTCCCATCAGATAACGTTGATATCCAAAGCAGACCCCCTCAAGTTTCTCATGAACAGACCCATGTTGTCTGGGCGGCTGGCCAAGTGGGCCCTACTTTTATCAGAATTCGACTTGACATACATACCGGCTCGGGCCGTCAAAGGGCAAGCTATCGCAGACTTCCTTGCCGCGCATCCAGTACCAAGCAGTGAAGAAATAGAGTACGACCTCCCAGACGAGCAGGTCATGGCGACTAATGAAACACGCCATTGGGAGATGTATTTCGACGGCGCAGCCAGAGCGGTAGGATCAGGGGCAGGAATTATATTCATCAGCCCGCAAGGGGACCTGCTACCCTATTCATTCACATTAGTCCCAACATGCACCAACAACGAAGCTGAGTACCAGGCTCTTATTATTGGGTTACAGTTGGCTCTGGAAATGCAAATCAAGGAAATACGTATCTACGGTGACTCTAGGCTTGTCATCGGACAATTGACAACAGAATACGAAGTCCGCAAACCCGAATTATCACCCTATTGCCACCAAGCGCAGTCCATGTTTGAGCAGTTTCGGAACAGCAGTATCTCACATATAACGAGGCAGGAGAATATACGAGCTGATGCACTCGCCAGTTTAGCCGCTGCTTTAGCTAACCCAGGAGGCAGCCCACTTCAAGTAACGATTGAGGAAAGAAGAATCCTGCCTATGGCTGCGCTGCGTAATGAAGGATTGAGTATCAATCCCATTTGCTGCTTCGAGATCATAGAGGAAGATGATTGGAGAAAGTCATTCATCGATTATCTGAAGTACGAATTTCTGCCAGAAGATCCCAAAATGCGCACACAGATCAGAAGGCGGGCCAGTTCATTCGTGCTCCAAAATGACGTACTTTATAAATGATCGTACGAGGGAGTACTGCTGCGATGCCTAAACCAAGATGAAGCACGTAGTACATTGAAAGAAGCTCATGGCGAAGAATGCGGTGCTCACCAGGGAGGGAAGAATTTACACCACCGTGTACGACACATGGGTTACTACTGGCCGACAATGACGAAGGACGCAATAGAATACGCCAAGAAATGTCACCAGTGCCAGATCCATGCCGATATCATACATTCGCCGCCGGAAGAGTTGCATCAGTCAGTGATGTCCTGGCCTTTTGCAGCCTGGGGCATGGACGTGATCGGACCGATTAGTCCGCCATCCTCCCAGGGACATCAGTACATCCTCGCGGCAACCGACTATTTCTCCAAATGGGCCGAAGCGGTCGCCCTGAGAAACGTGAAAGCCAAACATGTCGAAGGTTTCATCCGTCACGCCATATTATACCGACATGGTATCCCCGAGAGAATCACCACGGACAACGGGACACCCTTCAAGAATGCTGCTATCGATAAACTGTGCGCAAAATTCAAGATCAACCATTGCTACTCGTCGCCCTATTATCCTCCTGCGAATGGCCTGGCCGAAGCATTCAACAAGACTATTGTGAAGATTCTGAAAAAGACAGTGGCGGAAAATAAGAAGGACTGGGACAGACGGTTGCCCGAAGCACTGTGGGCTTATCGAACTACGCACCGCACGGCCACCCGGGCTACGCCCTACTAACTGGTATACGGTACAGAAGCCGTGATCCCAATGGAAATACAAGTTGAATCACTACGGGTCGCTCTCCGACACTCCCTGACAACCGAGCATAATGCCAAGAGTCGGATGGTCGAACTTGATAATCTAGATGAAAAAAGGCTCGCCGCCCAACAAAGACTCGAAATGTATCAGAAACAGATTTCAGCCGCGTACGATAAGCGCGTCAGGGGCAGGTCGTTCAAAAAGGGCGATCTCGTGCTAATGATGAAGCGTCCGGCACCGCTCCAAGGATCGAAGAGCAAGTTCGACCCAAAGTGGGATCCCGTCTGCATTATCGACGAAGTGTATTCCAACGGAGCCTATCGGGTAATAGATTGCAAAGGACAGGGTGTCAGTTCGCTAGTGAATGGCCGATTCCTGAAAAGATACTACACCTGACATAAACTTATCATCGCAAGTTGTAAATACCCCAGTAGAGGGAATGTAATAGAAAAGAGGCCAAAAGAAAGGATGCCATGCAAAGACTAAACTAAAATGCTAATCATCTGCTTTATGCTTACGCAGGTATTGAAAGGGTCATCAAGGTTCGAGACACGTCAAGCAGGACACCATGCCTTTTCGAGATTATTAAAATCAAGAAAAACCCTAAGCCGAGGCTCGGCTACATCCTCGTGCACATGCGTAGGTTTAAGTCCTAACAGGGGGACGTTCCTTTCCAAATAGCACGATCTATTTTGCATTCAAACTCAAGAGGAACAACGAGCAGGCTAAAAAGCACAATATGAACTCAGCATCACAATAGTATACATAATGATACGACATTCGTTACAACGTGTTTTAAAACTACAAAAGAATCATTATTATTACAGCCTAAACATCTAAAGTTCTCAAACACTGCTCTAATAGGTTAACTGCGGACCCCACGATTGCCTTCTGTCTTGCCTCAGCCTCGACCAAGACTTGGACAGGGTCAGGAGTATCTTGGAGAGACCGCTGCAGCTCCGTAATTCGTGCCCTCACAGCGTTACACTCCGCCTTGCGTTGATCAATAGAAGACTGCAGGCTTGCTCTCTGACCACCGAGTTTCGAAAGTTTGAAATGGACGACA
Source organism: Liriodendron chinense (assembly GCA_003013855.2). Taxonomy (NCBI): domain Eukaryota; kingdom Viridiplantae; phylum Streptophyta; class Magnoliopsida; order Magnoliales; family Magnoliaceae; genus Liriodendron; species Liriodendron chinense. The sequence continues at coordinate 1,036,856 of PVNU02002470.1, forward strand.
GAATGTTCAGCACGCAATCGGGCCATCTCATCCTCAATTTCTGCGAGACGCCTTGTGACCTCTTGGTGCTCAGTATCTACAGCCTGCCAATCCTTCTGCACTGCAGGCCACATCTGCCTCGTGCAACTCTAGTTCCGGAAGAAGGGACCGTAACTGACCGCATTTTTCTTCAACAGAGGGGTCAGTCTTAAAGTGCCTTGCATCGTTCACTTGAGCCACACCATCTTTAAATTGTGACACATGGCTGACTATCGAAGAGATGTCGACTCCAAGCCACTGTAGCAGTGAGTTCCAACGCCTGCAGTGCCTCATCCAAGATAGACCCTTCGTCTCCTTTCCTAAGCGAATCGACGATGTCAGGACAATAAGCTCTTCAGAAGGTTCTCCTTGGTTCTTGATAAGCCTCGGAGAGATGAGAGGAATGCCTCGGGCAAGACTACAGGAGCCGGGACGCTGGCCGGGGCAGTGGCTTGTAAAAGAAACAATAAACATTAGCACACTAGAGAAAGAAGAGAAGCAAGCAAACGATAAGGGAAAGTAGTATACCAGTAGGGATTTCATCGCCCGGTGCACTAGTTGAGGCAGCAGGTCTCGACGAGCTAGGAGCACATCCAATCGCGACTTCCTGCTGCCAACTCAGGCATTTCAGGGGAAGAAAGAATGACGACCTCAGAGGCAGAGATAGCCCGGCTGGTTCAGCGGCCAGAGGCACTTCGGCAATAGGCTCTGGAACGCTAGTGACCTCTGCAAGCATGATTCCTCGGGGTGGGAGTGAGGCCTCTTCTATGTCTACCTCAGGAACAGATCTCTCATACACTGGCTCGCTACCCTCACCTCCCTCCACAGGACGATCTCCGCTAAGGCCTGCCTGCGAGCTCATCTCCCCTTCCTCCCTTGGACCGCTTGCATCATCGGTCGGGACGCTGCCGGCAGCCCGGGGGAGTTGGCTCCACGCCTTCTCAGCCCTGTACAACTTCAGCAGGTCCTTTATCTTCTTTCCTCCGTCGGTGATAGAGACGCGATGAGCAGTCTTTATGCGAGGCCCAGAACGTTCAGGAGACGGTTCGAAATCACTATCCCCGGGAACAGAACGTCTGGACAGGCTCGTCCGACCTGCTGGGCTCTGGCCACGACCTCCCTGACCACCGGACGGAGGGGTACCGACAGTCGCAACAATATCTCCCTCGTTGCCACCCTCTCAACCCTCTCTGGTGACCCCCTCATCAATACCACCTCCTCTATCATTGCCATCGCCAGCGTCATCATCGTTTTCGTCTCCTCCGCCGTCATCGGCAGCATCTTCCTCGTCACCATCCCCATCACCAGCGGCTTTGCCATCATCGTCATCGCCAACGTCATAACGCTCCCTCTGTCCCTCTGCCATAGGACCGACGAGTGGGGAATCCGGGTTCCCTTGTAGCGTGATCCTCTGGCCATAGGCGACCCACCCTTCGAGCGAGTGCTCGGGTTTCTCATGATCTATTATAACGTTCAAGGAGGTCATGAACTTCTGCACGCCCGGAGTAGCCAATTGGCGAAGCGGCTCTGCCACATAACCTAAGCCGTCGACAGGAGTAGGATTGACAATCGGAGGGGAGACGAAGACAGGATCAGTTATGTGTCGGTTATTGCGGATCAAGGAATATTGGTGAGCCCACCACCGCATCCATCCATATGTGGCGCCGGGGACATACTCTGTGCCCGGGACAATGAAAGAACAACCCGACCTGGTAAGCAGAAGCTGTCGCCATATCCACTTCCAATGGATCGGTCCTGTGCCATATGCCCGCTGCTCTCTTGTCACCAGTTCGAGCGACTCCGGTACCCCTTGATCATAACCGAACTGCCTGGCAAATCGGTTCGGGTAGTATGGCTCTCTCCAAAACTCAGCGCCCTCTCTTAAAGGCAGCGAGCCCGGGCGAATGGACACCAAGAACGAGCGGTGATAAGAACTGAGGCTCTCGTCATCATCGAGTAGGTCTGCATCCTCGCTGTTGGTCCCCGAGAAGAGGAAGAAGTCGACGTCATCATTGCGAGCTATCTTTGCCTCGATAGTCTCCAAATTTCCATTTATCATCTTCCGTTTCTGAAAAGCGTGTAGCGGAACAGATCCCCTCTGGATGAAGTCCTTGGAGCTCTATACCATAGACCCAAGGGAAATAGACCCCAAGCCATCCCGAGAAGAAATGCCACCCACAATAAGAAGAATTCAATCCAAAGGAAGCCGAACCTTTATTGCTGATGACGCCGCCGAAGGCCCGATATATGGAGCATAATACCACCGGGGCCAATGCGTAGCGATGGCCGTTAGCCAGGCTCCCTGCAACAGCAAAGCAGGAGACCCTCACACTATCCGCCTGCTTGGAGCTCGGGAGGGCCACGCAGCATAGCCAATAGGCTAAAAACCCAGCAAGCTCGCAGGTGGGAGAGAGCTTGTTTGGCTGTGGGAATTTCTTTTTCATCTTCGCCTCCATGATCAACTTGTCATTGCGACCTTCATCATACGGTCCGTAATTTAAGCTGAGACAGGAAGAAGACCATCAGTGGAAGAAAAGAATGAAATAGGACGTGAACAGTGCAAGACAAGAGAAGAAACTCACTTCAGACCGTGACTAAAATAAACCAGCCAATCCTCAAAGGGCACCTTATCCTTGGAACCCAAAAATTGCGGAAGCTCCGCGAATAGTTCGTAGCAGGCTTCTGAATAAAAGCCTTCATCAGCACCCTTCTTCTTCTTAGACAGCTCCTCATCACTAGGAGTCCATTCATCGTAGATTCTGCCACGGATAGGGAGGCCTGCTATCCGATACAGGTCCCAGAGGGAGATGCTCATTTCTCCGCAAGGTAGATGGAAGGAGTTGGTGATGGAACTCCAATGGTTCAGGAACCCCTTATAGATGCAAGGTTCTCGATGGAAATAGCTCGACGTCGCTTGGATGGCCCGGAGGAGACCTACTTGCTTCAAGGTCTCTTCGTGCAGCTCGACTATCCGATTGGCCCAAGCTTCATAACCGGGATGAGGGCTTAAATGTCCTCGGGTCCTGAAACCCCCAGTCGGCCAGACTTCTGCATCAGACAGAGGACGAAACCTTTGGCGCAGGGTCTCGTAGTAGTGTGTTGGGAATGGCAGATGAGGGTCGTAGTTTGGCTCCAGAAATATCATGTCCTTCTCCCCGAGGACAGACTGTAACGTGCCGTTCTTAGATATAGCACAGTTAACGAACGTCTTCGGAATGGACGTCCAGGAGTCGACGCTGTAGAAAGAATTCGCGCGACTTATATCAGAGGGCTCAATGCTTGGCAGAGAACGATATCTCTGGAAGCTTTTAGGAAAGCGGATAAATTGCTTCGTGTAAGGGTTGCGAATCACGAGAGACGATACTGGCAACTTCATAGAAGACCAGACAACCCTCATCCTATCGGACTTCGACCTAGTCTGGTTCTCTATATAGATCTGCTTGGCGCTCTTCCCAGTCGTCTTTGGACGACCTCGCTTAGTAGATTGAGCGGGTGCAATCGGGCTCACTCGGCCTCTTCAGACCCGACAGCCTCATCAGTCCGGAAACCTTGTAAGGGAGCGTACCACGCGTCCCATTCCTCCTGGGTACCCTCATCAGGAGGGGGCGGTAAGGCCTTATCGCAAAGTATCTTCCGCTGGACATTCTTCGGAAAGGTCAGAATACGTTCGTAAAAGTTAAATGTCTCAAGCGGGAGAAACCACTGCGGATTCTCAGCTGATGGTCTGGAAGCCTGCTTGATGGCAGCACGTTTACGCTTGGATGAAGTTTGAGACGGACCCGAAGGACCGGCTTGCGAAGGATCGCTGGCCATTATAATCTGCAACGGCATGAAAAGGTTTAAATACAGAGCAAATGAAAATATCCTCATAGAGCCCAGCCAAACATTCACAAAATCCAAAGACATGCGAAGCAACAAGCAAACAAAAATGAGCGCCGATCCAGGCCACTACGCGACATCATTAACCATTGAAAAGAAATGAAACGACAGCATCCGCAACAACATCATCACAAACACACAAACTTTCGAGAGGCAGAAGTAAAGCGTAAAAAGTATAATTAGCATTCATTAAACCACGAGGGCTATGCCAGAGCCCAAGCCGTTAAATGTCAATTGTTTAAAAACGATAAAAATCGACAGTCAATATAAAATGACCCAAAATTGTGGGGACCCCTCCCCGAAGCCAGGAAATGAAGATTTCAGTCCTGCACCAGAGGAAGAACTCGAGCCCTCAGCTCATCGACCTTCTCCTGAATCCGGGCCTCCTTGAAGACCAAGTCCACCAGGATAGAGATGCATTGTTGCACAAGATCAAAGTTCAAGTGCTCAGCATCGGCGTAGTTCCTTATCGCAGACAAGTCAATCGCCAGGTCGTCGTGCTCTCGGATAGCCGCTCTGACCATTCTCCAAATACCGGCACGACGATCCAGGTACTCGGCCTCCGCCAAGGGGATAAGCCAAGCCAGGAACCTCCTGCTCTCCCTCTTCTCGTCCTTTAGGAAATGGAGACGCTTCGAGAGGGAAAGGAAGGAAGCAGCCAGAGAAGGCTCCTCCGCCTCCAGAACCGCCAATTCCTCCAGGAGGGAAGAATCGCCGATAAAACCGGAGATAGCCTCCTTGCGTTCGTCGGAGATAGAAGCCATCGCCGAGATATTCTGAAGAGCTCGGAGAGTAGGGCGGGATTCGACACCAAGATGAGTCAGGGCTTCGGCCACCTCATCGCATTGACTAGCAAGAGATGACCAAGCCTCGGGGTGGTGTAGATCGTTTAGGAGCCGCCCCATGCAGTCCCGGGCCGCGCGAAGGGAAGCATGGGTTAGGACCATCGTCTGCTAAGAAACAAGACGGATAAACCTAGATAAGGCAGTCCGACAAAAGAAAAGCACGCAAAGCCACTCGTGTAAAGTCAGAGAAGCCGAGGAATGACATGCAAAGGTATGCTCGAAACATCATTTTAAATCACCTCTCGAATTGCCCGTTAAATTAAAACAGTCAGGGAGTCTCCCAAGCGCGTGAGACCCTACGCCTCCCTAAGACAATTGGCACGCATACGCGAATACGAAACAGAGGCATAGAGGTTCACACCCTTTGGGAACACGGCGGACCGCCGGTGCGGAATTCGCAGAAACCACAGACTCCGTCGAGGCCCACGGGCTAGGTACGCGAGGTTTCACACACCCTGGTGATGCTCACAGTAAATCTGGTTTAGTAAGAGGGTGCGTGAGACCCCACGTACCCGGAACAAGTCCCAAATATCGTGAAAGCAGTGATCGCCGGCTTTAATACGCTCAACAATGGGGCCAATTGACCAAGTCTGGAAATATGTGCGAGAGCCAGTTTACGTAACAATTCGATAAATTTCACCAAGTGCCAAAATCGCGCGCGCAAAGCCCAGCGCGTCGCGAAAATCATACAAAATCACAAGTCCGAAGGACATGACGCGCTGGGCCCAGCGCGTCCAAGAAATGGTAAATCCACCAGCGCGTCAATTAAAAGAGTTTTCCCAGGCATGACTACGCGCTGGACCCAGTGCATCGAAAAATTACAAAGTTCAACGCGCTGAGCCCAGCGCGTCAAATAATGGGTTTAACGGAGCACGGGACGGTACGCTGGCCTTAGCGCGTCGATAAAAGGGAACTAAGTACGCGCTGCGCCATGGCGCGTTCAGAAATTTCAGAAGTCACAGTTAAATAGCCGCACTATGCGTAGCGCATCGATAAAACGCCCAAAGTTCAAATACTTCGACGCGCTACCTATTTAATCGATGCGCTGGAGACAATAAATCAATGCGCTGGCGAAAAATGGATGCGCTGGCTGAGAGCTCCGGTCGTCGAAAACGAACAGTGAAATGACGAAATGACGTGGGCGGCCCTATTTATAGTGGGTCCCGAAAAATTCGATGTGTCGCCATGGACCGCCGCTCGTCCATCCCAACGCATCGGAGGGGCATCTGTTGGGGTCCCAAAAGTAAAGATCTTCAAAATAATGATTATGGGTGCCCCAATCATCACTTTATTGGATTTAGGGCCAGTGCATCGAAGACCGCGTCGAAAATCGCAACACGCATCTAACTTAACCAAAAGAACAGGAAATTGAGCCGGTGGTCGGCCCCGCCGGTCATCATGATCAAAACTGTCAAAATGTAGGGGGGTTACCTCAATTACCAAGAGATAGGAGCAGTGCATCGGCATTCATCACAAGGCGGACCCCACAAATTCCCCAATTTGCAAAACCCAAGTGTGGGAGACACTTATACGTCCAGCGCATCCGGAAATTAATTTAAGGACGCACTGCCCCCAGCGCATCACAAAAATCCTCAGCGCATCAGGAAATTCGGACGGATTGAATTTCAGGACGCACTGCCTCCAGCGCATCCACAAATTCACCCAGCGCATCGCGTAATTCAATCATTTCGAATTTCAGGACGCACTACCTCCAACGCGTCGCAAAATACGTCCAGCGCATCCAAAAAATCAGCCTATTTCAGGACGCACTGACAGCTAGCGCTCCCTGAAAATCAGCTTCCAAACTCAGCCATTTTGAGACGCGCCGAGTGGCTTTAATCGACGCGCCGACCCAATTTCTCGACGCGCTACACGTGTCGACCGCCTATTGGGCGACTTTACCTATAAATACCCCCTCCCACCGCCTCATTTGTGACATTCAGCGAGAGAGAAAGAGAACCTCGTCACCGGAAAACCTTTTCCGATCGCCGGAACCTTTTTCCGACCGCCGGAACCCCTCGCCGAAAATCGTACCTCCGGTCATACCAGGTCCGGAGAAATAACTTAAAGTCATCTTTTTTGACGCGCCGATCCCAGCGCATCATAAAAAGTGACCCGGCGCGTCAAAAAAGTCCTCGGCGGATTACATAAATCATAAACCGTGACATTTTGGACGCACTGGCCTCAGCGCATCGCATAATAGGCCAGCAGATCGGATAAATACATAATCGCAAAACATAGCTATTTTTCGGACGCACTGGCCCCAGCGCATCGCAAAATAGGCCAGCGGATCAGAATAATGCATTTTTTGGACGCACTGGCCTCAGCGCGTCGCAAAATAGGCCAGCGGATTGGATAAATACACACAGTTTTTTTTATGGACGCACTGGCCCCAACGCATTGCAAGATAGGCCAGCGGATCAGAAAAATGCATTTTTGGACGCGCTGGCCCCAGCGCATCAGTAAAATCAGGCCAGCGGATCGCAAAAATCAGCACTTTGAGCGTTCATCTCAGCACCTTTAAATCTTCATTTTACAACGTTTTCAAGCCCCGTTTAAGCCTATTTTGGGTATTTCGAGCATTCCGGACGCAATGGAGTGGTCAAATGACTCATCCGGGCTGCCCAGGGAGCGGAATACAAGCCTTCGGAGTCTAATCCGATCCAACAAGCTGAACGGAGCGATTCTCTTGAAGAGAGGCCGTCAGTGCCCAGAATCATACTGATGCATCATCATTCTATGTACTATCACAACATGACCCGGATTCAGGCCCGGACTAAGCAAAGGGGACTATGGTTACCACGATAAACCATACCAGGAGAGTTCTAAATTATCACACACAATTTGTTAAAGGCTGATACTTCATGAACAGTCGATGCCCTACCCATCCAAAACGGCATCTGCTAGTTGAGTTGTTCAGGTACATACAACCGTGGAACGGACTTCCCGAGGTCACCTGTCCCTACATTGACAGGCGCGGGCCCTAGAGTCGTCCATCTCGGCCATAAACCCTGACAGTCTCAGCCCGAATCTCCGGTCAAAACATGGGACATAGATATCCGACTCGTATAAAGATGGGTCAGTCCATAACAGAACACAACAAATACAGGTCTCCGTGACCATACAAATACAGGTCTCTGTGACCATACAAATACAGGTCCCCGTGACCATACAAATACAGGTCTCCGCGACCATACAAATACAGGTCTCCGTGACCATACAAATACAGGTCTCCGTGACCATACAAATACAGGTCCCCGTGACCATACAAATACAGGTCTCCGTGACCATACAAATACAGGTCCCCACGACCATACAAATACAGGTCTCCGCGACCATACAAATACAGGTCTCCGCGACCATACAAATACAGGTCTCCGTGACCATACAAATACAGGTCCCCGTGACCATACAAATACAGGTCTCCGCGACCACACACAAATACAGGTCTTCATGACCAATGAACTCTGAAACCATAGTCCCCGCTGACTAGTCTTTTGCCTTTTAATCAAGGGTCATCGATCATTCGATGTAATTAAGGGCTCGTGCCAGATCACGGCCTGGAATGTACAAGATCTCAGAATCTCTGGAATAAAATTCGCCTTGCGATATCTCTTCTTGTGTACCTTTTGTGAATGTTTGTGATTGCCTACGAATGTTTCTATTATTCAGAACCCCAGAACAACAAAACCCAACATTCCAGAGAATGTTCATTCCCTAGTTCTAACACCTACAATTTGAGTTCACCACAAACAAAGGTAGTCCTGTCATCTCTGAACCTCCGCCTCTTGACATCATTTTCAAGAATAACAATTTTGCCTTTCGACACACCAGAGACTCTCTCTACCACATCCACATCAACATGCATCAATCTATCACCAATCAGAACATCAAACCCCAACGGCTGTTGACATGGATTTCGAATAGACGAATAAAAGTTTCTTACCATTTCTGCATCAGCACTACTGTATGGAGTGAGGACAGGATCCCAACCAACTTCCAACAGACCAGCAAGCATGGGATTCTCAGGAATCATCTTCTTATCCACAAATCCCTCAAAGCACACAGGGCGGTTTGCAAATCTGCCCATGCTCACAGGTGAGGTTTGCTCAGGTACCAACTCCCTCGATGTCGTTAGTAAGTCGCGGGAGGTAGACGGACCCCCTCGGCCTCGTCTTGGGGCCTTCTTGCCTCGGGTAGATGCAAGAACAGGAGCCGACACAACAACATCTTCCGCATATTTAGAACGGCGCTCCCGTTGTGGTGCCTCCTCTATGGTGGCACGTTTCTTTGCCATAAGTATAACCCAAAAATAAGAGAAGGGAGAACGCAATCCAAGTGGGTATGGGAAGCTTCAAAAGGTATTGAAACCAAGAACCCAAGAAAACCCCTAAAAGAAGAACAAAGAGGAAGGAAAAACCTAATCCCGTTTTGGAAGGTTTCGAAATCCAGAAAACCCTCAAAAGAAATGAGTTGGGAGGGAAGAAGCTTTAATAAAGCTTGTAAAAAAACTGAGATGATGATGATAGGTGGTAAGATTAAAAGGGTTTACAGGGATTTGAAGAAAAAAAAGAAAAAGAACACAAAAGAAAAGAAAAGAACCAAGGGAAGAAGATTCAGAGGAAGACCTAAATACCAGAAATTGGGAAATCTTCCCAATCACCTTCCATGCATCACTATTCTCCACCAAATTCCCCTTTCCTCCATATTTCCTCCATTCATTTGAGCTGTAACCATATGCTTGGATCTAGGGTTTGAGGGTGAAGGAGAGGAAGAACAGAGAAATAGGTTTGGGAAAACAAATGGAAGAGGGTTTATGTCTCAAACCCTCTTAAATCCAACTCCCATTAAATCCGGCCGGTCGACCATGGCTATAGCCGGTCGGCCGGCTGTTGCTGTCCACCCGTTTTTCCACTTCAACAGCCCAATCCGGTCAGCCGGCTGTACAACCGGCCAGCTGGTCATCAACGTCCGGTCAGACCCGGCTGCAGCCGGTCGGCCGGCTCTCCTGGAGGTCTCCTTCTTCGAAAATGGCCAAAGAACCCATGCCTGTTGCCAATGTCCAGCGCTAACCGGTCGGCCGGTCGCCCTGACCGGTTAGCCGGTCGTCCCTGGGTGACCTTCTGCCTAAAAAAAAATCCAAAAATCCACCCCTTCTGCTGGCTCTCCAGCGGTAACCGGTCGGCCGAATGCCCTCAGCCGGTCGGCCGGTCGGCCCTGGGTGGTTTCTCCTCAAAAATCTCTACTCGGCCCATCTTCTCTGCCCCTGTCCAGTGTCAACCGGTCGGCCGGTCATCTCTGGCAGTCCCCCTTTCCAAAACATAAAAAAAAAACATCTCTATGGCCATCACCAACCGGTCAGCCGGTTGTTCTGGCCGGTCGGCCGGTCCTTGCTGGCCCCTTTTCCTCAACGCACTCTACTCACTCTACTCTCTTCCTATCTCTCAAATCATTCCACTCTCTCTCTCTAACTCATTCTACTTTCTTTCTCCAACTCTCTTTCTTTCTCCAACTCAAACACTAGTGACCCACCAAAATGTCTTCCTTCTCTATGGAAGAGAAAAACAAAACAACAAAATAGGCCAAAAGTTCTTCCATCTCATTGGAAGAGAAAAACAACTAAAAAAGAATGAATCACTTGTATCAAATGGTTATGGGCCACCCATCTGTTTAAAATCCTTCGTTCAAAAGTATATTTCTACTCTCCATTTCTCAACACATCATGCCCAAAACATGGATTCCAAATCCTAGAACCTTAACACCTCATCTGGAACCATATTTTATCACAGCTAGAATCCTAGGAATCCTAAAACAAACAAATTACTTATTATAACTCATACTTATATAATTTATGCACGGTAACACCTAAGATTCCACGGTTTCAAACCACAGAGTCTAAACTACGTCAGCGTAAAGGTTAGGTCAAGTCCATAACTCAAGGTCCAGTTTAGCTCTAAACTCGCGCTCTGATACCAACTCTGTAACGCCCCAAATTTCAGGAGTCGAGCATGACCTCGACTCTTGAGATTTCGGGTGTCACTATGCTTATGCGGAAGCGTGATTAATGCATTTATGATTTAGAGTATCATGTCGCAAGTTTAAAACTAAATAAACTTTAAAGTAAGGACAAAAGATAAGTGCATACCTGGTCCAGCTTTTACAAATGTACATTATAGTCCAAAATAAAGGGGGCCCACACAGCAAGAAGCCCCAATATACATGTCCAAAAGAATTGGGCCATTACACATCTAGCCATCAAACGGCCCCAGAACATCAACTAAAAGATGCCAGTGCATCTTATTCTCTACCATCCGAGAACTGAAAATAACTAACGTCTTCTACAAAATCTTCTAACTCATTCTGAAGAACGTCATCATCCATAATACCTGTTTCTACATTAGAGTCTGGTTGATGTTTTTCCAAACACCACCCAGGATTGAGGGGGTGAGTAATCAACTCAATGCTGCTATAAGCCTAAGTTTAATAATCAATCAAGCATTCAAGCATAGATAATATATCAAACAAAACATACAAGAGTCCTAGAATAGTTGTACTAATGCATGAATGTTATGAATTCGCACACAATGCATGTCCCGGGCAATCACAACAGAATCAAAATTGATATAATAGTCCTTCCAACTATAACTCATATACACATAATGCAAGTATGAGGGCTCTCACGAATGCCCTGGCCTTTCGAACAGTCAGCCAGTCACTGAGATTGCCGATGACATGTATGCATGGTTAGTTTGGCCTTTATTGATATTAATTTTCATTCAGCAAGATTGGTGATGCTGAATTACTAATGTCATACAGTAGGTCCTGAACAGGACCATCTGGCTCCCGACGGTGCGAGCGTCTATCATCGCCAGTAGCCCACGAATCCCATCTCCAATTTCCAATACATTTAGAACATAAGAATCCTTCTATTCAAATCAGTACCTCAGCTATTCAGATTTATCCAAAACAAACTGGCATCCTTACAATAGCTTATGGTCACTACGGGGAGGCTCAATGCCACAGCGTAGGCCGACGGCACGAACACGGTGTCCCACACCACCATGCCCGGCCCAAGGAGATTTCATAGGATCGTGTCGCACATATGTTTATCATTGGATGCTTCATTTAATAACATTAGTATTCTAGATTCGGGACAAGTCATTCATTACAAGCTATCTACCACCCAACATGTCTTGGCTTTGGATATGGCCGTTTGATACAGAGAGAACATTGACCAAACCGGCATTGGGCACAAATGACCCGTGTAGTCCAAACTACTGTCGATCGGTCAAGTTCACCCCGTCAACCAGCCAACCCTGAATATCCAATCCAACTAGGATATCCACATTAATCGATTGGCCCCTTTTTACTCATGACAAATAGTACATGTGCGTTAATCATACAATTAAACATATTAGAGACAGATTCCACTATCTCAACGAATTCCACAAATCAATTGTAACAATTAAATCATTTACCCATTTCATCAAACAAATAAGCCATGTAACACACATGCATGTTGTACTGAGACATACAATCAGATAAGAAACTCAAAGTCCTACTCTATGACTATAAGAATCATATCTAAAACCCTTAGGAATGTTAAATAAAAGAACTGAATTATAGCCCGCACCTTAAGGTCTAGGGTTCCTCATCCGTCCAACGGTCTAGGGTTAGGGTTAAAGAAAATCAACTATTCCTACAAGAAAACTCAATTAGGATGAGATTTTTAGTCTCAAACCTAAGATAGTTCGGAGTTGCAAGGTAGGATTCGATTCTTACCTCCAATCGCAAAGAGAACCACTCCAGCGACGGAATCGACAGGCTAGAGCAACCTCCTACTTCAAGAGGAAAGGAAGAAGGATATCTTCAATCTCCTTTCTTCTTCTTCTCTCGATTTCTCTCTCTTTCTCTCTCTTCCTCTCCCTCAATTTTTCTCTTTCTCTCTCTTCCTCTCCTGAAAATTTCCCAATTCGATTTGGGGATTTCTCAGCAAAAGGGTTTATATAAAAGCTAGGAAATTCGCCCAAATGGCCTTACAGGAATTAGTGGGTAGTTTTCTGACCCAAGTGAAGTTAGTGGTTTATGTATGTAGCCCTCCAGAAGGCTATTTAGAGCAAGGGCCATATATTTTACAGAATGTTAACAATCTAGTCCAATTTGTACTAATTACTCTTCCTCTTCTAGATTAGAGATTAGGAAATCTAATTAACTAAGATGTACTGGTCATCCGTACACTATTATCTGTACGAAAATTTACGGGACGTTATAGCAGCTCAGGACGATATGCAATCCAATATCGACTGAGGTAGATCTCTTCCAGGATATGGACGTGACATTGCACTAGCGGGATTGGGATTGCACGCTAATGCCTTTAGCATGCATACCATCCATCTTAAATGTATCAAGAGGGCCCATGATAATGTTGGTGAGAAATCTAAGCAATTCAACAGGTTTACAACATGAATGAATGGTGTTTTCACAAAAAAGGGAAGGGATCGGATTGTCACTTGGGCCGAAAACGTGATGATTGAGTATCCATAGTTGAACTCATAGTGGGGCCACAGAATTTCAATAGTTAGAAGACACTTGTGTTTTTTATCAGTCTTAGTAGGATTGACATTATGAACGATATGAATTACTGTGTACCCCATAGAGGATTCAATGGTGGGACTTTTCCAAGCGATTTAATGTGTTTAGGGTGGCCCATATGAGACTTGGATCCCGTTAATTTTTTTTTCAACGGCAAAAATGACCTCACAAAATGATCAAACCGACTAGATGTCTCAGAAACATCACATGGGACCCACCAACAATAGGAGCGTGTGGACATGGCTTTCACTTGCAGTCCAGGGACATCATTTTGGGCTGGGTGGTTGTACAGGTAACCAAAGAAACCGCTAGGGTTTCTTTTACCAGTGAGATCATACTTCCTTCCGCGGGATATCCGACCACACCATCTTGTCCATAGGAGTAGGAAAGGAAGTCCTCTCCTGCACCTTTACCTCCATGCTTGTACGGACTAGGCTCACATGGAACAAGCGGTTGCAGATGGGTTTAGATCTCCATCGCCACACTCCAAAGGCCAGCAAGAGGAATGGACGAGGCTATAAATAGTGAACATTGGAGATGGTCGGAATGGAGCGGGCAAAACCGATCTGATACTTGCCATATTGGTAAGTCTTACAACAAAGCCCTTCTCACTCATCTACCATTTGATATTTGTATTCTTATGTACGTCTGTTTTTTGAAGCACTATGTAGGTTCAAATCTGAGGACGTCATCCTACAGACTTGGATTATCAAGGAACTGAGCTGAGAGCTGCATCATCTAATCCAGGTATCTTATTTGATGCAAATATCATTTCAATCACCAATGATTCTTGTGGTGTAAAATGACCTGAAATAATAGAAGGACGGCGTGGATATTCAACACATACACATTTGTGGCCCCACAAAAAGCGTTGCCGTGGATATTCTCGCCTTTAAAACGTAGGTGGGGCACACAATAATGTTTTCCTATAAATCCACCCCGACCATCCATTTGAGTTTTCAGTTTATCCCAGTATTAGTAACATTATGAAAGGTATGGATGTCATATATACATCACTGTGGACCATAGGGAGGATTGAACGGTAGTAATTTTCCTACCAAACTTTTTCCTTAAGTTGGGAAGGGTAATCTAGTGACGCTGCTGGGAGCGGTTTGGGTGGATCGCTGGATCCACTGAGGTCGGTGGATCCCCAACTGTGGGGCCACTGTAATGTATGTACCTTACATCTACACCATCCATGCATTTTGAAATCTCCTTTTAGGGTATTATCCAAAAAAAATGAAGCAGATCCAAATCTTCAGTGGACCATACCACATGAAATAGTTGTGATTGAATCTACACCATTAAAAACTTCACGGGGGCCACTAGAATGTTTTTTTGCCATCGAACCTGTTGAAAAGGTAAAAAAGACCTGGATGAAGATATCAAACAAATATTAGCTTGACCCAAAGCTTTTGTGACCCACGAGAAGCTTTTAATGGTTTAGTATCATTGTTTACTGTATTATGGTCCACCTGAGATTTGGATCTACTTTATTTTTTTAATCATGCTCTAAAATGAGTTTTCATAATGAGTGGACGGCGTGGATGTAATACACACATCACCTAGTGGATGACACGGTAGAGAATCCACCCACCTCAGTGGATTTGGGGAACCAGCGATGCCGCGCCCGACGCTGCCACTATCTAAGTAGCTACTGGTCGGTGCTCTGTGGGCCCCACCATGATGTATGTGTTTCATCTATACTGTCCAATAATTTTTACAAATCTTATTAGGGATTGAACTAGAAAAATATGCATGAAAAAAATCTCAGGTGGACCACACCACAGGAAAACAGTAAGGAATGAATGTCCACCGTTAAACAACTTGTAAGGCCCACTGTAATGTTTACTTTATATCCAACCTGTTGATACGCTCATATATACCTGATGAAGGGAAACAATAAATATCAGCAATACCCAAAACTTTTGAAAACCCAACAACTTATTAATGTTGGACGTTCAATCAACAATGTTTCCTATAACGTGGTACACTTGAGATTTGGATCAACACGGTGGGTGTTTAGTCTCCACTTTGTGGTCCACTTGAGCCATCAAAGTGCCTCAAGTTACGTTGTGATTTTAAATTATCATGAAAAATAGATGAACGGTGTTGATATAACCCACCTTGATATATGGCCCACGTCCACTCCATCCATAAAGTGCACCCTTCATTGTGTCGCCAAGGTAACCCAAAAATCACAAAGTTCAATGAAAGGGATGGATAGAGGGGATGACATGTAAAGCTCAAAGTGGGGCCCACACACGAATTCATATAACTGTAACTATACACTCTTCAGCCACATCTACTTCATGGAGTACAATGAAATGCAAACGTGAGACCAAGTCATTGGTTGATGAGCTGAATCTGGCCCATTCCTAGTAATTACAATGTACTATCTCTAAGTCCCCATTCGCTGTCAACCCGGGCCACAGGGACAATCAAATGGCCGATGTCACAGGCTATCCAAAAATTATCAGAGGGTTCTAGGTGTCTGACACAAGGCATTGGATTGTCATCTCATTTTATCCCAAAAGTGTTGAAAATATATAGGGCATGGATAGCTCCGACGATGAAGAAACGGAACGGCGGATCGTTGCTTACGCGACAGCAGCTTGCGTAGCTGCAGTAGGAGAGTATTGTAGGACATATTTGTTCAGACAACCGCCACGTCAAGGGGATGATGAACGAGCGAGGTTCATCAACTCAATCGTGCGAGCCAGTGATACGGATTGTGTGACCCAGTTGAGGATGACTCGACATGCATTCTTCAATCTCTGTAATATGATTAGAGAGAAGACAAATCTACGTGATATTCGGAACGTTTCCCTCAAAAAACAAGTCGTACTTTTTTTACATACTGTGGGACATAGTGTGTGAAATCGGGTAGTGGGACACCGATTCATTCGGTCAGGTGAAACTGTTAGCCGTCACTTCAATCAAGTCCTAGACACAATTGTCTCTCTCTATCCACACTATGTTACACAAGCCGGTCCAGAAATTCCTGTTGAGATTGAAAGAAATTCATATTGGGCAACATACTTTCAGGTATCCTTTTAGTTAGAACGATTCTTTCTATATATGAATTTCATTATACTTCTATTGCATTCGTTAACAATCACAAATTCAACAATGGGTTTATAGGACTGCGTCGGGGTAATTGACAACACTGTTGAACCTCAAATTTATACATTGCATTGCCCATTACACTACATGGTTTGCATGATTTTCATGGTTTAAAGGCCTACCTAACACATGTTTTGTGATTACAAGGGATGAGAGCGGACTTCATTCAATTGGGATGAAAAGAAAGCTTTTGGAGCTTTTGCATGAAGGACGAAAGAGAATTGAAGATAGAAGAAAGCAAGGAGAAGAAAAAGAGGGAAAGAAGAGAAGAAAAGACAGAAAGAGGAACAATGTGAAGAGGGCTGACCGGTCTTGACCGGTCAGCCACAGTTGCTGATAAAAGGGGAAAACAGGCCGACCGGTCATGACCGGTCGGCCATGAGCACTGGAGGCTGGACAGCAGAGCCCGACCGGTCATGACCGGTCGGCTGTATGCACTGGACAACGCAGGAACGAGCCCGACTGGTCATGACCGGTCGGGTAGGCACGCTGGATATGTTGGACAGGTCTGTCCGACCGGTCGGCAGCAACCCCTGGAATGTGTAAAACATCAGTCCGACCGGTCACGACCGGTCGGCCCTGTGTAAGAGGATTCCTTTCTAATTCAGGACTCCGAAAAACATTGCGCAATGTGTAGTCTTTCGCAGAATCCGACGCAAGGGAGGTTTGTTGCTATAAAAGGCCACCTAGGGGCTCTCCCTAAGGTATCAGAGAAGCTAGGGAACGTGGGTTTGGAGAGTGAAGGCGATTGTGGAGCGACTGCAACTCTCCTATTCGGGTTTTTCTATTTTTATGCTTTATTTCAGAGTTTTTAGTTGTAGCATGACTATGCTCGGCTAAAACCTCTCAGCTAGGGCTGAGAGGTGAAGCTTGTAGCTAATTCTATGTTGGTTTCAGTTTAATTCAAGTAATTTACATTCAAGTTCAGATTTTTACATGATTTAGTTCCAAATAATGGTAGTTTGAGATGTTTTTATCTAAGTTTATGTGCTCCGGACATGAATTCCTTTTAATTCTCTGAGATTATCATGTTTGTTTATCTAAATTCGGATTATAGTAATCCTTGAGCAGGCCATAGCCCAGAGGCATGGCTGTTGCTCTGCAGGCTATAGTTTTGAGTTTTGTATTGATTGAATGGAACTAGAACTTGGAAGTTCAACTTGAATGTGATGGAATGTATGTGAATGCTTTATTCTCCAACTAGATGAGAGATAGGACTTCAAATCTAGTTGTGTTCTCTACTTGGATTGACTGAATTGACATAGGATTGCTACAAGTGGATCCTTGAAAGCCTTAGTACTTTATCTCTGATTTTTCATTAAATTCCTGTTTTAAGTAAACACTCTATTAAATCTGATTTCTTTTAAAAACTGAGTTGCTGGAGTGATTTGGGAGCTGTCACTATTTCCCTGTGGATCGACCTCGGTCTTACCGAGTTTTTATTACTACATCGCAGCCTTACACTTGAGGCGAGCGAACAAGTTTTTGGCGCCGCTGCCGGGGAAATTAGATAACGGTTTTCAAATAATTCAGTGGCTGTAGAAGTAGAAATAGATAGGCTTCCTGATTTTCTTAGAACTAACTAATTCTTTCTGTTTTGTAGGAATTCTTCTTTAGTTCAAGCGCATCAGGTGATATTTTTCTAACTTAGTTTTTTTTTTAGTTTTTTTTAGATTACTCTCAGATTTCAGATTTCTAGGAGGATTAGTTTCAGTTTCTGGTTGAGTGGTTTATGTCCCGTTGGGAACGTAATCACTCAAATCGTCTCCAATCTGAAGGTGGTTTAGTTGGACCATTGTTAGTCCATAGACGAGTCCGGAATTATCAAGAGCATTGTGAAAGTTTGGGGAGTATGGATCAAACACCTTTAAGGATTCCTCCCCCCCCCCCCCCCCCCCCCCCCCCCCCCCCTACTCCAACTACAAACGCAAATCAGAAAGGAGTAGGAGAAAATGAGGTACATAATGTTCCTCCAATGAGATCACTACGGGATTACCTACAACCTGCCCGTGCAATTACACCTTCTTGCATAGTTTTACCAGCTAACGGTGGGACCCTTGACATAAAACCGGGTGTAATTCAACTTTTACCTAAATTCCATGGGCTAGACTCTGACCGCCCATACTACACTTGCAAGAATTAGAAGAAGTGTTGGCCACCTTGCATTATCCCAATGTTTCTGAGGATACAATCAGACTTAAACTTTTTCCCTTCACTTTGAAAGAAAGAGCCAAAGATTGGCTTCACTCTCTTAGACCACATTCGATTGGGTCATGGGTTGAAATGAACCGGGAATTCTTGAAAAAGTTCTTCCCGGCTCATAAAACGAACACCCTCTGCTTGCTTGCCCACATCATGGCTATGAGAGTTGGCGAGTTATAAATTTTTTCAATGATGGATTAAGTTCCAATATGCGCCAATTTGTGGAAATGATGTGCAATGGCGAGTTTATGAGTAAAAATCCAGATGATGCTTGGAGTTACTTGGACATGTTGGCTGAAAACGCCCAATCTTGGGATACCTCAGATAAACCCAAGAACCCCAAGCCCACTCAAGAGAAAGGAGGGATCTATGTCCTCAAAGAGGAAGACGACGTGAATGCAAGGATAGCCAACCTCACAAGGAAGGTTGAAGCCATGGAACTTAGCAAAAGTGGAGTTCCCAAGTCCAAGGAAGCTGTTGAAACTACATGTGGGATTTGCCTCACCGACTTACACGCTACGCAAGATTGTCCCACAATTCCTGCATTTAAGGAAGTGCTACAAGAGACAGCCAATGCCACATATGGTTATCAACGGCCCTTCAATGGACCAGTAGGTAATACGTACAATGAGAGTTGGAAGAACCACCCAAATTTCAGTTGGAAGAATGCTCCTACGGGCAATCTTACCAACTCCCAAAGAGGGCCACCCATGCAAAATATGGCCCCACCTCAATTCTCATTGGAGGATACCTTGAAAATGTTTATGCAAGGGCAAGCACAAATAAATGAATCGAATCAGCAAATGTTCCAAGAGCTGAAAGTCTCAGTTGATGAGATTAAGGGACGCTTGAATGCTAGGGAAGGGACCTTTCCGGCCCAACCTCAGCCCAATCCAAAGCAAGTACATGAAGTAAGCATCCATAATCCTTCCAACCAAAACATGGAGCAAGCTAAATCCATTACCACCCTTAGAAGTGGTAAACAAATTGACAAAACTATTCCGGTGAAGGCCGATGAGCCTAATGATCCGGTAAATTCTGAGAATGAAAATGGATCTAACTTAGCCCCAAAACAACCGGAACGCATTTACAAGCCCGTAGCACCATTCCCTTCGAGATTGGTTGCCCCAAAATCTCTCCCAAATTCTCAAGATATTCTAGAGATTTTCAGACAAGTCAAGATCAATATCCCTTTGCTTGATGCCATCAAACAAATTCCCTCTTATGCTAAGTTTCTAAAAGACCTATGCACAACAAAACGCAAATATAATGTGCAGCAAAAGGCCTTCTTAACTGAGCAAGTGAGTGCCATCCTCACTCAAAAGACCCCCCCAAAATTCAAAGATCCCGGTAGTCCCACCGTCTCATGTATCATTGGAGACTACCGGATTGAACGTGCCTTGTTAGATTTGGGGGCAAGTGTGAACTTGATCCCATACTCGGTATATGAGCAATTGGGTCTTAGTGAACTAAAACCCACCAAAACCACGTTGCAACTCGCTGATAGATCTATTCGTGTACCGAGGGGGATAGTTGAGGATGTTCTAGTCCAAGTTGACAAATTCTACTACCCGATAGATTTTATAGTCTTGGACACACAACCAGTTTTGGATGCTAGCACCCAAATACCGGTAATCCTAGGCCGCCCATTCCTTGCCACATCAAACACAATCATCAATTGCCGAAATGGGGTGATGCAACTATCTTTTGGAAACATGACACTAGAAGTGAATGTGTTTCATTTGGGCAAAAGACATAGGGATGTCGATGATGATGAGTTCTTCGATGTGAATATGCTCGAAACTTTTGAAGAAGAAGAACTCCTCCAACTTGAACCACTAGAAAGCTTGGAGACATGCTTAGCACATTTCATGGATTCTGAAGATCCCATCATTAGTGAGATTGTGCAGGCATTAAATATAGAAAGACCGGTAGTGATACTAGCCGGTGGAGGCCCCATTTTGAAAAATTGCCACCAACCACATCAAGGCCTCTACCATCTAACATCAAACCACCAAAGCTTGACCTGAAACCATTGCCATCCGAGCTTAAATACTGTATATTTGGGTCAAGAGGAAACGTTCCAAGTTGTCATTGCCTCCCACCTAGAGAAAGACCAAGAGCTCAAGTTGATTGAGCTACTCAAAGAACATCGGGAAGCCATAGGTTGGACAATAGCGGATCTCAAAGGGATAGATCCTTCGGTTTGCACTCACCGTATACACCTTGAAGAAAATGCAAAAACGTCTAGACAACCTCAAAGAAGGCTAAAACCAAACATGATGGAGGTTGTCAAAGTCGAGGTGTTAAAGCTATTGGATGTGGGTATCATCTACCCCATCTCAGATAGCCAATGGGTGAGTCCCACCCAAGTTGTCCCCAAGAAATCCGGTATTACCATCATTGAAAACACCAACAACGAGCTTATACCGACTAGGGTGACCACCGGTTGGCGTATGTGCATTGATTATAGGAAGCTCAACACGGTTACTAGGAAAGACCACTTCCCTCTCCCATTTATGGATCAAATATTAGAGAGGTTGGCAGGCCATTCCTATTACTGCTTCCTAGATGGCTATTCTGGATACAACCAAATTGAGATAGCTCCGGAAGATCAAGAGAAAACCACTTTTACATGCCCGTTTGGCACCTTCGCTTACCGAAGAATGCCATTCGGGTTATGTAATGCACCCGCCACATTCCAACGATGCATGTTGAGTATTTTCTCGGACATGGTGGGAGAGTTTCTTGAGGTATTCATGGATGATTTTTTTATTTTTGGTTGTACATTTGAGGAGCGTCTCAAGCACTTGAAGTTGGTCTTGATGAGGTGTGAGGAGAAGCAACTTGTACTAAACTGGGAAAAGTGCCATTTCATGGTACAAAGAGGAATAGTCCTTGGACATATCATCTCGTCCAATGGAATAGAGGTAGACCGGGCAAAAGTTGATATAATTTCCAATCTACCACCACCCAAAAGCATACGCGATGTGCGGTCCTTCCTTGGACATGCCGGTTTTTATCGAAGGTTTATAAAGGATTTTAGTCACATCTCAAGGCCTTTATGCAACCTTCTACAAAAGGAGAACCAATTTGAGTGGAGTGCCGAATGTCAATTAGCTTTTTCAAAGCTAAAAGACATGTTGACAACCGCTCCTATCATGCAACCACCAGATTGGTCCATTCCTTTTGAGTTGATGTGCGATGCGAGCGATTTTGCTATTGGGGCGGTGTTAGGCCAAAAGAAGGATAAAAAGCCCCATGTCATCTACTACGCAAGTAGGACCTTGAATCATGCCCAAGTTAATTATTCGACTACGGAGAAAGAGCTCCTAGCTGTCATTTTTGCCTTGGACAAATTCAGGCCATACTTAATAGGATCCAAAGTTATTGTTTATACGGATCATGCGGCGCTGAAATACCTTCTTTCTAAGAAGGATGCTAAGCCTCATTTTCTAAGATGGATCCTACTCCTTCAAGAATTCGACTTGAAGATCAAAGATAAGAAGGGGGTAGAAAATGTGGTGGCGGATCATCTATCCCGCCTAGTCCTACCAAATTCCATTGACGAGTCACCTATTGAGGACTCATTCCCTGATGAGCAACTCTTTGTTGCTATGCATCCACCATGGTACGCTGATATAGCCAATTATCTTTCCACAGGTGCGATGCCGACTCATTGGACTGCGCAAGACAAACGTAAATTTCTAAGGGAAGTGCGCAGATTTTTCTGGAATGAACCTCTATTGTTTAAATATTGCCCAGACTAAATTATAAGGAGATGCGTCCCCGATGATGAACACAATTCAGTCATCTCCTTTTGTCATGATCAAGCATGTGGGGGTCATTTTTCAGCCAAGAAAACAACTGCGAAAATTCTGCAGTGTGGTTTTTATTGGCCCACGTTATTTAAGGACACCCACGAGTTTTGCAAAGCGTGCGAGCGCTGCCAGAAGTTAGGAGGATTATCCCGTCGAAATATGATGCCTCTCACCCCAATTCAACATCTTGAAGTCTTTGACTGTTGGGGCATCGATTTCATGGGACCATTCCCCTCATCTTTTGGACATGTCTATATTTTGCTTGCCGTAGACTATGTGTCTAAATGGATAGAGGCTATCCCATGTAGAACCAACGATCATCGTACGGTTCTCAAGTTCCTCAAAGAAAACATACTTTCTAGATTTGGGACGCCTCGAGCCATTATTAGTGATGGTGGTTCTCACTTTTGCAATAGACCTTTTGAAACTTTAATGAAGAAATATGGTATTAGGCACAAAGTGAGTACCCCATACCACCCACAAACAAGTGGACAAGCTGAAATCTCCAATAGGAAAATCAAGCAGATTTTGGAAAAGACGGTGAGACCGGATCGCAAGGATTGGTCCCTAAGATTAGATGATGCACTTTGGGCTCACCGTACTGCCTACAAGACACCCATTGGAATGTCCCCTTATAGACTTGTCTATGGGAAAGCTTGCTACTTGCCTGTGGAGATAGAACACAAAGCCTATTGGGCAATTCGGGCTTTAAATTTTGACATTGACAAGGCTAGCTCACTTCGCAAACTTCAATTAAATGAGCTTGATGAGATCCGGAACGATGCATATGAGAATTCGAGAATTTACAAGAGCAAGATGAAGGCCTTTCATGACAAGCACATCTTAAGGAAATCTTTCCATGAAGGACAGAAAGTGCTCTTGTATAATGCCCGACTTCATCTTTTTTCGGGAAAATTACGATCTCGATGGACCGGCCCATATATTGTCAAAGAAGTTTTTCCTCATGGGGCTGTTGAGATTGAGAATGCAACGAATGGTGACTGTTTCAAAGTTAATGGACAACGCCTTAAACCATTTGTTGAGAAATTTGATTCAGAGGACATATCCATCTCCCTGAATGATCCTGTCTATCAGGATGATTGATCTCCTAGTCTGATGGAGGTATAGCATAGGTAGGTTTAGTTTTGTTTTACTGTTTTAATAGGTTTTAGTTGTTGGGTTGGAGAATTCCATGATCGCTCTATCAGGTACTATTGTTCTCACTCTCTCATTATTTGCCATTGCTCTCATGTTCATGCTACTTGACTATCTTTTTACATTGAGGACAATGCAAGATTTGGTTGGGGGGTGAGATGAGATCCCTCATCTAGCATATTGCAACATTTCGAGCTTCAGATGCACAAAATTTTTTCGAATTTTCTAAAATTTCAAAAATCTTTTAGAAAATCTTGTTTCTATACATTTGAGATGCTATGAGTATAAGAGGAGGAGATACGAAGTGTGCGATGTTGTAGTCTTGAATTTCTTCCAGCATAATGGTTTTATATGATAGTTCCCCTATTGTTGTGATTGATAGAAAAATTTGAACACCTTTGCACCAAGTTCACATTACACGATTTTCATGAGTGACAGGGTTATGTGATTTGTGGATTAGCTAGACTTTGATTTAAAGGTGTTGAGCAGCCAAGCCGAGGTATTTTGTCCATCCTTGTCCATGGGAAAATAACAGAAGATATGGATTTCTAAAAATCCTATCTAATTTAAAAGAAAAGGGAAAGAAAGGATGAAATCGGGAAGGAGAGAAAAATGGTGGAAAATTCCGAAAAGGGCTACCTATTACCAACCGGGGGATGGTCGAACCGTAACCAAAGCCGGAAATGGGACGTAGTGTGAAAGCCGTCGGAAGGACGATAAGACAAATTCCTGTCATAGGCTTGCTGTTGCTCTGTGCACCTTAAAATCCTTGGTTTACTTAATCTATGAAGAAGATGATCCCAGGAACTCATGGGATGAACTTTCACTATGCACACTAGGTTGAATTTGTTCGAGTTCTTCTATTTATCAATCAATCAGCGGGAATTTCATGTAGACACCTTTTACGTTTTGAGAGTCTAAGGGTTCAGCTTCTATCACCTAATTTTTCCAAATTTTATACTTATACATCTTGGAGTGGGTAGAATCATGGTTTCTGGAAGAGAGTTGGGTTTGGAGGTTTGAAATTGTTTTCACGCATGTTTTGCTCGGGACTAGCAAAAAGTTGGTTGGGGGGTGTGTTGAACCTCAAATTTATACATTGCATTGCCCATTACACTACATGGTTTACATGATTTTCATGGTTTAAAGGCCTACCTAACACATGTTTTGTGATTACAAGGGATGAGAGCGGACTTCATTCAATTGGGATGAAAAGAAAGCTTTTGGAGCTTTTGCATGAAGGACGAAAGAGAATTGAAGATAGAAGAAAGCAAGGAGAAGAAAAAGAGGGAAAGAAGAGAAGAAAAGACAGAAAGAGGAACAATGTGAAGAGGGCTGACCGGTCTTGACCGGTCAGCCACAGTTGCTGATAAAAGGGGAAAACAACCGACCGGTCATGACCGGTCGGCCATGAGCACTGGAGGCTGGATAGCAGAGCCCGACCGGTCATGACCGGTCGGGTAGGCACGCTGGATATGTTGGACAGGTCTGTCCGACCGGTCTTGACCGGTCGGCAGCAACCCCTGGAATGTGTAAAACATCAGTCCGACTGGTCACGACCGGTCGACCCTGCGTAAGAGGATTCCTTTCTAATTCAGGACTCCGAAAAACATTGCGCAATGCATAGTCTTTCGCAGAATCCGACGCAAGGGAGGTTTGTTGCTATAAAAGGCCACCTAGGGGCTCTCCCTAAGGTATCAGAGAAGCTAGGGAACGTGGGTTTGGAGAGTGAAGGCGATTGTGGAGCGACTGCAACTCTCCTATTCGGGTTTTTCTATTTTTATGCTTTATTTCAGAGTTTTTAGTTGTAGCATGACTATGCTCGGCTAAAACCTCTCAGCTAGGGCTGAGAGGTGAAGCTTGTAGCTAATTCTATGTTGGTTTCAGTTTAATTCAAGTAATTTACATTCAAGTTCGGATTTTTACATGATTTAGTTCCAAATAATGGTAGTTTGAGATGTTTTTATCTGAGTTTATGTGCTCCGGACATGAATTCCTTTTAATTCTCTGAGATTATCATGTTTGTTTATCTAAATTCGGATTATAGTAATCCTTGAGCAGGCCATAGCCCAGAGGCATGGCTGTTGCTCTGCAGGCTATAGTTTTGAGTTTTGTATTGATTGAATGGAACTAGAACTTGGAAGTTCAACTTGAATGTGATGGAATGTATGTGAATGCTTTATTCTCCAACTAGATGAGAGATAGGACTTCAAATCTAGTTGTGTTCTCTACTTGGATTGACTGAATTGACATAGGATTGCTACAAGTGGATCCTTGAAAGCCTTAGTACTTTATCTCTGATTTTTCATTAAATTCCTGTTTTAAGTAAACACTCTATTAAATCTGATTTCTTTTAAAAACTGAGTTGCTGGAGTGATTTGGGAGCTGTCACTATTTCCCTGTGGATCGACCTCGGTCTTATCGAGTTTTTATTACTACATCGCAGCCTTACACTTGAGGCGAGCGAACAAACACCCACATTCCTGCACACATACAATCAACCAATCATGCTGCCTTTCGCAACAGAAAAGGATTTTTGTCTCAAAATGTTCTTGTAGCTTGTTCATTTGATATGAAAATTATATATATTTTAGCCGGTTGGGAAAGGTCGACTTCAGACGTAAGGGTCCTACATAATGTATTGACACAAACTAATGATCCTCTCAATGTCTAACAGGGTAATCGTCGTTATTTTCTTAATTTATTATAGACTTTCATAAAAAAATGAGATATGAACTCAAACACTAAAGCATTCATTACTTTACATATATAGGAAAGTTTTATGTTGTTAATGCCGGATATGCACACTCGCCTGGTTTCATGGCTCCATATCGTGGTGTTCGATACCACTTACAAGAGTATCGAAGTGGGAGAGCACCCTCAAACATGAACGAGCTTTTCAACTACCGACATGCGCAGTTGTGAAATGCAATAGAACATTGCTTCGGATTATTGAAAGGCTGATTCCCAATTTTAAAGGTAGCAGTGCAGTACTCCCTTCGAAACACAAGTAAATATTGTAGTCGCATGCTTTGTGCTACATAATGTCCTACTAATGGAACATGATTCGGACGAAGATCTTCGTGAGGGTGGTATACCAATGGGAGATGGTGAGAGTAACCTGACGCAGTACAAAGTCTCTCCAAACGACGAGAGGCAGTGGTTCTTGCGAGTTAATCAGCCAGAGAAAGATGCATGGACCAGGGCGCGCAATGAAATTGCAGAACGCATGTGGACAGATGCCTAGAACAATAGTAGGAGCATCTAGTCATTTTCTTTGTATTCCAAGATTAATATTCAGCTGGTTGATTCTGCGTTGTTTTACTTTTTTTATGGAACAGTAGTCGGGTTAATGTTGTGTTTATTTGGACCAGAAAGTTAAAATGAAATTCCATATATAACAAGTTATGGGTTAAGTTATGATATGTTTATTTAGTCCTAACTACTATTTGTATTGATAGGTTGGATTGGAAAAATGTGGACACCTACACAATCACCTGAAAAAACTCCGACTCTTCCAACGCATGCGTCACATCGTGACCTCCCTCCATCAGGAGCCCTTGTTGAGCCACCAACGCGGGCACCGAAAATGAAATGGACTTGAGAAATGGATCAAAAAATGTTGGATGCATTACTCAAGCAAGTTTCATTAGGTCGAAAATGTGACAACGGATTTAAAAAAGATGGTTACCAAGCAGCCGCTGATGCGGTGAGAAATAGAACAAACACGGTAGTGACTTGGGACAATGTAAGAAATCGGTTGTGATATCATAAAAAGGAGTATAGTGATGTCAAGGACGTGCTCGCTGCTAGTAGCTTTGGATGGGACCACGATCGAATGGTGGTAACAGCCCCCGATGATGTCTGGGAAGGTTATCTACTGGTATGTACATCTTGCATTAATCTTAAAATGTAGTTTGCGTTATGACATTCATTACGTGCTAATTACTGTTCCGAATCAATTCTTGTAGTCCCATCCTAGAGCAGCTAGACTTCGCGGTAAGAGAATTGAAAGAATGGATTATTTGTCAGTCATCGTTGGGAATGACCAAGCTACGGGGCGTTACGCAGTTGGGAGTCGGAACATGTCGTCCACATCATCCCGGCCCATTCAACGAGATTTAAACGAAGCTTGGGAATAACCAGAAGACGAATATGAAGATTACGTTGATTTGTCTGATGAAAATCCAAGACATCCACACCAAATCATCCATTCCCCAGCGAAAGTCAGCATCGCGGCAATCGTTCATTAAGCAACACTTCGATACATACATCTGATTCCGAAAGTATTCGTTCCGAAAATAGTTATGGCAAAAGGAAACGACTAGCTCGTCCATGTGACGTACTAGGGGTATCTCTACAAACTGTTGCAGATGCTATGCAGAATTTTGGATTAGGAAAAGAAGTCAATCGAACAAGTAAAGTTTTGGACATCCTGGAAGAGGTACATGGGTTGAGCAGCAAAGAGTTCATCAGGGTTGGGGAGCTTCTTAGCAGTGACAAGAGGCTTGCCTCCTTCTTTGTTAGTCTTCGAGCAGACCATCGCGTTGAGTGGCTAAAGATAAGCTAGCTGAGTTGGAGTCGGGAGCAAGTGACTTTACTTGATTTTTACTTATATTTGGGTTTCGTAGATTTTATTGCGGAGGATGGACATGTTATAACTTTATACTTTTAACTTTCTGTTTGTCGGCTGTTTGCTTTTACTTATAGCTACGACTTTTTAAAAAAAAAAATTTGCTAGTAGAAAAACTATTGGAGATGCCTTTTTTTATGCTAACTGATATTAATTTATGGTTTCCAACTCCAAATAGAGGTTAGTACATGCATGTTTGATCACTAATCGTCTCATGTATAAATCTACAGCCTGATCGCTCTCATTTCTATATATGTTCCCTCACATGCTATTACTTTTATTGATTTTTAAACAGATATGGCTAAGGAAAAGTTTTATGCTGTTGTTGTCGAGCGACCACCGAGAATATACCGCACTTGGTGGGAGGCAGAAATGCAAGTTAGCGAATTCAGTGGCAACCGACATGAATCGTTCAGCAGCCGGAAAGATGCGAAAGCATTCATGGACTCCTTCCAACCTCCTACGACCACTCCAAAACATGGCTATGTAGGCCCATCATTCATTGACGAGGTCATGAGGTCAAATCCATCAAGAGATTTGTCAAGATATGAGACTCTAACCATGGTTGATAGGAGTACGTCGACGGATGATAATCCCATGTCAGTTGGAGATAGAGTTTCATTTGTGATTGTTGGGATTCTCATACTCTTTATTGCATTGTATATTGTTATCAAGCTCTAGAACGACCTTGGTAACATTTGGATAACACTCTTCCTTACTATGTGTTGTTGTACCATCAATTATCTTTTCTTATATTTTTACACTTCTCTTCTCCCTCTCGAATGGCATCTTAATTATTTGGATTAACAGGTAAGTCCGCTTGTACATAATAGTATATACATTTGTTCACCCAAACAAAGGCCTGGATTACCAAACAAATTGGCCCACTTGTTAAATTTGAAAACTTACGTACACTACGTGAAGATGCTGTGGATCGCTTATTCTATAGTTACTCATTGGAGACAAGTCATTTATTTATTGGCTAGTGTGACGATGTTTTATCTTCTGAACAATGGGCCCTACTAAAACTTCCTCTTCCCATCCTTGATGACACGTCTCCCATTGTTGGTGACCTAATTTTAGGTGGTTGGGTAATTTTGGGTAGTTGGGTAAAGGTAAAATAGACACAGATGTATACACTCATCCATCGTATACGTTGCATTCATCCATCTCAATTTGGACTGTCCAAGTCATGGGCACATCATCGATGGATCATGACCCTTAAAACAACATAGATTGGATGATCCTACTTGTCCAGCTTGTAACCGTCAAATGAGCAGTTAAAAGGAAATAACAAACGGTATACATCACCGTTCATCCAAACAGACACATGATGTTATCCATTCTCACTTTTGTAGTCCCCCAACAAACTAAACAGCACAGCCGTCCATCTTGGTGGATTTATTCTGCCTCAGTTGCCATCCAAACACGGCTTGGGATGCAAAATGAACTCAATAATCCACTCTAATCTGTCACATGTCCCAATGACGGCCACTGGAATTTGTCATACCAGCTAATACCGGCTAAATCACCGCGCCAAACGCCCCCCCAATGATTTCAAGGGGCCTAAGTTTTTATTTATAGGTTCATAACATCACAAGCAACCAATAGGGGTTGAACCTAGGTTTTTCTTTCTGTTTCTAGTTCATGGGGACATAAGCCCTAGGATGTGTTTATTATGATAAAGGTCGGGTTTCTCACCTAGATGTCCCAATTGTGCTCTGATACCAACTTGTAATGACCCGAAATTTTTTACTCTCGTGTATAACACGACGGTCGAATTCCCAAGTAAATCATGGACTAATTGGTTTGTTAAATAATGAAATATAGCATTCAAGCACAATGGCGGAAACAAATGTTCATCTTATTCTATCAAACTTACTACTTCATTATCAATGTTTAAATAAAGGAACCAACCAATATTCATACTAATCAATCAAAACATCAAACCATGTCTTCTCTAGAAGACTTATTACAATTTTCATAAATGTAACCACTAATCAAAAGAAATAGTCTAATAAATGAAATATCAACTAAATTCCTTCAACGTCTTCATCCGCCATGTGATCGTACGAACCATCAAACTCTTCACCTTGAAAGTCGAATTCGATACCTGGATCTTCACCTACATCATCTAAATTGTGATTGGGATAGCGTTAAACGCTATCATAGTGGGGAATATTCCCTCCAAGACAATAAAAAATAATAATGTACAAAACTCAGAGTAACGCAATACAATGATATCTTTATTCAAACAAAACAATCAAGTAAAAATCTTTGTTAATGCGATCCATAGAATACATGCTCTGGCTAAGGCACCCTGGCTTAGAAATCATAATACATGAAGTGGGAGACTCCTTGTTACGACTTCACGGTAGCCACTAATCACCAGAGGTTTCTGGAACGCACAAGCCCATAGTTTTGCCCGACCACATGAGAAACGGGACGCTTATAACCCAAATCTACACGTGACAGTGTACGGGAGAAGTAGGACGCTCTAGCCTATTCTCAATTCCATACACCCACATGGAGCCAAGTGAATGCATGACTTAGTTTCACCATTATTTAAATAATTTCACATACAACCATTCTTAGCAACTCACTGGACACTATGGGGAGTCACAAGTGACCCAGCATAAGCCGACAGCCCAGGCTTAGTGTCCATGGCACCAACCCCGGCTCATGAGAATTTATATACCATTAGTGTCCACTCGTTATCCCGTTTTATGATTTCATCATGTCCAAGAGGCCAATGTTGTACATCATGACTAAATTCATTAAAATACCCATGTAATGTAAATGAATCCAATCAAGCATCATGTACATGTAAGGATCCATTGACAAACGATCACTTTATTCTCTCAGTTAAGTCAAGAGATATTCTTACATCATGGACACCTCTCATGGGTTCCATCTCTCTACATCGAATAATTTTACCAACTTAAGGACAAAGAGTATACTATAATGGGATGTCTATATGATGATCTTATACACATATTTCATATATATCACAATATGAAAACTAATGTTACTTGTAACGCATAGACTAAGAAAATAAGGGCATGTATTTCACAAAGATAAATAACACAAATACACATACTTCTTAGTCAAAAAATCTAAACAAGGAATCACATCATTATATAATGATATTCATTACAAATTCTACATTAAACTTCATATTATATGGATCAGCAATTCAAAACAAAATAACTTCACGTGCCACAAAAGAAACTTATGATAATCGTGATATTATTAATGAAAGGCTTGAAGAAAAATCTCACCTTAGGATTAACTTAGAAGAAGGTTGTAAAAGATCCTAGTCGCTGGAAAAATATGAGAATTACAACTCCATTCTCTCTCTCTCTCTCTCTCTCTCTCTCTCTCTCTCTAGGGCATGGAGGCTAGGGTTAAGATAAGGGCTTGGAGGTGCGTAGTAGGAATATGGAGAGGGATGTGCGCACGTGAGGAGAGAAAAGAAGGGCGTGCGCGTGAGGTCTTATGTAACAACCTCTCGAGGTGGGTTTCTCAAATCTCAATATTCGGGTGATCTTTGATCAATTTCAATCCTTTCATCTTATCATGCTCGAAGAGTAGAGTCAGAATACATAAGTTTCTTGATGATCAATATTCTAGATTGGTCGATCCTTGAAAATGGCCTTGACGGGTGCTAAAATGGGCTTGATCTCAATTAACGGTCTACGCTTGATGATCAGGGCCCAAGTTTTGAAAAAATATGTAGTCATGATAGGCAAACAATTGTACAAAGTTTAGTGGTTGATTGGTGGTGAGAAATGCTTAGATCTGAAATTTCGACTTTTGGTGGAAAAGCAAGGGGGCTGACTTTGTGGTTCAACGGTGTAGGATTATAGATCGGGGTCCAAATTTTGTATAAACTCGTAGTCATATGATTATAATGCGTAATCCAAATTTGAGAAGCGATTGATGGTGAGAAGTGGATAAATTGAAAGGTTCAGATTTAAAAAGAGTTGGTAACTCGTTAATTTCTAGAACGGGATAACTTCGCGCATAAGAAATATGCTTATCAAGGTGGGGGCACTAAAATCACACTCTTGGTCCATAATAAAGACGATCCAAGTCACTCATATGAGAAGAAATATTCGATTACGACTAACCATCTACTTTCCTCACTCGATAGACATGAAAATCAAGGGTTAAGGGGCTGATTTGACAATTGGACTACTTCTACTATGATTTAAGAGCTGAAATTTGACGTGTATGGTTAATATGTGTCCAAAAGCTTAAATCTAAAGTTTTGCGTGAAAGTGATTGTCAGAAACTATAATACTTAAAAATGGCATCTTAACTTAAGTTTAACTAATGGCATTTTTGTAATTATCTGAAAAGTGCGTAATTTTTGAAATCTGATCTTTTTACGATGTTTATGGGATCATTTTAAGCAACTTTTGTAAAGGGTCCCCTATTGGATCTCTTACGGATGTCTCGCTATTTGTAAATTAATGGTAAATATACGATAATTAATAAAAATAAATAAATTTTCAAAAATTTTCAAATAAATCTCGAAAATCTGAGGTGTTACAATTGTCGGCCTCCCAAAAGTGAAAAAGTGGTTCAAGGTTACAAAACCTAAGGATGTGAAAGAATGGGGCCATGACACGAACAAGTCATGGCAGGAGGCTACTGTACCAAAAACCCTCAAATAATTCCACTTTCCCGGCCGTCAGACCTGATTTTCTTGGTAAACACTCATATTTATATTCACACGCCCATGTTCATTGCATGAGGGGTTTGTATGGTACGGCCGCTTATCGTTATGCACGGTATACACCAGTGTTGAATTCTAACAAGTGGGGCTCATTTTTCAGAAATCCAGACCATTCCACTTGTTTTTCCCACCGTTAGATGTACAGTTTAGAACTTTGGATGTGTGCTTTACATAGAGACAGTCAAGAATAAATACACAACAACGGTTTAGATTCAACCGAAAAGAGGTCCGAATATCGGTCTCCTTCCCATCAGTGATCCTTTGCCAAATTCCCAATGGATGGTACCAATGGTCTGGATTACCGAACAATAATGGTGGGACCCACATTCTCATAATCGAACTCGTGTATACTGTCCCAAACTCGGGTCATGTGTCGTATAATTCCTCTCTTTAAAAGTCTTTGCCTTGCATGGTCTGGATATCAGCTTCCTCTAACTCAGAACGGGGGCAATTTCGTCTTTTTCAAAAACGCAGTCTGCTAAAGCTTCTAAAATGACGAAAAAACCAATCCAGTATGCAGTGGTAAGTCTCTCTTTCCTTTTTTCTTTATTCGTTGTGATTATTACTTTCAATCACGACCGTTGATTTCTCGATCAGATCGATGCCTTCACCGATACGCCGTTCAAGGGGAACCCCGCTGCAGTGTGTCTGCTGGAGGAAGAAGAGAGATTTGATGATGATGAGTGGCTGCAATCTGTTGCAAGTGAATTCAACGCCCCTGCGACCGCGTTCTTGACTCGGGTCGCTGCAGCTGAGTCGGAGGATCGTGACTCGCTGAGTGGAGGCGCGAGTTCGAGATTCCAACTCAGATGGTTCACTCCAGTTGCAGAGGTTCGTTTTATTTATTTACGCAGAATGATCACTTAAGTATAGTAATCACCATAGGTTTGAACTGTGTGGGGCCCACCCGTGATGCATATCTGGAATCCAAACCGTGCATCTCGTGCGCCTCCTCATGTTAATAGTAGATCCCAGCAATCGTCTCGGTCCAAAACTCAGGTGGGACACACCGCAGGGAGCAATGTACAATCACGCCTTAAACAGACGATTTACGGTGGGCCACAATTCATCGTCCACCCAGCGATAACTTCCAACTTTTCATGTGCATGCAACATCCAATCCGTCCAATAGGTTGCTCCCACCATGAAGATTGGCTTATAAAAAAAAACCAGCCACATCCACTCATTGAGTGGACCACACTTGTATCTATTTATTTATCAATGGCTAGACAATGTTTTCTATGGTATGGTCCACCTGATAAGTAGATGGAGCCAACCTATTGGAAGGGTTGGATGTGGCATTGACTTAAAAAGGTTGGAAGCTATCCACTAAGACTTTTGTGTATGAGACAGAGATAGAAATGATCCAGTGCTCTGAGAGCACCTTGTTACATTCAAAGTGACACTTATACAGTCCAATCGATCGATCAGAACTATCCATTATGTGAAAAATACATTGTCATGGGCTAATCTGTGAAAAACACACCAATCAGACAATCCTCACCATCCGATCAATATCTTATAAAATAGATGATCAAGATCGTATATAATGTATGTCCCATCAGTAATTTGAACAGTTATCCTGGCTTATTATAATGGATTATAGTTCCAAAGGATCAATTCTATGAAACCATCCTAAACATCCTATTCATGTCTTGAGAAATGAATTCCTAAGAAAATGGGGCCCAACTTACAGATGGATCAAATAACCCAATCTGTCTGATTCTTTCTTGTTAGCCTATGGATTGTGTTGTGCACCTAATGGACGGTTTGGATCAATCAATTGGACCATCCAAGTGTCCTGATGCAAGTAGGAGAACTGTAACTTATAGTGCTTTAAGAACCCTTGATCATTTCTCATCAATTGTTATTGTCCAAGGTAGTAGATCTTGACCATTCCTCTTTTGGGCCCTACTGGGGATGGGGCGTCAACCCCAAATCACACTGTTCAGATGATCTTAGCTATTGGTTGATGGACTTGATGATGTTAAATGAGCAATTGCTTTTAGTTAAATGCTACAAATTTTCGCTCATCTCTTTGGTATATTGTTTTTCACATCACTTCTACTTCTGAACTTTGCATCCTTTGAATTTGCAGATCAAACCTTGCGGTCATGGAACCTTAGCAGCTTCGCATTTTCTTTTTACTTCTGGTTTGGCTCTAACAGATCGAATCGAATACCTCACAAAAGCTGGGCTTCTGACTGCCAAAAGGGTCGATGGATTTCGGCAATTAGATGGCATCTCAAGGCCTTCGAACCACGAATTGGACAAAAGCTTTTCTATTGAATTGAATTTTCCTAAGATAGAAGTGATTGAATGCAACTCTATGGAGATTCCGTCGATTCCCGGAACACTGAATGGTGCTTCAGTGATCGATATAATGAGAACGACTGCCGGCTATGCAATTGTACTTACTCTTTCCTTGATAGATAAGTAATTTATCTTATGCATTAGATATATAGCTTACCATGATGAGGAATTCAATCAAACAGCTTAATTTCTTCCTTATTTTTGTATACGAAGAATCGGAGCATTCTGTAATGTGGGGCCCATCTTTCAGCAAGTTGCGATCTTTTACCTGGAAAAACCAACCATGGATGAGGAATGGACCAAAAATCTATTCCATGGAAGAAGCCCAGCCATCATAAAGGTGGACATATGGATCAGTGGCTATATTTTCTTCTTAACCATTCATTTGCTAGGCAGTTATCAGATGGTGGGTGATTAGCCAGGGGTTACTTTTGTGCATAGCTCACCAGATGAATGGTATGGATCAGTGACAGGTGGGCCCCACCTAGATGGAGTTCTGAGTTGAATGAAAGCACTTGCAATTTGAGCTAAGCATTGTGTATTTCCTCATCTTGTTCCTATAATATTGATGGTGCACAAGTTCAGTTGGAATATCGTGAAGTCAGTTATTGAGATTCTGTGTCATTTATACTCATTTGTTTTGATAGGTGGTGCTCTCGTCAGGGAAGGCTGTTGCAGATGTACAACCGCAGTTTGATGAGCTACGAAATTGTGCTGGAAATGGAGTTATCATGACAGGGCTCGCTCAAGATGGATCGGGATTTGATTTTATCACCCGCTTCTTTTGTCCAAAGTTGGGTATCAATGAGGTAATATTACATTGGCATGTAGGATAGAGCTGAAGTACCTTTATATGGAGCTTTTATTTGAGGCCAAGAATTATGAATGAAGAATCCTTCCATGAATTCGAGAGAAATCTTAATCCTGCTCATGTGCGAGAAAATGGTTTCTGTGATAGTACATACATGTATCTATCCACTATCTTAACAGTACAATAGATTCTTTCTAAATTATCTCTTAAGATCTACGAAGATGCATAGTCTTCTTGTATATATGTTAAGGCGTATGTGGATCGAGGGAAGCAAACAGTTATCCCTTGATGTGAAAACTAAAAAGAGAAGGAAATCAATTTCCTTTCCTCCGCAAGGGAGTGGAACATTTTTTTTTAAAAGTCAATTGGTAGGAAAATAGGTTTTCCTTTGACATGACGTTTTAAATGGTAAGATTGGAGGGAAAAGATGTTTCCCTTTGAAAATTGCAACCCAAACACTATAAAATGCAAAGGAAAAACATTTTCCAGGAGTTTTGTTTTTGTAGCAAAAGAAATAAGTGCAAAGCATTCATTCCTCGAGTGTTGATGTCAGTTAACCATCTACATATGTCACATTTTTTTTTACTTCCTCATTCCTTCGCCTAGTTTACCCCCAATCCAAACACGCCAGGTTATTATCAAATGAATACATTTATTTTCTGGAATTTAGTCCTTGAGTTAATAATTCCTACATGCACTTTCAGTAGTTTCAGATATGTCTAGAAATAGAATAGATATTGTACTCAGATTCCTTAGTTTCATCGCCTGTGTGAACCAATCCATCCTGATCATCTCATAAATTACGACGAAGGTACGTCTAATATGTAGATGCAAATCAACTTGCATCACTTCCGTTGTGCATACCTACACAATGGTCTATGCGGTGTGAGAAGCAAACCAAGCCTTTAATTGATGAATATTGGCCATATATAGTTGTGATAGCCAATCTAAATATATGTGTGCATACATTATCATAAAATGATCATATCCATACATATAAACTCGAACATTGGAAAATCTTAGTATAATCCAATGAATAAATATGTACAAGTGTAAATGACAGTCTGATGGGCTGCACAATGTCTAACACGGTATTGATTAAGGTATACAACAAAACAATGATTTCAATTCTCAACTAATGCTTCTTGTGCACAACTAAATGAAAAAGAGTACCCATGGAGACTGAAACCTACACACACTCTAGGTGGCCTTTAATAATAATGTCCAAACTACTTGCAAATTCTTAACATAACCAACTTCTTAACTTTTACACTCCCCCTCAATCTGAATATTGAAAATCTTCCATTCCTGGACCCATCAAGCTGAAGAACAAAGATCTTCAGTTCCAAATCGCAGTCTTTTCAGCGATTTGTATTGCCTTGGCATGCTTCCCTTAAAAGCACCAATCTCTCTGTTCACAGTTCTCTCATGAGACTTTATCGCAAATTCGACTTCAGTTTCATCCTCGCCAAAGCATGATCCAGTAGCATCTCTAGTGATCCTGACATGGTTCAGTAATGACTGGATATTGATGAGCTCACTCATGTTTGAGTGTTTGGATTCACATTGGATTTGGATGCTACAGTCGGCGTCCTACCTTTCCATGATATTAGATAGTTGACCCTGAAAACCCATTACCCAACCGACAATCTTCAATATGATTTTTTTATCTAAGATAACCGTCATCTGTCATTTCGAAGAAGATGATGAAGAAGAAGGAAAATTCAAGGGTTTTGTGGGACTCATCTAATGAGCCCATTTCATCTCTCCTCAAGTGATCTTCTCCTAAAGATATCTGCTTTGCTGATTGTTAGGTACGTTAACTTTGAATAGCCTTTCGTATGCGGTAGCTTCAACATTTTCTCCATTCATATCACTTGGAAAATCATGATTTGGGTCCATGGAAAACACCACTTTCGGGTGACGGTAGTTAATATACTTCAAATGCATATTTTCTTTGTGGAAGAAAAACACCACTTTCTGAGCTTGATACTTGAACACCATGGATGTATTTTGAGGTCTTTGATATAAAATCTGTCCTCCAAATATATTTAAGGGATTGAATTTACTTATCATCTCCATTTATGGAAATACCATTAAGATACAAAATTATGAGAATCATACTCAAACTTGTTTTCTTTGTGAAGAGAGACCAATACTTGAATTTTTTGTTTCTATTATCTTTGGAAACCCCTTCAAAGTGGTTATATCAATTTACAATATATGCTTCTGATTTTCTATTGGGTTCGTTACGCCATTCCATTTGCTATTCTCAACCAAAACAATCTATTGGGTTGGTTACACCATAACAACCCGACTATTCTCAACCAAAACAAAATCAACTGCATAATCTATGCTAACCTTATTAGCAAACTAGTCGGAATCATTCGATCTCATTTAGAAAAAATGTAATATAAACACAGGGTTTACTAATTTCATGCATTTGGAGCCCTGCCCATCTACAAATAGCCAACAACATGCAAACTGATGGTTAAAATAAAAAATTTCTGTCTGTCCATTTGTCTTGTATGCTGTTGTCTGCCTGAGGTGTGAATTGGCCTAATTTTGAAGCTGTAAGATCTAAATGATGTGCCCCACAAAACGGAAAGCTCATATCTCAGACACATGTTCTATATTTTCATGTGTGAATGTATGTGGGTGGGAAGGGTGAATTAGCGAACTTCTATAAACACATCTTGGTTAGTTTTCTCTCTTGTACGCATTTTGGTTACCTTTTGTTCATATTTCAGGATCACGTTTGTGGGATGGCAAATTGTGCCTTGGCACCCTATTGGAGTAAAAAAGCTGGGAAAACACGATCTAGTTGCCTACATGGTACTCTCCCTCCCTCCCTCCCTGTGTGTGTGTGTGTGTGGGAAATGATACTATGAGGTCGAGCTCATGGGAGCTTCCCATGAGGTTGAGCTCTGTGTGCCCCACCGTGATGTGTGATGGACATCCACGCTGAGCATTTGGTAGGTCCCCTATAGGTTATGGGACATGCAAAAAATTAGCCATATCCGTAACTCAGGTGGGCCAAACCATCTGAAATCACCATAATTTTGGAATGGCCTAAAATTTGGTGTGACCCCTCATCCAAGTGGGAGACACACAATGGATGGGCTGGATGTTTAATCCACATCTCATTGGGCCCTGTATGTAATCAGGAAGGTTTCAATGGACGGGCATCCACTCTCAACTGTTGTATGTGGTGTGGCCCACCTAAATCATAGATTGGCCTGATTTTTAGGACCATGAGGGTGCATTTGATTAATAATGATAGATGTCTTTCACACATCACGGTGTTGCCCACAGAGCTCGACCTCATGGGAATACTCTCTCTCTCTCTCTCTCTCTCTCCTCCCCTCTCTCCCCCCCCCCCCCCCCCCTCCTAACTCTATCAATGGAACCAGGCATCTCCAAGGGGTGGAAGATTAGATCTCCACGTGGAGGAGAACAAGGAGAGGGTGTTGATTCGAGGCAAAGCCATTACTGTTGCGTTGGGTTCTCTTTTGGTTTAGTTTTGAAGGGTGTTTACCTTGTGCCATTGGGAGGCTTGCCAGGTTGGCGGCGAAAGGAACATACTTTCTAACAGGATGGGAAGGGAGGGGCCATCTTCTCACCATGTTTGAAGAGCTGACCCATCTTTAGTTTTGTTGTATGAACTTGTTAAGTTGTATGATAGCAAGGATGAGTATGGTGGGCCATGTGAGGCACTCTGTTGTGAATTCATGGTCCTTTGTCATCTTTGTTTGGTTTTTTAATAGATGGTTGTTTGAATAAGCATGTATGGATCTAGAATCCAAGAAAAAAGAAAATGTAATATCTAGTGATTATTTCCATGCATATACAAATATATGGATTCCATTCCAAGGGTTCTTGTTCGAATAGCAAGTCGAAATTTCATATTTATCAGACAACAGTCACCTTGTATCTTATGTTAAAGAAACTTTGATTGTGGAAAGGGCTAATAATTGCTTTGTGGAATGTGTTATTTTCTTTGTTATCTAAAGAACATGGAAGGCCTCATCAGTAGAAAACCTTTTTCCATTTCCCCATATTTCCATGGTTTTCCATGCATCCACACTAAGGAATTGTTTGAACGGTGGGAAACATCAAGATTTCCCACGGGCATGGATTCCATTTCAGGGTCTTGTTTGGACAATAAATGAAAATCCAAATAAAATTAATGCAGGAGAATTTGATTATAATGTTTGGATAATTATTGCATTTTGAAATTTAATATTTCGTTTGCCATTCTGGTAAAACAATAGGAGAAGTCATTTTCTTTTCTCTTTCCACTGTACCAACAGGCCTTGAAAAGTAAAATAAAAGGGTGCAGGTTCATGACAATGTGTTTGAGAGAAATATAAATGGGGTCCAGTCCCATGATCTATGTAGGTCTCATGGCCTCTTCATTGGATGGGAGATTACTCAAAAATCTCCCAGATCAGTAGTTCCTCATCATTAGATCAGTGGTCCACGTTATGCACAT
This sequence comes from Liriodendron chinense, assembly GCA_003013855.2. NCBI lineage: Eukaryota > Viridiplantae > Streptophyta > Magnoliopsida > Magnoliales > Magnoliaceae > Liriodendron > Liriodendron chinense. Next base: position 1,077,489 of record PVNU02002470.1, read on the forward strand.
GTACCCACATACATGGGTATGGGCGAGGGTGGCAATGGGTTGAGTTTGGACTGGCCTGACACTTAATACCAGTGTCCGAACTCTACGCAAGCCCGGGATGGGTCTAGCAGCCTAGCAGGCCCAAGCCCGGCCCCAACAAATTGGTTGAGCCTGAACCTGACCTGGCTCGGCACGAAATTGGTAAAATCCCTATTTCCCACTTGATTGTTCTTAATCTATCCGTTTATCAAGTGGGACACACTTCACAAAAATGGATATTTTAGAGGAATGAAACCAACGGTCTGCATTCAAGATTGGTAGTTGTCCAACCAATTATTGGAATGGTATATATGTAGTATACAATATATGTACAGAAAAAGTTGGGACAGAAAGGGTGGTGGGGCTAAAATGAATTGAGCTGAAGCTGCACTGAAGAATTGATCAGGCCATGCACACGAAGCCCAAACGCAGGCTATGGGAAGTCCAAGTTTGGCCCAAAGCTGGGGCGGGCAGGCTACACAGATCATGGTTCGGTAATCCAGATCATTGGGAGCGGATTAGGTGTGGCCCCAGCCTCACCCAAGACGGTGCGGGCCTTAACGTGGGGCCCACATTGATGTATGTGTTCTATATCCATGCCGTCCATTTTGTCATATCATTTTAGGGCATGGTCTAAAAAATAAAGAAGATCTGAATCTCAGGTGGACCATATTATTAGGAAATAATGGTGATTGAATGCCCTGCCGCTATAAACTTCCTAGGGCTCACCGGTCATGAAGGGAAAAGGCAAATATCAACTTGATCAAAACTTGTGTGGTTCATTAATTATCAATCACCCCTGTTTCCTATGGAATGGTCCACCTGAGCATTGGATCTGCTTCATTTTTTGGATCATGCCCTAAAATGCTCTGGAAAAATTGATCAGCGGTGTGGATATAGAGCACATACATCAATTTAAGCCCCATGGTAAGGGCAACACCTAATCGGCACTCATATCATTGGTTTGTTGTGTGTATAGACCATTCCTCAAAATTCTCCTCACAAGACAATCTAAGGAGGTGTTTGGCATCTCTACAAATAATAGTTTATAGGCTTATTTCTTTTAAACTGTTTGGTAAAAGTCTAATGAGGTGCTTATTTTTTAGAAAGTGGCAAATAAATTCTGATTTAATAAGTTGAGGAGGGGTTTCTTTTAGAAATGAAGCTTATTTAACTTAAGTGGGAAGACATTTTAGACTAATTTTTGGACAAGTTTACCCTTAAACTTTTAAAGTAATTTCAATCTTACCCTCTTCTCTTCTCTTTACAATTTCTTCAAGAAAAGCCCACATGATGGATGACCGATAGTGAAGGTGGGCCCCATATGATGAATGGCCCATATCAAAGTTGGGCTTACATAATGTACGGTCACATCAAAGGCGAGCCCCACATGATGGATGGCCTGCTTCAAAGTGTGGCCCCGCATGATGAACGATCCACATCAAGCAAGCCCTACCTGATGATGGTCTACATCAAAGGTGGGACCCACACGATGGATGGTGGACATTGAATGTGGGACCACATGATGTAAGATTGACATTAAAGGTGGGCCCACATTATGAATGACCCAGATTGAAGGTTGAGCCTCACATGATGGGCGGTCCATAGCAAAGGTGGGACCTACATGATGGATGGTGGACATCAAAGGTGGGTCCCACATAATAGACAATCCACATCAAGTGAGCCCCACATGATAGATGGTCCACAACAAATATGGGACCCACATGATGGATGTTCCACATCAAAGGTAGGACCCACATGATGGATGGTGGACATTAAATGTGAGACCACATGATGGAAGGTTGACATTAAAGGTGGGCCTACATGATGAACGACCCATATTAAAGGTTGGGCCCCACAAGATGGACGGTCCACAGCCAAGGTGGGACCTACATGATGGATGGTGGACATTAAAGGTGGGTCCCACATGATGGACTATCCACATCAAGTGGGCCCCACATGATAGTGATCCACAACAAAGGTGGGACCCACATGAAGGGGGATGGACATCAAAGATGGGCCCCTCATGACGAATGACTCATATTAAAGTGGGGCCCCACATCAAGGTGGGCCCACGTAATGAAAGGGTTCACATCAAAGGTAGGCCCCCACATGATAGATGACCCGCATCAAAGTGTGGTCCAACATGACGGAACATGCACATCAAGTGGGTCCCATTTGATGGACAGTCCCGTCAAAGGTGGGACCCACATAATGGATGATGGTCATTGGAGGTGGGCCCACATGATGGTCAGTTGATATCAAAGATGGGCCCACATGATGAACGACACATAATGAAGGTGGGGCCCATGCAATGAATGGTCCACATTAAGGTGGGCCTACATAATGGACGGAGTAGGCTTCACATGATGGATGACCCATATAAAAGTGTGGCCCCTCATAATGGACAGTTCACATCAAGTGGGCCCCACCTAATGGACGGTCCACATCCAATGTCTCTCATGATGGATGACCCATATCCAAAGTGAGCCGTATGATGGATGATCCACATAGAAGGTGCACCCCACATGATGAATGGTGGATATCAAAAGTAGGCCCCACATGATGGACGATCCACTTCAAAGGTAGGGCTCACACTATGGACACATCAAATGTGGAGTCCACATGATGAGTGATGGGTAGTGGATATTGAGGGGCCAGTGGTGGTCCAAACCACCTGATCTTGGGTGTGTTCCAGATCAGTTGATCCTTTAGTATATGAGTCGGGTCCCAGTCCAATGATCTGGGTTTGGGTCAAGTTTTGGAACAAGACTCACTAGATGAAGAGGATCTGCTAGTGCTCCTAGCTGTATTGGAACACTTAGACAGTCCTATCCATTGATCCTGACCATTCATCATGTCCAACGGACATTTCTTGAACTACCATGTAAACATCACACTAACCCAACAAATATCAACCATTGATCAATGACCTATGGTATAGCCGGTCAAGATCATTTACATAAAATAGGTCCAATCAACAATTTGATCCGTCTATTTGCTAGGGCGATCACTGATTGCTTATCACTTCGTTAGACATCATAGCCATCCCATCCATAGCTTCGATAAAGAATGGATAAAGAAAATAAGGCCAAATAAAAGATGGATTGGATAATTCAATTAATGTGATTCTTGTATGATAGTCCATGAAATATGTTCTGAAAAGATAGTTTAAATGGATAGATTGGACCATCTGAGTGACTGATGCATTGGATCATTTGTCTTTAATGACATACGAAGGATTTTAAATTAAATGTAAGGCATTTGAGTAATTTTGAGTGAATCCACGTGACATTCACCGACCTTTTCGTTTCTATTGGGTAGAATAAACCTTCGGTACTCATGGTAATAACACCGGGGAATTGTATGCTTGATATACAAGTTATTCTAGTTAAGCCACTCAAATCATTATTGTTGATTTGATGGCAATAAAGTGAAGAATTATATTTATTCGATTATCTAAATGATTGATTGACGAACATTTGATGAACTGTTCCATAAAAAATGACGCAGGGAGGACGTGGTAGGTCGATCACCATCTCCCTAACCGAGTGTTTCTCGAATCCACGAAAAGAAATAAAAGAATAAAAAGAGAAAATTAATTTCGAATAATGTTTTTTTGATAATTGAATGAATAATAAATGGAATTACAATGCATATAAATAGGAAACTCAACCCTAAGTAAAGTATCAGACTCCAACTCCAACTTAAACTCCTAAAAACACAACTTACCATAAATACTAAACTTACTATTTATAGAAGTCGTTCAATCCTACTAGAACTCTTAGTTTTCGGCCAAAAATAAAAAGTTATCAAACGGCTTCAACCACGTTGTTCTACTAAATGTTCTAAGCCCTTTTCATGTTGGGCACTAACTCTAAGGCCCTACAGATGCAAAATTATGATCGAATTAAAACTTACTATAAATAGTAAACTGAAAATAAACTAGCCTAATGACCGTCGATACGGTCGAATCTCACAATTCTGCCCTAGGCAATCCAGCGGGTTGGCTGGCTAAAGTAGCTCGAGCTACCCCGAATTGATATATTATATGTCCCGAAACTCATTTCGGATTGTGAGATATGGCCGATTTACGGTCTTGACAATCCAGATCACTTTCGACCCCGACTGGTCTTCTGTTGATCCATCTAGGCCATGAAATAATCAACGACCCTTTCTACATCAAAAAAATTGTGGTGAGATACTCACATGGGGTTTTGGCAAATGGCTAGTGTAATTTCCCTCGCGACTTACCCGATGTACGTGGTTGGCAGGTGATTGCCTGCATCGCCCTCAAAAGGGGGTGGGGACACCCTATCGTCATAAAAAATTAAAAATTAAAAAATTAAAAAAAAAAAAGTGGTGATTTGAACTATCAAACATTTGTCCACTGCTCTGGCATAGTTATTTCGAGACGATGACTTATTTATAGTAGTTTTTTCAAGTTGAATAGTTAAAAGTTAGTAGCATATGCCAAGTGTACAAGTTATAAATATGTGCATATAAAGCTTCATTAGTTCTCTATTTTGCAATTGCTTCTCTACCCTTTTCTCTACAATGCATAATTTTAATGGTTCATTTGGAAGTTTGTATTTGTCATTCATTAGCATCCAAATCACAATTACACTAGAATCAAGGTGATTTCAAATCTTTGCAGCTTGTAATTGTAATGCATTAGAATCTAAATCTTTCGTTTGGGAGCTTGTATTCGGAATGCATTGAAATTCTTTAGTGTATTCACATGACCTAAATTTGATTAAGTAAATTGGCTTTAATATTCCAAATTAGTGTGTGTGTGTGTGTGTGTGTGTGTGTGAGAGAGAGAGAGAGAGAGAGAGAGAGAGAGAGATTTGACAAAATGATTGTAATAACTCATTAAAATAAATACTCTTGCAAAAAATGAGGAAATTTCAAGCTTTGGGTAGACCACAAACATAAGGATCATGAATGAGCAACTCGGCAATGTTTTTTTAACTATCCATTAGCATGTCATGTGTACAACTGATTATTAGCCTAGTGACTTGCTGCACGTGCAATTCTTGTACCTTTAAAAAGAGAGTCCAAGTGCATTTCACTTTAATTACACCCAAATCATAGCAAAAGCCTAAGATCTCGAAACACACCAAAAGTCTATATTTCAAATACCTTCGATTCCATTTACCTCCAAATACACAACACCGAATGATGAATTTAGGGCAAAAAAAACCCCCCTCCAAAATCCCCCTAAATAGAAGGTGTCAAATGACCACTTAAGCTTGGAGAAGTCAAATATACTTAGCTTAAACTTGTCAATTACCATGAACCATAAAAGCGCATGTGGATTAAAGCTAATTTGGGTTGATTCAAATGAGTTGTACAATCCGACAATGCATCCTTAAGTCTAGCAAAGTTGATCTGAGCAACTCATTTGGTCAACAATTTGTGATCTAGATTGTTGGTATCATAAGGATTGCATAGATGATCTTTGCTCCAAGCAATCTATATATTGGAAATATTCCAACGACTAATATTGTATATTTTGTCTTGAGTGTAGGCCATTACTATATTTTGTATTTCGGTTAAATGGATCATTTGAAATGTGGGTTTGGGAATTTTTATGTCTTGCTCCATCCAAGATGCAAATCAATGTACAATAATCAATGTCTTGTTCCCTCAAAACACTTTTGTCCAACACATCGATGCAGCAAGTTGGATTTAGTCTAGTTTCATGCACGACCCCGCTGTTGGACTTCTAAATCTTTTAAGTCTTAAGTGATTCTCTAGAACCAATGTACCTCCATCAAAACACTTTTTTCCAACACATCATTGTGGTAAGTTGTATTTAATCTAGTTTCATGCACAACCCAGTTGTTGTACTTCTAAATCTTTAAGTCCTAAGTAATTCTCTTGACCATGACCTACTAGCTAAACCACAGCCGTCTCATAATCGTTTAGGTTCAGATGACTATCTAGATCCAAAAGACCATCAACCATCTACAGTTGCTTCATCTACACAAACTGTCGTAGGTATTTTCATATGCTTTATTTACCTTTTTATTGATTGTACTACATTCTTTTTCGGTTTAATAAAATCGACACTTTTTATCCTTATATTTCATGTTTTCTCTTTAAACGTTTATTTTATTAATGAACATGAAAATGCTATTACCGTCGTGATAAAAAGTATTTATTTTTAAGCGAAAAGAACTCATTTAAAGGTGACACGGGGAGGACCTAGTAAGGTCAGATCACCATCTTCCTCACCAGATAATTACCTTGAATCCACAAGGCTTCTAGGACTCCTCAACCAGACTTTCTTGAAATCTGTGAGGAAAAATTAAAATAGGAATAATTCCTAATAAAATTCAAATAAATTGATTGATGATAAGAAAAGAAAAACGAGCAATCTCTATTCCTACTAAACTTCGTGATTTTCGACAAAAAATAGTAAGTTGCCAATTCGACCCAACCACGTGATTCTCCTAACTTTTCTAAGCCCTTTTCATGTTGGACACAACTTCTACAACTTAAAGGATAAAAAGTTATACTGGAACTAAAACTTGTTATTTATAGTAAAAATAAAATTAAACTAGGCTTATGATCGTCGATTTGATCGAATCTTGCAAATTCGGCATGGGGAACCTAACATATCTGGGTTGGTTGGCTTAAGTAGCTCGAACTACCCCAAAATCATATATTATACATCCCATAACTCATCTTGGATTGCAAAATATGACTGTTTTACGATTTTGACAACCTAGATCACTTCCGTTTCTGATCGGGCTTTCTTTGGTCCATCTTGGCCATGAAAATGTATGAGGCCTACTCTAAATCGGAAGAATTATCCCTCCTCTTCACAAATCACCCAATTCTTTATCAATCGGTAGCCTGAGTAGTTAAGCTAATATTCATAGATCTATTCCTAATTTGGTTATTTTGCCTCCTAAGGTTACAAGCATTCATTTGGATTCATGTTGAGTACGACTCCAACATGCTCAACACATACATACTCACACATGAGCAATTACAATTGGATCATTTACCATACATATGGTTGCATGTCCGAATTGAAGCCCAACAGAACCTAGGCACCATTTGTTAGAACTTGGAAATAAGAGGTGACTCGACGGAATTGCCCTTAACTCGTCATGCCAGATAAGCTTATAGGCTGTTTTTTTTTACCACTTATTATGCTTTTCAAATTTCAGTCACTAAATATGTTATTTTGCGTGTTTATTTAACCCACTAAAAAGAAGTTCTTAATGAAAATTAGTCCTGGAACTAATTCTGGGGTGGTCCATCACCCGAAAGCGGTAAGTGATGCCGATTGATTGCAATAAATGACAATGTGATAAAAAAATTACAACTTTGCCCCTCTTATGGAATCATGATGAGATGTTGGAAAGGACTCCTCTCTTATGGAATCATGATGAGATGTTGGAAAGGACTCCATTTTGATGTGACAAAGTCCTACGAGCCCCACTATAATGTATTTGTTATATCCACACCATGGATCTAATTTTCTAGATCATCGTAGGATATGACCTAAAAAATGAGGCAGATCCAAAAATCAAGTGGACCACACCACAGAAAGCTGTGGGGCAATGACACCCGCTGTTGAAACCTTTTTAGGGCTCACCATGATGTTTATTTTCCATCCAATCTATTCGTAAGGTCACACAGACATGAATGAAGGGAAAAGACAAATCTCAGCTTGATTCAAAACTTCTTCGGCCCCAAGAAGGTCCCAAGAAGTTCTTAATTGTAGACATTCAATCTCCATTGTTTTTTGTGTGTGGTCCACTTAAGCTTCGGATCTGCCTCTTTTTTAGATCATGATCTATAATAATTTGAAAAAATGGATGGACGGTGTATATCTAACACATACATCATGGTGGGGCTTATAGAACTTTGCCACATCAACAAGGTACCGCCTCTGGTGTCGTATTCTATGCTAAGCAATAAGGGAGCGGATTAGTTGTTACCCTAACCATGTGGGGCCTACCTTGATAAATTTTTTGTATACCCACACCATCCATCTGTTTTTCATCTCATTTTATGACGTAAGAAGATCCAAATCTCAAGTGGGCCATACCACTAGAAATAGTGATGAATGACCATTAAAAGCTTTTTATGGGCCACGAAAGTTTTGGATCAAGCCGATCTTTGTATTTTCCCTTTTTCCAGATCTTCTTAACATTATCAACAGGTTGAACTGAAATAAAAAATTATGAAAACCTTACGGTGGGTCCTTTGGAATTTTTAATGGTGAGGCGCTCAATCACCATTGTTTCCTATGGTGTGGTCCACCAGAGATTTGGATCTTCATAATTTTTGGATCCTAGGGTTAAAATAGGCTGGAGAAACAGATTGGATGGCATGGATATTCAACAAATCATCAATGTGGGCCCCCACAGTAAGGTAACATCCACTAAGGTGTCACCGGTAACACCTAATCCGGCCCATTACGGAAGGGGACTACGTGGTGTGCCACACAACCGTGTTGACATCACCACATTGTGTGGGCCCCACCATAAGTTATGTGTCATATGTACACCGTCCATCCATTTGACGAGACAATTTTATGGCATGAGCCCAAACATAAGGTAGGTATGATGCTCAAGTGGACCAACACCACATAAAGCAGTGGGGGATTGAACGTCTACCATTGAAAACTTCTTAGAGGGCACAAAAGTTTTGGATCAATATTTTGATCTTTGTTTTCTCCCTTCATTCCGGTCTTTTTAACCTTTTGAACCGGTTAGATGACAAATTAACATCATGTTGGGCCCTAGGAAGGTTCAACAATAGGAATCATTGTCCCCATTGCTTTCAGTGGTGTGGTCCACTTGAATTTTAGATAGGCTTCATTTTTTAGCTCATGACGTAAAAGGATCTTGCGAAATGGATATAAGTGATATATATATATATATATATATATATATATATATATATATATATATATATATATATATATATATATATAGATTGGACGTCAACATACAACCGAGGTAGGTGCTGTGTGGCACACCGACAATCCGCATGTGTGGCCGTGTTCCATCAGGTAACACATTAGTGGGGGTTGCCGTTGCTGTGGGGCCCACCTTGATGTATATGCTGTCTATCTAAGCTATCCAATATCAGCTTCTCTGGATCATTCTTGGGCATGGTTCCAAAAATGAGGCAGATCCAAATCTCACACGGACCATACCATAAGAAATAGTGGTCACGTGTTACCCATGGCCCTGATTTGATGTGGATAGCTAGCGAAAGCCTCTAACAGTAACTTCTTACCATGGGAAGTTAGGTGGGGCCTACTACGATGTTTGAGAAAAATTCACCGATTCCATCCGTTAGGTGGGGCTACTATGATGTTTGAGAAAAATTCACCCATTCCATCCGCTTTTCTAAATCATATTTGGACATGGCAATTTAGTGAAATTGTTAAATTTTAGGCATTTTTGTCAAGCAAATTTTTTTTTTTTTTTTTGATTCAATACTAAATTTCAATGTTCATGAATAGTTTACCAAACAAGCATTTTAGCACTTACCAATACATAAAATTTAATACATAATAAATCTAAATCTAGTAGTTAAATTAATTTCTGACTCTTTTTTTTTAATTCAGTTTACCAAAGGAACCCTTAGAACCGAGCCATTAGAACCGAATGAACGAGTGGTTGAGATACAGAGTTCCAAGTACATATAAAAAAGGTTTGAATCCATTGCAGCAACAACATGTGCAGTGGTCCAAGTTCAGATCCATAGGGATTGGGTTACCCATTGAAAGTGGGCTTTTCATATGTTAAACTCTCAGAGCGGAATCGAAGGATTTGCTGTTTTTCTGTCATATCAAGGAAGAGAGATCCAAATCTCAGAACAGCTCTTTTTGAAATCTCATCTCAAAGCTATGATTTCAAACCCATCCGATTGTCTAAAATCTACCTGATCCACTGGATTTCCAATCCACGCTGCTCTTGCCTGCTTGTGATTTGAAAGGGCCAGAACGGTGCCTGGGCCTCCATTTCAAGACCGGGTCCGCCCGTTTCTCTCTTGGGTCGGGTTCGGCTGCCCATTGCCACCCCTGCACGCAAGCGCGTTCACACACCGAGGAAGAGAGGCGACCTTTCTTCTTCTCCGTCTTCTTCTGGAAGCTCTCTCTTTCTCTCTCATATACACCTTCCCTCCTCTCTCTCTCTCTGTCTCTCTTTCATACACCGAAAACGAGAATGGGTCAGTCCTCAAGCAATAGAAGAAGAAGAGAAAACCAACCTCATCCACCTCCGCCCACTCCTTCTCAATCTCTCTCTCCTCCTTCTCTCCCTCTTCTTCCACCTCCTCCTCCTCCACTTCCATCTTCTCCTTCCTTCGCTTTCGCAGCCAACGCTCCTTATCCTTCACCTCCTTTCCCTCCTCCAAACCCTTATCCTACGCACCCCATCTATTCCCAGTACTCCCCTTTCGCTAATCCTCGTTCTTATGCTGCTCCTCCCATCGCTCGTTTGAATTACCCTTACTACCCCAATAACGGCTGGTCCCAGTTCCGCCCTTCTTCTTCTTCGCAGGCGGTTGCCCCGATGCCTCCACCGCCTTATGTCGAGCATCAGAAGGCGACGACAGTGAGGAATGTCGTCAACCTGCATAAGGAGACAATTCGACTCGAGGTGGATGAGCAGAATCCGGATTCGCATTTGGTGTCGTTCATGTTCGATGCTGTGGTTGATGGGAGGTATGTGTTTTTGGGCTTTTCGGTTTCTCTATCTTCTCTTTTTCTATTTTTTTTTCTGGCATGAATGAAATCGTTGGTGATGGTGATGAGTTTATCTGATTCTTGAAATTGAGTGTGAGACGGTGTCTCTCTTCTCCTTTTTCTTCTTGGTCGTTCTATTGTTTTCTGGCATGAATGAAATTGTAGGTGATGGTGATGAGTTTATCTGATTCTTGAAATTGAGAGGAAAGAGGGAGAGCAATACAGAACCCCCACAAATGAAAGAAGCTGAAAACACTGACAGCCAAACCTGCATACCTCAACCAAAAGATTCCCAATTGCTCGATAAATCTTCCATAGAGTTCAATCTCACAGAGTGCAACCCTAATCCAGGTTGCTGTTATGTTGGTACATTGAATTGATTTGTATATGAAATAATGAATGTTATTATTATAGATTTCTCATGTATGGTATTATATTAATTGCATGCGATTGCATAAATTAGAGTATAAATCTCTACATTCTAAATCATCATCATCATCATCATCATCATCATATAAGCCTTATGCCAACTAAGTGGATCTGACACTCGCCACAGTTTTGTTTTCACAAGGATGAAAAGGGAAGAGGAGCTGTGCAAGGCAGTGGAGGTGCTTAATGGTGAGAGCTTTGGGGGAAGAAGATGGCGGTGCAAAGGGCTTACTACGGGCCAGATGTAGTTAACAGGGGAGGAAACCATGAAGAGGCGAACAGGAGCAAATAAAATGAGGGGAAGGGAACAGTGAGAGGAGTAGAAAGGGGAGAGTCTAGCTCGGGTTATGGAAGCAGCTCGGGTTATGGAAGCAAGGAGGCATATAGGGGTAAGAACTCCCAATCTTTTAAGGATGCATTTGTAGGGAATAGATATGAGCAAAATTAGAGTAAAGGGGGAAGGGTGGGCCATATGGAGGAGAATAGGGTGGAGACTGGATGTGGGTGTGGAAGGAAGCTTCTAAAGCTGGTCCGGAGGTTTGAGTAGATCCTATAGTGGTGGATAATGCTTGGACGTGCTGCAATGGTCTCTTGTAGCAGAAACTAGGGAAGGAGATCCGATCTCTTAGATAAAAAACATGGTTGAAAGCTTGTTGCAGGCTGGAGGAGAGCGACCACAAGATCAAACCTCTAGGGAGCAAACGGGTTCTAGATCTTTGTCAAGCCGGAGACAAATCTTGATCTGGTTGTAATGGTTGGGCTTGTCTTCAATCATGCGCCGGTAATATCGATTAGAAAGTGGGAATAGAGCTCCCACTTCGATAGAGAGGTTGTGTGGTTCCTAATCTGGGGGTTCCTGCTGGAATTGTGGTTCAAAGCAGTGTTTGCAGTATTGGTTTCGCGTTACGTTTCGCACTCTTGGGATACAGATACATATTGCGTATCGGTGGGAAATATCGGTTGTATCGCGGAATGTATCGCACTTTTTGGAAAACATTGGGAAATTGATTGAATTTTTCAATGAAACTTCAGGGATGGTTAAAATAGACCTCAATACACACATTTAAATTATAATATGTAAAAAAAAAGTCCACATAATGGAGTTCCTTTGTAAAAGGATCCTAAGCTATGCGCTATCTGACTGAACTGATGCAACTATTGTTTAAATTGATTCTGTAAGATATACAAATGTAACAAGATATTAATGTAAACACAACCAATGCATTAACAAAGTAAAACAAGCAAGAAAGTTGAGAAATATACCTATGGATGATGCAACTGAATGAGTATCCTCCAAATGCAGTTTTGACTGTCCTAGTTCAACGCAATGCAAGCTATCCTATATGACCTAGATCTATATGAGGACTCAATAAAATAGAAAATAGCTAACTGGACTCAACAAACTATGATCCCTATGCAGAGTCGGAACGCGGGTCGGGGAGGAGAAACTAGAAGAAAATCGAATAAAAAATCATTTTTTTCTACAAAATGGGAGACTCTTGTGCGTCTGGCCGATATAGTAAAATAGGAGAAAATTGAGAAAAAATAGGCCTCCCCAAGTTTTTTCTCCAAAAAAAAAAAAAAAAAACCAAGTTTAAAAACATTCCGGTGTTTTTGACCGATACCTGGATGATATCATCCAAGTATCGACGATATCTGGGATTGTAAACAGAAAAAATCACGATATTTTGACGATATATCGTGCGATATCGATACATAGTGCGATATTATCGATATCGCACGATATATTGTGCGATACTAAGGAATCAAGAATTTTTTATGTTATTACTGGGATGATATTTATCGGCGGCTAGCGATATCGATAATATCGGCCGATATTATCGATACTGCAAACACTGGAATATATCCCCAAGTTCCATCGAATGCATTCATTTCTAATTCTATCATTCTCTTGCCACTCATCCATCTCAACATCCTTGCTTCACCATCACTCATCCTATGAATATGTTGTTCCTTAATTGCCTAATATTATGTCTTATAAATCATGGCTGATCTTACCATCCCATAAAATCCCCCCTTTAGTTTGATTGGTATGCGGTGATCACATAAAACTCTAGAGGCACATCTCCACTTCCTCCACCCAACTCTAATTCTATGATCAACAGTTAGGATTTTCCAAATGCAACAGAAAATAAAAATATTCAACAATCTAGATTTTAGATTTTATAGCTCTATGAAACCCCACTTATTCTCAAGCTTTCAGGGAAGAAAAGCGCAAATCTTATGGCTAAGATTTACCTAATCAAGCCGTTGAAAGACCATTGATTTTGTCAATGTTGTTCCTTCAATTAGAAGGTCTTTCCCTGTTCTATCCCAGATGAAGGAAAGGGTAGAGAGCCAACCCATCTGTCATTGGAGCATGGCCAACAAAAATGCATAGAGCTGTCCACGTAGGTGGACCCCAAATGTGAGAAACGTGTTATGAGGGAAATGAGAGGGAGATGAAGATCTCTCTCTCTCTCTCTCCCTCTCCCTATCTCTGTGCAGGTGGCCCCCTGGGGGTGGGGATGTCCAAGGCTTTCTCTGTCTGTACCTCTCCTTTTAGGATATGATTAACATATGAAGACTTCAAGGAGACCGGTTATGGTACTTTACAGCCTGACAATCTTCCATATGCCTTATTGCATTGTAATCTTGCTTTAACCATGTATCTCATATCTAATCCAATCCCTCCACTATCATGGCCATCCACCATTGATCTAATGCCCATGCACATCAAGTGGTGGAACTCTAGATCTAAACCATTAGATCATCAAGTGTGATAAAAAACTTTTTAATAGTTGACAAAAGTTTAATGGACAATGGTTGAAAACATCTATAACCTTTTTTCACCTTTTAAAAGCTAGGCCCAGTGTGGAAAAGCCACTTGATGAACATTTGATCCCCAAGATTTAAGCCATGAGTTAATTCCTGGGAAACTAGTGGATCACTTGCTGGACTTTGTGAGCCTCAATTGAACCTTGATGGATGTGCTCAAGTACACCCACCTTTGTTGGCCACATGTTGACCTCGTAAAGCGAGCTAAAGCATATGTAATAAAGTCCTTGAACTCACATGTCGTCACATCTAAGGATTAGTTAGATCTGGTATATCCTCTTGTCGATCATAGTCCATACATAATGGGCCTCCCGGTCTAGAGACTTGAACTGGATACACCAATGCAAGTGCTCAACAGGTCCAATACTAGGGAGTCTATTCCCATGGCACACACACTTCTATGTGGGGTAGGGCGGCGTCACATTGACTCCTTGCTTGTCATGCCCAATGATGGATACCATCCATGCTGATTCGTTATCAATCCCCTTGCATAGGATGACCACATAATAACAATAGCAATAACCATAGGTCATCTCTCTCTCTCAAAAAAAAAAAAAAAAAAAAAAAAAGAAAAAAAAAGAAGAAGAAGAAGCAATAACCATAGGTCCATCCTTGGTCATGGAACAACGAGGTACTGAGATCCATGGCCTACAACTATCCCTTGGTTATTGACCGTTATTTCCAATCTTAAGTTCCCAATGACAACCAGAGGAATCTCTCTCCTTTAACCCATTTTCATGTATATTTAAGGAATTCCCACATATTATTTATGGCATTGGAACCTATCCATCTCGGACGCATGGTCATCATGATTTATGATCAAGATTATCAATATTACTAGATACCATCAATGTCATAAATGGATAAGATTCACTTTGGTTTTCCAGGACACAACTCCAGTAATCTCTCACTTGACCTACAACCAATCGTGCTTAAGACCCTTAAGCACACGTGTCGAATATGACTTCACAATAACAACTAAGAGGATTAAGGTGTCCCATTGGTCCTTCCATGAAAGTCCATAGAGTCTATCTAATGGTTATTCCGATTGTCTACTATTCATAGTTCCATGATTGTATAGGACTATATTATGTAAAACATTCATTCCATAGTTGTCATGCATTTAGAATGCTTTTGAACCATGATCATGTGCGGATCATCCGACAACTTCTAGTTCATTTAAGAACTCCCATGATATATGAGACAGTAAATCTATGCTTCCTGCGCACTTGGATAATTATGGAACCAACTTGCCTTTCTCATGCCAACAAGAGTGACAAGAGCAATCAGATTTCTGAGACACCATCATAAGCGAGAAGTCACACATCCACAGAAGTGAATCCAGAGTCACAGTTATATATTGAGATTGTTCTAATCCAAATGTCCTCTAGTATGAGCTCTAAATCAAGGTGATTACAGTATATATATTTCCTTGGACTAACTGAAACATCCCATCTCTTATCTCATTTAATGCACAAGGTGTACCAAGTTCCCTTTAGCTTAGGGGCAAGGAATAATTCACTATCATAGGGATTAATTATGAGTCGATTATGACATGTCTTCGAGCATCCATCCCTAAAGCAAAATGACCAGGTCAATGTCATCTGAATAACTCCCTCATATCCATCCCATACATAACATGGGAGGAAGATAGATACACAAGTAATACAACCCTCCATCAGACCCAATGTGATCAGCATCTTAGTCCCTTGTTCTCATGGTCAGGGCGAGAGAATCATCACCTTGAGTGTTTTCATGGTTTTTCCATTTTTCTTTCTGGTGTGAGAAGTTTGGGACTCGAACATGTATAGGTTGTGGGTTACACCAATATAATGCTTGACTTGCATGGGTTTTACTGCAAGGCGTGAAAACTCTAAGACTCGGACTTGACTCAACCTACTGGGAAATTTTCAATTGGGTGAGTTGATGCGTGAATCAGAACTTTTTCTTATTTGATAAAAATAAGCAGACATAAATGTCTGAGTAAAGTTCATAAAAATAAATTCATGAATACACACACAAACACACAGGTGTTCACTTCCTATTTTATTTTTTCCTTACATAGTGAAATTGAAAAATAATCCTTGGAACTCTTCAAAAAAAAGAAAAAAGAAAAAGAAAAATAATCCTTGGAGCCTTATTTACTTCAATTTTGCCTTTGTCATTGTCCAAAATTAAGATTTTTTTTTTTCTTTTCTTTTTTTATTTTAATGGTCATTTGAGAAGTCTCAAGTACTTGGGTCTTTTTCAATAATAATTAATAACAGTTTTGAAACTCCTAACAATATTTACCAGTTGTTTCATTTTGATGCTATCTTCCTGTATCCTTAATCATTACAATTGCAGGAAATTGGTCTCATATTGTTGATCATTGTCCAAGTTTTCTTGTCCTCGAAAGCCTTAACGAAGCCTTAACCAATAGAACTGTAACTTTCTGAGTTGAGAATCAAACTTGAAACATACTCACAGTAGAAAGAGTAAACCTCAAGAATTACCAAAGATTTTAAATAAAAGTCTCTAACACCTTAGCCCCTTTTGGTTGCCTCTTGAAATGTTTATTTCTCATTTTAGCTAACAATAATTATGTGTTAGGGATCATAGTTTAGGGTGCCTTTGGTTGCACCAAATATCATGAAATATCATGATTAATCAAACTAATTTGGTGCAACCAAAGACACTCTGATACAAATTCTGGGTTATCAGGATTATTTTAATCCTTAACAGCCCGTTTAGTGCGCGTCATAATGATATTTGGATAAGAATAGCGTTGTCTGCAGAAGCTATTTTGCATTTGTCACAGAAACAGCCTATGCAAATAGAATATCTATACTATTTAAATAACACTACTTTTGCGCCCTTTTTAGCAACGGAAAAACTCCTTGGTGCTCATAGCTGGGTACTGAGAAAAACTTGGAGCACAACTATTTTGAAAATGAGGCGGGATCTGCTGCAACATTCATTATTCTATTGATGTTGTAGGTGGGGCCAAAAATGCTTTGTATGTGCGTCATCTAACCCCTTCAAAAGGGTTGCCCAACCATGAAAGCAAGATGTTTAAAAATCAGACCAATCCAACCGTCATGTGGGTCACCACATGACTTGGGAGGTTTTTGGATGGTTGTCCACTGTTTTCTATTGTGTGGTCCACTTGATGATTGTATAGGCCTGATTTTGAGGAAATCCAAACATCATGGTTGGGCTCACTTGATGGGCAGGTTGGATCTTGTAAAAACAGCATGGTGGGTACCAATGTTGTCAAACCGCATATGCGGTTTTGTGCGATTGCATATGCCTGTGCGCATATGTGATCGCACAATCGCATATGCGGTCGCATATTTTTTTTTCTTTTTACTTTTTGAAAATTAAGAAAAGGGGGGGAATTGAAAAAAAAATGTAGAAAAATATAAGAACTTATGGGAAACTTCCCTAAGTTAATAGATAACTAATATAGTAATTTTACATAAATAAAATTAGTTTGTGAGAAATAAAATCAATTAAAAAATGAATGAAGTACATCAAATTCAACATTCAACAATATAATTAAGTATCAAAACCATCAATAAGCTATTTATTGTACAAATACAAATTTGAAGTTACATCTTAATGTTTATTATTTATTATTTATACACTATAACACTAACACTATTTACAAGTTACAAAATAAATAAATAATACTAATAGTCTAAAATCTAAATAAATGAATGTTGCTTGAAGCTTGAATCTATCTTCCAAAAGAGAGGGAAACTTCTCTTCTTGAATGATCTTCTGGCTTTAATCTTGTAGAAAAGTAGGAACTAGGAACTTGAATGTTGGAACTTGGTTGAAACTTGAAAGTAGGAAGTATG
The DNA here is from genome assembly GCA_003013855.2 of Liriodendron chinense. Classification (NCBI taxonomy): domain Eukaryota; kingdom Viridiplantae; phylum Streptophyta; class Magnoliopsida; order Magnoliales; family Magnoliaceae; genus Liriodendron; species Liriodendron chinense. The sequence continues at coordinate 1,095,348 of PVNU02002470.1, forward strand.
TAAGAGAGAGAGATTATAATTGAGCTTGAAGTAAGGATGTAAGAGTAAAAGAGAGTTTTGGAGTGATAATGTTGCAAATGGAGGAGGTTTGGATGCGCCTTTTTATAGGCAAAAGTTTGATTTTTTGCAAAAATAAAAAAATAATGTGCCAACTGGCAGATGTGTGATCGCATATGCTGTATGCGATTGCATACATCACATATGCGATGGCATAAGCTCACACATTTAGCATATGCGATTGCATATGCACTGTGATTGCATATGCCATCATGGCATATGCGATATGCATATGGGAATTCGCATATGCGAATATGCAGTCGCATTTAACAACAGTGGTGGGTACACCATGGAAAACAATGGACACCCACCGGAAAACCTTAGATTCACATTGTGGCCCACATGCCTAATCTTTTAGGCCTGCTGATTTTATGGTTGGGAGACCCTTTTGGACAGGTTGGACTCCATGGAATCATCAATGGTTCCGCGGTTAATCATTGTAGAATGTGCTCACTATATAAATGCTGCCGAGGATCCGAAAAAGGAGAGAGAAAGGTTAAATTCTAATAGAATTAGTGTTGCCTCTTTGGTGGAGTCTCATATTATAGTGTCTCTGAGCTCCTGTGCCATGAGCTTTCCTATGATCAGAACTGTCGATATCGTGGATCTATGTGAAATAGCCCATGGTAAGATACCTATGCTGAACAGATGACTGCGACCAACAACATCACTCGATTAACTTGGAGCAATGAAAAGAAAATTTTCAATGTCTTGTACTCAAAACTCTAAAATTGAATGACTTGGATCGTCAATTACTTGTGATTATGGAAAAATATCTTATTTATACTAATGTTGAGCAATGTTGTCAAAATCGTTATCGTATCGCAAATGTAATAGGAGTTGAATCGTATCAAATTGCAAATCGTAAGATTTTTTTTAAATATAATTTTCTTAAAAAATTTAAAAAATATGAAAATATAAATCAGAAAAAAAATTAAACTCATCAATCATCCTTTTGCAATCAATCAATATACACCTAGTAATACCATGTCATGATAGTGTCACCTTTGGGACAGTGGTAGACTGAGTGAAGATAATCTGGTTTCAACACTGAGGTCCTGTTATCGATTCCCAATGTGGGGGGTGGCTAACTTTGAAGTGTGACTAACAGTGTGGGTGTGTGCACTAACAGTGAGATGTGTGTACTAACCCAAAAAAAAAAGGGTTCTTATCTTTCCTTTATTATTATTGTTATTATTATTTTGTCTTTCAAGACATTTCCCTTAAAAAACATGCAAGGATCCTTTAATAATTTATATTCTTGTTACCTTTCTTGAATGTAGAATCACATGCGAAAAGCTGCATTTGATTCTATAGATCGATGAAAAAAGATTTTGATTTCTAGCCATCATTGCACAATACATATAAGTTAACATGATCGTTAACTATCCATAAAAACATTCCAAATAAGTTATACATCAATTTGGTGTTTGGACCAATTAAAGAAGTAAGAAGTCATATAAAAAGCTCCATGATTTAACGTTGAAAGGAATATATATCATTTAATCTCTTATAAAAAAAAAAAAAAAAAAAATTACCTTTTCTAAACGGCTCTTAAGGCATCCACCAATTTAAAAACATAAAATGAAAGCCAAGTAAAGCTTAAAATAAAAGAGAACAAGTATAATTTGAATCATAAATTGTAGGATTCAAATCATAGAATCATAGGATTCACATAAAAAAAAGGATTCAAGGTGGGATTCAAATCGTTTTGCTTAAGATTTGACTCAAATCATATATTGTAAATCATAAATCGGGCGTTCTTCATACCGAACAGGATGACCTTATAGCGTCCCCCATTGCGTTATGAATGATGTTTTCTTCTGATTGGCTTCTGCCTAGGATTTTGACAACCCTGGTGTTGAGAATATGGATGGGCAATATAAAGGCCTTTTTTCTCGCGTGGCATGGGGGAGGATTTGGTAAGGAAGGAACACGGAGGTGGCGATTAGCTTTCTTGGCCAGGCTGTGGACTCTATGGGGAGAATAGAATAATCGTTGCTTTAGGAACCTATGCGATTGGCTTTGAAGACTTTTAGGAGGGTGAAATCAGATATATTGGAGTGGGCTTCTTGATTGTTGGGGTGTTGTTGAGTGTTTTGGTATCTTCCTTGGCTTGTTAATAGTAGTATATTGTTGATGTTGCTGGGTTTTGCCCTCGTGGCTGGTTGTTTTCTTGAAGTAGCTTTCAGGCTCTTTTTCCTAATAAAATTTCATTCTCGTACAAAAAGACACAGGACCATCTTTGCATGTTTAGCCCATGGGATGGTGACATGCCTACATCAAGTGCCTTTTAGGTCAGGAGGTTGGTTTCTCTATAAGTCCGCTAGGGTTGTGTATGGGGCCATCTTATTGTTATTGTTATTTATCGCATCACACTGATAGTTATAGTTATTGCCAAACACTAAATATGGATTATCATCTTAGTAATAATACTCATAAAGTAACCAAAAATAACCATATCAGGTTTACTCTATACACATAAGGCTATGATGCATGCCAAATGTAGCCTACCGAAATCTCTAGTACATAATTATTGTTAATTAAATTAAGATGAACTCATTTTTCAAGTGGCAACCAAACAGGGCCTTAAAATTGTTGACTTGTGAGAATCATTTGAATTGGTAAACTTGTTTATTCTTGATTCAACAAGCATGATTTGATTGTGTTGGGTTTTTGCTACAGAATAAAATCAATTACTCAGATGAATTCTTTTTGACTGAGAGTCACCGAGTCCCCAAAAACTTGGCCAAGTTGAGTCCTTTTTGCATAAGGGGAGTCTTCAGGCTTTTAGAATCAGTTGTAGTGAAAAATGGGTTGAGTCAGGTGAGTCACGAGCAACATGTCACTTTCTCTAGTCAGCATGGTACATTTTAGAACAGAGAAAGGAAGGAACTTAGCTGTCAACATGTTGGGAGCTGATTTTAATACACAACTACTTAAAATCTAAACAGCTACCTGATGTTTGATTAATTAGTTAATTCCTAATAATAACTTTCTATTTTTCACAACAGTATCACCATCTATTACTTTGCAAAGGAAGGGACGAATTGTAGCTTCTCTCCTCTGTATCCTGATATCACACCAGTGAGAATACCTTTCCAAAAAGGTTTGGGTCAGAAATTACGTCAGCCTTCAGGAACTGGCATTGATCTAGGATTCTTCGCATTGGATGATCTTTCGAAACCACCACTGGACGATGTCTTCCCACTTGTCATTTCTGCTGAAGCATGTTCTTCACCATCTCTCCCCACAGATGAACAGCTCGCTCAGTCTCCACCCACTCATGCACAGATTACTCAAGCTGTCATTGAGAAGAAGAATGATGAAGCATTCCAAGTGAAGGTGATCAAGCAAATATTGTGGTTCGATGGTGTCCGCTATGAGCTACGTGAGCTTTTCGGCATGGGAGACTCATCAGAAGCAGAGTTCGATGACAGTGATCCTGGTAAAGAATGTGTTATTTGCATGTCTGAGCCAAAGGATACAGCTGTGTTGCCTTGTCGACATGTGGTGAGTATCAACAGAATGACATCCTCTTATTCTCGTCTCTTTCTTGAAGCACAAGTTTGCAAGATCTGTGCCGCTCATTAGGAAGGCCCCACCATGGATATTGCCATATCCAAGACAAAGCATTCTAACTGTTGGATTTGACAGAGAGAAAAGACAGTTGTAAAAGGCTGTAATGTTTTCTTGACCTGTCCATGATTTTCTCAAATTCAGCAGTCAGGATTATATGTCCTTGATATTTGGATGTGGTGACCTCCATTCTCAAATTCAGGTTCAAATCTTGTTTTTCAGGACCTGAATCCGAATCTGATTGGGTTTAGGTACCCGTTGGGTCTCTGGGCCTTGGTTCTGAGTTGGGTTTGGGTCAGATCCACATCAAATAAGGGCACATGGTCAGGCCCACCTAAATGGATGGATTGATCACATCACACGTGTGCCACTTTGACATGCGTTGACACGTTGTAAACAGGCTCTCTTCCATGTGCTTAGCAAACCACATCCATTTCTAGAATAATTAATATATATATATATATATATATATATATATATATATATATATATATATATATTACTATTACTATTAAAAATAACCAGGCTCGACCCATACCCAACCCATATCTGATTACACCTGTTTCTCAACTGGGTCCAAATTGGTCTGAGAAATTGGGCATTGGCCTTTTAAAATCAGGTCAGTCTATTGGGTACCCATGGGTCTTTGTACCCCCTGACAGCCCTATTGAAGACCAGATGGGTACCTGAACCTGATCAGATTGGGACATCAAGCATAGTACCAGGACTTGAACCTGACATGATACAAAACCTGACCCCCTTAGATTGGGACACCAAAACTTGACCTAAACTCAAGCTGTTGAAAGCCCCAACAGGTTCCTGTAATTCTTGCTGAGCGAGATTAACAAACCTTTTCTTTTGAAAAACTGATCTGTATCACCTGATTGGGACTGTCAATGGGGGGTCTGGGCCTGGGCTTTCGGCTGGGCCTAGCAAATGCAAAATGTTGAATAGGCCGAGCCTGAAATATTCAAAATCCCGGCCTAAGACAATCTTAGGCACAACCCTTTGACAGCTCTACTTCCCGTAGTTGCTGGTTTTGGTCCTGGACAATCCATTACATCCCCATTAAAACCATTATTCAGGGGGTGACTAGCCCTGTATGCTCCACAAGGGCCAACTCATTCCACAGGGAGAGACATACTGAGTCTCCCTTGTTTGATTTGCCTAGATGATGGTTGTGTGGGGCTTATTGTGATTTCTGTCTGAAATCCATCCCATTCATCAGGTGCGCCCCATGTTTGTCCCTGAGCCCAAAATCAGGCCAAACCAGATTTCAGGTGGGCCACAACACGGAACAATGAGAGTGGAAGACCACCATAGAAAAATATTAAATTGTGTGTGGTGCGCACCTTGGTGCATATGTGCCATACAACCCATTCATAAGGAGTGCGCCACTAAGATGTTGACGCCCCAAAAATCAGGCTGATCCAAAACTCAAGGTGGACCTCGCTACTTCATTTGGAGGTTTTGGTCACATCTTTATATTGTTTCCTACAGTTGTGGCCCACGTGAGTTTCAGATCAGCCTGATTTTTTGCGCAGCTTATCTTCAAGGTGAGGCACACCTGATGCCTGGTTGGCATGCCACACACAAATCATGCTGGGCCCACAAACAGCTCAATGGTATGTATGGTTAGTTGCTGTAACGCGTCACTATATCAAATCATTTCATGAAACATGAAATTTAAGATCCTACGTTTAAAAAAATAAAATAAAAAATGAAATGGTACAACTCACGGGAAGGGATAGACAAAGTAATCCAGGCCGTTTGATCTATCACACTGGATTAGAGCTGTCAATGGGTCCTAGAGATCATGGACCTGGGTTGATCAGGTTTGGGCCTTGCTGGGTCCAGGTCCTTTCACTTTCTTCTCACCACTCCATCTTTCACTTTCTTCTCATCTCATCTCATCTCATCTCATCTCATCTCACTCAAGAGTTTCTCAACTTTGGCAATGGTGCTGTGTTTACAGTGTATGTGCAGCGAATGTGCAAAAGTGCTGAGGTATCAGTCAAATAAGTGTCCCATATGTCGGCAGCCTGTTGAGCAACTCATAGAGATCAAGGCGAAAAAGAAAGATCATTGAGAGACTGTCTTTTCATGTTGGGCGCACTGGTATGATGCCTTTGTATTTTTATCTGTATTGGGTTTGCATATAGCTGTTGTATTTTGTTACGCATTCTTCTACAAGTTAGATTCTTAGTTTTTGCCTCTCAGTCTTATTTGTATTCGAATTTTATTGTATAATTTCATTGGAAATTTTCATCACACCCATGCTATGTCCTACATGTAGTACGGTAACTCGTTCTCTAGATATTCTCTGGTCGTCATTCAATTATGTCCTGTTCTTCCTACGATGCCCAGAGCCAGGTACTGGTACAGACATGTAATTGAAACAGGGATACAACTCACTATTTTTCAAAAAGTTACGGATCTTGCCATCGCATTTGTAACATGCCATTTGTTAGTTTTATGACTTTTTTTTTTTTTTGAGCGATGACGATTTTATTCAAAAAAACCAAGGACCCTCTGATCACCTCCCAGGAGAACGCAAAAGAAACAGCAAATAAGAAAAACAACAGGAGCAGAACAAGCAACCCCAAAGGCCAGCATGTACCTTGCACAGGGCTACCATAATCCCAGTCCCCCTGCCTTGGAACGACCTGCCAGTGAACCTCAGTGTTGCCGATGGGCAGCTGTTATCATTGAAAGAATTTTCCTTCTAAGAAATGGATCTGCAGTGACTTTACCCTTCAAGGTCCTACACTTCCTTTCCCTTCAAACCCCCCACAAAATCCTGAAGAATACAAGGACTGAGATGGACTTCTTGAGGCCTTTGAACGCCCGTGGAACAATTCTAACATCGCATTACTGATAGAGCCATTGAAATGCCAACACATCCACTGACTCAGCTGCCAAGCATATAATGCACCTGTTTGGAAGTGCCAAGTTCTGCTTTTTAAGATTGTAAAACATGAGACACTAGCCAGGCCATCCTTGCCAAAGCTTTCACTCTAGGAGAGAATCCTTGGTTCTATGATTTTTATTTGAAATATTTGATCCATTCTATTTACTTTCATTTAGAAACGTACTGTTGTTAATCTTTCCAATATGCTAAATCTAATGAAATTGTCAAAATTTGAAGTCTTTACAGTATGTTTTTTAAAGAGAAGTTAAACAGATGATAAGAAGAAAAAAAGGAACCATCCTAGAGTATCTGGTACCAATATTGGTATCATGTTGGACATGTAACATGTACGAGGATATCATAACTTGGTCGATTTAATCCATTACCAGATTGTGGTGATCATGGTTGAATATGAGGGAAAACGTCTCTCTACCTTCCAAGTCGAACTTGTTCGCACTGAGGTAAGTGTTTACATCCACACATACAGATACTTTCAACATCCATGCACCCACACACACATATATGTCATGTACATTTTGGAAATAATCACCACATACAACCAGGTATACACAAATAACCCCCTCACACATGCCATCTGTCACGTGTTTCAGAACATCGGAGCGTAGAAAAATGTGAGCTCCACAAAAGATCACCAGCATGAAAATCAGGCTGTCAACTCATTAGCCACCCCTTGAAAATTCAGTAGTGTTCCCCACCCGAGTGGCCAGCCTGGTTTTTGCACTTGGCGGTCTCCACTATGAGGTCCACCTTTTGCTTGAGCCGGATGTCATGTGTGACCCATTAATGTGGCTGTATGTGAAGTCCAGATACATGGGTGTTATGTGATTATTTCTCCATTTAGAAACATATAAGCTTGATAACATGAACTTAAAATTATAATGTGGATTCTTCATTTGGATGGTCATCTTGTAGCTGCTACGGCATAAGAAATGTTTCGAGCAAGATACATTCATCTTATGACTTATGCAACCGATCAATAGAGCCATGACCCAATTGAACATGGTTCCAAGGGCTTGAATAGTTCTGTTTAATAATAGCTGCATGAGGGGTACAGGTAAATTGGATCTATTTCTTGAAAAGTAAAATAATCCTTAGTTCAGGCATAGTTTAAAAACTCGACTAGACTCGAAAGTCTATTGAGTCGAGTCAAGTAACACGGACAAGTCTCTTTTGAGTTTTTTTTTTCCCCGCTTCTTCTTGAGGTTTTCAATAATATTTAACATTAAGGGTGTTTGGTTGCATCAAATATGGTGATATTTTACACCAAATCAGACTGATTAATCATGAAATTTCATGATATTTGGTGTAACCAAATGCACCCGTATACATACATACATACATACATACATGCAATGTTTTCCACATCGTTACTGCAATGTATCACACCTTTAGAATATTGCATGTGATATATTGGTTGCATCGCTTGATGTATTGCTATTGTTGGGGAACATTGGAAAATTGGTCCAATTTTCAATGAAATTTTATGGATTGTTAAAAAAGACATTAATACATGCGTAGAAATAAAAAATATCACAAAAACAACTGCAATTAAAGGTTTCCTTTGCATGGGATCCTAATATATGTGTTGTCTCATTGAACCGATGCAAGTATATTCAAAGTCCATTCATATAATTTATAAACGTACGAAGGCATGCATGGAAACACAAGCATACATTTAAAAGTAAAATAATGTGTGGTTGTGGCTTAGACCCACGTAAAGCTACACGTGGCTCAAAATCATCATCTCCATCTTTGACGGGTTTGGATATAGTATTTTTGTTCACAAACCGAGAAGACTGTGCAAGTCATGGTAGAATGATACCGATGAAGATACTCTTTAATATAATGCTGGTACTCATTCACTCTGGTTTGATAAAATTTGGAAAAGTTTTGAATTTTTCTCAATCTTCCCTCAAATCCCAAAATTAGAGTATATGTGATTATGATTTCATCAAACACTCCTGAATACTTTGAAACGGAGGCCAATTGACTGCCTATCGAAGTGGAATTTGAGAATTTTTTAAAAACATTTTTAATTTTTTTTTTTAATTTAAAAATCTCCAAATTACTAAGAATCATTAGATCATGTTACATATGTTTGATTTTGTGTTTGGACACAGATTGCAATTGATTTGCGAGAAATTGAAAAATTTCTATTTCTTTTAATTTTTCGCAACTCGGCTCATCTCTTCTAAATCTTGAATCGAAGCTCCAAATCTATGATTTTTAATGCAAAACATGAAGAGTCATGGATTTGTTATCACTTAACATTGATTCAATATGATTTACAACAAAAAATGAACTGAAAATCGAAAATGCTTGTTAGATTGAATAGGGAGGATAGATCAGTACTACTTGTGCGTTTTGTATCACATATGTGGGATATAAGATATATCATGGGACCTATTAGCCGATTTCGTCGATACTGAAAACATTGTATGCATACATGCATATATACAGACTACGTGCTAGTTGGACCACAAGGTGCTGTCTTCCTAGTGGATAAATTCCAATCTGTTAAATGCCTGTGAAATTATGGTGTTGTGATAGCTATTATGGGGCTGTAAAGGCTATTACGTAAAAGTAACGGTTGCAACTGTTATACATTACAGGGTCGTAATGGCCATTATGAAAAAAAATTATCTCTGACTGCCGTTATGGCCCGTTGCACCCCCCATAAAGGTTGTGATGGCCGCATAATGGTCCGTTATAAGGCAGATACAGGTTTTTTGGATTTTAACTTTTTTTTCAATAAAAAAAAGATAGTAATTGCTATTATGATCCATATTGTAAATTAAATAATGGTGCCCGTTATAGCCACCATTACCGTTACAGAATACCTTGTGTGAATCCAACCGTTCCAATAGGTTGGCCCAACTATGAGGATCACCTGGTGCAAAAATTAGCCCTATCTACTCATCAGGTGGGCCACACCGTAGAAAACAATTTCTAGCCATTAATAAATAGCAAAATACAAGTGTGGTTCCCTCAATCAATGGATATGGCTTATCTTTGTACAAGCAACGCTGATGATGGGGCTAACCTATTGGATGGGTTGGATGTCACACACATGGAAGGTTGGAAATTATCCATTGGGTGGACTGTAAGGGCCTGTTTGGTTGCAGAGCCCAGAAAATCTAAATTCCATTGTTGGAATCCAAAATTGCAGAAACTAGAGTGGAACCTAGGTTTCATCCGTAACTTGCCGTTTGGTTGAAAACGGTGCAATTCAGATTGTGTTCCAACCGTTGCTTGTGGCATGGCCCACTTAGGCTTCAGATCCACCTGCGAACCTTACCCCTGGCCTATTATAGTCCCGCAAGATAGATGGTCAAGTTGGATGGCAAATAAACATTATAGTGGGCTCTAGGAAGTTTTTAATGGTGGACGTTCAATCAACACCGATTTCTTGTGGTGTGGCCCACTTGAGATGTAGATCTGCCTCATTTTTTGTCTAATGCCCTTAGTTGAGATTTCAAAACTAATGGATCATGGAGATATAAAGCATATACAACATAGATGTACAATGCATACATAGAGGTGGTGACGCTCACTTCCGCCTCTTTTCCCTTCCGTGGAATAGGTCCACACCATTTCCACGGTTCCACTCAATTTAGGTTTCCAGACAGAATCTTCTTTGGCAGGAACTTGCCACCAAACACCCCAGTTAAAATCGGATTATGCTGGAATCCAGATTTTAAGCTGGAAACGTTTCTAGATGCCAACCAAACGGCCCTAACTTGAAGTTCGATGGGTCTCTCTCTCTCTCTCTCTCTCTCTCTAATGAGTTTTGCTGACGGCCCACAAAGGTGTAGCAATGTCCCATGACCTTTTCAATGCCTTGTGGGACACCCAATCATCATTTGGGATGGTTCATTCGATAGTATCACTGGAGCAAGCTATGGTATAAGAATCACCCCAATCGTATGATCCTAACCTTTCGAGCAGGCCCAATTTGTTAGAACCGTCCGTTGTTTGACAGCCACAGATCAAATGGTTAGAATCATCGAACCGAAGTGCTACTTTGGAGTTATAAGTAATACAAAGTGAGATCTATCAGATAGATGTTGAAAAACGGTGATTGGACCTATTTTGTTTCTCTGCTCAAGCTTGGCTGTCCATTTTCCATGCCATTGATTGGATGTTTAGGATCATCCGATTGGCATTTTTTTGCATCATGGTTTGTCCCTAGTTGCATGAACAAGTGGATTGTTCGAATTGATGATTAGGCATCCCACAGCTTTCTCACACACACACACAGTGAGTCTTGGTGAGTGGAGTGGAGTTTTGTCCAGTTTTTCTGAGTTTTGTCTAGTTTTTCCTCTTGGAGTCGCGACCAAATTGAGCTTTTCTTGAGTCACAATAAAATATGTCCGAGCTGAGTTGACTTGAGTGAGTCAAGTTGAGGTTCTTCGAGTTTTATGTTTGCAGGAACCCTCTAAGCAAGGCTTCCACTTCAGAATTCTTGTGTAGGCTCTCCCATTTCAAATTTCTTGCCCTTCTTCCTCGGCATTTTCACCCTATGACATTTAGAGAAACGACACTTCACTGCGCTCACTACCAAAACCACTCGCTGCTTTGGCCTATGCTTTCTCCCCCTCATTTGAGATGATTTTTTAGCAAAGCTATGGGGAAGTCAAGCTGGCTCAAATAAGCTAGAAACTAATCCAAAAAAGGAAAAAGAAAGAAAGAAAAAAAAACTATTAGAACTCTTCAGGAATTAACGGCACTGAATGTGATAGAAATTTAAGCTGAAGGTGTTGAAAGTTAGTGCAACAACCAACGCTAATAGATCTACATCCATTTTTTAAAAACCCAAGTTATCTCAATCACTAGATTTGTCATCCAAGGCAGTGTTCTCTACTCAACCCATATTATGAAAAACTGTCCAATCTGATAAAAACACGTTAAGGGCAGTGTTCTCTTCAGGAATGCTTTCCTTTATTGCACCCCATAAGGATAGTGTCCTCAAAAAGAGCGCTGGGTCCCTCCATACCCCAGTGATTGTCAATCAACATCTTGGGTTGAAATTCATTCCCACCCCCAAACCGACAGGAATGATACAATGTCCAAATTGCATGGAAACCACTCTATTTGCTTATATCACCCACGGAAAAAATAAAGGGTGGAATCCGTAATGGGCATTACTGGATCGATTGGTGGATACTGTCCATGTGCTACCCCATGGATGGTTGCAGAATAAGCCACTGTTTTGCTTTCTTTCTAGGTTAAAGCAATCCATATTTTCAGAAGTGGACAATTGTTAGAGACAACAGCATCCTTCTGCCTATTAATATCATGATGGGTAAGCAGCATTTGTATATGAATGAATGCATAGTTTTTATGGTATTTAATTACTTATTACTTATTGGTATAAATATGGAGGAATTATGTGATATATGAGCCGTATCTTTCAACAACATCTTCGAGTTTTCATTTCTGACAAGCAGGGCTCGTTGGCTAATCTAAGACCATTGGTCTGTTGCATCCCACTGTGTTTGGACTCTCGAAATTCTCCTATATTAGCAGATCCCAGCAACTGAGTTGTGGATTTTTTTTTTATGGTTGAATGTGGACCCTGGTTACATCTCTTTTTAATATGCCGACAACAAATCAAAAGGCGAATCGTCCCATCAAGGAAATTGTTGGGGCACAGTTCATCCATGGTTGGCACAATTCCTTTCCATAGGTAAGCTGTGCTTGAATCCAATCTTTGCGATAGGCCCTGTATCATACAATTTTCCCAAGGGCTTGTCTGGATTGTGGGGAAATCAAGAAAATTAAAAAAGCAAACAATTTTCCTTAATGTGATATTTTCTCTGTTTGGGAAATATAAAAAGAGAAGGAAATCGATTTCCTTTCCTTAACATGGAGAAACTGTTTCCAAAAGTGGTGGAAAAATGAGCTACCTCTAACGTTATGTTTTAAATATCAGAATTAGAGGAGAAAAGGTTTTCCTTTGAAAATTGCCACCCAAACTCTGGAATGGAAAGGGAAAGTGCTTTCCTTCATTGATTCTCTAGCAAAACAAACACATCTAAGGTATTCATACATATGCTGACAGCCACAGTAGATGCAACATACATGTATCTCAATCCAAACCATGGGCTTACCTCTAGATGCAACATACTCCAATCATCAGATTGATTTTATGATCCTAACCTGAATTTTGTGTGATTTGGTTTGAACCATTGATTATTTTCCATTCTGACCATCCTTTTGCTTAGCATCATTTTGATGGTTGGGACTACCCATTGTATACCATGGAGTCAATAAAGTACGGTTTGGATCAAGGTACTTGTACCCCGTGTGGTCGATGTGTGCATGTTTCTAGATTGAACTCTGCCAGTGGTAATAAGTAATTTCTCCATTTCTTCTAGATCTTGTCCCATCCAAAGGTTTAGGGCTTGTTTGGTTGCCCACTTAAAAGATTATTTCATCTCATTTTAGTTACCAGTAATTATGTATTAGAGATCCTAGTTTTAGGGCTTGTTTGGTTTTCCAAGTACAAGAGTGAATGACTGTAAATGGATAATGATTATACTCTTGTAATTGTGTGGTGATATCACTTACATTTTACTACAATGATGATTTTGCTGTATTGTTTGTTTTACCCAGAAATCATTATAAAAATGATAGTTTTATAGTGTGAAAATGTATGATTACAAGTTGCTATATTATTTGATCCTTGATTTAGGAGCTCCAATTCTTGTTTAAACAAACGCCTTATAATAATAATGATTGCTCATTTACTTTGCGTTTCATAGAAAATTAGAAAACCAAACTGAGTCTTAAATATTTGTAATCCTTACCCAATACTGTTAACTAAAATTGAGATCTTTAAAGATCGGACGGTCGAGGAACTTCGGAGCTAGATCTATTAGGGACCACTTCTGCAATCATATATGATTCCGGATATTCGGCATTAAGATTGTTTTAAATTTAAAAAAAAAAAAAAATCTAAAACTTTCGGTAATCCAAAGGCAATATTTAGTGAGTTTTAAGAGCTGATAATCCTCTGATCATGTGTTGGATCATATCTATCATGGACCACACATTAGAAGGCGGACCTTTCCTTCCCATGATGGGATTAGAAATTTATATTTTCAGGATAATGTTGTCAGGGACACTATCAGTTTCATCACAGAACAACCCCCACTGACAGGAGATGAGTGTGACGATCATTTGTTTGGCAGGTAGAAGGATAGGGTGGGCCATTGATTGGTTGGACATGTATTATTTTAGGTCCTGGCTGTCGGTGGTTGCTGATCAATGTGGAAGGTCCAGGGTATTGTATTTGTCCAGGAGTAATAAAGCTTTGGGTGGAACCTCTGGGAACTGCAGATGAGCCTAGCTGGGCTGGGCTGGCCTTGTGTGGCACTGTGATAGATCAAGCGGACGGTCCCACCATGTCTTGAATGTTTTGTAATTGGGTTTTCAGCTTCATGTCCAAGCCGACGCATTAGTGTCATAAACGAGCTTGTTTTTGGGTATACCTAATGCCTTGGCCCAGCCCATTTATCAGTGGGCCCTCAGAATCATGCCGGGGCGGACCGGCCCGTTGCCAACCTCCCTCGATGGCCAATGTCCTCTTGAGCGCATGAAAGGTGTGGATCAAATGATCTCCCTACATAAAACCCAGTAGATGAAACAGGCTCCTCTATCAAGTGGTGGGACTTAACGGATCAATAGTCTGGATTACCCAAGCTGATCGCTTGTTTTACAGCATAAAATTGGCCAATCAATCAAGTAATTTCTCTTTCAATTTCTTAAAAGGAACATCTTGATCTATAAATGTCAAAATATCAATTTTATTGCTGAGTACAGTTAGTTCATTTTTGTCTTTCTAATGTGAAAATAGTACAGCACTTAGCTGGCTGAGTGTTTGTATGCTAGCTTTTGGTTTCTGCAAGTGGGCCCAAGTTCAGTGGTCCAACATAGATGGACCATGCATTAAAGATCTCTCAATCAAAATCCAAAACCAATGAAGTAAGAAAATCATAATTCCAAGTGAAACAACGGAATTATAGTCTTTCATTTACGATGGAATCCTTGATCTTTTTAGGTTTAAGTTTTCTCTATCAAAATACAACTTCAAATTTAGAGCTTTTGATAATTTGAAATTCCTTTCATGAGTAATTAAGGGCTGTTTGGTTGGGTGATGAAAGTACATAGAGAGAATAAGGAGTAAATTGAGGTAAATGACTTTCCAGTCGCACATGTTGACAAAATTCTAAAACAATCTAATTATTGACTACATCATTAAAGTCACATCAATAGAATGATCCAAACTATCCAAAGGTTGGTCGTCTAAATGAATGATTAAAAAATGTTGGCAATTTGTCCTTACATTTATGGCCCACCTGATGCTCTGTTGTGAAGGCCTCAAATATTGCAGTTTGGAGCCCAAACTCTCTAGACATTTTTTGCTGTTTTGAGACCGGTCATCAGATCGGTCGCTGGTAGCTCAGACTGGTCGTCAGACTGGTCGCAGAGTGCTCAGACCGGTCTGGGGACAGGTCTGAGGTGAGACAGCAGGCTGGCCCAACTCTTTGGACTGTTTGCAACCAATCGTTCGACCGGTTTGCGGTCTGAAGAATTTGTAGTGTTGTGCAGTTTTCGCGCTACTTGTTTCTAATTTCGGGTTTCCTCTTATAAATATGTTTTTTAATTGTGTTTGGAGGGATTCTAAGCAATGCTTAGGTGATCTAAATGGGATTAGGGTTATTGGGAGAGAGGATTGAGAGTTTTGTGTGCCTTGTTCATCTTTGGGATCTACTCGGGTAGTTCTAGCTCTGTAATCATCTGAATTTATAGTGGAAGGTGTCGCTTTGTGCCATGGTTTTTTTTCGTAAGGGTTTTCCACGTAAGTGCTTTTGTGTTGATTGTGTGTGTGACTGTGTGGTGATTGTTTGATCTTCTTCGGTGCTTCCACTGACAGGATTTCCAACAAGTGGTATCAGAGCTATCGATGGAATGTTAAAGGAGTTTTTTTCTGAAACGATCTCATGGTTTCAAGTACAAAATTTGACGTTGAGAAGTTCTTGGGCAAAAACAACTTTGAGTTGTGGAAGGTGAAGATGTGTGCTATTCTAACTCAGCAAGGGGTCGTGAACGCCCTTGGAAAGCACCCTGCTGAGGATGAAAGATGAGGAGTAGACGAAGATGGATGAGAAGGCTATGGCCTCAATCCAATTGTGCCTTGTTGATGACGTCCTCTATAACGTCATGAAGGAGAAGACCGTTGTAGAGACATGGACCAAGCTAGAGAACATCTATGGGAAGAAGTCTCTAGAAAATCGCATGTATCTAATGATGCAACTCTTCACTTTAAAGATGGCAGAGGGGATAGATGCGGAGGACCACATTAGCACGTTCAACAAACTGATTTGCAAGTTGCTCGATTTTGGTGAGTAAATGAAGGCCAAATATCAAGCCTTGATCTTAGTTGAATTCGCTTCCTAGTTCATATGAGTCACTCAGGGACTCGTTGTGCGCGGGTAGGGACACTATTAGTGTCGAGACCGTTGTCTCAGCCCTTCAATCAAAGGCCATGAGACAGAAAATCGGTGATACTAGTTCCTCCTCCGAAGCACTGTTTATGAGAGGAAGGAATTCTGAGCGAGGTGAAGGATCATCGCGTTCTCGATCCAAATCGAAGGATAAGGGCAAAGGCAAGTTGAAGTTTTGGGGATTTGGCCAAGTTGGGCACATGAAGAAGGACTGCAAGAGTCCTAAATATAAGAAGGAGAAGTCAAGTGATTCTTCTAGGGAAGCAAATACCGCTGAAGCTGAGGAAGGTGGTAGTGATGTGTGTGAGGTCTTGATGGTGTCAAAGGCTGGATATCTCTATGATGAGTAGATCATAGGACTCTGGGGCCTCGTGTCACATGTGTCCAGATAGGAGCATCTTTACTTCCTACAAGGAGTATGCCGGAGGCTCGGTATTTCTAAGCGATGACTACGCTTGCAATGTTGTAGGGATTGGTACTGTGCGCATCAAGATGTTCAATGTGATCAAATGGACCTTGACGGAAGTGAGGCACGTTCCTAGGTCGAGGAAGAATCTGATCTCCCTTGGTGCACTCGAAGCATTAGGGTGTAAGTTCACCAGTTTTGACCAGTTTTGCAAAGTTTCAAAGGGGGCCCTTGTAATTATGAAAGAACAGAGGCATGATAACATTTATAGGCTGATTGTGAGCACTTTAGTAGGTGGAGCTGCAGCGACTGTAGCGGATTCCGCGTCTGCACGTATGTGGCATATACGCTTAGGCCACATGAGCGAGCGGGGCATGAAGATACTCTTTGAACGATCTTTGATTCATTCCTTTAAATCTGTAGACTTAGTATATATGAACACTGCATGTATGAGAAACAGTTTAGATTTTCTTTTAAAGGGGGAAACATGTATGTAAAATGGTGCTTGATTATGTCCATTCCGATGTATAGGGGCCGTCGCCCGTTATTTTTGTTGGGAGATCATCGTGATTCGTGTCGTTTATCGATAACTATAGTAGGATGGTTTGGGTTTATTTTCTGAAAAATAAATCTGATGTCTTCATGACCTTCAAGTATTAGAAGGTGACGGTGAAGAATCAGTCAGGGCAGAAATTGAAAATTTTGAGAACCGATAATGGAGGTAAGTTCACTTCTAGGGAATTTAACACATTGTAAAGAGGAGGGGATCGTAAGGCACAACACAGTGCGACACACGTCAAAGCAAAATAGTATGGCAGAGCGGATGAATCAAACTCTCTTGGAGAGAGCTTGATCCATGATTAGTAATGCTGGGTTGGGCAAAGAGCTATGGACTGAGGCCATTAAGACGGCTTGTTACCTGATAAACTGGTCACCCTCTAATTGAATGTAAAATTCCTAAGGAAGCGTGGAGTGGTCGTTCACTAGACTACTCAAGTCTGTGGATTTTTTGTTGTTAAGCTTACTCTCATGTACCATCAGTTGAGAGAGATAAGCTAGACCATAGGGCCAGAAAATGGATCTTTGTGGGCTATGATGATGGTGTGAAGGGATATCGAATATATGACCTTGTCACACGGAAGATCACCCTAAGTCGTGATGTCAAATTTGATGAAGGGTCTTTATTCCGTAAGGATGCTACAAAGGAACCAGAAACATCAGAACATGTTCATACTCATGAGGACAGAGATGAGACACGGGCCGATACTAAGGCGCTGACAAAGGTACAGGATCAGGTGGAGCAGCCACCTGTGCAAAGAAATCTACCTACGGATCGCAGGTTACCGACAAGGTATAAGGATGACTCGAACATTGCATTCGCTTTCATTACAGATGAAGGGAACCTGTCTAAATTTGAGGAAGCACTACGGGATGTAGATGCTGAGAAGTGGAAGACGACAATGTAAGACGAGATGGACTCCTTGTACAAGAATGAGATTTGGGAGCTTGTGGAGCTTCTAGTGGGCTGAAAATCGATAGAGTGTAAGTGGAGTTTTCGAAAGAAACAGGATAGATACAAGGCAAGGTTGGTAGCGAAAGGTTACGCTCAGCGTGAAGGCGTGGACTTCAGTGAGATTTTTGCGCCAGTTGTGAAGCAAGTGTCTATCAAGTTTGTGTTGGCGCTGGTTGCCCAATACGACCTCGAGCTGGAACAGATGGATGTGAAGACTACTTTCCTGCATGAGGAATTTGAAGAGCAGATATACATGGTGCAACCAAAAGGTTATACAGTGCAAGGGGCTGAGAATAAGATTTGCAGGTTGAGGAGATCGTTGTACGGTCTCAAACAGTCGCCTAGGCAGTGGTATAAGAAATTTGATTCTTTTATGATGAGTCAAGGCTTTACCAGGAGCGAGTACAATTATTGTGTCTATTACAAGACACTGAATGATGAGAAGTTTCTCATACTGGTATTGTACGTTGATGATATGCTTATTACCAGTCATAGCATGTCCGACATCGATGTGTTGAAGAATCAGCTTTCAGGGACATTCGAGATGAGGGATCTGGGGCTTCAAAGAAGGTTCTTGGCATAGATATTCATAGAGACAGGAAGATGAGCAGGTTGTGGTTATCTCAGGAAGAATACATTGAGAATGTATTGAAAAAGTACGAGATGGACAAGTCCAAACCGGTTAGCATTTCCCACATGGCTCACTTCAAGCTTTCTTCTGAGCAGCGTCCCAAGACAGATGAAGGAAGGTGTGTTATGTCTCATGTGCCCTACTCAAGTGGTGTGGGCAGTTTGTTGTATGCCATGGTCTGTACAAGACCAGATATTTCACAGGCTATGGGTGTTGTTAGCCAATTCATGTCTAACCCGGGCAAACAACATTGGGAAGTTATGAAATGGCTACTTCGATATATTCGGGGTACGCAGGACTGCGCCTTGACGTTTGAAAAATCCAAAGACAAGTTGGTTGGTTATGTCGATTCTGACTACGCAAGTAGTGTGGACAGTCGGAGGTCGACTTTAGGATACTCGTTTATATTAGCGGGTGGAGCAATTAGTTGGATGTCTAAGCTTCAGTTGTGGTGTCTCTTTCCACTACTGAAGCTGAGTATATGGAAGTGACAAAAACTTTCAAGGAAGTTGTTTGGTTGAAAGGAATGATAAATCAGTTGAGACTTCAGAAGGAAGCCGTTTCAGTTAATTGTGATAGCTCAAGTGCTATAAATTTGGCTAAAAATTTTATTTATCACTCATGTACTAAACACATTGATGTGCGTCAGTATTTTATTCGACAGGTGCTTGAGGAAGGAGATATGACTTTGGACAAGATTTACACTAGCATGAATTCGGCGGATATGCTGACCAAGGTGGTTCCTACAGAGAAGTTCAAGTTCTATGTAACTTCTCTGGGATTGGCGAAGGCTTAACGAAGACGCAGTGATGCATGAGAAGCGGCGACTATGAATGATGATGAGTTGGTTCTTTGAAGAGTAGAAGAGGTGATTCGATATGCTGATGCCTTGGTGGACTTTGTTGTGAAGGCCTCAAATATGCACAGACAGAGTCCACCGACCAGTCGGGCCAGTGGACAATGTTGCAGTTTAGAGCCAAAAGTCTTTGGACATTTTTTACTGTTTTGAAACCGGTTGTCAGACCGGTCGCTGGTAGCTCAGACCGGTCGCAGAGTGTGCAACCGGTCTGGGGACAGGTCTGAGGTGAGACAGCAGGCTAGCCCAACTCTTTGGACTGTTTGCGACTGGTCGTCCGACCGGTCGCCCAACCAGTC
Organism: Liriodendron chinense; assembly: GCA_003013855.2. Taxonomy (NCBI): domain Eukaryota; kingdom Viridiplantae; phylum Streptophyta; class Magnoliopsida; order Magnoliales; family Magnoliaceae; genus Liriodendron; species Liriodendron chinense. The sequence goes on from PVNU02002470.1 coordinate 1,115,133, forward strand.
TGCGGTCTATGAAATTTGTAGTGTTGCGCGGTTTTCGCACTACTTGTTTTTAATTTCGGGTTTCCTCTTATAAATATGTTTCCTAATCGTGTTTAGAGGGATTCTAAGCAATACCTAGGTGATCTAAACAGGATTAGGGTTATTGGGAAAGAGGATTGAGAGTTTTGTATGCCTTGTTCATCTTTGGGATCTACTCAGGTAGTTTTAGCTCTGTAATCATCTGAATTCATAGTGGAAGGTGTTGCTTTGTGCCGTGGTTTTTTCCCGCAAGGGTTTTCCACATAAACTTCGAGTGCTTTTGCGTTGATTGTGTGTGTGGCTGTGTGGTGATTGTTTGATCTTCTTCAGTGCTTCCGCCGACCGGATTTCCAACATGCTCGAAATCTCTTCCTCACTTTTGGCTAAAGTATATATTTCAACGAGCTTATAATAATTGCTATGTTAAACATCACATATGCACACGAATTTGAGATATTAAAGTTGATTAAGATATCTCACATGCTCTTATGAATATATTGAAAAATTCTAATGCATACCAATTCCTCCAATTTACTTTCATCCCAATAGAATATTTAGATTTCAAATGCATTTCTTTTACTCTCATCCAAACACAACTGAGTTAGTCATTTATTTTTAAATTATTTACTTTCAATTTCATTTCCCATTTACCTCTATTTACATGTTATCAAACACACCCCTTAGAGAGATGCCATTTTAGCTCAATAAGCTATGCTGCTTCAGAGAGCTTGGACAGTAAAAAATAAAGTAAACTATTTCTTATGGTAAAATTCCTCAATAGTTGTCATTTGGCCAATTGTTTTTGTAGGGAGAAACAACTAAATGCTGTCCATTTTCTTTTTTATAAAAAGTGTGGTAATCGAGAATCATGGGGCCCACGTGGTAGGTGTATGACATCCAATATCCATCTAGCATATACAACCTAGTTCATTAAATCTTCAAATGGGCTACATGAGGATTTGAATATTTTGGGATGGTGTGCATTTTTTTAATGTTTTTGTCCATCTTATGATCAGATCATCCGGATTTTTGGCTCATTTAATTATCTTCAAGGGTTACATTTGTTAGACCGTTTAGATCTCATACCCATATACCATGTACGTTGTGAAGGCCTTAATATTGTGGAATTACAGAGTCCACCTACCGATCGACCAGTGGACAACGTGGTGCAGTTTGAAGCCCAAACTCTTTGGACCATTTTCGGCGTTTACTGGTCGCTGGTAGCTCAGACCGGTCGCTCGACCGGTCGCAGAGTGCTCAGACCGGTCTGGGGACAGGTCTGAGTTGAGGCAGCGGGAAGGCTAACTCTCTGGACAGTTCATGACTGGTCGTCTAACCGGTTTGCTGGATTTGATCGTGTTACGCGGTTTTCACGCTACAAGTTTCTAATTTCAGGTTTCCTCTTATATATATGTTTCCTAATCGTATTAGATCTCATGTTAAGCAATACTTAGGTGATCTAAACAAGATTATGGTTATTGGGAGAGAGGATTGAGAGTTTTGAGTGCCTTGTTTATCATTGGGATCTACTCGAGTAGTTTTAGCTTTGTAATCATCTGAGATTCATAATGGAGGTATCACTTTGTGCCGTGGTTTTTTCCCATAAGGGTTTTTCACATAAAATTCGTATGCTTTTGTATTGTGTACTTATGTGGCTGTTTGTGATTGTTTGATCTTTTTTGGTGCTTCCGCTGACCGGATTTCTAACAAGTGGTATCAGAGCTAACGTTAGAAGGTTGAAGAAGGAGTTTTCTGAAACGATCTCATGGCTTAAAGTACAAAGTTCGACGTTGAGAAGTTCTCGGGCAAAAACAACTTTGAGTTGTGGAAGGTGAAGATGTGTGCCGTCCTAACTCAGCAAGGGGTCGTGAAAGCCCTTGGAAAGTGCCCTGCCCAGATGAAAGATGAGGAGTGGACGAAGATGGATAAGAAGGCAATGGCCTCAATCCAATTGCGCCTTGTTGATGACGTCCTCTATAACGTCATGAAGGAGAAGACCGTTGTAGAGACATAGACCAAGCTAGAGAACATCTATGCAAAGAAGTCTCTAGAAAATCGCATGTATCTAATGATGCAACTCTTCACTTTGAAGATGACGGAGGGGACAGATGTGGAGGACCACATTAGCACGTTCAACAAACTGATTTGTAAGTTGCTCAATTTTGGTGAGCAGATGAAGGACGAGTATCAAGCATTGATCTTGTTGAACTCATTTCCTAGTTCATATGAGTCATTCAGATATTCGTTGTATGCAGGTAGGAACACTATCAGTGTCGAGATTGTTGTTTCAGCCCTTCAATCGAAGGCCATGAGATAGAAAAGCAGTGATACTAATTCCTCCTCCGAAGCACTATTATTGAGAGGAAGGAATTTTGAGCGAGGTGAAGGATCATCGCGCTCTCGATCCAAATCAAAGGGTAAGGGCAAAGGCAAGTTGAAGTGTTGGGGATGTGGCCAAATTGGGCACATGAAGAAGGACCGCAGGAGTCCTAAATATAAGAAGGAGAAGTTAGGTGACTATTCTAGGGAAGCCAATACCGTTAAAGTCGAAGAAGGTGGTAGTGATGCGTGCGAGGTCTTGACGGTGTCAAATGTTGGATCTCTCTGTGATGAGTGGATCATGGACTTCGGGGCTTTGTATCACATGTGCTTAGATAGGAGCGTCTTTACTTTATACAAGGAGTATAAGGGAGACTCGGTATTTTTAGGCGATGACTCTGCCTGCAAGGTTGTGGGGATTAGTACTGTGCGCATCAAGATGTTCGATGGGATCGAACGGACCTTGACAGTAGTGAGGTATGTTCCTAGGTTGAGGAAGAATCTGATCTCCCTTGGTGCACCTAAAGCATTGCAAGTTCACCGGTTTTGACCGGTTCTGCAAAGTTTCAAAGGGGGCCCTTGTAATTAGAAGGGAAAGAGGTATGATAACATTTATAGGCTAATTGGGAGCACTTCAGTAGGTGTAGCTGTAATGATTGTAGCGGATTCCACGTCTGTACATATGTGGCATGCATGCTTAGGCCACATGAGCGAGCGATGCATGAAGATACTCTCTGAACGATCTTTGATTCCTTCATTTAAATCTGTAGACTTAGTATATGTGAACACTGCATGTATGGGAAACAGTCTAGATTGTCATTTCAAATGAGGAAATATGTATGTAAAATGGTGCTTGATTATGTCCATTCCGATGTATGGGGGCCGTCGTCCGTTATTTCTATTGGGGGGTCATCGTCGTTCGTGTCATTTATCGATGACTATAGCAGGAAGGTTTGAGTTTATTTTTGAAAAATAAATCCAATGTCTTCATGACCTTCAAGTATTGGAAGGTGATAGTGGAGAATCAGTCAGGGCAGAAATTGAAAATTTTGAGAACCGATAATGGAGGTGAGTTCACTTTCAGGGAATTAACATGTATTGTAAAGAAGGAGGGGATCGTAAGGCACAAAACAGTGAGTCACACACCAGAGTAGAATGGTGTGGCAGAGCGGATGAATCGGACTCTCTTGGAGGGAGCTCGATCCATAATTTGTAATGTTGGGTTAGGCAAAAAGCTATGGACTGAGGCCGTTAACACGACTTGTTACTTGATAAATCAGTCACCCTTTATGGCAATTGAATATAAAATCCCTGAGAAAGTGTGGAGTGGTCATACGCTAGACTACTCAAGTATGCGGGTCTTTGGTTGTGATGCTCACTCTCATGTACCATCAATTGAGAGAGATAAGTTAGACCATAGGGCCAGAAAAGGAATCTTTGTGGGTTATGGTGATGGTGTGAAGGGATATCAAATATATGACCTTGTCACACAGAAGATCACCCTGAGCCGTGATATCAAGTTTGATGAGGGGTCTTTGTTCCATAAGGATGCTACAAAGGAACTAGAAACATTAGAATAGGTTGACACTCATAAGGACAGAGATGAGACACGCGTCAATACTGTGGCGCAGACAGAGGTACAAGATCAAGTGGAGCAGCCACCTGTGCAAATAAATCCACCCAGGGATTGCAGCTTATCGACAAGGCACAGGGATACTCGAATGTTGCATTCACTCTCATTACAGTTGAGGGGGCCTGTCTAATTTTGAGGAAGCACTATAGGATGTAGATGCTGAGAAGTAGAAGATGGCAATATAAGACGAGATGGACTCCTTGTACAAGAATGAGACTTGGGAGCTTGTGGAGCTTCTAGTAGGCCGAAAAGCGATAGGGTGTAAGTGAAGTTTTCGAAAGAAACAGGATAAATACAAGGCAAGGTTGGTAGCGAAAGGTTATGCTCAGCGTGAAGCCGTGGACTTCAATGAGATTTTTGCGCCAGTTGTGAAGCAAGTGTCTATCAAGTTCGTGTTGGCGCTGGTTGCCCAATACGACCTCGAGTTGGAATAGATGAATGTGAAGACTGCTTTCCTACATAGAGAATTGGAAGAGCAGATATACATGGTGCAACCAGAATGTTATACAGTGCAAGGGGCCGAGAACAAGGTTTGCAGGTTGAGGAGATTGTTGTACAGTCTCAAAACAGTCGCCTAGGCAGTGGTACAAGAAATTTGATTCCTTTATGTTGAGTCAGGGCTTTACCAGGAGCGAGTACAATCATTGTGTCTATTACAAGACACTGAATGATGAGAAGTTTCTCATACTGGTGTTGTACATCGATGACATGCCTATTACTAGTCATAGCATGTCCGACATCGATGTGTTGAAGAATCAGCTTTCAGGGACATTCGAGATGAGGGATCTGGGGGCTGCAAAGAGGGTTCTTGGCATAGATATTCATAGAGACAGGAAGATGAGCAAGTTGTGGTTATGTCAAGAAGAATACCTTGAGAAGGTATTGAAAAAGTACTAGATGGACAAGTCTAAACGGATTAGTGTTCCTGATCACGTGGCTCACTTCAAGCTTTCTTATAAACATTATCCCAAAACGGATGAAGAAAAGCATGTTGTATCTCATGTGCCTTATCCAAGTGCTGTGGGCAATTTAATGTATGTCATGGTCTGTATAAGACCAGATATTTCACAGGCTATGAGTGTTGTAAGCTGATTCATGTCTAACCCGAGCAAACAACATTGGAAAGTTGTGAAATGGCTACTTCGACACATTTAGGGTACGCAGGACTATGTCTTGACATTTGAGAAGTCGAAGGACAAGTTGGTTGGTTACGTCGATTCTGATTACGCAGGTAGTGTGGATAGTAGAAGATCGATTTCAGGGTACTCGTTTGTATTAGTGGGTTGAGCAATTAGTTGGATGTCTAAGCTTCAGTCTTTGGTGGCTCTTTCCACCACTGAAGCTGAGTATATGGCAGTGACAGAAGCTTTTAAGGAAGCCATTTGGTTGAAAGGGATGAGAAATCACTTAGGGGGCTTCAGCAGAAAGCCGTGCCGGTTAATTGTGATAGCTCTAGTGCTATCAATTTGGCTAAAAACTCTGTTAATCACTCACGTACTAAACATATTGATGTGCATCACCATTTTATTCAACAGGTGCTCGAGGAAGGAGATGTGACTCTGGACAAGATTCACACTAGCGTGGATCTGACGGATATGTTGACCAAGGTGGTCCCTACAGAGAAGTTCAAGTTCTACGTAACTTCTCTGGGATTGGTGAAGGCTTAACGAAGATGCAGTGATACATGAGAAGCGGCGACTATGATTGATGATGAGTTGATTTTTTTTGAAGAGTAGAAGAGATGGTTCGATGTGTTGATGCCTTCGTGGAGTCTGTTGTGAAGGCCTCAATATTGTGGAATTACAAAGTCCATCGACCGATCGGCCAGTGGATAGTGTGGTGCAGTTTGAAGCCCAAACTCTCTAGACCATTTTTAGCGTTTCGAGACCAGTCGTCAGATTGGTCGCTAGTAGCTCAGATTGGTCTCTCGACCGGTCACATAGTGCTCAAACCGGTCTGGGGACAGGTGAGAGTTGAGGCAGCGGGCAGGCTAACTCTCTGGACAGTTCACGACCGGTCGTCTGACCGGTCTGCGGTCTGAGAGATTTGATAGTATTGCGCAGTTTTCGGGCTACAAGTTTCTAATTTCGGGTTTCCTCTTATATATATGTTTCCTAATCGTATTAGATCTCATGCTAAGCAATACCTAAGTGATCTAAACGAGATTAGGGTTATTGGGAGAGAGGATTGAGAGTTTTGAGTGTCTTGTTGATCCTTGGGATCTACTCGGGTAGTTCTAGCTCTATAATCATTTGAGATTCATAGTGGAGGTGTCGCTTTGTGCCGTGGTTTTTTCCCGCAAGGGTTTTCCACGTAAAATTCGTGTGCTTTTACGTTATGTGCTTGTATGGTTATTTGTGATTGTTTGATCTTCTTTGGTGCTTTTGCTTACCAGATTTCCAACAATGTAGGCACTACAATTCTCAACCTCACTGCCTTAAGGGCATTTTAGTCATTTTATCCTTAGGAAAGCATCTTTCCTGAACTCGAATAGTTGGTAAACAGGAATTATTGATGAATTTTGCCGTAAAATCCAACCTATTGCAATAGTATATATGGGGGACAATAGCCGTTTGATGTAGGTCCATGTTCGATGATCTGAACCGTTGATTTTAGGGGATTCATAGATGACGGCACTGGCCTCAAAATTAATCAAGATTGGAAGATCTGGACTCTTCATCAATGGCCCATAAAAAAGAAGAGTGTCCATATTTAAAGGGAAACATTAAATGATGAAAGTGTTAAAATAGGAATCGGATTGCGTGCAGGAGTAAACTCAGTTGGGCCCACCTAGAATGTATGTGATTTATCTATTCCGTCCATATGTTTTTTAAGTGGTTGAGCCTAAAATTTAAGCATATCTAAATCTCAAGTGGACCATGCCACTGAGAAACAGTAGGAATAATGATTTCCACCTTTGAAACCTTCCCAGGCCCACCAGTGATGTTTCTTTGTCATCTAACCTGTGCATAAGATCACATGGATATGGATGAAGGGAAAACACAAATATCAACTTGATCTAAAACTTCGTGTCCTCGAAGAATTTTTTCAATGGTAGACATTCAGTTCACACTTTTCTTGTTGTGTGGTCGACTTTAGATTTTGATATGCTCCATTTGTTTGCACCATACCTAGAATTTTCTGTTAAGATGTATGTACGGAGCGGATAAAATACATAAATCACTTTGGGTCCCACAGAGTTTACTCCGCACGCTAGGGTGCGGAGTTACTCAGTACGCAGTCCACTTCCTTTAAAATAAGCTAATCTAGGAATTTCATTATTGGGTGTCCCATCGATGAGAAGATACGTCACATAGACGGTCTAGATTTCCTGAAGATGACCAAGATCCAACGGCTGTAATGCCAGCAAACCTCAACGTTAAAAGCCATGTACAGAAATCGTGATGATTGCTTCTTGAGGAACTGTAAAACTGAAGTGACATTGAGAGATTCACATCCTTATTTAATGAGATTTCATCCAAATCTCATGAGTTCAATTACAATATTTTCAAATAATAATAAATAAATAAATAAAATCTCAAGACTCGGAAACTCAGTTTGGTCCGACGCGACTGATAGATTACCGAATAGTAACGAGTGACCCAGTTAGGCGGTCACAGTTTACGGAGATACCCAAATGACGCGCGTGCATGAGATATGGACCGTTCATTTGGCGCCCCACTGCGTTTGTGCTGGGAGCGGATTAGGTGAGACCCCGGATCCACCGAGGTGGGTGGGACCCCTGACTGTGGGGCCACTGTGATGTATGTGACTACATCCACACCGTCCATCTGTATTGAAAGTTCATTTTAAGGCATGATCCAAAAAATGAAGCAGTTCCAAATCCCAGGTGGGCCATAGTACAGGATACAGTGGTGATTGACCATTAAAAACTTCTTGTGAGCCACAAAAGCTTTGGATCAAGATGATATTTGAGTGGTCTCTTCATCTAGGTGTTTATCTAGGTTTTTTGTGACCTTATCAACAGGTTGGATGGCAGATAAACATTCTGGTGGAATCATGAAGTTTTCAATGGTAGAGATTCAATCACGGATGTTTTTATGGTGTGTTTCTCCTAATATTTGAGTCAGCTTCATTTTTGAGGTCGTGACCTAAAATAAGCTTTCAAAATGGTTGAACGGTGTGGATTTAAGACACATATATCACTGTGAGCCCCACAGTCAGGGTCCCAACCACCTCGGTGGATCCGGGGTCTCACCTAATCCGCTCCCGTTTGTGCTATAAGGAAACTGTCCAGCCGTTACTGTACATACGTGGCAATAATCTGTGGGCCCCACTATGATGTATGTGTTTTATCCACACCGTCCATTCATTTTGTTATATTATTTCAGTGCATGAGCCAGAATGTGAGGGAGGTCCAGAGCTCGAGTGGACCACACACGCAAGTGGAGATAATGACGCCCACAGTTGAAACCTTCATAAGGCCATGATGTTGTTTATTTTCCATCCAACCCGTTCATAAGATCACATAGATATAGACCAAGGGTAAATAAAAATATCAGCTTGATCTAAAACTTCAGTGGCCCCCTAGAATTTCTCAATGGCAGGTGTTCAATCCCCACTGTTTCTTGTGGTGTGGTCCACTAGAGCTTTGAATCTGCCTCACTTTTGGGCTCTTTCCCTAAAATGATCTTGGAAAAAATGAATGAACGGCGTGGATAAAATACATACATCATGGTAGGCCCCACAGTTTTGCCACGTGTACTGAGGTCGGTGCTGTGTTCTACACTAAGCAATCCGAGTCCACCCGTGACCCGCCCGAAACCCAAAATGGCTGGTTTTGGTCCATGCTCGGGGGGGGGGGGGGGGCGGGGCGCGGCTTGGTGAAAGGGTCTGGATCTGTCTATCTGTGCCGCAGGAGTACTTTCTACGGAGAGGATCTCACACATGTGTGCCACGTGCCAATTAAGGGTATAATTGTAAAACCGTTACAAAGAAGGGATATTTTAGTAATTACACCCCCACAAAAGGACATTGATGACCTCTTTATTATATACACCTATGTTGGGCGAGTTTATCTGACAGGTTCATTTCACCTTTCCTACTCTCTCTGTTTATAACCCTACTACGCCTACTCGCGCGAGTATCCTTTTTCATGGCTTCACTCTCCACACGTGCGTGCGAGCTGGCCGTCCATCAGGGCCCCCCCCAATCGAGTCATCATATCGATACACTTACGACCTACATTCTCATCGGACATGCCTGATTATCGGAGCATCTCCCGTCAGGAGATGAAGGGGTAGAAACGTCGCCGTACATCTACATGTATCACTTTAGAATAATGGAGTTATCTTTCAATGATCTAAGCCGTTAATCTGATGAGCCTCACCTTGGATAAGATACATCCAAGAAATAAGAACTCTTAGATTGGAAATCATAACCATTTGATTATTTAATATTTTACTTTGAATATGGACGGTTTCATTAACCATTGAATAATCAAAGTTCTGATATATTTCAACGGATAAAAATCTCTGTTCATCTTCCATCTACTTTGATACCTATTATTTAAACGGTTTAGATCATTAAAAGGACCATATCTAACGGCTAGGATCTCGAATGTGTATACTAGATTACAGGGCGATTCATTCTAGCAAACCTCTTATTAATAACTTCGCTTTCTTACCGTGACAATTCTCATTCACACCTGACCTGAGGTGGTTAACATGCCAAGGAATTCCAACTCCAGACGCAGCATCTTCAAGCGCTAAACATAAAACCTACCACACATGACAATTTAGCAATTTGTGACAAATCCACGACGGTCATCAGAAGGAATCAACGGTGGATATTCCATTTATAGAGTTATAGAACTTTTATTTTATCAGATGATTAAAAATGTATAACCAACGGTCTAGATTCAATATTGAAGCGTGGATGGCGTTTTAAGTGGGTCATTCTGATTTTAATAACAGGAGACAAGTAAATAACTGAGGTAAAACACTATGAACGCTGCTGATCTCTTACACGAATGCCAAATTCGAGCGTGTATGATTATGATTTTGCCGCTTGAAGATGTAATGTTTGAAATCGGGAGCCGTATAATCACAAAGCCGAATCTATCCAGCAAGCCAAGCCAAACACTCCATATGACTAATCTTTTTCTCAACAATTTATCGGCTACGAAATTCTCGAGAGATTTTCAAAATTTTTCTAAGTATATTAAAAAGAAAATATCATCATAAATAAAAATATTTAAAAATATCTATTGTAAATTATTAAAAATTTAAACTATATTATATATAATTTTATGGTATTTTTCTAAGTAAATACGATATATTAAAACATTCGAGATTTTTTAAAATATCGTGAAAATATCGAGATATTTTGGAAATCTTGTTTTTTAACACTCTCACCCCCACCATACTAATAAAAAAGCTTGAAAACATGGTCAAAAGAGAGAAGGCTAGAGCTGGCTCTGTCTCTCCAGCGAAAAAATCTCTCTCTCTCTCTCTCTCTCCAAACCCTCACTGTGTTTGGCTCTTTCCAAAAGCTTCTCTGTCTGGGTGTCTTCAAAGCTCCCTCTCTTTGTATCTGGGTCTCTCCCAAATCCTCTATCTGTGTCTGTGCTTTAGACATGGAAGCAGCAGCATTTTAGTCCTTGCTTCTCTCTCTTTCTGGAAAAAAAACCCATCAAGGAAAAGATTTCTGTGGATTTTCGTTGATTCACCTTCTTTACTTTCATCTGCTTCTGTCTAGCTCACATCTCTAGGCCTTGCTTCTCTCTCTGTGTTGTAAGCATTTTTGGTGCTTGCATTTGGAGGAGAAGGAATGAGTAAGGAAGAATTCTTGAAGATCCAGGTCCTCTCTCTCTTGCCTTTGCTTTTTTCAAACTCAAACATACTCATTCCTCCTTTTCTTTTCTTGGTTTTTTTCCTTTCTACAATCTTCTCTTCCTTTCTTCTTCTTCTTTTTTGTTCTTTGTTCTTGTTTTTTCCTTTCTAGTGTCTGTTCTGATTTTGATTTTCTTGGGTTTTCTTTTTATTTACTTTTCTTGCCCTTTTTTTTTTTGTAGACTTGTGTTCTTAAGGTACACATACACTGTGATGGATGTAAGCAGAAGGTGAAGAAACTTCTTCAAAAGATAGATGGTATTCCCTTGCTTTTTCTCTCTTTTTTTCTGTTCTTTTTCTATTGAGAAATGACATTTTCACCCCCACCGAAATGTTACTTCCACCCCCAAAAGATTGATTTCATCATCAAAATAACTGAAAGAAAAAGGAACTTGTTTTGACCAAGTTAGGACTGTTGGGGTGGAAGTATCAATTTTAGTGGGTATGTATATTTTAATGGGTTATTTTAAAATTCTTTTTTCTTATGTGGGTTTTTAGGGGTGTATAAAACCAGTATAGATGCAGAGCAGGGGAAGGTGACTGTTTCAGGTAATGTTGACCCTTCTACCCTCATAAAAAAGCTGCAAAAGGGTGGCAAACATGCAGAGATATGGGGTTCAAAGGGTGGAAGCAATCAGCTCAAAGGCCAGTTTCAGAACATGCAAATCGATAATGGCAAAGGCCAGAAAGATGGGAAATCTCAAAAGGGTGGAAAAGATCAAAAAAGCCCAACAGCCGCCAAAGCAGCAGCCACAGCAACTGCAGCAACAGATGAAAGGTTTGAAGCTACCCCAATTGAAGGGCTTAGGGCTACCCATCAAGGACCAGAAATCTGTCAATTTCAACCTTCCTGAGGATGAGGGTGATTCTTATGATGATGGGAGTGATGATTTTGATGATTTTGATGATGATGATGGTTTTGATGATGATGATGATTTTGATGAGCATGAGGAGCTGATGCAGAAGATCAAGGGCATGAATGGGCTTGGTATGGTGGCCCCAAATGTGCAGCAGCAGCAGCTTCCCAAGGGTGGGAATGTCAATGTGCAGGGCAAGGGCAATGGTGGAAATAATGATGCTAAAAATGGCAATGGTGGGAAGAAGGGTAGTGGTGGTGGTGGTGGTGGTGGTGGTAACAATGGGGGGAATCAAAATCAAGGTGGGGGTGGTGGGGCCAACAAGAATGGGGCCAAGAATGGTGGGCCACAGGATAACAAGAGTGGTGGCAATGGTGGGGGTGGAAATAACAAGAATGCCCCTGTGAACAATAATGGTGGTGGTGGTGGTGGTGGTGGTGGTGTTGGTAATAAGAAAGCGGGAGGTGGGGCCAAAAATGAGGTGGGCCATCCAATGAACAACATGGGCCAGGGCTTCCCAGACATTAATCTGGCCGCTGCTGCAGGAGGAATATGGGCCAGATGGGGAACATCCCAATGGGTCAGATGGGCAACATCCCGGCGGTGCAGGGGATGCCGGCAGCGGCAATGAACGCTGGCGGGTACTTCCAGGGTGCCGGGCCTGAGGTCGTCCCCGGAAACCCCTTCTACCAGCAGCAGCTGGCTGCGATGATGCAGCAGCAGCAGCAGCAGCAGCAGCAGCTGCAGCGGCAGAACGCAAACGAGCGGTTCCAGCAGATGATGTACGCCCGCCCGCCGCCTACACAGGTGGCGTACATGCCACAGCCCCCACCGCCGTACATGCAGCCTCCACCGCCTTATACTCACTACTTCAGTGACGAGAACGCCAGCGGCTGCGCCATCATGTGACCGGTATGCCCTGCCGGAGGAGATTCTCCCCCTTGTGTTTGGTTTTGGGTGTGGGTGTGGGTGTGGTGGGCCATATTTCGCCATGTTTGTTGTTGATGATCATTCTAGATATGCATATGCACGCTGGTTGGTCTGTGCGGCCCACGCATATACATAAAAGTTGGGTGTTTAGCTTTATTTTAATTTTTAATTTGAGTTTGGCATAGTATTAAAAGTATAATATCTATTGATATATCCATTAGCTTAGATTATAAATTAAAATATAGGGGATTAAAGGGTGCTGGACTGACTTATATTACTGAATATAAGGAGAGGTAGAGATGGAAGGGGAGAGGCTTCTTGCTTCTTGCTTTCATGAGAGAGGTATATGTGTCAATGTGTTTATAAGCTTAAGCTGAGAATAATATATGGCTGCAAGCCTCTTATCCATTGCAAGACTCTCATTGTCTTTTATCTTTATATAGATATATATATATATAATACTTTGATACTCTGCTAAAGTGTGATGGATGATACTCTGGTGGATGTTCTATTGGACGGTTAAAATGAAAGATATCTGATGGTTTGATGTCATGAATCAACTGGTTGGAGATTAGGATATTGTTGAACTAATTAAATTTTGGGGTGGCTGCGTATCAAGCATCTTGTGCTGGCAGAGTATCAAATAAGGGCCTCCGGCTATGATAGAGGGTTATATGATGCTCTGCCTTGGTATAAGGCTTGAGCACCCAAAATCAGATTGGTGCAATAATCTTCCCATCTGGTTTGTCAACACTTGTTTCCTGAAACAGGACAATTGGATTTTAATTTCATCATCTTAAAAGTTTTTATTGGTGGGCAGTCCCATCCCAACTTTTCCTTGTGTGAGGCCCACTTAAATTTTGAATTGACCAGATTTTTATGGGTTAAGGACAGTATTATGTGGTGCACATGATTGACTGATCAAATCAAATTAAAACATCAAGGTGGGCCACGGTTGTTAATTTGTAAGTTAAATCTTTTATCTTTAAAACATTTGTATTGGATCCGGTCTTAATCTCATTAAGTCATAAGCTCTCTGGTTTCTTTTTTCTTTGTTTTTTAACCCACACGCACCTGCACCATATGTGCACTCGATCCTATGTCTCCCTGTTGAAATAGAGTTTGTCTATCACTGAGCCATGGAGCCGTCTCGGTGTTGAAATAGAGTCTGTCTATCACTGAGCCATGGAACTAGACTTGTTCTTCAATCTTTAGTGCGAAGCAAGCTTTGGTACTCTTGATTATGTAATGCATGATATGCAAGTACTGTATACGTGGAATGTTATTCTGAGAGATGGCTAAGAACTGAAGAGAGCGGATTAGGTGAGTGTGAGACTGCCAAGACGGTGCGGCCCTTATTGTGGGGTTGCTGTGAGGGCCACCTTGATGCATGTATTATGTATATATCCGTTTTTCTATATCATTTTATGACATTATTCAGAAATTTAAACAGATCCCGTTATCAAGTGGACCATACCATAGGAAATAGTGTTGATTGACCATTAGTGGGCTACAAAAGTTTTGGATCAAGCTGGTATTTGTTTTTTTCCCTTCATCCGGGCTTATGTGACCTTATAAACAGATTGGATGGTAAATCAATACTATGGAAACATTAAGGCGCACCCTATAAGTTTTTAATGGTAGGACGGTGAATCGCTATTGTTTCTTATGATATGGTCCACCTGATAATTAGATAGGCTTCAGTTTTAGACTAATGCCCTAAAATGATATGGAAAAATGGATAGACAGCCTGGATGCATAATATATACATTAAGGTGTGCCCCACCCTAACCCCGTGGTAAGCGCGCATAGTCTTGGGTGAGGCCGAGGTCTCACCTAATCCACTCTCAGGAATTGTAAGTCAAAATATGTTTATTGTCTCTTCAGAGAGGACTCTAATTGACTAAGTAACTATGACTTTATGAGCTGCAAATCACTGAAAGACTGTAAAGTACAATCAGGTCACTATCTTTAGGACTAATTTCATCTCACATAAATGCAACGGTCAAGATAGAGGACTTTTCTTGGAATCAATTGGCCCACCTGAAAAGTAACACCGCGTCTAGTCGCAGTACTAGAGCGGACTAAGATAGAGATTAAGGAAGCAAGGACCCTTTGTTTCTACGAGGGTTAGAAAATGATTTAAAAAATGAAGAGATAAATCAAAACAAATTTAAAACATTTAAACGTTAAAAACTCGTTAAAATATAAATTTTAAAAACATGGGACATGCCACATCATATCATGTCATACCTCCGGCGCAAATGGCGCACGCTAGAGCTGTTCACGAGCTGAACTGAGTTGAGCTTGGCGCAGCTTAATTCGACTCAGTCCTCAAGCTTGATTGGTGAGCTTGGCTCGATTTGATCAGCAGCTTGGCCGAGTTCAAGCTTTTGAACTGAGTTCAAGGCCAGCTTAGGCCTAAAACCAAAAATGGCTCAATTTGGTAAGCAGCTTGGCCAGCTCGAGTTCTAAAGCTTTTGAACTGAGTTCAGGGTCAGCTTAGGCGAAAAACCAAAAAGGGTCTTGAATTCAGTTGATATATATATATATATATATATATATATATATATATACACACTGGGTGCATCAAGTTGAGACGAATTGAGTCAAGTTTGATCCGGGCTTCGAATTGAGTTGAGTGGAGCACCGGCTAGCTCAAACTCAACTCAGAATAATTTCAAGCTAAAAAAACAAAAAATGCTCTGCTCCACCAAAACTTAGCTTCAATTTGAGCTTATTTGGGTCGAGTCAAGCCAATTAACCGAGCTATCTTGGATCGGGCTCACCTCAAAGCATAATCACACTCCTCCGTGCACCTCAAAGCATAATCTTTAAAAAAGCTCCGCGAGAAAAGATTTTCTTGTAAAGATCTAAGTTTCTTTTTTTAACCAACGACTGAGATCGAACGCATTTTATTAGTGAAGTGGATGGAAACTTACTCATTAGTCAAAGAATGAAAAATTCCAACCGTCTATTTAAGCAACTAAGCGTCCAAGAATCAGTGGTTAGAATTGTTCGACGAATCTGAATCTCAACATTGAGACTTAGTTACAGTGGGGTCCACAGTTTAAGCGGTTTAATAATAAGTAGATGTATGTCACATGTAAATATTTAGTGTGCCTGTGTATCAAACATCATACTGCTGTCAGAGTATCAAATAGCTCTGCTTGCATCTATTATTATAATATACATGCTTGTTGTAATAATACTGAATTATCATGTGTTGTAATGATGTTGCTTTGCTTTTGCTATACAATCTCAATTGGATCTACGCAATTTCTAAGCTGCAAGTGGCCTGTGTATCATCCATCACACCAACCAGAGTATCAATCCATCACATCTATTCATAACCATCAGTTAGGATGCCATGATGGCGATCGTCAGGATCATTCGTTGACCCGACTCTGTGGGGCCCACCATGTATGTGTTTTATTCACGCCGTCCATCCGTTTTGCCAGATAATTAGGAAACGATCGGGACAATGACACCAACCGTTGGATCCTTCCTGAGGCCTACCATCATGTTTATTTGCTATCCAACGTGTTTGTAGGGTCACACAGACGTGGATGATTATCAGCTTGATTTTCAACAGCAGGCGTTCAATCGTCACCGTTAAACAGTGGTCTGGTCCACTTTGTTATTTGATTCTGCCCATTTTTAGGCTCACGCACTAAAATAATCTGAAAAAAAAATGAATGAACGGCGTGGATAGAACACACACATCATGGTGGGCCCCACAGAGTCCGGTCACCGGATCTTCAGGCAATCCGAGTCGTATTCACTGATGGACGGAGTGGATTCGTCATGAGCATCTCTGTGGGCCCCACATAGAACTTTTGACGGTGGCGAGGGGACACTGACAATTTGCGTCCCATTCACAGTAGCCGACGTGAGGTGGACCGTCCGGATCGTCAGAACGTCATCTGACTTGTGGGCCCCACCAGCAGCAGCATGCTTAGATGTGCGGTCAGTAACGTCATCTGAGGGCTACTGAAAGCTAACACGCGGAGATGCCCCACTGTCGACACTGAAGCAGATGCACGTTTGTCCTGACTGCGATGCGCCTTCCAACTGTCCATTTCACCTCTCTTCGGTGCGTCGGTTATATGCACCGTATTAGCTATTTTTAGATCATCATCATAAGCTAGATCCCGGACCACCTTAATATGGTACGTCCATCTCTCTGCAGTCCACGTGGCATGGTTATACATCAATCAAAACGGTCCGTCGATTTTCCCCTACTGTGGATTGGAGTTTTTATCAAATACAGATTGATCGAATGATCCTAGCCATCTAATCACTGATCATTGGCTTTTGAACTGATGGTATAGAACAAGATTGGTTTACGGTCGACATTTAGTAAGGGAAACTGAAGATAAGTGATTCTTATCATTCTCTTGTGTGTGTTTCATGATATTGGCCATCCATGACAGGGCCCACTAGATGGAGGGCTACAGTTGATGCTTCAACGGTACCCACTGGTTGTACTGGATCTACCGTTTCTCCACCTCACATTTCCAGCCGCGGATTCAGCTCGGGACCTGCCCGAATTCGGCCAGACCGTGACAGTGGGGTCCACCTCGACGTATGTTCCATGCCGTCCATACGTTTTACAGCTCATTTTAAGACACAGGAAACAGTGAACATTGAACGCCTGACCATTAAAAAGCTTTCTAAGGTCCAGCGTAATGTTTATTTCCATCCAACCCGTTGATAAGGTCACAAGGAGCTGGAAGAAGGGAAAGCACAAATATCAGATTGACCTATAACTTTTGTGGTCAACAGAATGTTTTTAATGGTCAATCACCGCTATTTTATAGGGTGTGATCGACCTGAGTTTTGCATCTGCTTCAAAATTTTAACCCATTTCCTGAAATGAACTGGCAAAACGGATGGACGGCGTGGATATACAACGCATAACTCAAGGTGGGCCCCACGGTCAGGTCCCAACCTGACTGAATCCGCGCCCGACCCTTCATGGATTTTTACTGCAATAGCCCTGAGGTGGGGTTATGTTTACTAAAAGTCCAATTTCTCATGAGGCTCATTGTTTTTAGCTTTTTCATGAGAAATTGTAAAACTTACTAGTCAGAAATACCCCTATGACCACTGTGCCTCCACGGAGAGGTGGAAGCCCTCTGACTACCTGCACCTGTGTACGTCCATAAAGATATGGAAGCCCTCTTAGGCATTACAAAGGGGCTTCACCATGATACATATGTTAAATCTATGTCATTTATCCTTTTTGTCATATCATTTTAGGCCATGGGCCCAACTCTGAGACAAATCCAGGTCATAGGTGGGCCACATCATAGGGAATAGTTGGGACAATGACGTCCACTGTTGATTCCCTGGGAACGGTGGGTTCCCCCTAGCACTGTGGAATCCCAAATAGCACTGTGGAATCCCTCTAAGTAATGTGGGTCCCCCCAAGCCTAAGGAAGGCTTCAACGGTAGGCATCACTGCCCTCACTATTTTCTAATAGTGACACCCACATGGCCTTTGAATCAAGCTGATATTTGTGTGGTCCCTTTATATAGGTCTATGTGACTATATCAATAGGATTGGATGACAAATAAACTTCAAGGTGGGGCCTAAAAAGTTTCTCAACAATGGACATTTTTGTCCCAACTGTTTGCTATGACATGACCCACTTAAGATCTAAGTCTGGTCCAAAATGAGGCCCAAAGCCTAAAATGATATAAAAAAAGGATGGACGGCATGGATGAAATATATACAATATAGCGGGTCTCATGAGTGGACCACTTGTCCATGCCTAAGAGGGCTTTCATCTCTTCATGGTTGTATGCAAGAGCAGGTGGTCAGAGGGGCATGTCGACCCAAAGTTTGCAAATTCTCATGAAAAGGCTAAAAAAAATGGGCCTCAGGATAAATTAGACTTTTAGTACGAATAGCCACAGCTCAAGACTGTTACAGTCGAAAATCCCCTTCACAGTGCACGTGGACGGAGAGACTTGCAGCACAATTGCAAACTTAGAATAAAAATGATATCTGAGCCACTTATTATATTGGGTCCACTGACAACGTAACCCAGCCCTAAAATTCAGTACTGTACACATGCATTTGTTTAAAATATGACGAAACGTTCTATAGACAAGTGCATGTGGAACTCGCCTAACAGCTGAACGGTTTTTATTTTTCGGCCATAAAACCCTTACTATGGGCCCCAACATGATGAATAAATAGAGGAAGAGAAAAAGCTCGATACTCGGCAGAGTGTGATCGTTCGTACACAGGCTCTTAACATCTGTACGTATCACAGACAAGCAATTCATTCAACCATTCAAACTTGAAGGATCTGCCTGCATGAATAAAAAAAAAATGTAAATTACCCTGTACTGATTTTCTAACTGGTAGATTGTTGGCCGTCTAAATAAACGATGAAAGAAAAAGTAATGAATGGTGGTCATAATCAAAGGTTAGGATCATCCCAGAAAATTAGGTTTTCATGTGAGGCCCACCCCATGATATCACTTTGTTTGGACAGATACCTCTACTATATAGTTTTGGACAATTTTGACCAACAGCTAAGCATCCAATGGTTGATTGGAAGAGGGTACATGCGTCATAAAAAACCGCTGATTGGCAGTTATGGAGATTTTGGAAGCGGATTGGCTGGTGCACCCTACACCAGCGACGTTGCTGGTGCAGGGACGTGGCGGAAGCAGAGCTAGTGCGCAGTCCTCGAGCACCGTGTTTGTACGAACGGTTCAAAGAAGGTTAAGGCTCTGTGGACCCCACAATGATGTATTTAGTATATCCAAGCCGTCCATCCATTTGGAGATATCATTTTAGTGCATGATACCTAAAATGATTCATATCCAAAACTAAAGTGGACCACACCACTAAAGGCAGTGGGGACAATGATTCTCACCGTTAAAACATACCCAAGGTCCACCATGATGTTTATTTGTCATCCAAACTGTTCATAAGGTCACACAGACCTGGATGAAGGGTAAAATAAATATGAGACTGATCCAAAACTTCTGGTACCTCCAAGAAGATTTCAATGGTATACATTCAATCTCCCACTGCTTTCTATAGTGTGGTCCACTAGATCCTTGGATCTGTCTTAGTTTTTGGGTCAATACTTAGAATGATCCCAAAACATGGAAGGACGGTTTGGATATAATAAGTACCTCATGGTGGAGCCCACATAACTTGACGACGTCACTACACCAGCAACTTGGGTGGTATAGGGTGCACCAGCCAATCCGCTTCCGGGGATTTTGACAACATTTATAGGATGTGCTTTTTCTTTCACTTACTTTAATGCATGGACCTAACTTTTCCTCTTACCTGATCATGTACTAAGTATTTAATAGAGGGAATCAGATTGTGTCTGGACTGATTAGAATCCATGGTAATGTATGAGTTTTATCTGTCAAGTGGACCACACCACAAGTAGTAGTAGTGGTGGGGGTGTGGATTGCCTCGAAACTCAGAATGGATGCGAAGCGTACAAACCAAGTTGTGGAGGGGCCCACAATGATTTATATGTTTATCCACTCTATCCATTCCCTATGTAAGACCAAGCTGACCACATGAGACTAAGAGTGAGTGAGATCCAACGCGTCAGCCACACCAAAATATTAGGCTAGGTTGCATAAAATGCATCAAGCATTAAATGCAAGGGTTATCTCTGGTGTGGCTGACCTGAGAGCTGAATATGCCTCATTCTTGTTCTCATGCCTTAAAATGATATTAGAAAAGGAATGGACCGACTAGATAAACGGATACATCACGACGGGCCCCTCCACAGCTCAAGGGTTTGGATGCAATCTCTGTCCGTAATGGTGATGATGCAGACTGTTGAAACATTCCTAGGCCAGCCTTTATAAGGTCATATAGACATGGATGAAGGAAAAGCACAAATGTTAGCTTGCTCTAAAACTTCTATGGCCCTTGAGAAGCTTTGAATTGTGTGCGTTCAAGCCTTATTTTGTTGTCCACTTAAACCTTGTATTTGCCTCCTTTTTTTTTGCTACATATCTTAAAATGACCCGAAAAAAATTGATGAATTGAGTTGATAAAAACCCACACATTATAGTGGGCCCCACAAAGCCACAGCCTAGACCAATTCCATTCAGGGTGGGGTAGGACATTTACACTCGGCTTCCTTAATAGAGTGTCAACAAAGGTTCTATGCGGCTCATTCGATGACTATATGACGTTCACTTTATGCATTTATTGTGGCAACTCTAACATCAGCCTAAAATTAGGTGTATTAGGGGCTTTCGGTGGGCTACAAAAGGAGAAATAGTGAGAATGAGTCACTCTCTACCTGTATAGAACATGGGATTAGGTGGTATTTTGAAATTCATTTAGCCGAATGTAAATTTCAAAATCTAAGTATTTGACTTTTCAGTCTCAACAAGAAATACAACTGGATTTCTTGTGGATTTTGAAATCCACTATATCTGCGGGGTCCCCACATTAATGCATGTGTTTTGACACACCATCCATCCATACTATCTTATGCACATGACACTTGAGTTGCATATGAATCTTAGGTGACTACCATCAGTCGTGAAATTGGTTCATTGATTATAATTCTAGTGTCCACCAAAAGCTAACTTAAGAGAAATATTGTTCTTTCTCATAGGAAGAATTTGATCCCAAACATGAGATCCGAATGTGGGGGACAATGGTTGTGTGATCCCAACGGTTGATATTTTGGTATTATGTGCCTAGCTGTGGATGACCCATTAACCCAAAATGCACCAGATTGGAAGAGTCCTTGATGTAGAACAGGTCGCGCGGATTCATTCATGATGAGGATAGATTGAAGGAAGGAGCCCAAGTTTAAGAAGAATCAACAGTTGACAGCTTAGTTTGACCAGTCGAACAGTGGTGTCAACCGATCGAACACTAGCCGAAAATTTCAGAAATTTAGTTTAATTCTCTGGACAAGTTTTGACAGTTTTCGACCAGTTGACATGTCTGGTTGACCGATTGAAAATTCCCTAATTAACACAAATAGGAGCTGAATTCTCAGGACAATGACATGTCTGTTTGCCATTTCGACTAATCGACTTTGACTGACCGATCAGTCGACACTTATAGTCGACTAGTCAATTCAACGGGTCGACACTCATGGTCGACCATTCGATTCGATGGGTCGAGTCCGGTCGACGAGTTCCACAGGTTTGAGTGATTTTCTATTTTCTTTTTGTTTTCATTTAGGACCCTTATCAATTCGCTTCCAAAGTTTGTCTGGGGTATTTATTGTTGCTGAAGACGTTTTAGGATTTTTTTAATCTTACACATTATTTAATCAAAATTCAATTTTTATCGACTCTCATTTCGTGGATTCGAGATTTCTCATGTGCTTTCAAAAGGGTCTTATGGATTGAAGGTAATTATCCTTTGACTAAAATGGTGATTGACCTCATCACATAATTCTCTGCATCAGTCTTAACTCTTGATTCTGTCCTAACAAGTAAACGGTTAAAAAAGAAAAACACCAATACCTCACATGTAGCATACGTCATCTAGCTATGACCTTTTACTTGAGAGCGGATTGCCTGTGACCCGTCCACAGAGATGTCCTGTGACAAATCCACTATGTCTATCTATTTTGAAAGACCACAATTGGATAGGATTCTAAAAATCATGCAGATCAAAAACTCAGATAGGCCACACCAACAAAAAAGTGGGAACAACAATGTCCACCGTTAAAACCATCTTGGAGCTTACCATGATGTTTATATGCCATCTAAACCATTCATAAAATTATTACCACTCAGATAAAGTGTAGGAACAAATATCATCCTTGATATCGAACTTCTATCACTGCCAAGCGTTCAATTCCCACTGGTATGGACCACATGAGTTTTTTATCTGCTTGATTTTTAGAATCTTGTCCTATTGTGGTCTTTCAAAATAGATGGACAAAGTGGATTTGTCACGGACATCTCTGTGGACCCCACATAGTCCCATGTATATCTTTGTGTCCAGGGTCACATGCAATCCGCTCCCCTTCCAATCTAAGGGGTTTTGCGCATGGGTTCTCATAGCGAGGACCATCCTATCAATGGGGTTTTTGCGCATGTGTTTTCAGGTCCAGGACCATCATATCAATGGTTCCTCCACTTTTAGCATTTATGATCGACCTCTTTTTTACCATGGGCACACTTGTACAATCAGAAGACCTAGATAGTACTATGTAACTTTCGTTGATTGTTCTAGAAATGATCAAGTACTACATCTCAGTAAGTTCATGATGTAGACATTTTATTTTGGATCATGTTTCATGCATGTAGGAGATCCGAGCCATGCAAAATGTTGATCTCATTATAAAGATTTGACTGATTGTAGCATTAGCTTGATTTTTCATGTCAGTTGATCTCTATGATGGGGCCACATTTTGCACAGCTTGGATGGCCTAGCTAAGCACGTGAGACTCCGGAGGAAAAAGAATGTGTTGTGCGGTAGCTTATCTTGTTGAGGGCAATACTTGATCATTACTTCATTCTTTTTCTTGTTTAGATGATCCAAAACCTTCGATAAGTGGACCTCACTGTAGATGGCCTGTCCCAAAAACATTTCAGGGCTAGTAGATCCCAACTATGTAATAATTTGACATTTTTTTAACATGCTAATGTATTTCTTAAATAATCAATTATTTAGATTCAAAAAAGGATGATAACATACCAAGGGTTGTGGATGCAAATTTCCTACTACACCTATTGCATTGCATTTAAAACACAAAAGGCTTCGCGGGGCCACCAAATAATGTTCCTGTGACATTTATGTTATGTAAGGATGCTAGTCCCATAGGTGACTCGTGTTCTTATCATTCTACACTTTGTGGCAAGGTCACAATGAGATGATGGTATTTTGGTCTGCATTTTCAAAGCCATGCTAGGTTAGCAGCACGTTGTGAGGGAGGTCAAATCAAGGTTGGATTATAGAGATGAATTAGAGAAAGATCATAGATGATCACATATGCACTGGAGAGTTATCTCAACCGCAAGTTGAATGGATGGTCGGATTTTACTATGAACTATTTTTTAATTTACATATATTATAATATTGATATTTGTAATGGGGTTTCATCAATCAAAATTTTCAAGATACAATATGTTCGATTTTAAAGGCAGATAAATATAGATCATGATAAGAGCATCAGAATTTGTGTGTGTGCATAGATTAAAAATACATCATCAATTAAGTGTGATCAAATTATTTAGGACAAGTGCTTGTAGATTAGGACGAATTGTTTCTAGTTCACTTATAGACTAGAATAGTGTCATTAATACCCTGAGGAGGACTATGATATTCTTAAAGATCTCACACTAGATCTACTTGATTTGAGGGTATAGATTGAGTTTTCTAATTAGGAGGAAGTGTGGTAATTCGATACATATCGCTACCACCATAATATAAGAGACGTCACTTTTAATTTCTCTAAGATTGAGGTCTATAAATATATATGTAAGCTTTCGGTTTGAGACACTTCTCTTTCTTCCCAATCCTTAACTCTAGAGAAATCACTTTCCTTGTAAAAATTGTAGTCTTCTAAATATAGAGATCTCATAATGTGTTATAGTGTTTTGTTTTCTTGTACAAGAGAATCTACATCTCTGGTAGCCTTTTTTTTATCTTCATGTGTGTGTTTATGCAACAAATAAACCGATCATGATTACACATTCGAGGTAATAGTTTTCGAAAATTTTAGAATTGATATATTTTCGGCGTTTTCATTTATTATTGATATCAAAGTAATTGGCAATGCATAACTTGATCCATTTATTGATTAATGAGCTCTTTTTTATGCCTTAATGTACGTCGCCCACCAGGAGGCGGTACGGCTGGACCTTTATACAACTAATAACAAGGCCACATACATTTGCAAATATGGAAAAACCATGTGTTTATTCTTGGTTGTAAGAATTGTGAGACTCTCCATGTTGTATGTATGATTGATCACCATGGTGATCATAGTGGCACATTCAATACAATTCCATTGTTATAGTTGCCAGATCACATGTTATTATCTAAATGAACCATTGTAATTTGGCAACCATGGTGGAGGGATAAAATAAAGGAGAATTCGAAGCCCATCGCCTAACCTTCTTCTTCATCAAATCAAGCCCTTTGACATGTTCGTTGGTGTAGACATTGGCCACTTTTGTCCTCACACCCTAAAAACATAGCCCGGGACCTTGACCCAACTCTTGACGTGCGACTCAAGAATTTTTTTTAAGTATGGTTGATTTGGTAGTGTTCCATTGTAACCATAGTATACAACATTGCAAGCAAGATGTGAGAGTAATTTAAAATGAGATTTTATTTCATTTCCAAATTTATACAACTATTTAGTTACATTGTTACATTTCTAAAAGAAATACTAAACTAAATAGGATGTAGTTTTTCTTCTTATTTAGCTACCTTGGCTGGCTAGGATTCCTTGAAAAATATAAACGACAATTGGAATGAGCTTTAAAAGCTCAGTAGATACATTTCTACTCACAAGGCAATCTAAACTATAATGTGTATAATAAGTAAGAGATATAAGCTTGTAATCACAAGTATCAATTACTAAAATTAGTAAAGTGAAATCATTGGTGTAATGCAAGTATGAATGCTGGTGAATATGAAGGCCACCTTTAACATAACCATCTTCATTATCAAATATGAATAATAAGGCAATGCCCTCACGTCGGATCTTTCTCCCCTTTAGACCCACCTTCCACCCATCCTCAGTGGTAGGGCATCCTTCTCGAACCTGATGATGAGTATCCCATACTCCACCGGTCCTCAACACTAGGGCTTTCGATGACAAAAAAAAAAAAAAAAAAACTAATGCACGTCATCCTACCTGAACTTGACCATGAGGGACACATTTTTATATCACCCCAATCGACCTCAACAATTGGGGACTCGACTCTATAGTCATATCAACCCAACTTAGGCCCGATGGTAGGTAGGCTCGTCACACTTCTTCCCCACCCGTCCTCAGCAGTGATAACTCTCACATAACCAGAATCCTCACTCAAGCTTGGACCTAACAATGGGGGACCCAATGCTAGGTATCAAGGCTGATTACATGGTCCTAAGTATCACATGGTCTTAAATATCCAACGATTTACGACTAATCACATGATCCCAAATATCTAACAACCACAACCAATCAATGGTCCCAAATATCCAATAACCATGGCTCAATCACTCTCAATTATACTCCAAATGCTCATGCATGAGTCATTATGATGCAAGGGTTTGAGATGCATTCAATGTACAATAAGTTCTTATATGGCTTAATAATTAAAGATAATCAAGATTAATATACGACATATTCGAAATACATGATATTTACTTGAGCAATCATAACATAAATCTAATGGCATCACTTCCCAATATCATTATTCAAGTATACGCATGCGTACTTTAGATCATCTACAAGACATTACCACACTGCACCAGATATCTTTAACAGAAGGGTCTATTGGTGTGCTAAAAAGGGACTTCACTAGAGCACTTGAACGAGGCTACTTATATACTATACCAGTGTATATCGCATAAGTCAAATGTGCTACTTGAGTATACCTGAACTGTCACGCCCCAAAATTCGAGACTCGACTACAATAACCCGAAGCCCGAGTTCTAGGGTGTGAATTGAAAATTCGAGCATAGATTCCTTGAGATTCCATCCCACACATCATATATCTAAAATAAATCCCCAAACATAAAATTTCTTTTCCACTAATGTCTTATTACATTGAATTTTACGAGATAAAATAGATCAATTACAGTTGGCGTTTGAGTAACACGTGACCATCTGAATACTCTGCTCTGTCTACGTCTTTTCCTTCCTGAAAATTTGCAAGAACTGTGGTGATTTTGGTGAACTAAAAGCCCAGTGAGGTCATTTCCATCACAGGTAATATTCCAGTTAATAATAGATAAGATGTGAATTATCAACAGTTAAAATTGTAAGAAATATACGAGGGTAAGGTTGTGATTAATACACTTATGTCTTATTATGAATGGAATATGATGTCATGTATGTTATGATACGTGTGTGAGCAACAAACGTCTAGGAACTCGTTGCCACTAAACATTAGGAACCTGTCGCAAATCAACCATGCTCACCTAACCGGTACAACGAGGCGGTAAATCAACCATGCACGCCAGTGGGCAAATCAACCATGCACCACTGATCCAACCGAGCAAATCAACCATGCTCAATAAGTGAAACGACCAGAACTCGCTGCCACTGAACATTAGGAACCTGTCGCAAATCAACCATGCTCACTTAACCGGTACAACGAGGCGGCAAATCAACCATGCACGCCAGGAGTCAAATCAACCATGCTCCTGTTCTGTCGCAGTGTATAAATGTATGTCTATGTTATGGGCTATGTAAGCATCATTCAAGCATACAATGCATATCAGAATTCACATCCAATCACACCATGCATGAATTATTTTCATTTAAGTAATTCTTTGTCTTTAAACCCTAGTTTACTGATTACCGAGAAACATGAGAGAAATATTATGAGGGATTCTAGGACTCCTACTCATATCTAAGGTTACACCACGGTAGCATCCTGTCCACCTAAACCTACATTAAGTTGTTTTCGAATTTTAACATAGGAAATTTTTGAGAAAGTAAATTCTCTAAGAAAGGATAATTCATATATGAATTTGAAGAATAGAGACAAAGGATTGATCCTTTACCTAGGATCCATACTACATGTAAGAACAAGATGAAATTTAAGAAAATTAATGGAGAAACTGGGAGAGATAAATCTACTACTTAGGATACCATTAATCACATGAAATAACAAAGTGAAGTGTTAAGAACCTAATTAAAAGAGAAATTTAGATAGATGAATCCTGTACCCAGGATTCCATGATAAGGGAGGAAGCATTAAAGTAAGCCTAAATCCTAACTAGAGAAAGAGAATCTATAAATTAAACGTAAACAGAAAGAACACTAGAATTAACAGTGAAAGTTATGTGAGATGAATCACTCACAGCAATTACGTGTCTTATGCTTCCAAAAACAATCCTGATTCGAATTTGAGTCGACTTAGCGAGTCGACTCGCTAGGTTAGCAAAAAAAACAAGCTTCCTTCTTTGTTTCTTCTTCTTTCTCCTACCTTCTTCTTCCTCTTTTTCTCCTTCTTTCTTCTTTTCTCCTTCTTCTCTTCTTCTCTTTCTTCCCTTCTTCTTCTTCTCTTTCTTCCTTTCTTCTTCTTTTCCTTCTTCTTCTTCTTTCTTGCTGCCCCAGCAAGAGCAGCAATAGCAGCAACCTCTCACTCTCCTTCTCTCTCTCTCCAACGACCCACTCTCTCTCCTTCTCTCTCTCCAACTTCCTCTCTTTCTTTCTCCAACAGTTCTCCCTCTCTTTCTCTCTCACTGTTTCTTCTGAAGAAACGCAGTAGGAGGGCCGGCCCTTTATAGCCAGCATGCACGCCCGTACGCACGCTGGGTGGTTCCGAATCCAACTTGGATTCGGATTCCGTGACTTGCAACCTAAGTTAACTTGGACCGATGGAATGATAAGTGGGGTCCACATGGAGATTTGGAAGAGGTCTGGCCCATCCATGCACGGCAGATCTGTAGATCTTGGGGCTTCTTGATTTGAACGAAGATTTGAAGAAGATTAGATACTCAGTTGCTGAAAGAGAAACTTGGGAGGTGTGTACTTGTTAAAGGTACAAAATCAATGGACGGCTTGGATTTTCACAGGGGTCCACTTGCTGGACGACTGTGGAAGGCTCCACCGGACAGCGCTGCACGCTGTTGCAGCGGATGAGGAAGAAGACGGGGTTCCGTCTCTCTAATACGCGGTCAAACGCTCGTTGGGAAGCTAAGGTGGGGTCCACACGATGCTACACACAAGATTTAAGAGGTCCATGCACATTAGGGAGGTGGATCTTGAGTTTCTTCTGTTGGAACGGTGAATCGAAGTGGGCCATACAATCTACCGTAGGTGTTGAGACTACCAACCACTTAGGTCTGGGTGGGACGCGCTCCAGATGAACGGATTAGATCCACTGATAAGGTCCACTGAGATGGACGGTGAGGACTGGTAATGGCGGCAGCGGCAACGCTGTCGCTGCATGATTTGAGAAGAAGACGGACGGACGTCCGCTTCACGCCAAGCACGCGGTCAAACGCGGATTGACCGCGTGACCGGTAGTGTAGACCGTACACTGGGTCCCACCATGAAGATTATATGAAATCTTCTCCGATCAGAAGGTGGGCCACAATCTCTTGGGCTTGGGTACTAAACTTGGGACAGATCCGAGTTAAGGTGGGCCACCTACGGTCTAATTTCTGATTTGGGAGTTTGTAAGACGATCGGAGGGCTGAAATTTAATGTGTATGGTTAGATCGTGTCCTAGAACTATTGTATAGAGTTTTGTATGAAAATGATCGCTTAGAAATCATGATACTTGAAAATGGCCATATAACTTAAGTTTAACTAATGGTATTTTCGTAATTATTATAAATTTATGATTTTTATGAGATCTGACACTTCTGCGCTGTCCTGAGATTCATTTGAAGTAACTTTAATAAAGGGAACATACTCTAATTTCTTACGGTTTAATTAATATTAATTTATCAATACTTAAATTATTTAATTTACTAACAAATTAACTAATCTATAATTTAAATTATTCTAAAATCCTAGGATGTTACAAACACACCCGAGCAGGTTCATAGGGCCAAGAAATCACTGGTCTAAGCATATGCCTTGCGACGGACACGATGTACGGGTCATATTTATGGACAGACATGTGTACAAGGCGATGCACGGCGGGTTTACATTGATCGCGTACTTCGAAATCGGAGTGGACGGTTAGATCCTCCGGTCTAGCGACGATAGATCCCTCTAACGATCAGTTTATTGATTTAGCTAAATATACTGAGTTTTCAAAGGCCTTAAAAAGTGTTAAAATGTGTATAAAAGTATATACGTGTGTGTATGCGTGTGAACAACACAGCCCATAATTTAAAATTTTCACGTGTGAACATGTACTCGTGTACTTACTCATGCGCCCAAATTTTCAGGGGTATTACATTCTACCATCCTTACACAGAATTTCGTCCTCGAAATTCGATCCACCTACTAGGCTAACTAATGAAGATATTTTCCTGAAGTGACTTACATGTTTTATGAATCTAAGGTTCGAGGGCGTAAAAGTGTGTATGCTTGCTAACAGGAATGTGGGTTCTTACAATCTACTCCCCTTATAGGAATCTCGTCCTCGAGATTCGAAACACCAACAACTACGTTTATGAAATCGCCTATTCCCTTATCTTATTTATTTATTTATTATTATTATTATTATTATTTTCTTTTTCGATAGGTGTACAAGTCCTAAGTTAGTTTTCAAGGATCTCGTTTTATATTTACTACGATTCTCAAATACCATCATTGATCTTTCATGTCTAACCCAGTCATAACCACCATGTTCTACACTTAGTCTTTAAGGAAGGTTCTATCCAACACTTTACTAGACATCATGATCCTAACTGCAACTTCACTAGGTGCTCGCCCTAACCCTAGGCACTTTGGAATTCTCGAAATCTCGCTCTGAACAATTGTTTGCATGTTTATATCATTTGTGTACATTTCATCAGTGTAATACTTTTACACAGTCGGCACACTTTAATCGTCCCTACCAATCCAATTGACAACGCCGTCATCAAGGGACGCATCGGACACCAAAGGCGAACACTCGATGTTTCCCTCTACCTCGACCACTTTATAAAGCCTAGTCCTCCAAGTGATTGGATTCATGTCATGGCCCAAGTTGCTTAATGGTCAATATAGGTTGTAACTTTTATTATACAACTCAAGTCATGCGATGACCCTTGACTCAAGACAGGTCTATAGCTGGAGGTCCAAGTTTCCATTGCTGGAGGCAGTGCAGGTACTCTTGAACTGGTTGAAGGTCAATGAAGAAGATGTAAGGTGTCACACATCCACAGCCAATCGAATCTCCACCCCACTATAACATCGGCATCCGCTGGCTGAGCTGTTCAAGTTCACGGTCTGAAAATAGTTATCCTGCAGTCCTCGTCTCTATGATAGGATCAGACTCAGTGTCACACCACTCGACTATTGCTTAGCGGTCTCTCAACTCGGACTCGACATGACGTAAGGAGCGAGCATTCGATACTCGAAAATGGATGGTTGAGACTCTACACCTCTCGGTCCTACCTTCAACAATCGACATGAGTCGCTCGAGTTCATAGTTCAAGTCTGGTGTCACAGTGTCACACTACTTGGCTATCACTCGTCGGTCTCCTAATTTGGATCTAAAATACGAGGATCAAGGATCCTAGACCAGATTAGGAATCTCTTCAAAATTACGTCCGGCTTTGGATATCACCCTCTAAACAAAAGAAAACCACCGGTTTAGACACCATCTTTTAATCAAGGGTCATCAATCATTCGATGTAACCAAGGGCTTGTGCCAGATCATGGCTTGGATGTAAAGAACTCAGAATCTTTGAAAATAAAATATCAATTTTTGTGCCTTTTCCATTTGCGTATTTATTTGTTTTGTTTACAAATGCCTACAGATTCCCTAATTCCCTTGAATCAAGCAAATACAAACAAATTTCACATCCTGTCGAGATTCAGTTTTAATAATAATGTCCTATTCCCATGTGGTTGAGAATGTAAATATCTAGTAAGTTTCTTTCACCTTCTTGGGTGTATGTTGTTAACGTCAAATTTTGGTAATAGGTCCCTCCCAAGTATACGCCCTTCTTGAAGTGAGCTCCCCTCCAAACCTGAAAGTCAAAGAAGAAAACTAAGGGTGGCTGACGCTTGGCCGTTGGCCCTCCGAAGCTTAAGTTAGAGGTGACTTGATAGTAAGATGAAGTGTGAAATGTAGGCTTAGAGATTGTGTACCTTTATCATCTATGGGGCCATATATTTATACAGATCTGGGTGATCCAGTCTGTTACGCAAGCCGTTAAGATCACTGCCCGATTTCAGGGGATAAGGTGCTTATCCTGTTAATCCTTAGATAAGGGGATGACCTAACCACTCTAGACGTCTAGCAGATTAAATCTCTTGATGGAGATCCCTTATGGTTTGGAGCTACGAATAGAAACAAGCCAAGACTGGCCTATATGGGCTACCGGTACTATGAGACGAGGGACGTCCCTGCTAGACAACCAGAGACCAGAGACCAGGGCGGCTCGCATAATGGGAGTGTCCCCGCTTGATGACCAGAGACTAGAGACTAGAGCTGCTCGCATAATGGGAGTGTCCCCGTTTGATGACCAAAGACCATGGCTACTCGCATAACGGGGGCTGCTCACAGGATGGGAGCTGCTCACATAATGGGGCTGCTCACATAACAGGAGTTGCTTACATAACGGGGGTCTCCCCACTCAACGACCAGAGACCAGAGCTGTTCACATAATGGGGGTCTCCCCACTCAATGACCAGAGATCAGAGCTGCTCACATAATGAGGGTCTCCCCACTCGTCGACCAGATACCAGAGCTGCTCACATAATGGGGGTCTCCCCACTCAACAAGCAGAGACCAGGGCTGCTCACATAATGGGGGCTGCTTACATGACGGGAGCTGCTCACATAACGGGGGCTATTCACATAACAGGGGTCTCCCTACTCAACGACTTGAGACCAGAGCTGCTCACATAACAGGGGCTGCTCACATGACAAGAGTTGCTCATATAACGGGGGTCTCCCTACTCAACGACCAGAGACCAGATCTACTCAAATAAGAGGGGCTGCTCACATGACGGGAGCTGCTCACATAATGGGGTCTCCCCACTCAACGACCAGAGACTAGAGCCGCTCACATAATGGGGGCATTTGCGGGTCGTATATATGTGACCATAAAGACGTTCGAGGTCCGTAGGCTTCGAATTTCTTCGACGACCAACTTTATTCTACAACAAATGCCCCCCAAGTCCTTTTTGTTGAGCGGCTAAGCGAAGGACTTGACTACGTATGTAACTGCCTAGTGCGTTTTTCAAAGGAGAAGTCGCACATGATTGAGCCCACATTGATGATCGCTAGCTTTTCGGCCGAAAGAAATGAAGCGGCGCTCGCTACATTTCTCAGGAGTTAATGCTCGTGCCCGTTCGACTGTCGTGCTAAACGGAGAGTCATCCCGTGTCATTCAAATCTTGATGGAATGATTGCCTATAAATATTCGGAGCTCGCAGAGATTTCTTTACTTCGAAGTTTTGTTGAAGATTTCCAAAAATCATTTCTTCTTCTTTTTCTATCCTGTCTATCTCTGGTGTGACCTCGCTACTGAGGTATTCTTTCTTCAGGAAATATTTTGCCTTCTCATTCTAGATTCAAGAGAATGAATTTATGCTTGAGTGTTTATACTCAACCCATGAAAATGAGTTGGGCTTAATTACAGAGGTCTTGGCGACCATGTCCGCCTAGAGATAGGTTGGCCTATTAATTGAGTCTTTGGCCCTGCGATGAGCAGAGGACATAGTCAATTCATGCTTGAATATTTTCTCAACTTATGAAAATGAGTTGAGCTCAATTAGAGAGGTCTTGGCGACCATGTTCGCATAGAGATAGGCTGGCCTATCAATTAAGCCTTTGGCCCTGCCATGAGCAGAAGACTTAGTCAAGAGAATGTTTATATTCTCTTCAGGGCTATTCAGGTCCAAAAAATGAAGTAGCGACCAAGTTATAGATTCCCTAGCTGAACAGCTAGAATGAAAGAGATCGTCTTTATTCAGGAATGGTCCAATATTCACATGCCTTATGGAAAATATCGGAGTAAAGTAAATGTTCCACGTGCCAAGGGCGACGTAGGGGTCTTCCTCGCATGTCTTTCAAATAATATGTACCTGGTCGAGCAATCTTGATAACTAGATACGAGCCTTTCCAGTTAAGATCCAACGACCGAGTGGCTGTTCCGATGTTTTTACCTGAGTACAGAGTTGACAGCATTAAATTTGACCTCTGAATTGTGACCATGGGCTATACGTTGTTGATAAGCCACTGCTTGAAGACGAGATATGTCCCTTTTATCTTCTAGGAGATCGAGGTGAAGTAATCGACTGCCACAATTGTGAACTTGTTTTATCCTTTTCCATAGGTAGTGGCCCGATTATATCGACTCCCCATTGAGTGAAAGGTTAAGGGTCGTCCGTCGGCGTCATTTGCTCAGACGGTAAAGTAAAACTTTTTACGCGACAATTTTCCATTTTGTAATATGTACCTGGCAGTACGATAGCGAATTTGTCGGACTGATTTTTTTATCATCTGGGAGTCGCCCGCTTTGGAGGTAAAGGATGATGGGTCCATCCAACATGAAGATAAAAGCGATGTGACGACTTGCTCTACAGTGACTTAATCAATACTTGGGGTAAATAGATGCTCGATAGGAACAACTCGTGTCAGATCGGACTCAGGTGCAGAAGATAATTTTACCAAAGAATCTGCAAGCTTGTTCTCCTCTCAAGGAATATGAGTTATTTCATATTTGTTCAATTTGAGCGAGCAAGATGAATACCTGAGATTTGTTCGAAGCCATTCGCTCTTTTTTTACCTCAAATTCGTTGAGCACTTGATTTACAATGAGCTGAGAGTCGCTGTGAATGAGCAGGTTCCTTATTATGAGTGTATTTGCTAATTCGAGACCGACAATTAAGGCTTCATATTCCGCTTCGTGATTTGAGGCACGATAGCCGAAGTGCAAAGCATGTTGGAATTGCGATCCATCAAGAGTGATTAGGATTAATCCGGCTCCACTGCCAGAGGAGCATGATGATCCATCTATGTAAAGCGACCAAGGTGCTTGCTCGCTCTCCAGCGGATCATCACTGGAGGTAGAAAAAAGTAGGGGTTGAATATGTAAATTCGGCAATGAAGTCGGCTACGGCTTCAGCCTTTACGGCGGTTTGCGAGCAGAAGGTAATATCATGTTTGCCATGTTAGTGCACTTTTCTGTGGCATACTAGTGCACCTTGTTTGTCAATTACTTAGGTCAGTGGGTCTAGTGTCGGTTGAGCTTAATGAAGACGAAGAACGAAGACTCAAGACGGACCAACTGCATCAAGGAAGAAGAAACAGGTAAAAGTGATGCCTTGGTGTGCCTTGCCTTGACCAAAACCTAACCCATAACCTCTTAGATGACTTGCACCACCTAGGTATACCTTTAGTCATCATCATTAGTCTTAGAACTCCATGAAAAACATGATAAATTAGACTAATTAAAGAGGTGGAAGCTGCTGCAATAAAAAAGGCTCAAACAGCAGTTTCCGATAGGACTCCGATCAATCGGACAGGTTTTCCGATAGGACTCCGATCGATCGGACAGAAATTCCGATCAATCGAAAATTGTCCCAGAAAAAATTGAAAACTCACTGGACATATTTCCGATCAATCGGGCCGTCTTCCGATCCATCGGAAGGGGCCGTCCGATCAATCGGACAGTGTTCCGATCAATCGAAATTTCTTCCAGAGACTTATCTGGATAGATTTTCGATCAATCGGACTTGTCTCCGATCAATCGGACTGGGCTCCGATCAATCGGACACTTTTTCCGATCAATCGGAGATGCACGAATCTGCCCATTTTTTTACCGTTGGAAGAAAATCTATTTAAGAGGGGGATTCGATTTTTGAGCCAAGAGAGGGAATTTTGAGGAGATAGAAGCCACCATTGCTAGAGATCATTAGAGGCTCTATCCCAAACCTAAAGCAAGTCATTCTCCTTGTGTTTTCATCACAAGCTTGGGCCATTCAATGGCATCTTGAGAATGGACTTGTTCCCTCTTGATTCCTAGGGTTTAGACACCTTGATGATAGTTAAATCCTTTGTCTAAACACTACCTAGGAGTTCATTTAGGTGTATTCCTCTAGGAAACCCATTCCTACCATTTGTAGATGTTTCACCATTCCCTAGCACCTTGGGCATCTCCAATGAAGCATCACATGCAAGGTAGCTGATCTTAGAGCTGAAGCCTTGGCAAAACAACGGCGTCAACGATCGGGGGAGCACAAGGGGAGCTGATTCAAGCACGGGAGAGAGAGAAGAAGCAACCCGAAGCGGCGCTGAACAAGGGGCTCAATCCGACAAGTAGGTTGTCTTGTTAAAAGTCCATCAACTCAATTCCCTGTGGGAGTTGAGTGTAGAGTTTGTTTGACAAACTCGCCTCGGGGTCGTTAGCCGATCCTTGACCTATTAGTTGGGCCTAAAATCTAGGGACGTCAGCCGTTCCTTGGCCCGTTATTCGGGCCTAAAACAAAGTCTCCAAGGGGGAGCCACCAACACGAGTGCAAACGTGTAGGTTGGGAGGAGCCTGTAAACTCCCTGGTTGGGTGGATCCGAGTTAAAACACCTTGGTTGGGAGGAACCAGATTTAAACTCCCCAGTGAATGCCGGTGTACTCAAAGGGGTTGAGTACTTGAACCGGGAGTGGAGTAGACACGTAGTCGAACCACTATACATCCTTGTGTTTGTGATTGTTCTTGAGCACATTTCTCCTTATGCATTGCGTTTAACTTGTTAATTATGAATGCTTAGTTAGGAATGTATGCTAGGCACTTGATAGGCACATCCACACTTATAAGATGTACTTTCACTACCTCAAGTAGACTTGAACTTCTTGATCCATCCTCACTCAAGTCTATTTGAGTAGCATAGATTAGGTTCTTCATTAGCTTAATCATTTAATTGATCTATGCTTATTTAGACTAGGTTGTTTATAGCTTTTATCATATGCTAGTCTTTTGATTGGACCCACTTAGGCTTGGAAGCCGAAGTGTTTATCGCTTACGTAGCTTAATTTGTTAAACCTGGTAAGTAGGCGAAAAGAATTTGAAAAGGTCCTAATCACCCCCTCCTATAGGTTTAGCCATAATTCTAGTTGCTCCTCAAGCTTCCGCACGCGTATGCGTAGGGTGTCGTGTTAGGCTACCCGACGCAATTTCACGCCAAGCTCGATCACCCATTGTTGTTTATCGATGAATTTGCTGAATCTCTTGAGATCGTCATAATAGGAGCTGCTTGGACATTCTCTTGATCTTGTACCGCGATTTCATAGCATGCCTGAGCTTCTTTCTGGTTCCCTCAAACTACCCCTACTCCGTTTGGAGTAGGGAACTTAATGCATAAGTAGAGAGGGTGTAGAGTTGCCCCTATCTTGGTGAGCGAGGGTCGGCCCAAGATGGCATTGTACGCCGACTTTCAATCGACTACAAGAAAATTGATGAAAACAGTGACTTTGGTCAGAACTTCTCCGAAAGTGACAGGAAGGTCAATACTCCCCTCTTGTGCTACCACCTCACCCCCGAAACCGACAAGGGGGTTGAGACTGGTTTGAGTAGATTTCTGGCAAGAGCCATCTTGTTGAAGGCTTCAAGATAAATGACGTCTGCAGAGCTACCTGTATCCAACATAATATGGTGAGTTAAATAATTTGATACCTTTAACGCTACAACGATGGAATCCTCATGAGGAAAATAAATTCCTTCAGCATCTTAATAAGAGAAAGAGATTGGATGATGGCTCAAACTTGACGTGCTGGATGATTTTTCCACCCAGTAAATGTGCTGAGGCTTCTGGCTTACCTTTCGAGTATATGCTTTTCTTGAGGCTTGGGAATCTCCTCCACAAGCCGGACAACTTGCAATGGTATGAATTTTGCCCACAGGTTCGGCATCTTCCTGTGAAGGACGATATTGCGGTAACTTTTTTCTTTGCGCTTGATGTTCACGATGCGCTGGGGCATCGGATCATTTGGGCAACCGATCTTGCTGTGCCACATAATTTTGGAGATGTCCCTTTCGAATGAGGGCTTCAATCTGGTCTTTAAGAGATATACAGTCTTAGGTATTATGCCCGCGATCTTTATGGAAGCAACAGAACTTCCTCTTGTCTCTTTTTTCGGGATTCGATTTGATCCTCGGAGGCCATTTAACATATGACTTATGTTTGATCTCCATCAGTACCTTTTTCTGGTGACTGATTGAGAGGTGTATAATTGCGATATTTTTTGGAATAAGACTTCTTTGGAGAGCGATTGCGTCGATCACGTCTGTACTTCTTATTTGCTGGAGAAATATCTTCAGCCTTTCGCTTTTTTTTCTTGAATACCATGACGAGCCAAGACTACTTCTTCAGCGTTAATATAATTTTTTAGCTTTGTCCTAGAACTCGATCACCGTTTTAGGAAGATTTTTATCAAAGGCGAATTGAAATCTTTCGCTTGTAATGCCCACTATAAGGGCGGTGAGACCCTTATCTTCAGTATAACCTTCAGTTTGGATTACTTCTGCCGTAAATAGGACTATGAATTCTTTAATTGTCTCTCCATGCTGTTGCTTCAAATCTGATAGATGAGATGCAGGTTTTTTTAGTACGGATGCTTCCCATGAACTGAGAAAGGAAAAGATCCGATAATTGAGAGAAAGATTCTATGGACCGAGATTTCAGACCACGAAACCAAGTACGCACTGCATCCTTTAGAGTTAAAAAAAAAGGCACTGCATATAATTTATGAGCTATATCCTTCTAGCTCTATGAGGGATCTATACATCTCCAGATGCTCGAGGGGATTGCCAATACCGGTATATGGCACAATGTTGGGCGTTTGATATTTTTTAGGCAGAGGAGCCTCCATTACTTTGCGAGTAAAAGGAGGTTCAGATCGTCGAATTGTCGTCAGAGTGGATGTCGAGAGGTTAGACTGATATCGCTGTTCAATATCAGCGAAACGGTCTTCAATTTTCCGGAGATCCTCTTCCTAAGGCAGAGTATAACTGGATGTCTCGACATCGAGTTGTTCTTTAGGTTGATGTTGTTGGGAAGCACTAGAGTGGATAGATTGTGGGCATTGATTAGGAACTTGATTGCCGCGAGGAATATGATTTGAAGGAGGGTTGGCCTGAACTTGTGGTTCATCTAGAGAATGTTTACAAGCTGCAGGCGCAAGTTGTAACGGCGGTCCTTCTACAGGGTGCTGTGATTCGAAAAAATTCTGGTCAAACCAATCAGATAAGGCTTGAATTCCAGTTTGGAGAGTAAGAAGTGTGTCCCCGACGAAACGCATAATACCATCGAAGCCACCGGATATATCTTGGAACGGATTCTATGCAGGAAGGTTAGGCTCTGTAGGAGGAATCCCTGTTGAAGCAGCCTGAGGGAGGTTGGGAGTTAGCTCAGGGATGTCTGATGGTGGTAACGTTTACTTTGAGATGGAAGGATGATTCGTTTTCTTAAGAGGCATAGCGGGAGGTGACAATTTGTAATGAAAACGAATTCAATACTCGTTCCCACAGACAGCGCCAATCTGTTAATGTCAGATTCTGGTAACAGGTCCCTCCCTAGTATACGCCCTTCTCGAAGTAAGTTTCCCTCAAAACCTGAAAGCCAAAGAAGAAAACTAAGGGTGGCCGGCGCTTGGCTGTTGGCCCTCCGAAGCTTAAGTCAGAGGTGACTTGATAGTAAGATGAAGTGTGAAACGTAGGCTTAGAGATTGTGTACATTTATCATACGTGGGGCCATCTATTTATACAGATCTGGGTGATCCAGTCTGTTATGCAAGCCGTTAAAATCACTGCTGATTTCAGGCGATAAGGTGCTTATCCTGTTAATCCTTAGATAAGGGGATGACTTAACCACTCTAGACGTCTAACTGATTACATCTCTTGATGGACACCCCTCATGGTTCGGAGCTACGAATAGAAACAAGCCAAGACCGGCCAATATGGGCTACCAGGTACTATGAGACGAGGGGTGTCCCTGCTAGACGACCAGAGACCAGAGACTAGGGCGGCTCACATAATGGAAGTGTCCCCGCTCGATGACCAGAGACCAGAGACTAGAGTTACTCGCATAATGGGAGTGTTTCCGCTCGATGACCAGAGACCAGGGCTACTCGCATAACGGGGGCTGCTCACATAACGGGGGTCTCCCCACTCAACGACCTGAGACCAGAGCTACTTACATAACGGGGGCTGCTCACATGACGGGAGCTGCTCACATAACGGGGGTCTCCTCACTCAACGACCTGAGACCAGAGCTACTCACATAACGGGGGCTGCTCACATGACGGAAGTTGCTCACATAACGGGGGTCTCCCCACTCAACGACCTAAGACCAGAGCTGCTCATATAACGAGGGCTGCTTACATGACGGGAGCTGCTCACATAACGAGGGCTGCTCACATGATGGGAGCTGCTCACATAACGTGGGTCTCCCCACTCAACGACCAGAGATCAAAGCTGCTCACATAACGGGGGTGTTTGCGAGTCGTATATATGTGACCATAAAGACGTTCGAGGTCCGCAGGCATCGAGTTCTTTCGACGACCAACTTTATTCTACAGCATATGTTTTTGTGTTGTGAAGAGTATAGTGAAGAAGGCAATCTTAGTTATGCATTTGAGATAACTCCATTTATGATAATTTTAAAATTAGTGTATTTTTCAAAGTTTCGCTTATAACTCTACATGAACATCCTGGATCATCCATCACATGGTGGGGCAAAAGAGGCCACCGTCGTCACAGTCTACACATTTCCATAAGCCCAAATTAACAGAATCAACCTACTCATAAATAGAATAAATGTTCAAATACAACCACTTGGACAGATATTCTACGGTCCAACTACCAAGAATCCCCAACGTGTCATGTTTGTACAACATCCTGCCCGTCCAAAAACTTGCCTTCATAGATGAGAACAAATGTCACAAACTCCTCCTCAAACAACTTCTCAGACGGGCTACACATGTATTTCAGATCAGAGACAGGCTGCCTTCCATTGTTTTCTACTATACAGTTCCCCTATCCGCCTGATTTCTGGCCCCAAATGTTCTTCATGGATGCCCCAGCTTTTGGACGTCTCAGATGTCATACAGTGGCACTTTGAGCATTTTCAGCAGTAACTTATCATCCAACTAGTTGTACTTAAACACACTTCCATGAATAATACTGTAAGGGAGATTACACAGTACATCACGCATCTTTCTCGGAAACCAGGGCAGACACTTCAAAGTCACAACTTGCAACCTTAGGCCCCCACACATGCCACATAGGCTCTCTAACCCACGCAAAATATCTCCATTTTCATCTTAAACAATGCATGAAATCTCACTCCTTTCTAAAATAGTACCTTCCTCACCGTACAAAACACATGCAAATCCACCCGTGTCAATATCCTAGTGGGCCCCACGTATGGAGTGGAGTAGGAAAGAGATCACATGGGGTTTGCTTGGAATGTGAGCAAACGGTGTGGGGGCCTTTGTCTCTTTGGACACGAGATAAACTTTGATACTCTGGTAGATTGTGATGGGTGATACGCAGGCACTTAGAAATTGCAAATGAAGTATACAAGTATAGTCAAATTAAACAGTTCAGATTATAGTACCCAGAAACCAAAAATCAATTTTATTTTATTATCTGAATATTGGATTAGTGCACATCAATTGGACGGCTAAAACTGAAAATTATTCAATGGTCCTATTTCTGCAAACAGGTGTCTCATGAATCAGAGGTTAGGGTTGTAAAATCAATATGAAATCAGGATTGTGAGTTTGTGAGACTGGGCTGCACAACTTAGTCGGTTTTGTTTGAGTTAA
The DNA here is from genome assembly GCA_003013855.2 of Liriodendron chinense. Taxonomy (NCBI): domain Eukaryota; kingdom Viridiplantae; phylum Streptophyta; class Magnoliopsida; order Magnoliales; family Magnoliaceae; genus Liriodendron; species Liriodendron chinense. The sequence continues at coordinate 1,156,340 of PVNU02002470.1, forward strand.
TATATGCCACGTGTACATTTCTAAGTGCCTGCATATCAAGCATCATGGACACAAACTAGGTTTATTTATTTATTTATTTTACAAAAACCAACTTTCATTATTATATTCTTAGGGAAGAGACTGCTTTTTTGCACAATTCCAACTCATCTTGGAGATGAAAATCATGGGAACTACAAAAAAAAAAAAAAATGATCTTTATTTTAGGGTTGGACAAAGGAAAGAGGGTTTGAATCATGACCATTAATGATAACCTTCCTGCTTTTCACTACATTTTGAATAGGCTAAAAAGTCGACATTTACACCCCCCCTTTTATTTAATAAAAGTTTTTGGAATTGAGTTAGCATACTTTAGTACTAACTGTAGGTATTGGCACCAAGTATACGGATGAAGTGACTTAGGAGCGGATTGCCTGTGACGCTGGGCCATAGAGATTTCCGTGACAAATCCACTCCGCCCATCTGTTTTGAAAGACTACAATGGGACAGGATTCTAAGCCTTGCCTTGTTGGTAGACTTTGGGGAGTTTGAAAATCCATCAGTGGTGAATATCCACGCTGCTGACAGCACGAGTGTGTGCGTTGCGTGGCTGACTGGGTGGGTGCGTTATATGACTGACCAGTTTTGTATCAGGACCATATTTATTCGTACATTTTATATTGTTGTGGCCCACTTGAGTTTTGGATCTACCTGATTTTTAGAATCCTGTCCCATTGTGGTCTTTCAAAACAGATGGACGGAATGGATTTGACATGGACATCTCTATGGGCCCCACACAGCCTCATGCACAGAGATATCTCTGTGGTCACAGGCAATCTAATTCCAAATTTGGTGGTTCAAAAAATCTATTTAAATGGGGCTTACCAGGTCACTGGGCAAGATGGGATTGACATAGGCATTTAAATTAATAAACAGCAGCTCAAGCGATACTGGCCGTAAGCATTTGCTTGGAAGCTGTGCATGAGCATAAACTACCTCAGCAATGGCCATGATTACCCTCGGACCATAGGGTTACCGCAGGGCCCACCTTGATGTATGTATTATGTATCCATGCCGTCCATCCATTTTTCTATATCATTTTAGGGCATTATCCAAAAAATGAAGCAAATCTAATTATCAGGTGGACCATACCATAAGAAACAGTGGTGATTAACCATTAATGGGCCACACAAGTTTTGGATCAAGCTGATATTTGTTTTTTCCCCTTCATCCAGGCTTATGTGACCTTATCAACAGATTTGATGGTAAATAAACACTGCGTAAACATTAAGGTGCACCCTAAGAAGTTTTTAATGGTAGGATGGTCAATCACCAATATTTGTCATTGTATGGTCCACCTGATAATTGGATCTGCATCATTTTTAAGATAATGCCCTAAAATGATATCGAAAAAACAGATGAACAGCATGGATACATAATACATACATCAAGGTGGGCCCACACTAATCCCACGGTAAGGGCTGCAACATCTTGGATGAGGCCCAGGTCTCACCTAATCTGCTCTCAAACTGCAGAGCAGCAAGCGGCTGTTATTTAGTTGCCAAAGCCATTCTGATACTCCCTAGGGAGACGAAGAGGCATCCGCGCTCTCAAACTACTCATGAATCTAGAACTGTGATAGCAGGCAGTGGTCTCATTATTCGGCCACCTTGGACCATCACATGGTCATAAATTGCAACTCCAGGATATCCTCAATGGATATTTTATATTATACTCTCCTTGGAATTCTCCCGGATTGCTGCTAGATGCAAGAGGGCACATAGAACTAACGTAAATCTCTGTTACACAAGGATAAACTGCTCCCTAATGTATTTTCATTAAAGAAATGACAAAAAAAAAAAAAAAAACAAAAAACCAAAAAATAGCCTCACATTTACACCAAACTTGTGCAAGTAACATGCTAGTGCAATCATTTGTGTCATTTTTGCTATTTCTATATAGATCAAGCACCACATGGCTAACTTAATGGATCAAGTGTTTCATCATTACCATAATATGATGTGACTAAGGGCCTGTTTGTTAATTAAATCTGAAGTTTGAAGCTGGAATCTAAAATTTAAATTTGAAGTCCGAAAACATGTTTGGTAACTATATGAAAGAAGTGTCGAAGTCTGAAAATTAAGTATGGAATTTGGAGCAATATGTTTATTAAAACGTCTAAAATGTTTGAAATCTGTTAATTTGACACATTTTTTCCCCGGTCTCTTGTTTGGAAATGTGAGTTGGATTCATGGCTGTGGGGCCTTCCACGACGTATGTGCCTTATATCCATGTTGTCCATCCATTTTAAAAATTTATTTTAGGGTATGATCCAAAAAATAAAGTAGATCCAAATATCCGGTGGTAATCAACCATTAAAAACTTCTCCTACGCCACAAAAGTTTGGGATGAAGCTGATACTTGTGTGGTCTCTTCATCTAGGTCTTTTAGACCTTATCAACAGGTTGGATGGCAAATAAACATTTCATTGGGCCCCTTGAAGTTTTTAATGGTGGGGATTGAATTGTTTCCTATTCTAAGGGTAACACTTAATCTGCTCCCAACACCCGCTTGGACAATAATTCTAGATGGCAGGGACTCACCATAGGAAACAGTGCGAATTGAACGTCCATCGTTGAAAGCTTCTTGGAGGCCACAGAAGTTTTGGATCAAGCTGATATTTGTGTTTTCACTTCATCCAGGTCTGTGTGACCTTATCACCAGGTTGGATGGCAAGTAAACATCATGGTGGGCCCTGAGAAGATTTTAAGGGTGGACATTCAATCAACACTGTTTCCTGTGGTGTGGTCCACCTGAGATTTGGATCTGCCTCATTTTTGGGCCATGCCCTAAAATGAGGTGTGTTAATGTCAGATTTTGTAATAGGATCCTCCGGTCATTCACCTTCTCTCCAACAGAGACTTCCTCCGCCGAACCTAAAAGAAGATAGAAAGCAACTAAGGGTGGCTGGCGTCCAGCCGTTGGCCTTTCGATGCTTAAGTCAGGCAAAGCAAGAAGAAGAATAACCAGGCAAAACGAGGCTAGAGATTGAATAGTGTGTACCTGTATCTTAATGGAGTCTTCTCCTTATATAGATCTGAAATGATCCAATCTGTTACGTAAGATATCGAGATCCCACTGATTTCGTGGGATAAGATTCTTATCCTCAGATAGAAGGGAAATCTAATCCAATGACTAGTCCGATAGTTTCGTTCCTTGATAGCGATCCCTTGAGACTCGGAACCACTGAAGAAGATAAGCCCAATCTCGGCCTATACGAGCTGCTGGTACTGAGGGCTAAGAGATGTCACCACAGAAAAAGCTGTTCGCATGTTGGAAGATGGTTGCGAGTCCAAGTGCTCGCTCATTCAGATACGACACCTTTCAACGACTTGTGAGAAGGTCTGCTCGCAGGAAAAATAGAACTCCTCTCGCCTTCCAGTATTTGACTATCGATCACAACTTCTCGAAGCTTTGGTAATCGAGCATCGTTTTTCCTAATATGTGAGTCGCGAACAGCCGTTCTCGATAGTCGGATAAATGTACTCGCGGGATCGGAGCATCATCAGAATATACGAGACGCGAACAGACGTTCTCGATAGTCGGATAGACGTGCTCGCGGGGTCGGAGTATCATTAGAATATAATAAGAAGCCTCCAGCAGATGATCTCCACTATTTTTTACTATAACAGATGCCCCCAAGTCCTTTCCGCCAAGAATTCTAAGGGAAGAACTTAATTCACTATCACACGTAACCGCCTGCTGCCTTTATCGAGAATGAAACCGTACATGATTAGGCTAGAATTAATGAGCGCCAGCTTTTCGCAGCCTTTCCGCAGTCAGGAAGTGAAGAGACGCTCGCCACGTGTCCGGAGAGTTAATCGGCGTGCCTGCTCGACTGCCGCGCCGAAGGGGGGGCTGCCACGTATCACCAGATGCGGCGGAATGATTGCCTATAAATATACGGAGTCCGCCATTTCTCTGATTTTTTACCGAAATTTTTCGAACGAAAGAATTCTTCCGTAATCTTCCTCTCATATTCCTTTCTTCGGTGTTCCTTCTTCCTCTTTCGGTGTTTCTTCTTCTTCCTTTCTTTCGTACTTGGGTACATTTCCTTTTTCCTCTTTTTCTTCTTTTATCTTCTTTAACCTCTTATGGCTGGGGACTCTGATGAGACCACCGTCCCGCTGGGAGATGCTACACCGAAATCCTTTGCTTCTAGTAATGCGAGGGTTCCGGCAGGTAGATATACGGCGGCCGGATACCCCTCCATTTTATCGGAGGACCGGTTGGCTGAATTACAGGAGAGATATCGGATCCCTGATTCCGTCACTCTCCGATTGCCCGGAGATGGAGAGACACCAGACTCCCCTCCCCCAGGATGCATAGCTTTTTATGAGTACCAACTCATCCTGGGGGTACGCCTTCCCCTTCATCCCTTCATACTCGACGTTCTTCGATGTTACAAGATTGCCCCCGGGCAACTCATGGTGAACGGATGGAGGGTAGTTCTGGGTTCCTTTGCCCTCTGAGCTCAGGCCGGCAACGGGGAGCTCACGGCGGAAGAGTTCCTCCGTATATTCCGTCTGAAGAAGGTGCCCTCCAGCGAAGGCTAGTACTACCTGTGCTACTGGCACTGGGATAACTTCGTGTTGGGGAAACCCTCCTCGAACTATCCCGGCTGGAGGAAACGATAGTTCTATGCTTCCGGTAACTGGGAATCTGCTTCCTCCAGGGGTCCAGGGGTGACCCGTCTTTTCTGTGAAGGTAGGCACAGTCCCACATTGTGCTGTTTCTCCAGTTAAGATTTTAGGGTTTTCACTTCATTTTTTTACCTCTGTTTGTGCTCGCAGGTATCCCGGCCTTGAACAAACCAAATTTGAAGGGAGGGATTCACGAGAAGATAGTAAGAGTATACAAGGTGCCTGTTGGTGATAGGCACATCGAGGCCTGCTTGTCCTCCTCGCGACTCGCAGCAGCAGGATTAATATCCAGCGAAGAAGTCACGATGACAAAAGCTGGAGAAAAGAGCATTTTGTTGCCTCGACTAAAGGGCACAAACTCGAAAAGGCAGAAGAAGTCTGCCGGACCTACTCAACCATCCGTCCGCAAGGATGGCGACCAACCTGCTCCTCTCGCGAGCACTGTGGGGGCACCAGCAATGCCCAACATCCCCTCACTGGTGGTCGCACCTGGACCGCCAGTGATTAACATTACTGACAATTCCCCTGATGGGGCAGGATCCAGCTGCCCCCCAGCTGACGAGGCTCGCGAGCAAACAGAACCTCGCGAGTCGGTGCCTGCTCGCGAGCTTACCCCTGCTGGCGAGCCGGGACCTGCTCGCGAGTCGGTGGCCCCACCTGTCGCGAGCACGACTGGATTGGTCGTCGCCTAGCCATCTGGAGGTGGAACATTCTCTATTCCTCGCCACCTCCATCCAATTTGTAAATTTTTGTTCGACAACATTTCCGCCCAAACCTTTGGCTCTCTTCCCGAGCCAAGCCCTGATAACCTTTTCCTTGAGGCGGGGGTAAGGATGGTTCAGGTAAGACCTCGGAAATTTTGTTTAACTTCTTTATTTTTGGGCTCTCAAGTATTTTTCTCACGTTTTCTTTTCCATTTTTGCAGGGCTTAGATCTCATCTTGCGGACGAGGCGAGATATCGTCGCCGCTCGTCGCGTGATCGATGAGGCAGAAGGAAAGAGGATCGCCTTGGAGAAGGCGATTCAGGGACGGGATCAACTCCTCAAGGCCCGCGAGGCAGTGATCTCGAAGAGAGATGAGGAGAAGAAGATCCTCATCGAGAAAGTCCAAGTCCTGACCGATAGGTATCAGGCTTTGGACTCTAACTTCGCGAAGCTCGCGGGGTTGAAGGAGAAAGCGGAGAGAGAGAGGGAGATCTTTCGTCAAGACAAGATCTCGCTGGAGGAGCGGCTTGCGGAGGCCAAGTTGTAGCTTAAGGAAGTCAGTGAAAATTTTAAGAAGAAGCGCTCCAATCTCGCACAGCTCAAGGACGACTCGATCCACTGGGACGAGGAGAAAGTCGCCTTGGTAAAAATGCTCTCTGAGGAAGGGCCTCGGGCAATTTCCTAGTTCCGGAACTCACAGCTATATGACGATGAAAGATATGAATCATATGATGCTGGTCGCGACTTTGCGCTAAGAGTAGTGCAACGAATGTCCCCATCCTTTGATATGGGGGAATTTGGACGAGTCGCGGCCATCATAGCTGCAAAGGAGCAAGCTGCTGCTGAGAACGAGGTGACTGAAGCCACGCAGGCTGGAGGGGCTCCAGAAATGGGCCCTGAAGTCGAGAGCACGGCTCCTCCTCCGAGAGATTGATTTTCCTTTTTGTTTTCCTTTCTCCTATACTTGCGAGCAGATATTTGTAAACATTTGACATTAATGAAAAGATATTTTTGGAAGTTCTTGTTCTTCTTGTTTACTTTCTCTTTCCCCTTCATGCAATGAATGCCTTCTCGTTTCAATGGGTTTATGCTCAACCCGGGGGGTCGTAGGGACCATACCTTCGTGGAGATAAGACTGATCCATCGATTGAGAAATGAATTGTGCTCAATCCGGGGGGTCGTGGTGACCATACCCTCGTGGAGATAGACTGATCTATCGATTGAGAAATGTATTGTGCTCAATCCGGGGGGGTCGTGGTGACCATACCCTCGTGGAGATAGACTGATCTATCGATTGAGAAATGTATTGTGCTCAATCCGGGGGGTCGTGATGACCATACCCTCGTGGAGATAGACTGATCTATCGATTGAGACTCCAAGTTTACCAAGGGTAGAAGGATGGTCGAGAGTACAAACAGGCTCTTCTGTAGTGTTATTTTTTATCCATAAAATGGAAATGCGACCATCCTAGGTGAATTTAACCCTACCAAAGGTAGCCAATTGGCCAAGAGATTGTATGCATCCTCTTCAGGGCTATTCAGGTCCAAGTGAATGGAATAGCGACCAAAAGATATCTTTGACTTTTTATTCAAAAAATCTTGTTGTGAACTACATCGAATCTAGGAGAAGTATTGCAGCAAATGCTTCACGTGCCAAGGGCGACGTACGGGTTTTCCCTGCATGTCTTCGAGGTAATAAGTACCGGGTCGCACAATCTTAATAACCCGATACGGGCCTTCCCAATTTGGATCCAGCGAACGAGCGGGAACTCCTAGTTTTTGCTTCAGGACCAAATCTCCGAGCTTGAAGGATCTAGGCCGAACCTTAGCATTCCGATAGCGAGCAATACGTTGTTGATATGCGGCCGCTCGTACTTGGGAGGTATTTCTTCGTTCTTCCAAGAGATCGAGATGAAGTCGAAGATCTTCCTGATTGCCCACGGGGTCATACTGCTCGATCCGATACGAGGGTACTTGAATTTCCACTGGTACTACTGCGTCAACACCAAATGCTAAGGAGAAAGGGGTTTCACCTGTTGATGTACAAGTCGTGGTTCTATATGCCCATAGTACTTCTGGCAGAAGTTCCGGCCATATACCTTTACATTCACCTAGCTTGGTCTTTAAGTGGTGCTTAATGATCTTATTCACTGCCTTAACTTGCCTATTTGCCTGAGGATGATATGGAGATGTGCGAAGGTTACGTATCTTCCATTTTTCACAAAATTCATCAAAGGCTGCGTTGTCGAACTGCGTTCCGTTGTCGGTAATTATAGTGTGAGGGAGTCCGAAACGGCATATGATATTTCTCCATATGAACTTAGTAGTTTGTTTCTCAGTAATCTTGGCTAATGGTTCTGCTTCGGCCCATTTGGTGAAGTAATCGACCCCCACTATCGTGAATCTATTTTGTCCTTTTCCAATAGGCAAGGGACCGATGATAACAACCCCCCATTGCGCGAAAGGCCAAGGACTATCTACTGGAGTCATTCGCTCGGATGGTACATGAGGTATAGGAGAATATCGCTGGCACTTGTCACATTTTTTGAAAAATGCAATTGCATCTGCTTTCATAGTGGGCCAATAATATCCTTGCCTCATCGCCTTATATGCTAGGGATCACCCCCTGGGGTGGTTACCGCATGCCCCCTGGTGTATTTCATCGAGAACACGAAATGTTTCTTCTGGATGAAGACACCTTAAATAAGGTAAGGAAAAACTTTTGCGTAACAATATTCCATCTTGCAAGGTATACCTGGCGGCTCGATGACGAATTTGTCTTGCAACTTTCTTGTTGTCTGGGAGGTATCCGTCTTTGAGATAAAGGATAATGGGGTCCATCCAACATGGAGATGATTGTACCGATGTTACTTGCTCAAAAGTTGCTTTGTCGATACTCGGGTTCTGAAGATGCTCGATGGGGATTGAATGTGACAACTCAGATTCTGGTGCAGAGGCGAGCTTCGCCAGGGAATCTGCGGGTTGATTCTTCTCGCGAGGAATATGAATTATTTCATAAGTCTTTAGTTTCGCGAGCAGGATGAGGACACAAGACTTGTATAAGGCCATCCTATCTTCTTTAGCATCGAATTCATCGAGTACTTGGTTGACAATGAGCTGGGAGTCCCTATGAATTAGCAGATTCTGAATTGAAAGGACAATTGCTAGTTCGAGGCCAACGATCAGGGCCTTATATTTTGCTTCATTATTTGAGATGCAAGAATCGAAATGTAGAGCATATTGGAAATGCGACCCGTCGGGAGCCACTAAAATTAGGCCAGCTCCGCTACCAGTGGCCCGCGACGACCCGTCCACGAAGAGTGACCAAGAAGGTTGGTCGTTGATCGCAGCATTATCATCGGAAGAGTATGTGAATTCGGCGATAAAGTCAGCCACCGCCTGACCCTTGACTGCAGTCCTGGGGCAGAATGAGATATCGTGCTCGCTGATCTTGACCGCCCATTTAGTTAAGCGTCCGGAAGCCTCAGGTTTTTGAAGGACTTGCCGTAGCGGATGATTTGTTGGTACTAGAATAGCGTGGGCTTGAAAGTATGGTCGCAGTTTTCGAGCAGCCGTGACTAAGGCCAGGGCCAGCTTTTCCATATCAGAATACCGAGTTTCTGCATCAACCATTGCTCGACTGATATAATAAACGGGCCTCTGCACCCCGGAATCTTCTCTTATTAAAGCGGCGCTAACGGCGGTAGAGGACACAGATAAATAAAGAATGAGTTGCTCATGTGCTACAGGTTTAGATAAAATGGGAGGTGTGCTCAGGTATTGCTTCAGTTGTTGAAAGGCTTCTTCACACTGTGGTGTCCATTTCCAATCAGACTTGGCCGTTGCACGAAGGAGTTTGAAGAATGGTAAGCATTTGTCAGACACTCGCGAGATGAACCTGTTCAACGATGCGATGTGACCAGCCAAACGCTGGACGTCCTTAAGAGTGGTCGGGGATTTCATCTCCATCAATGCTTTTATTTTTTCGGGATTTGCCTCAATTCCTCGCTGACCGACCATGAATCCGAGAAATTTTCCAGCAGATACCCCGAATGCACACTTTTCTGATTCAACTTCATCTGATATTTCCTCATCAGATCGAAGACTTCTTGAAGGTCAGAAAGATGGTCATCTTCTACAATGCTCTTCACGAGCATGTCATCGACGTAAACTTTCATATTTTTGCCAATTTGGGCAGCGAATATTTTGTTGACGAGGCGCTGATAGGTGGCCCCTGCATTTTTAAGACCAAACGGCATTACCTGGTAGCAATATAATCCCCGATCTGTGATGAAGGCGGTATGCTGGCTATCAGGTGGATGCATCATGATCTGGTTGTAACCAGAGGCATCCATGAAACTAAGCAGAGCGTGTCCTGCTGTTGAATCGACCAGCTGGTCGATCCGCGGCGTCGGGAAGCTATCTTTAGGACAGGCTTTGTTCAAATCTGAATAGTCGACGCACATTCTCCATTTGCCATTCACTTTGCGGACGAGAACTACGTTCACGACCCACTTTGGGTAATCAACTTCTTTATGAAATTGACCGTAAGCATCTTCTCGACTTCAGCTTTGATCGCCATTTGCCTTTTTGTAGTGAAGGCACGTCGACGCTTGTGTACGGGTTTATGCTTCGGGTCGATATTCAGACGATGTGCGATGACATTGGGGTCGATGCCTGGCATATCTTTATGAGACCAACCAAACACGTCTTGGTATTCGGTGAGAAAACGGATCAGATCTTCACGATAGACACCAGTTAAAGAGGATCCAATGTATACGACCTTGGACGGGTCGTCTTTGGTTAAGTGAATCGCTACTGTCTCTTCTCCAGGAGTTCCTGATTGAAGGGCGTTTTCTCTCGGATCTAACGAGGTGTTTGTTGAAGAGTTGGGTGAATCTTGTGCTATCACCATAACGAGTGTCGCTTGCGCTTTCTTTCGATCTTGTAGGGCTATCTCGTAACAAGACCGAGCCTCTTTTTTATTTCCTCGCACAACCCCAACACCATTTGGGGTAGGGAACTTGACGCATAAATAGGATGGGTGTAAGGCTGCCCCAACCTTATTAAGCGAAGGCCGCCCCAAAATGGCGTTATATGCTGATTTACGATCCACCACGAGGAAGTTTACGAAGATGGTAGTCTTCGCTGGACTTTCTCTAAAAGTAACTGGGAGATCAATGCTTCTTTCAGGTGTTACCACCTCACCTCCGAAGCCGACGAGAGGAGTCGAAATTGGTTTGAGTAGGCTTCTGGCAAGTGCCATTTTGTTGAAAGCCTCTAGATACAGAATATCCGCTGAACTACCTGTATCCACCATAATTCGATACCTTTTAATGCGACTACGATGGAGTCTTTGTGAGGGAAGTGAATTCCTGCTACATCTTCGAGGGAGAAGGAAATTGGAAGATGGCTGGCTTTTGATGCGCTGGATGCCTGTTCCAACCAATAAATATGTTGGGGTTCTTTAGACGCCTTCCGAGTGTACGCTTTCCTTGAAGCTTGAGAGTCGCCCTCGCAAGCTGGTCCTCCGACGATGGTACGGATTTCTCCAGTTGGCTCAGTGTCCTCTTGGGCAGTATGATGATGAGATGGTTCCTTTTGGCGTGGTGAGGCTTTCGCCCTTTCTGGTGATCGATTTTTACGAGCGACATAATCCTGGAGATGGCCCTTTCGAATAAGGGCTTCAATATGATCTCGTAGAGAGATGCAGTCCTGGGTTCTATGCCCGTGATCTTTGTGGAAGTAACAGAACTTGCTCTTATCTCTCTTCTCGGGATCGGATTTGATCTTTCCAGGCCACTTTACATATGGCTTGTGTTTAATTTCCATTAGAACCTTTTCATGAGACCGATTGAGAGGAGTGTAGTTATGATATTTACCAGAATAAGGCTTCTTGGGAGAACGGTCGCGTTGATCACGACGATATTTTTTATCTGTAGAAGAGGTTCCTTCTGACTTGCGTTTCTTACCCTGTACTCCATGGCGTGTCAATGCGACTTCTTTTGCATTGATATATTCCTGAGCTTTGGTTTGGAATTCTGCCATAGTTTTCGGAGGGCTCTTATCTAAGGCAAACCTGAATTTCTCGCTCGTTATTCCGGCTATGAGGGCTGTAAGACCTTTTTCTTCAGTATAACCCTCAGTTTGAACGGCTTCGGCAGTGAACCTTACTGTGAACTCCTTTATTGTCTCCCTATGCTGCTGTTTCAGATCCATTAGATGGGAGGCTGGCTTCTTAATGCGAATGCTTCCCATGAATTGAGAAAGGAATAACTTCGATAACTGTGGAAAGGAGCTGATGGAACAAGGTTTTAGTCCCCGGAACCACATACGAGCTGCTTCCTTCAATGTTAGGGAAAAAGCCCTACACATGATTTCTGAGCCATGTCCCTCCAACTCCATAAGAGACCTATATGTTTCCAGGTGTTCAAGGGGGTCGCCAATACCTGTGTACGGGGTGATGACAGGCGTTCGATATTTTCTAGGTAACGGTGCCTCCATAACCTCGCTGGTGAAGGGGGACTCGGATTGATGTACCGCCGCCATGACGGCAGATGGTCGATTTGCCTGGTATCGCTGCTCTATAACGTCAAAACGATCATGGATTCTTTTGAGATCTCCTTCCCATGGTAAGGTATAGCCTGATGTTTCGACGGTGGAGTCCTGAGGTTGAGGTTGGCGAGACGCACTAGAATGTACGGAATGTGGAGGCAGCACAGGGGGGTGGTTGCCGAGTGGTGTTCGATTTGACGGAGGATGATTTGGTTGAACCCGTGGTTCGTCCACAGAATGTCTGGAAGCCACCGGAATGGGTTACGGTGGTAACCCCTCGGAGGGTTGTCTCTGTGGTTTGGGAAAATGCTGATCAAGCCAATTTGACAAGGCCTGAACTCCGGCATTTAGAGTTAGAAGAGTAGTTCCGAGGAAACGTAGAACGTCGTCTTGATTTCCAGAGGCCTCCAATAATGGATTCGTTGACTGCATATTTGGGGGTCCTTGAGGGATATTCGTCGAAGTGGGGAGAGGGACAGGTACGGATTCCGTCTCATCTGGCGGAGGTGGTGCCTGCCTTGAAGTCGAAGGATGAACAGCCTTTTTAGGAGGCATATCAGAAGGATTTTGATCAGTGGTTAGAATGATTGACTTTGACGATCAAGTCGTTCCCACAGACGGCGCCAAACTGTTAACGTCAGATTTTGTAACAGGATCCTCCGGTCGTTCACCTTCTCTCCAACAGAGACTTCCTCCGCCGAACCTGAAAGAAGACAAAAAGTAACTAAGGGTGGCTGGCGTCCAGCCGTTGGCCCTTCGATGCTTAAGTCAGGCAAAGCAAGAATAAGAATAACCTGGCAAAACGAGGCTAGAGATTGAATAGTGTGTACCTGTATCTTAATGGAGTCTTCTCCTTATATGAATCTGAAATGATCCAATCTGTTACGTAAGATATCGAGATCCCGCTGATTTCGTGGGATAAGATTCTTATCCTCAGATAGAAGGGAAATCTAATCCAATGACTAGTCCGATAGTTTCGTTCCTTGATAGTGATCCCTTGAGACTCGGAACCACTGAAGAAGATAAGCCCAATCTCGGCCTATACGGGCTGCTGGTACTGAGGGCTAAGAGATGTCACCACAGAAAAAGCTGTTCGCATGTTGGAAGATGGTCGCGAGTCCAAGTGCTCGCTCATTCAGATACGACACCTTTCAACGACTTATAAAAAGGTCTGCTCATAGGAAAAATACAACTCCTCTCGCCTTCCAGTATTTGACTATCGATCACAACTTCTCGAAGCTTTGGTAATCGAGCATCGTTTTTCCTAATATGCGAGTCGCGAACAGACGTTCTCGATAGTCGAATAAATGTGCTCGCGGGATTGGAGCATCATCAGAATATACGAGACGCGAACAGACATTCTCGATAGTCGGATAGACGTGCTCGCGGGGTCGGAGTATCATTAGAATATAATAAGAAGCCTCCAGCAGATGATCTCCGCTATTTTTTACTATAACAAGGTGGAAACATGGATGGACAGCGTGGATAAAACAGATACATCATGGTGGGGCCCACACAGCTTTGACACCAGCCCCTGGTTGGTGTTGGGGTCACTAGCAAATCCGCGTCCTATTTTACCACCCATAATCCGAACCGTCCAAATCATGGGATCCACTGACTGGATTGATTGGATGATCCTAACTATCGGACTGATGGGTCATTTTCCTGTGGATCTGAACCATTGGCTGTTTCTCAACTGAGATATCCGTACGATGTTGCTGTCAGAGGGCTAGGATCTTCGCTTATGCTGCTTTTTCACACGTCCCATTCATGTGGGGCCCAGGGTTTGAATTGTTGGAAATGAGGTAGGTACATGCTAGCCATTGTACAATAGGTGTCAATTATATGACGTTGATGCGTGAGCTTGGTGCATGTGCTTCCATTATGAGGGGAGCTTACTGAAATTTTACTATTTGTAACTGCCCTCAGAATTTTATGGAGTGACAACAATGCCCTTTTGGAAGGTGGTTGATGATGACAACCGTCCATCCCTCTTTCTTTCTTCCTTTCTTTCTATGGAAAGAGGAATAAATTCTGGGGTAATTGGAGAAGTGGGCCCCGCAATGGATGAGCCATAACCTGGAAATCACATCAACTGGACGATCCTAACCGCATGGATCGGACGGTCATGATTTTATGATCGGTGGATTTTGTACTGTTTGGACATCGGCCATTGCCAATTTTTTTTATTTAACCGTTTGAAGGTGTGAGCCTTCGGACTGGACGGTTCAGGTCGAGCCCCACTTGGTAGATGACTGGATCTTGGACACGTGTACCAACTGCGAATCTACTCGCTTAAACAGTTTAAGTTGAGAGAGTGGATTAGGTGAGACCCTGGCCTCACCCAAGAGAGTGCGGCCATTACCGTGGGGCCCATCTTTATCTATGTATTATGTATCCACGCCGCCCATCCGTTTTTTCATATCATTTTGTGACATTATCCAAAAAATGAAACAAATCCAATTATCAGGTGGACCCTACCATAGGAAACAGTGTTCATTGACCATTAATGGGGCACGCAAGTTTTGGATCAATCTGATATTTGTTTTTTCCCTTCATCCAGGCTTATGTGACCTTATCAACTGATTGGATGGTAAATAAACACTACGGAAACATTAAGATGTGCCCTAAGAAGTTTTTAATGGTAGGACAGTCAGTCAAAACAGTTTCTCATGGTATGGTTCACCTGACAATTGGATATGATTCATTTTTTCGGATAATGTCATAAAATGATATGGAAAAACGTATGGCGGCGTGGATACATAATACACATATAATGGTGGGCCGCATAGTAAGGGCGCACCGTCTTGGATGAGGCCAGGGTCTCACCTATAGTGAAGATGCATCATTATTCCAACTCTGAGTGTATTTGATTATCTACAAATGGGATTGGTGATAATTTGTTATAGGGTTAAAAATGAAAAATATTCAATGGTCCTGTTTCAACAAACAAGTTTTTATGTGTTTACACTTGGCTTGACACAGTAAAAATTGATGAGCAAGATGCCATTACAAGTTGACACACTTGTGCGAAAAGTAAGAAAGAAACTTTCAGCTGGAGAAAAGGATCATCGAGATTGCACATACCTATCCACGGAGGACACATATGCTATTAGGAAGGGTAGGCACACAAAAAATGTACATACAATCAAAATTCTAGAAGTGATTATCTGCCTTACGACTCCTGACCAGTAGATGCAACGTACACTCAACTAGGACGCTTGGAGAGCATATGTAACATCCTCAAAGACTATGAGACCGAACTATGAGAGGAAGAAGTTGTGTGAAGACAAAGGCATTGTCACTTATAGTAGCATAGTGCTTAAACGATATAAATCCTAATAAAACACATCACAATAATGCCATTATCTAATTGAAAGACCACTCACGAAAGCAACAAAGTTTTATGCATGAACACTGCCTCACCCAATTCTATAAAAGAAAAACAGAAATAAGAGCTCGAGACATCACAATAATACATTCAACGCAATTATTTTCAGCTCAATGTTGTCTATTTTTTGTCAGTCATGTAACTATCTTGATTAGTTTAGTTCAAACTTTTCCGCTTCTGATCAACGCAATGTTGTAGCAAGTTTGAATTATTTAACTTAGTTTTAATTTAGTTTTCCGCTTCTATCTAGCACATCATTGCAGCAATCTGATTTAGCTTTAGATTAAATATCCATAGCCTTGTTGTCAAATTCTCCAAATCCCTAGGCACTTAGTAATTACTTTTATAACCAGCAAACTAAAATCCATGACCACTCACGATCATTCAGGTTTGGAAGATCGCCAGCACCACGACTGTTTCGCTAGCTTGAATTGTTGTCGATAATTTATTATGTTTTTTTATTTTATTTTATACTTCATTTATATCTAGATTAATAAAATCGGTACGTATCCTTTATTTACTTTTTTCATTAATCTTTGCATTGCTTTTGTTGAGAAATGTGATCAATCTATTAGTGTTTAAAAAAATATTGTTTTCAAAGAAAAAAATTCATCTTAAGGACTAATCCTCCTCTTTGCAAATTGTCTGGTTATCTTGACAATTAATGACTGAATAGACGGTTAATCTTCATATATAAAGTCTTAATTAGTCTATCTTGGCACCTGATGTTTCAAGGCATTGAGTTTGATTCGAGTTAATATAACTTTAGTATGCTTGGTGTTTAATACTCATACATGCATAATTGAAATTAGGGTAAAACCACATATGGGAGGTTGGGATTGCTCAAATAATTTGATTTTAAGATAACAGTGGTTCCACAAATTTTCAATATATGCCATGTGTATCTGAGTTCTTGCGCATCAAGAGTAATACTACCGCAGAGTATTAAAATAACTCCTTTTACCAATGTAATTAGAGAAATTTTCCTATGTAAACCTCACTTTTGATGGAGCAGCCAGAATAAATGCCCCAAAACTTTAGTTTCCATTTCTAAAATTATGGGCTTTTTTCAAACAAAAATGCCCTTGTTTTTTTTGTTCTATTCATTTTTAACCAAAAAATCCATCTTGTCTTCATTCTTCTATACAGCTATACTAAAAGACCTAAAAAAAAAACTGATCTTTTCTAAGTTTTTCTCTTCCGCTAAACCTAAAAATCCATCATCTCTGTTTTTTTTCCATCTTCGACTAAATCGAAAAAAAGCCCAAAAATCCACTTCTTCACATTTCTTCTTGAAAAAACCCATATTCTTCTTCGTTCTTCTTTTTGAATAGTGAATGGTGAATGGTGAAGGAGATTTGAATGGTGAAACCTCTCAATAAAGGATGTAATTTGTGAAAAATGGTTGATCGAATTCTCCAAAAAATGACAAACATTGGCCATCGTTTTTCGCTTATTCGTCATATTTGCCTGAATATTCAATGAAATTATAACGTATTCGGTGAATTTGACCGATTTCATTCAAATTCATAGATCTAAAGTTTTGCAATAGACTTTGGCCGTCGTTTTCGCTTTTTAGGCGTATTTAACCAAATATTCAATCTGATTATAACATGTTTGATGAATTTTCACCAAACATGGAGTTATTTGATCGAACATTGGGTCCATTTATGATGGACTATGGTCGTCGTTTTCTCACTGTTTAGCGTGTTTTCCAGACAAACAAAGAAGAAGATGGGATTTTTAATAAAGAAAAACAAAAAGAAGATGAGTTTTTTAAGGAAGAAAAAACGAAGAAGAATGTGAATTTTTTAAGGAAGAAAAATGAAAAAGAACAAGTTTTTCAAGAAGAAACATAAAAAGGAAGATGGGTTTTCTTAAGAAGAAAAATGAAGAAAATGATGAATTTTTTTAGTAAGAAAAACGAAGAAGAAGATGGGTTTTGGAGGGCATTTTCGTCCAAAAAAGTTCATAAGTTTAGATTTGGAAACTTAAGTTTTGAGGAGTTTACTTTGACTGCTGGGTGAAAACTAAAGTTTAGAAATGAAAATTTCTCATGTAATTATGGAAACGGATGGTCCTACACCGCCCCTCTAAGCCACTAACCGGAGGATTTTTGGTATCCCACTCTGGTATATCTCTTTAGCCACGCCATCTATCCATTTGCATGTATCATTTTAAGGTATGAGCTTAAAAATAAGGCAGATCTAATGCTCAACTGGGCTACAGCACATATGACTCTTGCATTTAATGCAACCCAAGCTTATTATTTGATGTGGTACACTTGAGCGTTGGATCTACCTTATCTTGGGCTCATGCCTTAAAATTATATGAGAAAAGGGATGGACGGCATGGATAAACAGATACATCATGGTGGGTTCCCACACAGATCTTGGCTAGAGAGAGGCGGGGTACGACGCAATCCGTTGCACGTTTGGGGCCATAGCCGGCCGGTCCAAACCGTTGATCTGATGGACCCCATTGTGTCTTATCCTAATGATATAACTATTTCTTTCTGCCAGCATGTTACATTTTAACTATATATCCTATGCGTGCAAAAGGTGGGCCACACCATGATATGAAAAAAAGCCGGGCACCAAGAACTAGGTCATGTTCGGCGGTACACAGACACTGACTTTATGTCCCACTCATGTGTTGATCGGCCTAATTTCGTGCCCGGTCAACATCAATCTGTGGCCCACCTTTTGCACGGATAGTATAAAATACAGCCGGTATGTATGATAATCTCTCCACCTAACAAAGTAAGAAAAGTCAAACTAAATCATTGCTCGTAGGTAAGAGGAATCTTAAGTTGCTGATGCATTATTACTTCAGTAGTAATCAGTGAGGGCTGTGGTTTGTTGATCTGGACGTTGATAGGATGGACCCTGCATCAGAATTTTCTAGATCAGATAATCGTAGCCGTTCAATCTTAATGCCTTTATTCTTTACACTGATCTAATATGTTTTCTTATAAACTGTCAATTTGATGGCCACACGCAGGGAGGACGTGGGAGGTCGATCATCATCTTCTTCACCGGTTGATTTTTGTTTGCACTAGATAAAAAATTGAAAATTAATTCTCAATAAATTAATAATAATTAATTGACTAGTTAAAATAAAATGACAATACATATAAATAGAAAACTAAATCCTGAATAAGTATGAGACTATTAACTCAAACTCAAACTCTTAGAAAATCCGACTTAGTTAGAAGTCTCTCAATCCGGCCAAAAATACAAAGTCTTCAAGTCGCCCAACCACATGGCTCTACTAATTATTCTAAGCATTTTTCATGTTGGGCACAAACTTTAATCATTGTGAGTTACAACCATAGTGACGGTCTAAATCACTTCCAACCTTGATTGATTTTCTTTTGGTCCATCTCAGCCATGAAATAATTGGTAACCCGCTCTATATCAAAGGGTTAGTATCTTCTAATTAGAGAGATACTTGAGACATCACCAAAATCACCATTGAATTTTCGACATTGAATGGTCTGGATCGTTAAACCCTGGGCCCACATGTACGAACCACGAAATGACGCAGAAAAGCACCATCCAACCCGTGATCCATCAGTACCAATGGTGCTTCCTAAGATAAAGTTAAAAAATTTCCCATTCGGCCTTCCTTTTCAAATAACCAAACCCTTAGAAATTCAATGGTGGGCCCCACCTTCCACCACTGAGAAGCTCCGTGTGCGGGGGCCCCCATCGAATAGTGTAAATCCCAATCCCCACTAGAAAGTCACAAAAGTGGGGGAGAGGAGCGAAAGGTGTCTTTCTTGTGAGCAGAAACAGACAAGAATTCGTAAAAATAAAACTAGTGCTTTTGGATACCCTAGCAAATCCTACTCTTTCATTGGGTCGGACCCTCCTATGTGTGCAGTAGTACACGGATTCAGTGGATCCGAAGAACCACCGAGTTGGGTGGATCCATCACGGTGGGACCCACCGTGATGTATATTTTTTTTTGGACGTGGTTTGGCCGGTGACCCCAACACCCGCTAGCGAGCAGGTGTCAAAGCTCTGTGGCCCCACCATGACGTATATCTTTTATCCATTCCGTTCATTCATTTTTCCAGCTCATTCTATGGCATGTGGGCAAAATGAGGCAAATCCAAACCCAAAGTGGACCACACCATAGGAAATAATAAGGATTGAATGCTTACCATTGAAAACCTCCCGGGCTCCGCAGAAGTTTTAGATCAAGCTGATATTGTGTTTTGCCTTCATCCGGGTACCTGACCTTATGAACGGTTAGGATGGAATAGCCCCAAGAAGTTTTCAACAATTTGTGTACTAAGTAAACTTTGTGGGGCCCACCATGATTTATTTATTTTATCCATTCCGCCCATCCATTTTAAAAGATAATTTTAACTCTTGATACAAAAAATGAAAAATATGCAAACCTCAATTGAAATACACAACAGGAAACAGTATGAATTGAACATCTACCATTGAAAAATTATTGGAGATCACAGAGGTTTTGGGATCAAGCTTATATTTGTTTTTTCCTTTCATCCATGTCTTTGTAATATTATAAACAGGTTGGATGACAAATAAACATAACCTATGGGCCTAGGAAGGTTTCAACGGTGGAAATCATTATTCCCACTGTTTCTTGTGGTATGGTACACTTGAGCTTTGGATATGCTTCAATTTTGGTCTCAACTCATAAAATGAGAAGGAAAAACGGATAGACGGTGTGGATAAACCACATACATTCACAGTGGGTCCAACTGAGTTTACTAAGTATGATAAGAGCGTACTGAGTAACTCAGGACGCAATCCGGCAATCTGCCGTCTTTGTCATGCGCCCGAAAATGAGCTGAAAAAATTAACAAACGGCGCAATAAAATACATACATCATGGTGGGGCTCATGGAGCTTTGACCTCGGCTAGATGGCTGGTGTTGGGGTCACCAGCCAAACCATCATCCATGTTTTGCATCCATGCCATCTATCTAAATCTCAGGTGGACCACACCACTATTGAATGCTCACAATTAAAAACTTCTTGAGAGCCACAAAAGTTTTGGATCAATCACGGTTTCGTATGGTGGGGTCCACCAGAGATTTGGATCTGCCTTATTTTTTATGGTCATGCCCAAAAATGAGTTGGAAATATGGATGGACGGCCGGCATGGATATAGCACACACATTAGGCTGGGCGCCATAGTCAAGGATCTACCACCGTCCATGTGCAGTAACCCAACGTCAGGCCAATGACTGATCTACCCATGCCCGTGGGGCCCACCTTGATGTATGTGTTGTATATCCATGCCGTTCATCCGTTTTGCCAACTCATTTTAGGGCTTGAAATCAAAACTGAAGCATCGAAATCTTAGGTGGACCACAACACAGGAAATAACGGTGATTGAACATTAGAAACTTCTCGTGGGCCACAAAAGTTTGAGTCATGATAATATCTGTATTATCCCTTCCTTGTGACCTTACCAACAGATTGGATGACAAATAAACATTACGGTAGGTCCTAAGAAGTTTTTTTAATGTGGCCGTTGAATCACCACCTTTTCTTGTGGTGTGACCCACCTAAGATTTGGATCTGCTTCATTTTTTGGGCTCATGTCTTAAAATGAGCTAGCAAAACGGATGGATGGCATGGATATACAACACGTACATCAAGGTGGACCCACCATCAGGAACCCAAAAAAAAAAATGGACGGCTGAGAAACGATCAGCAGTCTATATTTGTGATACGTGTTTGTCCCAGAATATGGCCAGGTTGGACTGATTTTCTGGGTATCACACTGAACGAAAGGACCCTCTCGATGGACGGTCGGGATGCGATCACGTGCCACATTGGCACGTGCGTGGCGAACCAAAAGTCCATCTGCAGATGGACAGTAACCTTGTACGCACTTCCTCATCGTGCACAGTCGCCTCATCATTCCCATGTACTCAAACGTGCTCGGTGGGTCCCACGTATGGTGCATGGTGGGCCCCACGTAATGTAGTCGGCGGTGCCATTCAATTAAAAAAAATATTCAAATCATAATGATAAGAAATGAGAAGATGGGAGCACTATTGCTTTGACTCAAGTCGAATCGCACGATCCTCCGCTCGAGGACATGCGCAGTATCCTCGGTTTTGTAGTTTTTAGAAGTGGCACCCATGTTATAGAGATCTTGACCGTTGATTTAATTGGGGACACCGTGGAGAGATCATAACCAGAAAAATGTAGGCCGTTGGTGTATTTGGTTTTCACCATCTATGGTCAGGTCACCAAATAAAGGGTTATGATTATCCTGTCTAGGAATCTACCTTGCACTCTAGTTTTTAAACCAACAGGCCGGTCCACTCATCAGGTGAGGGACACGTGGACGTTGAATATGAACCATTGGTAACTATTTTTTTATAAAAATCTGTTTATTTGTACATGTGTGGCCCACCAGATAAATGTGGAAACCAACCGAATGCGTTGAAAAGTGGAAAGATCATGAAATATTTTACATTCATGATTTTTGGATTGTGATGTCTCAACTCGATATCTATACAACAGTTGCACCAAAACCTACTTCCTACTTAGGCTTGTTTATCAGTATTTTCCTCTATGAGCCTTGCTAACCATGGTTAAAAGACTCAGCAACTCGCTCTACTGAGTCAACTCGGGACTCACCCTAGTTGAGCTAAATTGGCCCGGCTCGACAGAGTCAGGAGTGACTCGGTCGGGTCAGGGGTCAATTGAGAGGGTGATAAATGGCATCAAACTGATCAAATGAATTGCAACCGAGTTGAGTTGCGTGCCCGTCCGAGTCAGGGGTGACTTGAGAGGGTGATAAATGGCATCGAACTGACGCATCCGAGTCGAGTTGTGTGAACCATCCCAGTCATAAAACGGACCCGGATTTTGTTGTGAGGAGCTCACCCCTCTAGCATATTGTGATTCTCTGTGGGCCCCACAGTGATGTACGTGTTTTATCTACTCTGTCCACCCATTTTAATTACCATCTCATTGTAGGGCATGAGCCCAAATTTGAAATATATCCAAAGCTCTTTTAAGTGGACCACACCACAAAAAACAGTGGGGATATATAATGACATCCACTGTTGAAATCTTCATAGGGCCCACAATGATGTTTATTTGTCATCCAACCTGGTCATAAGATCACATAGATCTAGATGAAGGAAAATACAATTTTCAGCTTGATCCGTAACTTCTGTGGCCCACAAAAGGTTACCAACGGTAGGCGTTTAATTCCCACAGTGATTCACTTGAGCTTTGGATATGCTTCAATTTTGGGCTCATGCCCTAAAACATGTTGAAAAAACATATGAACGGCATGGATAAACCACATACATCACGGTGGCCCCACAGAGAATCCACACTACTCTATATGTTGCTAACCCCAAATGTATGCACAAGCCAGCATGGGATACTGGTACAAGATCCAATCCATTCATCATAGCATGGCATACTGGTAGATGCAATAGTGCAAGAATCAAGCTGGTCATGTGGGCCGCATTTTACAAAACAAATCTACGGCTGAGAAAGCTCTTGGCTGAAGTTTTCTATTTATTTTTAAAATTTATCCCGTACTACTGTTTCCAACACTGCGAGCAAATCCTCCAAATCCACAGCTTAGATATAGCATCTGTCGGCCATTGTGGCACATGTTAGTGGCATATGCACGAGCTGCCTCGTACTAGTGACTACACTTCCCAAAGCGGTTTCTTAAATCATTTTTATTTGACTATTAAATAGTCGTCTAAGGTAAGCTTGGATTACTATTAAAGATGTTTTATGGTGATAATTTTCATAACTAAGCATGAATTATGAGATTTAGTTTCACGCGGTCAAGTAATGACTTATTATTATTATTAATGGTGTCGCCCACTTAATGATTTTTTAGAGCACGGTTTTTGTGAATCTATATTTGTAGGGCCTATCGTGGCGTATATATCTTATATCAAATCCTTCCCACCGTATTTTAGGGCATCAGCATGAAAATTTAATAATCCAAATCTTTGATGGATCATATCATAGAAACCGTGATGATTAATGTCCACCGTTAAAAATTTATTACGGGTCATCGGAATGTTTATTTTCTATCCAACCTGTTGATAAGGTCTGGTCACATAGACATGGATGAAAGGAATTACACAAATATCAACTTGATTTAAAACTCTGTGGCCCATAAGAAGTTTTTAATGGTCAATCACCATTGTTTCCCATGGCATGGTCCACCTGAGATTTGCATCTGCTGAATTTTTGGGCTTATGCCCTAAAATGAATTGGACAGTGTGGATATATAAGACCTCCCCCACCTTGGGAATAGATACCATGACCTTAGTGTTAAAATGATGCTATCTTCACTCAATCTACTGCTTGAGCTATGGATCCGGGTGTGTGTAGGGCTAACTTAATATTAGGTTGGACGGCACACATACAGCATGGTGTACCCCACATAAGGAATAATGCATAGGCAGGGAAATAAATTCTACAGACAAGTGAATAACTTTTCATACGCAGGTGAATGAACGGTGGGATAAACCCATCCTACAAGGACCGTAGCCCAACTGCGCTCAATACACGGACCCATTTAGTGATTGGGCCTTCATTTTCAGTCCCTAGCGTGCCCATTAACATCATAAGCAGGCTTGTTGTCAAACTCTGTCGGGCTTTAGTATGATATGCTTCAATTTTGGGCTCATGCCCTAAAATGAGCTGGTAAAATGGATGGACAGCATGACAACAGACATACATCATGGTGGGCCTTACAGAGTTTACTCAGTATGCTATATGTGTTCTTATTTATACACCATGGTGAACTCTACAAAGTTTACACAGTATACTCACATGTGCTTATTAATCTGGCTTCCCATGCATGTACACACTGCAGATAGGGTACTACTCTCGGCTTGTCCTGAGTTCTGCATGGGTAGGGGCTCTAAGGGTCCACCGTGATGTATGGGTTTTATCTATGCTATCCATCCACTTTGCCATATCAGCTTAGGGTATAAGCTCAAAAATGAGGCAGATCCAGGGCTCAAGTGGACCATACCACAGGAAGCCGTGCTAATAATGACACCACGGTTAAAACCTGCGTAAGGCCAACCGCGATGGTTAATTACCATTCAACCTTTTCATAAGATCATATGGACAAAGGAAAAACACAAATATTAGCTTGATCCAAAACTTATGTGGCCTCTGAGAAGTTTTCAACTTTAATCCCCATTATGTGTTCCACTTGAGCCTTGGATCTACCTCAGTTTTTGGGCTTAGACCCTAAGGGCCTGTTTGGCGCAAGGGACTAAGGGGTATTAGTTGGGGTGGAATTTACAAAGCATCATGATTACCACTGCAGGTGGATTGTTGTGGAATTGATGGAATACCACCTAATCCCATTCCACGTTTGGGACCAAGGAGAATCCTGCCCAAACCATTCTTACCATGTTTAGTGTGGAGTTAGCTTGACTGGGAAGAAGATTGGGTACTATATGTGATGCCCAAACCATTCTTACCATGTTTAGTGTGGAGTTAGCTTGACTGGGAAGAAGATTGGGTACTATATGTGGAAAGCCTTTCATGGGAATTTCTTGTGCCGGAATGCTAGGTGGGGCCCATCGTGATGTTTATGATAAATCCACCCTATCAATACTATTTGGAGATCATTTTAGGGCATTCCATAGAAAACGAGACGTGTTAAAATCTAAATTGGGCCACATGAGAGGAAACAACGAGGAACCAATGACCGCTGTTGAAAAGTTTGTTTGGCCACAAAAGTCATGAATCAGGCTAAGTTTTTTGTGTTTTTACTTCATCCCAGTGAGAATGACCTTATAAAAGGTTTAGATGGCATATAAAAATCAAGGTGGAGCCTAGAAAGGTTTCAATGGATCTGCATAGTTTTTTTTTATCAAATATCCTAAAATGGGCTCGCAAAACGAGTAAATTGGGTGGATTTCTAACATACATTATGGTGGTCCTCACCTAGCATTCCAGCGCAAGACTTTGAATAAAAGGATTTTCATAAGAAATTCGTGCCGTACAGATAATGGCAATCCACCTTATGTGGATGGATATCCTTGGCATATAGAGAAAGGGGCTCGCACAAAGTTCAAAGTAAAATATGTTTTAACACCTCGTGGTTCCAAACATATGGTTGGATTATTTTCAAAACTCATCCCACCAAATTCAGTTTATCACTGTTTAATTCCACGCACCAAACACGCCCTAAAGGGAAATGGCAAAATGGATGGCTGGCACGGGCAAAACCCATGCATCATGGTGGCCCCTTGGAGCCCCTGCGCGCAGAGCTGGGGACAGGCGGGGCAGCACCCAATCGGTGTCCCAGGTCCATAGCCAACCCCTGAAACTCAGACCCGAACTTTACATGCGTGGCGCCGGACACAAAACCCAATTGGCCAGCTCGCCATGCCACCCCTAGTCTTACAATGAGTGTTCCAAGAAATGACACACATGCTCTTACCTGCTTCGTTGAAAAATAAAGTTGTGGGTCAAGCACTATGCACCTACATGGTGTGTCATTACATGCAACTAGTTTAGTAGGTGCACCCATCATGGTGATTAGACCAATAAAAATTTACGCTTGTCAAATCATCTGATGGGCCGCACATGATAGAATGGCTGCATGTGAAAGTTCATATACGACGACTGTATGTCATCATTCCTCTACCCTAAATGATATTTTGAACTATTCACGTCTGCCCTTCATGCAAGATTGAATTAAATGGTCTGATTCAATGTGGGCCCCCTCATGTGGGAACCTGGAATACATGTAAGATATTTTGTCCGTTTGGCACACATGTCAATGATCCGGGCCATTCGTTACTTGTGTAGACCATGAACATGCCATGGACCAAAATAATGCTGGCCTTGCTGATCAGGCTGTTGTCGATGGAAACTAGAGAACTGATGAGGTGGCTAAACATATACCTTGGATGGATGGATGGATGCCGCTGATCTCCTATAAAAGGACTGAATATGGACAAGAGGTCCTGTAAAATACAAGTGTGGCTAGCGTCCAGCTGTTAGCCCTCCGATGCCTAAGTCAGATGAGTCTGAAAGAGATAGGCTGATTGTAGGGCAAATTTATGCATACCTTAGGTTAGGGGTGAACCCCTCTATTTATTAGTGATCGGAGAGCAGTCGTGGGCCACGATCTTGGCCGCGATCGTGGGGCAATGCCCGTTGGGCAACGTGATTCCCGAAGACATAGATGATGCTAGTAATATTCGAAAATGTATATGATTTTAAAGTTGGGCATGGGTCAAGTCAACTCGGTTGACTTGACTCATCCGAACTGGTTAGACTCGACTCGAATTGATCCGACAAGAAAAGACGGACCTGGATCGAGTATTCTGGATAGGATCTAAATCCATGTTGAGTCAAGTTTGGATTCCACCTTAATCGAACCGACTCAACTCAAAATCTGATCCGAAATGGATCCGATTTGATCTGAAACCCAATCCGAACCGGGTTCGGGTATAAGTTAAAAAAAAATTAATTTTTTACTTTTACCCTTTTACCCAACCCGACAACACCCGCTGCTATGCTGCTGTACCAACCTCCTCTTACTCCGACTCTAGGACTTGAAATTTTAATGATTTTTTGCCCTTTTTTTTTAGATTTTTTGCCAATTTTCAGTTTTCTTTTAATCAATAGACAAACTTGATCTGACTCGGTACCTGTGACCGAGTTGAACTCGAATCAGATCAGACTTGGCTGACTCGGTTTGGATCAATTTAGGCTTGACTGACTTAGTACTGAATCTGATCCGACTCGGTTGAGGCCCTATCCTTGGCCGAATCAAATCGAGACAGCCCAAACTCGGTCCGACTCAACTCGATGCCCACCTTTATCCGTCTTTCCCAGACTTGTCCCTGGACTCTTGTCCGCCTTCATAGCGGTTGCTGCCCAAGTCGGTCTGGTGATGGTGTGAGCTGAGGTCAGGCTCTTGATTAATCGGCCATGTCAGTATAACAACTGTGTTCATGTTGCTTTGATGTATTCTAAATATCCTTCGTAAAGGCTGACCTGTCGTCGAATCAGTTCAGGTCCTCGGCTCTCTTTCTGTTATGGTCGACTGTTATGCAATAACATCAGTGTGAGTCCAAGGACATGTGCATGGGCCTGTGGGCCCATGGGCTTTCCTTGGGATCTGAGGTCAGCTCAGATTTACCCATAACAGTAGCCCCCCTGCTCTTGAGCCTGACTCGCTCGGCTCAGGAGTAGAACTGAGTACTTGAGGAGAATAGTTGATCTCAGCATTCTTTGATTTTTCACTATTACCGCCATCGACAGAATGGGTGGGAAAGTCGAATTTCGAAGCATCGTTATGATGGTTGTGCGGCGCAACAACTTTTAAGTAGCTTTGATGAATAAGAGATTGATGTGTGGCGAAGGCGTGGCAGAGAAGACATTACCTGTCAGATCGACCAATCAGAAGGTGACACGTGGCGAAGTAGTGGACTGTTGCGTCAACTTGACCTTCGAGGCCGCCTCGTTGTGACACGTGGCACTAGCATGAGCTCAATGCTGGCGCGTGGATGGGTATAAGTAGGGGACTTAGAGAAAATTTCTGGATTTTCTCTCCACTCGCCCGATTTCCTCCCTTCGTGTCCCTATTGTGATTGCCTCTGGATCTTTTGCCAAGCTTCAATCTCGCATGTCCATCCTTATTTTCTCATTCCGGAACTAAATCTGGTACATCCTTTTCTTTCTGGCCCATCTGTCTTGGGGTCCTTCATTATCCATCTTCCCCCGTTTCCTTTTTCTTGTTTTTTGTCTTCCTTGAGTTGAATCATGTCAGATCCAAAGGATGCCAGTGATACCTATCAGACGGAGTCTGTCTGGTGTGAATTGATGGGGGTATCCCTCCTTCGGGAAATCCAGTCTGACCCGAGCTGACCACAGATCCCAAGGAAAGCCCATGGGCCCATAGGCCCAGGTACAGGTCCTCAAACTCACACATTGATGTCAGCTGCATGACAATCGACCATAACAAGAAGAGAGCTGAGGACCTAAACTGATCCAACGACAAGTCGGCCTTTGTGAAGGACATTTTGGATACATCGAAGCAACATGAACTTAGTTGCTCTACTGACATGGCCAACGAGCCGAGAGCTTGGTCTCAGCCCACACCATCACCAGACCAACCTGGGCCGCAACCGCTATGAAGGTGGGTGAGAGTCCAGGGACGGGTCCGGGAAATACAGACACGTCTATGAATTTTACCAACACGATCCACGTCTCCAGGAATCATGTCACCCAACAGGCATTACCCCACGATCGTGACCCACGACTGCTCTCCAATTATTTATAAATAGAGTGATTCACCCTTAACCTAAGGTATGCACAAATCTGCCTTACAATTAGCCTTGTTATCTTCTTCATACTCATCTGACTTATGCATCAGAGGGCTAATGACTGGACCTCAGCCACCCCTAGCTTTCCTTGTGTTTTACAGGACCTCCCGTCCAAATCCAGGCGATCCTTTTGCAAGAGATCAGCGGCATCCATCCATTCAAGGTGAACCTTTAGTCACCTCATCAGTTGTCCAGTTTCTAGCGACAACACAGCCATTCAAACCTGTATGCGAAAATGGATTGATGTGTAGATAAAACACATACATCATGGTGGGGCCAACAAAGTGCACCGACATCAATATTGGAGGGGTCACTATGGAATAATCTGAGTCTGTAGTTGATGGTTCGCAAGGTTCCTAATGGGGTTGGGCCCCATGTTGAATGTTGGATGTGCACGTGGGACGCAGATTGGGTGGTGTTGTCGGCGGTGATGTATTGATGCATTGGGTGATGTGGGGTCCATTAGAATGTATGTGCTCTATCCACACCATCCAAACACTTTTCTAGCTCATTTTAGGGCATGAGCCCAAAAATGAAGTAGGTCTCAAATTCAAGTGGACCACACTGCAGAAAACAATGGTGATTGAATGCCCACCATTAGAAACTTTAAAGTTTTGGATCAAGTTGATATTTGTGTTTTCCCATCATCCATGCCTGTGACACTTTATCAACAGGTTGGAAGGCAAATAAACATTACAGTGGGCCCTAGAAAGATTTAAACCATGGGCGTGTGTTTTTTTTTTTGGTGGTGAGGTTCGCTTGAGCTTCGGATCTGCTTCACTTCTGGTATCATACCTTGAAATGAGTTGGCAAAATGGATCGACAGCATGGATATAATACACATGCATTAGGTGGGCATACAGTGCCCAACACATTACCACACCACCGCTGGGGTGGTGTTGGCAACACCACCTAATGGCACGAGGTTAGCTGGTGACCCTAGCTAACACTAGCCAACTAGATGGTGTGTCAAGGCTCTATGGGCCCATCATGATATATGTGTCTTATCCACACCATCTATACATTTTGCTAGCTCATTTTACGGCATGATCCTAAATATATGCAAATCTAAAACTCAAGTAGACCACACTACAAGAAATGGTGGGGATTGAAGGCTTACTGTCCAAAACTTCTAAGGCCGATTGGTACTGAGGATTTGGGAGGATTTGAGTGGATTTTAGGATATTCTAAATCTAAAGATTGTTTGGCAGGATGGATTATAGGGTATTCTAAATCTAAGGGATTTAAAATCCTCACTTTTAGTTAGTTTTAGCAATCCCTCTGGTCTGCTTGGATTTTCAAACCTCTCCATTTTTCACTGGCTTTTAAAGGTAGGAGAGTCACGAGTGTAACATATGTGTCATTGGGCTACTAATCTATTAGGCATGTGGCCTACTGATGATATCCCAAAACAATCATATTATCCAGTTGGTTAATCGCACATTCATATTATTGGCTTCAATAGAATGATTTGAGCCATCCAAACATTGTCTATGTAAATCAACCATTAAAAATCGTTGGTTAATCGCTAGTTGTGATCCTATGCTTGTGGCCCCATTCAAGGCTTGGAATTTCAGCCAAAAGTATATATTTCAATGGGCCTATTACAATCATGATGTCCAACATCACATATTTACCCTAAGTAGGAATATTAAAGTAGATTTAGTAATTAAATTCAAACTCTTATAAATTTACTACATAATAAGTGCATAGCTATTTTTGAATCACAAAAGGATTCCGAATCAAGGTATTTCAAGTCCAAGGGATTTTCAATCTAGGTACTCCAAATCCACAGTGCCAAACGGACCTTAGGGCCACATAAGTTTTGAATCAAGTAGATATTTGTGTTTTCCCTTCATCTAGGTCTGTGTAACCTTTATGAACAGGTTAGATGACAAATAAACAAAACTGTGGACCTTAAAAAAGTTTCAAAGGTGGACATCATTCTCTCTACTGTTTCTTGTAGTGTGGTCCACTTGAGCTTGGATTTGCCTTTTTTTTTTTTGGCTCATGCCCCAAAATGAGCTGGCAAAATGGATGGACGTCATGGATAAAACACATACATCATGATGGCACCCACAGAGCTTTGACATCAGCTAGCTGGCTGGTGGTGTGTCACCAGCCAAAACTCCGTGCACGGGAACTGTCACCACTTCATATGACGGTGGGAGATCTGATAAACACATCTCAAGCAACCTCACAATGATATGATCACATGCAGCCATTTCTTTCCTGCCAATGTGTCACATCCATATGATATCCCTTCCTAATAGGTGGGCCAGACCATACAAAAAAAGGACAATCCACGAAGGAATAGATCAGCCCTATTTTCATACCAGGCTATCATAGTCATTTGGGCCAAACCGATCATATTCCACGTACTTGTCACATTGGTGTGATAGAATGGCTGTATATGAAAGTTCACCTACAACGACTGTATGTCATCATTCCTCTATCCAAAATGATATTTTGAACTATTCACATCTGCCCTTCATGCAAGATTGAAGACTTGATTGAAGTAAATGTTCTGATTCAATCATATAAGATATTTCATGCAAGATTGAAGTAAATGGTCTGATTCAATCATATAAGATATTTCGTCCGCTCTGCACACATGTCAATGATCCGGGCCATTCATTACTTAGGGTAGACTGTGAACATGCCATGGATCAAAATAATGCTGACCTTGCTGATCAGGCCGTTCAAACTTGTATACGAAAAACAGGCGCTCCCATAATGTATATACTACCTGATTTTTGGGACATTGCATGATCGTGGTGTCCCCTACCTGATGAATGGCCCAGATCTCTGACACGTGTGTGCCATCCACTTGGATCTCTAACAAGTTTTCCACCCTCCCACATGAGTGGTCCCCATGTTAAATCACGTCCCTTAAAGTAAAAGCTATGTACATGCAATGATGTGAAGTGCAATAATATAAAAAAGTGAATTTAGATTTTGATAGAATGTGAAAGCAACATTACAACCACTTGTGATAATGACGTGGGCTCACATGCCCCACCCTGTCTCATTAGCATACAAGGCAAAACCTAGAATGTTTTGTCACTTTCTTTTAGTTAACTAATCAATGACTAAGTAATAGTTGTAAGCGATCTGAACCGATCATCTATTAGGCCCTACTTTGGATGGGTCATGCGCCAAAATTCACACTCAATCATAGTGCTTTGGTTTGGAGGATGTCCTACGGACGGTCAAAACGAATTCCTCCACTAGAATGGTTAGGATTGGCCGATGGGGTGTGATTTTTGGTGTATGGCCCATCTAAGATGTATGCTGCCCAATGAATGATTCAGATCGTGTACCCATTTGCTGGCCCTTTAATAAAAGGACTGAGCGAAAGAAAGACACAGCACACAATACTCTAGCCCTTTGGTACTGTCCCACTAACTGCAAGTGTGTGTAACCATTCTAAAACTAAGGTAAGCCCACCAAATGCTTTTATATACTTTAGACATGATTTTACATGCATGGTTTCAGATTGTGTGGCCCATTCGAGTTTAATATGTGGTTGATTTTTGGGACATCCCATAACCTAAAGGGACCCATCAAATGTCGATCGCGTGCCTTTAATCTAGGGTAGTGCAGTTTGGTCGACCAAAGGTCCAGTTTCAACTGAAGCGCATGCTATGATGTTATCGGTCAACTGAGGTCTATTTCGATTGATTGGCAGACTATTGATATCTCGGTTCACCAAAGGTGCGACTGACAGGATGTGTAAGTTTTTTAGAAAGTATTGGTTTTGTTTCTTAATCTTCTACAAGAGTATATAAAGGGTCTCCTATACACGATTAGGGTAGAACAAAGAAAGCCTACATGAATTCTAGAGTTTTGAAGAGAAAAGCTAGGATTTCTATATTGTAAGTTGTTTCATCTCTTATAATTCATTGTTTACAGTGGATCGATTACCGCGTTGTATTGTGTTTTTTTTTTTTTTTTTCTGTAAGAGTTTTTCATGTAAAAATCTATGTGTTCTCTATGCGTGTTTGAATTTTTCATTCTCTATTGTTTGTTTGATTCATTCTAAGGTTGGTTCTGTGCCCAACAAGTGGTATCGGAGCATCATTGGGGTATTAGATTGAATTTGAAAGCATGACATCGAGGAGATTGAATGTAAAATTTAAGACATAAGTTTACATGTGAAAATAATTTCAAATTATGGAGGTTAAAGATAAAACCCTCTTAATTTAGTGAGGGTCACAGTATACACTTTTTAGGAAAGCACATCGTCTTAAAACTATGAAAGAAGAGGATTGAGATGAATTTGATCAGAGGACAATTAACACAATTCAATTGTGCTTGGTCGATGAAGTCATTTATAATGTCATTGATGAGACGACTACTGCAAGCTTATGGATGAAGATGAAGAGCATCTACATGATGAAGTCACTCACCAATCGTTTATATCTAAAGAGATAGTTCTATACTTTGAAGATAAAGAAGGGTTGGATCTCTTAGAGTATTTCAATGTCTTCAACAAATTAGTTTGCAAACTGACAAGCGTGGATGTAAAGATCAAGGAAGAAAATAAAGCCCTAATTTTGTTGACGTCTTTTCCGGAGTCCTTAGAGTATCTGGTTAATAATCTATACTATGGTAGGGATACCTTAGATGTCGAGACCGTTATCTCATCCCTTCAGTTGAAGCAGTTAAGAAAGAAGAATTAAGGTGAATGTACTTTTACGAATGTATTCTTTGCTCGGAGAAGATAGTCTGACCGAGAGAATGGAAAGTCATGATCTAAATCCAAGTTGAAGGGAAAGGGCAAGTTGAAGTATTGGAGTTGTGGGAAGATAGGACACATGAAAAATAATTGTCAGAATTCAAAAATTCAAAAAGAGAAGATGTAAGATAATTCACCGAAGGAAGCCAATTCAACGAAATTGGGTAAAGGATCAAGTGGTTGTTACATATTGTTAGTGTCCAACTCCGGATATCTGACTCACGAGTGGCTTTTGGATAAGGGGGCATCATACCACGTGTGTCCTCATTAGAGTTGGTTCACCACATATAATGAGTATGATGGTGGCCTAGTTCTTATGGGCAATGATCATGCCTATAAGATTGTAGAAATTAGATTGGTTTGCATCAGGATGTTTGATGGGATGGAGCGTATTCTAACCGATGTGAGGCACATTCTAGATTTGAAGACGAATCTGATCTTTCTGGGATCACTAGAAACACTTTGGTGCAAGTTCACCAGTTATGAACGTGTCCTGAAGGTTTTAAAGGGGGTACTCATAGTTATGAAGGCACAACAAAGCGAAAATCCTTATAAGTTGATCGAGAATACTATATCGGGTGGAGATGTAATGTCTGTAGCAGAGTCCACGTCGGTATGTTTATGATATGTGCACCTAGGCCATATGAGCGAACAAGGTATAAAGGTATTACTTTATCGTTATTTAATTTCTAGTTTTAAAAGTTTTGATTTAGGTATATGTGAGCATTGCATATATGGAAAACAATAAAGGTCGTTAAGCTTTAAACTAGGAAACATGTTAGTAAAGGTCAGCTAGATTATATGTATTCGGATATGTGTGGGTCATCGCATGTTGTTTCTGGAGGAGGGTTATCATACTTTATTACATTTATTGATGACTTCTCTAAAAAGGTTTAAGTTTGCTTTATGAAGCATAAATCTAATGTTTTCGCAACTTTCAAGATCTGGAAGACGATAGTTGAAAATCAAATAAGACAAAAACTATAAACTTCGAGGACAAATAATTGCGGAGAGTTTACTTCCGGGAGTTTAATCAGTACTGCAAGAGTGAGGGGATAATGAGGCACAACATAGTGAAATATACACCAGAGCATAATGGTGTGGTTGAATGTATCAATCAGACTCTTTTGGAAAGAGACCAAAATATGTTAAGTAATCTTGGCTTGGGTAACGAGCTATGGGTTGAGATCATCTCTATGACTTGCTATTTTATAATTCGATCTCCCTCTACAACAATTGATTGTAAAATTTCAGAAGAAGTATGGAGAGGTAAAAACAAAGTTTATTACTCAATGCTGCAAATATTTAGTTATGATGTTTACTCTCATGTATGGTCACTTTAGAGAGATAAGCTAGACCAAAGGATAAAGAAGTGTACCTTTGTCGACTATGGTGATGGGGTGAAAAGATACAAGCTGTATGACCAAATTTTATGGAAGATCATATTTACCTGGGACGTCAAGTTTAATGAAGGTTCATTGTTTCAGAAGGATGCACATAAGGAAGAGGAAAAATCAATGATTGATGTTGAAATGGACAAGGGTAAAATAGTTGAAGAAGTTAAGCCGTAGGTAAAGGTACAGGAAAAGGTGGATAGCCACTTTCTAGGAGAAATGCACTAAGGGATCGTAGGTTACCGTTGAGATACAAGATGACTCAAACGTTGCATTTTTCTCTCATTATAGATGAGGGAATCCGTCTACTTTTCAGTAAGCTCTAGAAGACAGATACTCACATTAGTGGTAAAATAAGTATCTATCATATTTATATTGGCTTTGGTTGCTCAATACATTCTAAAACTATAACAGTTAGATGTGAAGATCGCATTTCTACATAAGGAACTAAAAGAGTTAATATACATGAAGCAACTTGAAGAGAAACAATTGCCTAGGCAGTGGGTAAAAGAAATTTGATTCTTTCATGTTGAGTTAACAGTTTATTAGAAGCGAATTTGATCATTGTGTCTATTTTAGGGTACTGAGTGACAGGGAATTTATTATTCTGGTATTATATATTGATGATATGCTTATCGTTAGCCATAACATGTCTGAAATCAACATATTGAAGGCTGAATTATCCAGGATATTTGAGATGAAAGATTTAGGGGCTGCAAAGAAGATTCTTGACATTAATATACATAGAGACAAAAAGGAGCAGGCTATGATTGTCTTAGGAAGAATATCTTGAGAATTTCTTAATTAAGTTTGGACTGGAAAAGGCTAAATTGGTTAGAACACCCCACACCGTTAACTTTTAGCTTTCTTCGGAGTTATGTCCTACGTTAGATGAAGAAAAGTGGTATCTATCTTATGTGCCCTACTTGAGTGTGGTTGGTAGTCTTATGTATGCCATGGTCTGTATTAGACTGGATATTTCACATAACATTGGTGTTATGAGCAGATACATGTTAAACCCTAGTAAGCAGCATGAAAAAACAATTAAATAGTTACTTCGTCACATACTAGGCATAACGGACTACGTCTTGATTTTCAATAATTCTAATGAGAAACTTGTACGGTATGTAGATGAGAATTATGTAGGGAATGTAGATAATAGAAGGTTGGCTTTCAATTTCTTGTTTGTGTTAGTGGGTGGAGCTATTAGTTGAATGTTGAAGCTTCAATCTGTGGTTACACTTTTCACAACTAAAGCTGAATACATGCCTATGACGGAAGCATTTAAGGAAGTTGTTTGGTTGAAATGGATGATGAATGAGTTGGGGCTTCAGTAGGAAGTCATGCCTGTGGATCGTGACAGCAAGAGTGCGATCAGTTAGCAAAGAACTTAATGTTTCACTCTTGGATTAAACACAATAATGTTCATCATTACCTTATCAAGTATATGCTAGATGAATGAGGTGTTACTCTTGAGAAGATTCACACTAACATAAATTCAGTGGACACACTTACGAAGTTTTTTATATAGAGAAGTTCAAGTTTTGTTCGACTCCTCTAAGCTTGGTAAAGAAGAAATGAAGACAGTATGCATGAAACGATGATGGTGTTTTGGCGATGATTAGAGATGGTGGTAGTAGCTTGGAGCGGTGGAGCTGGAGGATTAAAGTCACAGTGGAGATTATTGATCGGGTGCTTTTAATCTGATGCAGTGTAGCTCTATCGACTAAAACACGCTGTGATGTTCCTGATTGACCAAGATTTGTTTCGATTGACTGACGAACTCTGTTGATATCTCGGTTAAATAAAGGTGCAGCCGACCAAATGGGTAAAATTTTTAGAAAGTGCGGGTTTTGCTTCTCATTCTTGCACGGGAGTATATAAAGGGTCTCCTAAATATGATTAGGGTAGAACAAGGAGAGCCTATACAATTTCTAGAGTTTTGAAGGGAGAAGCTAGGGTTTCTATACTGTAAGTTGTTCAATCTCTTGTAATTCATTGTTCATAGTGAATTGATTGTCGCTTTGTGTTATGATTTTTTCTCGCAAAGGTTTTCCATATAAAAATCTCTATGTTCTTTGTGTGTATTCGAATTTTTCATTCTCTATTGCTTGTTTAATTTGTTTTAAAGTTGCTCTAGTGCCCAACACAAAATACATGGTATGAATGTCCAACACATCATGGCGGGGTGAACAGAATTTGACTTCATAAGAAATTCCCATGAGGTGGACCCTCATGAGAAATTCTCCTAAGGTGAACCAAGGAGATCATTTTCCTATATATGTGAAAAGGTACTATGAGGTAAACCTCATCGAAAGCTTCCCATGAGGTCAAGCTTTATGGCCCCCACTGTGATTTGTAATTGACATCCATCTCATTAATCAGATGCACCCTTCCATGGTGAGCCATGGGCCTGAAGGTCAAGCCAATCCAAGACTTAGGTGTGCCACATAACAGACAACAATTGAGAGTGGATGCTATAAATTGAAACCCTTCTTAATTATATATAAGGCCTAGTGAAATGTGGATTAGACACCTAGTCGATCCGTTGTGTGTGTTCCACTTGGATGAACGGTCACACTATTGAGCTCTGAATTGTGCATATTCTAACATAATTCATCACACATTATGCATGGTTTTCATGATTAAAGACTAATCCAATACATGTTTTTTCGTTTATAAGAATGCAAGAGAGAGTCTACCTATATGATGTTAAAAGATGTACTTTACATGCCTTGAAGATCAATGGAGGAAAGGACAAGAGGTGGAAGAAAGATGCAATGGAA
The DNA here is from genome assembly GCA_003013855.2 of Liriodendron chinense. Lineage (NCBI taxonomy): Eukaryota > Viridiplantae > Streptophyta > Magnoliopsida > Magnoliales > Magnoliaceae > Liriodendron > Liriodendron chinense. The sequence continues at coordinate 1,193,943 of PVNU02002470.1, forward strand.
ATGGAGAAAGAGAAGAGCCAAAAGTCAGATTTTATAAACTGATCGGCCGGCCAACCGGCCAAACCCTCCAGAAACTGCATTTTCGCTGGACAGTTTTAACACAGGCTGACTTGTGGTCCGGCCGGCCGGTAGAAGGGTCAACCTATGCATTCCAAGTTCAGAGAGTTGGGTTATATGTTGTGTAACCTCTGGCCGGCCGGCCGGCGTCCAAATTGCGTAAGGAGTCTCCGTTTTCTCGAAGATTCTAAGTCGGTGACGGATTTTTGCTATAAAAGGACACCTCTACGTCGTTCCTAAGGCATTATAGAAGGCTTGGGAAGTCGTGGGAGGTGGAGAGGAGTATCGTGGAGCATTCGCAACTTCTCCAATTAAGGTTTCTATATTTTTTTTATGCTTTTTAGAGTAGTTTTCTTTTGAGTTTTAGTTCAATCTGTCAATGGTTAGCTAAACCTCTTAGCTAGGGCTAAGAGGTAAAGCTTTTAGTTATTTGCAATGTCTAATTCGAATTAGTTCAAGTACTTTGGGTTTTATAAAGAACACTTCTAGTTCTAGTTTGAAATAAAGTTAGTATTTTTAGTTAATTTTTTATCTCTTGTGATTGCTATTACATGAGATGTTTTGATTACTGAGATTGGTTGATGGAGGTATTGTTTAATAAGATTTTGAGTTATAGAGATCTTAGATCTATCATGATATGTTGGCTACTAGGGGATCTTACAAACCAAGTTTTCTAAGTGCTTATCTAGAACTAAAGTAGAAGAAGTTATTATCTTTTGATTGGATCTGAGATAGGTATTTATGTATTGATTTTGATTCAATAGAAGTTCAATTCATGCTTCTAAATCAAGTCTAGTGACAAGCCTTGGTGAAGAATCATGAATGCGATATTGCTTCTTTTGTGAAGGATTAGGTTGTGTGATTAAATATACCCAATGCCTTAGTTGTTTATGAGAGAATCATACCAATGGATGATCCATCTATGTTAGATGCATTATGATGATTTGATTGCTCTATATTCCGGTTGGATAGGGAAAGAACTCTGATTCCAATTGAGTTATTGGTTTGAATGATTTGAATTAGCATTGTGAATGATTATAAGTGGATCATCGGCGCTCTAGTGCTTATTTTCCTGATTTAGTTCTTAAGTAGATAGTTTTATGTTATTAAATTCCATCCATTGACTCAAATCCAAATTTAGTTCATCCTAATTATGTAATTTAGAATTATTACGAAAATTCCTATGGATCGACCTCAGTCTTACTGAGAATTATTATTACATCACAGCCTTACACTTGAGGTGAGCGAACGCACGCCAAAGTTTAAGCCATTCCAAAACTCAAATGGGCACACTAAGTGTTTTTAGATGTTTTAAGCATAATTTTCCCTTATTTCAAATGGTGTGGCCCATCAAGTGCACGTGACATCCAACCCTTCCAATAGATTGGTCCCACCATGAGGATCATCTAATGCAAAATTCATCCCTATTTACCTTTCAAGTGTACCACACCATATAAAATAATTTTTAGCGGATAATAAATAGTAAAAAAGAAGTGTTATGCACTAATTTATTGACTATATGTGTTTGTGCACGCGCACTTATCATCCAACCCTTCCAAGAGGTGGGTCCTACCATGAGGATCATCTAATGCGAAAAAAAAAAAAAAAAAAAAAAAAAAAATCATCCCTATCTACTTTTCCAGTAAACCACACCATATAAACAATTTGTAGCCATTAATGAATAGCGAAAAAGAAGTGTAGTGTTTTATTGTGTGTCTATATATATATATATATATATAGAGAGAGAGAGAGAGAGAGAGAGGGGGTTGATCCTCATGCAGCTTGGATGTTACACAGATGAAAAGGTTGGAAATTATTAGCTGGTTGGATTCCTAACTTAAAGTCCAAGCAGCTGGACCTTGTGACGTCTCTCTCTATCTCTACACAAATGCAGATTTTGGCGATTATGAATGCACATGGATCTCGTTTTTGGAATGTGCCCTATCCCAAGATGTAGAGCATTGTTGTCATGTCATTTTTCCTTTCATTTGGCTTTTCCCCATTAAGGGTAGGTGGAAATGGACGGTGGAAAATGATCTGGGCCTGGGCCGTGCAAAATCAACATTTTTTTGTTTAGCCTGGCCGGACAGGCCCATTCAGTAAGTCTACGCAGCCCAGGCTAACTGTGGCCCACCCCAATTGGAACCCTAGGTACAAGCTGAAATCATGGAATTATTAAGGTGATTAGGACCGTAGAATAGTATAAGATATACCCTACCTGAGATCCTGATCTCATGGCTAGATCTGTCCCTTCCCATACACGTGCATTTAATGCAAGTATCTGATTATATTTTCTCCATTTACTTCTTGGGATAGGATCCAATGTGCCCTGAATCCCACTCGTATCCACCCTTGAAATTTTTATCTGTGTAATTTGGTAATGGATCTGGACCGTCTGTAAGTGGACATCCTTTTGGATGAATCGAAGCCCCTAAAAAAACAAAGATTTCATTGGAGGTCCGTGATTTATTGTATGGTTAGAAACGAACGGTTGCCAAAAAATTTACTATGGTCCATTGATAAAGTGGGCATATTTGTTTGTCGGTGTCGATTTATTTAAATGTGGGTGCATCTTATAAGTTTTTGAATCAGTTGATGCTCTTAAATGGTGTGGGACGCACACTGGCCCAACCGTCACATCTATTTATGGCAAGAAGAAATACTTTGATACTCTGGCACAGCGTAATGGATGATACGCAGGTAGCTAGAAAGTACTGAGAAACTGCACGAGTGGCGTACAGATAATTCAAAATAAACCATCCAAATAATAGGTAGCATTAAAGATGTTTCATGAACTACAAATTATTTTTATTTGGTTGTCTAACTTTTAGATTGTTGGCATTTATTGGATGGTTAAAATGAAAAACATTCGATGGTCTGATTTCAGAAAAACAAGGGTCCACGAATCAGCGGCTAGGATTGTTCAATCAATCTGAAGTATGCCAAGTATGCCATTTCTAAGTGCCTGGCATCAAGCGTAGTACCCACCGGACTATCAAACAACTTCCCTGTCTGATTTTTGAATCCGAAACGTCTGCTTTGATCGAGTAGAGAAATTCTACTGCTGCCTTTGTGATTGGCCCAGCTCATCCCTGAGTTCTGACCTGACAGTGTCAGGATGAGCTGGACCAACCACACAGGAGAAAGCAGGATTTTCCTGTCCAGTAAAAGCAGCGTATCCGGATTCCTGATTTTCAGCTTGTACAATTTTAAGGGATGGTTCTATGATCCTGAACGGTTGATATGGTATATTCCCCACCGTGGATTACCTATATGCTAGAAATCTCCCCGACTGGAAGATCTTAGCTTGGGTCTTTAGTCATCTTAGGGTGGAATCATTGCTCAATGAGATGTACTCTTTAGTTCAACTTTGGCTTGAGCTAACCCAAGTTCGATTTGGCTCAGCTCAAAGTTTGGCTCGATGGTATTTCAATTATTAACTTAGTTGGAATTCAACTTGACTAGCTAGAAAGATATGTTGTTTAGTTTTATATTAGACGAGAGCAAAGTAATAAGAGCTGGAACTCTCTATAAAAAAATAAAAGAAAATGGAGAGGTGTCATTGGTCTTTGGTCCACCTTAGGCTCGGATTTTAAACTGTTGTAGGCTAGGCCTATTTAAATTTTTTTATTTTTGAGCTAGGATGGTCATTAAACAACCTTAGCTTGGACAAGGCAAAGTTTAGCTCAACTTAGCTTACGTACAGCTCTAGTTTAAAGTCAACTTGAACATCCTTTCTCACTTGTAAAAATGGTTCAACTTGGTTCGAACCCAACCTTGGAGCTAAGCTGAATTGAGCTGGTTCGAGCATAATTGCGTGAGCTAACCGAGCTGGCTTGGCTCATGTTCAGCTTTAAACCTGGCACAATCCCTTCTTGAAAGAGATATGTGCCAGGTTGTCCTGGTTTCAAATCCGATCAATGGGGCCTATGGTTCAATAATCTGGACCACACATCTACACCACCCCACAGTTGATTGCTAATGAACTTGATAGGTCAATCTTAACCTCTTCATTAGTGGCCTACAGATAAACAGTTAAGATGTAAAAGAGGGGAAAGGTACGAAAAACGTAGCTTTTTCGGAGATGAAAAAAAATGTTGGACGGCTATACCGGACGCGGTTTGGCTAGTGACCCCAACACCAACCAGCTAGGCGTCAAAGTTCTGTGGGACCCACCATGATGTATGTGTTTTATCCACACCATCCATCCATTTTTCCATCCATTTTTCCAGCTCATTTTGAGGCATGAGCCCAAAAATGAGGCAAATCCAAATCTCAAGTGGACCACACCACAGGAAACGGTAGGGATTGACCGCTTACCTTTGAAAACTTCTTGGGGACTATACAAGTTTTGTATCAAGCTGATATTCGTATTTTCCCTTCATCAAGGGTCATGCGACTTTATGAAAAAGTTCGGATGACAAATAAACACTGAGGTGCGCTGCTAAGAAGTTTTCAATGGTAAGCATTCAATCCCCTCTGTTTTCTGTGGTGTGGTCCACTTGAGCTTTGGATCTGCCTTATTTTTTAGCTTATGACCTAAAATTAGCTGGAAAAATGAATGAACAGCATTGATAAAAACACATACATCATGGTGGGGCCGACAGAGCTTTGACATTAGCTAGCTGGGTGGTAATGGGTATCCAGCCAAACCACGTCCCGCTAGACTAACCCGTAGCAAAGTCGCCTCCGTATGATAACCTTTTTTTGTTGTGAAAGCTACAAAAAGACAGTAAAGTATGTTGTTGTATTCGCAATCTTTTCTAGAAGATTAGCGTCTCTGAAGGTCCAACCCATCCACGGCAATCAGAGAGAGAGAGAGCTGCAATGGGCAGGGAGCCGATTAGGTGAGGCTCGGACTCACCCAAGATGGTACGGCCCCCACTTTTATCTATGTATTTTATATCCACGCTGTTTATCCGTTTTCCCATATCATTTTAGGGCATTATCCTAAAAACGAAGTAGATATGATTATCAGGTGGACCATAACATTGGAAACAATATCAATTAGCCATTCATGGTCCACACAATTACTAGATTAAGCTGATATTTATTTTTTCTCTTCATCCAGGCTTACGTGACCTTATCTATAGCTTAGATGGCAAATAAACATCATAGAAACATTAAGGTAAGCCCTAAAAAGTTTCTAATGATAACGTTTAATCACAACTGTTTCCTATGGTATAGTCCACTTGATAATTGGATCTGCTTCATTTTTTGTATAATGTGTTAAAATGATTTGAAAAAATGGATGGACTGAGCGGATACAAAATACATAGATCAAGGTGGGCCCCACGGTAAGGGCCACACCATCTTGGGTATGGGCGGGTCTCACTTCATCCGAGTATGGGGTATGTTTGGTTTCAGTCAAAATAGCACCGACTTTTTGTAAAATGACAAAAGCAGCCCCAGGCCTTAATCTCAATAATTATAGCCCTCATGTCTTTTTAGATTTTCTTCGGACCATTTTGCCTTTGACCATGCATGCCAATGAGTTTCTCGTAATTTAAAGGGTCATGTGCCTCATCAGCGAGCCATGACTTCTAAGTTAGGGAGCCACGTGTCTCATCAAAGAGCCATGACACTGTTTCATGGGAGAGCCATGTGTTTCATCAGAGAGCTATGAGACTGTCTCATCAGATAGCTTTGTATCTCATCGGAGAGTGTATTATCAAAGTGCCATGTGTCAAATCAGAGAGGCATGTGTCTCATCGCATGGGAGAGCCATGTGTCTCATCGAAGTGCCATGAGACTGTCTCATCGGTGAGCCATGTGTCCCATCGGAATGCCATGAGACTGTCTCATCGGTGAGCCATGTGTCTCATCGATGAGCCATATGTCTTGTCGGAGTGCCATAAGATTGTCTTATAGGAGAGCCATGTATCTCATTGGAGTGCCATCTGTATCATCGGAGTGCCATGTGTCTCATCGGAGCCCTCCCTAGACCAAGGGCAAAATGGTCTAAAGAAAGGTTAGGGGCTACAATTACTGGGATTGAGGGAAGGGACTAATTTTGTCATTTCACAAAAGGTCAGTGCTATTTTGACCGAAAACTCGATTAGGTCACACTCCATTATTTATATTGAGTTTTCAGTCAAAATAGCACTAACATTTTGTGAGATGGACAAAATTAGTCACTTACCTCAATCTTGATAATTGTAGCCCCCTGACCTTTCTTCGGACCATTTTACCCTTGGTCCAGGCAGGGCTTCGATGAGACACATGACACTCCAATGATACACATGGCTCTTCGATGAAACACATGGCACTCTGATGAGATACATGTTTCTCCCATAAGACTGTCTCATGGCTCTCCCACTCTGATGAGATACATAACTCTCCCATAAGATTGTCTCATGGCACTTCGATGAGATACATGACTCTTCCATGAGACAGTCTCATGGCATTTCGATGAGACACATGACTATTTGATGAGACAGTCTCATGGCACTCCGATGAGATACATGCCTCTCCGATTAGACACATGGCACTTAATGATACACGTGGCTCTCCGATGAGACACGTGGCTATCTGATGAGATAGTCTTATGGCTCTCCGGTGAGACACAATATGGCTCACCAATGAGACTAGTATCATGGCTCTCTGATGAGACACGTGACTCATTGAATTGGAGGTTATGTCTCGCATGATGAGACACATGGCCCTTTAAATTACGACAAACTTGTTGGCTAACATGGTCAAGGGCAAAATTGTCTGAAAAAAAAATCTAAAAAGGTATCAAAAGCTATAATTACTGAGATTAAAGGCAAGGTCTATTTTCGGCATTTTACAAAACGTCAGTGCTATTTTGACCAAAAACCCTATTTATATTACTACAGCCAAGTGATATGAAATGAATGGTTTTAATGGCATGATATGAATATCAGGCAATGACTTTTACGAGCCATTTGCTGGCAAATAAATTGATGGGTTAGAATTTTCCTATCTGTGAGCTATTTGATGCATGAGCCTACTAGCTCATCTCTTGTACGGTGAATCACATGCATGCACTTGCATATAACTTTCAATTTTAGGAAACTTAGGACCCTAAGCTACAAAGCCTGATGAAAAAGAAAACTTCAAATTAAAGGAGAGTTAACATGTGCAAAGAAGGAGAGTTCATTCGGCAATATTTTCTAAAAGATAGTTTCTATCCATATCGCAATCATACACCTATAGTGGGGAAAGAGAGAGGAGGATGTTGGGTTGTAATTTGTCTATTTTTTTAATTAGTATAGACAGAGATGTTGGGTTGTAATCCAGTCTATTTTTTTTATTAGTATAGACAGAGAGATGTGGAGTTGTAATCCGTCTATTTTATTTATTTATTCATTAGTGTAGACAAGGGATATGAAATGAGTGGTCTTAGTGGCATGGTATGAATATCGGCCGGCAAGAACTTTTTCAACACTAGTGTGGCCCACATACACACATGCCTATAATTGTCAGTTTTCAGAAACTTGGATTCTAAGTTATAAATCTTAATTATAAAAGAAAACTTTATATTAAGAAGAAAGTAACATGTGAAGGAAGAAGAATCCACGGACTTAGATTCTACGATAGGAAAGAAGAACTAAAAATAAAAGAGACTCTTGGCCCACCTAATTCAAGATCAAAATGGTATATGGCTATTAATCTATTGCACCCACCTAAAGGGAGAATTAGGAAAAGTTAATGAAGCCCATCATGCCAACTGTTCTGATCATTTAAACATGGTTTCCATATGTACAAATTATATTTACTTTATTAAAAGTCATTTGGATGTTAGTACATTTATCATATCCTATAAGGGTAAAGACAGTAAAAATCACAAGAAAGACTACTCTTAGGCCACATTTTCCAAAGTGGAATTACGTGACATGGTAGTTTACCCTGTGGTGGATGTTAGTGGTTCGAGTTTGCTTATCTCTAGCTCGTTATCTTAGCCAATATAAAGGTATACAATGGTACTCAAATTTCAAATTTGGCATTTTAATCTATGATTTACCCAAGTTTTAAGACTCAGTAGAGTCCTGAGTCAGGGTTCGAATGAGTCGACTCGACTTGGACTGGATTGGACTTGACTCGCCGAGGCACCACAAGCTAGAATTGAAAATTAGGGGTGACTACGACATGAGTCGGCTGAGTCACTGGAACTCAGGACCAGGCAATTCATTGCGAGTCGCCGGGTCTTAAAACCATGTGTGATGACCTAGTTTCAAGTCTTACAAGTAGGATCCGTGGTTCCTCAATCCAAACTAAAAGTCCTTATGCGTGCCCCAGTGGATTGACCATATCCTTGATAGGAGGATCTTAACCTAGAATTGTTGGGTACAGATCAAATGTCCCAAGATTGTTTTGGGGTCTTTTAATCTGGGAGATATTTTCGTATATGGTTCATCTACAATGAGACCCAATAGATTTAATGGCAAACATCAACCAGATTTTGAAAATCCCACCACATTTTTTGTGAGAAATCAATTAAATGTCATATCATGATAATATCTAAGATCTTCAAACCATCAATAATCTTTAAATTTTCACAACTTTATCACAAAATTATCCTCATATTAGCATTAAAATTATTTAAAACATTAACTAATTCATTATATTATATTTGAAATTTGAAATTATTTATTAATTTAAAACAAATATGTTTAAATTTTTATACTAGTGAGATTTTCCTGATAATATCTTAAAAAACCACAAACTTGGGAAATCTCCCGAGAATGAGATTTGTTACTATGATCGCCAGTGGTTCGGTTGCAATCAATGCATGCAATCACATCCATCTTTTTTTAATTAATTTTTAATTAAAAAATTAGTATAATAAGTGATGTGAAATGAGTGGTTTTAGTGGCTTGATTTGAATAAGCTTTAAAAATGCCTAAAACTTTTTCTCAATAAACCATGTTCCCCTGTAATTGCCATATGGACAAGACAAACGGATATGCATAAACAGAATCATAATATGATTATGTGGCCCTCTCTCCTACAATATATATAGTGTAGTTGGGCGTCCACACATGCTGTTTGTTGGGCCCCACAACGAATTGACCCTGGCCCAAAATTTTAGATAATAAGTTCCTAGTCATCCAAGATCTGGCCTTTTTTTTATTTTAGAATTTCATTGCATGCGGGCTTTTGCTGTATCATTTCCTTAATCATCTATTTGCATGATCCTAAGGTGGAGGAGAACTTCGGCTAATGGTCCATCAAAGGCTTCTTGATCAACATGCCATGGGCCAGTTTTCCACCCGGTGACTCACGCAGACTTGTCTAGTCCCGACTTCGGGTGAATGAGCCAGCCTCGTCGGGGGTGACTCATTGAGGATAACTCATCATAATGGCGATTGTCGTTGCATTTGAGGCGACATGTGTTGGTGTCGGTGGTAATGAAGAAGATCGACGGATAGATGATACCATTAAATTTTATGTCAAATCAACGATGATTAGAAAATAAAATGGCATGCATGGACATTGATATTTTCTGAATATGGCTGTCAAAGATGGACATTGATATTCACATGGATGGATCTGTCAATAGAGGTTGTTAATATTCCCTTCAATATAGTCATTAATGAGAAAACTATTTGAATAATCCATAGAATACATAGCTCCTATTTCTTCCTCTTCATGGGGAGGTATAAAAGCAATCTTCATAAAAACAATCAAATGTTGTATTCTCAAGTATAAGAATGTTGGGAGAACCACACACAAAAATATTAAAATCAAAATATAATAGAAAATAGAGAAAAGATGCAAATCATAATATAGAGATTTACATGGTTTCCTTTCGGTACATCAATAGATTCACATTGATCCACTATGCTTAAGTGCAAAAAAAAAAAATAGGAAGCAATTTTCAATAGGATGGTGACTCTCTCTCTCTCTCTCTCTCTCTCTCTCTCTCTCTCACACACACACACACACACACGCACACACGCACACGCACACAAAACTCCATCTGAAATTATGAAATTGTCTTCCTGATGGGGTTCGACTAAATCCAAGTCAGACTCGATTAGTCACACCGGACTCATCAGTAGAGGTGGCAATGGGTCGGGTCAGGTCGGGTCAAGTTCAGGTCGGCTCGTTTCCACCTCAACCCTAACCCAACCCAAATTAAATTCAGGTAGGATTTTCCAACCCTTACCCAACCCAAATTAAACCGGGTCGGGTCAAGTTGACCTGCATTTTAATGATCAACTAACTAATTGGTAGATTAAACTAGATGCACATAATATTAGCATACAATTGAAAACCAAACCACACACACACACACACACACACACACACACACACATATATATAGATGGAAAATGGTACTATGTGCTCGACCTTATGGGAATTTCCCATGAGGTAGAGCTGTGTGGGCTCCAATGTGATGTTTGATGGACATCCACACCGTCATTCTGATGAACCATTCCATGGTGGGCCATGGGCCTAAAACTCAAGCGAATCCATGACTTGGGTGGGCCACACCATACACAACAGTTAAGAGTGGAAATCCACTCATTGAAATCTTTATGATTGTTTGTGGGATTGAATGAGATGTGGTTGAGAAATCCAGCCTATCTATTATGCATGTCCCACTTAAAAAAGAGATCACACCAAGTTTTAACCGTATCTAAAACTCAGGTGGGCCCCAACAAGTGCTTTTAGATGTTGTAGGCATGATTTTACACTATTTCAGTTGGTACAACCCACTTGAGTTCATGATACAGCTGATTCCATAACCAATAGGGGACCCACCAAATGTATGGTGTGGATGCCTATCAAACATCACAGTGGGGCCCACATAGCTCGACCTCGTGGGAAGTTCCCATGAGGTTGAGGGCATATATAAATATAAAATCCACGCTTTTTTTATAGAGTATTTCTATTATGCAAATATTGAAAGAGGAAAATAAATAAGTAGAATGGAATGCAGATTTAAAGCATACCTCTTTAACCGTATTTATAGCATGCTTCTTTCTTCTAAACCATCCAATTAATGTCCATCCATTCTATTTTTATTTTTTGACCATTGGATCAAACCAATAAGACTAATTGATATTTAATTTTTTAAATAGTTAAATTGTGGACACAATTATTGAAATAGAACCATTTGGTCCTTTCATTTTAACCGTCCAATAAATTCTTATCAACAATCAAATAAATATAACCATTAAGATAATTTTATTAATTTATTTTATTGACCATTAGCTACCATTTCAGTACTCCAATAAATAAGCACCAGGAAAAAAAAAAAAATCTCATGATATTTTAGTTGTATATGTCATAAAATGTGATCATTGGTGTGCACATGTTTATTAAATTGACGGACATGTGGACCATTCCTAGCAGGGTGTGTGAGAAAAAAAAAACTATGTATTATTTATCTAATAAGAAAATCAATATATAATAGTCTACTTAACCCCTATATGATTCGGGTCGGGCCGGGTCAACCCAAAAATTGAATTCGGGTCAAATTTTCCAACCCTAAGCTAAAATAAATTGGGTCAGGTTGAATTTTGCCAGGTCTACTCATCAGTCTTAAAACCAGGCCATGGATCATGTCCTTACGACCAAGGATCATACAATTCCTTATCTAATAAAACAGACATGGACTTGTTTATGCACATGGCTGAGATCACCCGTTGAAAATGGTTTTCTATGGTAAATGAACTCACAAGTGCATCTTTTACTTGCTCTTTTTCTAACCTACACACATTGAATGCATGCATTAGTAAAGAAACTCCTTGATTTGCAAGATCCCAACCATTGTTAGATGGTGGGCCATTGATATTTTCTGAATATGGCTGCCAAAGATGAACATTGATATTCACATGGATCTGTCAATCAGAGTTGTTAATATTCCCTTAAATACAGTCATTAATGAGAAAATTATTTGGATAATCAATGGATTACATAGCTCCTATTTCTTCCTCTGCATAGGTAAGTATAAAAGCAATTTTCATAAAAATAATCAGTTGTTGTATTCTCTTAAGTATAAGAGTGTTGGGAGAAGGATCACTTATCGACCACACACACAAAAATATCTAAATCAAAATATAATAAAAAAAAATAAAGAAAAGATGCAAATCATAACACAGATATTTATATGATTTCCTTTCCGTACATTCATAGATTCACATCAATCCTTTGTACTTAAGTGCAAAAAATTAAGAAGCAGTTCTCAATAGAATGACGACTCTCTCTCTCTCTCTCTCTCTCTCAGAAAACTACATGTGAAATTATGAAATTGTTTGATTGAGTCCTAGTCGGACTCTGATTAGTCACACTGGACTCATCAGAGTCTTAAAACCAGGCCAAGGATCATGTCCTTCAAGTGAGGATCATACAATTCCTTATCTAATAAAACAGACATGGACTTGTTTATGCACATGGCTGAGATCACCCGTTGAAAATGGTCTACTATAGTAAATGAACTCACAAGTGCATCTGTTACCTGCTCCTTTTCTAACCTCCACAACTTTGAATACATGCATTAGTAAAGAAACTCCTTGATTTGCAAGATCCCAACCATTGTTAGATGGTGGCCCACTGATGTTTTCTCTGAACTTCATTTTTTTCATAAGATCCAGTAGATTGGAATATCAGAGTGTCCATCCAATGCTTCGCCTTTTCTTCCCTTGAATGTGGACCACTGATATTTTTCTTCTCAGACTTCTATTCCATAGTTCGGTAGAGATATTTTTCGACAATATCCAATCCATGAAATGACCCATCAATATCAATGGTCTGGATCACAGAGTCATAGGTCCCACTTTCTAGTCTTCTGCAAGCTCAACTTTCCATGTGCATACTCATGTGACTCCTTTCCATTTCACATACAAAAATTGATAAATGAGAATTATTGAGACTATTCACGCAAAGAGAGATTTTTTAGGCCATTGGCCCCACAGGTTTCAAACGTGTGAAAGACACGATCAGAGCCGTTCATCAGGTGTGAACCAGTGTGAAAAGTGACCTTACCCTTGGTCAAAATAAGGAAGGATCAATCATCAAGTAGCCCACATACATTTGTTAAAAATAGACCATTGAATCATCCTCAATATAATGGCCCACCTGATTAGTCTATGTGATTATGGACCATGATAGAAAATGGTCCAGATTTCAAACTCGTGCACCATGTTGGCATGTGTACATCGCACCAAGAATGCCTTAACATTTCTCCATTGAATTCAAAAACATGCTGGCTGGATGGACCCAATCACATGGCCTGGCCCACCAGTCCGTAATCGACGGTCCCAATTGGTGCGGACTGCGTGCCATCTTCTTAAAGCAAAATACCAAACTCCCCACCCCTTCTCCAGTCTCTTCAATCGAATTTCAAAAGGTGCATTTGCTTTCCATGCCCTCCTTTATGATGTGAATATCTAGGATACTCAAGCAGAGGGAGTTGGATCTCGACAGGTGGCAAAGGGTAGGGTGATTCAGGAGCACCCATCTGGTATGCACTATCATGGATAGCCCACTGCCTAAATCACATAGATTGGACGACCCTTTTTGGTTGATATTTGTGTAAAGTTAAATAAAGGAAATATAACATAATGAGTTATCGTACAAAGTTGGGGTTTTACTAAAGGTATGCCTCCGTAGGGCTGTCAATGGGCAGTCCTGCTCCAGTACGAGCCCTTTTTTCTTTCAGGGCTGAGACTGGGCTCATGTTCAGATAAATGCCAGAAAGTTGGGCATGGTCATGATGGCCCATGACATAAAAGCTATTCAAACCATGGTTTAAAAATTCGGTAAAGCTCGGCTGGCCCAATTTGAGTCCACTCGACCAGACTTCACTAGGAAACTCGGTCTCGTAATGACTTGTTCAAAACTCTAAAACGTCGAGTCGACTCAAAAATCTTCTCAAAACTCAATAGAACTCAACTCAATGACCCAGCACCAATCACGCAATATGATTAATTACACTTTTAGTTAGTAAATGATAAAGAAAAAACTCCAAATATATATATGTGTGTGTGTGTGTGTGTGTGTGTGTGTGGTTTAAAAATTCGGTAAGGCTCGGCAGGCCCAAATCGAGTCCACTCGACCAGACTTCACTAGGAAACTCGGTCTAGTAATGACTTGTTCAAAACTCTAAAATCTCGAGTTGACTCAAAAATCTTGTCAAAACTCGATAGAACTCAACTCAATGACCCAGCACCAATCACACAATATGATTAGTTATACTTTTAGTTAGTAAATGATAAAGAAAAAACTCCATATATATATTAAAAATTCGGTAAAGCTTGGCTGGCCCAAATCGAGTCCACTTGACCAGACTTCACCAGGAAACTCGGTCTAATAATGACTTGTTCAAAACTCTAAAACCTCAAGTCGACTCAAAAACCTTGTCAAAACTCAATAGAACTCAACTCGATGACCCAGCGCCAATCACGCAATATAATTAGTTATACTTTTAGTTAGTACATGATAAAGAAAAAACTTCATATATATATATATATATATATATATATATATATATATATATGAGTTTTTGAGAACTCTACGGAGTGTCTGAGTCAATCTTATTTGAGTGGGTTTCAAGTCAAGTAGAGTTTCCATACTTTAAACTATGGTAAAAATTGAAGATGGACAGGTGAATTGAATCACGACAATCCAAGTTAATGTAAACTATGTATATATTGATTATATTAGAAAAGGCTCCATCATTTTTATCAATTGTCCATCATGTGAGGTTCACTTATGGTGTTGTCAAGGAGAGAGAGAGAGAGAGAGAGAGAGAGGGTGACGAGTGTGGGACCCTTGCATATGAGATTGAGGCGGACCTATCGATTTTTTAAAGCCTACATCATATCTTTTTAGTTTTATACTCCATTTTTAAGAAGCTGAGTCACCCAGAAGCATAATTTAAAAACATGAAACCTGAACTCGAATTCATTCATGCCGGGTTAACTCGATTACTCAACCTGATTCAACTTAATATTTAATAATTATAAACTATTATATATTTGTAATTATAAAAAATATTTGGAATAATTAAGTTTGATAAAAAAGAAAAAAAATATAATAACAATCACCTGGTGGTAGAGGTTGTTGCACCGCTCATCAAAGTCATGAGTTCTTGCATCGTTTTAGTTTGGGGTATGCAGGGACTCACAAAATACACCCCTATATAGAAACTTAATTTTCTACCCCTTTGGTGGATTAAGGGGATATATTTTTTCATAACTAAAGCCCACGCATTCTATAAGGTCCATGAGATTTTTTCAACATTGCGCGATTCCCGCTCTTATAACTCCCTCATTATAGGCTAGATCAATCACCTTCCATTCATTAAAAAGATAATTTAATGAAATTTTAACTAGGATTGAAATTATTTCAATTGAAGATCGTTAGATCAATCACCTTCCATTCATTGAAAGATAATTACATAACTAAAGTGGGCCCGTTTTTTATGGCGTTAACTCATGTTGTTTCCACAGTTAGCATTGATAGATTAGATCTCCCTTGTTATACTTTGAATCCAAGTCACTTTGGACTTGTTACAAAAGTAATTCATTGAGACTTACAATGAGCTATAAAAATGCCTAGATTTGGAACCATTCCATTTGGCTTCTTCTAATAAAAAAGTTATGGAGAAGTGATTCATGCCATTAGGGACGACCCACTTTTGAAATGTAAAATAGTCTCCAAATAAATAAACTTATTCTTAATTGAAAGTTCGCCAAATTATCTTTCCAATAAGCTCAATATCATCTTGAATCGATCTGTAACCAGGGACTTATTAGTGCTTTCATGAGATCACGTGATGCTATAAAAAAAATCTCAAAAACCTTACCAAGTATAGGGGTATTTTCATACAAAAACAATAAAAATAAAAACTCCAAAAAAAGCCTATGCACATATAGAAAAGTAGATATTTAGAAAGGTGATGTATTTTAGGAGTCCTAAGATACTTGGGTGAATGCAGAGAAAATAACTTCACTAGTCGAGTGACTTTTATTTTTCTTGGTTGGTCATGTAACGCACCCACCCTGCTAGTTACACAACGCATCCACACAGGTCAGTCACATGATGCATCCACCCATTGGTGGGGTTAGTGTGTCTGCTTGGCATTTTGAACCTGAGATCAGCTGTTGAAACGCCACATGGGCTGAGCCCTTCATATTCATGGCCAAGTGGGTATCAAGACCAAGTTTCCACATTCGGGGAAGAGTCAATCCCAAGATTCAGTTTTCCAAGGACTTGGTCAAGTTGGCTCAACGAATTTTAGAACCATGACTGAGAAGAGAGATCAACGAACCTTGAGATCCAAACAAGGTTTCAATTGGCCTATCAGGTATCATATATATCAGCACTGCATCACCCACATCACCCTGATACATTTAGGCCAATGTGGGCTTATATCACATCATCCCTTGATAACAGCGGCACACATTGACCATGCTGGTACCTATTGGGTGACGTGTGCATATGTAAACATTGTCCTAATACATTTAGGCCAATGTGGGCTAATATCATATCACCCCTTAATGATAGCAGCACACATAGACCATGTTGGTACCTCTTAGGCGAGTTGTGCGCATGTAAGCATCACCCTAGTACATTAGGCTGATGTGGGCTTATATCATATCATCTCTCGATGTAGTGGCATGCATTTACAATGCTGGTACCTATTGGGTGACTAGTGCACATGTAAACATCACCCTAGTACATTTAGGCCAATGTGGGCTCATATAGTAGAGTTCGGATCCTTTGTTGAAACCGAGCAGAGAAACTATACTCGACATTTTTCTAATTAGTCTAGCCTATCTTGACTGTGTCAGAGCAGTCAGGATGAGTTGGACTAATCAGAGCAAGCAGAAGTAGAGGTTCTCTACTCAGTTTCAACAGTGGATTCAGATTCTATACTGTATTATCCCCAGGTGATAGCGGTGCTTGTAAACATCAGCCTCAGCCTAGTACATTAAGGCCGATGTGGGCTTATATCATATTATCCCTCGATGATAGTGGTAGGCATTGACAATGTTGGTACCTATTGGGTGACCTGTGCACATGTAAACATCACCCTAGTACATTTATTGTTGTGAGCTTGTATCACGGAGCCTATTGACGATGCTGTTACCTATTGGGTGACATGTGCACATGAAAACGATCCCAATGATAAAGCAAGAAGACGAATAAATCTCAATTCAATTGAATGGTGCATCCAAAGACGACCTTTATCTATCAGTCCTTGAAAATAGGCCAGGCCCACGTAATGGACCCGTCTAGCATCCGAAGCATGCTGTCACTGTACTGGCCCATAGACAACCGTACGTAGAAGGGTACACGTCCATCTTTAAGAGGGGCATTTTTGTTATTAGAGAGAAAAAAAAAAAAAAAAAAAGAGGAGTCCCTTTGAGGTGTGACAGTCGATAGTAAAGGTCATGATCTAAAGGTAAAATCCACTGTCTCCAACCAAAAAAAAAAAAAAAAAGACAAGATTGGTGACAAGACATTGAAAGACAATGGACATTTCATGTACAGATCAGTACACACAATAGAATACGACGCGAACATTTTCAACTGCCCAACACGACACCCCCTTTTTCAGGGCTGAATACCAGCTTCTGGCTCTACCTATGCTGTCTCTCCTAACTTTTCTTTAACTGGTGGCAACCCCATCCACTTCTGGCTTTTTTTGGTACGCGTGTGACAATCCTGACCGTCCAAAATCATCTCTCTCTCTCTCAGTAAGAGATCGAGCTTAGCTAGAAATATGCAAATCGAATCTGTTCATCTTTTGGCAAGAAGCACCATGATTTGGGTGGGCCACCATCACAGGTGATAATGTAAAATATGAACTGGATTCCATGATGCTGTGGATTAGGTGGTCACTTAAACCACTTTCAACCGGAGCGGATTAGGTGCAGCCCCGGCCTCACCATCACCCAGATAGCACGGCCCTCACTGTGGGGCCCACCTTGATGTATTTATTAGGACTATAAATGGTTGGGTTCTAGGTGGGTTTAGCCAAAATCAGACCCACCCATTTACTAAACCGGTATAGGTTCAAATTTTAGACCCAGACTCTTTTACTATATGGGCAAGTCTGGGTTGGGCCCGAGTCAACCCATCAGACCCATTTATAAACCGGATCAAGTCTTGTAGAGGGAGATCCACCCAGACCCATTTATAAATGGGTTGGGTTTAATGGGTTCGGGTCTGAATTAAGTATGCAAGCATTTTACAAAGCTTAAAATCGAGTCTGGACAGGGTCTGGACTCGATGGGTCTCTTGAAACATAGGCCAAACCCACCCACTTACTAAATGGGTTCAGTTCGGGTCAAGTTGGGTCTGGCCTAATATAAAGGAAACCAAACCCAAACCCGTTTAGCAACTAGGTCTGTTCTTGGACCCAGATCCGTACCATTTAACAAATGGGTCGGGTCTGAGTCGGGTCTAAATGGGTTGGGTCCGAGTACCCCATCGGGTCGGCTGACCCATTCACACCCCTAGTATTTATTCCATATCCACGCCGTTCATCTGTTTTGCCCAAAAATGAAGCAAAGCCAATTATCAGGTGGACCATATAATAAGGAAACAGTAGTGATTGACTTAGGTTTTTTGTTTTTCAATCCAACATATTTATGTGACCTTATCAAAGGGGGAGTGGATTAAGGGAGACCCCAGCCTCACCCAAGACGGAGCTGCCCATACGGTGGGACTCATTTTGATGTATGTATTCTATATCCACATCGTCCATCCATTTTTACAAATCATTTTAGGGCATTATCCCAAAAATAAAGAAGATCCAAATTTCAGGTGGATCACCAAACAATGGTGATTGAATGCCCTATCATTAAAAACTTCTTAGGGCGCACCTTAGTATTTATCCATCAAATCTGTTGATAAGGTCATATAATCCTTGGATGAAGGGAAAAAACACATATCAGCTTGATCCAAAACTTTTGTGGCCCGTTTATGGTCAATCACCACTGTTTCCTAATGCAGTCCACCTGATAACTAGATTTGCTTCATTTTTTTTTTTTTTGTACAATGTCCTAAAATGATATGAAAAAAATGGATGGATGGCATGGATAAAGAATACATACATCAAAGTGGGCCCCATGGTAAGGGCCGCACTATCTTAAGTGAGTCTGGGTTCTCACCTGATCTGCTCCCATCCAAAGGTTGATGGTGAATAAACATTATGGAAACATTACCATCGGCCTTAAAAAGTTCCTATCATATGGTGCACTTGAGATTTGGATCCCCCTGATTTTCAGGCTCATATCCTAAAATGACTGGGCAAAATGGATAGATGGCATGGGTATCAAAGTGGCTCCATGGTAAGGGCCGCACCTAATTTGCTCCCCTTTCAGAGTAGGTGCAGATTGAATACTACCCTCGAACCTAGCTAGAGATGGACGGTCCCATAATGAGCTTGTGGGGTTTACCATGATATATGGGTTTACCATGATATATGTGTTTTATCCAGGTTGTCCATCCTTTTTAATTGGAAGATCATTTTAGTGCATGATCCCAAAAAGGAAGCAAATAGAAAGCTTGAGTGGACCACACCATAGAAAGTGGTGGTGACAATGACCCCACTGTTGAAACCTTCCTAGGGCCCACTTAATGTTTATTTGCCATCAAACCTATTCATAAGGTGACATGGACATGGATGAAGAGAATATAATTATCAACTTGATCCAAAACTTATGTGGCCTCGATGAGGTTTTTACCTGTATGCATTCAACCTCACTATTTCCTGTAGCATGGTCCATTCAGGTCTTTCAGTTTCTTCTTTTTGGACTCATATCTTAAAATGATCTTTTAGCTAGGTCTTGATGGGGGTAATACCCAGTGCTTGCCCTTTCATGTGGATGTGGATTGCCTAGCCGGATAAGAAACTTATGCCCGCTGTCTGGTGTGATAGACCATGTGAGTTTTGTATCTTCCTGATTTTAGAATCTTGTCATCTTGAGGTCTGTCTTGTCCTCTTGTGGTCTATCTGTGCCCCTGTCAGAAGACTAGCTCTGTGCATGGGGCCACAATAATCTGATTCCCTTTCAAACGGGTTAGTGGATCCTTGATCCTGGATCCCTGACTGTGGGGCCCACCATAATGTATATGTCTTACATCCCCTCCATACATACATTTTGACAGCTCATTTTAGGCATGATCCTGAAAACGAACAAGATCTAGGTGCGGATTTCCAGCGAAAGCCTTGCGCAGGAAGTTCCTGCACTGGGACGACGAAGGTGGGGCCAAAGTGATGTTTTTTTTTTTTATAAATCCACCCCGTCCATCCGTTTTGTGAGCTCATTTTAGGAGATGACAACAAAAATGAACTGGATCCAAGACTCAAGTGGGCCTCACTAAAGGAAAAGGTGAGTAGGTAAATTACTACCGTTGAAACCTCCCTGAGTCCACAGTGATGTTTATATGACATCCATACTGTTCATAACGTCACTTCTACTGGGATGAACCGGAAACACAAATATTATCTTGATTCTAAATTCCTGTGGCTTGACAAATATTTCAACTATGGACATTCAATCCTCACGTTTTCGGCCCACTTGAGTTTTTGATCCGGCTCATTTTTGTTGTCATCTCTTAAAATGAGCTCCCAAAACGGATGGACGGAATAGATTTATCAAAAAAATTACTTTGGGCCCCACCTTGGTTTCCAGCGCAGGAAATCCGCACCCGAAAGATCCAGATCTCAGGTGGACCACACCACAAAAAATAGTGGTGATTGATCATTAAAAACTTCTTATGGGCCACAAAATCTTTTGATCAAGCTGATGTTTGTGTAGTCCCTTCATCTAGTTCTTTTTTACCTTATCAACAGGTTGGATAGCAAATAAGCATCTTGGTTGCCCCCAAGAAGTTTTTAATGATGGGTATTTAGTCAGCACTGTCTGTGTGGTCCATCTAAGAGTTGGATCTGCTTCATTTTTTGGATCATACCTTGAAATGAGATTTGAAAACAGATGGACTGAATGGATGAAAGGTTCAACTTCACGGTGGGCTCTACATGAGTCGGGGATCCACTGACCTTCGGTGGATCGGGGATCCACCAAAGCCGCCCCCTTTTAAACATGGTCCGCATGCCCTATATCCTACATCCGCATGCGGCCTAATCAAATCTCATCACGTTAGGGCTCACCAAACTAGATATTTTCCTGATCTTACCTGTAAAATCACACCTAAAACCCTCTGTAAGTTTATGTGGTGGGGCCCAATTGACCTTTGCCTTTGTATGGGGTGGCATGCATGATGTATTGATTGGACAGCATACACAGAATGGTGGCCCTCATGAAATTTTGGACGGTTGTATAGGTTTGGCATCATCTACTATTTGGGCTTTGGCCAAACATGGAAAGGCGCAACTGATTGTCGGAATAGATACCAAGCTCGAATCACAGTTGAGCACTGTCTTTGCTTTGTTGTACCATAACTTACATAACTACCAATACCACGGAATCAAATCATTGGAATTAGGTGGGGAAAAATAACTCATCCACCCATTTATAGTTAATATGTTAAGTGCCTAACAAATCCAATGCCGTCCAAATGGTTCGCCCCCACATTGGAATACATGTTCCGTAGAAAAAAAAAAAAAAAGATGATTCGCTCATTATGTAGGCCACACTACAGAAAGCAGTAGATAGCCATTGAATTAATACAAATAAAACGTGGTCGATTTGATGAATGGATCAGTCTGAATTTTACCATGACATCTTTATGATGAGGCCAGGCTTTTGGTCGGGTTGGATGTTTCTACACGCATGATAGTAGATACTTATGCACTATTCAGGTCCTAGTGGTTTAGGCTATTTGATTACTAGGATGGGGGAGGTCGATCATTGTCTTCCTTATCGAGTAGATAGCTTGAATAAATGAAAGTGTTGACGATAAATCTCGTCATCAGATGTTGGTTAGGTACCAACTTGAGCCTCCACCGTTCGATTTGAAGGACTGAATACTGCAAATACCACCAAAGGTTAAGACAACCGCTGGTGGTTTCGGCTAATTGCCCTCCGATGCCTAAGTGATGGTAGAATGATCGAAGAGGAATAATGCTTTGTTACTCAATGAGACCATACCTTAGATCATGGAGAGATACTTATAATGAGAATCCTCATCATATTTGGGTAGGATTCTCAATATGTGTATGAAAGATAGATCACGTATCACAGATGGATACGTAATTGCTTTAGAAATAATCTTGTGAGAATATCTGCGTCATACGGGTATTTCTCCTTTAATCGTGGAAGTAAATCCCATGACTTGCAGGATGCGTATCAGAGTCTTGATTGCTTGGAAAGTAATGCTTGATAATGCTTGGAGGGTAGTGGTCGGTCGGGGATAGTGGTCGGTTGGGCGTAGTTGATGGTGGGTTCGTTCATCCGTGGCCGGCGGTGGATAAATAAGCAGACGAGCACCATGGCTTGAATCCTCGACAAATTCTTAAATGCCGAACGCTTGGGTCTGGTCGGTTACGAAAGAGTGCCGACTGTTCAGGCTAAATAGATGACCAATGGCTGTGAGAAGTATCATACGCTTGAGTGCTCGGGCTCGAAGATAAAGGATTCCAGTTTTCACTAATGCATAACTTTGACCACGCAAAAGCAGGATATCCCAAATTTACCCGTAACAAAAAGTATAAAAGAAATAATTTTTAAATAATTGAAATAATTATATTAAATGCTTAAAACTGAAATTATAATACGTATAACTAGGAAACTCAAACTTGAACTTGTGGAACTCATTATTTATAGAAGTCTTTCAATCATATTAGAACTCATGGTTTTAAGCTAAAATAGAAACTTTTCAAACTGTCTAACCATGTTGTTCTACTTATTATTCTAAGCCCAATCACTACTCCTAAAACTCTTTGGATCAAAAGTTATGAATAAAATAAAACTTACTATAAATTTAAATAAAATTAGGTTAATGGTTGTCGATCTCATCAAATTTCACAATTCCGACATGGTTCATAAACTCATTTTGGATTGTGAGATACTGCCGTTTTACAATTTTGACGGTGTAAATCAATTCCAATCTCAACCAGTCTTCTTTTAATCCATTTCAGCCCACTTTACAACAAAAAGGAAGGGAGGGAAGAGAAAGGTGAATGGAAGATTCGATGGTGAACCTGACCTGAAACTCAGCCCATTGGCCGGGTCTTGAGATACTTAGCCGACGCCTAGCCCGCTTGAAAAATTGTATACGACCATAGCAAAAATTCCTTTGTAAAGGTTAGGGTGTGCGTTAACCATTATTTAAACGTCATAAACCGTTCTCTAAATCTGGCCACTCTTCCTGTCTTCCATAAACCGCATATATGAACGGTGATCTGGAATCCAAATCGTGGGCCCCTTGAATCTAGATAAAGATACAGAAGACGACACTGACAGGACGATTACCATCAAGTTTAGTCTTCAGAGTTCTTGGATCCCAACTTTCCATTTGATAACCCCATTGGACGGTTGGGATCATTCAATCACTGCAATTTTCAGGATATGTACCATCAATGATGTGCCACCGACGGTCTAGATTACTGTGATGGACGTGTGAAGTTTGGGTCATATAAAAAAACTGATATTAGGTAAATGGCCCATCTGAAGAGAGGACCACCATTTGGACCGTTGAGATTGAGGTAGCGTGGGCGCGTTGTGTACAGCATCGGTGTGCATGTGTATGATAGATAGTGGATTAGTTCTCTGATCCTTGATCTAGACTCGCGTATTCAGTTTGTACAAGTGTCCTCCATAGTTCAGTAAAATAGATTCTGGACCATTGATTTGTTGGGCCTCATTGAAAATATACCATATCAACAAAATCTCTTCCACATAATCATATCAACATTCAAAATTTTGGGGCCCAAATGTGCGATCTCAAAGAGAAATACAGGAAAAGTCCATATTCTATTGGCATGGATCTAATCACATTTGAGATTTTTTGTTGGATGGTTATAGACAATGGGGCCCAGCAAACCAACGGTGTCGATCACGGAACTACGGTTTGCCGTCCGTAGAAACTTAGAAACCGAGCATGAGGTGCATGTAGACTGTGAACGTATAGAGTATCCCCAGAAAATCCTCATCAGGTCTATCTCACTAAAAATCCCTAGAAAATCCCCGAACGGATAGAGTATCCATCACGGGTTTGCTAAACCTGCGCGCGTGTACGAAGCTTCCCATCTAAACACTGTTCTGTGTTTATAAGGCTTATCAATGAAAGATCCAATTCGTCTGTCAGATGTTTCTGACGATTTAGATGATATATTCCAAAAATTGGACTGTTCCATACTTTAGTGGGCCACAATCTCAGAAGCGAGAAGACGGCCTAGAAATATTTAGAACTTACTCTTCAGCTATCCAACCGCTGAAATGAACAGTGGAACGGATCTAATTTCTAAGAAACGAGTTTACAGAGTAGGACCCACCTAATGAACGGCTCAGATCTTGTGCACATTTTGTGGCAGTAAGATAGGCGAACTTGTACACGCGTGTCGACACTGCAGAGCTCGTATCTATGGGACGCGACTTTCTAGTAACCCCGTCCCCCGCCACTTAGGGCGGGGAGCGGATTAGGTGAGACCTCAGATCCACCGAGGTGGGTGGGACCTTGACTGTGGGGCCACTGTGATGTATGTGAGTACATCCATGCCGTCCATTCGTATTGAAAGTTCATTTTAGGGCATGATCCAAAAAATGAAGCAGTTCCAAATCTTAAATGGGCCATAGTACAGGAAACAGTGGTGATTGAACCTTAAAAACTTCTTGTTGACCACACAAGCTTTGGATGAAGATGATATTTATGTGGTCCCTTCATCTAGGTGTTTGTAGCCTTTTCAACAGGTTGGATGGAAACTAAACATTCCGGCGGAATCCATGAAGGTTTCAATGGTAGAGATTCAATCACGACTGTTTCTATGGTGTGGTCCACCTTAGATTTAAGTCAGCTTCAGTTTCAGGATCGTACTCTTAAATGAGCTCTCAAAATGGTTGGACGGTGTGGATTTAAGACACATACGTCACTGTGAGCCCCGCAGTCAGAGGGTCCCACCCAACTCGGGGATCCGGGGTCTCACCTAATCCTCTCCCCTTAGGCGGAAGCTCGGTAGGGGCCCACCAGGACGTCTTATGAAACTCAAGTGGGCCACCCACGGTTGAAATTCCTGCAGCCACTGTGATATTTATATTCTATTCAAACCGTTCATCATATTATTCACTTTTTCCTATGGTGTGATCCACTTGATCTTTAGATCTCCCTTGTTTTTTGGATCATGCTCTAAAATAATTCATGGACGGCGTGGATAAAACACATACATCATGGTGGGGTCCACATAGTTTTGCCACACAGAGAGTACCGACATGGGCGCTGCGTTCTACACTACGCAATCCGAGTCCGATGTCCTGCTGGTGTCTAGATCACGGATCGCCGTAGTCAGGAACGAAAGAGCTGGAAAGATGCTGACGAAGCCAAGCCAAGCCAAGCCGAGCGGAGCGGAGTAGAGGAGAAACGTAGTAAAACGAGGAAAAGCGGGAAAAAGCAATGATGACGGCAGCTCATTAACGGCGAGTCAGACCCCACCTGCTCCCCTCAGTAACGGAATCTTTATGTACGGACGAGGGCCCTTACCACACGCCTCATTATTACACCTCGCCGCGGCACAGAAATGAAAGATGCTCGCCTACGTTCGCCGTACACGTGGCGATCATCTAGATGAGCCGAGCACGTGGGTGAGAGAGCGTGGCCAACGCTCACGCACGCATATCGTCATTATCCTGCAGGCTGTGTCAGACTTTTGCATGGTCGTGGCGGTCAACAGAATCCTCTCTCAGGCGGTTAGAGATTTCCCCTTCAAACGTAAAACCCTCCTTTCTTTGTTATCTACCATTTCATAAATGGTGGTGTCTCATCCTCCTCGCCACTTGCTAACAACTATCCCCACCATCCAGATTGTGGGCCTGATTGTTTATAGACGATGCATCTAAAATCACACTCATCAAGCAATCCCAACCATCCAATTAATTTCTATGAATATGGCTGGCTAGAAGTTGAACAATTAGCAGCCTAAATTCAAAAGAAAAATAATATTTTCTCACTATAACAGTTAGATAATGCTCCATCTTCTTTCACCCACATGGACGGTCTGGATTTCGGTAGAACTGGGCCATGTGTAATTTTGAAGTGGCAGTACCTTTTTCTAGATGGTGAAAAACTAACACGGATGTCAACGTACATTCTCACGGAAGGGGATTACGTGAGACTCCGGTTCCACCCTAGACGGTGCGGCCCTTGCTGTGGGGACGTCATTGATGTATTTATTCTGTATCCACACCGTCCATTCGTTTTTTAAGATCATTTTGTATTACTTTTCCAAAAATGAAGAAGATCAAAATCTTAGGTGGACCATACTCTAGGAAATAGAGGTGATAGAATGCTCTACCATTAAAAAAATTTCAGGGCGTACCTTAATGTTTATATGGTGTTTATTTACCACCCAATCTATTGATAAGGCCATATAAGTCTGGATGAAGGGAAAATACTAATATCATTTTGATCCAAAACTTTCCTGGCCCATTAATGGACAATCACAAATGTTTCTTATATATGGTCCACCTGATAATTGGATCTACTTCATTTTCTAGATTATTCCCTAAACTGATCTGAAAAAACGGATGGACGGAGTAGATACAGAATACAAACATCGAGATGGGCCCCTCGTAAGGGCTGCACAGTCTTGGGTGAAGCCGGGGTCTCACCGAAGAAGTTCACCATTCGGAAGTCGAGTCGGCAGGAACTCCCGCACGTGCCGGCCTGTCACGTGTATGAGGAGATTTCACCACGCTGTGTTAAATGAATAAGATCGGCTGTCAAGTGGGCCCACCTGAACATGACCGTAGACTTTTTCTTTTTCTTTTCTGTTTCATTTTTCACTTTTACGTTGCCTTTTCACCTGCACAGTTTTTTTTTTTTTTTTTTTTTTATGTGTGGTCCACCTGATAAAGGGCTAAAGTGCATTCTTAATTTCCATCTGGCACGAGTACGGATGGCCCAGATATCATGAGCCTGCCCATATTATTATCGACCCTAAAAGTAGACCAGGGCCTCAAAATCAAGCTCATACTTCATTGATGGGTCAATGCAATGGGCATGAGCCCATGACTGCAAATGGGCGGGGTTTAAAAGAGTTCCACATTTGGCCTGCATTTCAGGTTAGGGTATGAAGGACTCCTGACTGCGGGGCCCACTGTGATGTATGTGACTACATACACGCTGTCCATCCGTATTGAAAGCTCATTTTAGGGCATGATCCACAAAATGAAGCAGATCCAACATTCAGGTGGTAATAGACCATTAATAACTTCTAGTGGGTCACAAAAGTTTTGGATCAAGCTGATATCTGTGTGATTTCTTCATCCAGATCTTTGTGACCTTATCAACAGGTTGGATGGCAACTAAACATTCTGGTTGACCCGATGAAGTTTTTAATGGTTGGGATTCAATCACTGCTGTTTCCTGTGGTATGGTCCACATAAGATTTGGATCATGCCCTAAAATGAGCTTTCAAAAACGGTTGGACGGTGTGGATTTAAGGCATATACATCACTGAGAGCCAAACAGTCAGGGGCCCACCCACCTCGGTGGATCCAGGGTCTCACCTAATCCGCTCCCGGTTATGAGTTGGTCCAAGCCCAAATAAGCCAGGTTGGAGATGGGTCTAAACCAAGATGAGCCTTTATCTATGGATTGACTTTGGACACACAGGAAAATGTTTCAATAGGGCCGAGAGAAGTAGGCCCTATAGTGATGTTTGTGTGGCATCTGAACCGTCCATTTAATGGGCCTCTAAAACTTTTGGGTCCCAAAATATCAGTCATATCCAGAACTATGGTAGGTCACACTGTATAGAGCAGTGAAGAATTATGCCTAAAACCTTTAAAATCGCTTGGTGTGGCCCACATGAGTTCTTGGAATAACCCAAAATATGGTCAACTCCAAATCCACATGGAATGCACACAACGAATCGGTTGGTCTGAACTACATCATGGTAGTGGCCCACAAGCAATTGAAAGTGATGGTCCACTCTTAATTGTTCCCTATGGTGTGGTCCACTTGAGCCATGCATTGGGCTGATTTTTTTTTGGCTCATGGCCCGGCGTGTGAGGGCACATTTGATGGATGAGGTAAATGTACAACAACATTTATTACAGTGGGCCCCACATTGATCGTCTACCATGTTGAATTTTTGCCGTCCAATGCATTCAATTGAAAGTAAACTTACTTTTATTATAAATAAGCAGGTTTGGCAAAACATTCAAATAGGTGTAAGGTGGAATGAGTAAAGATGGAATGCGAGGCCCACCTTTAATATGGATCATTCATCATGTGGGCCCACTTTAAATGTCAACCACCCATCATGTGGGTTCTTATTCGATGTCCAATTTCAACAAACAAGCCAGGGATGACAAATTAGGATTGTTTTATTTTTGGGAAGTGGCTTCCACAATTAGTCCTTTTTTTTTTCCTTTTAATTTAATGTATTGTATACAATTTTGAGTGCCTGCATATCAAGCTTCATGCGCTGCCAGAGCATAAATCAGTCCCCTTTCCAGTTGGGTGCCCTTCTATTACTAGATTGTGTTCCCTGCACGTACGTGGAATGTGTGTATTATGATCCGGACCATACATCATGTGGTATCAACCATCTATTGGCTCATAACCAAACTTCACTTTGAGTGGACTATCTTAGCTGTCTGATAAAAGGGCCTTTCCTCACTCAGCAAACAAAAATGCAGAAAAATAGAAGTTCCTGATTTATGTTTTGAGATTAAAAGCAAGAAAGTAGCACCACAACACGATTCCGATGCAATGAGCTCATGATGATCTTGTGGGCCCACCTAAAGCTCTCTTTCTTGTGGGTCCCACCCAATAGTTAATCATATCATTGCTTTTGCATATGAATGGTATATTACGATGATCAGGACCGTTCACCATAGGCGACGTTGTGGAAGATCCTAACCTTTATGATTATTGGATCTTTACTCGTTGTGGGCAGACCATTTGTTTTTTTTTTAGTGGAATAATCTGATGGGGTTCCTCATATAGGTGTAATTTCTAGCTGTGACCCATCTATAACGATGCCTCGAGATGAAAGTCCAGATCATTGTATGGCTGGCCACGTGCATGGTGCAAATGGGCCGGCACCATTATGATGTGGGCCATACCCACAGCCCAACACCGAGGCTTGTCCCTTCTTGTCTCTCCTAGGGTTTGTAGAAAAAATCCATCACCTAAACTAGGCACCCATGGCAGTCATTGCTATACCTTGTAGAAAGAAATTGTCCAAAGGCTGAACATAAGCCATAACGGAGGCGGCCGACTGATGGCCATAATAGTAGCGAGAGAGATAATAAAAAATAAATAAATAAATAAATAAAATAAAATATTAAAGCCCTAACCTTTACTGGCTTAGTTTTTTTGTTTTTTATTTATTTATAAGAACACACCCACATACACACACCACAATGGACACTTGAACCCATGACCTTAGTGTTGAAACTTTTGTTAGTCTATTGTTAAGACATGAGTAGAGAACCATTGCTCTACCCACTTAAGTTATCAATATGCTCTACCCACTTAAATTAATTAAGCTCTTAAAGAAAAAGTGAATTGTCCATTACTTCTGAAATTAGAGCATATTGTTGTTTTTTAAATAACTTATATAATTAGACATTTACCAAACAATGTAAAAGCTTTTATTTTTTAAGAAATATGCTAATAGCTTTTTTTGTACAGATGCCAAAGGCCACCTTAAATATTATTGGGAGATGCTCCTTAAGAGCATTGATTGTAAGTTATAGTGCTCCTATATGAATTGGGACACCTAAACAACCCCATCGATTCATGTGGACAGTCCATTAGATTCAGCATTTCTCAATTGGTTTTATCAACTGCTAAAGCTCGTTAATCTCAAATTAGTTGTTTAATCCAACGGTTGGTAGTTGGTGATTGACAGTCGAGCATAAATCGGCTGAGATGAGATGGCCACTCCCAAAATAAGATTGGTTTAAAAAAAAAAAAAAAAAAAAAAAACCCTAACATATGATTGGTGGACACTTGTTTATTAAAATAGAAATATGGAATAAATTTCAATTTTGTCTGTGCAATAAATGTCTACCAATCCAGATAACCAAATGAGCCTGATTAATGGTTCATGACACACCTAAAATGGGAACCATAATTTGGACCGTTTAACTTAGCTTACTTGTATGCCATATATGCAATTTCTAATTAATTCCTTATGGGCGGCATATGATCATCTATCACACTCTGCCAGAGTATCTAAGTTCCTTTCATTTGACTACACAAGGGGAGTGGTGATGCTGTTGGTTTGGGTTGGGCGCGAATTAGGTGTTACCCCGGTAACAGATTAGTGGGTGTTACCACTACCGTATGGTCCACATGGATGATATTTTGTATATCCACTCCGTCCATCCGTTTATACAGCCCATTTTATGATAAGGTTCCAAAAATTATGCAGATCTAAATCTCAAGTGGACCATACCACTGGAAACAGTGTCGTTGAGTGCCCCACCATTAAAAATTCCAAAGAGCCCATGGTAAGATTTTGGTGATGTTTATTTTCAATCCAAGCTCTTGATAATGTCAATAAGGTCTTGATTAAGGGAAAATATAAATATCAGATTTATCAAAAACTTCTGCGGCCCACAAAACGTTTTTAATGGTTATTAATCACTGTTTTTGGTGGTATGGTTCACCTGAGATTTGGATCTTCTTAAGGTTTTGGATCATATCCAAAAATGATATGAGAAAACAGATAGACGGTATAGATATATAAAAAATATATCAAGATGGGCCCCACACGGTAGAGGTAACACCCACTAAGGTGTTACCAAGGTAACATCTAATTCGCTCCCGTTTGGGTTGGCCTCAATAACTTTTGTGGCCCATAAAATGCTTCTAATAGTTATTCATCATTGTTTCCAATGGTATTGTTTACTTGAGATTTGGATCTTCTCGAGGTTTGGAACCATGTCCTAAAAAGATAGATGAAAACAGATGAATGGAATGGATATACAAAACATACATCAAGGTGGTTCCACATAGTTAGGATAACACCCACTGAACTGTTACCCTAATTCGCACCCTTACTGTGTTGCAAAGTCAGTGTCTACGTAAAATTCTTTTACTTGACATGAGGTAATTGGTAATGTAGTTTAAATAGGCCCCACTATCATGCGTTTTAAAAATTTACTCCAACTAGCAGGTAACTAACCCAATTTTAGGCCTAAATATGAAAAACCAGCATCATCTTTGATATAGGCGGACCACACAATTGGAAATAGTGTACAGGCCACATTACCCTCCAAACTCTTTTTCTTGGTGTTGCCCACTTAAATTACAGATAAAGATGATATTTCAGTCTTGGGCCTAAATTGGGGTGGCACCCTTACTGGTTAGAGTGGATTTCATGTAAATATTGAAGTGCGGCCAACCTCAACTTCTCTCTCTCTCTCTCTCTCTCTCTCTCTCTCACACACACACACACACACACACATATCAGTTCGGTTCGGTTGAAAACAGTTTATAATTTTTACAAACCGACAACCGAACCGACACTCTTGGTTTTTTATATTAAAAAACCGACCCGACCCGAAATAGATTCGAAAACCGACCGAAATCGATCGGTTCGGTCCGGTTCAGTCGGTTTTATCGGTTGGGTCGGTTTTTTGAACAGCCCTAATGCAAACCATGAGGTATCGCTTTTCATTAGGGTTGCACATAAGCTGGGCTAGCTGGAAAAGCTCATTAGGCTTGGCTAGTTTAAGCTCGGTTTTGCTAGGCTTGTAGGATAGTTTGATCAAGCCTGATCTTGATTTTGAAAGCTAAGCCGACAAGCCAAGCTCAAGTGACTGCTTTGAGCTAGATGCTCAAGCCAAGCTCAAGCTCAGTGGGCCACTGCTCAAGACAAACTTGAGCAGGGCGAAGCTTAGCTTGAACTTGGCTCGTGTGCAGCTCTACTTTTCACGTGGCTTATGGGCCTAGGCTCAGGAACTTCGTACATCCATGGGCTGGGCTTAAGCCCGAAACATGCATAAACAGGATGAATCCAGTTCCAGACACGGTTTTAAAGACTGATGAGATCGGACTTGTCTGAGTCAACATGGACTCAGTTGGACCCCATCTGGTTCAGCACCCCAAGTCACTCCCTAGTAACCTCCGACTCAGACAAGTCTGACTGAGTCGACAACTCATTGGACCCTGGTTCCAAATTTGGCAACTTTCTCCACTGAAGACTAGGTAGAACCGGGTCTGGGCTTGTTTGTGTCAGGGTTGTACCTCAAATGATAATTGTAAATTGTGGTTGAGAATCCAAACACTCATTCCAACGTGGAGAAAGCCCGAGGCCCAACCCAAGCTACCTAACCCAAGCCCAACCCAATGTATTTAATACCCTTTTCGTAATTTGGATTGGGTCGAGCTGATCTTCCCATAGCTAGAAACAACCATTGTGGTCTGTTGGACTGCATGTCACATTCTAAAATGTAGCTGGACCAGGGTGCCCAACTGACCGAGGATCATCCATTGTGCTAGGACCCAGGGTGTAAAGACACATCACGTGTGGAGATGCAAAGCAGGAATTCAGTGTGGGGCCCATAGCTGATGAGTCTTCTATCCAACCGGTTAGAAAATGACAGTCGACAGTTCTGACTGCCAAAAACGTGTGGAACTCGATCGATGCTCAAAGTTGCAAAATATCTGGTCCACATATGGCATACACGTGAGTTTAGTACCACAGGAATCCTGACCGTAGCTTTTGTCTATTTCCACTCAACACATTGACAGTTCTAGAAGCACATGATATTCTTTGTTTTGCTTGATAATTCCCAATGAAACTTAGATAATTCAACCCTTTCCGCCCGTGGATTATGTAAGCCAACTGTTTCCAGAATTCTCCCATTATCATCCTCGTCTCTTTCGTTGAACCATGTTGGTATCATGGCTTTAAATATCCGTCGGTGATATATCATGCATAGTAGATAAATTAGGAGCAAAAATAAAAAATAAATATTTTGTATTTTACTCATTAGTTAAATAAAATAAAATAGTAATGTCATTTATCAATGTTAAAGTATACTATATATAAATTGTTGTATATACTATAGATAATTATATGGGTGGATTCATACACACACATGGGGTCGAGCTCGGTGGGCCTCACTGTGATGTGTGACGGATTTCCATCTCATTAATCAGATGCACCCTTTCATGGTGATCCATAGGCCTAAAAATCAGGATAATAATCCATGATTAAGGTGTGCCACACCACATACAACAGTTGAGAGTGGATGCCTGCCCATTAAAACTTCCTGGTGTATATAGGGCCAGTAAGATGTGGTTTAGAAATCCAGCCCATCCATTGTGTGTGTCCCACTTGGATGAGGATCACACAAATTAATTTCAAGCTATTTTAAAACTTAGGTGGCCCCACCAAGTGCTTTTGAAAGTTTTAGTCATGATTTACCATGGTTTCGGAGTAGGATTGATATTTGGCACATCCCATGACCTAGAGGGGACCTACCAAATGCATGATGTGGATGTCCATCACACATCCGGGTAGGGTCCACATAGAGACCTCTCCAATGAGGTCAACCTCATAGTAGCATTTTCCATGAGCATGACCTCATGAGAAGCTCCAATGGGACGACCTCATAGGTCCCATATGTGTGTGCGTGCGCATGTGTGTGAAATGGTACTATGAGGTCGACCTCATGGGAGCTTCCCATGAGATCGAGTTGTGTGGGCCTCACTGTGATGTGTGTTGGACATCCACACCATTAATCAGATGCACCATTCCATAGTAGACAGCGGGCCTAAAAATCAGATCAATTCATGACATAAATGGGCCACACCACAAACAATAGTTGAAAGTGGTTACCCACCCTTTGAAACCTTCATGATCATTAATAGGACCTACTCGTTTTGACATCCAGCCCATCCATTTTGTGTGTCCCACTTGGATGAGGGGTCACACCAAGTTTAAGCCATATCTAAAACTCAGATGGCCCCAGCAAGTGCTTTTAGATGTTTTAGGCATATTTCAAATGGTTTTAAATGGTGTGACTGATGAAGTGTTCCTCCTCAGGATGTGAGGAGAGATGTCCAATTCGGGGGTCTTTGGGCGATGGACCATGTTGGGTTGGGTGGTCAAAACTCAATGAATTTTGGAAGTTGCTCCCTGAACTGTTTTAGACAGTTTCGGGCGATCGACGATTGGTGATCGGGCAGCTAAAGGTTATATTCTGGCAGCCGAAACTCGGTGGTTTCTCTCTGTATCTCTCTGGACAATTTTAGCAAGTTCGGGAGACCGAACCCACTTGGGTCGGTCGATCGACGATTGTGCAACTGCTTTACGCAGTTTCCTGTTTTGTTTTCAATTTTAGGGAAAGTGTTATATAAGCACATGTTAATGCGAAATTAGGTTAGAAAAATACCCTAAAACGTTCCAGAGCAAGAGAGAAAAAGAAAAGGAAGAAGAGATTGAGAAAAGAGAGAGGAAGATCGAAGAGAGAGAAGATCGAGTTCGTGACGTTCGTCCACGACTGATTGTGTTCATAGCCTCTTCAAGTTCATCATTAGTGAGATCTCTCTATTATCCATTCTCTTTGGTTGTAATCCGCCCTTAGAGGTGAAGGATAATTAGATCCGAATGTGTGAAACTCGTGATCACTGTGTAAACATTATTACATAGTGAATTTGTTGACTGGACTAGTTTTTACCTTTATTCCTAGAGGGTTTTCCACGTAAAAAGTCTTGAGTGTCGTGTGTGGTGATTATTTATTTATCATTGTGCATTCATATCCCATAATTCAGTTAGTTGGGGATTGCGAGATCCTAAGTTTAGTGCATCATTTCCTAACAAAAGTGGTATCAAAGCGTCCAGGTTGTATAGAACAGACTGTGGGATCATTTGAATTATGGAGGATGGCTCGTCGAAAATGATTAGCTTAAATGAGTTTAACTGGCCTATCTGGAAGGCTAAGATGGAGGACCTACTGTATTGCAAAGACTTGTATACATCGATCGCAGGTGAAACTACGAAACATGTGCATATGTCCACTGACGAGTAAAAGAAGCTGGACCGTAAGGCAGTGGGGTTTATCAGACAGTGGTTGGATGACATCGTGTTCCACCACACGTGTCTACAGAAACCTCTGCCACTGGCCTATGACAACAATTAGAAGGGTTGTACGAGAGGAAAATAACCGAAAATAAAATATTCTTAATTAGAAGACTTGTGAATCTGAAATATAAAGAGAATAGTTCAGTCGTTGAGCATATGAATGAGGTGAGAAGCATTGTGAACCAACTCTCTGTCACGAAGATGGTCCTAGACAATGAGCTACAGGCTTTGATAATTTTTAGCTTGCTACCTGATACCTGGGAGGCATTGGTAGTGTCTCTGAGTAACTCTGCACCTGAAGAAAAGATGTCCATAAATTAAGTTACAAGTTGTCTTCTTAATGAGGAGACAAGAAGAAATTCTAAGGGCTGTCTCAACAAGAGGCCTTGACATCAGAAGAACAGGGGAGAGGAAAATAGAGGAAAGGTAATAATCGAGATACATCTAGAGGCAAGTCAAAATCTAGGAAAGAAGTATTGGGGTTGTGGAAAGATGAGCCACTACCGGAACGGGGGCTATAAAGAAACGAATGAGAAAAAGAAAGGTAAAGGAAAGGAGAAAGAAGAAACATAGTTTATTGCGGTCACTTCTGATGGCGATATGGTTGTGATACTCTCTGTCGAACATGATGAGTGTCTCACTACTACGTGTTGGGACTCAGATTGGGTGGTTGGCATAGGAGCATCATATCACGCTACTCCACGCAGGCAATACTTCATAGGTTACAAGTTGGGCAACTATGATACAATGAAGATGGAAAATTTTGGCATATCCATGATTGTAAGGATAGGTGATATATATGTAACAACCAATGTGGGTTGCACATTGGTGCTGAAAGATGTGAGGCATGTTCTTGACTTTCGCCTCAACTTAATGTCAGCAGGAAGGTTGGATGATGATGCCTATGGAAGCCATTTTGTTGATGGGCGTTGGAAGCTCATTAAAGGTTCGTTGATCGTGGCGAGAGAGAAGAAGTGTTGCATCCTATACAAGACAAGTGTAACTGTTTGCAAGGGTGAACTGAATGCTGTAGAAGATTTAGTTATGTACATGTGGCATAGGTGGCTAGGCCACATGAGTGAGAAAGGGCTTTAACTATTGGTGAAGAAACAAGTCCTCTCAAACATGACAGGTATAGCTTTGAAAACCTGTATTGATTGTCTATTTAGAAAATAGTATAGAGTATTGTTTGTTAAAACTACTTCTCATGTTAATAAATTAAATGTATTAGATTTGATTTATTCTGATGTATATGGTCCGATGAGGACAAGAACCTTGGGTGGGGCTTGTATTTTGTTACATTCATAGATATGGGGCCATTCATCATGTGGGGCCCACCTTTAACGTGAATCAGTGCATTATGTGGGCCCACTTGATGTGGACCATTTATCATGTAGGGTCCCACCTTCAATATTGGTTGTTCATCTTGCGGGACCACCTTTAATGTCCACCATCCATAATATGGGTCCCACCCTTGTTGTGAACCGTCCATCATGTGGGGCTCACTTAATGTGGACAATCCATTATGCAGGGCCATCATCATGTAAGACCCAAATTGATATGAACCATGCATTATGTGGGCCCACCTTGATGCAGACCATTTATTATGTGGGGCCCACTTGATGTGGATTGTCCATCATACGGGGCCACATTTTGATGTGGGCCATTCATCATGTGTGACCCACCTTGTTATGAACCATGCATTATGCGGGCCCACCATGATGTGGGCCATTCATCATGTGGGGCCCAACCTTCAATATGTGTCATTCATCATGTGAGCCCACCTTTGATGTCAACCTTCCATCATGTGGCTCCACCTTTAATGTCCACCATCGATCATGTGAGTCCCATCTTTAATGTAGACCGTCCATCAGGTGGGGTCCACTTGATGTGGATCGTCCATTATATAGGGCCACACTTTGATGTAAACCACCCATCATGTGGGGTCCACCTTTGATGTGACCGTGTATTATGTGGCCTAACCTTGATGTGGACCATTCATCATGTGGGCCACACCTTCAATTTGGGTTGTTGATCATGTGTGTACACCATAGAGAAATTGCAAAGAGAAGATAAGAGGGCAAGATGGGAATTTACTTAAAAATTTTAAGGATAAACTTCCCAAAATTAGCAAAAAATGTCTACTTACTTAAGTCAAATAAGCTCTTAGGAAAAAGTGACCTCTTCATAACTTATTTTTCAAGAGTTTTATTTTTTATTTTTTTTGTTTCTAAAAAAATTAAATGGTAAAATTAGAGCTTTACTAAACAGTCTATTTTCAAAATAAGAGCTTATTGATTTAGAATGAGCAAATAAGCTCTTATTAGTAGAGATGGGCCCCTACGACAATGGACATCGGCTTATTCTTGGACATAGATTGTTTTCTATTAGCGCAAATATACTCTTGATATTGTCTAATACAATGGATACCTTGGAGCTCGGGATGCCACTTTTCCTATGGAACAAAATTTACATTTAATCGATGATCATGACACTCTTCTTTCAGATCCTTTCATGTATCAAGGACTTGTTGGATGCCTCATATACTTAACCATTACCGACCTAACATTCTTTATGTAGTAGCATTCTCAGCCAGTTCATGCATAATTCTCGTCAACCCCATTATGATGCAGCTATTCGAGTGATATCTCAAATCTTCTCCCAATAAGGGCTTCCTTTTTCCCTCTAATAGCTCCCTCTAGCTATTAACTTGTCACAATTTTGACTGAGCTAGTTGTTCCAAAACCCATTGAACTACTAAGGGTTACTTCACAATGCTTGGGCATAATTCTATATCTTAAAAAATAAAAATAAACTACTATTTTTAGGTTCCACCGAAGCTGAGAACTGCGCCATGGCCAATGATACTTGTAAACTTAAAATGCTCCTACAAAAATCTCATCAT
This sequence comes from Liriodendron chinense, assembly GCA_003013855.2. NCBI lineage: Eukaryota > Viridiplantae > Streptophyta > Magnoliopsida > Magnoliales > Magnoliaceae > Liriodendron > Liriodendron chinense. The sequence goes on from PVNU02002470.1 coordinate 1,232,069, forward strand.
TCATCATCCCCAACCCATGCACCTTGATTACGACAATCAAGTTTCTCTTCACATCACCACCAATCTCTTCTTTTTTTTTTTTTTTTCATGAATGGACTAAACATATAGAAATCGATTGTTATATTGTCTGTGAAAAGCTTACAACAGGGTTTCTACAATTCTTATATGTAATAACCAACTTCCGAATGCCTTCATTAAAGCTCTTGCTTGTGACCAATTCCATCTTTCATTTGTAAGTTGGGCGTTATGGATCTCCACGAGCCACCTTATGGGGAATTATTAGGAACGATATCATTTTCCTATATTTCTTTTTTTCTACATTTTCCTTATTTACTAATATTTGATTAGACTGTATATATTTGGGATATATTTGATTTAAATTTAGGGGCAATGCCATACAGCCACCCATGTTTTGAGCCAATTCAAAAAAGAAATCGCGTTTAAACTCTTTCCTAAAATCCGCTTAACCTTTAAAATATGGTAAAAAATCTGCTTTTGTTGACTTTGACTATCAACATCTGCCGTTTTATCCTTAAAAGAACCATTTTACCCTTACTTTTAAAAGAATTCAAATATTATATCTCACCAATTACGAAGTGAAATCCACACTTGGATAGAGGGCTACGTTGTGAGCCCCACAATGATGTGTTTGTTAGATCCACATTGTCTGTCATTTGTGGATCAATATTTTAAATCATGAGCTAAAAAATGAGGAAGATCCAAATCTTAAGTAGACCCCACAACACAAAAACAGTAGTAAATGAATGCTTATCCTTGATTTTTATGTAGTGCATCATGATGATAATACATTTATCTAACCATGTGGTGGCCCCATAAAATTTATGCCTAGGATCAAAACATCAAATCTAACTATGATGCAAATGGGCCACACAATTGGAAATTGATTTTTTAGGGCGAGCATTGCCCTGGACTTAGATCATGGATGGACTGAAAACTTGGGCCCTGAGTGATATAGGTGATGCACGTGGTGGTACTAGTGGATTTCAAATACACGTCACCATGGCCACCTCAATTTTTAAGTCATGCCCCGGTGGGATTGTAAGAGTGTCAAAGTCTTTCCTTCCTAAAAAAAAGCACATAATCAACATTTATTTAATCTCTGTCCATCATGACTCTAATGGGTCCACCGTGATGTATAGGTTTTATACAATCTGTACATCCATTTTTTTTTCATATTATTTTAGGGTAAGAACCCAAAAATGAGGTAGAAACAAGGATCAAGTGGGCCATACAGAGGTGATTGAACGCTCACCATTAAAAACTTTTGGGAGTTGCAGAAGTCTCAGATCAATCTAACATGTGTTTTCTGCCTTCAACCCCAACTTTGTTGACCTTATTAACAGGTTTAAAGGCAAATAAACATCACTGTGACCCTTAGGAAGGTTTCAACGGTAGATGTCATTAGCTACTGCTTCTTCCCATGGTGTGGTTAACTTGAGCCTTAAATATGCCTCATTTTATGTTCATTAATTAAAATGTCTGAAAAAATTGATAGACGGGGTGGATGAAACCCATACATCACTGTGGGCCCCACGGAGCCCAAGACTGGACGGATTGATGTCCATCTTAGGGCAGGACGCAATCTACTTCCCTATTTAGGAAGGATTTTTACTGCAATAGGCCTGAGGTGTGGCTATTTTTACTAAAAGTTCAATTTATCATCTTGCTTATCTCTTTTGGCCTTTTGATAAGAAATTAAAAATTTTAGAGTCGAAAATGCCCCTCCGACCACCATGTGCTCAGGGGGCAATCCACCATGCCCAGGGGAATCCATAGTGCCTAGGGGGAATCGGTTGAAGGGGGATTTTTGACCATAAATTTTCAATTTCTCGTCAAAAGGTCAAAAAGTATGAACGAGATGAGAATTGTACTTTTAGTAAAATAGCCCCATCTTAGGGCTATTGCAGTAAAAATCCCTATTTTGGAGGGGAGCGGATTAGGTGCAGTCTGACTTTACCCAAGACGGTGTGGCCCCTAACATGGAGCCAACTTAATCTATGTATTTATAAATCCACATGGTTCAGCCGTTTTTTCATAGCATTTTAGAGCATGATCCCAAAAATTAAGCAAATCCAAATGTCATGTTGACCATACTATAGGAAACGATGGTGATTGAACATTTCACCATCAAAATGCATGTAAGCCCATTATAAATTTTTTGTAATGCTTATTTTCCATCCCAACTATTGATAAGGTTACATAAACTTGGATTAAAGGAAAAAATAAATATCAGATTGATCCAAAACTTCCATGGCCTAGAAGAAGTTTTTTATAGTCACTCATCCATTGTTTCCTACAATACAGTGCATATGATTTGGATTGACCTCATATGGTTCATACACTAAAATATTCTTTAAACAAGAATTGACGGCATGGATATAGAATACATACGTGAAGGTGGGCTCCATAGGTAAGGGCTGCACCATGTTACATGAGGCCCAGGCTGCACCTAATCAGCTGCCATTTTCGAGACGTGTAGCAAGCACTTTAACCCTTGATTTTCATGTCCATCGAGTGAGGAAAGTAGATGGTTAGTCGTAGTTGAATATTTCTCTTCATATGAGTGACTTGGATCGTCTTTATTATGGACTAATAGTGTGATTTGAGTGCCCCACCTTAATAAGCCTCTTTCTTATGCGCGAAGTTATCCCGTTCTAGAAATTAACCAATTACCAACTCTTTTTAAATCTGAACCTTTCAATTTACCCACTTCTCACCATCAATCGCTTCTCAAATTTGGACCACCCATCATACTCATATGACTACGAGTTTACACAAATTTGGACCCCGATCTATAATCCTACACCATTAAATCACAAAGCCAGCCCCTTTCTTGTCCTCCAAAAGTTGGAATTTTAGATCTAGGCATTTCTCACCATCAATCAACCACTAAACTTTGTATAATTATTTACCTATCATGACTATATATTTTTTCAAAATTTGAGCCCTGATCATCAAGGGTAGACCGTTAATTGAGATCAAGCCCATTTTAAGCACTCGTCAGGCCATTCTCAATGATCGGCCAATCTAGAAAGTGGATCATCAAGAAATTTACGTATTCTGACTATACTCTTCAAGCTTGATAAGATGAACGGATTGAAATTGATCAAAGATCATCTGAATATTAAGATTTGAGAAACCCACCTCAAGAGGTTGTTACACAAGACCTCACGTGTACGCTCTTCTTTTCTCTCCCCATTTGTGCACATCCCTCTCCATATTTTTATTACGCACCTCTAAGCCCTTCTCCTAACCCTAGGCTCTATGCCCTAGAGAAAAAGAGAAGAGAAAGAGAAGAGAATGGAGTTCTTTCTCATATTTTTCCAGCGGCTAGGATCTTCTATAACCCTCTTCTAAGTCTATCCTGAAGTGAGGATTTTCCTTTAAGCCTTTCATTAATAATATCACGATTATCATAAGTTCTTTTGTGGCATATGAAATTATTTTATTTTAAGTTATTGATCCATATAACATGAAGTTTAACGTAGGATTTACAATGAATATCATTACATAATGATGTGATTCCTTGTTTAAATTTTTTACTAAGAAGCATGTGTATTTGTGTTATTTATCTTTGTGAAATCTGTACCCTTATTTCCTTAATCTATGTTTTACAAGTAAAATTGGTTTTCACTATTGTGATATGAAATATGTGTATAAGATCATCATATGGACATCCCATTATTGTATACTCTTTGTCCCTAAGTTGGCAAATTTATTCGATGTAGAGAGATGAAACTCGTGAGAGGTGTCCATGATGGAAGAATATATCTTGACTTAACTGAGAGAATGAAGTGATTGTTTGTTAATGAATCCTTACATATACATAATGCTTGATTGGACCCATTTACATTACATGAGTATTTTAATGAATTTGTCTATAACGTACAACATTGGTTTCTTGGAACATGATGGAATCATAAAACGGGACAATGAGTGGACACTAATGGTATATAAATACTCATGAGCCGCGGTTGATGCCATGGACACTAAGCTTAAGTTGTCGGCTTATGCTGGGTTGTTTACAACTCCCCATAGTGATCATTAAGTTCTTTCAATACGGCTGGATGTGAGATTACTTAAATAAAGGTGAAATTAAAGTTAGGCATTCAATTGAGAATAGGCTAGAGTGTCCTACTTCTCCCATACACTTGTCACGTGTAGATTTGGGCTATGAGCGTCCCGTTTCTCAAGTGGTCGGGCAAAACTATGGGCTTGTGCGTCCCAGGAACCTCTGGTGACTAGTGGTTAGCGTGAAGTCGTAACAGGGAGTCTCCCACTTCATGTATTGTGATTCTAGCCACGGTGCCTTAGCCAGAGCATGCATTCCATATATCGTATTAACAAAGTTTTTTACTTGATTGTTTTGTTTGAATAAAGATATCATTGTGCTGCGTTACTCTGAGTTTTGCACATTATTATTCTTGATTGTCTTGGAGGGAATATTCCCCACTATGATAACGTTTAACGCTATCCCAATCACAATGTAGATGATGCAGGTGAAGATCCAGGTATCGAACTCGACTTTCAAGGTGAAGAGTTCGATGGTTCGTACGATCACATGGCGGATGAAGACGTTGAAGGAATTTAGTTGATATTTTTATTTATTAGACATTTCTTTTGATTAGTAGTTACATTTATGAAAATTGTAACAAGTGTTCCAGAGAAGACATGGTTTGATATTTTGATTGATTAGTATGAATATTGGTTGGTTCCATTATTTAAACATTAATGATGAAGTAGTAAGTTTGAGAGAATAAGATGAACATTTGTTTCCTCCATTGTGCTTGAATGCTATATTTCATTATTTAACAAATCAATTAGTCCATGATTTACTTGGGAATTCGGCCGTTGTGTTATACACGAGAGTCGAAAATCTCGGGTTGTTACAGGGTGCCACCATGATATGTATGCATAATCCATTCTAACTAAAAGTTGTGTCATCTACTATAAGCCTATGGCTAAAAAATCACATAGACTCGTGATCAGGTAGGCCATTGTTAAGTACTGAATTGTGCATATTTGTCCACAATTCTACACTAGTTTTACATGAATTTTATTGCTTAATCAACTGACTTAAGTATGTTTCCATATTTGTAAGAAGAGAAGAGAAGACTGAATAAATCAAGTTAAATAGGATGATTTAGAAGCCTAGGAGAATAAGCATAAACAAGCTAAGATGTTGAAGAATCAAGTGATCGAAGATTGAAGTTTAAAAGTTTGAAGTGCAAAAAAATTAGGAAATATCAACATGTCGAGAGACATATCGACTAGTCAAAACTAACATCGACCGGTCGATAGCCGAGGTTGTCAGGTCAGAACTATTCCGGAATTACTGAATTTGTGCTGAAACTCGCTGGACCAAGTTTGGCAATTTTGACAGGTCAACAAGTCTGGTTGACTGGTCGACCCGATGCATGAAATTTAAATTTCTATTATTAGATGGTTATCTTGAAGTATCGACCTGATCGATAGGCGAAGTCGGTACAAGATTTCTTATGAAAATCAAGAGTCGGTGCTCAATTCTTTTATTTGGAGAGATATTTTCTAGACTTTGAAAGGAATCCAAAGACTGTAGAGAGAGAGAGAGGAGTTCAAGGGTGGAGAGCTTTGGCTTCATCTTCTTCTAGTTTTTCTTCTTTTCTAGTTTTAATTTCCTTTTGTTTTTCTATTTTTTAGTTAGCCAAGCTAGGCTAACCTCTTAGTTAGGGTTAAGAGGTAAACCTTTTAGTTTATTTGCAATATTCTAATTTTTTTATTTGAATTTATAGTTTAAATGATGAACAATTCATTGATTTTGGTTTGAATAAAGAGATATTTTTAATTTACTTTGATCCATTGTCAACTATGGGCACATTAAATGCTTAGGAAGGCTATTATTATTTATTTTACTCTTTTTGTAAGGGATTGATCTATAAAATTCATTGATCTATCGTAGACTACGGGCTAGGTAGATGCTTTTGATTTCCTACGATTAGTAACTTAGTATTTTATGTGGGAATCACATCAATTAAAGTTCATATCTGTTTTGCTTCATTGAAATCTGATTTAAGCGCTTTATCGTCCGGTTGGATAGGATAGGACTTCGATTTCAATTGAGCTATCGAATTGAATCAAGTGAATGAGATGTTGCGAATAACTAGAAGTGAATCCTTCAAAATTCTAGTATTTATTTTTATTGATTTACCCTTTACAATTGATCCATCTATATTTAATATAGTTTTAGTTAGTTCAGATAGTTTAGTTTTAGAATTTAGTAACCTTTGAATATTTGAACCTATAATTTTTCCTATGGATTGACCTTAGTCTCACTAAATTATTACTACATCGTGACCTTGTATTTGGGGTTGTGAACAAGATTTTGGAATCATTGCCAGGGAGGTGCCAATTTTAAATACTTTTAAGTTATTAGGATTTGTAGTTAGGATAGGTTTACAATTTTCGTTGTTTTCTAAGTTAGAGATTTATTTTCAGATTACTAATATTGTTCGTTTCTTGTTTTGTAGGAATTTCTAACCTAATTCTTCTTCTCGAGTGCCATCCTTCCTTCTCTCATCTTTTACTATTTTTCCTAAATTTTTTATTTTTACTTTTTAGAGTGTGTTTAGATTAATTGTTAAAGTGTCATCATGCCCATGCTCAAGTGGACATGACAATACTCTAAATATCTTCTAAAGGATGAAGGGCCATCAATTCACTGTGTTAGAGACCACTCCATGCGTGATTATTTGCATGAGAACAAAGCACGTAACATTTCATCGGGTAAGACGCTGTATGATTATTAAAATAAAAACAATGTATATGATGCTTCATCGATTAAGACGTTGCGTGATTATCAGAATGAGAATAAAGTATATGATGCTTCACCAATTAAGACAATGCGTGATTATTTGTAGTGATTACACTTATCAACTCACCCCCAACCATACAGTTCTCTATCATACAACACGAATGAACCCAATTGGCGGAACTTATAAAAATTTCAGTTGAAGAGACAGACCAACATTGGAAGTTAATAACTATCCCCAAAGGGCCATCTACCTATATGTCCTCATCGACAAAGACTCTTGAGGATATGTTGCAAATGATTATAGAGAGCACCTCGTAGGCCATCAATAAGATAGACACATTGGCTGAGTAAATGGAATCACACCTCACTGATGAGAAGGGACTTCTCTAGTCCAAACTCCGTCTGACCTAATGGAACAACACGAGGTGATCAATTTCAGTTCCCTTGACATAATCGTTGAGCATGATGAATCTACAATCACCTTTAAATATAGTGAGTATATTGATGAGGAGATCCAATGAAAGTCAATAAACCTGAGGAATCTACAAAATCTGAGGGTGATGATAAGATTCAACATGAAGGGTTGGAGTGTGCCTATGAGCCTATGGTCTCGATTCTTCAATGGTTAATCTTATCTGAGCTTCCAGTCAATGATCACAACATGAAAATTTCTAACCAAAGTAATTTTTTTTATAATCTATCAAACTAAGGTGCCTAATTTCATTGTGAAAGAAGATTTTTCTTTCAATGAATATTTCGATTCTTTGAAAGATTGCTTCGCTCAATTGAAGATTTAGACGATCCCATAATTCAAGAAATATTGAATGCCTTGCAAGACCCTACCCTAGTGTTTGAAAAGTTGTTTTCCATTGATTTGCACCCGCTATAATTTATTGTGGAAGCACCGGATAATTTTAATTTTATGGAGAAGACACTATCAATTGAAGAAAATCAATTTAAAGTCTTCGATCCCTTTAATTTTCTCAAACCAAAGTTGATTATCATTGGGAAGATCCATTTTTCATTCACCTTTACCCAAATAGAACTCTAAAGAGATCTATTTTTCATTGTGTATAAACTAATGACATCTCCTTTTCTTATACATGTGGTGGGAATTTTTGTTAGCTGTTAATGATTAAGAACACCCATGTATATTGCCAGGCAGGACTATGGATGGTCTTAATACATAACTTGTTGAAATATAAGATAATCCTACTTTAGTCTATTCCTTTGATTGATTTCCTAGTCCGACGGATATCCATTGTTAAGCTACGAATTGTGCATATTTTAATCCCATTTCATCACTAATTATGCATGTATTTTATGTTTAAAGACCTATCTAATGGATGTGTTTGTGATTGTAGGAATGAGAAAGAGACTTCACCAAACAATGTTAAAAGACCTCTCTTACATATATTAAAGAAGATAGAAGATGAGTCAAGAGAAGGAGAGAAGAAGCAAGAAGAGAAGAGAAGGAATGAAAGAAAGAAGAATACAAAAATCAGCTTCAATATGGTCCGACTCGTCATGACCAGTCAGCTAGACAGGTCATGGCCACCCGTCTTTATGCACTCGCTGGACTGCCAAATTCGACCAGTCATGACCGGTCGGCCACTTAAAAACAGCAACTTTCGATTTTGATTTTTCAAAAATTCCTGCACAATTGTACAAACTCTTGTGCGATTCTCGAACCTTCTGAGGCGGTGAAGCTTCAAAGCTATAAAAGAACACCTAAGGGCTCATCTATAATCATCCTAGAAGATAACTAAGTTCATGAGAGGTGGAGAGGATCGTCGTGAAGCATCTACAACTCCTTTAAATGCAATTTTTCTAGTTTTTAGTAGTTTTTCCTTTGAGTTTTAACTTAACTTCATAACGATTGGCTAAACCTTTTAGCTAGGGCTAAGAAGTGAAGCTTATAGTTGTTTACAATGCTTGTTTTAGTTTAATTTAAGTACTTTGGGATTTAATGAAAAATATTTATAGTTTTAGTTTGAAATAAAGTTGATATTTTTTGTCTAATCTTCTATCTCTTGTGATTTTGCTTACATGTGATATTTTGGTTTACTGAGATTGATTAATTGTGTGTTGTTGATAGGATTTTGGGTTGTAGAAATCTTAGATTCATCATGATATGTTAGATGCTAGGTGATCTTACAAATCAAGTTTCCTAAGTGCTTATTTAGAACTAAACTAGAAGTTCTTATTTTTTGATTTTATCTGAGGTAGATGTTTTATATGTTGATATTGGTTTAATTGAAGTTCAATTCATGCTTCTAAATCAAGTCTAGTGATAAGACTTGAGGAAGAATAACGAATGTGATCTCACTTGTTTTGTGAAGGATTGGGTTGTGTGATTGGATACGCCCAATGCCTTAGCTGTTATGAGATAACCATATCAGTAGATGATCTCTCTATGTCATATGTATTATGATGATTTGATTGCTCTATACTCCGATTGAATAGGGATAGGACTCCAATTCTAATTGAGTTATTAGCTTGAATAATTAAATTGATATTGTAAATTATTATAAGTGGATCCTTTGAGTGTTTAATTTCCTATTTTAGTTTAAAAAGTAGATAGTTTTATATTCCAAAAATTCATCCTTTAATACAATTTCAAATTTAGCTCATCCTTGTTATATAGTTTAAAATTATTACAACAATCCCTGAGGACAATCTCGGTCTCATGATCGAATTATTACTACATCGCAGCCTTGCACTTGAGGCAAGCGAATAAGTTTTTTACGTCATTGCCAATGATTAGTTTAACGGTTCTGAATTTTGTAATTAGGGTATAGTTAGGTTAAATAGGTTAGAATACGATTTGCTTTTCTAGTAGGTTTTTCTCAGAATTTTTTTACTAACAGATTTTGTTTGTTTTGTAGGATTTTTATTCACTAACATAGTTTAAGCATCCGGTAACACCAGTTCTAACTTAGACTCCTTTATTTTTCTTAGTTTTTCTAGTTTTTCTTTCAATTTTTAGGATTTAGATTTTAGTTTTAGCTTTTGTGTGGTTTATGCCTCAGTAGGAGCGTGATCATACATCGTGACTTCTAAGTGAGGGAGGTTTAGTTGGTGGTTTAATTGATTACAAACGAGTGAGATAATGTCTAGAAAATATTGAATCGTCTGAAATCATGGTTGAGAATGAACCATACAATGTTGAAAATGTTGAGCATGATGCACCACCAACTAGGACAGAACGTAATGAGAATAAGGAACGCTATGTTCCTCCGGTTAAAACATTGCGAGATTATTTACAATCAGAGAAAACAACCACGTCTTCCTGCATTGTCTTTCCACTTAATGCAGGAAACGTGGACCTTAAATCTGGAATTATCAAATTCCTTCTAAAATTTTATGGACTTAATTCTGAAAGTCCATATGCGCATCTGAGTGAATTTGAGGAGATTACTAACACCTTTTAATTTAATGATCTCCCAAGATATAATCAAACTAAAATTGTTCCATTTCTCTTTAAAGGATAAAGTCCAAATCATGACTTTAATCTCTTAAACTTAGAAGCATCGAGACATGTGCTGAGATGACTCAGGATTTTCTTAAAAAGTACTTCCTGGTTCATAAAACCAATACACTAAGGCGGACTATCATAAACTTCTTCCAAAAAGGAGATGAGACATTTTTTCAATGTTGAGAGATGTTCAAAGATCTTTTATTAGAATGCCCACATTATGGTTATGAAAAGTGGCGCTTGATTGACTTCTTCCATGATGGACTGAGTTCAAACATGCGCCAATTTGTCCAAATGATGTGTAATAGTGAATTTTTTTAACAAAGAGTCCAATGATGCTTGGGATTACTTTGATATGCTAGCTGAGAATACCCAATCTTGGGACATCTCTACCCAGGCTAGTAATCCTAAGTCGGCCCCAAGAGAGAAAGGAGTACATACATTAATAGGGATAATGATTTAAATACAAATATGGCGAGTCTCACAAAGAAGGTTGAGGCCATAGAATTAAGTAGTGTTAACATGATAACTACCGGTGAAGCCGTTGAGAGTGTATGTGGTATTTGTAAAAGTAATGTTCACTTAACAAAGGATTGTCTAACAATCCCTAAGTTTCAAGACATTTTGCAAACTCAATCGAACACCACAAACGCTTACCAACGCCCATTTAATGCACTAAATTTTAACTTGCATAATCATAATTGGTGGTGTTAACCAAATCTTAATTAAAAGAATGGACCCATGAAAAATACAAATAATGCCTCCCAAGGGCCTCCCCAAAAGAGCACTTTTGAAGGATACATTAAATGCATTCATGATTGGACAAACTTAGATAAATCAGTCCAACATGCAGGCCATGAATGAACTTAAAATCTCAGGTTGAAAGAATTGAGACACATTTAAGAGTTAAGGAGCAAGAGAGATTTTTGGCCCAACCTCAGCCTAATTCCAAAGAACAACTCGAATCAAATCCAAATTCTTTAACAAATCAGGTGGAATATGTTTAAGCCATCACCACTCTCAAAAGTAGTAAAACAATTGAAAATTTTGAACCGATGAAGGCTGCAAAGCCTAATGATCCGGTTGATTCTAAGAGTGATGGTGAACCAGCAATGCTCCATAAGATAAAGAGTCGGAGCATGTGTATAAACCTATGGCCCCATTCCCCTAACTGTCTTGTCGCAACCAAAAGGCCAAGTGAAAATCAGGACATCTTAGAAGTTTTCAAATAAGTAAAAATCAACATTCCTTTGTTGGATGCAATTAAAAAAATTTCTTCATACGCCAAATTTCTGAAGGATCATGTGCCGTAAAGCATAAACAAAACGTGCAAAAGGAGGACTATTTTTTACGGAATAAGTGAGTGCTATCATATACCAAAACACTCCCTTAAAATTTAAAGATCCCGAAAGCCTTATAATCTCTTACATAATTGGTAACTTCTAGATCAATAAAGCACTTCTCAATGTAGGGACTAGTGTTAACTTGATTTTCTATTCGGTCTACGAGCAACTTAGGACTTGGTGAATTAAAACACACTAAGATAACTTTACAACTTGCGGATCACTCTATTAGAGTACCGAGAGGAATGATTGAGGATGTGTTAGTCTAAATTGATAAGTTCTTCTACCCAGTAGACTTTCTCGTCTTAGATAAGTGGTTACAAATGTATGCACTCAAGTTCCTATCATTTTAGGCCGACCATTCCTAGCAACCGCCAATGCTATAATCAATTGTAGGAATGAAATTATGAAAATATCCTTTAGAAATATAAAAATAAAGCTTAATGTGCTTTCACTTACATAAACAACAAGAGGATAAGGATGATGATGAAGATGAGATCCACCTTATCAACTTTATAAATACAATAGTGGATGATGATGAGCCATCACCGACTAAGTTTTTCAAAACCTTAGAAGTTTGCTTGGCCCATTCCAAGGATGATACGAATTTAGATATTGATGAGGCCTTGGAAGAGCTAAAATCTGAAATTTTGATTAACAAGATACCAATCGCTGATTTGAAGAATTTCATTATGCAGGAATTTGAAGAATTAGTGCTTGATTTACTTAAGGAAAGGCAAAGTTCTGAAAATGTAGGGGTTAAGGACTTATTCCAACCTACACAAGTGACCTAGAAGGTTGAAGTTTCCTATACTTTAGAAGAGTGTTTGACATATTTTGAGGACTGGGATGATCCTATGATCCGTGACATTGTCAATGCCTTTAGAGAAATTTCACTGGTGCCCAAAATGACTCCTCCCATGGAGTGTAACACCGAATTATGAATTGTAGAAGCACCGATAGAATTTGACAATATGGAGATCATACCGACTTGTGAAGAAAAAATTCAAGTCTCCACATCTCTTTGGTTTGTTCAAACCGAAGTGCACCATTTCTGGGATGATCCTTACTTGATTAATTTTTTTCCAGACAAGTTGGAAATGAGATTCATATTTGAGAATTGTCAACTGAAGAAATTTTCCTTTCCTAACACATGGGGTAATAACTTAAAGAAACCCGCTAAAATTTTTCAACAGGACTTTCAATGAGTTAGAATGACGAACATCACCAATGTACATTATGAAGCGGGACTGGTGGATGGTTTTACTGAGAAATCTTTTACTCCACTTAATAACCCTGCTAGATTTCATTCCTTTGGATGATCATGTGCATCAAGATTGACCTCCTAATCTGACGGAGGTATATAGTAGTTTTATTAGTTTTAATTGTCTAGTTGTTTGAAGTTGTAAACTTCCATATTTGACTCTCTCAGGTACTCTCGTCTCACTCTCTTTTATTTTTATCATTGCTCTCATGTTATTGCTTATGCATATCTTTTTACATTGAGGACAATGTAAGATTTTGGTTGAGGGTGAAATTTCTAGATAAATTTAATGTTTTGTGACATTTTGAGCAATTTTTGTATAAATTTTTTTATTTTTCTGAAAATTCAAAACCCTTTTGAAAAACTTTATTTCTATACATTTGGGATGCTACGAGTATAAGAGAAAGAGAGATGAAGTGATTGATTTTGAAAGCCTTAAATTACTTATAATATAATAATTTTTTTTGAATTCTCCTATTCATATGATTGATAGAAAGTTTGGAACATTTTTTAGTCTAGTTCACATTACACGATTCTCATTATTGAAGAGATTATATAAATTTGTAGATTGATTTTTCTGAAAATTCAAAACCCTTTTGGAAAACTTTATTTCTATTCATTTGGGATGCTACGAGTATGAGAGAGAGAGATGAAGTGATTGATTTTGAAAGCCTTAAATTACTTATAATATAATAGTTTTCTATATGAATTCCCCTATTTATATGATTGATAGAAAGTTTGGAACATTTTTTAGTCTAGTTCACATTACACGATTCTCATTATTGAAGATATTATATAAATTTGTAGATCAATTAGACTAAAAATTTAAGGTGTTTAGGAACCAAGATGGGGAACTTTGTCCATCCTTATTCATGAGAAAATAAGAAAAAAAAATTACGAAAGATATGAATTTCTAAAAATCCTATCTTATAGTAGAAAGAAAAGAAAAGAATGATCATTATTGAATATATGTTTCAAAATTTTTGAAAAGGGCTACCTATCACTAACCAGGGGAAGGTCTACCAGTAATCTAAGCTGGAAATGAGAAGTAATGTGAAAGTCGTCGAAGGAATGATAAGGCAAATTCTTGTCATAAGAATGTGGTTGATCTTTAGTATCACCAATCTATAAAGAAGGTAATCCTGAAAATTCATGAGATGAACATTCACTATGCACACTAGACCGCACTTGTTCGGATTCTTCTATTTGTCAATTAATCGATGGGGATTCTATGTGAAACACTTATTATGTTTGGAGAGTTTAAGATTTCAGTTTCTTATCACTAAGTTTTTCTGAATTTGTACTTGTATGTTTTTAAGTTTATAGAAGTATAGTTTCCAAGAGAGAGTTGAGTTTTTAGAGAGTTGGATTTGTTTCACGCATGTTTTGCTTGGGACTAGCAAAATGCTGGTTGGGGTGTGTGTTGAGCTATGAATTGTGAATATTCTAACCCCATTTCATTACTCATGATGCATGTATTTTATGTTTAAAGACTTATCTAATACATGTGTTTGTGATTGTAGGAATGAGAGAGAGACTTCACAAATAGATGCTAAAAGACGTCTCTTATATACATTGAAGAAGATAGAAGATGAGTTAAGAGAAGGAGAGAAGAAGCAAGAAGAGGAGAAGGAATGAAAGAAAGAATAATACAAACATTAGCTTCAATATGGCCCGATCGGTCGGCCACATGGCTACCCCTCTTTATGCACTTGCTGGACCGCCACAAAGTGGGTCCGACCAGTCGACTACTTACCAACAACAACTTTCGATTTTGAATTTTCAAAAATTCCTACAGAATTGGGCAAACTCTTATGCAATTCTCGAACCTTCTAAGGTGGTGGAGCTTCAAAGCTATAAAAGGATACCTAGGGACTCGTCTATAATCATCCTAGAAGAGAACTAAGTTCATGGGAGGTGGAGATGATCGTTGTGAAGCATCTATAACTCCTCCGAATGTGGTTTTTCTAGTTTTTAGGAGTTTTTTCTTTAAGTTTTAGTTCAACTTCATAATGTTTAGCTAAACCTCTTAGCTAGGGCTAAGAGGTGAGGCTTATAGTTGTTTACAATGTTTGTTTTAGTTTAATTCAAGTACTTTGATATTTAATAAAGAACACTTCTAGTTCTAGTTTAAAATAAAGTTGATATTTTTAGTCTAATCTTCTATCTCTTGTGATTTTGCTGACACGAGATGTTTTGGTTTACTAAGATTGATTAATGGGGTGTTGTTGATAGGATTTTGAGTTGTAGAGATCTTAGATCCATCATAATATGGTGGATGCTAGGTGATATTACAAACCAAGTTTCTTAAGTGCTTATCTAAAACTAAACTAGAAGAAGTTCTTATCTTTTGATTTTATCTGAGGTGGATATTTTATATGTTAATATTGGTTTAATTGAAGTTCAATTCATGCTTTTAAATTAATTCTAGTGATAAGATTTGAGGAAGAATCATGAATGTGATCTCACTTGTTTTGTGAAGGATTGGGCTGTGTGATTGGATACGCCCAATGCCTTAGTTGTTATGAGAGAACCATATCAGTAGATGATCCATCCATGTTAGATATATTATGATGATTTGATTACTCTATATTCTGATTGGATAGGGATAAAACTTCGATTCTAATTGAGTTATTAGCTTGAATGATTGAATTAGTATTGTTAATTATTATAAGTAGATCCTTGGAGTGTTTAATTTCCTGATTTAGTTTAAAAAGTAGATGGTTTTGTATTTCTAAAATCCATCCTTTAATACAATTTCAAATTTAGCCCATACTAATTACATAATTTAGAATTGTTATGACAATCCCTGAGAATGATTTCGGTCCCACGATTGAATTATTACTACATCGCAGCCTTGCACTTGAGGCGAGTGAACATCCATTTTTATGCTTGCCTAGAATAAATTAGTTTAGAATAGAATAAGTTTACATGGTTATACTTTAGTTTATGAATAACTCTTCTAGTTTGATGGAGACATTGCACTTTTGGATAGAACTCTCTCACTCACTCTTTATTTTCGTTGCTCTCATGTTGTTTGCATTGCATATCTTTTACATTGAGAACAATGTAGATTTTTTGTTGCATGTGAGAATCTTGCAGAATCTTCAGAGTATTTTGTACATTTTGAGCAATTTTTTTGTAAATTTTTTAATTTTCAGATTTTAAAACTCTTTTGGAAGCTTGATTTTCTGTGTACAGAAGGGTATTTGGATATGAGATGATGAGATACAAAGAGATGGGATTTTTAAAAGTTTAAAGATTAGTTTATGAAATGAGTTTTTGAACGAGTTCCTTTCATGAGTTGATTAGCAGAATGTTTAAACATCAATTGAGTATAGAATTCACAATTCACACTTGACTTACATTCTTTAAGGCTATGTTTGGAAACTGTAATGGTTAGCTTGGCGATTACCTGAAAGTACTAGGAACCAAGCTTGAAAATCACTGTCTATCTTAGGAAAAAGAAAAGAAATGTATTGAAAAAAAAAGAGATGAATTAAAGTATCGAAAAAAAGGAAAAAGAAAAAAAGAAAAGAATGTTTAAATAAAAATCAGCTAAAAACAGTGGCATAAAAAATGGCTACCTATCAATATAAAAAGAATGGAAATGGTGTGAAGGTCATCGATGAAAAAAAATCTAAAGTTGGAAAAAGAAGTGAAAAGGGAGCTGGGTTCGGAATTAATGTCTTATGATAATCTAACCACATTTTGGGTAGTTGTTAAAGATAACTTTATGGTACAAGGCTGACCCTTATTGATGTTAAGTCAGAATTTACTGAGTACTCTAGGAATTTGATGTTTGAATTCATTTTATATGCTCCAAGATGGGTTGATTGATGTCTATACTCTAATTGGAGGGGAAGTATTAGAGTATAGGATATGTATAGCTGTACATGAATAGTAGTACACACTATAGATAATTATGTGGGTGGATTCATATATATTTATTATTATTTCCTATAGATTTTTATAAATCTCCTACCTCTTTTATATATTCCGGTCATTCTCAATGAAATAAATACAATATAATTTTCACAATGCGGTCTTTGGTGCTTAAAAATCAATACATATAAGCATTTTTAATTGAAAAATAAATATATAAGAATATAATTGATGTTTAAACATTCATCAGACTGTAGATCAATACGTATTATTTTATTATTTTTAGGCCTTTAAAAATTTCACATTGATGTACTTGATAAATTGGTCGTATTAGTAATACATATCATATCTTGGATCAATGGTAATCGATATAAATCTGATACATGATAATTTAAACCATGGTTGGTATGCAAGGATACAGACACATCTCCATGACCAAGTCAATTTCATCAACAACTTCATGCTATGTTATAATATATAAAAACAATATTTTGGATGATTACAACACTTTTGTAGGAATGGTACAATTTATCTGAATAATTTTAAAGAGATTTTAAGGTCATTTTTGAATATTGGACGATTTTTTAGATCAAAATATTTAGAAAATATATGAGGTAGGTTTTTAAGAGTGAATATACTCTCTTGGAAATCAGACTGTCCATGCAGCTCTTGATATGAATTACGATAAGGACCTGGATTGCATGCTGATACTGTTAGTAGTCACTACCAGACAGTGTTATGTCGGCCCCACCATGATGTATATATTTTATCCACACCGTTATCCATTTTCCTAGATCATTTTAGGGCACTAGCTCAACTCCAAATCTCGAGTGGATCACATCATACAATAAAAGTGGTGATTTAATACTCATCACTAAAAGCTTTTCGGAGCCACAAGTTTTGGACCAAGTTAATATTTGTATTTTCTCTTCATCCAGGTATGTGTGACCTAATCAATAGGTTGTGTGGCAAATAAACATTGCAATGGGCCTTAGGAAGTTTTTAACGATGCTAGTTCAATCAACACTATTTTCCTATGGTATTGTTCACCTGAGATTTGGATCTGTCTCATTTTTTGGGCCCATGCCCTAAAATAATGATCCAAAATGGATGGGCAGTGTTAATAAAACACATACATCATGGTCAAGTCCACAAAGCACCATTTAAGGTCACTACTTGGTAGTGTCAATATCCAATATGCATCTATAATAAAATGGTTGATGGTAACCTTTTACTTAATAGCAGATTGCATGGAGCCATTGGGACTTCTAACATCATTATATAGTGGAGTCTAGAGACGTGCCAAGTGTTAGGTTAATTCTTTGACTTGACTTTGTGCATTTTCTTCTTGAAGCCGATCAACAGTTGAATCCTCCTTAGCCCCACCATGTTACATAGCTAGTGTGAAGTTTTCCTCTAATACCGGGGGGGGGGGGGGGGGGGGGGGGGGGGGGTAGGGGGTAATAACAACTTTAATAATCCCTAAAGATTTTAATAGGGAATGAGATAGCTTCAAGCACAAAGCATATGGTGTAGGAAAATGTGGTGCACACCACTTGTTTTTATAATGTTTTTTCATTGGCCATTCGAACCATTGAATGTTAACGTTAGCAAAAAATTGTAAGTGAATTTCCTGTTGCGCTTGTTCCATGGAGTTTGGGTAGCTCCATGACATCCACTTCATTCATCAGTTTCCCAAGCTCATCTTAAGGTGTGGGTAAAAAATAAGGTAAATCGATAACTTAAGTACACCACACCACAAGAATCAATGAGGATTGAATGGCCACCTTTGAAATATTCTTCAAGCCTATTTACACTTGGCTTGACACAGTCCATGTTGCCTAATGAGAAACCACCTTGTGAAGATACACATGTACGAATGGCGAGAGAAAATCGTACTCGCGTCGAGAGAGATCAATAATCCTTATCTCTCAGCAACATGTAGCCTGCTAAAAGGAGCTATGCTCCAAGCCATATGCACATCTATGCCAAAAAAAGGGAACACCACTCATAGGGCATGCGACCAATGCATGAACAACAGGCATGACCCCTAGCGTATGTAGGAAGTTTCTAAAGTCTTATTGATATTAGATTCTCCGCGGTCTAGTATATACGCATGGCATGGCCATCCTAAAGCATATCAAATTCAAAAGGAAAAATTCCCAAGGACAATTGATATTTTCTAAGAGGTAGTAAGAAATTAGTAGTAAGTAACAAAAAATCTATTGAATTTAAAAGCGGATTATATACGATGGCTTTACACAACAAGGATTTCAAATCCTACTAGGATACAACTATTGCACAATCGAAGATTCGTACAGAAACAACAACGCAATCATCGCCTCTCCAAACCTATAAAAGTAACATTCGAAAAAGCGATTTAGGAACTTGCCACAAACATTAATCAATCTATTTACAACACAATATTACCCATCCCTTAGTTTAACTACTTAGCTTTAGTCATTCCACTTTTGTCCATCCATACTACAACAAATTCGAAGTCATTAGATTAGCTTAGATTGGCTACTATCCACTATATCATTGCAATACACATTAGGAGTAGGTTAAATATTCACATTCACCATTGTCGAATCCCTTGATTATCCAATTCTTACTTGATATATCATCAGTCACATCCTGCTAACTTCACATCACAACCGTCTAGTACTCTTCAATTGTTTTACCAGTACAAATCACCATAGGTATTTATTTATTCTCCTCTTAGTTTACTTTTTTTCTTGCTGATTATATTATTTTTATATTCAATTAATAAAATCGGTGATCGACCTTATTTTTAATTATATCCGATCATTATTGCTTTGCCGAGAAACTTGATATGATATCATTGTTAAAAAGAAAAGTCATTGATTATGAGGGGAAAAAAAATCTCATTGTGAAGGACTCAACCCTCTCATTCTAAAATCATTTTATTGTTGTAATAATTAGTGGCTGAGCAGTCCGGCATTCATGAGTTTAGTCCTAATTTGACTAATTTGACACAGGCGTTGGATCGATTACAAGTTGGCCACATAAAAATAGTATTGAGCGTGCCAGAATCTCAGTCAATTGAATGCTTATGACCCCATATGCCAAACTAGCTGATTTGAACACTTGTGACCTACACTCAACCATGTGTCCCGATTAAACAGCAAGAGAGCCCAGGGAAGCTCTAGAGCATAATGCATTCGTGTTGATCCTTCATCCAGTAGGAAATCACCTTATAAAGGAGTTGGTTGGCATATAAACATCATCTTATGAAGGAGTCGGTTGGCATATAAATATCAAGGTGGGCCCGGAAGGCTGCAGTCTTGGACATTTCCATGGTACCAGTTGAGCTTTGGATTGCCTCTTTTTGGGCTCACGTCTAAAATGAGCCGCAGGAACTGATGACGTCTCCGTAGGCCCCACACAGTTTCGGTTTGGAAGCGGATTGCCTGTGACCATGGGCAATAGAAATACTTGTGCCCGGGGCTATGTGGGGTCCACATAAATGTCCATGGAAAATCCACTCTGTCCATCTGTTTTGAAAGGCAACAGTACTACAGAAGTCTAAAAATCAGGTGCCACATGTCAACAAAACAGTGGGAACGGAAATCTCCACCGTTGAAACTTTCCTGGAGCTGACCTTGATTTTTATATGCCATCCAAACCGTTCATCGTGATACAAAACTTTTGTCACCCCTAGGCGTTTAATTCCCACTGTTTCGTGTAGTATAGACCACATAAGTTTTGGATAATCCTGATTTTTAGAATCCTGTCCTATTGTAGTATTTCAAAACAGATGGACGGAGGGGATTTATCACGGACATCTCTACAGGGCCCCACACAGCCCCGGGCACAGGGATATCTCTCTGTTCCCGGGTCACACGCAATTCGCTTCCCCATTTCGAATATCCAAATGGCTAATACACATGGGAAAGGAATATAATTTTCTCTGAGTTCGTTTTCGGGACTCAGATACAGCGTGTTGCCGGCCACTGGGGCCCACAGGATAAGTAGTCCGATGATCGAAGCCGTCCATGCTGTGTACTCTATATAATAAATGCTAGGATAATAAAATTACAGTTAACACATAATGTGACCATCAATATCTGTAGATGAATTTAGAGCAATGGAAAGAAAATTTTCAATGGATCCCATTTGTCTATAAATATCAAAGCATGAGATCATCTATAAATCTTAATCTTTTGTACATATCTTATCTATAGAAGTGAAGAGAAAATGAACGGTTCAAATCATCAGACCATCTTAGCATGTGGGCCGCAGTGGGTGGAAACAGGTACTGGATTCAGAGTCGCGACAGAGGCAAAACAAAAGAACTGACACCGTCCCTGATTAAAGTGGGAATTTGTACTGAAATAGCCCTGGTGTGGCTACGTTTACTAAAATCCAATTTCTCGTCTGGTTCTTTTCTAGGCCGAGAAATTAAAATTTTCTGATCCAAAATGCCCCTCCGACCGATTCCCCTGAGGCACGGTGGATCCCCCTGAGCACATGGTGGTCAGAGGGACATTCTCGACTATGAAATTTTCAATTTATCGTCACAAGGATAAACAAAATAATCCGTACGACAAATTGGACTTGTCGCAACAACACCTCAGGGCTATTGCAATAAATATCCCTCTTTCATATTCGGATAGGAACCGCGCAAGCGTACCTGGCGCCACGTATGTACCTATCGGAGAGAGAGGTTTAAGTGCGGCCCCGGCCTCACCCATGACGGTGCAGCCCTAACTGTGGGACCCACATTGATGCATGTTTAGTATATTCACGCCGTCCATTCGTTTTTCCCGATCCATTTCAGACAGTAGACCAAAACTGAAGAAGATAAAGATGTCAGGTGGACCAGGCAATGGTGATTGAACGCTCACCATTAAAACGTCCTAGGGCCCACTGTAATTTTTATTTTCCATCCAAACTGTTGATAAGATCACAAAAACTTGGATGAAGGGTAAAAAAGAAAATACCATCTTGATACAAAACTTCTGTGGGCCCCAAGAAGATATAAATGATGAATGTTCAATAACCATTGTTTCTTTTAGTGTGGTTCACATGAGTTTTGTATCTACTTCCTCTTTGATCTCATGCCCTAACATTATCTTGAAAAGCGGATGGACGGCGTGGATATACTACAAACATATCAAGGTGGGCTGCACTGTCAGGGCCGCACCGTGTTGGGTATGGCCGGGGCGGCATCAAATCCGCACCTAAACGGAAAACGAGAGCCTCATGGGTGGAATTGTCATGAGATCCACGCGGTCCATTATGTACGACGCTTCGTGCTAACCGTTGCATCTAAAAATCATCATTACTCGAAACTACACTAGGCCCTCAATAAAATGGAATGCCCACCATTTTTCCTTTTGGGCTCTTCGTGGCATTTATATACCATCTAATCCATTCATCTGATGCACCACACTAGAATTAAATAAATTCAAGAAATTACAGTATTCTAAAACTCAGGTGGCCATACCAAGTGATTTTAGAGATTTTAGTATACATTTTTTACGATGGCTGGCCTTAGTGTTGAATCAGCCTATTTTTTAGTTCAAGCCCAATCAAAGGGTGATCTTCCTGATGGATGGTGTGGATCTTACACATATTAAGTCTTTCCCAACGTTAGAAAAAGTAACACATGTAGGTATCTTTATCGCGAGGTACACAGGCATTTTTCTCCCCTTTGGATAAGGTTCTTCGAAAAGAAACGCCGAACCACTCCCAACACATGTTTACTGTGGAGACGACTCAGATCTGATCGCCACGTACGCCCTCATCCCTTTTCCTGAAGTGGGAATGTAACTTTTTAATATATGTTAAAATTTCTATTAATCGTTCATATACTTCGTACAGGTGTGGCCCACCTGATGATCAAAATGGCCTTACTATCTACATCTGGGCATTGAGCTGTTAGGATTGACTGACGATCGGTGCTGATCTTCCACATGATTTCCTAGTTTGTACGTGTGAGGCTAGTGCACTCAAGGAAGAGAGATGGTTGGCACGTGTGCATATAATGTGATGGTTGATGTGCATGCACTCACGATAGGACACGTGGCATATAATTACTAATACCTTGCAAATGATGGGACCTGATGTAAATGGGTCATCCTCCAAAAGTTTCAGATACTTGTGCGAGACATAAGGAATTTATTAGTGCCTGTGTATCAAGCATCGAATTCTTCCAGAGTATTAACGTTTCTGCTTTTTTAGTAAATTAAGCGAAGGCACCACGTAGCCACAGAAAAAGAAAAGACGCGGAAAAAAGAGGCACCGTACTATCTCTCACTGCAGACCAAAGGAAAATATCATATTCAATATGAAAGTCAAACTTCAAGACGAATCCTTGCCGTGAGTAGGCAAGGTCTGTGATCCATCGCAAAGGAAATGGTGGGCCCCACTACACAAAAACCCTACTATAAACCATTCTCTTCCTACCCCATTTTTTCCCACTTAAAAGAAAAAATCTACTTCCATGGCTGCTGCTTCTTCCTCTGCTCGTTTCTTTCTATTCCCCCTTTTCTTTCTCCTTCTCATCTCTCTCACCGACGCCCAAAGATCATTCCGACCAGACGCGCTCGTTCTTCCGGTACTGAAAGACGCCGGGACCCTCCAGTACGTGGCCCACATTCATCAACGGACCCCACTCGTGCACGTAAAGCTGGTCGTCGATCTCGGTGGCCGATTCCTTTGGGTTGATTGCGATTCAGGCTACGTGTCATCTTCTTACAGTCCGGCCCGTTGCCGCTCACCCCAATGCTCATTAGCCAATGCTAACGGGCGGTGCGGCGATTGCATCTCGGGCCCTCGTCCTGGCTGCAACAACAACGCATGTAATCTCTCCCCGGAGAACACCTTCATCAGCACGATCACTGGCGGCGAGCTTGCAGAAGATCTTGTCTCCATCCAATCCACAGATGGGTCGAGCCCCGGCCCTGTCGTCACCGTGCCACGCTTCCTCATCTCATGTGCCCCCACATTCCTCTTGCAAGGCCTCGCTACCGGCGTTGAAGGAATCGCCGGCCTGGGACGGACTCGAATTGCACTCCCTACGCAATTCGCGGCTGCATTTAGCTTCGATCGGAAATTGGCTATCTGTCTTTCATCATCAACGGAATCCAACGGTGTGATATTCTTCGGTGATGGGCCTTACATCTTTCTTACGAATGTTGATGTTTCCAAATCTCTTATGTACACTCCCCTCCTCATCAACCCAGTAAGCACTGCTGGAAGCTCAGTGCAAGGTGAGCCGTCCGCTGAATACTTCATTGGTGTGAAGGGGATCAAGATCGACGGAAAACAGATCCCACTCAACACGTCGTTTCTGTCCTTCGATAGCAATGGTGTGGGTGGAACGAAAATCAGCACCGTCAATCCTTACACTACTCTAGAAACGACCATCTACAAGGTTTTCACAGAAGCTTTCATTAGAGAGGCCAAATCCATGAAGATCACTCAGGTGGCGCCGGTGGCGCCTTTCGATTTGTGCTTTAGCTCGAAGAGCATCAAGAGCACACGAGTGGGGCCCATTGTTCCGACGGTTGATCTTGTTTTGCAGAGCGAGAGCGTGTATTGGAGAATCTTTGGGGCGAATTCGATGGTGTCTGTGAACGATGACGTGTCATGCCTGGCATTCGTTAATGGTGGGTCCAACCCTAGAACATCGATCGTTATTGGGGGCCACCAGTTGGAGGATAATCTTCTACAATTTGATCTGGGCACTTCAAGATTAGGGTTCAGCTCATCACTCCTCATTAGGCAAACCACATGTGCCAACTTCAACTACTTTACATCCAATGGTTAAAGGATGATGTTACTGCTATTTACTTGGTACCTTTTTATTCGATAAACTATACCATGAGCTTCTGGATGAACGGCCTTGATTACTTGTGTCGGCCTGGTCCACTTGTTAAATTACTTCGGCATATACAATGAATTGTAACTCTTTTTCTTTTTAATTTCTAACGCAGTTAAATTATTACACTTCGTTTTTTTCCCTCTCTTTTTCTTCTTCTATTTTATCTCAGACAGATCATACGGTTCTGATGCAGTAGAGCATGTAAGTTTTTAAAGCACTTAAAAAAATAAAAAAAAAATCAAAAGAGATCCTGAAAAGTGAGTTTAAATTGCACTTTCTCGTACGCCGATGCTGGACAGGGCCACCAAAATTCCCCCATCATACATATTGATCTTTAAACAATTTCAGGCAAGTTTAAGCGACTGAACTTTGAGCCGTGGGAGCCCAATACTCTTCGGGATTACGGCAAAATTCTCTGGATATTTTTTTAGATATTTGGGCGACCGAACTCCTGGGCATTGGGCAACCAAAGGTGTCGGTTGCTATTATGCAGTTTGTACAATTTTGCATAAATATTTTTATTTTCGATTACTGCTCATATAAGCGGGTGTAATCAGGTTATAGGGTATTGTCAATTCATTTTAAACAAAATTAAGGTTTTGAGAGAGTTTTGGTAAGAGAGAGCTTCAGTTTTCTCTAGAGTGCTTTGTTTTGAGTTGTTTATCTCTTGTACTTCTGGATTCATAGTGATCTTTTTGTGCCGTGGTTTTTTCTCATAAGGATTTTTCCACGTAAAAATCGGATCATCTCTACATGTGATTGCTTGTGCATTTGTGTTTGCTTGTTTGATTCTCCTCTATACTTCCGTGAGGTTCCCAACAAGTAGTATAAGAGAGTGTGTTGGTATCAGTTCTGAATCCAAAGATAAGTTATCATGACATCTAGCATGAAGTTCGACGTTAAGAAGTATTCTGGCAAAAATAATTTTAAACTATGAAAGATTAAGATGGAAGGCCTTTTAGATCAACAAGGGCTCGAATAAACGCTTGAAA
The DNA here is from genome assembly GCA_003013855.2 of Liriodendron chinense. Taxonomy (NCBI): domain Eukaryota; kingdom Viridiplantae; phylum Streptophyta; class Magnoliopsida; order Magnoliales; family Magnoliaceae; genus Liriodendron; species Liriodendron chinense. Next base: position 1,257,697 of record PVNU02002470.1, read on the forward strand.
AGTGACTAGAATCTACGTTAGAGGAAGAGTGGATGAAACTCGATAAAAATGTCAAAATCTCTATTCAATTGTGCTTAACAGATGACGTCTTATATAACGTCATGATGAAGAAGACAGCTATTGATACATAGGTGAAACTAGAGAACGTTTACGCGAAGAAGTCTCTAGAGAATCGATTGTATCTGATACTTCGGCTTTTCAATCTAAAGATGACAAAGGGGGTCAATGTTGATGGTCACATCAACAAATTCAATAGGCTCGTTTGTAAGTTATTGGACATGGGAGAACAATTGAAGGATGAATATCAGGCATGCATTCTGTTGAATTCGCTTTCTGACTTGTACAAGTCGTTAGGCACTCCTTGTGCGCAGGGAGGGAGACCGTCATTTCTGTCTTTTAGTCATAGGCCATGAGAAAGAAGAGCGATGACGTAAAGTCATCTTCCGATGCACTGATTACAAGGGGGAGGTATTCTGAGTAGGATTTTGGATCCTCACGTTCAAGATCCAAGTCTAAAGGCAAGAGAAAAGGCAAGTTGAAGTATTAGGCGTGTGGCCAGACAAGGCACATGAAACGGGATTGTAAGAATCACAAAAATAAGAAAGAGAAGACATATAAAACTTCAAGAGAGGCCAATATCGTAAAATCATCTGAGGGCAGTAATGATATATGCGAGGTTTTGATGGTGTCAAAGTCGAGCTTTCTCAGCGATGAGTGGGTCATAGACTCCAAGGCTTCATATCACATGTACCCTGATCAGAGCGTCTTTACTTCATATACTGACTATGAGGGTGGTTCGGTGTTTTTAGGCGATGACTACGCTTGTAAAGTTGTGGGGATTGGATCAGTGCACTTCAAGATGGTTGATGGGATCAAATAGACATTGACGGAAGTGAGGCACATTCCTAAGTTGAGAAAAAAAATTTACTTCTCTTAGTGCACTTGAAGCGATGGGTGCAAGTTCACCAGTTATGATTGGTTTTGTAAGGTTTCAAAGGGGGATCTTATTATTATGAAGGGACAGTGGCATAAAACTATTTATAAGATGATTGGACGCACTTCATCAAATGGAGTTGCAGGGAGTGTAGCGGATTCCACGTCTGCACGTATGTGGCATGCATGCTTGGGCCACAAGAGCGAGTGGGGCATGAAGGTACTTTTCGATCGTTCTTTGATTCCAGTTTTTGGATGTATAAACTTTAGTATATGCGAGAATTATACGTATGGTTAACAATTTAGGTTATCTTTTAAAATTGAAAAACATGTTTGTAAAAGGGTGTTTGAGTATGTCCATTCAGATATATGGGGGTCGTCGCTGGTAGTTTCTATTGGGGGGTCATCATAGTTCGTGTTGTTTATTGATGACTTTAGCGGAAAGGTGTGGGTTTACTTTCTAAAAAATAAATCCGATGTTTTCACTACTTTCAAGCACTAGAAGGCTATAGTGGAAAATCAGTCAGGTCAGAATTTGAAAGTGCTGAGAACCGATAATGGTGGAGAGTTCACTTCAGGGGAGTTTAATCGGTATTGTAAGGAAGAAGGGATCGTGAGGCACAATGCAGTGCACCATATACCAAAACAAAACAGTGTGGCAGAGCGGATGAATCGGGCTCTCTTCACCAGTATATGTTAAGTAATGTTGGTTTGGTCAAAGAGCTATAGACTGAGGCCATTAACACGACTTGTTACCTGATAAATCAATCACCTTCTGCGGCTATTGATTGTTATATATTAGTTTCTAGAAGAAATGTGGAGTGGTCATTCAATTAACTACTCAAGTCCGCGAGTGTTTGGTTGCGAGGCTTACTCTAATGTATCGTTAGTTGAGAGAGATAAGCTAGACCAAAGGGCTAGAAAATGTATCTTTGTTAACTATGGTGATGGAGTGAAGGGTTACAGACGATACGACCCTCTCACACAAAAAATTACCTTGAGCCATGATGTCATATTTGATGAGGGATCCTTATTCCGAAAGGATGTGTCAAAGGAACTCGAAAAATTAGAGGTTGTGGACATCAAGATAGATAAAGATGAGACACGGGCCGAAACTGAGACACAGGCAGAGGTATCAAGTGAAGCAGCCACCTGTATGAAGAAATACACCTAGAGATTGCAGGTTACCAGTGAGGTATAAGGATGACTCGAACATTGCATTCGTCCTTATTATGGATGAGGGGGATCCATCTACTTTTCAATGGGCACTTGATGATGTAGATGCCGAAAAGTGAAAGACGTCAATGTAAGATAAGATTGACTCTTTGTATAAGAATGAGACATGGGAGCTAGTAGAACTTCCTGTGGACCGAAAAGCGATTGGGTGTAAATGAAATTTTTGAAAAAAGCATGATTGGTACAAGATTAGATTGGTGGTGAAGGGATATGCTCAACAAGAAGGTGTGGACTTCAGTGAGATAATCACGTCGGTTGTGAAGCAAGTATCTATAATGTTCGTGTTGGATTTGGTTGCCTAACGCAACCTCAAGCTGGAAAAGATAGATGTAAAAACTATTTTCCTGCATGGGGAATTGGATGAATACATTCACATGATGCGGCTAGAAGGTTATACAGTATAAGGGACATGGAACCAGGTTTGCAGGTTGAGAGGTTCTTGTACGGCCTTAAACAGTCGCCTAGGCAATGGTACAAAAAATTTGATTCCTTCATGATGAGTTAATGCTTTTCCAAGAGCGAGTACGATCACTGTGTTTATTTCAAGACACTGAGTGATGGAAAGTTTATAATACTGGTACTTTACGTTGATGATATACTTGCTACCAGTCATACCATGTCTGAAATCGATGTATTAAAGACTCGGCTTTCAGGGACATTCAAGATAAATGATTTGAGGGCTGCAAAGAGAGTTCTTGACATTGATATATACAGAGACAGGAAGAGGTGCAGGTTGTGATTATCTTAGGCTGAATACCTTGGGAAGGTATTGGTGAAGTTTGGGATGGATAAGTCCAAGCTGGTCAACATTCCCCACACGGCTCACTTCAATCTTTCTTTAGAGCAATGTCCTAAATCAGATAAAAAAAAAAACAGGATATGTCTCGTGTGCCTTATTCGCGCGTAGTGGGCAGCTTAATGTATGCTATGGTCTGTACAAGACCTAATATTTTACATATAGTCGGTGTTGTGAGAAGATTCATGTCTAACCCCGGCAAGCAACATCGGGAGGTTGTGAAATGGTTACTTCGGTACATCCATGGTACGCAGGACTATATCTTAACATTTAAAAGGTTAGGGAACAAGTTGGTTAGGTATATGAATTTTGATTACGTAGGCAGTGTGGATTGTAGGAGATTAACTTCCAGTAATCATTTGTGTTAGCAGGTGGAGCGATTAGTTAAATGTCCAAGCTTCAATCGGTGATGATTCTTTCTACTACTGAAGTAGAGTATATGGCAGTGACACAAGCGTCAAAGGAGGTTGTTTAATTGAGGGGTATGATAAATGTCGTGCCAGTTAATTACGATAGTTTTAGCGTTATCAGTTTGGCTAAGAAACTCAGTTTATCACTCTCGTACTAAACGTATTGATGTGCATCACCATTTTATCCAACAAGTGCTTGAGGAAGGAGATGTATCTCTGGAGAAAATTCACACCAGCATAAATACGGTGGATATGCTCACCAAGGTAGTTCTTGCAGAGAAGTTCAAGTTTTGCGTAACTTCTTTGGGATTGATGAAGACGAAATGAGGGCACAATGTGCATCAGAAGTGATAAAGTTGTGATTGAAGAAGAGATGATGAATGAAGCAAAAGGAGGATATCGGTGATTGAAGCCTCGATGGAGATTGTTGGACAGAGCCTTCAATCTAGACATCAAGGGGTTTTCAGGCAACTAAAATCCCCACCCCCCAGATTGGTCTCTGGACGATTTCAGGCAGGTTCGGTCAACCGAACTTGGAGGCTTAGGTGCCCAAAACTCTTTGGACGTTTTTTGAAGTGTTTGGGAGACTGAACCCCTGGGCGTCAGGCGACCAAAGGTGGTCTCAATGAGGTCAAGTCGGGCGCCCGATAACATCCGTTATTTTTATGCAGTTTGCGCGATTTTGCGTAAATTATTTCTATTTTCGGTTACTACTTATATAAGTGGGTGTAATCGGGTTATAGGGTATCATTAATTCGTTCTTAATGGGATTAGGTTTTGAGAGAGAGTTTTAGTGAGAGAGAGCTTGGGTTTTCTCTTGGGTGTTTTGTTTTGAGTTGTTATCTCTTGTACTTTTGGATTCATAGTGATGGCTTTGTGTGGTAGTTTTTTTTCGCAACGGTTTTTCCACATAAAAATCATATCGTCTCTGCGTGTGATTGCTTGTATGTTTGTGTTTGCTTGTTTAATCCTCCTCTATGCTTCTACAAGGTTCCCAACAACGGACTTGGTAAATTGCTATGTATTACTATCACACAAATTTTACCTAATCGGAGTGCTACTTGTTGATCCTGATCAGGGATGCAAATTGCCACCGTTCCCCTAGTCCTGAGGTTGGAAGCTAGGTGTGGTCCACTGAAATTTTTGTAAGAAATTCAGCTCATTCATTTACCTCCGTTGTTTTATTATATAAGACAAAAAAATAAGAGAAATTTAAAATTCGAGTGGGCCACTCGAGAAGGAAATGCCTATGGTTGAATCCTTCTTATACGCCAAAAAATTTGGATAAGCTAATATTTTTTGTGCTTTCAGTATATAATTCAAGTGGAAATGACCTTATGTACGTATGGCATATAAACCTTATGATGGATTAGAAAATTTTCAACTATAGGTGGGTCTAACGACGGGATTGTGAATGAAACTAAATTAAATTTGACTTGCTGCAATAATGCACTAGACAGAAGTGGAGAGAATAAACTAAAGCTATGCTAATTGATCTATGCTCTTTACAGCATAGCATTGAACAGAAGTAAAGAGGCTAAACTAAGCTAAGATAGATATCTATGTTAGACGAAGTATTTATTAAATAATATTGAGCTAAGTAAGAGATTTGTTTAATTGGATTGGCAATGGTTTGAAGGTCTTTGTTCTTTACTACTATTACAAAGTTAGGTTAGGCATGACCTTGCATATGGTCCCTTAGCTTTTAGGATCCACAATTTCAATCGGTTAACAACCTTAGCTCAATATACTTTTGTTTTAAAGAGAGGTGGCAATACAGATAGATGGAATGGATTTCTCACAATCATCACAGTGGGCCCCACCTAGCTTCCCACCATAGGAACTTGTGTTAGGAAAACTAGATGACCCGATTCTGTGGGCCCACCATGATGTATGTGTTTTATCCACACCGTTCATCCATTTTTCAGCTCATTTCAAGACTTGAGTCAGATCCAAATCTCAAGTGGACTACACCACAGGAAATAGAGGTGATTGAATGCCTACCTTTGAAAACTTATTGGAGGGCCACATTAAGTCTTGGATCAAGCTGATATTTGTGTTTTCCCTTCATCCAAGTCTCCGTGACCTTATGAACAGTTTGCAAATAAACATCACTGTAGACCCTAGATAGGTTTCAACGGTGGGTGGACATTATTATCCTCACCGTTTCCAATGGTATGGTCGACTGTAGCTTCTGATATACTTCAATTTTGGGCTCGTGCAGTAAAATGAGCTGTAAAAATGAATGGACGGCGTGGATAAAGTATATACATCACAGTGGGCCGGCAAAGTCAGGTGACCAAGTAAATCCCTGTGACCTGGGCAACCTGCGTCCCACTGATTAGTGCTCCACACTGTCTGTGTATGTATCCACTTTCACTTTTTTCATATTGTCTGGATTGCACCAATCTGTGGGGGAATCTTACACATTTTTATCTTCTCCACCGCGGTTTCCTTTCTTTGAATTTCCATGATATTGCCCATGCACAAGGCATCACGTCTCCACCACGGTATTAAATAATGCCACCAAAGAAAAACGTGTCAGAGATCTTTAAAAAAGGTTTTGAAAATAAAAAATGAGAAAGTGTCCCCTTCATTTCTTCAAGAGGCGTTTAAAGCAATCAAGTGCTTTCGTTACAACATGCTTTAATAATGCTCTCAAATGTATTTAGTCTGGAGCAACGCTTTGTTACCGAACGCTTCAATAAAGCTATCAAATGTATTTTAGTTATTGTATTATACATCCCGACCTATTATTTTGTACACCTACACTATAGATCTTAGATCCAAAGGTCATTATTTCAATGATTCAAAAAGTTTATACACATTCCATTGATGTTTTAAGGGCTCGGATTGGGTACTACCCCCACCAGGACGTAGCTGGAAATGGACGGGTCACCTCGGCATTGGTGGAGAGTAGGTGGGACCTGACTTATGTGACAGGTGTGTCAGCTCTCCACTATTACCGAGGTGCAGGTCCCACTTATTCTCCACCAATGCATAGGTGACACATACCAGTCCGTCTCCAGCTGCATCCTGGTGGGAGTAGTACGTAACCTAAGCCCATGTTTTAACTCACGACAACTTGATGCAACCCAAAACACCCACACCTTTGGGACAGCAGTAGACTAAGCAAAGATAACCTCATTTCATCGCTAAGGTCGTGGGGATGGCAAACATTGAAGTGTGACTAGGAGTGTGGGTGTGGTGTCTTGCCTGCTAGCTCAGCTGGAAGATGCCTAGGCATTTCAACAGCAGGTCTCAAGCTCGAAATGCCAGGGGGAGATACTAACCCTACTGGTGGCTGGGCACATCATGTAATTATCTGTGTGGGTTTTGCCCAGCTAACAGGTGGTGCGTTGAAAAAGAAAAAAAGAAAAAGTGTGTGGGTGTGTGTACTAACAGGGGAGCGGATTGCCTCAGACCCGCATACAGATATTTCTGTGCCCAAGGTTGCATGGGGACCATAGAGATGTCCTTGACAAAGCAACTCCGTCCATATGTTTTTTAAGACCGAAATAGGATAGGATTATAAAAATCAGACATATCCAAAACTCAGGTGGGCTTTATTAACAAAACAGTGCAAACAGAAGCGTTGAAACGTTGCTGGCATCCAAACCGTTCATAGAGTTACTACCACTCAGATAAACTGTAGGAAAAAATATCCCCCAGATACAAAACTTTTGCCCCCGCCAGGCGTTCAATCCCCAGTGTTTCGTGTGGCATGGCCCACATGAGTTTTGGTTCTACCTGATTTTTAGAATCTTCCTCTATTGTAGTCTTTAAAAACAGATGGACGGAGTGGATTTTTTCACATACATATCTGTGGCCCCCACATAGCTCCAGGCACAGTGATATGGTCACAGGCAATCTGCTCTCGTACGAACAGTGGGATGTGTGTACTAACCAAAAAGCAAAAACTTAATGCAACCCAAACCAGCCATGTGGGTGCGAGTCCCCTTGCCATAGGGTCCACCTGGATGTATGCATTATATATCCATGCTGTCCATCAGTTTTACTAGCTTATTTTAGGGAATGATAAAAAATAAATAAAAATGAAGCAGATAAAAAATTCAGGTGGACCACACCACAGGAAACAGTGGTCATTGAACGTCCACCATTAAAAACTTCATTAGGTCCAACGTAATGTTTATTGACCATCCAACCTCTTGATAAAGTCACACAAACTTGGATGAAAGGAAAAAACAAATATCAAGTTGATCCAAAACTTTCGTGGCCCACACGAGCTTTTTAATAGTCAATAACGACAGTTTCCTGTGGTCTGGTCCATCAGAAATTTGTATCGACCATGCTAAAATGAGGGGGAAAAACCAATGGACTCTGTAGATATACAATGCATATGTCGAGGTAGGCCCTACGGTCTTACTGATTTTCGGGTGGCAGCCAAGTCGCGCTCCTTAACTTCGAATGTTAACCATTTTCTACTGTTGTTTTATCGGCTATTTATCAAAAGTTTATCATCTTACTATCTAGAATTTTTTTAAGGCAACTACCATCAGCTGTCTGTCTCATCAGACCAATGGCTTAGATCACTGGAATGATCCAGATCCGAGGGACCATATCTGTGCAGGTATCCTGACTACAATATGCCATGTAGTGGTAAACTACGTAGTCTTTTAGAGTGGAGATCAAATAGAATCACACCTTATCTCTACCAGATAAGCTCTGAGTCATAAATTCCACAAAAGTGAGTTTCATGAAATAAAAATAGTATAATAGAGGTGCACTCCAAAGATGTGGGGCCCACATGGCGTACGTATTGCATCCATCCAACCCGTCCATCAGATGTGTCCCCTCCAAATCCTTATCAATAAATACATTGGTCGTGTTTAAGTTTTTCAAATTTCACTTTTTTATTAGCTTTTCTTTTTTGCGAGTTCTTTTCAATGTTGGAGCGCTTGATCATGTTGACGTTGAGTACTATTGTTCCAAAAGTTCTTAAGATAAAGAACTATGGAAATTGAAAAATGTAACTAAGAATCTAGTTAACAGGCCAGGGCTTTTGGAATATTGTCAATGGTAGTGATCCCAAATTGGTGGTGAGCTAAGTCAAAGTTGCAAATTGGAGGAAGAATAATGAAAAAGGGTTTTTTTACGTGATAAAAATCTGCATGGATCAAATATACTTTCTTATATATTAGGGAATTGGATTCAACAAAAGAAGCAACGATTATTTAGCCACCCTGCATAAGAAAACGACAATGTTGGAAGGTATTTTTGGAAGTGGAATTGAAAGTGATCAAGCGAGATAATGACTTTGTGTCAGAGTTTTCTCGAAAAAATCTAAAGAAAACACTCAGTGATGATCATCTTGAAAAATCTACAAACTGATTTTGATACATGAGAATGTTAATTTAACCAAATAAGTCGCCTATTAAAGAGTTAATGAGTATGTTACTAAAAATGACTCTTTTAGAAAGATGGAAATTAGCATGTACCGATGCTGTGTTTTCATAAATACACTGGTCAACTCCAAAAATGCCAAAAAGCCGTGGCTCGAAATTCTAAAAAACTTTCACCAAAATCACCAGGAATTTCAAAATTGTCAACATTCTCAACCATTCATCAATAACAACAATTAAGGCAATTCTAAAAAATGGTACATGCCAAAATTGAGTTAATTGTTATATTGTGAAAAATAAAAGCAATATGTAAAGTAATATAAATCTAATGAATGAAATTAGACTACAACAAAATTATGTATTAATGACGCAACATCAACGGTGTGCGGTAAAAGAGCGCCATCAATGATCTATTTTACAATGTGCACTAATCAAGCAGTTGTTAAAGATTCACTTTAACGGTATTCACTAATAGAACACCGTTAAAACACATTATTATTACGTGCATGTGCATACCATCTTTGATCAATATCTTTTATGGCAAACATGTGCATGCCATCTTTAATGAATCTCTTATACGACGTGCATGTTCACACCGTCTTTGATGTATCTCTATAATGGTGTGCATGTGCATGCCGTCTTTAACCTGTTTCTTTTACGACATGCGTTTGCACATGGTCTTTGTTGAATATCTAATACGGTGGTTTCCACATCGTCTTTGACCCTGTCAGGCTGCCACTACCGTATCCGGTACTGTTCGGTGCTTGTAGAGCCCACCGTGATTTATGAGTTTTATCCACACCGTTTAGACATTTCCTCGCATCAATTTAAGATGGTAGGCCAAAAATTATTCAGATCCAACTCTTCGGTGAGCCACACTGAAAATGGTCAAAATTATTCAAATTTTGTCAGATTTCGTCCATTTTCAGTGCAACCCACTTAAGGGTTAGATCCGAATAATTTTTTGCCTAATACCTTAAAATGATATAAAAACGACCCACGGTAGGGGCTGCACCATCCTAGGTGAAGCCGGAGTCTCACCTAATCTGCTCCTCACCAGGACATATTGCATTTATTATACACAAGAGAGAGTAGTGTGAGACATAAAATAGATAAATCAAAGGATATATAATACACATACACAAGGGGGGTGGGGGGAAGAGAAACACTTTAATAATACTAGCAATAAGGAATCTCCTTATTAAACTTATTCCATAATGTTTAATAATAACTTACCACACAGATAATACTTCAATGCCCTCACAATCCTTCCCTACATAAGGTTCATCTTTATTATTAGTATTCAATTCAAGTCTAAATACATCTGGTGGTGTAGATGGCATATAAGCATTCTAACATGCATGAGTCTCAACAACATACATAAGGGGAGAGAGAGAGAGAGAGAGAGAGAGAGAGAGAGAGAGACTTTGATAACATGCACAATCTTAGCAACATACATAAGAGAGAGGGAGAGAGAAAAATAAACTAAAGGGATATATAATATACATATGTATGCACACACATAAGGAAGAGAGAGAGAGAGAGAGAGAGAGAGAGAGAGAGAGAGAGTAACACTTTTATAACATGAGCAGTAAGAAATCTCTATTAATAAATTTATTACATAATATTCAATAATAACTTACTACACAGATAATACTTCAATGCCCTCACAATCATTTCTTACATAAGGTTCATTTTAATCATTAATATTCAAGTCAAGTTTGTATACATCCAGTGGTATAGATGGCGTATAAGCATCTCATCATAAATCTTCAACTCATGAAACCCTCTTAGTGGTGCTTTTAGTATAACATGCCAACTCGATGTATCATTGTCCCTAGAATAAAACACTTGCTTTTCATGTGATGCTATAATAAATGGATCTCTTTCAAATTGATTTAGTCCTTGGTGGAGGTTAACCAATGTAAATTCATCCTTAATTTTGACACTATTTTCAATGTATGCCCCATCACACTTAAATATTCGGACTTGAAAATTTTAAAAGTCTAGCAAAATAATTTCTCTTATAATCCCATAATAAGAATTTTTTTCCAATAACTTGTGTAGTGCCACTTGCACTGGATCAACAAAGAGTTTCCGCTTAAACGGAAACACCGCTATTTTGTATAGACTTCTAAGCATCCTTGTGTGAAATCGATGTTCATTAATAACATAGCTTGAATACGACATTGCATTCTTTCTAAGCCAACGTACAAAACCAATTTAATGTAATTGACACATTACTACTACTCATTTGGAACTTCTCTGCTAACTACTCACAAAAATTCTCAATATGCATATTCTGTAGCAAGTTTTCATTCCTTAAAAGTTGTGTCTGAAAGCTTAAGCTCCTCCACATGCATTCTAATAAAAATGTAAAATGGTAAGACACGTATATGATATGAATAATGAAAAAGAAAAAAAAAATTATTATCATTAAATATGGTTCAACTTCTACACTAATTCTCAACACATAAAGGTGAGCAATCTGTAACATATCATTAAGCATGATTATTAGTTCCCCTAGAAATTGGATGCCCTTCTAGTATTGCTTTATTTTCAAAATGTTCGTTGCGGGATGTCGTTCACCTATTTCAGCCGCTTGTTTCATTTACCCGCTATAAAACCTCATGCCCTCTTCAGCTGGATAGCATTTTGCTATATATCCTTCAAGTAAGATTCCTAACATATACCTTAATAAATCTAAATCACAGTATAAAATGAAATGAAAAAAACTGACGTTAATTTCTTTAGGGTCTTAACAATTATAAATAAGAACAACTACATAAATATAAAGTAGAGATGATAATGGACTACCTCTCGAATGGGTACATCCAATGATATTGCACTAGCCCACAAAGACAAGCTTCCCGTCCTATGTGGATTGTCAAGTAAACCATAATGTCAAAAAAAGATAGAGGGAAGAACCTTTCTAACATGCACAAAGTCATAGCAGCATCATCTTCAAGTGTTTCCAATCTATTTTTATCAATCACTCTTTGACATATCTCATTGAAAAATGCGCATGTCAAATTATTGCATTCCTTGATCTCTTTGGTAGAAGTCCTCTTAATGCCACTGACAACAATTGCTGCATTATGATATGATAATGATGAGACTTGAGGCATGGTATCTTATATTCTTCTAATGAAATGCAATTCCCGATATTAGACCTGTAACCATCAGGTAACTTTAGAACTCGTAGCTTGGAACAAAATTTTTGCTTTTCTGTCTGGATAGCATATGCGGCGCTACTGGCAAGTAATATTTATTCCCTTTAACCTCTGGATGTAACTCATGCCTAATCTTCAGGTATTTCAAATATGTACGAGAATTAATCTCATCTTTTGATCTTCCTTTCATATTCAATAGCGCGTACTAATAATGCTCTCGCAAACGTTCTTCTCAATGTGCATTACATCTAAGTTATGACGCACAAGTAATACTTAAAACATCAATCAAATAAGATGTATTAAATTCAATAGTGGTGGTTATGAATTCCACTAAAAATTAAAAAGAAGAAAAAATAAGAAAGATGATATTCTATCCACTGAATTCCACATAAGAATGGAATCTGCTTTTCTCTTCTTTCTCTTTTTTTCCCAATCATTTTCAACATCCTTAGTTGCATGTAAAACTTCTGAACCGGTCAATGGTTTAGGTTGCCTTAGATTTTCTCACTTTTTATCAAACCATCTTTTTTTTTTTCCCCTAAATGGATGATTGTGTTTAAGAAACCACCTATTGCCCATGTATGCAAACTTTTTACTACCTTTCAACCATAGTGAACATGTGCCAACATCACATGCAGGACAGGCTGCTTTCCCTTTTGTGATACATCCCGATAGGTTTTCATAAGCTGGAAAATCATTTATTATCCACATCAAAATAGCCTTCAAATTAAACATGTACTTAGTGAATGCATCATAGACTCCCACACCTTTGTTTCATAACTATTTCAAATCTTTTACAAGTGGCTCCAAATATACATATATATTGTTTCATGGTTACTTTGGCCCTAGGATAAGTAATGTCAACATCAAATTTTCCTTCGTCATTCATAGCCATGGGAGAGGTATGTAACTAATATCACTCGCCAGCAACTATATTTAAAGTTAAGATCTCCAAAGGGATTAAACCCATCCATTACATGACTAAGTTTAAGATTTTGTGGATCTTATGCAATACAAGGCCATTTATGATTGATTATATCTTAATGCCAATGAATCAACCGAATGCCGCATCTTGCCATCTCGACTGTTGTGCGTGGAGTGTCATCTTAGTTGTAAGTCCACACATAATAATAGGATGGCAAGATGCGACATTCAGTTTAAATGTCAACTCCACGCACAATAGTTGGGATGGAAAGATGCGACATTTGGTTGATTCGTTGGCATGGGATACAATCAATCATAAATGGCCTTGTTTTGTATCAGATCCATAGAATTTGGTTTAATCCCTTTGGAGATCTTAACTCTAGATATAGTTGTTGGCCAGTGATATTAGTTATATACAACTTCCCCCATAACTATGCATGACGAAGGAAAATTTGATGTAGACATTACTTATTCCAGGGCGAAAACAACCAGGAAATGACATAGATATATATTTGGAGCCACTTGTAGAATATTCGAAAGAGTTATGGAACAAAGGTTTGAAAGCCTATGATGCATTCATTAAATCCATGTTCAATTTGAAGGCTATTTTGACATGAACAATAAATGATTTTTCAGCTTATGGAAACCTATCGGGATGAAGCAGTCTATCTTGTATGTGGTGTTGGGACATGTTGACTGTGGTTGAAAGGTATTAAAAAGTTTACGTAGATGGGTCATATGCAGTTTCTTAAACACAATCAACCATTTGGGGGGGGGGGGGGGGGGGGATGGTTTGATGGAAAGCAAGAAAATTGGAGGCGACTTAAACCATTGACTGATTCATAAGTTTTACATGCAGTAAAAGATGTTGAAAATGATAGGGGTAAAAAAGGAAAGAAGAGAAAGAAGAGAAAAACAGATTTCATTTAGCTGTAGAAGAAGAAATCAATATTTTTTAATTTACCATATTGGGATGTAAGTCATTTTCAGTGGATAAAATATCTTCTTTTTTTTTTTTTTTCAATTTTTAATAGAATTCATAATCACCATTACTGAATTTAATACATCTTATTTAATTGATGTTCTATATATTACTTGTATGTCATAACTTAGATGTAATGCTCATTGAGAAGAACTTTTGCGAGAGCATTATTAACACGGTATTGAATATGAAAGGAAAATCAAAAGATATGATTAATTCTCGTATAGATTTGAAATACCTGAAGATTAAGCACGAGTTACATCCAGAGGTTAGGGTGAGCCTCCGACCTCACCCAAGATGGTGCAACCGTTATCGTGGGTCGTCTTAACATCATTTTAAGGTATTAGGGAAAAAACTATTCGGATCTAACCCTTAACTGGGCTGCACTAAAAATGGACGAAATCTAACAAAATCTGAATAATTTTAATCATTTTCAGTGTGGCTCACCGAAGGGTTGAATCTGAATAATTTTTTGCCTACCATCCTAAATTGATGTGAGGAAATGGCTAAACGGTATGGATAATACTCATAAATCATGGTAGGACCCACAAGCACCAACTAGTACTGGATACGGTAGTGGCAGCCTCATAGGGTCAAAGACGATGTACAAACCACCATATAAGATATTCAGCAAAGATCACGTGCAAACACATGCCGTAAATGAGGCAGCTTAAAGATGGCATGCACATGCACGTCGTCATAAAGGTACATCAAAGACGACGTGAACATGCACCTTGTATAAGCGATTCATTAAATACAGCATGCACATGTACGCCATTAAAGAGATTGATCAAAGATGGCGTGCACATGCACACCGTAATAATGTGTTTTAACGGCGTTCTATTAAAGGGTGTGTGGACCCTCGCCGATTTTCCCGCGCTCCCACACGACGTTCTTCTCCCTTCCCCTTTCCTTTCGGAAAAGAAGGAGATGAGGATGCGTGAGTGCGAAATCGCCGCTTGTGCCACTGGCTTGCCTCGTTCTCGAGGGCTTCGTTTGGTTGTCGTGTTGAGCTGGATGTGCTTAAATGAATTTATATAAGACCAGAGTCGCCACTAGCCAGTTACTTCGAATCTACAGTCGGCTAGACCTCGTAGAAACGTTAGAGAAGGGAATCCGAAGATTCCTTCCTCTAAAATGACTCCTGTTGATCTGCGGCCAGAGATTCAAGGTAAGGGATCACGGTTACAGGGTGGGAAGAGGTTAGGCACCCCACACACTGCCCGTAACGAAGTACGGTCTCTACTTCGCAGAATCGATCGGATACTTGAAAGTCTAGTTTAATCCTCGTATATTCTCATGGATGATATGATGCATGAATGCGGGTCTGAACAGTAAGAGTTTCTGATGGGCAGGTTCCAACAACGGGCAAGCCCAGAGCGTACGCTCGAACTGACAGGTGCTTAATATAAGACGTATGCAGTGTGCTTGAATGATCAAGGTGTTTTATGGTGAAGTGTGAATGCAGGTCTGAACAGTAAGAGTTTCTGATGGGCAGGTTCCAACAACGGGCAAGCCCAGAGCATACGCTCGAACTGACAGGTGCTTAATATAAAGACATATGCATGTGTACTTGACGGATCAAGGTGCTAGTAGTGAAGCAGGGGGGTTGGAAGAAAAGTAAATGTTGCACTTATGCTAGATGCGAATGAGATGATGCTGGAAAAAGAGTAGCTGGATGGACGGAGGTGTCGTAAGGGTTGGCTTCGAGTGACTGGATCAGGACTTGGATGGCTTGGGAGGCTTGGACCAGTGGTCAGGCTGGGCTGGACCAGGGCTAGACTCTCCTCACTCGGGCTCTCCTTGGTGAAGGAATGGGCTAAAGGATGAAGGGGGGTGACTCAGACGGACGGGCTCTCTCTGGCTGAGTGGTCTCGAATTGATTGTTGAAATGAGAAGGGGAGGGGGGTATTTATAGCAGCAGAGAGTGGCAGCTCTCGTAATTTTGTCCGGGCGGCCTGCCATGGGCCGCCCGTACGGCCGCTCCTCGGTTTCCAGCGAGTACGGCCGTTCCCTCGGGGCTGCTGTTGGACTCGCTGGTCGACTCAGTGAGTTGACTCAGCGGGTCGACTCGGTGGTTTGACTCGACGGGTTGACTCGGTGTTTTGAATCGACGGGTTGACTCGATGGGTTGACTCAGCGGGTTAACTCAGCGGGTTGACTCAGTGAGTTTGACTTTTTTGAGATTTTTTGACTGGCCTTTTTTATGGGGGGTTTTTCAGGGTGGTGTTTAGGACTGGGTTGACTCGGTTCAGGCTTGAACTGGGCTATGGAATGGGGCTTACAAGGGTGAGTTTGGCTGAGTTTGGACTTGGGATTTGGGGGTATGGTCCTCTGTTCAACCAGCTATCTCTACCAACAGTATAGCCGAAGGTGGGGTGTCTACAGATGCCCCTCTTTGGCAGAGGTTGCATGCAACTGAATGCCAAAGCGAGTGGACACCCCACTTCTGACCCGGTCATTCATAGATCATGGTCTGAAATCTTTGCTTGCTTTTGCATCTGTGCCAGTTGATCGTTTGGAGATCGCTCACTCGCACATACCGCGAGAGTTTGGAGAAAACGTTGCGATTGTCCCTGCAGTTTGCTGCAACCTGGGTACCCAATCGCAACCCTTCCATTCCCGATCGGTACTAACATCGGAAAGGTACAGCAGAGCCTCTGCGTCGACAGTCTTACGAGGTTACTGACCCTGTGATTGATTGTATGTTTGATGTTTTCCCAGATCACTCCAGGAGTACTTGTTTCGCTTGACTGTCAAAGTGGTTAGACGCCCTGCGTCCGATAGTCTTACGGGATTCTACTACGCCGACTTGGACTCAGTCAAGGTACTTCAGGCATCCACGCCTAGGTATGTGCGGGTGGGCTTTTCCACCCGATCTGCTGGTTTCGATGCTTGGTTTGCAATTCATTCTTTCCTTGATTGTGGTCTGGAGTCTTTGTTGTCCTTTGTATCTGAGTCAGTTGATTGTCTGGAAATTGATAACTCGCACATACCGCGAGAGTTTGGAGAAAACGTTGCGATTGTCCCTGCAGTTTGCTGCAACCTGGGTACCCAATCGCAACCCTTCCATTCCCGATCGGTACTAACACCGGAAAGGTACAGCAGAGCCTCTGCGTCCGTAGTCTTACGAGGTTGCTGACCCTGAGACTGATTGTGTGATGTTTGATGTTTTCCCAGATCACTCCAGGAGTACTTGTTTCGCTTGACTGTCAAAGTGGTTAGACGCCCTGCGTCCGATAGTCTTACGGGATTCTACTACGCCGACTTGGACTCAGTCAAGGTACTTCAGGCATCCACGCCTAGGTATGTGCGGGTGAACTCTTTCCACCCAATCTGCTGATTTGGATACTTGGGTTACAATTCATCGTTTCCACCTGTTCAAATGGTTTCTATGACCGAGCCTTTCGACTTTCATCTTTTTGTATCTTGGCATGTGGTACGACCGCACTGACACTGGAGTTCAGTTCGACCGTACTTTGAGTGCATTGGATCCAATGGTCTCCGGGGAAACCGCGAGACATTGGATCTTATTTGATTTTTGCGTTGGCTCCTACCCAGAGATATGGAAGATCTCCTGGTGTGTTGGAGGCAGAACGCTCTACTGAGAAAATATTTTTGGATTTTTGAAAAGATACCCACTCTGGGGAGTGATACTCCGTGGGGTTTTTATTTGCAAATAGAAATATTTTTTGTCTTTTTGAAATGAAAATCTGGTTCGCATGTGCCTCCACTAGGGATGCCTGTGGGGTCTTTAGCTAACCGACTTTTATTTTGAAAGCAGGTAAACATGATGATTGATGCGATGGATGCTGATGCATGGAGATGCATGATGAATGCATGGCTTTGGCTCATTCTCTTTCAGTTTGATGATTTTGCTTTTGCTATGGGTGTAGAGAACTTTGAGCTTATTGCTTGTAGGGTTGTGCTTCCCTTGGGGATTTTTCTTTTTGATACGGAGATTTGGACAGCGGATTGGTCAAGATCCCGACCCGTGGTCGATCAGGTCCATCGTCCCAAGATGCTGTTTCTTTGCTAATGAGAATGTACGAGGATATCATCCGACTTCAAGATGTTCTTCTGGGCATACATGTGATTGAGATGGTGTTTGGTTGCCCGTTTTGGTCAAGATTCCAATTTGCGGGCGATTGGATCCGTCATCCCATACTTGTGAAGTGAGCGGAGTTCAAGACTCCTGAATTGTAGTGCTGGGGATGCTAATTTTTTGTGATTTTTTTGTAAATATGTGGTCCGAATCTTTACCTGAGCGATCAGGATAGAGATTGGTTATTGAAAACACAGGAAATATTTTTGTGATTTTTGAAATATTTTGATTGAAAGCAAGGGAAATATTTTTGTGATTTTTGCAGCTATTTGATGGAAATATTTTTGTGATTTTTTAAGAGATGATTTTGCAATGTTTTTGTATTTTGTGATTTTTCTGAAATGCAGGGAAAAGATATGGAATTTCCATCCACTTCCAGCTTCTACTGCTGGTAAGGCACCCGATCCATTTTACGTCAGCGAGCAAGACGAGTCTCACACAGTTAAGTGCCGTAGTTTTACATCTTCGGATGAGGGGATTTTGAGGGTTTTCAGTCAACACACCCACAAAGTTGCATGTTCCTCATGTGCAATGCACATAGACCACGTATCGTCCGACGGACTCCTTCGGCCACAAGATGAGCCACATCCTCACATTTCCCTTAGTCAATCCAGTTTGGGGTCTTACGTTGCTCACAATTCCGTGAGGGTGAGCTCCACCTCCCAACAGCCTTAATCCCCTTTATGAGTTCTAAGAACAGGGAACATCCGTCAGCTTCAACAGCGACTTCCAAATCAAGGTTGTCTATCACGGTGCGTTCAACACGAACAGGATTGCGGAGTTCTGCCCGCCACAGCCCTTACCTGTTTAAGAGATTCCAGACACCCGTACGATCAAGTGTCAGCCATGCCTGGAACAGGTTAGGAAAGAAAGCCCCCAAGAAGTTAATCCCAGTGTAGTTTTAGGTCTTCGGACCGCTGGGGATAAATTGGTGGGTTGAAACTGGTGGTGAAAACTTTTTGTTTTATATTGTATATATTTTTTTTATTTTGAAAAAGTTCCAGACTTCAACTCGAGTAATCGAGATTGACACTGGTTTTTATGGAAAGCTTTAAAATATTTTTGGTATTTTTGAGATGATCCGGGTTATCGAACCATGATCCCAACGGTCGAGGCCGATGCCGGTTTTTAGTTGAAAGTGAGAAAGGTCCCCCGAGAAATTAATTCCAGTGTAGTTTAAGGTCTTCGGACCATGAAACTGTACAAAAGAGGGGCAAACATGTTTTTTTGTTTTTGGAAAAATGTCCGGTGTCAGCGGATGGACAATCCAGACTGATGCCGGTTTTTATTGAAAATCTCTCGGGATGTCGATCCCGACGTAGTTTAAGGTCTTCGGACCAAAACTTTAAAAGCGGGGCTGGTAATATATTTTTATGATTTTTGAAAATGTCCGGAGTCATTGATCTTGCTGTGAGCAAACAAGACCGACGCCGGCTTTTATTGAAAATCTCTCGGGATGTTGATCCCGACGTAGTTTAAGGTCTTCGGACCCAGACTTAGTAAAAGGGGGGGCAAACACATTTTTTGTTTTTTCGAAATGATCCAGATCATCAGATCTTGGCCTGAAAGGCTGGGATCGATGTTGGTTTTGATTAAAAATCTCTCGGGACGTTGATCCCGACGTAGTTTAAGGTCTTCGGACCCAAAACTGTGTACAAATAAGTGTTGGAAATGCATAAATATATTTTTTGTGGTTTTCGAAAGTACCCGGTGTCGTCGGCTCTTGATTTGATCAATCAAGACCAATACCGGCTTTTATTGAAAATCTCTCGGGATGTGAATCCCGACGTAGTTTAAGGTCTTCGGACCCGTTTTTGGGGTTGGGCATACTTACCTTGCTTTTTTTGGCTTCTGACGGGGCTGACTATGATTTGAGCGATCTGGATTGCTTGAATGGGCCATGTAGGACCTCTTGTACTTCAATTCTCATACTCGGAAGCCAGATCTTAATGATTGGACCCTTGATCTTGGAGATTGGTAACTTAAAGAAGCTCTTTAATGGTTTGGATCATGATGGTTCAACTTTTGGATTGCTTGATTTGGCCCTGTGGGCCCTTTCCAAACTTCAGCTTTGCTTTGAAGCACCTTTTCTTGATGTTTTGTGAGGCTAAGAAGGCTTTTCATGGTGCAGATGATGACTTGAACGGTTCAGATCTCTCTTTTCAGCCATGTGGGCCCACTTGATGATTAGATCTTGGATTCTGGCCCTTCTTTTGATGATCAAACCTTCGATCTTGGTGCTCCATGACTTGAGTAAGCTTTCCAATGGTTTGGATCCTGATGATCTAGCCCTTGAATGGTTCAGATTGATAGATTCGGCCCTGTGGGCCCACTTGAGACCTTGGTTTTACTTTGGGGCACCTCTTTTGATGACTGGTGAGGCTAAGAAGGCTGCTCATGGTGTGGATGATGGCTTGAACGTCTCAGATCGCTTGATTTGACTTTGTGGGCCCACTTGATGATTAGATCTTGGATTCTGGCCCTTCTCGTGATGATCAAACCTTTGATCCTGTTGTTTGACGGCTCATGTAGGTTCTTCAATGATTTAGATCATGATGATCTAGTCTTTGAATGGCTTGGATTGCTTGTGGCCCTCACTTGATCACTTTCCTTCTTTTTGACTTGATCAGCCATGTTCCGGCCACATTGCTTCATGATTGGACCAGTGGGGCACCTTTTGTATGATCTTGATCATCTTCAGTCGAAATCTGGAGTGGACCGGAGCCTTGGGCGGCCCACGGAGCGCCATCTGCTGACGTGGACTGTCAGCCTCACCTACCAAAAGCCCTGGACCCAATCCCGCGGAGAGAGGGGAACCGCGTCCGTACGGGCGGCCCAGGGCAGGCCGCCCAGATCTCGTCTCTTGAGCGGCCTGGGCTGGCTCGTGCTCGGACATTCTCTGGTCCCTGTTGCTGCTGTCCCCACCTGCTGTGTACGTTCAGGTTCGATTCCAACAATGAATCTTCTCTTTATCTCCTCTTTCATCATCATCTTGTCTTCATCTTGGTTTGTCCTTTCTTGGGCAATGGATGGTGGGGATTTATGGGCTGCGGGGGCTGTTCATGGTGGGTCCCACACTTCAGAGAGTATTGAAGGCTTTAATGATGGAGAGATTTCTTTAATGGATGGTGGAGATGGTGCATTGAATGGAAGCATTGATGAGGGGCTTGGGATGGTGGTTGATGGAGCTTTGAATAGCTCCATTAATGGTGGGATGGCTGGATTTTCTGATTTGAATGGGGCCCTCATTATGGGAGGAATGGATGGTATGGATGAGATGATGGGATGGGACATAGGTGAGGCTATGCATCCCTTGAGTGTGGGTCCCATGGATGATGTGATGGACGGTGATGATGGGACTATGAGGGACATAGATGGGCTGATCTCATGTCTGGATGGTATGGATGGCTCAGATGGTACCTTTGACGGTTTGGATGCTCTGGATGAGGGCCGAGATGTGCGGTATACTTGCTTGGGTGGACTTGATGTGATCATTGATGATGTCCCCCTGATGATGGACGGTGTGGATGCCTCGATGATCCCTTTGATCGGTCAGGATGATGATTGGATTCATGATCTCCTACTGGAGAGGGCCGCAGGTCCGGATCTGGCAGTTGATTCTTCGATCGGGGTAACCGAGACCCTTTTGGATGGTTCAGATGTATTCTTTGACGGTCAGATTAGCCAGTATGTCACGATGTGCGGTGTGATCTTCACTGATAGTCCTTTTGATGGAGAGCATTGTCCTTCCTTTGGTCATCGGCCCTTTGCGCACTCTGTTCACGAGGTGGGCGAGTATTCTCATGCGGCTGAGGTTATGACAGTTTCAGATAGTGATGCGACTATATCAGACATAGCCGTTACTGAGGGCAGGTCAGGGGCTGTCGAGTCTGCAGAGGTTCCAGCTTTTCCTTCTCCTTCGCCCGTTGACCTTCCGATCCTTGATGAGCCATTATTGACTTTTGGTCCTTTTGTGCTGGAGGGGATACCGGTGAGGACTTGTCAGCTGCTTCCTCGTTCTTCCTGCTCGCCACGACTGCTTGCTTGGCTTGACAGCTTGTCAGTTTATGAGATTCGAGATTTGGAGTCCTATGGCTTTGGCAGTCTGATTCATATGGCTAGAGTTGACATTGACTGGAGGATGCTCGGAGCTGCCTTGATTGACTGGGTCCCTTCGTTGAACTTGTTTGCGTTCAATGATATGGAGATGGGGCCTTCTTTGGAGGAGCTTGCACGCTTGACAGGCTTACCCTTGGATTATACTCAGTACTTTTCGCCGAAGACATCGCCGAAGACTGCTACACCGCAGAACTGGTTTGGGATCCCTTATCTTGTTCGACCTGCAGCTAGTGGCCAGGATGCTGTAGTGTTCTCTTTGGACTTGCTGTATGATCTTTTTTCGGGTCCTCAGGGTACGACCGGTTCTACCTTTGCTCGGAATGCACTGATGTTCTGTTTGATTGCTGAGGTGCTGTTCTCGGGATGGCGCAGGTCCCAGACTCCTTTGCTTTTCGAGGTGATGAGCCGAGCTGTCCGTCGGCAGGGGATCATTTCTCTCATCTTGGCCGAGCTATTCGATGGGCTGACCGACTGTGCCCTGGGCCGCACTCGTGTCCTTCGCGGCTGTTGTGCTTTCCTTCAGGTATCTTCTCTGCACCTTTTTTCTTCTTGCTTTGCTAGGAATTGTTTTGCTTTAGCTTCTTTTGCTTTCTATGATCAGGTATGGCTATGGGAGCGTCTTTATCTGACCATTCCTGTACCTCTTCCTGGCATCCCTAGCTCTGACATCATGCGTTATATCATCGAGTTCCTTCCTCATACAGCCAGGATGAGCGAGCCCCTGTATCGCAGGATGTTCGCTGAACTTCGTGACTGGAACGTTCGTTGGGAGTCATCTTGGCTTTCACTTCCTCCAGTGCTTTGCGATGCACACCGCCATCCTCTGATGTTGGTAGGCTTTCGATCCTACTTTTCTTACCATCCCATCCGGTTCCTGCGGCAGTTTGGGTATGAGCAGGATGTTCCTCATTTTGCTTTCGTGGGTATCGGGCGTCGAGCACTTCCATCCAGATCCTCTGACTTTAGGACCCGGGTTGATTGTTCTTGGGCGAGTTATTTGACAGCTGATTTGTTGGGATTTGAGCTGCGGACTTTTTTGACGGCGACCGCCCCATATCAGTACTGGGTTGCTGAGCAGTCTTTGTATCGACGTATCCCTTGTTGGCACCAGACTGCTGATGAGGATGAGCAGGATATTATTGGAGATGCTGGCTCTTCATCTAGTTCATATGAACCTTTTGAGGAGCGCCCGTTTATCGATCCTGGTTTCCTCTTGGCCACTCATGGCCATTTGCTGTCTGAGATCTCTGCACTTCGGTATCATTGTGAGATGATGTCGAGGAGATTGGCTGCCGATCAGAGGTTGTCTGATGAGGAGACAGCGATCCGTACCCTGGAGCGCGATGAGGTGCACTACCTGCGTATGGAGGTGAGCAGGTTGAGAGCGAGACTATCTTTTTATGAGTCAGAGGACTCACCTGATGTGGCCGAGGAGGAGGGTAGAGATTGATTGTTTTGGCCACCTGCACACTGATTTTTGCATATATGATTGATGATGATGCATTTTTTGTATTTTTGAAAAAGATGATATGTGTAAGAGAAATATAATGCATTTAATTGAAAAGAGAAAAAACTGTTTGAAAATCTACTGTGCCATGAGTTGTCTTGTGAGTGTGTCTGGATTTTGTGTCGGGATATAGGAATCAGAACTGGGGCTCGGTCAATGATTTGACCGATGTCTCGAGATTCGACTTGCTTGATCCTTTGGTTCCCTAGAGATGTAGGCAACGGAAACTCTCGTTTCCTGAGATTGTCAGAGTCTGTAGAGTTCTTCGCTCCTGACTGCGCTTCTTCTTGTTCTTGAACTGTAACCGCTTGAACTGATCTGGACCGTCTGCTTTCTTGGTACCTGCACTTTTATTTTTTCTTTTCTCTTTTTTTTTTTTTTTTTTTCATTTTGAGCCATTTTTGCCTGTAGTGCTCTTTCGAGTTTTCACCACAGCCGGCTTTTTCCCGTCATTTTTGCCCGTGGCGCCCTTTCAGGTTTTCACCACGTCCCGGGTATTTGGTCTTGCCTGCCCCTTGGCAGCTGTGCTGTTTTTACCCTTGGCGCCCTTTCAGGTTTTCACCAAGTCCGCTGTATGCCACTGTTTTTACTCGGAGCGCCCTTTCGGGTTTTCACTCCGCCCTCTTTGTTTAGGCACACATTTTCTTTTTTCTTCTTTTTTTTTTTTCTTTTCTGGATCTCTGGATAACTGCGGCGGCTAGAGGTCGGGAATCCGTCGTTGCCGGCCGATGGCAGTCCTTCAGCCCTTATCCTGAGTTACGATAATGGAGCTGTCGGTCTTTGCTAAAGACCCCTCTGAGATGGATGGATGGATGACTGTGTTTCTTCTTGGGTTGATTTTTTCTTAGGTGCCTTGCTTTGGCTTCCCTTTTTTCTTTCTTTTTTCTTCTTTTCTTTTCTTTTTCTTTTCTTTTGCATTCTTTTTCTCTCTCTTTTTTTTTGTCCCTTTTTGAATCCCCCCCCCCCTTTTTTTTTTTTGTATTTTTCTCTTTTGGAGTCCCCTTATTTGAAACACTTGTTGGTGGACGGGAATGATTTCTCAGAGGTCTTAGCTTTGACCCCTTGACTTCAGCTCTATTAAAGTAACTCTTGATAAGGTCAGAATGACTTACCCGTGAAAGATCTTCACGTTGTCGGCGTTGGTTGGCTCAGGAAGATCCACCCCTCTCATGCTGGTGAGTCTGAGGGCGCCTCCAGGAAGTACTTCTCTGATGATCAGTGGCCCGTCCCACGAGGGTTTGAACTTTCCTCTGGGATCTGGAAGGTGCGACGGTAGAATCTTCTTCATGACCATGTCGCCTACCTTGAAGCTCCTTTTTCGGACTCTCTTGTTGTAAGCCCGAGCGATCCTTTTCTGATAGCACTGTGAATGACTTAGTGCACGCATGCGTTTTTCATCTGCTAGCTGCAACTGATCGAATCTGGCCCGTTGCCATTCTCCTTCTTCAATTCCGCTTTCGAGTAACACTCGTAGTGATGGTATTTCCACCTCGACTGGTAGGACTGCTTCCATTCCATAAGTAAGCTCGAAAGGAGTAACGCCCGTAGCAGACCGTACAGACGTTCGATAGGCCCAAAGTGCATATGGGAGCATATCTGACCAATCTCGATAGGTCACGACCATCTTCTCTAGTATCCTGACGATTGTCTTGTTTGCAGCTTCTACCCCACCATTCATCTGAGGACGGTAGGGGCTTGATCGATGGCGCTGGATCTTGAATTTGCTGAGGAAGTCATCCATCTTCTTGTTGACGAACGGGGTCCCATTATCTGTGATGATGGCATTAGGGATTCCATACCGGCATATGATGTTGTTCTTCATGAATTTGATCACTTGAGATGCTGCAATCGTGGTGTAGGAGGCTGCCTCTACCCACTTGGTGAAGTAGTCGACTGCCACAAGTATGTACTCATGACCATTTGATGCTTTGGGACTGATCTTGCCGATGATGTCGAGTCCCCACATGGAGAAGGGCCAGGGGGTGGTCAGGTTGTATAACTTTGATGATGGGGCATGGATTTGATTCGCATGCTCTTGACACTTGAAGCATTTTCTGATGTGCTTGCAACAGTCTGTCTCCATGGTGAGCCAGTAGTAGCCGAGTCGTAGAATCTTCTTTGCCATCATGTGCCCATTCATGTGTGGGCCACAGATTCCTTCGTGTATTTCTTTCATGATCTTTGCAGCTTCTGTTTCATCGACGCATCAGAGGAGGATGTGATTATAGGATCGCTTGTAAAGAACTTCGCCACTGATGGTGAATTGGCCGGCCAAACGCTGAATGGTTCGGCGATCTGTTGCTGTTGCTGACTCTGGATACTCCTGGGTTTCGAGATATTGCTTGATGTCGGCATACCAGGGTTTGTCAGGGACAGCTTCGGCTTCTTCTATTTGCAGGCAAAAAGCAGGTTCTTCTTGAATTTCGACTGTGAGCTCCCATTCTGAAGCTCCTTTTGGGATCTCGAGCATTGATGCGAGCGTGGCGAGAGCATCTGCAAACTGGTTCTTGGCTCTAGGCATGTATGAGAAAGTGATTTCCTTGAATTCTTCGATCAGATTGTCAAGATACACATGATATGGTATCAACTTCTCGTCTTTGGTCTTCCATTCGCCATTGGTCTGATTGATGATAAGCTGTGAGTCTCCAAATACTCGTAGCTTCTTGACGCCCAAGATTATGGCTTCCCTTAAGCCAGCGATGCATGCTTCGTACTCTGCCATGTTGTTGGTGCACTCAAATGCGATGCGCCTCGAGATAGGAATAGGGACATCATCTGGAGAGTAGAGGATTGCTCCAATACCACTCCCTTTAGAATTTGCTGCGCCGTCGAAGAATAACGTCCATTCATCTTTTTTCTTCTTTTCTTCCTCTTCAATGAGCAAGAGATCTTCATCAGGGAAGAATGTCTTGAGCGGCTGATAGTCCAGGAGAGAGTGAGCCGCAAGATGATCGGCGAGGGCCTGTCCTTTGATTGCCTTTTGAGTGACATAGGTGATGTCGAACTCAGACAAGAGTAGCTGCCATTTAGCTATCCTTCCAGTGAGTGCCGGTTTCTCGAACAGGTATTTGAGCGGATCCATGTGAGCGAGAAGGAGAATAGGGAATGCAATCATGTATTGACGGAGTCGCTGAGTTGCCCAGACTAGGGCGAGGCAAGTCTTCTCGATCGGGGAATACCTGGTCTCGTAGTCGGTGAACTTTCGACTCAAATAGTATATTGCTTGTTCTTTCTTCCCGGTTTCGTCGTGTTGGCCGAGGACACAGCCAATGGCTTCTGCTGCTACTGAGATGTATAACAATAGTGGTCGTCCGGGAGTGGGAGGCACTAGGACTGGAGGATTCATGAGATATTTCTTGATGCGGTTGAAGGCGACTTGGCAATCGTCATTCCATTCTTTTGGGACGTTCTTCCGAAGGAGCTTGAATATGGGCTCACAGATAGGTGTGAGCTGTGCGATGAAGCGACTGATGTATTGAATTCTGCCGAGGAAGCCACGAATTTCTTTCTTTGTTCTAGGAGGGGGCATCTCGATGATTGCTCTGGTTTTGGTCTCGTCGACCCTGATGCCGTCCTCGCTCACCATAAAGCCGAGGAGTTTGCCTCCCATTGCACCGAAGACACATTTCTGAGGGTTGAGGCGGAGCTTGTACTTTTCTAATCTGTTGAATAACTTCTTCAGATCTTCAAAGTGTCCTTCAATTGTGCGAGATTTGACGATCATGTCGTCCACATATACTTCGAGCTCTTTGTTCATCATGTCGTGGAATAGTGCTGTCATTGCTCGCTGATATGTTGCTCCTGCGTTCTTCAGACCGAACGGCATTACCCTGTAACAGAAGGTTCCCCAGGGAGTGATGAACGATGTCTTCTCGCGATCTTCGACGGCCATCTTGATCTGATTGTAACCTGAGAACCCGTCCATGAATGAGAAGATCTTGTATCCTGTAGTGTTGTCGACTAGAGTGTCGATATGTGGCAAAGGGAAGTCATCTTTTGGACTGGCTTTGTTGAGATCTCGGAAGTCGATGCACATTCAAACCTTGCCGTCCTTCTTTGGTACTGGCACGATGTTGGCGAGCCATTCAGGGTAGTTGGAGACTACCAAGAATCCCGCGTTGTACTGCTTGATGACTTCATCTCGGACTTTCAGAGCCCATTCTGGCTTCATTCTTCGAAGTTTTTGCTTCACGGGCTTCATATCTGCCTTGGTTGGCAGATGGTGTACAACGAGCTCTTCATCGAGCCCCGGCATGTCTTCATATGAGAATGCGAAGTTGGACAATCTTGGAGCTAAGAACTCTATCATTTTTTGTTTCATCTCAGGTGGCAACGATTTTCCAATGCGTACTTCCCTAGGGATCTCAGGCGTCCCCAAGTTTACTATCTCGAAATCATCGGCTACAACATTGGCTTTAGATTCGAACTTTTTGAGGAGATCCTCTAGTTCGGGAGCTGGATCATCATCTTCCTCGTCCCGAGCTTCGTCCAGACCCATGAGCTCAAAGTCTAATTCGATGTCGAAATCATATGATTCGACTTCAAACTCATACGACTCTTTAGACGAACTTGGCACACTATTGAATGCAGGAAAAGAAATGTTTTTTGGTTTTTGAGATTTTTCTGAAATGGAAATACTAGATGTTTTTGGCTTTTGAAAGTTTTTTATTTCTTTGGCTTTTTGAAATTCGCGGGACTTTGAACAAGCGGGCATTGCAAATCATGATTGATCCCAACTTGTTCCAAAGTTCCGGTCGCTGCCTAAACAGGCGTTTTTTTTTTGAAGCCAGAGCCCTCAGATGGCTCTTTGGCTGATTCGAAAGTGAGGGGAACAGATGTCCATTCAGGACCCCACACTTCCTCCCCTGAAGAGGTGGGGGTTGATGATTTGGGCGAAGAGTCACGATCTGGCCCAATGACCATGACTTCTTGCTGGTCAGGTTCGAGATCTGAGTCGTACTCAGTCCCTCCCGGATCACTTACCTCGCATTGCAGTTCGTCTGGTTCCACAGCTAGACACAAGTTTGGAACCTGGACATCAGACCAATCTAGGGCTGGCCACTTCCCTTTCTTGGTCCAATGGATGGGCTGCTTCTGCCCCTGGCTGATGATTGATGATGTTGACTTTGCAGAGATGGGCAAGTCGTGCCCCTTGCTAATTGAAGTGGGCAGGTTGTGCCCCTGGTTGGGAGCAGGTGTCAGAGTAACCTGGTCCTGAAGCTGCTGTATTTGTCTTCCTTCTTCGTCTTCATCATTTCCTCCTTCTTCTGGAGGCTTAGAGGGTTCAAGAATCTGATCCCATCGAATGGGGGGCCACGTGGCCCAAACTAGGCTCATCGGGAGGCCTTTGTGTAGTGCAGTCGGTTGATTCCCTCCTGGATCTTTGCAAGGTTCTCCTGGCTTGACGAATTGGATGGGTGAGCACTGAAATTTCTTCCTCCTTTTGTCCATGAAGGTTGCCCTGTATCCGAGTCCCCACTTGCGTTGGTTATATACTAGCGATACCTTTCTAGACTTGAAGTGATTCTTCATTCGGTATTTGAGGCTCAGACGCTCTGCCGGTGAAAAGACACGGTCCACCCTTATCGGTTCTGGATTGGCGATAGAGTTCACAGTCTCGAATTCGAAACTGTGAAACGGGATGTCTTCTTCAGAGTGCTGGATATCGATGACCGGGATGTCTGGTTCAGTGGCAGTAGCATTGGAAGGAATGATGAGCTCCTTCTCTGCATGGATAGAGATCACTTGATTTCCACAGATATACTTCACTCGTTGATGCAGGGTTGATGGCACAGCTCCAACCTTGTGCAGCCACGGTCGTCCGAGCAGCATGTTGAAAGAAGCTGATATATCCAGGATTTGGAATGTGATGGTAGAAACTTCTGGACCTATCTGTACCTCTATGTCGACCTCCCCTTCCACTGATCGGCGGGTGTTGTCAAATGCTCTGACGCATATGGTGCTGGGTCGGAATGAAGAAGGACTGATTCCCAGGCGTTCCGCGGTCTTGAGTGGGCAGACATTTAAGCTTGAGCCATTATCGATAAGGACCAGCGGAACACAGAGGTCTTTGTATCGTAAGGCTATGTTGAGGGATCGCCCATGATCTCGTCCCTCTGGTGGCAACTCATTATCGGTGAAGGTGATGGCGCGCGGAGCCAGTAGCTGTCCAATCATCAATGCAATCATCTCTGGTGCCGTATCGGAGGAGACATGAGCATCATTCAAGGTCTTGGCAAACATTTCTCGGTGTATGCGAGATGTGCAGAGTAGCTCCCATACTGAGATTTGTGCAGGGATTGACTTGAGCTGAGTTGCCACATCGTATGCGGCTTCATTTTTGCTGCCGAGGCCTGAGAGGACTCCTTTGGGATCTCCTCTGTTTTGATTATCTCTTCGGATGCAACGCCCATTGGGATTCATGTTCCCCACTTCCGCACATTCTGGATAGTGCCATGGAACCTCTTTGTAGTTTTCCTCCCTTTTGCCTTCTAGGACCACTGGTTCTTGCAACGGTGCCGTTGTGGGTACCAGATCTTCCTCGTATGGAGCTTTTGCCTTGAGGACTACATTGTTGCCTGTGCTGAAGGGGTAGTATCGAGGCTTGTCTTCATAGACCACATAAGGTCGTGGTCCTGGCTTGACTGTTCCTGGGGCAGGAGGCTCCCATGGAATGAATACTGGTCCTCTTGATATGGCAGGAGGTTTCTCTGTTCGTCCGAGCTGCTGTAGTGTGATTGACACGCCTCTAGGGTTTGCCCCTTGCAATACGACTGGCTCGACTGGAAGAGCTCCTTCCAATACAACGGGTTCTTGTTGCTGATGAGTATAATCCCTCCATTGTGGATTGGATTGTTCTTGAGTTGCCCCTTGCAAGATGACAGGTTCGTATGTGGGCTCAATGTATGATTGTGCTCCTTCCAGGACGACTGGTTCCCAGCTTGAATGGTTGTAAGGTGCCCCTTGAACAACTGGTATATCGTATGGAGGTGTTCCTTCAAGCACTACTGGCTCGGAGATTGAAGGAAGAAAGGGACTTGCCCCTTGCAAGACTGGAGGAGGATTTGTTGGCTCATAGGTGTAGGCATGAATGGACTGAATAGGGGAGAAGAAGCGATCGATATGATCCCCTTCTTCTATACTATTGACGGCAGGGCCACGAGACGAACTGGGGTCCGTTGGATGCTGAGGCAGAGGATTCTGAAGGATGTTGGTGGAAGCTGCTGGAGAAGTTCCAGGGACCGAGATGACGATCTTGCGGTCATCAATCAGGTCTTGTATGGCATTTTTCAAAGTATAGCATCGATCAGTGGCGTGGCCACGTCCTTGATGGTAGGCACAATACTCATTT
Source organism: Liriodendron chinense (assembly GCA_003013855.2). Taxonomy (NCBI): domain Eukaryota; kingdom Viridiplantae; phylum Streptophyta; class Magnoliopsida; order Magnoliales; family Magnoliaceae; genus Liriodendron; species Liriodendron chinense. The sequence goes on from PVNU02002470.1 coordinate 1,288,596, forward strand.
TCTCGGTAATTTGGAGGCAGAGGATGAGGCGGAGGCCTAGGTGTCATCAGAGTGAGTAACTGCTTTTGTACCAGCGTAGTCATGATTTGACTAAGTGGTTGACTGAGTGGAGTGAACTTCCTGAACTCCCTGTAATTCTGCCTGTTCTGGTATGAGTATTGGCCATTTCCCCTGAACTGCTGCTGTTGTCGAGGTGGCTATGGCTGAGGATTCGGTTGTGGCTGATATCGCTGAGGCTGATGCTGAACTTGATTCTGCTGATACTGTTGACGTCCTTGTGGGGGAGCACGTTGATTTCCTTGAGCAGTGGTGTTGATGTTGTTTACCTCTGTTGGGCGGGGAGGAGAACCACTGCGGTTTCCATTCCCGTGCCCGATAGGTCTTCCTTCCACTCTGTTCCTCTTGACTGGAGTGGCTTGATGAGGCCATGGGGAAATCGTCCCGGCACGGATTCCTGCTTCGACTTGCTCTCCAGCACGGATTAGCTGCGAGAAGTTCGTATACGGATGCGAGATGAGATACCCGGATATGCCTGGGTATGTTGAATGAACAATCATGGAGATTTGTTCTTCATCGTCGATGGGTGTCCGCATTCTGGCTGCCATAGCTCGCCAACGTCCCACATAAGCTGATAGTGTTTCATCACTCCTTTGCCTGAGTGCTGCGAGGTCGGCTCTTCTGGGTGCCATGTTGAGATTATATGCGAATCTGTCGACGAAAGCCTGGGAGAGCTGTTCCCATGTTCTGATGCGGTGGCAGTCCAATGAAGTGTACCAATCTAGGGCATCGCCCTTCAGAGATTTTTGGAACAATCGAATGAGGGCCCCTTCGTTTCCTGAGATTGCACTCAGCTCTCCACAGAAGGCCTTGAGATGTGCTGTGGGACAACCGCTGCCGTCGTATCTTTTGAACTTTGGAACCTCAAAGTTTTGAGGTACCCGAGCATCTGGGAAAGGACACAAGTCTCTGAACTTGGTCGAAGGTAAGTCAATTCCTTGCTGTCGCTGAAGCTGATTTTGCAAGATCTGGAACTGCTCCCGCAACTCGTCCAGTCCTGAGTGATCTGTTCGAGCGACTGGTGCCTCCTGGAATAAGGCACGTTCTTCTTCGGCATAGTGGTCGATGTCTTCGACCCTATGGGCTTGCTGAAAAGCAACCGCGGGTTGCTGAAATTGGTTTGATGATTGAACTGGATTCTGATGAACTTGAGCTTGAAATGATGGTGACTGAACTGGAGACTGTACTGAAGGTTGAACTGGAACTTGCTGGAAATTGACTGGATTTTGCTGAATTGAAGATTGCTGGAAATTAACTGGATTTTGCTGAATTGAAGATTGCTGGAAATTAACTGGAATCCCATCGGCGGGGATGTGTTGGAATTGAAAAGTGCTCCTGTTTGCAGGAGGCTGAGATGCTGGGAAGTGACCCCCTTGTTGGGTATTCGCCACTGTCCGCTGATTGATGTGGGCTTGACACTGACCCCCGTTGTGGGCATTCGCCAGTGCTGTCCCTGTTGCTGGAAATTGAATTGAAATCCCATCGGCGGGGATGTGCTAAAATTGAAAAGGTGTCCCATCGGCGGGGACGTGCTGAGATCTACTGAGATTGTTGTTTGCAAGATTGACTGGAAGCTGACTGGATGTTCCTGCAACGGAGGTGCTCTGAGATGGCCTTGTCGTCGCAGGAAGATATTGAGAAGGATGCCCCACAGCGAAGGGCTGAGATGGCTGCTGTCGGTAGTCTTGGGCAGACTCCGATGGTTGTGCTTGATTTGAACTGGAGGCCGGGAGGACCCGGCATGGCTGCTGAGCTTGCTGAACTGGGCCAACCTGATTGTTGGCTGCTGCGGTGGTTTGTGCTTGCATGAATTGCAAGAGCATTTCTTGCATTGCTCTCATTCCTTGTGCCAATTCTTGTATGATTGGCGTGTTGTCAACGGGCTGTTGCGCTGGAGGTTGCGCTTCGGCTATTTCGAGAGCAGGGAAGTGATGAGTTTCTTCTTCGTGGTCGGACATGGCTTGTTGAGCCCGAGTGCGGATTATGCTGCGGAAGGGAAGCTGTCTCCGAACATGTTGAGCCCGAGGTGGCGCAATGGTGAGGACTATACTCTTTTTGGGTTTTGGGATTTTCTATTTTTTTTGTTTTGGGGTTTTCTATTTTTTGTTCGTTTTGGGTTTTGGGTAGAATGCTATGCAGATGAGATTGTATGAGGATTAATGACTTTCAAGTACGGGAAGGATTCTGTTTTCAAGTTGGATCACGACTAGTGGGACTAGCTAATCCCCAGCGGAGTCACCATTCTGTGGACCCTCGCCGATTTTTCCGCGCTCCCCACACGACGTCGTTCTCCCTTTCCCTTTCCTTTCGGAAAAGAAGGAGATGAGGATGCGTGAGTGCGAAATCGCCGCTTGTGCCACTGGCTTGCCTCGTTCTCGAGGGCTTCGTTTGGTTGTCGTGTTGAGCTGGATGTGCTTAAATGAATTTATATAAGACCAGAGTCGCCACTAGCCAGTTACTTCGAATCTACAGTCGACTAGACCCCGTAGAAACGTTAGAGAAGGGAATCCGAAGATTCCTTCCTCTAAAATGACTCCTGTTGATCTGCGGCCAGAGATTCAAGGTAAGGGATCACGGTTACAGGGTGAGAAGAGGTTAGGCACCCCACACACTGCCCGTACCGAAGTACGGTCTCTACTTCGCAGAATCGATCGGATACTTGAAAGTCTAGTTTAATCCTCGTATATTCTCATGGATGATATGATGCATGAATGCGGGTCTGAACAGTAAGAGTTTCTGATGGGCAGGTTCCAACAACGGGCAAGCCCAGAGCGTACGCTCGAACTGACAGGTGCTTAATATAAGACGTATGCAGTGTGCTTGAATGATCAAGGTGTTTTATGGTGAAGTGTGAATGCAGGTCTGAACAGTAAGAGTTTCTGATGGGCAGGTTCCAACAACGGGCAAGCCCAGAGCATACGCTCGAACTGACAGGTGCTTAATATAAAGACATATGCATGTGTACTTGACGGATCAAGGTGCTAGTAGTGAAGCAGGGGGGTTGGAAGAAAAGTAAATGTTGCACTTATGCTAGATGCGAATGAGATGATGCTGGAAAAAGAGTAGCTGGATGGACGGAGGTGTCGCAAGGGTTGGCTTCGAGTGACTGGATCAGGACTTGGATGGCTTGGGAGGCTTGGACCAGTGGTCAGGCTGGGCTGGACCAGGGCTAGACTCTCCTCACTCGGGCTCTCCTTGGTGAAGGAATGGGCTAAAGGATGAAGGGGGGTGACTCAGACGGACGGGCTCTCTCTGGCTGAGTGGTCTCGAATTGATTGTTGAAATGAGAAGGGGAGGGGGGTATTTATAGCAGCAGAGAGTGGCAGCTCTCGTAATTTTGTCCAGGCGGCCTGCCATGGGCCGCCCGTACGGCCGCTCCTCGGTTTCCAGCGAGTACGGCCGTTCCCTCGGGGCTGCTGTTGGACTCGCTGGTCGACTAAGTGAGTTGACTCAGCGGGTCAACTCGGTGGTTTGACTCGACAGGTTGACTCGACGGGTTGACTCGGTGTTTTGACTCGACGGGTTGACTCGATGGGTTGACTCAGCGGGTTGACTCAGCGGGTTGACTCAGCGGGTTGACTCAGTGAGTTTGACTTTTTTGAGATTTTTTTACTGGCCTTTTTTATGGGGGGTTTTTCAGGGTGGTGTTTAGGACTGGGTTGACTGGGTTCAGGCTTGAACTGGGCTATGGAATGGGGCTTACAAGGGTGAGTTTGGCTGAGTTTGGACTTGGGATTTGGGGGTATGGTCCTCCGTTCAACCAGCTATCTCTACCAACAGTATAGCCGAAGGTGGGGTGTCTACAGGGTGTTTGGCATCTCCACTCTAATTCAATAAGAGCTTTTTGAATAAGAGCTACTTTAATATGCTCTTTTTCTTTTAGCTCTTGTTTTAAATAAGCCTGTTTGGTAAAATCTCCAAACAAAAAAAGTTCTTATTTAAAATAAGCACATTTAGTAAAACTTTTAAATAAGAGCTTTTTTAAGGGTAGTTGATGTCATTTTTAAAGATAACAACAACTTAAATATAAGAGCAATCCAAATGCTTGTGGGTCCTACCTTTGTTGTAGACCACTATCATGTGGGGCCCACATCAAGTAGGTAGTCCATCATATGGGACCCATTTGATGTCCACCATCCATCATGTAGGTCCCACCTTGGCTGTGGACTGTCCATCATGTGGGGTCTAACCTTCAATATGGGTCGTTCATCATGCAGGCCCACCTTTAATGTCAACCTTCCATCATGTGGTCCCACATTCAATATCCACCATCCATCACTTGGATCCTACCTTTGATGTGGACCATCCATCATATGGGTCCCACCTTTATTGTGGACCATCTATCATGTGGGGCCCACTTAATGTGGATAGTCCATCATGTGGGACCCACCTTTGATGTCCACCATCCATCATATAGGTCCCACCTTTGCTATGAACCATCCATCATGTCGGGCCCAACCTTCAATATGGGTCATTCATCATGTGGTCCCATATTTAATGTCAATCTTCCATTATGTGGTCCCACATTAAATGTCCACCATCCATCATGTGGGTCCCACCTTTGCTATGAACCGTCCATCATATGGGACCCACTTGATGTGGATAGTCCATCCATCATGTGGGGCCACACTTTAATGTGAGTCATCCATCATGTGGGACTCACCTTTGGTGTTCACGGTCAAACGTGTGGGGCCAACCTTCAATATGGGTTGTTCTTCCTATGGGCCAACCTTTGATGTCAACCTTCCATCATGTGATCCCACCTTCAATGTCCCCCATCCATCATATAGGTCCCACTTTTGATGTGGGAGTTCATCATGTGGGGCCCACCTTTGATGTGACCATGCATTATGTAGGCCCACCTTGATGTGGAAACTCACCTTCAATATGGGTTCTTCATCATGTGGGCCCATCTTAGAGATATTCTAAAGAAGAGAAGGCAAGATGGGAATTACTTAAAAATTTAAGGACAAACTTGTCCAAAAATTAATTAAAATTGTCTACCCGCTTAAGCTAAATAAGCTCTTGAAGAAAAAGTGACATCCCTATCACTTACAATATAAGAGTTTTTTTGCTAGTTTCTAAAAAAATAAACTCTAAAATGAAAGCTTTACCAAACGGTTTATTTTCGTAATAAGAGCTTATTTTTTTAGAATAAGCGAACAAGCTCTTATTAGTAGATTTGCCAAACACCCCCTTGGTGAATGTCGTTTAAATGGATATTTAACAATGCTTAATTAGTGCATGCCATAAATAAATAAATAAAAGATCATTGATGGTGTTCTTTTACCACACACCATTAATGTTGATACACAATTTTGTTGCAGTGAGACGATGGAACACGCCTCCTAATGGTTCAGCCATAATAGACGTTCCAGGAATCTTGCCGCCTCCAGTGAGCGTAATGCTATTGGAACTAGAAAATGAAAGGACATTTTCTGGATGTATTGTGTTTTGTTACTCTGGGGTTCTCAGTAATGAAAACATTCATAGACGATCACAAGCATTCACAAAAAGGTACACAAGAGGAGATATCGCGAAGCGAATTTTATTCCAGAGATTCTGAGATCTTTTACATTCCAGGCTGTGATACCGGTCACGAGCCTTTAATTACATCGAATGATCGATGACCCTTGATTAAAAGGCAGAAGACTAGTCAACAGGGACTATGGTCTTAGAGTTTGTGGTCGAAGAGACTTGTATTTGTTTTGTTATGGACTGAACCATCTTTGTATTAGTCAGATGTTTATGTCCCATGTTTTGGCCGGAAATCCGGGCAGAGGCTGTTAAGGTTTATACTGGGAGGGTATGACTCTTGGAAGACCGGTCCGCAGTTGTGTGTACCTGAGCAGCCCAACCGACGGATACCGTTTAAATGGGTAGGGCATCGACTGTTGTGTTGTGGCAGTTCATAGCAATTAATTTGTAGAGAATTGAAACTCTTTGGCATGCTTTATCGTGGAAACCATGGTCCCATTTGTTTAGCTTTCGACTCAAATCGGATCACATCTTCACAGTAGACATAAATGACGACATATTTGTATAGTTCTAGATGATGGCGACTTCTTTTTGGGAAGTCATTACATTCATCGCGTCAAATCAGGGTCGAACCTCGAAGATGCGCGATTCTGCTCATTTAGAGATCTAGAAATGTCCAGTTTGACCATTTCATTGCGCCCGGAATGCTTGAAATAACCAAAATAGGCTCAAACGGAACTAGAAAACACTTAAAATTGAGTCCGGTGCACCCGTACACACGTTCTGTAATTGGCTGATTTTTTGGGTGTGTGGGACTTAATTTACGGGTGCGTGGGATCCAACGCACATTTAATTCAAGTATTGGATTTCTGATGAATTTAGGGGTGCGTGGGAGCATTTTTGGGGTGCGTGGGACCGAATATGCAAATCTGAATTATATCGAATTAATGGATGCGTGGGACCGAATTTATGGACGCGTGAGCCATTTTTCGGGTGCGGAGGAGTCCGATGCACTTGTTTGATTTACTTCGAATTAATGGACGCGTGGGACCGAATTTATGGACACGTGGGACATTTTTCGGGTGCGTGGGACCATTTTATGGGTGTGTGCCTACACTTGGTATTTTCAGGATTCAGACCTGCGGGGGAAAATGCTGGCGATCGGAAGGAATTCCGATGACCGGGAAGGGTTTCCGGCGATCTGAAAAGTATTCCGGCGAGGGTTTCCGGCGGAGATTTCGAATTCCCAGGGATGGCAGCTCTCTCTCTCTCTCTGGAATCGTCCAAATGACTCGGTGGACGGGGTATTTATAGCCGAAGACGCTGAATTTATGCCAATGAGGGGCTGCCACGTGTCACGCACCCTTAAAATACCCTCCACGCACCTCAAAATTGGCGTGCGGAGGTCCGACGCACTGAGAAATGATTTCTGAAAATATCTGAGTTTTTGGGTGCTTGGGACTTATTTTACGTGTGCATAGGGCTCAACGCACCTTTAAATTAAGTTCCTGATTTTTGGTCGAATTAAAGGATGCGTGGGGCATTTTTCGAGTGCATGGGACTCCGAAATGCCTCTGAATGAGAATCATAATATGTGTCGAATTTAAGGGTGCGTGGACCCATTTTTGGGGTGCGTGGGACTTCACGCAACCCTTACATCAATTTCTGTATTTACTGATTTTTCGGGTGCAGTGGGTACCCGAATTTATGAGTGCGTGGCACGTAAATGTGAACACCACCATTTGGGTTTTGAATTTTAACGCGTTTGTGGGGCTCGTTCGATTGTGAAATCACATGCATTGTTCACCATAAATGATAATGAAGTTATGAGCCCGATTTCGAACGGTTCCAATCACGGTGATCGGCGGGGCCCGCAGGAGATTTCAGCCAAAATTGGCTAAGGGGGAATCTTTGTCAATCTCCGTTTCGCGTGCACCGGAAGGCATTTTACGTGATTCCTTTTGGAGGCATATGGCTATTTTGTTTGTTTTAAGGGCCCCTACCTTTTGGGACCCCAACAGATGCCCCTCCGATGCGTTACGATGGATAGATGACTGTTCAGTGTGACGTATCGAACCGTTGGGTCCCTACTATAAATATAGAAGATATCCATTCTCGTCATTTCATCATTTCTCATTGGATCTTCCATGCCCTTCCCATGCACCTTTTTATTCGCCAACGCACCCAAAAATTACCTCCAACGCACCCTTTAAATCCGCACGCACGCATTTTATTTCCAGGTAAAATTATTTTTCAGGTGCGTGGAGGCTCACGCACCCAGGTTATGGGACTTCGAATTTTGAATCTTTTAGGGGTGCGTGGGGTGTCACACACCTAGGAATTTTTGAACTTTGGGAGAATTTTCGGATTTTGGGGTGCATGGGGGCCCACGCACCCTTCGTCAAAACATGGAGGGCTTTGGCCTCTTCACGCACCCGAAAATTGGGTTTTGAATTGGTTTTAAGGGTGCGTGGGGTCACATGCACCCAAATAATGGTGGACTTAGCCAAGAAACGTATTTTATGGGTGCGTGGGATCACACGCACCCTTCGTCGAATCTATAGAGGGTTTTGCCCTTCACACACCCGAAAATTGGGTTTTGAATCGGTTTTAAGGGTGCGTGGGGTCACACGCACCCTGTAATGCAACTTAGCTGATTTTGATTTTTTGAGGTGCGTGGGGCCTCATGCACCCTAGGAATTTGACTGAGTTTTTGAGAATTTTGAGGTGCGTAGAGCCTCACGCACCTAGTTTATAGGACTTGTGAATTTTTGAAACTTTGTGAAATCTACTTTAATAGTTCTTGTCGTACTAAATCTCTAAAGGGTATGAGCCCCTATACCTCTGTCTCGCATTTGCGTATATGTGACAGTTATTTTGAGGAGGCGTAGGGTCTCATAGACTTAAAAGATTTCTAGATCGCATCAGTTTAAAGGGTGATCCTAATGGTTAATTCAAGTGATGTTTCGAGCGTACCTTTGCATGCGTCCTCCGACTTTTAAACTTCACGTGGCTAGCCTTATGTGCTTCTTCTCTTTCCTCTTTTTATCAGGTTGCTATGTTTCTAAGATCGGTTTGTCAATCTTGTTTTCCAGCAGACAATGGTCATAACTCGTGCTTCCTTGCGCGGGGCTGAAGATTGTCTGCGGCGGCTTCTTGGCTCCTTGGATCATCCTGAGGCTTGGTCATCTCTCACCGCTCAGCATGATGAGGTGGCTAAGGCTCTGACCCGACTAGGCGCAGAGTCTCGCCCCATTCTGAAGGCTATTCGGAACGTCTCCCTCATAGCCTCCATTTCTGGCGAGCATAAGGAAGTTATCCTTGACTTCATCGGCGATTCTTCTTTTCCGGAAGAGTTGGCGATCCTGAAGGCGGCAGGAGCCTCCTTTGGCTGCTTCTTTCCTGGCCATATTGAGCCGGCTTCACTCCTTAAAGAGGGAGAAAAGGGAGAATAGACGATTCCTGGCTTAGGCTGTCCCGCTGGCGGAGGCCGAGTTTCCAGACCATCGCGCCAGAATCTGGAGAACGATCAGGGAGGCCTTGAGGGAACACGATAGACTCGCGATCGATATCTCTATCGTGAGGAACTGGACCAACGCCGAACACTTGAACTTCGACTTCGTGCAGCAATGCATCTCCTACTTAATGGACCTGATTTCTAAAGAAGCCCGGGTCCAGGCGAAGGTGGATGAGTTGAAGGCTCGGATTCTTCCGCTGTTGCAGGACTGAGATCCCTTTTTTTCTGACTATGGGGCGAGGGCCCCGCAATTTTGTGTCATCTTATGACAATCATTAACTTTTAACATTTAAACGATTAATACGACAATCCAAACATTTGGAATTGTCTTCATAGTTGATGAATGATAATCTTCTGTCCTCCCTTGTTTGTATTGTTTGTGATGATCATGTTGTGGCGTGAATGTTGTCGCATTATTTCTTTCTTTGCTGGTTTGGATGTGCTTTACCGAGGTCTTGATTGGCGTTTGCATTTTCTCTTGCCTGTTGCTTTGTATCTCTTTAAATTTCTCGAATGTCGATTTCTTTCTGCACGTATTTTTCTTTTCCTTGCTCTGAGCTATATTTAAGCTTCTTCCATGCCGTTGCAGATCGCAATGGCCAGTGATTCCTCGCAAGCTGGCCCTTCAGGCCCACCACTAACTCCGTCAAAGCGTAAGCGCGCAGCTTCGAAGAAGGCCACCAGGCCGTCGGACCAGAATCCGCAGTGGTTCCTTCCTCCGGAGACGTTTAACTTCTATGAGCACATCCTAACGCTCTCCAAGGATTTGCAACAGAGGATCCTCTGTGACCGGGTCGTGCCGCCTCCTCCAGACAGAGGCACACAGGAACAATGGGACGCTTGGTATGCTCCTTTGCGCGGCTTTCGGTCAAATGGGGCCGTAGGTTCTGAGGACGGTGAAGCGAGCCCGTCAGTTCCCGTGCAGACTTCTAAGCGTGGTTGTCTGAAGAGGGCCGGTAAGGGTGCCAAACAGGTGTACTTGGAGAACCAGGCCAAGTCCAAGTCCGATAAGATGAAGGTGGCCTGGTCTACTGTCAAGCTCGTTACCGCGCCGCTCATCATAAGGAACCCTTACACCCGAGAATACATTCGGTATTCGAAGAGTTACCAACGGTAGCGCTCCTTCCCGATCATCGAACCGTCTGACATCTGCCGGAGCAATTCCTTCTACAGTGTCGGTACCTAGACATTCGGCCCGGTACCATTTCTCAGCTGTTCTCTGTCCAAGAATGGGAAATGTCAATCCGTCCTTGGTGTGAAGGATATGATTTTCCTGGAGCCGAACTACAGCCCTCATCAGCCATTCCCCAAGCATTATTTCGAGACCCACCGACAGCGGTTTCATCATTTAGGGGATACTGAAGTTTGGCCAACCGAAGCGTTCCGAACCCGCGGCCATCTAGTTCTCCATCCCCGTTACGAAGCATGGGCGAATCGTATCTTGGAGCAGCACAGGGCCACTTTACGGGCGGTGGGCTTATATAAGGCCATCGAGGTGACGTCCAGCTATTTCTGTTAGGAACCCTGGCTTATATAAGGGCTTCCTCAATCACTGGTGTTCCATCACCAACTCTTTCCACATGTCGTGTGGTGAGATGAGCATCTTGCTCTAGGACCTTAACCGGATCGCGGGCCGCCCGATTCGTGGGAGAATTTATGACGAATGGGTCCCGAGTGACGATGAGTTGTCACGGAAGAAGAAGGGCATCAACGAAGGCTTCTTGTCTGAGGCTTGTTACGAGTTGTTCACAGAGCTTCCTCAGTTCTGGGGCTTCAAGGACAAACTTCCGTTCGAGCATTGGCTGGTTTACTTCAGCCATGGTCTGAAGTAAGTGTTTCATTATGAGCTGCACATCACTACTTCATTATTCCTCTCTTTCTTTTGTTAACATCTTGTTTCTTTTCCTTCAGCTTGGATTACGCGGCTTATGATGAAGGCCGTGGGGATAAGGCACTCTTGGAGAAACGAATGAAAGAGAACTTCCCCCTTCCCAATAAGCTCTCCCCCACCTGCGAGCTGGCTGGTTTCCTAGCATACTGGCTCAGCTGTGTAGCGCTGACGAGCTCCAAGCAAGCGGATAATGTCAGAGTATCATGTTTTGCCGTCGCAAGAGCCCTGGCGAATGGTCATCGGTATGCGCTAGCTCTAGTGGTCCTGTGCTCCATCTATCGGGCATTTGGCTACATCATTAGCAATAAGGAGCGTGCCGCTTACGGGGTGAACTCGGCCTACTGCGGGTGGCACTTCTTCTCTGGCTGGCTCGGGGTATACTTCCCCTAGGTCTACGGTGCGCGGCATGGAGATTATATCAAAGAAGGGAAGCTTCCGCTGCATTTCTTTGACCACTAGTGAAGAGGGCATAGCACGGTTCGACGATGTATATTTCTACCATTTCTCCGGCACCCGAAGCAGAGAATCGATCCTGTGCACGGACGACGACAGCATCGACTATTACGAACGCTCATTCTTAACTGCGATTTGTCTGTCGTCATTGCCGCTTCGTGAAGGGTTGGAGTTTTGGAGGGAACCCTACTACCCCAATCGTTTCGCCCGTCAGTTCGAGTATGACCAAGGGGTGCCCGGGACATTGGAGCCGGTGACGGGCAAGCAACGAGCGTACGGTGTTGGGCCTATCCATTGAAAGTGGATGTGGGGACAACTTATGTTGACGGGGACCAGTTGTTCTTTTGCCATCCCGGGGACACAGTGTTTCGTCGGGGCTTCTTTTGGATGGATGAGGTGGTGGGCCCACCAGTATGCACTGGTTCGAAATAAGATGCTTGTCACTGAACCCGCATTCGTCACGCCTCCTGTTGTTACCCCCACTCCTGCTGACGGGCTTGGTTATGTGCCAGAAAATCTCCATCAGCCTGCGGTGCCGGGCACGGAGAGACTGCAGACCTCCCTGAATGTAGTGATTGACCACGAAAAACCTGAACATACTCTAGAGGGTTGGGTCACTCATGGGGAAAGAAATGTAACATTGGAGGAGCCCGAATTCCCACCCCTTGGGCCTATAGACGAGTTGCCTGAAGAAGGTGATGCTCTGAGAGGGGGAAATGAAGGTGATGTTGATGACGGGGGCAATGATGATGATGGCAATGACATGGGTGATGCTGGTGGCCATGACGATGACAATGATGATGCTGTCGATGGTGGTGATAGAGGCGGCGATGATACCATGGGCGGTGATGGTGGTGGTGATGATACCATGGGCGGTGCTGGTGGTGGTGATGACGGCAATGATGATGATGATGAAGCGATACCGGCTGAGCGCACTAGTCCTCGGGTGAAAACTGCCCCTAGCCTTCCTGTCGTCTGTGGGGGCAAGAAGATAAAGGATTTGTGGAAATTGCACAAAGCCGAGTGTTCGCGGAGACGACTCTCCGAAGAGATCGGTGGTGCTCCGGCTGATAGTGCAGTAGAGGCCAGGGAAGAGGGTGAATTGAGCTCTCAGGCCAACTTAAGCGAAGACCGTCATGCCGAGGGGAGCAATGAGAGCGAGCCAATATATGATAGATCTTTCCCTGAGGAGAACATGGGGGCAATTTTATGGATCTGGATGATGAGGCACCTGCTGAATCCGTCATTCCTCCTAATCCTCCTGTGGCAGATGCTGAAGCTCAGAGCACGGTTCCGGAAGCGATCGTCGCTGCCGCAGTGGAAGGGGCCGCAGTTCCTGCTATTGAATCAAGTGCGCCTAAACTCTCCGTGGGAGACCCTCCTTTTGTTGAGCCATTATCAACTGAACCTGTCATGAATGCCCCCTATGTTGTTGTACCATTGCCAGCCGAGCCTGCCGCCGAAGTTCCTCCTGTTGTTCGGCCAACCTCTGATGCCAATATTCCCAAGGTCGTGGTGCTATCTTCTCCAGAACTACCTGAACCATTGACCGAGGGAGTAACGGAACTTGCCCCAGTGTCATCCGTACCCACTGCCTCATCCAGTGCTCTTGCTGTTGACATTCCGAAAGTTACTGGTATAACACTTGCTTTTACTGTCTTGACTGCTTTCTTTCTGATGGTGACTTCCCTATACTAATGTTTATCGTTTGTTTCGTCAGCAGCAGTTCCGATCCATGCCCCTGCCCCTGTGGTTTTGTCCGAGGTATTCATTTCATCTCTTCGTGACCTATCAAGGACCAAGGCGAATCTTTTGAAGAGCCTTCTGTCTGATATTGCCGACTCTTTGAAGAACGAGGATGAATGGCCTATCTTGGACGAAGCACTGCACGCATTAGGACTCAATGCTGCCTGGCTCGGGATTGACCTATCTTTGATAGTCGGTTATGTGGCTCAGTTTAAGGAAGAGGTGGCTCGAGTGAATGAGGCGAAGAATCTCCAAGTTGACCCTTCCGTCGAGGAAAAGCGTGGTCATTTGCGATCCTTTCTTCCGAAACTCGAGTTACATGAGGCAGACGTGGCTGCAGTGAAGAAGGACTGGCAAGTTGTTGATGCTGGGTGTCAAGAGGCCACCGAACGTCTGGCGGAGATAAACAATGAGGTGGCTCGGCCGCAAGCTGAACGTTCGATTGTCCATCTCAAACTTTCAAAGCTTAGTGGTCAAAAGGCTCGTCTACAGTCCTCCCTTGATCGACATGAAGCGGAGCGTAACGTTGTGAAGGCTCAAGTTGCAGAGTTAGAGCAGTCTCTCCAGGACATTCCTGACCCTGCCCAAGTTTTGGCTGAGGCTGAAACAGCGCGGAAGGCGATCGGGGAATCTGCAGCAAACTTGTTAGACCAGTGTTTAAAAACTTTAAATAGTTGAGCTGTAATGATCTTCATTCGTAATTTTAGAACACGTTGTAATCGATAATGTATCAATATGTATACTATTGCAGTTTTGGATTCATGCTGTGTTTCTAGCTTATTTGCAATTTTAGAGTTTTGAATGCAAGCTGATTAAGCTATTTGGGAAAGAGCGTCCCCCTGTTAGGACCCAAACCTATGCTTGTGTGAACAAGGACGCGATCGAGCCTTAGTTAAGGGCTTGTCCCCTTTCTTGATGGTCTCGAAAAGGGGCACGACACCATACTTGACATGTCTTAAGTCTTAACGACTTTCTGATACCTGTGGAAGCATAAAAATAGATGATTAGTACTTTGGTTTAGTCATTATGTGGTGTCATTTCTTTCGGTATCTACTTCGTTACACTTTCCCTCTAATGGGGTGTTTACAAACTACAATGAGAATTTTGTGTCAAGTATAATATCTTTTCAAAAATCGACCGTTCACCAGTGAACTGATGCCCTGTCCTTTGCAATCTATTACCCGATAGGCTCCATTAGAATACACTTCATCGATGATACACATTGGACCCCATTTCGTATCGAATTTACTCTTGTGACCTTGAGCTAGTGCCGACGTTTCATAATGAGCACCAAGTTGCCCCTTTTGAACGACCTACCGCGGACTCGTTTATCGTACAAGGCTGAGATTTATTTCTGATATATCTCAAGCCTTTGCTGAGCGGCGAGTCTCTTTTCATCTAGATCATCCAGCTCGGCCATTCTGATCTTAGCCTTGTACTCGATCGTCAATGAGTGTCGAAGCACGACCCGTAGTGACTCCACCTGTATCTCCATCGGGATCACAACTTCTGTACCATACACCAATGAGTAGGGTGTAGCTCGAGTGGCTGTGCGGTATGTAGTCCTGTATGCCCATAATGCTTCGAGCAGACGTCTGTCCCAGTCCTTCTTATTTTCTGCCACTGTCTTTTTCAGAATCTTCACGATAGTCTTGTTGAATGCCTCAGCCAGCCCATTCGCAGGAGGATAGTAAGGCGATGAATAGCAATGCTTGATCTTGAACTTTGCACATAGCTTATCAATAGTGACATTTTTTAAGGGCATTCCGTTGTCGGTGGTGATTTTTTCAGGAACACCATGTCGATATAATATGGAGTGACGAATGAAATTTTCGACATGTCTGGCCTTCATATTTCTTAAGGCAATTGCTTCAACCCATTTGGAGAAATAATCGGTTGCAGCAAGAATGTATTGGTGCCCATGAGAGGATGGCAGACTGATCGGTCCGATCACGTCCATGCCCCAGGCGGTGAAAGGCCAAGATATTACTGATTGATGTAACTCTTCCGGTGGCGAGTGTATTATATCTGCATGGATCTAGCATTGATGACACTTCTTGACATATTCTATCGCATCCTTTGTCATCGTGAGCCAATAATACCCCATGTGTCGGACACGGTGATGTAGGTTCTTATCTCCTTGGTGAGCTCCGCACTCTCCTCCGTGAGCTTCTTCAATGTGGCATACGCTTCCTCTTGGTCTAAGTAGCGCAACAACACTCCCTCATACGAGCGCTTATCAAGGACATCATTCTGTATTAGGAATGAACTAACGCATCTCCTGACCTGCGTGCGCATCTTAAGCTATTCTGGTAAAAATCTATACTTCAAGTAGTCGACGAATGGCCTTCTCCAGTCGTTTTCTTCTGTGATTTCTAAGCAACAGATGGGATTCACGCTTGATTCACCGCCACCCAATGCGGTTGTTGGTAGGATCCTCCTTTCTTCAATCGTTACTTAAAGTGGGCTACCTCCGGGATTAGCCAGAGCAACGACTAAGCTAGCCAACGCATCAACCTGTACATTCTCCTGCCTCGGTATATGTGAAATGCTGCTATTACGAAACTGGTCGAACAGTGATTGTGCTTGGTGGCAGAAAGGCAACAACTCAGGTTTGCGAACCTCATATTCTGTTGTTAGCTGTCCGATGACCAGCCTGGAGTCACCATAGATCTGTATCGCTTTGATACGCATCTCTAGGGCGAGCTGTAGTCCGATGATGAGGGCTTGATATTCTGCTTCATTGTTGGTACAAGCTGGCACGATCGTAAATGAGTAGGGCAGCAAATCTCCCTGCGGGCTGATAAATATAACTCCTGCTCCTGCCCCTGTTAACCTAGAGGCTCCGTCAAAGTACATCTACCAGAGTCGTGGTTCTTCGATCATCATAACCTGGTCGTTTGGGAGGTCACATTCCATTTCTTTGCTGCTCGGGACTGGGTGCGCAGCGAGAAAATCTGCAAGCGCTTGTCCTTTAATAGCTCGGGCTGGGACATATGTGATGTCGAACTCAGAGAGGAGAAGGGCCCACTTAGCTAAGCGCTCAGACAGCATAGGCCGGTTCATAAGAAATTTGATTGGGTCCGCCTTGGATATCAACGTTATTTGGTGCGAGAGGCAGTAATGCCTAAGTTTCTTCGCAGCGAAAACGAGAGCGAGACATATCTTCTCGATCGCTGAGTAGTTAAATTCGACCCCCACCAATGTGCGGCTCAAATAATATAGTGTGTTTTCCCTTCCTTCTTTGTTCTTTTGTGCCAAGAGTGCCCCTAGTGAGTTATCGCCTAGCGCGATGTATAGAATCAGCGGCTTTCCCTTAATCGGGGCGGCGAGGACTGGAGAATTCCCGAGCATTTCTTTTAGTGAATCAAAAGCTTTCTGGCAAGCGTCATCCCATTCAAACTTAATGTCTTTCTTGTTGAGGCGGGAGAACGGCTGACAACGACCGACTAGATTCGAAATGAATCTTCTCAGATACGCCACACGGCTTTGAAAACTCTTCAACTGTTTTAGATTCTTTGGTGGTGGCATTTCTCTGATGGCCTTAATCTTGGCGGGATCGATCTCTATGCCCCTGTGTTTGACGACAAAGCCCAAGAATTTGCCGGACGCGATCCCAAACGCGCACTTTAGCGGATTCATACGGACTCTTCTTACGCAACCGCTGGAATACCTGCCTTAAGTGTTCTCTGTGCTGTTCATGATCGGCTGACCTCACGACCAAATCATCCACATAGCATTCGACGTGTTTGTGCATCATATCTTGGAATATAACGTGCATTGCGCGTTGATACGTTGCCCCTGCGTTCTTTAATCCGAAGGGCATTACGCGATAGCAGTAGATGCCGAGAGTTGTGCGAAAGGCTGTAGCTTCTTCATCTTTCGGGGCCATGCAAATTTGATTATACCCCGAATACCCGTCCATGAAGGACATTACTGCATATCCTGTTGTGCTGTCAATCAATAATTCTGGAATCGGCAAAGGAAAATCGTCCTTAGGGCAAGCTTCATTAAGATTCTAGAAGTCAACGCAAACTCGGATCTGTCCGCTCTTCTTCTTGACCGGCACAATGTTTGAGATCCATCGAGGGTACTTCACCTCTCAAATGAATCCGGCCTGAATTAGTTTCTTGATTTCTTCTTCAATCTTAGGTATAATATCAGGATGAAATCGTCGTTGCGGTTGCTTCACTGGCTTCTTTTCCTTCATGATGCTTAGTTTGTGCATGGCGATTGTCGGGCTAAGCCCGGGCATTTCCGAAGATGTCCTTATTCTCCTTCAACAACTTTATGTATTTCCCCTTTTCATTTTCCGGAACGTTTCTGCTCAAATATGTATTCCTGGGGTCTTCGGGGGTGCCCAAATTCACCTCTTCGAGTTCATCAATCGTCGGTTGTCCGCCATCTTCTAGTTGCACGGGTGCGACACTTGGCTGGATAATGTCGATAGAATCTTGCAACTGAATTTCTTCTACCGGGCCAATGGTCACCATGTTCACCCTTGCCTTGGCTCCTAGACCTTCTCTATTTCTGTATACCCGCTTATGTTCTTCAAATGGAGCTAGCAATCTCTTTTATGTGTCTGCACCTTGACCGAAGAATCCCATATTCCTCATGATCTTCCGGCTGAATCTGCTATATCTCCTCTTCTATCGGTCGTGGTTGGGCAAATTCTCCTCCCTCCTCTCTCTCCTCCAATGGCATTGGCTGACTTGGCCCCAAGTGAAACTTGATATCTTTCTAGGTGATATCTCTTAATGGCACGATGAATTGGCTTGGAACTTTCAGAAATGGCTTGGATCTTCCTATCTTGGGTACCAGCATATTGAAGCTAGACTTGAGCACACTCATGTGCTGATCTGAGATCAGTTTTAACACAGACTGCCCCGGTTGACGTAGATGTTGCGGTACCACATAGAATTTCTTCGTGATCGGCTGAGGTTGATTCTCCGGCTGATATTGGGATCTTTCCTGAGTGATGGGTCAAGGGTTACTCCTCTGTGCGAATTTCTCAATTCGAGGTTTTGCCCCTTGCCCTTTCTTCATTACATCGGGCTTTTCGCTAGTTTCGCCGCTATCAGACATGTTATAATATTTTGCATCGGCCAAGAATGACTCAGCTATTGTGTATGGCTTCGGATCTGCCGCTACCCTGTATTGGACCCCATCTCTGCTAGATTTGAAGCACTGGTGATATGTTGAAGAGATGATGCGATTCTGATGGAGCCAGGGCCTTCCTAAAATGAGGTTGTATGTTGTCACTGCATCGATCACCTGACATGTTACTTTCGTTATCAATTCTTCGATCTCTAACATCACCGTGATTGATCCGAGTGTGCGCTGACTGTCTTGATTTAACCCTTGAATCATCATGAGACTCGGACGTAGTGCTGATTGCCTATAACCCAGCTTCTGTAGTGTTTTCAATAGCATAATATTTACAGCAGACCCATCGTCCAACATGCACCTCTTGACCTCGGTATCCCTAATCGTTCCCGTGACCATCAATGGGCGATTGTGGTCTATTGATTCGATCGTGCGGTCTTCTTCTAAGAAAGTGATTGTTGAAGGATGGTTGACATGCATGACTTGTGACACCAGTATATACCCCTCCCAAAATTTGTTTGTATTGTTCATTTCTTCTTCTATTTCTATCGTCATGGTCTCCCTGACTTCACTATCAAGTAGAGCATTGATTAACAAATCTCTGTACACTTTTGAGAGATATAAAGCATCGTATATACTTGGCGGGAACCTTCCGTAAGTGCGACACAACCTCATACGCCACTAGTCTTGGGCTTGGCTGACTGGTCGTAGCTTCGACGGCCTTCCCTTTAGATTTCTGCGTGCGGGGTTTCTCTTGTGGTCTGTCAAGGGTACCGTCTTCTGGCATCGGGTCATCTGGTCTTGGAGGGGTACGGTTAAGCATTTGCTTTCCTGATCGAAAGATGACCACATCAACCTCTTCCTCGACTGCTTGCGGGATTTCTTCGGACGGTGCTTGCTCGACAAATGACACCGTTCCACAATATGCAATGTCTGCCATGGGTCGCACCTGCCCTTGTAACATTTCTCTTCTTCCTCTTCCTCTGTTCTTTCTTTGGTTAATGAGCCTTTGTCTGTTCTTGAGTCTTTTCTTGCTACTGACTAGAGTCCATGGTTCCTTCGGCTCAGGGAATGAAGTTGGTCGGTTAGTTTTACCTTCTATTGGGATTATTGAAATTGCCCCGGCCGTCTCCTTTGCTGTCTTAGGTACCTTCATGCTGATGACCCCTTGATTGATCAACCGTTGTATCCTTCCTTTCAGGGAGAAGCAATCTTCTGTCTGGTGGCTGATGCATCGATGATATTTGCAGTATTTGGGGTCATTTATCCGTCCGACTTCATGGGGACGTACAGGTTCTGATAGACGTATTAAGCCTTCTTCGATCAATTGTTCCATGATCGGAACTAACTCAGCCATGTCGAATGTATATGGGCCGTTCGCCCTTTCTCTCTCGGCTATCGATACACGTTTGGGTACATAGGACTTTTTACTCTTTGTCTTGTATAACTGCTGTCTTTATCTCTGGCCCATGATCGACAGCGGAACGTTTGCGGTCTTCCTGGTCCCTACTTTTGTCGACCTGGTGGGTCTCCACTACTCTTCCTATCTCTATCTTCTGTCTCTCGGGTCTGAAGTTTACCCGGGATGCTGCTTCTTCCACCAGATGCACTTCCGTTGCCAGCTCGCGGAAGGAGCTGAAGGTATTGCCTGACAAGCCATACGAAATCATCGGGTCTAGAGCCCTCAGACACATCTTCATCTGCTCGCCTTCACTGGGTAACTCACGACATTGAGCCGCTGTGGTTCCCCATCGGTAGATGAACTTCTCGACTGGTTCGTCATTTCTCTGTCTGACCATCGCTAGGTCTGTTAAGGAGATCTCTCTCTCTATTTGTCGTGAAGAACTTTGAGATGAAGGTGTCCTGCATTTGCTCCCATGTCCTTACAGAGTCGGCCGGTAGCGACATGTACCATTGAAAGGCCTTCCCTGTCAGGGTAGATCCAAATAGCCGCATGTAATACTGCCGGACTGCGGACCAGTTTCCTAACGTGGTTAAGAAGTGGGTGATGTGCTCTTCCGGCGATCCTCTGCCATTGAACTTTCCGAAGTCCGGGCATCTGAAATTGGTCGGGAATGGTACCTCTTCTACCTCTGGTGGGTATGGGACACGATATTTGTAGCTGTCTCTCTTCTCTTTCTCTTTTTCTTGCTGCATCATATGGGCTATTGTTTGGGATAGCTCTTCTCGTGATACGTGAGACGCGGAAAGCGGCGCACGTCCCATTGGCGCGACTCTGAGTTGGACGGGCGGTTCAGGCTCAACCGGACCTTCTGCTGCCCCTTGAGACTCCTTTGCCGACTAACAGGTGGGCGGCGCGATACTTCTAGTGGCATTCTGCGCTATCAGGGTGGTCAAGGCTTCCTGGATAGCCCTCATTCGGTCGTTTGTCTCGCAATTAGCCTCAACCAATTTATCGATCTAATCTTGGAATGGGGGTAATTCTTCTGCCTCATAAGGTTCTTCTTCTTCCTCTACGGCCATTTGGACCATCACTACTTGTGCCAATGGGATTTTCGAGCCAGCCTCTGTTTCTGTTCAGGGATTGTCACGGGCTTGGACTTTACATGCGCGGACTCAGTAGTATTCTGCGAGGTACGAACGGCTTTGGATAATGGCGGGAACTGCTCGACTGTCATCACGGGCGCTGCAGGCTTGGCTGATGTGACCTGCCTATTGATAAGGATCCTCTACCCCTACTTCGGCTGCCATTGTTTCTTGATCACGGGGCGAGGTCTTGCGACGCTTGCCTTCCTATATGCTGCTACGACGGCGGCTTTCCTCTGTTCCTTCTTCTGCCTTCGAGTCTCAACCAACTACCACTCTGAGCTTGGATTTGCGTCGTGGTGAAACGGGGGAAGCTGAAGCCTCCAGCGGCAAGGAAGGTGCACGAACTCGTCATTGAGCATGACATTTCTTCTGTCTGTTCTAGTATCTTACTAATTCTGCGGTGTCAGAAAATCATTAGAACAGTTCATAAACGCGGCCGGGAGCGTGAACCCATCGATCGCGGTGCATAAACTAATAGGAATGAGCAAGAAGAAGACAAGCACATGTAGTTGTGGGAGTTCGTGAGTTTGAAACCTTTTAGTTTACCGTCTATTGTCTTAAAGATGAAGGGAAGAACGTTCCTGTTGAGAGTCGCCAGTTTGGCGCCCTCGGGTGCCGAAACATTAGGCCTCACGATAGATCTCTTACGTACATACTCGCATTTGCGAATGATTGATCTTAGAGCGTTTCTATACTCAGAGCTAACTAGAGATTCTGGTATGGTTCGCTCCCCAACAGAGTCGCCAGTTTGTTGGAACTAGAAAATGAAAGGACATTTTATGGATGTATTGTGTTTTGTTGCTCTGGGGTTCCGAGTAATGGAAACATTCATAGACAATCACAAGCATTCACAAAAAGGTACACAAGAGGAGATATCGCAAGGTGAATTTTATTCCAGATATTCTGAGATCTTTTACATTCCAGGCTGTGATACCGATCACGAGCCTTTAATTACATTGAATGATCGATGACCCTTGATTAAAAGGCAGAAGACTAGTCAGCAGGGACTATGGTCTTAGAGTTTGTGCTCGTAGAGACTTGTATTTGTTTTGTTATAGACTGAACCATCTTTGTATTAGTTAGATGTCTCTGTCCCATGTTTTGGCCGGAGATCCGAGTAGAGGGTGTCAGGGTTTATACTGGGAGGGTACAACTCTGGGAAGACCGGTCTGCAGTTGTGTGTACCTGAGCATCCCAACCGACGGATACCGTTTGAATGGGTAGGGCATCGACTGTTGTGTTGTGGCAGTTCATAGCAATTGATTTGTAGAGAATTGAAACTCTTTGGCATACTTTATCGTTGTAACCATAGTCCCATTTGTTTAACTTTCGACCCAAATCGGATCACATCTTCACAGTAGACATAAATGACGACATATTTGCATAGTTCTGAATGCTGGCAACTTCTTTTCGGGAAGTCATTTCATTCATCGCATCGAATCGGGTCGAACCTCGAAGATGCGCGATTCTGCTCATTTAGAGATCCCGGAATGTCCGTTTGACCATTTAATTGCATCCGGAATGCTCGAAATACCCAAAATAGGCTCAAACGGAACTTGAAAACACTTAAAATTGAGTCCGGTGCACCTGTAAACACGTTTTGTAATTGGCTGATTTTCTTGGTACGTGAGACTTAATTTACAGGTGCGTGGGATCCAACGCACCTTTAATTCAAGTATCGGATTTCTGGTGAATTTAGGGGTGCATGGGAGATTTTTTGGGTGCGTGGACTCGAATATGCAAATCTGAATTACATCGAATTAATGGATGCGTGGGACCGAATTTATGGACGCGTGGGCCATTTTTCGGGTGCGGAGAAGTCCGATGCACTTATTTGATTTACTTTGAATTAATGGACGCGTGGGACCGAATTTATGGACGCGTAGGACATTTTTCGAGTGCGTGGGACCATTTTATGGGTGCATGCCCACACTTGGTGATTTTCAGGATTCAGACCTGCGGGGGAAAATGCTAGCGATCGGAAGGAATTCTGGCGACCGAGAAGGGTTTTCGGCAATCGGAAAAGTATTTCGGAGAGGGTTTCTGGCGAAGATTTCAAATTCCCAGAGGATGGTAGCTCTCTCTCTCTCTCTCTCTCTCTCTCTCTCTCTCTCTCTCTCTCTCTCTGGAATCGTCCAAATGACTCGATGGACGGGGTATTTATAGCCAAAGACGCTGGATTTCCGCCAATGAGGGGCTGCCACGTGTCACGCACCCTTAAAATACCCTCCACGCACCTCAAAATTGGCGTGCGGAGGTCCGACGCACCTAGAAATGATTTATGAAAATATCTGATTTTTTTGGTGCGTGGGACTTATTTTACGGGTGCGTGGGGCTTCACGCACCTTTAAATTAAGTTCCTAATTTTTAATCGAATTAATGGATGCGTGAGGCATTTTTTGGGTGCGTGGGACTCCAAAATGCCTCTGAATGAGAATCATAAAATGTGTCGA
The DNA here is from genome assembly GCA_003013855.2 of Liriodendron chinense. Lineage (NCBI taxonomy): Eukaryota > Viridiplantae > Streptophyta > Magnoliopsida > Magnoliales > Magnoliaceae > Liriodendron > Liriodendron chinense. The sequence continues at coordinate 1,311,847 of PVNU02002470.1, forward strand.
ATTTAAGGGTGCGTGGACCCATTTTTGGGGTACGTGGGACTTCACACAACCCTTACATCAATTTCTGTATTTGCTGATTTTTCGGGTGCGTGGGTACCCGAATTTATGGGTGCGTGGCACGTAAATGTGAACAACACTATTTAGGTTTTGAATTTTGACGCGTTTGTGGGGCCCGTTTGATCGTGAAATCACATGCATTGTTCACCATAAATGATAATGAAGTTATGAGCCCAATTCTGGACGGTTCCGATCACGGTGATTGGTGGGGCCCGCTGAGATTTCAGCCAAAATTGGCTAAGGGGAATCTTTGTCAATCTCCGTTTCGCGTCCACCGGAAGGCATTTTACGTGATTCCTTTTGGAGGCGTATAGCTATTTTGTTTGTTTTAAGGGCCCCTACCTTTTGGGACCCCAACAAACACCCACGACTATATCCACAATTATGGCCTACTATAACTCTCTGATGGCTTATAAATAGAGGTATTGGCCTCTAATATAAGGTACGCACAAATCTACATACAACTAGCCATGCTATCTCCTTCAAACTCATCTGACTTAATCATCGGAAGGCTAACAGCTGGACCCTAGCCACTCTTCTAGCTATCTTTGTGTTCCGTAGGATCTCTCGTCCAAATCCGGACAGGTCCATCTGGAGGAGATCAACGACATCCATCTAAGGTGGTCCTCCAGCCACCTCGTCTGTTGTTCAAGTTTCAGCAACGACAGATTGGCGTCGTTTATGGGAATCGACAATTTAATCGTGTTCTCGTCAATGCCAAGTTCTCCACCGCCTTCCTAGTCAAATCCCTGAAGCCCTTCCTACCTTACCATTAATGGCTGGAGGAAGAAATAACAAGGGAAAGGAGAAGGCATCCCTAAAACGCTACCAAAGGGAGTGGACGCCCGAGGTCCCGCAATCGCAGGTGCCAGAATATCCGCCCTTAAGGAGCAACTCGAAGGGGTGACACAGCAAATGGGAGGAATTTCCCAACAGTTAGATGACATCAAAATTTTCATGGCAGGACTTGCTCTACCAACTCAGCCACATCCTAAACCCCCGAGGATGGGGGAACCCTCTCGCGATGACCGACGACAATCATCTCCTCGGGAGCAAGACCAAGTGTCCGACAAAGAAGATCGCACCAACCGGTCCACAACTACATGAACTCGCCCCGTCGCCAAGCTACCTGCATCGAATCTACGCCATAGATTGGAAAAGCGACGCCAGGCTCGGCAAAATGAGTCCCCGGACCATGTCGAGGACAACCCTCTAGGAGGCGCTAAAAGAGCTCAAGGAACACATCGGCGACCTTCATCGAGCTCAAAGGGCACATGCCCCAATCACAATCGATATCATGGTTGAGAAAACTAAGTCCCCGTTCACTAATGACATCCGGGGAGAAGAATTTCCCAAAGGATTCAAGGTGCCCCAAATCAAACAATACAGTGGAGTGGGGGACCTTGCCCAGCACCTAGAAACGTTCTATGTCTAGATGGAGCTCCTCGGTGTTAGCGAAAACCTCATGTGCAAGGCTTTCCCTTATCATTGACGAGCTCAGCTAGGACATGGTTCCGAAACCTAAAACTGCGATCCATTAGCTCGTTCACGTAGCTTAGCCAAGCCTTCACAACGCGGTTCATCGAAAGCACAGATCTACAAAAGCACTCGACGCGTCTCGCCATGATCAGGCAAAAAGATGATGAGTCCTTGAAGGAATACTTGGCTCGCTTAAATGAAGAAGTAGTTCAGGTCGAGAATTGGTCACAGGAGGTGAAGTTACATACAATGGTCGGCGGACTAAGAGATAGGAAGTTCCTCTGATCGGTTGGTGAGGATCCACCCCAGTCCGTGGCTGAATTCCTGAACAAATCATAGAAGTATATCAATGCGGAGGAACTAGTCAGCACCCACAAGTCCTCATCGAAAAGGAAACAATCGAAAGAAGACGTCAGCTCCCAATAATGAAAGGACGATCGCAGCTTATCCACCCGAGGCAGCGCTCCCTAAGGAGCCAAAGCCTCGGCCAACCGGTTTGAGCACTACACACCTTTAAATACACCTGTCGAGCAGGTGTACATGGCCGTAAAAGACAAACAAATGCTTAAATGGCTCGAGAAGATAAAGACCGACCCCAACAAAAGAAGCAAATCTAAATATTGCCTCCTTCGTAAAGACCACAACCATAACACAGCTGATTACTTCGATCTAAAGCAACAAATCGAGATCCTCATTCAACAAGGCTTCTTGCAGGAGTTCGTTGCCCAGCGTTAGGATGACCAAAGGGCGACTGCTCGGCCGGAGCAACAAGAAGAAGGGATTAATAACGATCCAATTGGGAAGATCTACACAATCATCGGCGGACCCACTAGAGGTGATTCCAACAATGCCTGGAATGTGTATACCCGAGAGGCGCACACATCCTAGGTCAAGTATTCGATCAACCTCACGAGCCGGCCTGCTAAAATACCCAAGGTCAATTAGGAGATCATCCATCCTTATGACGACTTGTTCGTAGTAGCCATGGTAGTCACTAACAACAAATTATTCAGAATGTTGGTCGACACAGGAAGCTCAATTAATATCCTGTACTCCTCGGCTTTTGATAAGATGAAAATAGACAGATCGCGACTCCAACTCGTTAAAACTCCCCTGATTGGATTCATAGGGGACAATATAATGCTAGAAGGGAGGATTACCCTCCCAGTCACCGAGAAGGGCCCAACCAAGTTCTGATGATGGTGGACTTCCTCATGGTCGATATGTCGTCGATCTACAATGCCATAATTGGCCGACCCTCCCTTAAAGCCCTCAAAGTCGTGGTCTTCATCAACCATTTGGCAATGAAGTTCCCAGTTGAAGAGGGCATCAGGGTAGTTAAAGGCGATCAGAAAGAGGCTCGGCGCTGTTACGAGCTGTCCCTCCGAGGCAAAAGCCATGTCTCCATTGTAACGCATTACACCTCTTCGGATCCCAAAGAGGAGTCCGTGGAAAGAAGCTCAGTTGCCAGGGACCTGCTCGCCATCCCAGTCATCGACAACGACCCGACGAAAGTAATTTAGATCGGGTCCCAGCTTCACCCTGAGCTACAACAAGAGCTCAATTCTCTCATGAAAGAACATGCTGACGTGTTTGCCTAGAATTATCAGGATATGTCAGGTATTAGCCCAGAAGTAATGGTCCACCGCTTCAACGCCGACCCAGCTCACAAGCCAGTTCACCAGAAGGGACGACCCTTCAATGCAGAGAGGTATGCCACCATTGATGAGGAGGTCGATAAGCTACTTCAGGTCGGCTTCATCGAGGAAGTCAAGTATCCTAATTGGCTCGCCAATGTTATGCTAGTAAAAAAAACAACAGACAATGGCGGGTCTGCGTGGACTACACTGATCTCAATAAAGCCTGACCAAAAGACACTTTCCCTCTTCCTCACATAGATCAGCTCGTCGACGCTACAGCAGGTTACGCACTCCTTAGCTTCATGGATGCCTACTCCGGATACAACCAGATTCGGAAGCACGTACCGAATAAGCAGAAGACGACTTTCATCACAAATCGAGGCCTCTATTGCTATAGAGTCATGCCGTTCGGATTGAAGAATGCAAGGTCCACCTATCAGTGGCTACTCAACCGCATGTTCGCAAATAAGATCAGTAAGACAATGGAGGTCTACGTGGACGACATGCTTGTAAAGAGTGTCAGATCAAAAAATCACATTGACGACCCCCGCAACATGTTCACTACTCTGAAAAAGTACCAGATGAAGCTCAACCCGAGCAACTGTGCCTTCGGAGTCAACTCAGGGAAATTCCTCAGCTTCGTAGTACATCAGTGAGGGATTGAAGTCAATCCAGAGAAAATTTGTGCCCTGGTAGAGATGAGCTCGCCCACCATGACGAAAGAGATCTAACGTCTCATTAATAGGGTCGCATCCTTAAACAGGTTCATCTCCAGGGTGACGGACAAATGTCTCCCCATTTTCAAGTAGCTAAGGAGTAGTCAAAAGACTACATGGACGAAGGAATGCGAGCATGCATTTTAAGAACTTAAGAGGTACCTCGGATTGTTGCCCCTATTATCCAAGCTCGCACAAGGGGAAGAGTTGCTGCTATACTTGGCAATCTCACCATTGGCAATTAGCTAGGCCCTTGGGCGAAATGACAAGGGCACTCTGAGCACTCTGTGACCAGTGTACTATGTCAAAAAATACATGCTCGATTGGGAAACCAAATACGCATGTATCGATAAGTTGCCTTTAGCCCTGATCACCTTGGCTATGTGTCTAAGGCCCTACTTTCATGCACATCCGATAACAGTGCTGACAAATCAGCCGCTATACCAGGTTCTCCAAAAACTCAAGACGTCTGGTTAGCTCACGAAATGGGACATCAAGCTTGATGAGTTCGATATTCAATACTGACCATGTACTGCCATCAATGGGCAAGTTGTGGCCGATTTCATTGTCGAGTTCACCGACTCATCAGACGCCCAAGGTTCAATAGACGGTAAACCTATGGGGACCGAACAAAGTAGGGGTCCGCCCAAAGAGAGCTCACCAGGACTGATGTAGTCCATATACTTCGACGGATCGTCCAACTCTTAAGGAGTGGAGCAGGTCTCAACATGACATCCCCAGATGGGGTGAAAGTTCAGCACGCCCTGAGGATCGACTTCCAAGCCTCAAACAAAGAAGCAGAATCGGAGGCCCTCCTGGTCGGGCTCTTACTCGCCTCAGCGATAGGGATCCGGAGGTTGAGGGTCCACAGCGACTCATAGTTGGTGGCCAAGGCCCAAGAACTCCTCAGACACTTCGAGCGATATGAGATCGTCCAAGTCCAGAGGAAGGAAAATTCAAATGCAGACTCTTTGGCAAAGCTAGCAACTATGATCGACGACGATCTCAGCAAAAACTGATCCATATCGAGTTTCTTCTTGAGTGGAGCATTGCTTAAGAAGAATTGAAGGAAGCCCTTCCTGTCAACATCGATCGACCTGGACGGAAGCAATCATCCGCTATCTGCAACGTGGAGAGCTGCTAGAGGACAAGGTTGTGTATTCCACCTTTTTCTACATGTTTAGCGATCATTTCTTGATATTGACGATATTAATACATGGTTGTGTATCCCAAGTCAACAATACATGTCACAATACTCATGCTAAGAACACCAATTGGTCCATCCACATTAAGGCCCATCATATAAACAATTTGGATCACTAAAATCCCAAGCATTAAGGCCAAGCATTATACAAGACCTCTTTGCAGCTAGGGAGGTTAGGGCTTCATTAGAAAACATCACATGAGCACTTTCACACAAGTGGTCCATATAATTTTGTTAAAAGTAGGGGCAAAGTTCAGTTTGATTTTCCAAAGAAAAATAGGGAACAGATCAATTTCCAAAATTAGAACATGAATGTTTAAATGTAATTGAAGAATTGAGAACAGGAATCACAAGATTTGTTCACCAAAGAAACTCTGTTAATCTGCTGATATTTACAATTAGCAAGCAGACATTTATTTGATCTTCACAATGGAATCGATATGTGATATAAGCTTTGTGATATTTTAGGCTCTTAATTTCATATGTCAAGCTTTCACAAGAACAATACAAGTGATATGTGTGAGTCTCATATGTAGCTATAAAGTTTGTGAAAGAACCAAAGCACAAGTAGCCAAAGCATCAACAGTCGTTACAACTACCCAAACTCCTAACTGAAAAAAAAAAATTCATGTGTCAAGCTTTCACAAGCTCAACAGAAGTGAGATGTATGAGTCTTATCTGTAGCTATAAAGTTTGTGAAAGAACCAAAGCACAGGTAGCCAAAGCATCAACTGTTGTTACAACTACCCAAACTCCAAACTGAAAAGAAAAAAAAAAAAAAAAAAAAAAAAAAAAACCATTAGATCTATCAAAAGTTTTTTTTATGAAAAAATTAACTATCCCAACAATTTCAACAGGGCATGTATCTTTGTTGTGCTCATCTTTTCAGTCTTACTGTTGATTTGTCCTTCACATAAAATTATTTGGTCATTCATGCTACTGTATCATTGATCCCTGCAACGCATTTTGTTTTAGGGTATGTATCTTTGTTGTGCCCATCTTTGTTTTATATAGTCTATGGGAAATGGTTTGATTGGGCATGAGTTGCCCTGTGATCCCAACCGTTTATTTTGGTGGGTCTCATTATGGATTAGCTACAAAAGCTGCTCTGATCAGACATTCCTAACCATATCAACGTTTTTTCCTTATTTGTTAAATATGTGCCGTTAAAGGGGTGAGCAGCTTGGACGTGCCTCTTGGGTGAAACCTTCTTAGTATTCATCTCCATCGACCAGGTTTCTCTTGGTTTATTTTTTTAGCTTTCATGTTTGATGAATCATGGCATTTTTTAATTGGATTCTGTTATTTTTAACTGCCATTTTTTTTAGGAGCCCATTGAAGATGAGATTTTAAGGATAATTTGCTAGCTTGACCCTTGATTATTCAAGAAGGGTATTTCTTCAAGTTATTTGGAGATATTTTTTTATCAACCAAAGTACGTCATAGGAAATATCATTTTTCTTGTAGTGTGTACATTGTGTCATATCATTGGCTGTCCATTGAATTTCCATGGTGTAGTCCTCCTCATGAATAGACTACTCTGGTTTTCACCTTAGATGATCTTGATGGTTCAGCCCACCTTTTGCATGGCCCAGATTTCTACATAAGTGACACATTGTCGGGAAAGAGAGCTATCAAAAATAAAAGTGCACATACATGGCAGCCTCTAAAAGTGTTGGATCTCGATAAGCAAGCTTCCGTGGAAGTCTCCTTCATTTTCAACAATAGACGTTCCAATAGACACGGAGTTAGTTGCTGTTTCCAGGAATCCTCAATTCCAATCTAATTTGGTTTCCATATGAAAACTAGTTTTGATGCCAAACACACAAGTCTGGTCTAGAATCGAGATTCCAAGCTGGAATCCAGATTCCAGATGCCAACTAAACGGGCCCTAACTTATTCGGCAATAATTCCCATAGAATATGTAAATTTGGAAATGAACACAAAATCAACTGATCTAAAGATGATGTTGACGGGATAGTGGCAGTAGAGTATTAGGTATTATAGGAGATTCAGAAGCAAGAGTGCAAAATAGGTAGAGCATTCCATCATCAGTTACAGAGAGATTAGAGAACTTTCATGGATGCCGAAGATCTCTCAAATGTAAGCCATACCAACACACAAGATGAACTTATGGTTGACATTTGTAGCATCATTAGCCATTTTCTGCATGAACCCATTAATGCAGCCGTAACAACACCCAAACACATCATAGAACAGAAAATAACAGACAAAATGTAGTTCCAGTATGGTTTTCATTCCACAGAACGCATCACAAAACCAACTTTCAACACTGACCGATATAAATAAATAAATATATCAACAGAATAAGACGCTTGCTGCTGAAATCAATAAATGGGCAATGGGGTTTCCTCTTGTTACCTTGGTTATCTTGGGGGCAAAAAACATGGTCGAATTTGAACTGTTTCTTGTAAGAATTGGAGCAAAAAATCTGCAACTTGGTTTCCTGAGACGTCAAAATCTAAGACGGATAAAGAACCATTTGCAATTTCATCCGGGCTTAAACCAATCTATAAATAAACGGTCCAAAAATTTAAAATAAAAATATAATGGAAAAAGATCGGCCATCAATGGAAGGAACACAAACCAAGAGACTGAAGGTTGCAGATAGATCGGTGCTTGGAAAGGACCACATGCTCCATTTTTAAAATCTGATAGAGAGAAGAAAATGGAGTATGATTTTCAAATGCGTCAAGTATGGATAGATTTCTTTAGGTTGTTTGGATCATGGCAATTTCAGGGGTCACAGATGTGGAAGTATACAAGGAGGATTCGATTTGAGCCTCAAGGCCTTATCATCTTCTATTATAGAGCTTGAAACTCCCATTTTCTGAGAAAAATCAGAAGTTAACAATGAGTTTTGCAGTCTTAAGCTTTTCCATATCAATTGTAAAAACTGAGATTTCTTATTGAGAATCAAGAAATGCCTGTGAAATTGGAAGGACCGAATCTGGGCTATATTAGAGAATGCTACTTTTAATGAAAAATATACACTATGCATGTGGGGCACACCTTCAAGGGTTCAAATCCTCTGTATGGTGGACCCCATGGTGGATTGGAGACATCCTGATAAACCTAATCAGTACAAACATCCAAAACTAGCTTAAATACAGACCCATTTCATAAACATGTTCTCAAAAGCCCCAAACCAACCAACCTATCTGAAAAGCTAAGTCACAACAAAAGAAGTCAGAATTGAAATCAAAACCAGATCCACTATACAAGATACAAAGGATAGCTTTCTTCTATCAAACTTAAATCCACCTAAAAGGGAAAGAAAAATAAAATCAACTTGCAGAGAAAGCTAACTACCAATAGAAACAAATCAACCAAGCAATCCAAAACCCAAATAGAAACAAACCCATCTCGGAAATATGCAAAGAAACATCCTAGCATCTACTCCTACAAATCAAACAAATATATTAAAAAAAAAAGTCAGAAAAGAGAAGGAAAAGAATACCCAACTTCCCATTGAGAAACAATCCAAAACCAGCTGCAACCGAAACCCTCCTCTACACAGCGCACATCACCCGCGCACCATCTACACAGAGATCCTCTCCAACCTCTACCTCATCGCAGCACCCTCTGCACTAGCGACCGGCGCCCCATTTCGTCCGAACCACGACCCCGGCCTCGTCAACCCCCATCCGCATCCCCGTACGCGACACCTTGCTGTTGTAGCTCCTTCTGCAAACCCCTGTTCTGGCACCCCTGTCCAAACCATCGGCACCGTGCCCAAATAAACATCTCTGCAAAACCCTACTATTTTCAGCGGAGAAAATCCCCAAAGATCAAGAGAGGAGAAACAAAGGAGAGGAATCGAGAGATCTGAGAGGTGCGCAGTGAGAGGAGAAAAATTTTGCTACACCCACGTACGCTACGTACGCGCAAATCCCAGCGGAGCCTCTCTCATCGTTTCTCTCACTTCCGAGTATCTCTTCCAACAGCAGCCAAAGATGCTGCCATTTTTTACAAAGCCTTAGGTGGGAAGTTATTGCGTGGATTTTTAGGTCCACCGTTATATTTTTAAGAAATCCACCTCGTCAATCTTCTATGTCACCGCCTCTTACAGGACGTGTGAGATAAAAAATGAGCTCAATTCAAATATAAGTGGGCCACACTAGATGAAAAGGAGGTTAGAGAAATTCCTACTGTTGAAACATCCCTGGTCCAGGGTGATGTTTGTATGACATCCATACCGATCATAATGTCATGAACTGAAAACACAAATACTACTAGATTAGAACCTACTGGCATTCATGAAAGCGGATTAGGTGAGACCCAGCCTCACCCAATATGGTGTGGCCCTTACTCTGGGTTACTGTGGGGCCCACCTTGATATATGTATTATGTATCCACGCCATCCATATATTTTTTTCAGATCAGTTTAAGGGATTATACCACAAAGGAAGCAGATCTAATCATCTGGTGGACCATAACGTAGGAAACAGTGGTGATTGACCATTAATAGCCCACAAAAGTTTTGGATAAAGCTGATATTTGTTTTCTCCCTTTATCTAGGCTCATTGGACCTCATCAACAAATTGGATGGTAAATAAACACTACAAAAACATAAAGGTGTGTCCTAAGAAGTTTTTAATGGTAGTATGGTCAATCACCACTGTTTCCTATGGTATGGTCCACCTGATAATTTTGTCCGCTTCATTTTTGGGATAGTGCCCTAATATGATCCGGAGAAATGGATGGACCAAGTGGATACATAATACATACATCAAGGTGGGACCGCGGTAACCCGACAGCAAGGGCCGCACCGTCTTAGGTGAGCCCCGGTCTCACCTAATTCGGTCTCGGCAATCGGGCAAGCCCAACTTGGCTGCGACATCACCAGCGATGTGGGTAAGACCCTGAACCTAGGGCCTACCTGGATATATTGGTTGTATATCCATGCCGTCTATCAGTTTCTTTGGCTTGTTTTTAGATACATTCCCAAAAATGAAGGAGATTAAAATTTTAGGTGGACCACACCACATGAAACAGTGCTCGTTGAACAGCTACCATTAAAAACTACCTGGGGTTCAACGTAATGTTTATTGACCATCCAATCTGTTGATGAGGTCACACAGATCGGGATGAAAGGAAAAAGACAAATAGTAGGTAGATAGAAAACTTTTGTGGCCCACAAAAGGTTTTCAATGGTCATTAATCACTGTTTCTTATGATGTGGTCCACCTGAAATTTTCATTTGCTTTGTTTTTTGTATCATGGCATAAAATAAACTGAAAAAGCAGATGAATGACATGGATATACAATTCATACATCGAGGTGGGCTCCTACGGTCAGGGTCCCACCCACATCTTTGGTTTCGGCGTCTCACCCAAGTCGCGTCCATTCAGGCGCATACAATGCAGGCTTGGGTGGTTCCGGGGAGTCACTGAGGTGGTCCCGCACGCACACATGTGAGATCTGAGCTTTTCATAAAGCTAAAAATACAAATGTTGACATCTTATGACTAAAATATCAAATAATTTCACTGGACCACAAAATACATTGACATTTAAGGAGTTCAAATGTTGGGAACATAGGTAGGGGCCCACCATGATGCTTGTGAGAAATACACCCTGTTCATCCCTTTTGTGAGCTCATTTAGGACTTGAGAACAAAAATGAGCTGGATCCGAGACTCAAGTGAGCTGAAAACGTGTGGATTATACGTCTATAGTTGAAATATTCCTTGGGCCATAGAAGTTTCTATTCTCATAATATTTGTGTTTTCAGTTTCTGCGAGTAGGGATGACATTATGATAGGTATAGATGGCATAAAACATTACTGTGGACCCAAAAATGTTTCAACGGTAGGAATTTCCCTACCCACCTTTTCCTCTATTGCGGCCCACTTGAGTCTTGAATTGAGCTCATTTTTTGTCTCACATCCTAAGAGGAGCTCACAAAGATGATGGACCGGGTGAATTTCTCACAAACATCACGGTGGACCCCACCTACAGATCCACACAATAACTTCCTACCAAAGGCTTTCGCCATTTTTTTTGCTTGCTAGAGACACCCTAGGAAGAGAGAGAAATGAGGAGAGAGGCTCACCCTATAAGTATTAAAATCTCCTCAAAGAACTCACCCACGGCTGGGATTTGTGCACGCAAGCCGTGGTGTAGCAAATTTTTTCTCCAGAGTGAGAGGGAGAGAGGGCACCAGATTTTGGTCCCATCGGGGACTAGTCATAAGGGGTCGATTCAAATCTCTATGGGCCTCACCATGATATATTTGTTTTATCCACACCGTCCATCCATTTATCCATCTGATTTTAAGGTATGAGCCCAAAACTCAGACAGATAAAAATCTCAGGTGGACCACACCATAAGAAAACGGTGGGGATTGAACGTCGACTGTTGGAATTTTTTTAGGGGCTACAGAAGTTTAGCATCAAGCTGATATTTGTTTTTTCCCTTCATCTAGGTCTATTTTACCTTATCAACATGTTAGATTGAAAATAAACATTACAATGGGCCCTAGGAAGATTTTAATGGTGGACGTTCAATCCCCACTGGTTTCCTTTGGTGTGGTCCACCTGGAATATTAATCTGTCTGATTTTTGGGTTCATTCATTAAAATCAGATGGATAAATGGATGGATGGCGTGGATAAAAACACATATATCATGGTGGGGCCCACAGATTTGAAACCACCCCCTTATGGTAGTCCCGATCCGCGCCCGAATTCGGTGTTACCCTTGGAACAGCTTAGTGAGTGTTAACCCTACGGCGTGGCCCACATAGATAGTATTTTGTATATCCAATGCCATCCATCTGTTTCTCCAGCCCATTTTAGGATGGTCTTCTAAAAATTATGCAAATCCAAATCTCAAGTGGACCATACCACTGGAAACAGTGCTGATTGAGTGCCCACCATTAAAAATTCAAAAGAGCCCATCATAAGGTTTTGGTAATGTTTATTTGCAATCCAAGCTCTCAATAATGTCAAGAGAGGTCTAGATGAAGGGAAAATTTAAAGATCATCTTGATCTAAAACTTATGTGGCCCGCAAAATGCTTTTAATGATTATTCATCACTCTTTCTATTGGTATGGTCCACCTAAGATTTGGATCTTCTTATAATTTTGGATCTCTTCCTAGAATTAGGCGTACCAACAGATGGATGGCATGGATATATAAAAAATACATCAACGTAGGTCCCACATGGTATAAGGTGTTACCGGGTATAAGCTAATGCACTCCCCCTAATAACAGCTAATTCACCCTTTGGCTAGTGACTGCTGCCACCTGTGGTTCGTTGCTCTGTGAACCCTACCATGATGTATGTGTTTTATCCATGCTGTCCATTCATTTGTACATATCATTTTAGGGCTGGATCCAAAAAATGAGGAAAATCTAAATCTAAAGTGGACCACAACACGGAAAACAGTAGTGATTGAATGTCCACCATTAAAAACCTCTCAAGGCCCAGTACAATGTTTATTTGACATCCAACATATTGATTAGGTCATAGAGATCTTAATGAAGGTAAAAAACCAAATATCAGCTTAATCCAAAACTTTTGTGGCATCCAAGAAGTTTTTAATGGTGGGTGATCAATCACCACTATGTGGTCCACTTTAAATTTGGACCCCATTCTTGAAACGCATGATTGTGGGGCCTACAGAGCACCGAACACTGGCCAGGGTCACTCGCCAATCCACGTCCACATGGAATGGGGAGCGGATCAGCCGTTGCTCTCCTTAGTTGGTGTTACCCTAACCATGTACGGCCCACCTTAATATATTTTTTGGTATATCCACACCAGTCTATATGTTTTTCCATCTTATTTTAGAAAGTGATCCAAAAAATTGTGCGTACCCAAATTAGAAGTGGGCCACACCAAATAAAAAAGTGATTAATAACCATTAAAAACTTTTAGCAGGCCACCAAAGTTTTGAATCAACTTGATCTTCTAATTTTCCTTCATCCGAACCTTTCTTGGCATTATTAAAGCATTACTAAAACCTTTCGATGGGCCATTTGGAATTTTTAATGGTAAGGCACTCAATCACCACTATTTCATGATATGTGGTTCACTTAAGATTTCAATCTACACAGTTTTTGGTATATCATCCTAAAACAGGCGGGAGAAACAAATGGATGGCGTGGATACAATACACATCATTAAGGTGGGCCCATGGTAAGGGTCTCACCTAATTGCTCTCCGGGTAGGGCCCCAAAACTTTTAGATCCAAATCTCAAGTGGGACATACCTTTGAGACCAATCATCAATATCTTCTTAACATTATCAGCCAGTTGGATTGCAAATAGATATTAGTAAAGCTTTACTAAGGGTTGTATCTAATTTTTAATGGTGAGGCACACAATTACCACTATTTCCTATGGTGTGGTCCACCTTAAACTTGGATCTGTATAATTTTTGGTACATCATCCTGAAATGTGTTGAAGGAACACATGAAGGGCGTGGATATACAACACATCATAAAGGTGGGCCCCATGTTAGGGATAACACCTATTAAACGGTAAGTCATGTGACCCAAGGACCTAAAAAAAAATCTCCATTTGTTTTTAAATCTCAATTTTTTTTTAAATCTTAATTTTTTTAAAATCTCAATTTCTCTCAAATAATGTTAATTTTCTTTTAAACTTCTCAAATTTGGTTTTCAAAATGTCAATTATTTTTATACTCTCATTCTTTTTTTTATCAAACTTCCCTGGTTTTTTCAAAATACAAAATCTTAATTTCCTTTAAAAAAACATGATTTTTTTAGACTTTACAATTTTAATCAAACTTCTCAATGTTTTTCAAAATGTCGTTTTCTTTTTTCAGAATGTCAATTTCTTCCAAAATCTCATTTTTTTTCACTCTTTTTTTTTATTTAAATCTCAAGTTTTTCAAATCTCATTTTTATCTCAGGCATTATTAATTTTTTTTTCTAAACTTTTTTTCTTCAAAATCACAATTTTTTTAAACTTCGCAATTTTCATTTTCAAAATGTAATTTTTTTTTCATCTCATTTTTTATTGAACTTCTAATTTTTTTTAAAAATAGAAATTAAGATTTCTTTTTAAAAATTGCAAATTTTTTTTTCAAACTTATCAATTTTATTTATACTTCGTAATTTTATTCAAAATTTCATTTTTTTTCATAATGTCATTTTCTTTTGAAATCTTAGCTTCTTTTTTTTTTTAAATCTCAATTTTTTTTTCACAATCTTAATTTTTGTCAAACATTGTTATTTTTTTTTCAAAATACAAAATCTAAATTTCTTTTAAAAATCACAATTTCTTTTTCAGAATTTATTTTTTTCAAACTTACAAATTTATTTCAGACTTCTCAATTTTTTTCAAAAAGACAATTTTTTTCATAAGAATGTCAATTTCTTTCAAAATTTCAGCTCTTTTTTAAAATCCGAATTTTATTTAAAATTTTAAATTTTCTTAAACGCTGTTAATATTAGTTTTTAAACTTCTCAACTTTTCTCAACATTAATTTATTTTTTGAAGTTATTAATTTTCGTCTTCAAATAACTAATTTTTTTCAAACTGAAATTCTATTAAAAATTAGTGTAATTTAAGATTTTCGACGAATCATATCTGTCGTTAAAACCAGCAAAGTCCGATAATTATCGAAGACCCGTTAAGTGTCGTATACAGAATTTTACGACGGCCCAAAATTCGTCTGAAACTTTTAGTTAACGACGAATTGAATTCGTCGTAACATGTACAACGGATTTAATTCGTCGTTAATTTACTATTACCGATGGATTGTGGTACGTCAATTTCCGTCTAATAAAAACCCGCCAGAGCGGGGCTCTACCAGTTAGCGACGGACTGTTAGGGTATTTACAATGAACATAGTTCGTCGTTAAATGTGATGACGGACTACGTCCCTCGGTATATCAACCATTTTGTTGCGACGGACCATGTCCGTTGTTAAACAAAGCATATTTGTGTCATTTTTTTACTGTTTTGGCGTAGTGTCATGTTTTCACTATGGAATCAAATGGAGTGGCCGATGGCCTATCTGGGGTATGTGATGGGTAGTTTCTGACATCTTTTTATGCTGCAAGCTGCTCGGAGTCTACAACTGTCCTCGCTTTATAGTTTTCCTTTTCTTTTAATAAAGAAAGGAGATTTTGACCGTTCAAATCCCCTAGTACAGACAAATTCCCAGCCTGTTTGTAAATTCAAAGTAATTCCAAAGGTGACCCTTTGTCCACTTTTTGAATTTTTAGTGGACAAAAATGTTCATGCTTTTGGAACCCTGTGCCTGTACAGACATTTGAATGTAGGAGAAGCTTTGTAGCTTCGATCTCGAGGCATGTTATGACTACCATTGGGTGATTGGGCCTACTATAACACATGACAACTTAAACCTTGTCAGCCTTGACCCTTAACACATGATAACGTAGACCCTAAACACATAACAATCTAGACCTTCAAAATGTGGATACTTTCTAGTGCAAAAAAAAAAAAAAAAAAAAAAAAAAAAAAAAAAAAAAAAAAAAAAACTTAAACCTTCAACATGTGACGACCTATACCCTTAACACATTACAACCACAACCCTGACTGTTAACACATGACAACCTCAACTCCTAACACATGAAAACTCGGACCCTTAACAAATCACATTGGTTAGCATGTGTCAAGGGTCGAGGTTGACATAACTATTCAACCAAGGCAATACATTACAAAATTCAGATTCTATCTCCTTCATTGCCTTCCACATGACAACCACAACCATCCATCTCCACCTTAAATCCCTTTTCCTCGTGACACCCACGACAACAACCATGACCGTATGTCGGAAAATGTGGTTGAAGGAGATGGTGGTGGGTCTTCAAAAGACATGCTCAAAAAGGAAGAAGAATGGTATGAGGAAAAAAACAACAAGTCCTTCAATGGCCAACAACCCTACCTAATGGGTCTTCGGACCATGTCTCTAAGACCTAGCATGAGGTACGTCTCAAATCAATTCCATCCATTGAAGTCGAAATTTAATGGAAGGCCAATGTTCAAAGAATAACCCACATTTGCTAATCATGTGGACCACACCACATGAAAACAATTAGCAATAATGGCTACTGTTATCATTTGTTGGGTCTTGTGAGCCACAAAGAGCTTGTATTAACATTAGATTACTCCTTCCCAAAGAAATGGTGGGTCACAAAGATGATAAACGGATTGGATCTACAAAAAATTGGGGCAAAAGCTACGAATATAATTCGTAGCAGGTCCGTAGCCATTCCGCAGCAATTGGTGCCGTAGCCATTCCACAGCAATTGGTGCCGTAGCTATAGCATTCCGCAGCAATGCTATAGCTACGGCTTATATTCGTAGCTATATTTCTACGGCTACAAACTATAGCCGTAATCTGATCCGTAGCTACAAAACGCAAGGACTAGTTTTCAAGGCTGCAGATTATATTCGTAGCTAGTGTCTTTAAATTTTTTTTATAATTACGACATATCTAGCCGTTATTGGTACATGCCCTGATAACCCATCTAAATTACATAAACAATCATGATAATTTACCTCCATTTGTGTGGAAATCGAGAATAGAACTGATTGATGAAGAGGTCCTACACATATATTCTCTAAAAACCTTGGATAAAAAATATAAATCAGAAAATAAATAAGTCATACAAATCATTTGCAGCAGGAAATGATAGTGTCCTCATGAATCAATCTAATGCATGCACATGAATTTATGTTACAACTACAAGCATGTCATGGCATCATTTATTTAGCTATTTGTAAGAAAGCTTGCAAGAAGCATGCGTCTATCCATGTTCAATCATCATTTTTCTTTATCGAGATGTTAAATCATCAGTTTGTCAATTGCAAGTGATCACAATTAGGAAAAGCAATAAACTGGAACTACAGGTTAAGGCCTTTAGACATTGGTCCGGGCCACCCACCGTCAAAACATTTGTATAGTTACAGAAGTTTTGTATCATGCTAATATTTTTTTATTTTTTCAGTGCATTTTAGTGAAAATAACCTTACAAACAATTTGGATGGACCACAAAAAGGTTTCAATAGTAGGCATTTCACTTCTTGATATTTCCTTTAGTGTGACCCACTTGAGTTTTGGATCCTTTGTATATTTGGGCACTGACATGAGTTGAAAAAAAAAAAAAAAAAAACAATAGACTAGGTGGATTTCTCACAAACATCATGATAGGTCATTTTCCGCTATGGAGACTTCTTACGATTGAGTGTTGGGCCATCTGCATCCAATATTAATGATCGAAAGGGACGCGGATTCCCTGTGAGATCCCCGATTGTGTTGGAAGCTCTTGTGATTGGAAGTTAGGTGGGGCCAATTGTGATGTTTGTGAGAAATCTACCTCTATCCATCCATTTTTCCAGCTCATGTTAAAACATGTGCCTAAAAAGAGGAAGATGCAAAACTTAAGTGAGCCACACCACATGGAAAAATAGAGGGAGAAATGTCTACAGTTGAAACATTTCTACGGTCCACCCTGCTATATATATGCCAGTTGCATGAGTCCAAATCCTCTGTTGGCTGCAAACAGAAAATCCCTGTTTGCAGCATTTTTATTGGTCCACGCCATATAGGTTTGCAATTTCATCACATCCTCAATGCAATTAGTCTCGAGGTTAATAGGGTCTAGATTGTCTATCAACCCCAACTCTGTACCATGACAATCTCGACCCTGTACACATAATAATTCTGCCCTGTACACAATCTCGACCCTGTACACATGACAATCTCAACCATGTAAACAATCTCGACCCCTTACACATGACAATCTCAACTCTGTACACAATCTTGAACCTGTACACATGACAACCTCAACCCTGTAGATATGACAATCTCGACCCCTAACACATGATAACCTTGATCCATAATACATGGGCCCCTGAGTTTGCTTTTGACAACATAAACAACGTCTGTACCATGTCTATGGGTGCCATATTTGACTTTTGGTAAAATTTGAATCGTCGATTCTCTCTGAAATTTTGCCAGAGTGTTACTACCTAGAGAATTATCGAAATCTCTCGATCACGTAGTCCACGACACAAAACAAGATGGATGTATTGTTTCATACACCGTCCCGCTTTCGTTATCGTTGTGGGCAACAACTAACTCGAAACAGCGTGAATTTAACACATTCTATAGGAAATCGATGGCCACAAACAATATCAATGGATTGGATATACCATTCGATGGACCATTTGATCAAATGGATGCAAATTTGCCATCAGAAAAAGGTAGTAGTCGAAAGCTTTTGATAGAAGCTGTATTTCTTTGGTATGAACTTGCGACTAATTTATGACGTATAAACTAATTAGCTTTATGGGACCCACAGTGATATTTATATGTTATCCAACTCGTTTATAATATCATACATACATGGTAAGAAAACATAAGTATCATATTTATCCAATCAGTTTGTGAGCCACCAATAAATTTTCAACAGTAACATGCAATACACGCTGTTTCTTGTGTTGTGGTCCAGGTCATCTACTGATGACCTTCAATTTTGGCTTTGTTTATTATACTCATCTCGTGAAACAAAGGAACGGTATGATCAATAATGTGACTCATAGTGGGCCCCACTACAAGATACCCTCCATCCATCTCACCTACATACACTCCTGTCATTATTACCCATGGGCGGGGGGCTCAAGGTGAGGGGTACTTTTGTCCGGAGAAAAATTAAAGACCATCGGAGGTCTATCTTTGGAAGTACTTTGAATCCACAAACAGGTGGGGAATTTGTCCTACAAGGTTTTGTACGGTCATAATCCCTAAAGAAAACCTTTTCTAAAATAAAAAGAAATCAAATCAAGACAAGGGCTAAACCCCATTTAATGGTAGAGCCTGCCATATGAAAAGTTTGCAATGTGTACAATGTTTACATGAATGGATCTCAACATAACATAGTGTTATGTTGTCTCAAATTAAGCATGGAAGCGTTTATTCATTGCTTGAAATTGTAACCTAGGAATTTAAGAAAAGAAATTTCCAAAGGAAAGCCATTTGCCTGGTGGACCCCACCTTTTATTGCTCAGTGATTTACCTGGTGGACCTCACCTTTGATTGCTCAGTGCTATGCAAAATTACTTTGATCATATCCCATTCATCCCATTATGAAATTATATATAGAGAGAGAGGAATGCTCAGCTACGATCCGTCTCGCACGCTGTTACCTGCGAGAATCACCGTGAGCTGTCGGATGTAAGGAGTGGTTAAGATCTACTTGCGTGTAGCGCGCTCGCCATGAGAATCCTTTTACAAAACTCTCTCTCTCTCTCTCTCTCTCTCTCTCTCTCTCTCTCTCCTAGTTGAGAGAATCCAGGCCCCATCTACGAAATTCTCTCTCTCTAAAAAAAGTCCCATCCATCTGTTCCGTGAACCACATGCAAAGGTATCTCTCTCTAGAGGTGGACAACGATCCGATCCGAGTCGAACATGGACTAGATCGGATTGTTCGGCTGCTTGAGTGGGTGTGTTCGAACAATGTTCGAACAAACATTCAAATAGGATGGCTCTGTTCGAACTCAATTTGTCTAGCCCAATCATGTTCGAACATGTTCGAACATATGGATTTCGAACAATTTTTACGAGTTCGAACAATTTCGGTTTTTCGCTTGAAAATATTTTTTCTACTACTGAATAGTAAATACCAATTTTTTCATTTTGTGTGTCCCACCATGATGTATTTGTTTTATCCACTCCGTCCACCCATTTATACAGCTTATTTTAAGGCATTAAATAAGAAATGAGGCAAATACAAAACTCAAATGGACCACACCACAGTGAGGAGAATGAGAATGATGTCCACCATTGAAACCTCTTCCATTGAAACAGTGAGGAGAATGATGTCCACCATTGAAACCTCTTCCTGGGCTCACAGTCACGTTTATTTGTCATCCACCTCTCTCTCTCTCTCTCTCTCTCTCTCTCTCTCTCTCTCTCTCTCTCTCTCTCTCTCTCTCCATATATATATATATATATATATATATATATATATGGAGAGAGAGAGAGAGAGAGAGAGAGAGAGAGTTGAACGAACGAGTCGAGTCGATCAATATTTGAGTCGAGTCGAACAGGACTGTGTTTGAAATTGAATTGAATTTTTTTTTCGAACACACCATGTGTGTTCGAACAAAGTTCGAATAATAACTGTTCGAACAGGGTTTTACCGAGTCGATCCAAGTCGATCCAAACGGTTAAACTCAGTTCTTGTCCAGCTCTATCTCTCTCCCCCTCCCTCTCTCTCTCTCTCTCCATCTCTCTTCCTCTCTACATCTCTCCATCTCTCTCTATACCAAATTTTTGAGTTTCTAAAATTTGGGGATTTACATGTATCTGGTTTAGGGCTTCCAACAAGATTACGATGGAATCCATTTTTGATTTGTGATAAAAGATTCTTTGGGGAAAAAATTGAGAAACTAGATTTTTGAGGGTTTAGCAATTCTTTTGGAATAAAACAGATAAAATTCGATTTAATTCGAATTATGGTTCGGGAAAAAAATTGAATGTAGATTGTTGTTCATTTGCTATTAAGTAGTTGTTCTGCATTTCGAGTAGAATTTCTAAAAGTTCTCTCCCCTGAGAGTTCTCTCTCTCGATCGACAATCATCGATCCAACATCATGGCCACTCAATCTCGAAGGACCACCAACTCATCACAAGAAATGGGGTCCTGCTCCTTTAGCTCGAACGCTTCCAATGCCCCCTTCTTCAAGAAATTTGGTATTTTTTATGTGAAAACCTTTAATTATGATTTTTCCTATGGCTTTTTCTTATTCTTACCATTTCTCGAATATGATTCCTGACTCCCTAATTTTGTGATAGGCGGATCAATTCATCCATGTCCAATCAGCCATGAATATAGAAGTTAAAGGGTTTTTGCTGATGTCGTAGGAGAACGTGGAGCAGGAGATTCAAAGCTTTGAAGACTGGGGCAATCGTTTTAATACTCTGTTTATCACAACCAATGATGTGAGAGTGAATGTAACAAGAAGTGAAATGTGGCCGATGGATAGGGCAAAGAAATTATTAACTCATGTTATGACTTTTTCTTTTTTAAAACTGATGCCTAACTTATGAGATTTCCTTGGTCTATTTTATCTGTTAGTATTTTGGTCACATTCTTAGTGTGAAATGAATAAATAAATACACATTTTGATAGGTGATGTGGAAAAGGAGCACCCCCACCATTATTTCTCTTTAGTTGAGAAATAAATCTTAATTGGATGATCATCTCCATCTCATCAAGCACAATGCAAAACAGACTGTATCCTTTGTGACAGCCGCACACATTTGTCAAGCTGATGTGTTCTAAGGGTCTGAGCTTATTTTTCGGCCATGTCTTTTGCACAGTGGGATCCACCGAACAAACTCGTGGATATGGACCCATAGCCAAGGGGCATCCCTAACTTGGACTGATCATAACACTCTAATGCCATCAATGCCAAAACCATCGACAAAGATGCAGCCTCGAACCATGGAAAGTTCAGCGGTGCTATGAAAGAGCCGGCTCCCCATGTCACTGCTCCATTTTGGCAAGACCGTCCACAACCTAGTTACTTTGCGACAATGGAAGAAGCCATCCCATTGTTTCATTACACTGATTGGATGGTTTGTATTCTTTGATCAGTATGACTTTTCAAGGCATGAAGTGTGGTCAACAGCTAACCGACGGTCCAGAGTAGTGGTGTGTTGCTAACAAATCAAAATGCAACTAGGTGCATGGGAAATAGCGCTGCCGAATTTGAGCTGTACATTAAAACCAACGCTCCAACTTTTGGCCAGACAAAAACTGCAACACTCATCTAACAATTTACATATATAGTTGGTACCATTTAAAAGCCAATCACATTCCAAACTTTAAATACATATAAGATTGTTTACTTAAATGACCTCTAGACTGTCTAAGCATTCCAATCAAACTGACATCCAGACTTGAAATACCTATAAGATTGTTTATGAAAATTTGAAAGAAAAATAAAATAATAAAAGGAATTGTATCTCTCTAATCTGTCCCCGACAAAAATCGAAAATGGCATCTCATTTTTCTTCAAATCAACTTCTTCTCATGCTACATACAAGTAACAACTTCTTTGCTTTCCCTTTCCTGCACAACATAGAGGCGACACAACCATTAGAAAGGAAATTTCTTTGGTTTATATTCATGTTCATTGTGGAGATGAAACTCACCATTCAAGTGAACAGGTTAAAACTATAGTAGATCCTTTTGTGGACAAGAAGCCTACTGAATTAAGCTATGCCTGTTGAATCAAATAATAGATAAAAATAAGGGAAGATAATCAATTCCTTGAAAAAATCAGACCCAAAAAGGCCAAAAAAAAAAAAAAAATGGAAGATAATTAATTCCATGAAAAAACACAAAAAAGTAAAAAATGTTTATGTAACACTTTGGATTTAAATAAATTTTTGTTCACCATAAGCTACAGAAAAATAAGAAATATCTAAATTTGCCATCAACTAATATTGTAAAGTATGGAGAAGACATTTTAAAAATCAACACACTCCAAATTTCCATCCAACATAGACTATGAGCATTTTAAGGAGAAGAAGAAGAAAAACAGAATCCTATTACGCAGGGCTGATCATGACTTTAGTCCCACTCAAGAGGTTTATGAGGTTTCCTTAAAACCTGAAAACTTGGAGTCAGAAGCAACTTCTTTACCGAATCCTGGATAACAAAACATCTCATCAGAGGAAATTTCAACCTTTAAAATTGAAGAAACTACTATGATATAAATTACACCTATCAATAAATAAAAAAAAAAAAAAAAACCATATACCTTGTGCCTTGTGCTCTATCACAGAAGTACAAGCACCACATAATGCTGGACAGTTTCTTTTGTCATGCTTCTTGCCACACTTCCCACAACCATTGCATCGTCTTTGATCTTTTTTCTTAAATCCATTTTCCCTCTCTAGTATCATTCTCTTTCCAGTTCCTGTTGTCTTGGCAGGTTCAGGATAAAAGATTTTTATTTTTTCCTTTCTAGTTATCTTTCTTGTAGGTTTTCTTGTTATTTCATCACATGGTTCTGACTCCAAAGCTCATACATCTCTTAGAATGTCATATAATCGTTCCTTAACCAAGTGGTACCCTTGTTTAGAAGGAGACCCTTCATCAATCAGTAATCGGCAAATCTGAGATAAGTCATTGTGATGTATTGCGATGGAATCATCACAATCTGCCTTAATTGCTTCCCCATCATTGTCTTGAATAGAACCCATTCTTGCATACCGTGTCCATCTCTTCAAAATATAATGCTTTGGCAATAAAGGTATATGAAATTGTCGAAACACGCACAATATATGTCTATATGGTATACCTTTGAATTGAAATTTTAGACAACTACGGACAGCATGCTTTGTACTCACCTCATATCTAACAACTAATTGGTCGCGGTTGTTTCCTTCCAAGCTTGTAACTTTAAATACCTTATAGGCGTAAATATCATCATTTTTCCTTTCACCTTCTGCGGCATAATCCAGTCCTTCATATCGCTCATTTCAAAATTTATAAAATAACTTCCTCGTATATGTCTCACCCATAACTTTCTTCATTTCACACGGCGTTTTCAGTTTTAGCCTACTGTTTATCGTTTCATGATCTGCAACAAGCTCGTTATGCCTCTGACGAGCAACTACCCTATCGAACTGAATAATGAAATCCATTAATGAATTCTTCTTTGAGACATAGTTACGAAAAAAGGAGTTCATACTTTCACTGCGTTGACTACTTGACATACTCGTAAAAAATGTATGCCGTACAAATGAGGGTATTCATTTGTAACAGATTGCATATAGAGAATTTAACAAAACATTATCTTCCAAACCATTCTCTGTTATCAGCTTCTCCCAAGAAGCTTCGAATTCTTCAAGTGTTTGCGAATTCCATACGCAGTCATTGAATGG
Source organism: Liriodendron chinense (assembly GCA_003013855.2). Taxonomy (NCBI): domain Eukaryota; kingdom Viridiplantae; phylum Streptophyta; class Magnoliopsida; order Magnoliales; family Magnoliaceae; genus Liriodendron; species Liriodendron chinense. Next base: position 1,335,872 of record PVNU02002470.1, read on the forward strand.
CTAATTAAATTCATCCTTGTGGGCGATAGCTCCTAATCTCTCAGATACCTTCTGCATTATGTGCCAAATACAATACTGGTGCAATGTATTTGGGAATACAATGGAAATGACATTTGTCATTGCTAGATCTTGATCTGTTATTATGGCTTTAGGTGACTCCTCTTGCATAACCCTATGCCACGTCTCAAACAGCCAAATAAGGGACTCCATGGTTTCATCGTGTAGAAAACTACATCCGAGAGTAATAGACTGGCCATGTTGATTCACTCCTGTAAAAGGAGCAAATATCAAGCCATATTAGTTGGTGTTATATATTTAGTGTTAAAAACTACAACATCACCAAAATATTTGTACGACTGACGTGCAAATTGATCAGCCCAAAAACAATGTAGTAACATGTTCTCTTCATCCATCTTCACTTCATATTCAAATGTTGGATGTAGCTCCTTCATTTCTTGAAAATGTTCGTACATCATCTGAGTGTCACGACCCTTCGATTTCTGACTCTTATCCCTTTCATATTTTCGCACGTCCTTTCCAACGCACCCTACAATTTCATATCCGCCCATTTGTACTGAAAGCACGGTCATTGTTTCTGTCGTCTTTATGTTAGATGCCTGAAAGTCGTCTTGCAAGCTTCTTTGTGTTCTTGTCATCGTACGATGGGAGTTCAATAGATGCCTCTTACAAGGGGTGGCCAAGTCATGACTATGCACCTCAATGAAATTTTTCACTATATATCTAGAATTACATTTTTCAAATCCCACAGTCATGACAGCAGGACAATTATATCTTGTTTCACCTCTTCTCCTTTTCACCTAGTTGCTTTTTTTTGTGTGTGCCTTTTGATCTGTTTCCCCTCTCTCACACATACAAACATTTTCCAAATTATCAACCTATTTTTTTTCGAGATCGATTCATCTTCTGTTTCACTGTTGCTATCATCAACTTTACTTTCGCCAACATATTTGCAAGAGCTACTCCTGAGATTAAAACCAGCACATCTTGCATACTTGTTGTAGAAATCATAAGTTTCTTTCAATGAAGAAAATGTTATTTTTCTTACAACCGGTTTTTTAGATTCCTCTACTTCAGGAATCCATTCACCTGTATTAGGAAGTCCTTCACATGATGAAGTTGCATTACTAAGATCATCTTCATCCACACTCATTGTCTAATGGTATGACCTATGACAGCAAATAAGACAAAAAGATAGAGAATAAGAAACTCTCAAAAAACCTGTCATCATATTAATTGCTATCAAGCATAGGAAAATTCCAATCAATTTATAACAATTTTTATGAAAAAAAAAACAAATAAAGCATCCGTAACTAAAATGAGAAGCTGCATTACTTCTAATGCTTTGCAGGAGGCATGTCTAGGCAAGTTTTTGTCTTTCACTACAATGAGAAGCTCATTAATACATACATGCCGTGAGGCCCACTTGATTAGAACCGTGTATGACAAGTGCACCGATGTTAACCACATCCTACACATTGTTGGTAGGCTAATGATCATGTGGACCCTCACCGTTTTCCGCGCTCCCACACGACGTTCCCGTCCCTTCCCCTTTCCTTTCGGAAAAGAAGGAGATGAGGATGCGTGAGTGCGAAATCGCCGTTTGTGCCACTGGCTTGCCTCGTTCTCGAGGGCTTTGTTTGGTAGTCGTGTTAAGCTGGATGTGTTTAAATGTGTTTATATAAGACCAGAGTCGCCACTAGCCAATTACTTTAAATCTACAGTCGGCTAGACCCCGTAGAAAAGTTAGAGAAGGGGATCTGAAGATTCCTTCCTCTAAAATGACTCCTTTTGATCCGCTGCCAGAGATTCGAGATAAGGGATCACGGTTACAGGGTGGGAAGAGGTTAAGCACCCCACACACTGCCCGTACCGAAGTACGGTCTCTACTTCACAGAATCGATCGAATACTTGAAAGTCTAGTTTAATCCTCGTATATTCTCATGGATGACATGATGCATGAATGCAGGTCCTGAACAGTAAGAGTTTCTGATGGGCAGGTTCCAACAACGGGCAAGCCCAGAGCGTACGCTCGAACTGACAGGTGCTTTATGTGAGATGATGCATGCTGTGTGCTTGAATATTCAAAGTGCTTATAGTGATATGTACGTGAATGCCGGTCTGAATAGTAAGAGTTTCTGATGGGCAGGTTCCAACAACGGGCAAGCCCAGAGCATACGCTCGAACTGACAGGTGCTTAATTTAAGACATATGCGGTGTGCTTGAATAATCAAGGTGCTTGTAGTGAAGCAGGGGGGTTGGAAGAAAAGTAAATGTTGCACTTATGCTAGATGCAAATGAGATGATGCTGGAAAAATGATAGCTGGATGGACGGAGGTATCGCAAGGATTGGCTTCGAGTGGCTGGATCAAGACTTGGGTGACTTGAGAGGCTTGGACCAGTGGTCAGGCTGGGCTGGACCAGGGTTAGGCCTCTCCTCACTCGGGCTCTCCTTAGGTGGAAAAATGGACTAAAGGGGACTCAGATCGCACTCGGGCTGAATGGGCTTCGAATGGATGTTGAAATGAGAAGGGGAGGGGGGTATTTATAGTAGCGGAGAGTGGCATTTCTCGTAATTTATCTCAGGTGGCCTGCTATGGGCCGCCCGTACGGCCGCTCCTCGGTTTCCAGCGATGTACGGTTGCTTCCTCGGGGCTGCTGTTTGACTCGCTGGGTCGACTCAGTGAGTTGACTCAGCGGGTCGACTCGGTGATTTGACTCGACGGGTTGACTCGGTGTTTTGACTCGACAGGTTGACTCAGCGGGTTGACTCAGCAGGTTAACTCAGCGGGTTGACTCAGTGAGTTTGACTTTTTTGGGATTTTTTGACTGGCTTTTCTTATGGGGGGTTTTTCAGGGTGGTGTTTAGGACTGGGTTGATTGAGTTCAGGCTTGAACTGGGCCATGGAATGGGGCTTACAAGGGTGAGTTTGGCTGAGTTTGGACTTGGGATTTGGGGGTATGGTCCTCCATTTATCCAGCTTTCTCTACCAACAGTGTAGCCGAAGGTGGAGTGTCTACAGATGCCCCTATTTGGCAGAGGTTGCATGCCAAAGCGAGTGGACACCCCACTTCTGACCCGGTCATTCATAGATCATGTTCTGAAATCTTTGCTTGCCTTTGCATCTGTGTCAGTTGATCGTTTGGAAACCGATCACTCGCACAGTACCGCGGAAGTTTGGAGAAAACGTTGCGATTTTCCCCTGCAGTTTGCTGCAACCTGGGTACCCAATCGCAACCCTTCCATTCCCGACCGGTACTAACATCGGAAAGGTACAGCAGAGCCTCTGCATCGACAGTCTTAAGAGGTTACTGACCCTATGATTGATTGTGTGATGTTTGATGTTTTCCCAGATCACTCCAGGAGTACTTGTTTCGCTTGACTGTCAAAGTGGTTAGACACCCTGCGTCAGATAGTCTTACGGGATTCTACTACGCCGACTTGGACTCAGTCAAGGTACTTCAGGCATCCACGCCTGGGTATGTGCGGGTGGGCTTTTTCCACCCGATCTGCTGGTTTCGATGCTTGGTTTGCAATTCATTCTTTCCTTCATTGTAGTCTGGAATCTTTGTTATCCTTTGTATCTGAGTCAGTTGATTGTCTGGAAGTTGATAACTCGCACATACCCCGAGAGTTTGGAGAAAACTGTTGCGATTGTCCCTGCAGTTTGCTGCAACCTGGGTACCCAATCGCAACCCTTCCATTCCCGATCGGTACTAACATCGGAAAGGTACAGCAGAGCCTCTGCGTCCGTAGTCTTACGAGGTTGCTGACCCTGAGACTGTTTGTGTGATGTTTGATGTTTTCCCAGATCACTCCAGGAGTACTTGTTTCGCTTGACTGTCAAAGTGGTTAGACGCCCTGCGTCAGATAGTCTTACGGGATTCTACTACGCCGACTTGGACTCAGTCAAGGTACTTCAGGCATCCACGCCTAGGTATGTGCGGGTGAACTCTTTCCACCCAATCTGCTGATTTTGATACTTGGGTTACAATTCATCATTTCCACCTGTTCAAATGGTTTCTGTGACCGAGCCTTTTGGCTTTCATCTTTTTGTATCTTGGCATGTGGTACGACCGCACTGACACTGGAATTCAGTTCGACCGTACTTTGAGTGCATTGGATCCGATGGTCTCCGGAGAAACCGCGAGATATCAGATGTTATTTGATTTTTGCGTTGGCTTCTACCCAGAGATATGGAAGATCTCCTGGTGTTTTAGAGGCAGAATGCTCTACTGGAAAATATTTTTGGATTTTTGAAAAGGCACCCACTCTGGAGAGTGATACTCCGTGGGGTTTTTATTTGCAAATAGAAATATTTTTTATCTTTTTGTAATGGAAATCTGGTTTGCACGCGCCTCCACTAGGGATGCCTGTGGGGTCCTTGGCTAACCGACTTTTATTTTGAAGGCAGGTAAACATGATGATTGATGCAATGGATGCTGATGCATGGAGATGCATGATGAATGCATGGCTTTGGCTCATTCTCTTTCTGTTCGATGATTTTGCTTTTACTATGGGTGCAGAGAATTTTAAGCTTATTGCTTGCGGGGTTGTGCTCCCCTGGGGATTTTCCTTTTTTATGCGGCTGTTTGGTCAGCGGGTTGGTCAAGATCCCGACCCGTGGTCGATCAGGTCCATCGTCCCAAGATGGTGTTTCTTTGCTTAATGAGAATGTACGAGGATGTTGAGACTTCAAAATGTTCTTCTGGGCATAAATGCGATTGAGACAGGTGTTTAGTCGCCAGTTTTGGTCAAGATTTCAATTTGCGGGCGATTGGATCCGTCATCCCAAATTGTGAAGAGAGTGGAGTTCAAGACTCCTGAAGTGTAGTGCTGGGGGCTAGTGACAATTTTTGTGATTTTTGTAAGTATGTGGTCCAAATCTTTACCTAAGTGGTCAGGATAGAGATCAGTTATCGAAAACAAAGGAAATATTTTTTTTGTGATTTTGAGGATATTTGGCTTAAAAGCAAAGGAAATATTTTTGTGTTTTTCAAAGTATTTTCTTTAAAAGCGAGAGAAATATTTTTGTGATTTTTTACAATATTTTGATTGAAGGCAAGGGAAATATTTTTTGCGATTTTTTGAAAAGGTGATTTTGCAATGTTTTTGTATTTTTGTGATTTTTCTGAAATGCAGGGAAAAGTATGGAATTTTCATCCATTTCCAGCTTCTACTGCCGGTAAGGCACCCGATCCATTTTACGTCAGCGAGCAAGACGAGTCTCACACAGTTGAGTGCCGTAGTTTTACATCTTCGGATGAGGAGATTTTGAGGGTTTTCAGTCAACACACCCACAAAGTTGCCTGTTCCTCATGTGCAATGCACATAGACCACGTATCGTCCGACGGACTCCTTCGGCCACAAAATGAGCCACATCCTCACATTTCCCTTAGTCAATCCAGTTTGGGGCCTTACGTTGCTCACAATTCCGTGAGGGTGCGCTCCACCTCCCAACAGCCTTAATCCCCTTCATGAGTTTTAGGAACAGGGAACATTCGTCAGATTCAACAGTGACTTCCAAATCAAGGTTGTCTATCACGGTGCGTTCAACACGAACTAGGGTTGCGGAGTTCTGCCCGCCTCAGCCCTTACCTGTTTAAAAGATTCCAGACACCCGTACGATCAAGTGTCAGCCATGTCTGGAACAGGTTAGGAAAGAAAGCCCCCGAGAAGTTAATCCCAGTGTAGTTTTAGGTCTTCGGACCATTGGAGATGAATTTGTGCAGTTGAAATTTTTAGGTGAATCATTTTTTTTTTGTGTTTTTTGGAAAAAGTTCCAGATTTCAGCTCGAATGATCGAGATTGATGCTGGTTTTTGTGGAAAGCTTTAAAATATTTTTGGTATTTTTGGAAATGATCCGGGTTATCAAACCTTGATCCCAACGGTCGAGGCCGATGCCGGTTTTTAGTTGAAAGCGAGAAAAGGTCCCCCGAGAAATTAATCCCAGTGTAGTTTAAGGTCTTCGGACCCAAAAAATGTACAAAACAGGAAAATCTTATTTTTTCTCTTTTTTGGAAAATATCCGGTATCAGCGGATCTTGATTCGACGATCCAAACTGCTACCGGTTTTTATTAAAAAGTCCCTCTGGATCTTGATCCCGACATAGTTTAAGGTCTTCGGACCATGAAACTGTACAAAAGAAGGGCTGGCAATATTTTTTTTTGTCATTTAGAAAATGTCTGGAGTTACCAGATCTTGAAGAAGACCGATGTCGGTTTTTATTGAAAATCTCTCGGGGTGTCGATCCCGACGTAGTTTAAGGTCTTCGGACCTATGAAACTGTGCATGACAGGGAAAACCTATTTTTTGGTTCCTTTTTTTTTTTGAAAAATGTCCGGTGTCAGCGGATCTTAATTCGAGCGATCAAGACCGATACCGGCTTTTATTGAAAATCTCTCGGGATGTCGATCCCGACGTAGTTTAAGGTCTTCGGACCAAAAATATGTACAAAATAGGGCAACACATTTTTATTTTTTTTTTGGAAAATGTCTGGTGTCAGCGGATCTTGATCCAGACCTATACCGGCTTTTATTGAAAATCCCTCGGGATATTGATCCCGACGTAGTTTAAGGTCTTCGGACCAAAAATATGTACAGAATAGGGCAACACATTTTTTTTTTTTTTTTGGAAAATGTCTGGTGTCAGCGGATCTTGATCCAGACCTATACCGGCTTTTATTGAAAATCCCTCGGGATATTGATCCCGACGTAGTTTAAGGTCTTCGGACCACAATGCTGTGCAAGCGATGCTGGAAATCACACTTTTTTTTTTTTTTAGAAAGTGTCCAGAGTCATCAGGCCTTAATGAAGACCGATGCCGATTTTTATTGAAAATCTCTCGGGATATTGATCCCGACGTAGTTTAAGGTCTTCGGACCACGTTGATGGGGTTGGGCATACTTACCTTGCTTCGTTTGGCTTTTGACGGGGCTGATTGTGATTTGAGTGGTCCGAATTGCTTGAATTGGCCCTGTTGTCTCTTTCCAGACTTCAGCTTTACTTTAGAGTACATATCCTTGTGTTTTGTGAGGCTAAGAAGGCTTTCCATGGTGCAGATGATGACTTGGATGGTTCAGATTGCTCTTTTAGCCATGTGAGCCCACTTAATGATCAAATCTTAGATTCTGGCCCTTCTTTTGATGATTGAACCTTTGATCTTGTCGCTACATGACTTGTGTAAGCTTTCCAATGGTTTGGATCCTGATGATCTAGTCCTTGAATGGTTCAGATTGATAGATTCGGCCCTGTGGGCCCACTTGAGACCTCGGCTTTGCTTTGGGGCACCTCTTTGGATAACTTGTGAGGCTGAGAGGGCTTCTCATGGTGTGGATGATGGCTTGAACGTCTCATATTGCTTGACTTGGCTTTGTGGGCCCACTTGATGATTAGATCTTGGATTCTGGCCCTTCTTTTGATGAAGAGACCTTTGATCTTGTTGTTTGATGGCTCATGTAGGTCCTTCAATGGTTTAGATCATGATGATCTAGTCTTTGAATGACTTGGATTGCTTGTGGCCCCCACTTGATCACCTTTCCTTCTTTTTGACTTGATCAGCCATGTTCTGGCTGCATTGCTCCGTGATTGGACCGGTGGGGCACCTTTTATATGATCTTGATCAATCTCAGTCGAAATCTGGAGTGGACCGGAGCCTTGGGCGGCCCATGGAGCGCCATCTACTGACGTGGACTGTCAGCCTTACCTACCAAGAACCCCGGAGCCAATCTCGTGGAGAGAGGGGATCCATGTCCGTACGGGCGGCCCAGAGCAGGCCGCCCAAGGCTCGCCTCTTGAGCGGCCTGGGCTGGCTCTGGTTCGGACATTCCCTGCTGTCCCCTTCTCCTGTCCCCCACATTCTCTGTACTGAGCTATTCGATTCAGCCATGAATCTTCTTTTCTCCTTGTCTTTTCTCTTCATTTTGTCCTCTTCCCATTTTGTCTTTTCTTGGGCAGCTTTAGATGATGATTTATGGGCCATAGTGGGAGAGGTTGGTGGGTCCCACACTCCAGCACTTGGTGAGAGCTTTAATGATGGAGGGATTCCTTTAATGGATGGTGGAGATGGTGCATTGAATGGAGGCATTGATGAGGGGCTAGGGATGGTGGTTGGTGGAGCTTTGGATAGCTCCATTAATGGTGGGATGGCTGGAATTTCAGATTTGAATGGGCCCCTCATAATGGGAGAAATGGATGGTATGGATGGGATGGGGAGATGGGACATAGGTGAGGCTATGCATCCCTTGAGTGTGGGCCACATGGATGATGTGATGGATGGTGGTGATGGGACCATGATGGACATAGGTGGGCTGATCTCATGCTTAGATGGGATGGATGGTTCAGATGATACCTTTGACGGTTTGGATGCTCTTGATGAGGGCCAGGATGTGCGGTATACTTGTTTGGGTGGACTTGATGTGATCATTGATGATGTCCCCCTGATGATGGACGGTGTAGATGCCTCGATGATCCCTTTGATCGGCCAGGATGATGTTTGGATTCATGATTTCCTATTGGAGAGAGCCGCAGGTCCAGATCTGACCGTTGATTCTTCGATCGGGGTAGCCGGAACCCTTCTGGATGGTTTAGATGCTTTCTTTGACGGTCAGATTGGTCAGGATGCCACGATGTGCGGTGTGATCTTTACTGGTAGCCCTTTTGATGGGGAGTATCGTCCTTCTCCTGATCGTCGGTCTTTTGCGCACTCTGTTCATGAGGTGGGCGAGTCTTCCCATGCGGCTGAGGTTATGACAGTTTCAGATAGTGATGCGACTATATCAGACATAGCAGTTACTGAGGGCAGGTCAGGGGCTGTCGAGTCTGCAGAGGTTCCAGCTTTTCATTCTCCTTCGCCCGTTGACCTTCCGATCCTTGATGAGCTATCATTGATTTCTGGGCCTTTTGTCCTGGAGGGGGTACCAGTGAGGACTTGTCAGCTGCTTCATCGTCCTTCTTGCTCGCCACGACTGCTTGCTTGGCTTGACAGCTTGTCAGCTTATGAGATTCGGGAGTTAGAGTCCTATGGCTTTGGCACTCTGGTCTATATGGCTAGAGTTAATATTGATTGGAGGATGCTGGGAGCTGCATTGATTGATTGGGTCCCTTCGTTGAACTTGTTTGCGTTCAACGATATGGAGATGGGGCCTTCTTTGGAGGAGCTTGCACGCTTGACAGGCTTGCCCTGGGATTATACTCAGTATTTCTCGCCGAAGACGTCGCTGAAGACTGCTACACCGCAGAACTAGTTCGGGACCCCTATCTTGTTCAGCCTGCAGCTGTCGGTCAGGATGCTGTGGTGTTCTCCTTGGATTTACTGTATGATCTTTTTTCAGGTCCTCGGAGCGTGGCTGGTTCTACCTTTGCTCGGAATGCACTGATGTTCTGTTTGATAGCTGAGGTGTTGTTCTCGGGATGGCGCAGGTCCCAGACTCCTCTGCTTTTTGAGGTGATGAGCCGAGCTATCCGTCGGCAGGGGATCATTTCTCTCATCTTGGCCGAGCTGTTCAATGGGCTGACTGACTGCGCCTTAGGCCGCACTCGTGTCCTTCGCGGCTATTGTGCCTTTCTTCAGGTATCTTTTCTGCACCCTTTTCTTCTTGCTTTGTTGGGAATTGCTTTGCTTTAGCTGAACTTCTTTTCCTTTTTTGTGATCAGGTCTGGTTATGGGAGCGTCTTTCGTTGACCGTTCCTGTATCTTTTCCTGACACTCGTTGCCCAGACCTTATGCGACACATCATGGAGTTTTTTCCTCATACAACTAGGATGAGCGAGCCCTTATATCGCAGGATGTTCGCTGAACTTCATGGCTGGAACGTTCGTTGGGAGTCATCTTGGCTTTCACTTCCTCCAGTGCTTTGCGATGTACACTGCCTTCCTTTGATGTTGGTAGGCTTTCGATCCTACTTTTCTTATCATCCCATTCGGTTCCTGCTGCAGTTTGGGTACAAGCAGGATGTTCCTCTTTTCACTTTCACGGGTATCGGGCGTCGAGCACTTCCATCCAGATCCTCTGACTTTAGGACCCGGATTGATTGTTCTTGGGCGAGTTACTTGACTGCTGATTTGTTGGGTTTTGAGCTGCGGACTTTTCCGATGGCGACCGTCCCATATCAGTATTGGGTTGCCGAGCAGTCTTTGTATCGACGTATCCCTTGCTGGCATCAGAATGCTGATGAGGATGAGCAGGATATCCTTGGAGATGCTGGCTCTTCATCTGGTTCATATGAACCTTTTGAGGAGCGCCCTTTCATTGATCCTTGCTTCCTTTTGGCCACTCATGGCCATCTGCTGTCTGAGATCTTTGCACTTCGGTATCATTGTGAGATCATGTCGAGGAGATTGGCTGCCGATCAAAGGTTGTCTGACGAGGAGACAGCGATCCGTACCCTTGAGCGCGATGAGGCGCATTACCTGTGTATGGAGGTGAGCAGGTTGAGAGCGAGGCTATCTTTTTATGAGTCAGAGGACTTACCTGATGTGGCCGAGGAGGAGGGTAGAGATTGACTGTGTTGGCCACCTGCACATTCTTTTTTGCATATATGATTGATGATGATGAATTTTTTTTTTTTTTTGTATTTTTTGAAAAAAAGATGATATGATATGTGTAAAAGAAATATGATGCTTTTAGTGAAAAAAGAAGAAAACTTTTTGAGAATCTATTGTGTCATGAGTTGTCTTGTGAGTGTGTCTGGATTTTGTGTCGGGATATAGGAATCAGAACTGGGGCTCGGCCAATGCTTTGACCGATGTCTCGATATTTGACTTGCTTGATCCTTTGGTTCCCTAGAGGTGTAGGAAACGGAAACTGTTGCCTCCTGAGGTTGTCAGAATTTGTAGAGCTCTTTGTTCCTGACTACACTTCTTCTTATTCTTGAACTGTAACTGCTCGAACCGATCTGGATTGTCTGACTTCTTGGTACCTGCACTTTTATTTTTTTTTATTTTTTTCTTTTTTCATTCGAGCCATTTTTGTCTGCAGCGCTCTTTCGAGTTTTCACCACAGCCGGCTTTTTCCCGTCATTTTTGCCCGTAGGCGCCCTTTCGGGTTTTCACCACGTCCCGGGTTTTGATCTTGCCCGCCCCTTGGCAGCTATGCTGTTTTTACCCTCGGCGCCCTTTCGGGTTTTCACCAAGTCCGCTGTATGCCCACTGTTTTTACTCGGAGCGCCCTTTTGGGTTTTCACTCCGCCCTCTTTGTTTAGGCACACATTTTCTTTTTTTCTTTTTTTTTCTTTTTTTTTCTGAATCCTTGGATAACTACGGTGGCTAGAGGTCGGGAATCCGTCGTTGCCGGCCGATGGCAGTCTTTCAGCCCTTATCCTGAGTTACGATAATAGAGCTGTCGGTCTTTGCTAAAGACCCCTCTGAGATGAATAGATGGATGACTGTGTTTCTTCTTGGATTGATTTTTTTTCTTGAGTGCCTTTCTTTGGCTTCCCTTTTTCTTTCTCTTTTCTTCTCTTTTTTTTTCTTTTATATTCTTTTTCTCTCTCTTTTTTTTGTCTTTTCCTTTTGAATCCCCTTTTTTTTAATTTTCTCTTTTTGAATCCCCTTATTTGAAACACTTGTTGGTGGACGGAATGATTTCTCAGAGGTCTTAGCTTTGACCTCTTGACTTCAGCTCTATTAAAGTAACTCTTGATAAAGTCAGAATGACTTACCCGTGAAAGATCTTCACGTGGTCGGCGTTGGTTGGCTCAGGAAGATCCACCCCTCTCATGCTGGTGAGTCTGAGGACGCCTCCGGGAAGTACTTCTCTGACGATCAGTGGCCCGTCCCACGAGGGTGTGAACTTTCCTCTGGGATCCGGAAGGTGCGACGGTAGAATCTTCTTCATGACCATGTCGCCTACCTTGAAACTTCTTTTTCGGACTCTCTTGTTGTAAGCCCGAGCGATCCTTTTCTGATAGCACTGTGAATGACTTAGCGCAAGCATGCGCTTTTCATCTGCTAGCTGCAATTGATCGAATCTGGCCTGTTGCCATTCTCCTTCTTCAACTCCGCTTTTTAGTAACACCCGTAGCTGATGGTATTTCCACCTCAACCGGTAGGACTGCTTCCATTCCATAAGTAAGCTCGAAAGGAGTAACGCCCGTAGCAGACTGTACAGACGTTTGATAGGCCCAAAGTTCATATGGGAGCATATCTGACCAATCTCGATAGGTCACAACTATCTTCTCAAGTATCCTGACGATTGTCTTGTTTACGGCTTCTACCCCACCATTCATCTGGGGACGGTAGGGGCTTGATCGATGACGTTGGATCTTGAATTTTCTGAGGAAGTCATCCATCTTCTTATTGACGAACGGGGTCCCATTATCTGTGATGATGGCATTAGGGATTCCATACCGGCATATGATGTTGTTCTTCATGAATTTGATCACCTGAGATGCTGCAATTGTGGTGTAGGAGGCTGCCTCTACCCACTTGGTGAAGTAGTCGACTGCCACAAGTATGTACTCATGACCATTTGATGCTTTGGGACTGATCTTGCCGATGATGTCGAGCCCCCACATGGAGAAGGGCCAAGGGTTGGTCAGGTTGTATAATTCTGATGATGGGGCATGGATTTGATTCGCATGCTCCTGACACTTGAAGCATTTTCTGACGTGCTGGCAACAGTCTGTCTTCATGGTGAGCCAATAGTAGCCGAGTTGCAGAATCTTCTTTGCCATCATGTGCCCGTTCATGTGTGGGCCACAGATTCCTTCGTGTATTTCTTCCATGATCTTTGCAGCTTCTGTTTCATCGACGCATCGAAGGAGGATGTGATTATAGGATCGCTTGTAAAGAACTTCGCCACTGATGGTGAACTGGCCGGCCAAACGCTGAATGGTTCGGCGATCTGTTGCTGTTGCTGACTCTGGATACTCCTGGGTTTCGAGATATTGCTTGATGTCGGCATACCAGGGTTTGTCAGGGCAGCTTCGGCTTCTTCTATTTGCAGGCAAAAAGCAGGTTCATCTTAAACTTCGACTGTGAGCTCCCATTCTGAAGCTCCTTTTGGTATCTCGAGCATTGATGCCAGTGTGGCAAGAGCATCTGCAAACTGGTTCTTGGCTCTGGGCATGTATGAGAAGGTGATTTCCTTGAATTCTTCGATCAGATTTTCAAGATACACATGATATGGTATCAACTTCTCGTCCTTGGTCTTCCATTCGCCATTGGTCTGATTGATGATAAGCTGTGAGTCTCCAAATACTCGTAGCTTCTTGATGCCCAAGATTATGGCTTCCTTTAAGCCAGCGATGCATGCTTCATACTCTGCCATGTTGTTGGTGCACTCGAATGCTATGCGCCTTGAGATAGGAATATGGACATCATCTGGAGAGTAGAGGATTGCTCCAATACCGCTCCCTTTAGAATTTGCTGCGCCGTCGAAGAATAACGTCCACTCATCTTTTTTCTTCTTTTCTTCCTCTTCAATGAGCAAGAGATCTTCATCAGGGAAGAATGTCTTGAGCGGTTGATAATCCAGGAGGGAGTGGGCGGCAAGATGATTGGCGAGGGCCTGTCCCTTGATTGCCTTCTGAGTGACATAGGTGATGTCGAACTCAGACAGGAGTAGCTGCCATTTAGCTATCCTTCCAGTGAGTGCCGACTTCTCGAACAGGTACTTGAGCGGATCCATGTGAGCGAGGAGGAGAATAGGGAATGCAATCATGTATTGACAGAGTCGCTGAGTTGCCCAGACTAGGGCGAGGCAAGTCTTCTCGATCGGGGAATACCTGGTCTCATAGTCGGTGAACTTTCGACTCAAATAGTATATTGCTTGTTCCTTCTTCCCGGTCTCGTCGTGTTGGCCGAGGACATAGCCAATGGCTTCTGCTGCTACCGAGATGTATAACAATAGTGGTCGTCCGGGAGCGGGCGGCACTAGGACTGGAGGATTCATGAGATATCTCTTGATGCGATCGAAGGCGACTTGGCAATCATCATTCCATTCTTTTGGAACGTTTTTTCGGAGGAGCTTGAAAATGGGTTCACAAATAGGTGTGAGCTGTGCGATGAAGCGACTAATGTATTGAATTCTGCCGAGGAAGCCACGAATTTCTTTCTCTGTTCTAGGAGGGGGCATCTCGATGATTGCTCTGGTTTTGGTCTCATCGACCCTGATGCCGTCCTCACTTACCATAAAGCCGAGGAGTTTGCCTCCCATTGCACCGAAGACACATTTCTGTGGGTTGAGGCAGAGCTTGTACTTCTCTAATCTATTGAATAGCTTCTTCAGATCTTCAAAGTGTCCTTCAATTGTGCGAGATTTGACGATCATGTCGTCCACATATACTTCAAGCTCTTTGTTCATGATGTCATGGAATAATGCTGTCATTGCTCGTTGATATGTTGCTCCTGCGTTCTTCAGTCCGAACGGCATTACCCTGTAACAGAAGGTTCCCCAGGGAGTGATGAACGATGTCTTCTCGCGATCTTCGACGGCCATCTTGATCTGATTGTAACCTGAGAACCCGTCCATAAATGAGAAGATCTTGTATCCAGCAGTGTTGTCGACCAGAGTGTCAATGTGTGGCAAAGGGAAGTCGTCTTTAGGACTGGCCTTGTTGAGATCTCGGAAGTCGATGCACATTCGAACCTTGCCGTCCTTCTTTGGTACTGGTACGATGTTGGCGAGCCATTCAGGGTAGTTGGAGACTACCAAGAATCCCGCATTGTACTGCTTGATGACTTCATCTCGGACTTTCAGAGCCCATTCTGGCTTCATTCTTCGAAGTTTCTGCTTCACTGGCTTCATATCTGCCTTGGTCGGCAGATGGTGTACAACGAGCTCTTCATCGAGCCCCGGCATGTCTTCATATGAGAATGCGAAGTTGGACAATCTTAGAGCTAGGAACTCTATCATTTTCTGTTTCATCTCAGGTGGCAACGATTTTCCGATGCGTACTTCCCTAGGGATCTCAGGTGTCCCCAAGTTTACTATCTCGAAATCATCGGCTACAACATTGGCTTTAGATTCGAACTTTTTGAGGAGATCCTCAAGTTCGGGAGCTGGATCATCATCTTCCTCATCCCGAGCTTCGTCCAGACCCATGAGCTCGAAGTCTAATTCGATGTCGAAATCATATGATTCGACTTCAAACTCATGCGACTCTTTAGACGAACTTGGCACACTACTGAATGCAGGAAAAGAAATGTTTTTTGGTTTTTGAGATTTTTCTGAAATTGAAATGCTAGATGTTTTTGGCTTTTGAAAGTTTTTGATTTTTTTGGGTTTTTGAAATTCATGGGACTTTGAACAAGTGGGCATTGCAGACCATGATTGAACCCAACTTGTTCCAAAGTTCCGGTCACTGCTTAAACAGGCATTTTTTTTTAAGCCAGAGCCCTCAGATGGCTCTTTGGCTGATTCAAAAGTTAGGAGAACGGATGACCATTCAGGATCCCATACTTCCTCCCCTGAAGAGGTGGGGGTTGATGCTTTGGGCGAAGAATCATGGTCTGGCCCAATGACTATAATTTCTCGCTGATCGGGTTCGAGATCTGAGTCGCACTCAGTCCCTCCCGGGTCACTTACTTCGCATTGCAGTTCGTCTGGTTCCACGGCTAGACACAAGTTTGGAATCTGGACATCAGACCAATCTAGGGCTGGCCACTTCCCTTTCTTGGTCCAATGGATGGGCTGCTTCTGCCCCTGGCTAGTGATTGTTGATGTTGATTCTGCAGAGATGGGCGAGTCATGCCCCTTGCTGATTGATGTTAAGATGGGCAAGTTGTGCCCCTGGTTGGGAGCAGGTGTTAGAGTAACCTGATCCTGAAGCTGCTGTATTTGACTTCCTTCTTCATCTTCTTCTTCTTATGGAGGCTTAAATGGTTCGAGAATCTGATCCCATCGAATGGGGGGCCACGTGGCCCAAACTAGGCTCATCGGGAGGCCTTTGTGTAATGCAGTCGGTTGATTCCCTCCTGGATCTTTGCAAGGTTCTCTTGGCTTGACGAATTGAATGGGTGAGCACCGAAATTTCTTCCTCCTTTTGTCCATGAAGGTTGCCCTGTATCCGAGTCCCCATTTGCGTTGGTTATATACCAGCGGTACCTTTCTGGACTTGAAGTGATTCTTCATTCGGTATTTAAGGCTCAGACGCTCTGCCGGTGAAAAGACACGGTCCACCCTTATTGGTTCTGGATTGGCGATAGAGTTCACAGTCTCGAATTCGAAACTGTGAAACGGGATGTCTTCTTCAGAGTGCTGGATATCGATGACCGGGATGTCTGGTTCAGTGGCAGCAGCATTGGAAGGAATGATGAGCTCCTTCTCTACATGGATAGAGATCACTTGATTTCCACAGATGTATTTCACTCGTTGATGCAGGGTTGATGGCACAGCTCCAACCTTGTGCAGCCAAGGCGGTCCGAGCAGCATGTTGAAAGAGGCTGATATATCCAGGATTTGGAATGTGATGGTAGAGACTTCCGGACCTATCTGTACCTCTATGTCGACATCCCCTTCCACTAATCGGCGGGTGTTGTCGAATGCTCTGACACATATGGTGCTGGGTTGGAATGAAGAAGGACTGATTCCCAGACGTTCCACCGTCTTGAGCGGGCAGACGTTTAAGCCTGAGCCATTATCGACAAGGACCAATGGGACACAGAGGTCTTTGTATCGTAAGGCTATGTTGAGGGATCGCCCATGATCGCGTCCTTCTGGTGGCAACTCATTATCTGTGAAGGTGATGGCACACGGAGCCAAGAGCTGTCCAATCATCAATGTTATCATCTCTGGTGCTATATCGGAGGAGACGTGAGCATCGTTCAAGGTTTTGGCAAACATTTCTCGGTGTATGCGAGATGTACAGAGTAACTCCCATACTGAGATTTGTGCAGGGATTGACTTGAGCTGGGTTGCCACATCGTATGCGGCTTCATTTTTGTTACCGAGACCTGAAAGAGCGTCTTTGGGATCTCCTCTGTTCTGATTATCTCTTCGGATGCAACGCCCATTGGGATTCATGTTCCCCACTTCCGCACATTCTGGATAGTGCCATGGAACCTCTTTGTAGTTTTCCTCCCTTTTGCCTTCTAGGACCACCAGTTCTTGCAACGGTGCTGGTGTGGGTACCAGATCTTCCTCGTATGGAGCTTTTGCCTTAAGAACTACATTGTTGCCTGTGCTGAAGGGGTAATACAAAGGCTTGTCTTCATAGACCACATAAGGTCGTGGTCCTGGCTTGACTGTTCCTGGAGCAGGAGGCTCCCATGGGATGAATACTGGTCCTCTTGATATGGCAGGAGATTTCTCTGTTCGTCCCAGCTGTCGTAGTGTGATTGACACACCTCCGGGATTTGCCCCTTGCAATATGACCAGCTCAACTGGAGGAGCTCCTTCCAAGACAATGGGCTCTTGCTGCTGATGAGTATAATCCTTCCCTCGTGGATTGGATTGTTCTTGAATTAGGGTTGCCCCATGTAAGATGACAGGTTCGTATGTGGGCTCGACGTATGATTGTGTTCCTTCCAGGACGACTGGTTTCCAACATGAGGGGCCGTAAGATGCCCCTTACACAACTGGCACATCGTATGGAAGTGCTCCTTCGAGTACTACTGGAGGAGGAAAGGGACTTGCCCCTTGCAGGATCGGAGGAGGACTTGTTGGCCCATAAGTGTAAGCATGAATGGACTGGATAGGGGAGAAGAAGCGATCGAGATGGTCCCCTTCTTCTATACTATTGACTGCAGGGCCACGAGACGAACTGGGGTCCGTCGGATGTTGAGGCAGAGGGTTCTGAAGGATGTTGGTGGAAGCTGCTGGAGAAGTTCCAGGGACTGAGATGACGATCTTGCGGTCATCAATTAGGTCTTGTATAGCATTCTTCAAAGTATAGCATCGATCAGTGGCATGGCCACGTCCTTGATGGTAGGCACAGTACTCATTTTCTCGGTAGTTTAGTGGCAAAGGATGAGGCGGAGGCCGAGGTGTCATTAGAGTAAGTAACTGCTTCTGCACCAGCGTAGCCATGACATGACTGAGTGGTTGAGAGAGGGGAGTAAATTTCCTGAACTCCCTGTAGTTTTGCCTATTTTGATATGAGTATTGACCGTTTCCTCTGAACTGCTGCTGTTGTCGAGGTGGTTGTGGTTGATGATTCGGTTGTGGCTGATACCGCTGAGGCTGATGCTGAACTGGATTCTGCTGATACTGTTGACGTCCTTGTGGGGGAGCATGTTGATTTCCTTGAGCAGTGGTGTTGATGTTGTTTACCTCTGTTGGGCGGGGAGGAGAACCACTGCGGTTTCCATTCCCGTGCCCGATAGGTCTTCCTTCCACTCTGTTCCTTTTGATTGGAGTGAATTGATGAGGCCATGGGGAGATTGTCCCGGCACGGATTCCTGCTTCAACTTGCTCTCCAGCACGGATCAATTGTGAGAAATTCGCATATGGATGCGAGATGAGATACCCGGATATGCCTGGATATGTTGAATGAACAATCATGGAGATTTGTTCTTCGTCGTCGATAGGCGTTCGCATTCGAGCTACCATAGCTCGCCAACGTCCCACATAAGCTGATAGTGTTTCATCACTCCTTTGTCTGAGAGCCGCAAGGTCGGCTCTTCTGGGTGCCATGTTAAGATTGTACGCGAATCTGTCGACGAAAGCCTGGGAAAGTTGTTCCCAAGTCCGGATGCGATGACAATCCAATGAGGTGTACCAATCTAGGGCATCGCCCTTTAGAGACTTTTGGAACAAATGTATGAGGGCCCCTTCATTTCCTGAGATTGCACTCAGCTCTCCACAGAAGGCCTTGAGATGTGCTGTGGGACAACCGGTGCCATCGTATCTTTTGAATTTTGGAACCTCAAAATTTTGAGGTACTTGAGCATCTGAGAAGGGACACAAGTCTCTGAACTTGGTCGAAGGTAGATCAATTCCTTGTTGTCGCTGAAGCTGATTTTGCAAGATCTGGAACTGCTCCCGCAACTCGTCCAGTCCTGAGTGATCTGTTCGAGCGACTGGTGCCTCCTGGAGTAAGGCACGTTCTTCTTCGGCATAGTGGTCGATGTCCTTCGACCCTATGTGCTTACTGAAAAGCAATCGCGGGCTGCTGAAGCTGATTTGATGACTGAACTGGATTCTGATGAACTGGTGCTTGAAAGAATTGTAACTGAACTAGAGACTGTACTGAAGGTTGAACTGGAACTTGCTGGAAATTAACTGGAGATTGCTGAACTGAAGATTGCTAGAAATTAACTGGATTTTGCTGAATTGAAGATTGCTGGAAATTAACTGGAATCCCATCGGCGGGGATGTGCTGGAATTGAAAAGTGCTCCTGTTTGCAGGAGGCTGAGATGCTGGGAAGTGACCCCCTTGTTGGGTATTCGCCACTGTCCGCTGATTGATGTGGGCTTGACACTGACCCCCATTGTGGGCATTCGTCAGTGCTGTCCCTGTTGTTGGAAATTGAATTGAAATCCCATCGGCGGGGATGTGCTGGAATTGAAAAGGTGTCCCATCGGCGGGGACATGCTGAGATCTACTGAGATTGTTGTTTGCAAGATTGACTGGAAGCTGATTGGATGTTCCTGCAACGGAAGTGCTCTGAGATGGCCTTGTCGTCGCAGGAAGATATTGAGAAGGATGCCCCATAGCGAAGGGCTGAGATGGCTTCTGTCGGTAGTCTTGGGCAGACTCTGATGGTTGCGCTTGATTTGAAATGGAGACCGGAAGGACCCGACATGGCTGCTGAGATTGCTGAACTGGGCCAACCTGATTGTTGGCTGCTGCGGTGGCTTGTGCTTGCATGAATTGCAAGAGCATTTCTTGCATTGCTCTCACTCCTTGTGCCAATTCCTGTATGATTGGCGTATTATCAATGGGCTGTTGCGCTGGAAGTTGTGCTTCGGTCATCTCAAGAGCGAGAAGGAGATGAGTTTCTTCTTCGTGGTCGGACATGGCTTGCTGAGCCCGAGTGCGGATTATGCTGCGGAAGGGAAGTTGTCTCCGCGTACGTTAAGCCTGAGGAGGCGCAATGGTGAGGATTGTACTCTACTCTTTTTGGGTTTTGGGATTTTCTATTTTTTTTTTTTTTGGGATCTTCTATTATTATTTTTCTTTTTTTTGGGTAGAATACTATGCAGATGAGATTGTATGAGGATTAGTGACTTTCAAGTATGGGAAGGATTCTGTTTTTCAAGTCGGATCATGACTAGTGGGACTAGCACATCCCCAGCAGAGTCGCCATTCTGTGGACCCTCGCCGTTTTCCGCGCTCCCACACGACGTTCCCGTCCCTTCCCCTTTCCTTTCGGAAAAGAAGGAGATGAGGATGCGTGAGTGCGAAATCGCCGTTTGTGCCACTGGCTTGCCTCGTTCTCGAGGGCTTTGTTTGGTAGTCGTGTTAAGATGGATGTGTTTAAATGTGTTTATATAAGACCAGAGTCGCCACTAGCCAATTTCTTTGAATCTACAGTCGGCTAGACCTCGTAGAAACGTTAGAGAAGGGGATCTGAAGATTCCTTCCTCTAAAATGACTCCTTTTGATCCGCGGCCAGAGATTCGAGGTAAGGGATCACGGTTACAGGGTGGGAAGAGGTTAAGCACCCCACACACTGCCCGTACCGAAGTACGGTCTCTACTTCACAGAATCGATCGAATACTTGAAAGTCTAGTTTAATCCTCGTATATTCTCATAGATGACATGATGCATGAATGCAGGTCTGAACAGTAAGAGTTTCTGATGGGCAGGTTCCAACAACGGGCAAGCCCAGAGCGTACGCTCGAACTGACAGGTGCTTTATGCGAGATGATGCATGCTGTGTGCTTGAATATTCAAAGTGCTTATAGTGATATGTACGTGAATGCCGGTCTGAATAGTAAGAGTTTCTGATGGGCAGGTTCCAACAACGGGCAAGCCCAGAGCATACGCTCGAACTGACAGGTGCTTAATTTAAGACATATGCGGTGTGCTTAAATAATCAAGGTGCTTGTAGTGAAGCAGGGGGGTTGGAAGAAAAGTAAATGTTGCACTTATGCTAGATGCAAATGAGATGATGCTGGAAAAATGATAGCTGGATGGACGGAGGTATCGCAAGGATTGGCTTCGAGTGGCTGGATCAAGACTTGGGTGACTTGAGAGGCTTGGACCAGTGGTCAGGCTGGGCTGGACCAGGGTTAGGCTCTCCTCACTCGGGCTCTCTTTGGTGGAAAAATGGACTAAAGAGGACTCAGATCGCACTCGGGCTGAATGGGCTTCGAATGGATGTTGAAATGAGAAGGGGAGGGGGGTATTTATAGCAGCGGAGAGTGGCATTTTTCGTAATTTATCTCGGGCGGCCTGCTATGGGCCGCTCGTACAGCCGCTCCTCGGTTTCCAGCGATGTACTGGTTGCTTCCTCGGGGCTGCTGTTTGACTCGCTGGGTCGACTCAGTGAGTTGACTCAGCGGGTCGACTCGGTGATTTGACTCGACGGGTTGACTCGGTGTTTTGACTCGACGGGTTGACTCAGCGGGTTGACTCAGTGAGTTAACTCAGTGAGTTAACTCAGCGGGTTAACTCAGTGAGTTTGACTTTTTTGGGATTTTTTTACTGGCTTTTCTTATGGGGGGTTTTTCAGGGTGGTGTTTAGGACTGGGTTGATTGGGTTCAGGCTTGAACTGGGCCATGGAATGGGGCTTACAAGGGTGAGTTTGGCTGAGTTTGGACTTGGGATTTGGGGGTATGGTCCTCCATTTATCCAGCTTTCTCTACCAACAGTGTAGCCGAAGGTGGGGTGTCTACAGATCAGCACAATCAATTCGTGATGGGCGGACTAATGAAAAAAAATATTTTTTTTTAAACAAAATAATGAAAAAATATATATTATAAATCACATAGAAAAGTGAAGAAAGAAGGGATGATAAAGAAATGGAAGAAAAAAAATCCCAAAAAGTGAGAACCCATGAGATTGATGGAAAGATTTGTTTAGAGATAGAAATTTACTAGATATGTTTGTGTATGGTTCACAGAGAAGATGGGTGGGCCTTTCACGAGTCCAGCAATGGAGGTATGCGAGAGAGAGAGAGAGAGAGAGAGAGAGAGAGAGAGATTGAGAAAAGAGACTTGCAAGAGAGAAGGGGAATAGTCAGATGCATAGTATGGGTGGGACTTGGGAGGCAAAGAGAGGGAAGTCCAAGAGTTAGAGAGAGAATGAGAGAATTTCGTTTTGTACATGGAGATGCGGATTTTCTAGGAAAGGCTTTCGCACGAAGTTCCTACTGGGAATCTAGCTGGGGCCCACCCTGATGTTTGTGAGTAATCCACCCCGTCCATCTGTTTTGCAAGATCTATTTAGTGTATGTGACAAAAAATGAGTTGGATCCAAGACTCAAGTGGGCAATAGGAGAGGTAAAATTGGGGAAAGAAATGCCCACCGTTGAAACCTTCCTAGGCTCCACCTTGATGTTTATATTCCGTCCAAATCGTTTAAAAAGTCAATCCCGCTGGGATGAACCGAAAACACAAAAAATTAACCTGATACAAAATTTTTGTGGCGATGCAAAAGTTTCAATGGTAGCCCATTGTTTTCTGTTGCGTGGCCCACTTGAGTCTTCCATGTCAATTTTGATCAAATACCCTAAAATGATCTCACAACATGGATGGATAGGGTAGATTTCCCACAAACAAAATGGTGGGCCCCAACTAGATTTCTCATCCAATGGAGGGGGTCTAGAGTCCGTCATGTGCGTGAGACGAAATCGGATTGCATCTGGAGTTACTTATCATACAAGGTAAACTCAGTTGGGCCCACTGTAAATTCATGTAGTTTATATACACTGTCTATTCAATTTTCCAGATCATTTAAGGGGTTGAAACCAAAATTGAAGCATATCCAAAATCCAGGGGGACCATACTACAAGAAATAGTGGGCATAATGATTTCCACTGTTGAAACCTTTCTAGGGCCCGTAGTGATGGTTATTTGTCATCCAACCTTTTCACAAGATCACACAAACATTGACCAAGGAAAAAAACAAATATCAGCTTGATCCAAATCTTCTGCAGCCCCATGAGTTTTTAAACGGTACAACTTCAATTCACATTGTTTCCTATTGTCTAGTCCACTTAAGATTGTTATATCTAAGTAATAAAATCGTCTGTTAAAATGGATGAATGAAGTGGATGAAATACATAAATCACGGTGGACCCCGCACAGTTTACTCGATACACAATCTGCTTCCACGTGAGAGGCTGGATTCTCATTGTGAGTGCGCTACTCGCAAGTGGATCTTAACCCCTCGTTACATTTAACGGCTCACAGTGATTCTCGCATTTAACAGTGTGCGAGACAGTTCGTAGCTGAGCACTCCCCTCTCTCTCTCTCTCTCTACACACACCTGTCTTTTACAATCTTTTGGTCATGATCTAACTCTTTGGATTGTCCAAAGAATCCGCATTCCCCGTTGGGAGCAAAGCAGAAAATCCTGTTTGTTGCCTTTTCATTGGTCCAAGTTATCGCATAGGCATGCTGTCAAGCAGTATGACATGGACCAAAGGCATCAAACAGTATTCCCTGTTTGGCTGCCGACAGAAGATCCCAACTCATTGCCCAATGAGCAATTTTAGTGCGATGGACGCTCTCATGTGGCTCACCTAGTGATCTCATGCTCACGTCTTGGAGAAAAGTACGTTGCATTATATTATTGTTGGATACCCTTAGGTATTTGTATCATTCTCTTTATTATCTTAGATGACATTATTATTATTATTATTATTATTATTACACGCAATGTCCTTTGAAAAATTAAGCATCTTATCCACGTAAGTGTGGCTTTATCCTTTGAAAAATTAGAACCATCTGAACCACCCACGTATCACTTTCTCTCTTTCCGTATTTGGAGTTGATACGGCAGAGCCCGAAGAACTGGAATTGGTAGAGCCATCTCTACACACGACACGTGTCATGGTGATGCATACTATCAATCGGATGCACCAATATTCTCGCATTGTAGGGAATCCTATCCATTAATTTCTCTACAGTTTATTGGGCTGTATTTCTAACCGTTAATTTTTGTTTTATTATCCCTCACTTTAATGGCCACAAATCAGATGGATAGATAATCCAATAGATGTGTGCTTCGACACATAAACCATCCATGCTAGGGCCCTGCATATGGGCGGACACGATTTGCACATCACCTTGTCATGTGTACCGTAGGGAAATGGCTCTACCACATCCCACCAGTTCTTGAATCACCGCCGTAGCATCTCCTGCATGTTATCTGATGCTGTCGCCAGCTAACAGGTGGAGAAGATGGAATGGTCAATGGTCAAATTCAAAAATTGAAGGCCGTCCCCAGTTTATAAGGCAAGCTGGCAAGGACCCACATAGCCCACGGTAGCAGCAGCCTCTATCCATTGAGTCAAAACGCGACTATAAAACTGGTGGTGCGCAGCACATCTTCCTACACCATTTGCACTCGCTCCAAACCGTTGTTTTTCCTTCCATGGCTGCGTCTTCTTCTCTTCATTTCCTTCTCTTGTCCCCTCTCTTTCTCCTTCTCATATCTCAATCCCATGGCCAGCAATCATTCCGGCCACATGCACTCGTCGTTCCAGTGACGAAAGATGCCGCCACTCTTCAGTACGTGACCCAGGTCAACCAAAGGACCCCACTCGTGCCCGTAAAGCTAGTCGTCGATCTTGGGGGCCAATTCCTATGGGTCGACTGCGATTCGGGCTATGTGTCGTCCTCTTATCTTCCGGCCCGTTGCCGGTCAGCCCAGTGCTCGCTAGCGAAATCTACTTCGTGCGGCGAGTGCTTCTCTAGCCCTAGGCCAGGGTGCAACAACAACACATGTGGTCTCTTCCCGGGGAACCCCTTCATAAGCACGAGCACAAGTGGAGAGGTTGCCCAAGATGTAGTGTCCCTCCAATCGACAGATGGTTCGAACCCGGGCACTGTCGTCACCGTTCCACGCTTCCTCTTCACTTGTGCACCCACATTTCTCTTAGAAGGACTTGCCAATGGTGCCAAAGGAATGGCAGGCCTTGGAAGGACGCGTATTGCATTCCCATCGCAGTTCGCATCTGCATTTAGCTTCCGTCGGAAATTCGCCATCTGTCTTTCATCATCGGCGAGATTCAACGGTGTGATATTCTTTGGGGATGGGCCTTATGCGTTTCTTCCTAACATCGAGTTGGACTCCAACTCGCTTATCTACACTCCCCTCCTCATCAACCCAGTAAGCACTGCTGGAGTTTCCACGCAAGGTGAGCCGTCCGTTGAGTACTTCATCGGCGTGAAATCGATCAAGATCAACGAAAAGACTGTCCCACTAAACTCATCCTTGCTCTCCATTGATAACAACGGCTTTGGCGGAACGAAAATCAGCACAGTCAATCCTTACACTACTCTGGAGGCCTCCATCTACAAGGCTTTCTCTGAAGCTTTCATTAGAGCGGCGAAATCCATGAACATCATTCGAGCGGCACCGGTGGCGCCTTTCAACGTCTGCTTTAGCTCGAAGAGCATGGGCAGCACACGAGTGGGGTTCGCCGTTCCGACGGTCGATCTTGTCTTGCAGAGCGAGAGAGTCTACTGGAGGATCTTCGGGGCGAACTCGATGGTGTCGGTGAATGATGACGTGTCATGCCTAGGATTCGTTGATGGTGGGTCCAACCCTAGAACATCGATCGTTATTGGGGGCTACCAGTTGGAGGATAATCTTCTACAATTTGATCTGGCCACTTCAAGACTAGGGTTCAGCTCATCACTTCTCTTCAGGCGAACGACATGTACCAACTTCAACTTCACATCCAATGCCTAGATGATCCTGCTATACTTATTATAGATATGTGATCATATGTTTCTACAATCTACGCCATACAGTTGTGAATAAACGGCCACGATCATCTATGGGCCCATACCGTATATATAAATCTAATAGACATTAGATGGGTGATTTTCATTTCTTTGTAATGTTACAAGACATTAAATAAGTCTCCCTGGTGGGGGCCACTATTATGGGATGCTTTGAGAAAAACGAAAATTAAAAATACGGATGCGATTGTCTTTTGTCTATTATGGGAGCCGTCCAATGGGTGCAGGCCCAACCGGTTCTCCACCGAGTGCCACGCGCCTGTTCTTTCCCTCAACGTCTTGGCAACTTGGATTAGGTAGGTGCGTGGCACCTCATCATGGATGGGGCTGAACTGATGTGATGGAGCTGTCAGCAGACCACCATCACATCAATACGGTATTACGGGCCAACAAGCTCTCCAATAATGACGAGGTGACACACCTCAATCGTCGGTCTCCTTGGCTTCTAAGTAGGGTAGTACTTAATCCGAGCCCATGATGGCGTGATGCATGTGTTCGCGTTATAAAATGGAATACTCTGTTTGGTTATTGCAATTGACTTGCACATGCACCTACACGTTACGCTGGGCTATGAAAGGTGCGGATATGATCTTTCTAAATGGTGGGACCCACATTGGATATGTCAAGATATGTCATTGGGAGCGGATTAGGTGAGACCCCGGATCCACCGAGGTGGGTGGGACCCCTAACGGTGAGGCCTACTGTGATGTATGTGACTACATCTAAGCCATCCATCCTAATTAAATGCTCATTTTAGGGCATGATCAAATAAAAAAAGCAGTTGTAAGTCCCAGATGGACCATTTTATAAGAAACGGTGGTGATTAACCATTAAAAACTTCTTGTGGATCATAAAATCTTTGGTTAATCACCACCGTTAATCATCTAGGTCTATATGTGGTCTCTTCATCTAGGTGTTTGTGACATTATCAACAGGTTGGATGGCAAATAAACATTCCGGTGGAATCCATCAAGATTTTAATGGTGGAGATTCAATCACGAATGTTTCCTGTGGTGCAGTCCACCTGAGATTTGAGTCAGCTTTATTTTTGGGTATCATGCCCTAAATTGAGCTTTCAAAATTGTTGGACGGTGTGGATTTAAGACGCATACATCACTGTGGATTTAAGACACATACATCACTGTGAGCCCCACAGTTAGGGTCCAACCCACCTTGTAGATCCTGAGTCTCACCGAATCCGCTCATAGCTCGAATTGGAAATGGGCCCTTTAAATGCGAGATGGTATTCCCACCAACCATGAATGGACGGCGACTGATTTGGGCCGCGGAGATTTCATACGGACATAGAAGGCGATTCTTTCGCTGACGTGAACAGAATGACTTCGTGCGGATGAGATTCGCCCCATCTATCAGGTGCGCCGCCTATGTTCGGACCTGGGCCAAAAATTCAGGCCAACACACCTCGGGTCCGGTGCATCGTGGGAAACAGTTGAGATGGGAAGACCCACCGTTAAAAGCGGATGAATGGTGTGTGCTGTCGACAGGCTTGTGTATATGCCATCCAATCCATTCATCTGAAACGCCACATCGGGATGAATGGATTCTTTAAATCAGAACCTTGGGCCACACCGATTTGAATCACGTTAAGGATCCATGGTGATGACCCTGCACTTGATCTTGATGGACGGTACGGATCTGATGCATCGTGATGGACGGTATGGATCTGATGCATGGTTGTCCCACATAGTACTGATCAATCCTCCATGTGCTGTATGGTTTGTCCATGTGGCGGCCCATCGTAACGACGGCCTCCGTCATCAGACATGTTGCCATGTGCGTGTTCACGTGTACTGTATGAACGGCTAGAATCTCCCAATCTAGAAGATTTTGGTGGGAGCCACTTTCACCTACATATATAGGCAGGTCACTCGGATATAATTCTGATATAACCCTATTGCAATTTGGTGGGATGTATCAAATTAAATCTCAATTAGATAATCTAAAATATTGATAAAAGATGGAGTGGACTCTTTTATTATAAAAAAAAAAAAAAAAAGAAAAAGAAAAAGAGAAAAAGGAAATCGATATTGAACAAGGAAGATGCATTCGGCGGACCCACGGCACAAAAAAGAAATCAGTACTTGGGCCCACTGTTATCACAGGCTCCACATAGAAAGACTCTCCTTGCATAAGACAGTCGGCTTTTATCTTTTTTTTTTTTAGCAATTTTTCCATCTAGCCAGACAAGGCACGTCTTTAGGAATTGCATGTCAAGCATGTCACTTGTTTTTAGTAACTGCACCTGTTGATGCTGTAAATTCGGTCAACAGACGATGGTGAAGACTCTTTGAAACTGATGGATGGATGCCGCTGATCTCCTTCTTGACAAAGGGTTGGATCCTGTAGAACAAAAGGAAAACTAAGGGGGGTGGCTGGGGTACAGCCGTTAGCCCTCCGATGCTTAAGTTAGTGCGATCTCCAAAGATTGAATCTCTACTTTTTTTTAGTCTTTGTTTTTTCGTACCTCCATAAAGAAGAAGACGTGTCTCTTTATAGACCTAGGTTGCAGAGTCGTATTCCCTTTTGAAGCCATGATCTTAGGGGAGGGATCCCCGGATCTTTGGGATTTTAGGAGCTGTCCCGTGATCTTCGAGGATCTTTCGGCGAGTTGGTTAAAGATCTCCCGGATTTCCTTCCCCTTATCACGCACAGACTTAGAGGTTTACGGAAACCGAATCAGGTCGCAAGGCGGTCGACCTGGTGATGTCGTTAATGAAGGCTGCTTCTCTTCCTTGGGTCGGGTTGGTCAGACCCGGCGGCCCATAAGAGCTATTCCGTCTGTGATCAGATCGGTTATGAACTGTGCGAGCTGAACTGGGTCCGATCTTCAGGTCAGCTCGTATTCTTACCTTGGTGGTGTAGAGGTCAGCTCGTATTCTTCCCACAACAGAAGTCCCCCCACTCCTGAGTCTAGCTCGTCTATCTCGGGAGTAGCTTGATAAAGAAGATACGTCGATCTGGCTTCCCTTAATGTTTCACAGCTGTCGCGCTGTCGCGCCGTCATCTCAACGGGCGGGAAAGCTGTATTTAATGCGTCGTTCAAAAAATCGAGGCGTCATCATTCGCTTGTACGGCGTATCAGCGCCCAACAGAATATTATCGAACGGGGTGATGCCACGTGTCTGGGGTGGCACGTTACTTTTTGTATGCCTCAATCAAGAGCCGCCACGCGGGATCCTCGCATTAAATGCCGAATAGTCCTTCGGATATAAAACTCGAGAGTTAGCGGATTTCTGAAAAAATTCTTTTCTTCTCTGATCCTGCTTTCCTTCCTCTTTCTCTTTTCGGGTTCTCCTTCTCCATTCTCTGTCATCTCTCATCCGGCCGGCGTACCAGTCACTTAAGGTATGCTCTTCTCATCTTCTTAGAAGATCTTCTTCCTTTTTGTAATTTTCAGAATGTCGGAGACCTCCTGTTCTGATGCTATCCCGATGGTGAGGTTTGGAGATTCCGAATCGGACCCACCTCCACCAGAGCATCAGGATATCGATCCCAGAGAATCGCATTCCAGGACGGCCGATCCTGTGAATGAAGAGGAATCTGAGGTTCCTGAGCCAGGAGTTGGGGAGACGGCTCAGAGAGATGCCTTCGAGCTGGACGGGGTGGTCTCGCGGATTACCCAGAGAGACCTAGATAATGCGAGAAGGACGTACGGGATTCCGGAATCTGTTGGTCTTAGGATTCCGGACCGAGCTGATAGACCGAGCCGACCTCGCCGGGGAGAAACCGTTATCTCCCTGATGCACCTAGAGGCCGGGCTCAGGTTACCCCTACACCCCTTTGTGCGAGAGGTCCTTAACACCCTAGGCCTCGCACCGAGCCAGCTCCAACCTAATGGCTGGAGGTGTATGGTGGGATGCTACATATTGTGGCAGAGAGTAGGGAATAATGACCTGACCTCGAACGAGCTGTTCTCCATGTACAGCCTTAAGTCCTTGGGAGGTCATGGTCTTTATTACCTCTCTTCCCACCCGGGCCATGGGGGCTCGATAGTGACCGGCCTGCCATCCTCGACCAGAATCTGGAAGAGGAAATGGTTTTTTGTGTCGGGGGATTGGGAGGCTTCGTCGGACGAGCTTCGCCCTCTGGAGCATCGAGTCCAAGCTGATTTTGCTCTGCCAGGTCGAGCTATACTTAGAAAAAATTTTCAAATTTCTAATGCTTCTCACCTATCCCTACTTTCCCTTATTCTGACACGTGTTTCTTTGTCTTTGCAGCCTCGGTGGCCATTAGAGTAGCTCTTTCTGCAGTCCAAGAGAGGCAGATCCGAGCTGCACGGGAGTACCCGCTCGTCGAAAGGAACTTCCGCAGCTTAATTACTGTGGAATCCGTCCTTGAATCAGGTCGGTAATGTAGATATTCGCGTTTTACTTTATCAATTTTCCAAGTGTTGTGTCCTGACACTTTGCCTCGTGTTTTGGACAGGCATGGCTCCGAAGGCGGTTTCTAAGTCCCGCCAGATCCCTGCTCGGCTCCTAGAGCGTGGGGAAAGCTCGGCGGAACCTCCGAGCAAGAGGATGGCCACGGAGGCTCAGGGGCAACAAAGGTTGCCCCGATCCTTCGTATGTGGGTCTGGTCAGCCTCAGGGGTCATCTCCCGCAGGGGGTGAGACTCCGGCTGCCCGGCCTCCTGCTTCCGGGGTTCCGGTTGTTAATGTACCGGACACCTCGGATTCCCGAGCCGAGCCGTCGGCGGGTCGCCCAGCGACTCGTGCCAGTTCTTCTGGTACTCCGACAGCATCGACTTAAGTGGGGCCTGCCCGCACCCCTGCTGAGGTCGGGTCGTCGCGACCTCCCACGGCTCCCCGGACTTCTCGCCCTGCAAACGCTCCTGGGGCCGAGCAGCGCGAGGACCAGGTCGACATGCCTCCGGTAACGGAGCATTTTGCGACCTGGAAAGAGGGAGTTAACGCCTATATGGACGTTAACCAGAGCATCCCTCAGGATCTGAATTCTATCGCGACGTCAGATCCTGATCAGATGGTCGGTGTTGCCATCGAGAGCAGTCTCAGGGTAAGCTGATTGTCTCTTTCTCTTCTTCTTTTTCTTCATTCGTTCCACCATTATATTACTAATTGTTGTAGCTTGTCTTTGTAGGACTCGACCTTGCTGATTATGATCCGCCAGAAGATGGCTGAGCGGACACACCAGATGCAGAAAGCTCTGGTTGCCGCCTCTTCCTGGAAGAATAAGACTGAGGCGATGAAGACCGAGCTGAAGAAGAAGCTGTCTGAGTTGGCAACGGCTCAGACGGAGTTGCAGACAGCCCAAGCTGAACTGCAGACAGCTCAGTCCGAGCTGAAGGTGGCCCAATCGGAGCTGGAAGTGTCTCAAGTACAAGTCCAGTCTCTGGAGGAGGCGATGAGGAAGACCTCAGCCAAAGCCCAGTCTGAGGGTAACAAGGTCGAGTCGCTAGAGGCTGCTCTCAAGACAGCTGAGGAGGAGAAGGTGGACCTGGCCCGGCTTTTGAAGGAGGTCCAGATGAAGGCTCTGGCTGACGTCAAGGACGCAGAAGCCAAGTTTGAGAGGCTGAATGCAATTTCTGAAGAGCTGTACAATCATGGCTTCCAGGATTGCAGGAGGCTCGTTCTCAAACACTTCCCCGATCTCGACCTGACTCCAGTCGACAATGATGAAGATGAGGATGAAGTCGCAAAGGAGGGACCTTCAAAGGGGGCTGCAGCCGGGCCATCCAATGCCACCGAAAGCTGAATTTTTTTTTTTTTTTTTTTTTTTTTTTTTTTTTTTTTTTTTTACAATGTAAAGGAAACTCTTTACTTTAATGCAAGCCCTCAGAGGCATTTTATTCAAACGTTGTGTACTTCATTTTTTCTTTTTCATGCATACACAAGTCTCGAAGTGACTGAGCTCATTGTCATAAACTCGGCCATTATATTAAAACAGTCGTAGGGAGTAGTGCAGAATTCAGCTCGGAACGTTAACTCTGCTAGGCCGATCTGTTGTTCACAACACTTAGGAAATTTTAAAACAATTTTTACTGAACCATCACCTCGGAACATATATTTCAGACAAGATCCCGCCCGCTCATGGATAGTAGATCTTCAGGTGGTCAGCATTCCAGGGGTGGGAAAGGGGCCGGCTGTGCATGTCTTCGAGCCAATAAGTACCAGGACGACGTGAGCCGAGTACCCTATAAGGCCCTTCCCAGTTAGGGCTGAAGGCAGCGATTTTGTCTTTAGTACCGACCTTTTTGAGAACCATGTCGCCAGCTCGAAACCGCCGCTCCTTTACCCGGGAATTATAGTATCGCCTAATCCGTTGCTGGTAGGCTGCCAATCGTATTTGGGATGCTTCGCGAACTTCATCGAGTAGGTCCAAGTTTATCCGTAACTGTTCTTCGTTTCTGTCAGGTCGATGTTGGCTTGTCCTGCTCGTGGGCATCCCGACCTCTACTGGGACAACAGCTTCTGCTCCAAAAGCTAAAGAAAAAGGTGTTTCCCCAGTTGTGGACCGAGCTATGGTCCGATAGGCCCAAAGTACTTCAGGAAGTTCGTCAGCCCAGGCACCTTTCTTCTCCCCGAGTTTTGTTTTGAGATGATTTTTAATAATCTTATTAACTGCCTCGACCTGACCGTTGGCTTGCGGGTGGTGGGGAGAGGAATACACATTCTTGATACTCAGACCTTTACAAAAATTTCGGAATCTTTCGTTGTCAAACTGTCGCCCATTATCAGTGACTATTGTATTCGGAATTCCGAATCGGCACACGATTGATTTCCAAATAAAATCTGTTGTTTTCTTCTCGGTAATGGTCGCCAACGGTTCTGCTTCTGCCCACTTCGTGAAATAATCGACGGCAACGATTGCGTATTTCACCTGTCCCTTCCCCATCGGAAGAGGGCCAATGATGTCGACTCCCCATTGAGCGAATGGCCATGGTCCAGACATGGGAATGAGCTCCTCGGGTGGCAAGTGAGGAATTGGGGCAAATCGTTGGCACCCGTCGCATCTCTTAACAATTTCCCGGGCGTCGTGCTGGATGGTAGGCCAATAATATCCTTGCCTGATCACCTTCTGTGCTAGTGCTCGAGCACCAGAATGATTTCCGCAACAACCAAAATGGATTTCACGCAACACGTAATCAGCTTCCTCGGCTCCCAAACAACGCAAACAAGGAAAAGAAAATCCTCTCTTGTAGAGGATCCCGTCGATCATAGTATACCGAGCTGATCTATAGCGAATTCGCCGAGCTTCTTTCTGATCGTTGGGCAGTTCGCCCGTCTGTAAAAACCGAACGATAGGGTCCCTCCAATCAGGGGTAGCTGTTGCTGGAAAAACCCCCACTGCCTCGTTTGACGATATACTTCGTTGAGGGAGGAACTTGATGGGAACAATCCTACCGAGGTCGTCGTCGTCTGATGAGGCGAGTTTCGCGAGAGAATCCGCGTTCATATTTTTGCTTCTCGGGACCTGAACAATTTCATACTGATCAAATCGTGACAGCAGCTTTTGAGTTTTTGTTAGGTAAGCTGACATTTTCCCCCCTTTCGCCTGGTATTCTGCGGTCACCTGTCCGACCACCAACTGAGAGTCACTATGTATTTTTATAGATCGGACCCCTACTTCAGAGGCGAGGCGGAGGCCAGCTAGAAGCGCTTCATACTCAGCTTCGTTGTTTGAGGCTCGAAATCCGAACCGGAGAGCATATTGAATTTGGATCCCGTCCGGTGCTGTCAGGACGAGACCGGCCCCGCAGCCTCGTGAATTGGAAGACCCATCGACGTGCAATAACCAGGTCGGAGCACAGTAGTTACTTTCTTGTGGCGACTCAGATTTGCTGTCGTCTTCCATTTCGAGAGGTTCAGTTAGTTCGACGATGAAATCGGCGATGGCCTGACCTTTAATCGCAGTTCGAGGCCGATACTTGATGTCGAATTCACCGAGCTCGACGGCCCATTTAACGAGACGGCCTGAGGTTTCTGGGTTCTGTAATACCTGCCGCAATGGTTGATCAGTCAGCACAGCTATCGGGTGCTCTTGGAAGTACGGTCTCAATTTCCGGGCTGAGGTGATTAGAGCCAAGGCTAGCTTCTCTATTGTCGGGTATCGGATTTCGAAATCGAGCAGGGCTTTGCTGACGTAGTAAACAGGCCTTTGGGTTCCTTTGTCGTCTCGGACTAATGCTGAGCTGACTGCCGCTGGAGAGACAGCTAAGTACAAGAGTAGTTCTTCTTTATGGGCTGGTTTAGACAACAGTGGCGGAGAGCCGAGGTATGCTTTCAATTCGCAGAAAGCTTGCTCACAGTCTGAGGTCCAAATCATCTCCTTGCACTTACGTAGGTGCTTGAAGAAGGGGAGGCATCGATCTGTAGCCTTTGAGACGAATCTGTTGAGTGCCGCAATTCTTCCTGTGAGCCGCTGGATATCCTTTATTGTGCGAGGCGAGCTCATGTCAAGGAGTGCCTGAATTTTTTCAGGGTTGGCTTCAATTCCCCGCTGGTTTACAATGAAGCCAAGGAATTTTCCCGAGCTTACCCCGAAAGCACATTTGCTGGGATTAAGCTTCATTTGATATTTTCGTAATATTCTGAACGCAGTACAGAGGTCGCAGACGTGGTTCTCTGATCGTTTGCTCTTCACGAGCATATCATCCACGTATACTTCCATAGTTATGCCAAGTTGGTCTGCGAACATCTTGTTTACTAGTCGCTGATAAGTCGCTCCGGCATTTTTTAGCCCGAAGGGCATAACCTTATAACAGTAGAGCCCCCGATCTGTAATGAATGCTGTCTTTTGCCTGTCGGGAGCGTGCATTTGGATCTGATTATATCCAGAGTAAGCGTCCATGAAGCTGAGGAGCTCGTGCCCGGCGGTCGCGTCGACGAGCTGATCTATTCGTGGCAAAGGGAAGCTGTCTTTAGGACAGGCCTTGTTCAGGTCAGTGTAGTCTACACAGACTCTCCATTTCCCGTTGTTCTTTTTGACGAGAACAACGTTTGCGAGCCATTCCGGGGTAGCATATTTCTTGGATGAATCCAGCCTTGCGCAGTTTCTGTACTTCTTCTTCGATGATCATGTACCTTTCTGTATTGAAAGAACGCCTTTTCTGACGTATTGGTTTATTGGTTGGGTCGACGTTTAACCGATGGACCATCACTTCTGGGCAAATTCCAGGCATCTCTTCATGGGACCATGCAAAAACGTCCGCGTACTCCTTCAGGAAGGTGATCAGGTCCTCCCGCACCTTGCCTTCTAAACATGATCCGATCTTGATAGTTCTGGTCGGGTCGGTATCAGACAACGGAATGTCGACCAGCTCTTCTGCGGGCGACCCGCGCTCCTTCTCTTCCTCTCTCGGATCAAGAGAGGTCGCATGAGAAACGGTTGATACTGCACTTTTATTCCTCCCTCGTAGGGAAAGCTCATAGCAACGACAGGCTTCCTGCTGATCTCCCCTGACCACGCCAATTTCTTCGTCGGTTTCGAATGTCATCGTAAGGTGATAGATGGAAACGGCAACTTTGAGAGCTCGCAGGATAGGACGGCCGATAATGGCGTTATAAGCAGAGGGGGCATTTACGACAAGGAAGTCGACCATTATTATTTTCTGGTTTGGTTCTTCTCCTGCGGTGACTGGTAGAGTTATCTCTCCTTCGGGCATGATGCTATCCCCCGTGAACCCAGTTAATGCTGTCTTGACTGGTCTAAGTCGAGATCGGTCGATCTTCATTTTTTCAAATGCCGACGCGTATAGGATATCAGCCGAACTGCCCGTGTCGACCATCATCCTATGGAGTTTTTTATTGGCGACCATCAACGCAACGACAAGGGAGTCGTCATGTGGATGTATGACCCCTCGGGCGTCTTCTTCGGTGAAGGTTATTGTTTGTGAGGTTACCTTCGCGACCTTCGTAGGTCGGCTGGTGATATTGACAGTAGATTTCGGTAAGGACGTCCTTCCTTGCCGCACGTAGCTTTTGCGAGAGTTTTCGGTGTCTCCAGTGGTCGGTCCTCCGAAAATCATGTGAATTTCTTCCACAGGGTTGTTGCTTTGTTCCCCTGTCAAGTCGGTGACCCGTCCTTCATCTCCTCGCCCATCTGAACGCTGAGCAATATAATCCTTCAAGAAGCCTTGCTGGATCAGGGCTTCTATCTGTCGCTTCAAATCAAAGCAGTCCACGGTGTTGTGACCGTGGTCTTTGTGGTACAAACAGTACCTTGATTTCGACCTCCTATTGGGGTCGGTCTTTATCTTTGCAGGTCGTTCGAAATTGTATTTTCCTTTCTCTGCTAAATACACTTGCTCGATGGTTTTGTTGAGCGGAGTGTACTTATCGAACCATGGCGCAGGTGATTTCGTTCGGCGAGCGGGTCTATTCCGGGTTGGCGATCTTTGCTCGGACTTTCGTTCTGACCTGTGTCTTTTCGAGTTACTGCTATCCGGCCGATCCTTATTTTTGGTCATCGGTCGATGAGCATTGACCAGCTCTTCGGCGTTGATGTGTTTTGCTGCCCGATCTAAAAGTTCTGCCACGGACTGAGGCGGCTCTTCTCTGACAGACCAAAGGAACCTTCGGTCCCGTAATCCTCCGATCATGGTGTGCAACAGTACATCTTGCGAGAGGTTTTCAATTTGCACAGCTTCGGAATTGAAGCGCGCGAAGTAATCTTTCAGGGGCTCATCTTCCTTTTGTTTGATCGCAGCGAGATGAGTTGAATGCTTCCTCGGGTCAGTGCTCCCAATGAACTGAGTAGCGAAAGCTCGGCTTAGTTGAGAGAATGAACTGATCGTGCGGGGTTTTAGGTTGCGGAACCAAGTCCATGCCGAACTTGTTAAGGACAACGGAAAGGCCTTGCACATGATATGCCCATTGGCCCCGAGGAGATCCATGCGGACTTTGAAGTTCTCTAAGTGTTCCGCCGGATCTTCAATTCCAGAGTACTGCTTCAACTGGGGAACTTTAAACCCTTTGGGAAGGGGTTCCTCATGAATCTCGTCGGTGAATGGTGACTCAGATGAATCGACCAGTGCATTTACGGCGATTGGGGCTCGGGCCCGTTGTGCTCTTTTGAGATCGCCCATTTGTTCTCGCAGTTCCTTCAGCTCGGCCTCCAGTGGGCCCAAGTTGTCGTCAATCCTGTTGCTGGCTTCGTGATCAGCTCGTTCGTGTGCAAGACGAGCTGTTCTCCGTTCCTCGAGCCTGTGTTGTAGGTCGTTGGCGGGCAAGCTTGTCGTTGGTCGAGGTCTAGTCTCGGTTGCTCGGCTAGCGACCTCGTTTTCTTCCATCGGAGTGGGATGTTGAGAACGCTGCGACGGTCGGGCCTGGTGGGAGTGCAAGGTTTGTTGCGGCTGAGAATGGGTATGCCGAGATCCCTCGCGGTCTTTATCGTTCAACACGGTTGGGTGAGCTAGGCCAGTTAGCAGAGCTTTAATTTCGTCCAGTCGCTGGTCTACATAGCCCAACCGTTCGTCGACTCTCCCTAATTTTTGGTTTACTCCCCCTACCTGCTCTTCAAGAAGAGACAACCTGACCCCTCGGTTACGGGGTCTCTGTTGTCTCCCCTGTTGGGCGGAAAGAGGAGAGTTCCCTCCGAGCTGGATAGCGGGAATTTCGGGAAACGATCCTTCATTTTCCGATATCTGATCGTCTGAAGGTCCATCGATCGCGGGCGCTTTCCCTTTGTACTTTCTTTTCCCCACCATAGTAAAAAAGGAAAGATGCAGTTGAAATCGTCTTCGGTGATTGGGTAAGAACACGGCTTTCCTACTTAAAGGACTCTACGAAGAGTTCCCACAGACGGCGCCAATCTGTTGATGCTGTAAATTCGTCAACAGACGATGGTGAAGACTCTTTGAAACTGATGGATGGATGCCGCTGATCTCCTTCTTGACAAAGGGTTGGATCCTGTAGAACAAAAGGAAAACTAAGGGGGGTGGCTGGGGTCCAGCCGTTAGCCCTCCGATGCTTAAGTTAGTGAGATCTCCAAAGATTGAATCTCTACTTTTTTTTAGTCTTTGTTTTTTCGTACCTCCATAAAGAAGAAGACGTGTCTCTTTATAGACCTAGGTTGCAGAGTCGTATTCCCTTTTGAAGCCATAATCTTAGGGGAGGGATCCCCGGATCTTTGGGATTTTAGGAGCTGTCCCGTGATCTTCGAGGATCTTTCGGCAAGTTGGTTAAAGATCTCCCGGATTTCCTTCCCCTTATCACGCACAGACTTAGAGGTTTACGGAAACCGAATCAGGTCGCAAGGCGGTCGACCTGGTGATGCCGTTAATGAAGGCTGCTTCTCTTCCTTGGGTCGGGTTGGTCAGACCCTGCGGCCCATAAGAGCTATTCCGTCTGTGATCAGATCGGTTATGAACTGTGCGAGCTGAACTGGGTCCGATCTTCAGGTCAGCTCGTATTCTTACCTTGGTGGTGTAGAGGTCAGCTCGTATTCTTCCCACAACAGCACCTATGCCTGCTTTTGCTTGCTCGAGAAACTTTCAAGCCCAAATCTCGATACATAGCATGGCTATCTTGAGCGTGGATTAGGTACTACCCGAGCTAGTACGTGTCATGAATGTATCAGGCTTGCTGACGTGCAGATCTCCTCTAAGAATGTGCCCTTCACCGATACAAGTGTCACACGTAGGTGCCATGTGGGCTTGTCCTGAGCTCGGGATAGGCTTGAGTAGTACCTAATTCGAGCTCGGCTATCTCACAGTGATTGAGGCCCACTTGCAGGCAAATTAAATCTATTTATTCTCTTCGTAGCCCATCATTTTAATGAAAAGACACTAATTTTAATGATACAAACTCTTTGAACCTACAATAACTAATAATGGTGGGCATTCACTCTTACTTGTTTTCTTGTTATATGATCTACCTTATCTGTTGATGTGACTCATTTTGTAGCCCATAGTCCTTTATAAAATTCTGGCTCTAATGGACGGAGTGGATTCGACAAATAACCCATGGTGGGCCCCACACATGGTGTCCAAATCCCATAAGTAGGGCTAAATCAATCAGAAGACCCATTTGAGTTTTATTAATTTTATAGAGTATTTTTTTCTTCCTTTGAAACCTTCCTCCATGAGACCAACCACCACCCTTTAGTGAAATTCTTTTTATAGCATACGACACGCTTTCTAGCATATGACTTCCCTGTTCGCGTTGGCCTTAAAAATCTAATATTTCATACACTCTGACGACCACACTTCTTAAAGATGAACACTACCTGGAGAGTGGTGGTGGGTCCTAAGAAGGAAGCTTCAAAAGAATAAGCTCTCTGCAAGAAACTACAAAATGTAGAAATGGGATCGTACTTGGCTCTATTATAAGGTTTTTGCAAACCATTTATGGGGCCTGTGGTGAGGTCTGTCTATTGAATTCAGGTGCACATTTCTCTCCTTAACGCATGTCAACCATGACCCTTAATATGTAATAACCAAGACCCTTGACACATGACAAACCAAACCCTTATTACATAAGGATCAATGTTGTCATCTATTATTGGCACTTAATGCTTGTCATGTGCTAAGGGTTGTAGCTGTCGTGTGTTAATGGTCTTGGTTGGCATGTGTTAAGGACTTATGTATTAAGGGTTATGGTTGCATTGTCATGTGTTAATTAAGGGTCTTAGTTATTATGTGTTAAGGGGTGGAATGTGCCCTTCACCAATTTCCTACTAATGAGGAGGAATGAGCACCCAACCCAATTCCCACATCGAGAGAATGGAATGCATGAGAATGGTTCTCCAAAGAATAGAGCGTACTAAATACCATAGAAAATAACGTCAGAGAAAGTAAAATTGGTGACTAGAGTGGGCCTCGAGAGTGGTGGTGGGTCCCATAAAGGAAGCTTTAAAGGAAGAAAAATCTCTATGAAAAAGGTACAAAACATAGAAAAGGGGTCTCTTAATGTACTTGGCTCTACCATATGGTCCTCGGACATTGTCTATGAGGCTCGTTGTAGGTATGTGTTGAATCCACTCCATCCATTAGATTTGAAATTTAATTTAAGGGTATGGGCCCAAGAATGAGGCACATACACAGAAAAGTTAGAACATACAATAGAAAAGAGTTGGGATTACACAACCACTATTATCGGTTGTTGTGAGACATAGAGAGCCCTTTATCAGTCTCAAACTAATGTTTTTTCGCTAAATTTGTGGGCTTCAAAGAGAATGAATAAATTGGATTTGTCTTCAAGTGTGCGCAATCACCACATGATGTCCACGTCACTATTCCTTCTTTTCTATTGAAAAGATTATAACCACTACCTACATTCTATGAAATTGTGCATCACAAATAGGAAGTAATGAATAGACCAACGATCCTATAAAAAGACATCACGATTCCTTAAGGAAAAATGACTTACTGCGAGGAAAATAAGGATATCAAATTCCTACTAATTAGATAACTAGAAGTTCCAACCAATAAGAATCCTAGTGAACCATGAAAAATGATACAAGCCCAACAAAAAAGGGGCTCGTGTCAAATTAGCTAATTGATGAGGCAATAGGTTACCAGGGCGATGATCAATAACTAGTTTGGATTAGTCACATTGGGACTAGGGCTACACATCGATTCGATCAATTCGATTTTAGATGAAATTGAAATTGAATTGATCTTAAATTTTCAAAATTGAAATTGAAATTGAATTGATCTTAATTTTGAAATTTCGAATTGAAATTGAATTGACCTAATTTTTTTAGAATTGAATTGAGATTGAATTGATGAATTTTTCGATTCAATTCGATTCGACTTTTCACACATTGCAATTTGAAAACTTATAGGTTTTGTAAGCTTGGATTTTAAGTACTTCAAATAGTAATATTAGTAGAAATACTTCTGAAAACATATGCATAATAACTAGTCCTTAAATGGAAATTAGAAAGATCATATTGATCCAAAGCTTTTGAGGCTCGAAAAATGTTTTTAATGATTATTTATCACTTTTTCTCTTGGTATGGTCCACCTGAGATTTGATCTTCTTATAATTTTGGATCATGTCCTAAAATGAGACGTAAAATTAGATGGACGTAATGGATATACAAAAAAATACATCAAGATAGGCACCATAAGATAGGGGTAACACCTACTAAGTTGTTACCAACATAACACTTAATTTTCTCTTGGGCAAACTTCAAATTATACGCTTTTATCGTACTGAGTAAACTTAGTTGGGCCTACTTTGAATGCATTTGGTTTACCACACCGTCCATTCGTTTTGCCTGCTCATTTTAGCCATTGAGCCCAAAATTGAAGCGTATCCGAAACTTGGGTGGACCATACCACATGAAATAGTGAGAATAATGATTTCCACCGTTGAAACCTTCCTAGGGCCCACATTGACGTTTATTTATCATCCAACCTGTTCGTAAGATCAAGTAGACATGTATGAATGAAAAACAAAAATATCAACTTGATTTAAAACTTTTGTGGCCCACAATAATTTTTCAATGGTAGAGGTTCAATTCACACTATTTCCTGTGGTGTATGCCACTATAAGCTTCAATTTTGGGCTCGAGCCATAAAATTATCTTTTAAAGTGGACGAACGGAGTGGATAAAATGAATAAATCACCGTGGCCCCCACAGAGTTTACTTAGTACACCAAGAGCATTTAGTTACTAAGTACGCAATTTGATTCATCTTGGACACTTGGGTGGGCGCGGATATGCAGAAGGGTGGTTTCAAAGCTTTGTGGGCCCCACCATGATATATGTGTTTTATCTAGGCCCTTCATCCATTTTCCATATGATTCTAAGACATTATCCCAAAAATCAAATATCCAAGTGGACCACATCACAAGAAAACAGTGGGGGATTGACGATTATTATTGAAAACTTTTTGGGGCCTTAGAAGTTTGATATCAAGCTGATATTTGTTTTTTCCCTTCCTCAAGGTCTATATGACCT
The DNA here is from genome assembly GCA_003013855.2 of Liriodendron chinense. Lineage (NCBI taxonomy): Eukaryota > Viridiplantae > Streptophyta > Magnoliopsida > Magnoliales > Magnoliaceae > Liriodendron > Liriodendron chinense. The sequence goes on from PVNU02002470.1 coordinate 1,377,589, forward strand.
TATCAACAGGTTGGATGGCAAATAAACATTACAATGGGCCATAGGAAGAACTTAATGGTGGACGTTCAATCTCCATTGTTTTGTTGTGGTGTGGTAATATGAGATATATATCTTACTAATTTTTGAAAAATTCCTCAAATTTATATGCAAAAATAGATGGACAGCATAGATAAAACTTACTATGATGTATCTATTTCATCCATACCGTCCATTAATATATATATATATATATATATATATATATATATATATATATATATATATATTCAATTCAATTTGATCAATCGATTCAATTCAATACAGATCAATTCGATTTTCGATTCGATTCAATCAATCAGAACTGAAAATTGAAATTGAATTTTTTCTTTTTAAAAAAATTGAATTGAATTGATCTTCGAGAACGATTCGATTTGTTCGATTCGATTCAATCAATAAATTGATCATAAATTGAATTGTGTGTAGCCCTAATTGGGACTAAGACATGACCCGAACTCCTATGGGAGACAATAATAGAAAATTGTCTGCCATGAGCAAAAGCTTGACGGAGCAATGTTGTGTGGAGATGAAAGACCCATGGGTCGTGCATTGAGATTAGGGCTTCAAAACTTCTCCAGCAAGCAAAAGTAGTTACAGGTTCAACTCCCAAAGACAAATGGGATTTTAGTTGCTATGAAAACTAAAACATTTGAGGAGGGAAAAAACTTAGACTCATTTTGGTAAATGTCCCTTGTGTTTTTCCTTCATTGATGCCTAGGGGATGCAAAATACATTAAGATGCCGACAGTGACCTCTCCCCATGCCGCCTATCCTTTTGCCAGCTCATTTTATGGTATAAGCACAAAAAATGGGGCAGATCTAGCTCTCAGGTGAGCGGTTAACAAAGTGGCCGTGATTAAACTTATATCCCTACTGTTATCCTCTGGTGTGATCCACCTGTGATTTGGATCTGCCACATTTTTGGGCTCGGTCGATAAAGCACAAGGTCCATGTCTGCCTAACCTTATGAACAAGGATGTGGATTGCCTGCTAAGTAAACTATACAGGCCACTGTAATGTATGTGTTATTCACTCCATCCATCCGATTTTATAGCTCATTTGAGGGCATGACCCAAAATTGAAGCATATCCAAAGCACAAGTGGACCAAACCACAGGAAAAGGTGGGGATAATGACGTCCATCATTGAGCCCTTCCTAAGGCCCATGGTATTGTTTATTTGTCAGTTCATAAGGCCACAACTATTGATGTAGAACGGGTCGCTGATTATTTCATGGCCCAGATGGACCAAAAGAAGACCGGTTGGGGTCGAAAGTGATCCGAACCGTCAGGACCGTAAACCGATCGTATCTCGCAATACGGAATGAGTTTCTGGACATATAATATATCATTTTGGGGTAGCTCGAGTTACTTTAGCCACTCAACCCGCTACATCGAGTTGCCCATGCCGGAATCGCGAGATTCAACCATATCAACGGTTATTAGGCTAGTTTATTTTCAGTTTTACTATTTATAATAAGTTTTAATTCGATCATAACTTTAGATCTGTAGGGTTTTAGAGTTAGTGCCCAACATGAAAAGTGCTTATAATATTTAGTAGAACAACATGATTGGGCCTGTTTGATAACTTTTTATTTTGGCCGAAAACCAAGAGTTCTAATAGGATTGAGCGACTACTATAAATAGTAAGTTTATTATTTATAGTAAGTTGCGTTTTCTAGGAGTTTGAGTTTGAGTTGGAGTCTGATACTTTACATAGGGTTTAGTTTCCTATTTATATGCATTATAATTCCGTTTCTATTCATTCAATCTGTCAAAAACAATTATTCAGAATTAATTTTTTCTTTTTCTTTTTTTCGTGAATTCGAGAAACAATTGGTTAGGGAGACGGTGATCGACCTACCACATCCTCCCTGCATCAGCTATGGATGAAGGGAAAATGATAATATCAGCTTCATCCAAAACCGTGTACTCCTCAAGAAGTTTTCAATAATAGGCATTAAATTCACACTATTTCCTGTGGTGTGGTCCACTTAGCTTGAATGGAGGGCATGGATGATACATAGCTGGGCTAAGTTTACTTTACGGCGTACTTAGTTACTCGGTATGGAATCCGCGTTCATGGATCGGTTGGATGACAAATAAACATCACTGTGGACCCTAGGATGGTTTCAACGTGATTATCCCTACTGTTTCCTGGGGCGTGGTCCAGTTGAGCTTTGGATATGCTTCAGTATTTGGACTCATACCCTAAAAAGAGGTGAAAACACAGATGCACGGTGTAGATAAGATTAATACATCACGGTAGGCCCCACAAAGATTACTCAGCACGCGTCCAAAACCATCACGGTCAATGGTCAAATTCAAACTCGAAGGCGCCCCTAGTTTAATAGGCAAGCTGGCAAAGACCGCCATAGTTACTTACCGCTATCGGCAGCCCCCGTACAGGATGTTCCTGTAGTCGGAGTCGGATTGCGTCCTTCCGTCCATACTGATCTGTGGAGGTTCCCACCGTGATGTATCTGTCTATCCACTCCGTCCATCTCGTTTCTAAGATCATGAAGACCATATGAGACCAAGAATAAGGCAGGGATAACGGTCATATCAACCACACCATAAATGACTCTTGCATTTAATGCAACCGAGCTCAGTATTTGGTGTGGTCAACCTGACCGTTGTACCTGTCATTCTTGGTCTCAAGTGGTCAGGCAGATTTTAGAAATGGAATGGACGGAGTGGATAAACAGATGCGTCGTGGTGGGCCCCTCCACAGCTCGGTATGGACGCAATCTGACTCCCGGAAGCTGTGTAGGGTCCACAGAGATACCCGTGACAAATCCACTCCGTCCATGAAAATCAGCACCGTCAATCCTTACACTACTCTGGAGGCATCCATCTACAAGGCTTTCTCTGAGGCTTTCATTAGAGAGGCCACATCCATGAACATCAATCTAGCTGCACCCGTGGCGCCTTTCGACGTGTGCTTTAGCTCGAAGAGCATGGTGAGCACACGAGTGGGGCCCGCTGTTCCGACGGTCGATCTTGTCTTGCAGAGCGAGAGAGTCTACTGGAGGATCTTCGGGGCGAACTCGATCGTGTCGGTGAACAATGACGTGTCATGCCTAGCATTCGTTGATGGTGGGTCCAACCCTAGAACATCCATCGTTATTGGGGGCCATCAGTTGGAGAATAACCTTCTACAATTTGATCTGGCCACTTCAAGACTAGGGTTCAGCTCCTCACTTCTCTTCAGGCAAACCACATGTGCCAACTTCAACTTCACATCCAATCCCTAAACGGTCCTGATAATTACTTACTATAGATATAGATATATGTGATCATATGCTTCTGCAATCTACGCCATACAGTTGTGAATAAATGGCCACGATCATTTGTGGGCTGTGGGCCAACCATGATGTATATGTTTTATTCACGCTGTCCATCTATTTTTTCAAGATTGGGTGTTGCATGTCTTCACGTTATGAATGGAATTCCTAGGTCAGTAATTGTAGTTGACTTTCACGTGCATCATCTCTCATTTATACTTGGCCCCGAATGTGCGAAGCGGGTAGCAGATTAGGTGTTACCCGGGGTAATACTTTAGTGGGTCTTTCCCTGACCGTGGGGCCCACCTTGATGTATGTGTTGTATATCCACACCGTCCATCAGTCTTTACATCTCATTTTAAGGCATGAGCCCTGAAATGAAGCGGATCCAAATCTCACCGTAATGGGGTCATTGAATACCCACCATTAACAAATTCCTAGGGCCCACCGGAATATTTATTTGCCATCCAACCTGTTGATAAGGTCACAGGGTTTCTGGATGAATTGAAAACAAAAATACCAGCTTGATCCAAAACTTTTTTAGCACTCAAGAAGTTTTAATGACGGAAATTCAATTCCTACTGTACGGTCCACTTGAGATTTGGATCGGCTTCATTTTTTGGACGATACGAAAAAAATGATCTTGAAAAACTGATGGACAGCATGGATATACAACACATACATCAAGGTGGGCCCCACGGTCAGGGCAATACCCGCTGACGTGTTACCCGGGTAACACCTGATCCGCTCCATGGGAAACAATTGAGATGGCAAATCCCACCGTTAAAAGTTCAAATGGTGTGTGTGGTCCACAGTCATGTGCATGTGCCATACAATCCATTCTTCTGACGCACCACACCCCGATGAATGGTTTCCCCAAAAATCAGGACGTTCCAAGACCATTGTCAGGGCAGACCAATCTGAGATGATGATCAGAACCGTTCATTGCTCTCAAACTAACTTCTCTTAGCCTATGGCCACCACTGTCTAACTTGTTGATTCTTGGCATATTGCTTATCCGTGTAGTGGTCCATTATAACAATGGTCTTGGTCATCAGACATGCATGTTGCCACGTGTACAGTATAAATGCAAATGCATGGGTGTTTGGGATCAGGTTAACGGGTTGGATGGCAATACCGCGAGTCGACGGAATTTTCAATGATGGGAGTTTCATCCCCCCAGTTTCCACCGTTGGGGCCCATTGAGTGTTAGTTTTGTCTCATGTCTCCGCTTAACATGAGCCGACGAAATTGATCTGATCGAAAGGCTTTCACACGGCCAGCTTAATGGCCCTAAATTGTTTTGGGTCTCAAGAACTAGTTGTGCTCGATGATATTGGGCATCCAAAGCTTCACAGTGAAACCTCTTCAATATCCTCTTTGTTGGATATTCGGAAAAGAATTTAAAGAAAAAGAAAAGGAAATTATAATTATCTAATGATAATTTTTTAAGATTCTCCGTGAGCATGTGTTCTCATGAATTCTATTTTAGACATCAAGTCCAGATTTCAAGTGAAATTCATGTAAAGCTCTCACAAAAATCAGTGTGTTGTGTGGAGGAGGATTCAACTATAATATTTCGTTAATTATTTTATTTTTAAATTTAGTGTTTTTATTATTTCAATATGATAAATTATTCTATCATGGGAAAAGTCATCCATTTTCTCTTCTTTTCTTTCTACTACTCATACAAACCTTGAGCTTTTCTTTCTACTACTCATACAAACCTTGAGCTGGGCTCGGGCCTGAAAATCATAAGCCCATCCCGACGGACCGGCCTGAAACAATTCAAAACCCGGGCTAAGACCTACCCCAGCCCAGGCCCGTTGACAGCTCTCTATTTAATATAATTATAGCTATTGAATTTATTGGATTTGTGATGTAGAGGAGGTTGCCAACAATTACATGAAGAAAATGGACCATCGGAAGGAAGCCAGGTAGGGCGACAAAATACTCACCAAAATTCAAAACATCCATCCCCATCAGGCGCTCGACCAACCGTCACCGGGCGCTTGTAATTCATCTGAATTATGCCTAAGCCCTTTGGTTGTCCTTGCCGGGCCGACCACCCTTGATTGTCTGTGTTGAAGGCACATAAAGTTTACTTTGTAAGTGTGGATCGTCTGTGTTGAAGGCTCAGAAGATTATGGTGTCATGCGTAATTATTGGTACACATCATAAGTGTATATGTCAGCTGACGTCGTTAGCTAAAAAACATACCAATTTCAGTAAGTACATAATATATTTATACAGATTGTCAGCTATCACAGGACCAGGCCTATGGTAGGTCTCAGCCTAGATTTTGAAACTATTTAGACAGTCGAGCCTATCCAAAAAAAAAATTCAGGCCCGAGCCCGGCCCATTGACACCCCGGATCGTCTGATGGATTACCCCCCCCGAATTCTTTCATTCCCCCCAGCCGATGTGCTAGATCAGATTCTTCTACTCCTGCTGATGCCCCAACTCCATTTCCTTTGCTTCCGAGGGTTAGGATCGACGGGTTGGTCGCCTGTATGATAGGGGCTTTCGCTTCCTTGCTTACTCCACTTCCGGCAGCGCCTTATATCGCCCGAAATGCCCTGGGAGGGGGCCCCAGAATTGATTGATAAACATCCCAAACCTGAATTTCTTTCTCAATTCATTGAGAAAAGCGAGGTTTCTTTCTCAATTCAACATTGATGGGCACCCAACCACGACACTCAAGGGACCCGGATCGTCTGATGGATTACCCCCCCCCCCCCCCCCCCCCCCCCCCCCAAAAAAAAGGGCAAGTTTAGCAAGTCTGGTTAGCTAGTGAATCATTTCATTAAAAAATGGATTCTTACCACACAAATCTTTAGGAATTTTGAGTCCTTACTCACACCTAAGTGTTAGACTCACAAGAGTTTCAAACACGAGGTTATGGGTTCGAGTACCCATTGTGATATAAAAAAAACCACACGCGAGAGTGTGACGGGTGTGTGTGTGGGCTTCTAAAAAAAATCTTCAAGAATTTGAAGTTTACCAAATAAGGGCTTCACAAACGAAATCCCCCATGCAATGCTCCTTGATAGATGAGATTACCATATTGCCCTCATTACCTTAATTTGCATACGTTGATAAAGTTGAGAGTTATGAGGTCCAAATGATAACCAATGAAAGCATCTCACCATTATGTTCGATTGAACTAAAAATCTAGCCCATTGAATCGTTAGACGATTTACATGTGAATTTGGACTAATTGGGTAGTATATATAATTTCTTATGGTGTGGGTAATGTTATACTGGACCCATCAGATTCTTTGTTCATCTCATCTTCGATCGTGATAGAATTCACCTGTTGGACAGGTTAGATATCATATGCATACAACAATGTCCCAAAATCTAAATGCTATTACTTCGGCAAGTTTGGTCAGCCAGGGAATCATTTCATTAAAAAAGGGATTCTTACCACACAAATCTTCAGGAATTTGAGTCCTTACTCACGCCTAAGTGTTAGACTCACAAGAGTTTCAAACACGAGGTTATGGGTTCGAGTACAAATTGTGATATAAAAAAAGCCACACACGGGAGTGTGACGGTTGTGTGTGTGGGCTTGTAAAATAAATCTTCCAAGAATTTGAAGTTTACCAAATAAGAGCTCCACAAACGAAATTCCCCATGTAATGCTCCTTGATAGATGAGATTACTACATTGCCCTCGTTACCTTAATTTGCATACGGTGATAAAGTTGAGAGTTATGGGGTCCAAATGATAACCAATGTAAGCATCTCACCATTATGTTCGGTTGAACCAAAAATCTGGCACAACGAATCGTTAGACGACCTACATGTGAATTTGGACTAATTTGGTAGTATATATAATTTCTTATGGTGTGGGTAATGTTATACTGGACCCACCAGATTCTTTGTTCATCTCATCTTCGATCGTGATAGAATTCACCTGTTGGACAGGTTAGATATCATATGCATACAACATGGTCCCAAAATCTGAATACTTTCACTTCATATTTGAAAAAAAAAAAACATACCAATGTCAGTAAGTACATGATATATTTATATGGATTGTCAGATGTCACTAGACCGGGCCTCGGGTAGGTCTCAGCCCAGATTTCGAAACTATTTAGACGGCCGGGCCTATCCAAATTTTTTTATATTTCAGGCCCGAGCTCGGCCCATTGACACCCCTAGTCGCAAGGAGCATAGCTTTTGCTGACATGGAAGGAATGATTTCATGTGGATGAGATCGATCTACTCCATCCGTTATGCGCACCAGCTAGTTTTTAGATAGGAACCAAAATTAGGCGATTTCAAAACTTAATTGGGTTACATACTATGAACATTTGAGAACAGGATGCCTCCATCAAAATCATTCAAATTGTGTGAGTGGTCATTTGTGGTTTATATATGACATCTAACCTATTCATTTGTCATGCCCTACCAGGATGAAGGGATTCATGGGAGCTCAGGACATTCTAACACTCATGTTGTAAACACAACATGAATTTAATGGTTTTAGGCATGATTTTACACTATTCCTTATAATGTAGTCCTCCTAAGACTTGGATTAGACTGATTTTTAAGATCTATGGTGGAAATATATGGCATTGCACCTGATGGATCCCCCCCCCCCAAAGGGCTAGTTCAGCAAGTCTGGTCAGCCAGGGAATCATTTCATTAAAAAAGGGATTCTTACCACACAAATCTTTAGGAATTTGAGTCCTTACTCACGCCTAAGTGTTAGACTCACAAGAGTTTCAAACACGAGGTTATAGGTTCGAGTACCCATTGTGATATAAAAAAAAGCCACACACGGGAGTGTGACGGGTGTGTGTGTGGGCTTGTAAAAAAAATCTTCAAGAATTTGAAGTTTACCAAATAAGGGCTCCACAAACGGAATTCCTCATGCAATGCTCCTTAATAGATGAGATTACCACATTGCCCTCATTACCTTAATTTGCATACGGTGATAAAGTTATGAGTTATGGGGTCCAAATGATAACCAACGTAAGCATCCCACCATTATGTTTGGTTGAACAAAAAATCTGGCCCATTGAATCGTTGGACAACTTACATGTGAATTTGGACTAATTGTGTAGTATATATAATTTCTTATGGTGTGGGTAATGTTATATTGGACCCATCAGATTCTTTGTTCATCTCATCTTCGATCGTGATAGAATTCACCTGTTAGACAGGTTAGATATCATATGCATACAACATGGTCCCAAAATCTGAATACTATCACTTCATATTTGAAAAAAAAAAAAAAAGTACCAATTTCAGTAAGTACATGATATATTTATATAGATTGTCAGCTGTCACTGGGCTGGGCCTGAGGTAGGTCTCAGCCTAGATTTTGAAACTATTTAGACGGTCGGGCCTATCCAAATTTTTTATTTTTCAAGCCCGAGCCCGGCCCATTGAAACCCCTAGTCACAGGGAGCATAGCTTTTGCTGATATGGAAGGAATGATTTCATGTGAATGAGATCGGTCTACTCCATCCATTATGCGCACCAGCTGGTTTTTAGAAGAGGAACCAAAATTAGGCCATTTCAAAACCTGATTGGCTTACATACTAGGAACATTTGAGAAGAGGATGCCTCCATCAAAATCATTCAAATTGTGTGAGCGGTCCATTTTGGTTTATTTATGACATCTAACCTATTCATTTGACATGCCTACCAGGATGAAGGGATTCTTGGGAGCTCAGGACATTCTAACACTCATGTTGTAAACACAACATGAATTTAAAGGTTTTAACATGATTTTACACTATTCCTTATAGTGTAGTCCTCCTAAGACTTGGATTAGACTGATTTTTAAGATCTATGGTGGAAATATATGGCATTGCACCTGATGGATCCCCCCCCCCCCCCCCCAATAATAAGGGCTAGTTCAGCAAGTCTGGTCAGCCACGGAATCATTGCATTAAAAAAGGGATTCTTGCCTCACAAATCTTTAGGAATTTGAGTCCTTACTCACGCCTAAGTGTTAGACTCACAAGAGTTTCAATCACGAGGTTATGGGTTCGAGTACCCATTGTGATATAAAAAAAAGCCACACGCGGGAGTGTGGCGGTTGTGTGTGTGGGCTTGTAAAAAAAATCTTCAAGAATTTGAAGTTTACCAAATAAGGGCTTCACAAACGAAATCCCCCAAGCAATGCTCCTTGATAGATGAGATTACCACATTTCCCTCATTACCTTAATTTGCATACGGTGATAAAGTTGAGAGTTATGGGGTCCAAATGACAACTAATGTAAGCATCTCACCATTATGTTCGGTTGAACAAAAAATCTGGCCCATCGAATCGTTAAACGACTTACATGTGAATTTGGACTAATTGGGCAGTATATATAATTTCTTATGGTGTGGAAAATGTTATACTGGACCCATCAGATTTTTTGTTCATCTCATCTTCGATCGTGATAAAATTCACCTGTTGGACAGGTTAGATATCATATGCATACAACATGGTCCCAAAATCTGGATAATATCACTTCATATTTGAAAAAAAAAAAACATACAAAAAACATACCAATTTCAGTAAGTACATGGTATATCTATATAAATTGTTAGCTGTCACTGGACCGGGCCTGGGGTAGGTCTCAACCCAGATTTTAAAACTATTTAGATGGCCGGGCCTAGCCAAATTTTTTATATTTCAAGCCCGAGCCTGGCCCATTGACACCCCTAATCGTAGGGAGCATAGCTTTTGCTGACATGGAAGGAATGATTTCATGTGGCTGAGATTGATCTACTCCATCCATTATGCGCACCAGCTGGTTTTTAGAAGAGGAACCAAAATTAGGCCATTTTAAAACTTAATTGGCTTACATACTAGGAACATTTGAGAAGAGGATGCCTCCATCAAAATCATTCCAATTTTGTGAGCGGCCCATTGTGGTTTATATATGATATCTAACTTATTCATTTGATATGTCCTACCAGAATGAAGGGATTCCTGGGAGCTCAGGACATTCTCAAGTTGTTCAGAGCATTTGAGAAGCATCTCACCATTATGTTCAATTGAACCAAAAATCCGGCCCATCAAATCATTAGATGACCTACATGTGAATTTAGACTAATTAGGTAGTATATATAATTTCTTATGGTGTAGGTAATGTTATAATAGACCCATCAAATTCTTTATTCATCTCACCTTCAATTGTGATAGAATTCACCCGTCGGACAGGTTAGATATCATATGCCGGACAGGTTAGATATCATATGCATACAACATGATCCCAAAATGTGAATACTGTTTCTTCATATTTGAAAAAAACACAAAAAAGCAAATAAGAAGAATAGGTACCTTATCCCAGTTTGAATAGTCCACATGGGCATGCACGAATGCCAACTGTGCAGTGGCTGAGTCAAATAATATCTCGGAAGGGGTGGTGAACCATCACGGTAGTCTGCCCCAAATGACCCACAACACCCCAAGTGGAAGGTTAGATGGTCGATCAGCGTAAACCCACCTAGTGGACCCTGCATGCCTCCAATCTATGACAAGGTAATATTTTGGCAAGTGACCCAACACCAGCCAGCTATATCTGGTGTCAAAAGTTCTGTGAGCCCAACATGATATATGTGTTTTTATCCATGCCGTCCATCGATTTTCTCAACTCATTTTCGGCATTAGCCCAAAAATGAGGCAGATCCAAAAAGTAGGTGGACCACACCACAAGAAATAGTAGGTCTTGAACATTTAAAAAAAAAAAAAACTTTTTGATGGCCACAGAAGTTTTGTATCAAGCTGATATTTGTATTTTCCCTTCATCCAGGTCCGTGTGACCTTATCAAGAGGTTGGATGGCAAATAAACATTACAGAGGACGCTGAGAAGTTTTCAATGGTGGTCGTTCAATCAACATTGTTTTCCTGATGTGTGGTCCACCTTAGATTTGGATTTACCACATTTTTGGGCTCCAGCCCTAAAATGGACTGGGTAGATAAAACACATACATCATGGTGAGGCCCAAGAGCTTTGACATCAGCTAGCACTAGCCATAACGCGTCCGCCTCCGATGTCCCATTACTAAAATTAATATCCTACTGCATATATACCCACAGGATTCGGGATACGGCATACACGTCATCTATGATAGAGTCGGCTAAATGGACGTTTCTGATCCACCAGTTCCCTTTCCATTGAATGTACGGACCAGCCATCAGAGAAAGAAGAAAGGGTGGTGGGTCAAAGTCAAACTACAACGGCCCATGCATTCCTTCCCAATTGGCGCGCTGCGTGCAAAGCCGAACTATCCCCATCGTCTGAAGGCCACGTCCGCCCCTCACAACACACATAAACACTCCTATAAAAACACATGCTGCTCAGCCTCTAATCCTACACCCTCACCTCTCTCCACCTCTCTCTTTCTCCAATGGCCTCTTCAACTCTTCATTTTCAGCTCTTCTCCACTGTCTCTCTCCTTCTCATCTCTCTTTCCTGCGCCCAAGTATCATTCCGACCGAAGGCTCTCATTCTTCCAGTAGTGAAGGACACGGCAACCCTCCAGTACGTGACCCAAATCAATCAAAGGACGCCGCTCGTGCCCGTAAGGTTCACCGTCGATCTAGGAGGCCAATTCCTATGGGTTGATTGTAACAATTCGAGCTATATCTCATCCTCTTATCGTCAGGCCCGTTGTGGCTCAGCACAGTGCTCACTAGCCAAGTCCGGCGCATGCGGTGGTGGGATATGTGGTCTCTTCCCTGATAACACCGTCACCCGCACCGGCTCATATGGAGAAGTCAGTTACGACATCGTTTCCCTCCAATCAACGGATGGATCGAACCCTGGCCCCATTGTTACTGTACCCCAATTCATCTTCACCTGTGCCCCCACATTCCTCTTACAAGGACTAGCTAGCGGTGTTAATGGGATGGTGGGTCTCGCACGGACACGGATTGCACTCCCGTCGCAGTTCGCAGCTGCATTCAGCTTTCACCGAAAGTTCGCTGTATGTCTGTCGTCCTCGACAACATCCAACGGTGTCATATTCTTTGGTGATGGGCCATACATGTTGCTTCCAAACATAGATGCGTCCACATCACTTATCTACACTCCCCTCATCATCAACCCTGTAAGTACTGCTGGAGTTTATGGATTAGGCGATGCTTCCGATGAGTACTTCATCAGAGTGAGATCGATCAAGATCAATGAAAAACGCATCCCATTAAACGCATCCCTGCTCTCCATCGATAACAATGGCTTCGGCGGAACCAAAATCAGCACTGTCAATCCTTACACTACTCTAGAAACCTCCATCTACAAGGCTTTCACTGAGGCTTTCATTAGAGAAGCCACATCCATGAACATCACTCAGGTCGCACCGGTGGTCCCTTTCCAGGTCTGTTTTAGCTCAAAGAACATTGGCAGAACACGAGTGGGGCCTGCAGTTCCTACGGTCGATCTTGTCTTGCAGAATGAGAGCACATACTGGAGGATCTTCGGTGCGAATTCGATGGTGTCCATGAATGATGATGTGTCATGCCTGGCATTTGTTGATGGTGGGTCCAACCCAAGAACGTCGATCGTGATCGGAGGCCATCAGTTGGAGGATAATCTTCTACAGTTCGATCTGGCCACCTCAAGACTAGGGTTTAGCTCATCACTCCTCTTCAGGCAAACCACATGTGCCAACTTCAACTTTACATCCAATGCATAGAGGGTGGTCTAGATAATTACTTACTACATGTATTAGGTCACATATTTCTATTATCTGATATGTGAATAAAAGGCCACCGTCAGTTGTGTGGGCCTCAACCATGTGATGAATTTCTGTGGTGTGGTGGTCGTATTGCACTTCATTTCATAATGTTTTAAATAAATGAATGTCTCTCTTGTGGGACCCAAATTCTTCCCTTGTATTTTTCCATTGTTAGAAATTTAGATGGTGAGGACGAATGTATGTCTTGACATATGAAACCGCTGTATTCAGGTAGTGCTGTAAACAATGACCGGGATCCTCTGCAATACCTGTTTTTAGCAGCGGCGTAGAAAACAACTAAGCCCTGTGTGGCCCACCATGTTGTATATTTAACATCCACTCCGTCCATCAGGTTCGATCGTCCATTGTAGTCCTGGGGAAAAACATCAGACAGATCCACAACTCTGGCATGCCACATCACAGGGAACAATGGAAATGAGAGATATGGAGTGCGGATCGTTTGTGTTGAAGGCACAAGAAATCCTGTGCCATCACTTCTCGCCGGTACACGTCCTTGCCTATCACAGCAGCTCACAAAATTTGCCCATTTTCTCTCTCCCAAATGGATTGTCACGCTACACAACACAACTTTTAATGCATGAAACTTTTCTGGCCCTTTATATATGATTTTTGTGCTAGATCCACATCGTCCATCAGTTTTTCCATATCATTCTAGAACATAAGCACAAAAATGAGGCACATCCAAAGCTCAAATGGACGTGTCCGCCTATTAGCCGAGCTGAAAGACGCCTCGGCGTTTCAACCGTAGGTCTCAAGCTCAAATGCGAAGGAGACACTAGCTGCACTGGTGGACACATTGTGTGACTGACAGTGTGGGTGCGTTGCCCAGCTAACAGGGTGGGTGTGTTGCATGACTGACAAAAAAAAAAAAAAAGCTCAAATGGACCACACCACATAAAGCCATGGGGATTGAATGAACTAACGTTGAAACCTTTTTAGGGCCAACCAGGAGATTTATTTAATTTGCCATCTAACCGGTTCATAAGGTCAAGCAGACCTGAACGAAGGCAAGAAACAAATATCAGCTTGATCGGAGCCCATGTGACCGCAAAAAGTTTTCAATAGTAGGAGTCAATACTTATTATTTCTTGTGATGTGTTTTACATGAGTTTTGAATCCGCCTTATTTCTGGGCTCATATGGTAGAATGATCTGAAAAAATGGATAAACCGTCGTCTGAATGTAGGAAATATGTTATGTGGGAGCAGATAAATTTCACATGTCAAGAAATTGGCAGCTTGACATGGGTGCAACACAATGAAGTGCTGACATATGAAACTTTCATGGGCGATCATGATGTATGTGTCAGGTCCACACCGTCCATCTAATTTTTCATATTATTCTAGGGCATGAGGCAAAAGAAGAGGTAGATTTAAGGTTCAAATGGGCCACACTACAGGAAATAGTGGGAATTATACGCCTACCATTGAAAACTTTTGAGAGCCACGGAAAGCTCTGATCAAGTAATAAAATCCTCAAACTATGCTCAAAATCCTCAAACACGTGAAAAAAAGAGGCAGAATCTTCAAACAATGTTCAAAATCATTTTTTAGTGACTCAGAAGATAAAAAAAATTGATGGTATATTTAAAGATAAAAATGAAGTTAAAAAAGAGTATGTGATGAGATAGTTTACTAAAATTTAAAGTTATCAATGTTGACCAAAGAGTGCTATAAAATATTCGATTTAGCTTAAAGATTATGTTACTTCTTATACGCATATAAATAGCGTGACCTCATCTATATTGAGAGGTATGTGAATCAATGGACATTAGCCAGTCAAAATCTTCAATAGAAAAAGAGATGGAAGTTCTAAATAAAAGAAGACTTAAAGTTTTATTAGGGTTGTTCAAAAAACTGACTGAATCGGACCAAATCATCAATTTTTCAATCTATTTCGAGTCGGTTCGATTTTTTATATTAAAAAGTGAGAATGTTGGTTCGATTGTCGGTTTGTGAAAATTATAAATCGTTTTCAACCGAACCAAACCGACTACATATATAGTCGGTTTGGTTCGGTTGAAAACGATTTATAATTTTCACAAACCGACAATCGAACGGACATTCTCAGTTTTAATATATACACACACATTTGAATTATATTTATTATGTATATGTTACCCCTACCGTGTAGTCCACCTTGATTATATCTTATATATCCACGTCGTTCATTCGTTTTCTCAGCCCATTTTAGGATCTGTTCCCAAAAATTAATCAGATCCAAATCTCAAGTGGACCACACCATAAGAAACAGTGTTGATTAAGAGCTCGCCATAAAAATGTCCTAGGGCCCGCTCGAAGAAGATCTGCAATGTGAATTTACCATCCAACCTGTTGATAAGGTCAAGCATGCCCGGATAATGGGAAAAGTCAAATTTCATTTTCAGCTTGATTCAAAACTTTTGTAGCCTATAATTATAAAAAGTTTTAATGGTTATTCACCAATTTTTACATTGGTGTGGTCCACCAGAAATTTGGATCTTCTTAATTTTTTTAATGTTGTCATGAAACCAACAAAATCGAATCGACTAAAATTCATTTGGTTCGGTTCAGTTAGTGAGCTTCATCGGTTTGGTTCGGTTGTTAAATATTCAAAACCGACTGAGTCGGTTCGATTAAGTATCACCCATCAACACCGAACCGACCGAATCGTGCACGGCCCTAAGTTTTATTTAATTGCCCAAATGGTTTAACACTATTGGTTGCGAATGGGATTATAGTATGGTGGAAAAAGAAGAAGAAGAAGAAGAAGAGGAGGAGGATATTAATGGGAATTTTAAAAGATATAAAGCTCAATTTATGGTGAAAAGGTATATGTAAAAAACAAGTATTAACTTTAATAATAAAAAATTTCAAATGTTTGTTTGAGTACTATTTGTAATGCATTGAGTATGACATGATGAATGGCTTTAAGCTTAAGCAGTTAAATATAAAACTGATTTTATTTTATTTTTTTGCATAGGAACCTTATCTAAAGGGTTTGCTGAAGAAAAAGAAGAAGAATTTTATTTGTCGATTGAACATATCATTACAGTTTAAAATGGGTACCAAAGTGTTGGTATAAAGGTTTAACTCTTTCGTTGTAAGCCTGGGATTTTAAAGATGTCAAACATATTATTCTACCTGTTTTCAAAGCTATAGTAATGGTGGCTTCTTTAACTTATTACTTTATATTGACAACATGTTGGTTGCAAGCATTACTAGATATAGAAAGCTTATTTGGCTAGCGAATTTGATATGGAGTATTTGGGTGTCATTTATTAAATAATATACACTATAAACATACCTTGGATGAGAAAATAATACAACACTGTTGGATCAGGTGAATCACGCTTGTACCTAAAAAAAATGAAAAAAAAGAAGAAGAAGAAGAAAAAGACGGTAGAAAGAAAGTTCAATGATCCATATTCAACCTACATGTGTGGCTTGCATGATGTGTATGTTGGGAAAAACACCGGCCCATAGAGGAAGCAAATAGAACACACAAAGCATGGAATCAAACGATCAACACAACGCAATCACACCCACACACAATCAACCACACAGAGACAATCCGATTTTACTTAGAAAAACCCATCGCAGGTAAAAAACCACAGCACAAAGTGAATTCCACTATGATCCCAGAACTTACAAAAGATAGAAACCCAAAACCCAGATCACGAGACCCACAAGAGAAATCTCAAGATCTTCAAGAGGAAAACCAACGTAGCCTTCCCTCTTAAGCTCTTTCTCTTACCTAGGAAACTCTCTCAACCCACGTAGGATATTCATAATCCGGTTTACACTAGCTTAAATAAGCAACATACAAAATTAGAAACACCTTGAGTAGAACCACATAAAAAACCGACTTGGAATAGGCAACAGGCCGATCGGTCGCACCACACCGCCAACCGGTCGTCAGTGCCCAAAACATGTTCAGAGAGCTCGATGTCCTTTGATCCTCCATGTCCAACCGGTCAGTCTCCATCCACAACTGGTCAGTGGCCCCTGTTGTAGAATACTTGAGGCGTCCGATTCCAACAATCTCCACCACGACTTCAATTTTCATGCAACACGTTGCCACGCACAATCCTCCACATCGATCTACTCTTTTATCATCATAGTTTAATCGCTTCTCGTGCCCCCATCAACTTTATCTTCGCACCTTCACGCGTATTGTCGCTCTTCTCATGTGGCCCTTTAACTGTTGCCACATGTGAGCAACCGTGGATCCCATTGCCGATCCCGAAGCTCCACCATGAATAGTGCTCCCGATCACCTTGTAAAGATTACTGCACATCGATCTATGCCTTTATCATCACGAGTGCCCCTTTTAACACTTTACAATATCGATCGCAGCTGATGAACCTGCACCCTTCGCCTCGAGTGCACCAAGAGATATCACATTCTTCTTCATCTCAGGGACATGCTTCACACTTTCTAGGACTCGTTCGATCCCATCGAACATCCTAATGCGCAACGAACCAATACCCACCAACTTGCGAGCATAACCATCACCCAAAAACATTGCTCCAGTGGAGTTGTATGCGAAACGACAGAGATCACATTTTTACTCTTTCCGCGTAACGTCAGTTCGTAGTATCGGTGAGCTTCCTGCTGGTCCCCTCTGATCACGCCAATTCCGTCGTCGGTTTCGAATTTCATGGCCAGATGATAGATAGAAACGTAAGCTTTTAGAGCTCAGATAATGGGTCTGCCGATGATCGCGTTGTATGCTGATGGAGTGTTGACGACGAGAAAATTGACCATGATCATCTTCTGGTTGGGTTCGTCTCCTGCTGTGACTGGTAGGGTTATTTCTCCTTCAGGCATGATACAATCCCCTGTAAATCCGGTTAAAGTAGTTCTGACCGGCCTTAACCTGGACCGATCAATCTTCATTCTGTCGAACGCCGAGGCATATATTATGTCGGCCGAACTTCCAGTATCTACCATCACTCTATGGAGCTTTTTATTAGCGACCACCATCGACACTACGAGAGAATCGTCATGCGGATGCAGTACTCCTCCAGCATCTTCTTCGGAAAAGGATATCGCACGACGGGCGACCTTTAGAATTTTCGAGGGCTTGCTGGTCAAATTCACTTGCAGCCCTCGTTCGGAGGTTCGCCCTTGACGAACGTAGGATTTGCGGGCGTTGCCAGAATCACCTGTGGTTGGCCCGCCGAAGATCATATGGATTTCTTCCAGCGGATCGTTATCGACTGGCTCTCTGTCATCTTCCCGAGCCGAGGCCTTTTGATCTTCTGGACGCTGGGCAATATATTCTTTTAGGAAGCCCTGCCGGATGAGGGTTTCGATCTGTCGCTTCAAGTCGAAGCAATCCGCTGTGTTATGCCCGTGATCTTTATGGTGTAAACAGTACTTGGACTTCGACCTTCTTCCAGGGTTGGTTTTGATCTTTGCGGGTCATCCGAATACTTGTTTGTCTTTCTCGGCTAGGAACACTTGCTCGATCATCGTTTTGAGCGGGGTGTATTTTTCGAATCGCGGGGCCGAATTTTTTGCTCCATGTGGAGTAGCGTTCGAATTCGGCGACCTGCGATCAGGACGGTGCCTTTTAGTGCTATTTTCTTCTTTGCGGTCTTTCCTCTTATGGGATGATCCATGGGCGTTCACCAGCTCTTCTGCGTTTATATGTTTTGCAACTCGGTCGAGGAATTCAGCTATAGACTGAGGAGGTTGTTCCCCTACAGACCAGAGGAACTTTTTATCACGTAATCCTCCCATCATCGTATGTAGCAACACGTCTTGAGATAGGTTCTCCACCTGAACTACTTCGGCGTTGAATCGCGAGAGGTAATATTTCAACGATTCGTTATCTTTTTGTTTGACCGTAGCGAGGTGTGTAGAATGTTTCCTCGGATCGGTGCTTCCCATGAATTGAGTTGCGAATGCCCTGCTCAGTTCGGTGAAGGAGGAAATAGACCTTGGCTTTAAATTGAGGAACCAAGTCTATGCCGAGCTGGTCAAGGACAACGGGAAGGCCTTACACATGATATGCCCATTAACTCCATGGAGCTCCATTCGGACTTTCAAATTCTCGAGATGCTCAGCTGGATCCCCTATCCCGGAGTATTGCTTTAGCTGAGGAATTTTAAAGCCTTTTGGAAGAGGTTCGTCACGAATTTCATCGGTGAACGGGGACTCCGACAAGTCCACAAGGACATTAGCCGCAGTTGGTGCTTGGGCACGCTGTGCTCTTTGGATATCTCCGACTTTCTCTCGGAGTTCCTTCAGCTCGGCCTCCAAAGGGGTAATGTTATTGTCCATTCGGTCCTCACCTTGACTAGCCCGAGCTGACCGCCTTTCCTTGATTTTATGCCTCATGTCGTTTGCAGGAAGCTCCGTGACGGGTCGAAGTCTTGAGCCAGATGCTCGACTCGCGACCTCGTCTTCACCTTGTTGGTGACGGTCGGAATGTGAACACGGTGGGCGAGAGCTTTGCTGAGGCGGTTGATGTCGGCCGTTTGTATTGGGTATGGGCGGAGGCCAAACTAAGTCGTTCAAGAGGGCCGTAATTTCATTCAATTTCTCGTCTACATGCCCAAAACGTCGATCCACTCCCCCCCAGACGCTCTGCCACACCTCCCACCTGCTCCTCTAATGTGGACAGTCTGGTCCCACAATTACGGGTCCTCTGCCGTCCACTCAGGAGGTTGAAGTCTCGAGATGAGCTCCCCAGGTGGAGGACTGGCGTATCTTGATGAGGTTCCTCATTTTCGGATTGTTTTTCATAGGAAGGTTCGGCGTGTGCAGGAGCCTTTCCCTTCCTATTCCCCTTTCCACCAGCCATTGGTTCCTGTTTCTGGGTGAGAGGTTGTTTAGACGACCGATAATGTCACGCCCTGAAATTCGAAACCCGAGTACAACAACCCGAAGCCCGAGTTCCAGGGTGTGAATTGAAAATTCGAGCATAGATTCCTTGAGATTCCATCCCACACATTATATATCTAAAATAAATTCCCAAATATAAAATTTCTTTTCCACTAATGTCTTATTACATTGAATTTTACAAAACTAAAACAAATCGATTACATTCGACGCTCGTGTGATATGTGACCCTCTGAGTACTTTGCTCCGTCTATGTCTTTTTCTTCCTGTGAACCTGCAAGAACTGTGGTGATTTTGGTGAGCTAAAAGCCCAGTGAGGTCATTTCCATCACAGGTAATATTCCAGTTAATAAGAGATAGGAGATGAATCATCAACGGATAGAATTGTATGAAATATACAAGGATAAGGTTATGATTGATATACTTTATGATTTATTATCAATGGAATATGATTATCATGAATGTCATGTATGTTATGGTAGGTGCGAGAGCAATAAACGTCTAGGAACTCGTTGCCACTGAACATTAGGAACCTGTCGCAAATCAACCATGCTCACCTAACCGGTACAACGAGGCGGCAAATCAACCATGCACGCCAGTGGGCAAATCAACCATGCACCACTGATCCAACCGAGCAAATCAACCATGCTCAATAAGTGAGACGACCAGAACTCGCTGCCACTGAACATTAGGAACCTGTCGCAAATCAACCATGCTCACCTAACCGGTACAGCGAGGCGGCAAATCAACCATGCACGCCAGGAGTCAAATCAACCATGCTCCTGTTCTGTCGCAGTGTATAAATGTATGCATATGTCATGAGCTATGGAAGCATTCTTCAAGCATACAATGCAGTGCAACTCAATTCCAATCACGCCATGCATGTGTTATCTTCATTCAGATAATTCTTTATCTAGTTTTAGTTACTGTTGATCGAGGGATTTTGAGAAGGTCATCGTGTAAGGTTTAGTATGTTGACAGACTAACATTGTTTCAAGAGTTATGTATTGTATACTGTCAAACCCTAAGTTGTTGTTTATCGGGAAGTTTAGGAATGATGACACGGGGAACCTTGAAATACTACATGCGTTTAGTGTTGTATGTTGGTTACGTCCTATGTAATAAATCCTAAATCGAATTGTCATAGAATTCTGACATGTGCATTAAAACGGAAGACTTAAGAAGATTAATTAAATAAGGAAAGGATAACTGATAAACTTTTATGGATATAGAGATAGGAAGTGGTTGGATCCCTTACCTAGGATCCATTCTACATTCATGAACAAGATGAAATTCACGAAAATTTATGTAGAGACTGGAAGAGGTAACTCTACTACCTAGAATGCCATAATTACATGAAATAATAAAGTAAAATCCTAAGAACCTAGTTAAAGGAGAAACTTAGATAGATTAATCCTGTACTTATGATGCCATGATAAGGGAGAGAGTATTAAAGTACGCCTAAAATCCTAACTAGAAAAGTAGTCTTGCACCTAACAAAGAAGAACACTAAAGAACATTAACAAGAAAGTTACATGGGATGAATCACTCACTGATTCGTTGATCTCCAAATTTCAAATAGTCTCGGCTCGAATTTTGGGTTGACTCAGCGAGTCGACTCGACTCATAGAAGAAAACCCTTCTTTCTCTCTCCTTCCTCCTTCTTTCTTCTTCTTTTTCTTCTTCTTCTTCTTCTTCTTCTTACCTAGCCTTGGAATGAGGCTTCAGCAGAAATAGAAGCAATAGGAGGTGAAGCATCCGCCCCCTCTCAACATAATCTCTCTCTCTCTCTC
Organism: Liriodendron chinense; assembly: GCA_003013855.2. Taxonomy (NCBI): domain Eukaryota; kingdom Viridiplantae; phylum Streptophyta; class Magnoliopsida; order Magnoliales; family Magnoliaceae; genus Liriodendron; species Liriodendron chinense. The sequence continues at coordinate 1,399,253 of PVNU02002470.1, forward strand.
TCTCTCTCTCTCTCTCTCTCTCTTTCTCTCTCTCTCTCTACCCGAGTTTCCTCCTCTCTCTCTCTCTCTCTCTCTCTTGGTGGACGCTTGTGAAGAGGGAGATGCATCTAAGGAGGTCTTTTAAAGACTCCTAAAGTCGGTGAGTTGGTGCAGGAAACTCCCGACCGGTTTTGGCGTTGGCACCGCCTGGCACTCATGTCGCCCGAATTTTTTGTACTAAATCATATGTAGACCGTTCAAATAGTAGGTGTGGTCCATGAAAACAATCCCCTAAAATTTCAGGGGCACATGCGAAGCAACGGACCGGATCCGACACGATCTTGGTTTTCTTGGTTTCCAAACAGTCGATTAAAGTGGGCCGCATGAACAACTTTCGACAGAGATTTTTTTGAAGGACTGAACTTAGGTACGATAGGGTTCTGATGAACGGCATGGATATAAAATATGAGGCCCACATGGAGGTCAAGTGGAGGCCCACCGATGACAGCGAGCGGACGCTGTAACAGCGTCCGCTGGAAAGGTCGTGAAGAAGAAGACTTCTCTTTCTTCTTTTGTTTTTCGTGCGACACACGCAACATAGAGTTGGTGCTCCACTTACAAGTGGGGTCCACATGTAGTGAGTTGGGACCGTCTCCTCCGTTCAATAAATGAGCAACATAAAGTTAGCCGTCGAGGAGAAAAATGAGGCAGATCCGAGCTACGATGGCCCACTTATGGCACGATTTTCGATTAGAGCCTTTGTAGGATGATCGGAGGTTTGAAACTTCATGTGTATGGTTAGATCGTGTCCTAGAACTAATATATAGAGTTTTGCATGAAAATAATTTCCAGAAATTATAAAACTTAAAAAGGTGGTATAACTTAAGTTTAACTAATGGCATTTTCGTAATTATTATAAATTTACGAGTTTTGTAAAATCTATCACTTCCATGTTGTTCTAGGGTTTATTCTAAGCAACTTTAATAAAGAGACCATATAGTAATTCCCTACGGATGATTTATTATTAATTTATCAATGTTTCAATTTATTTAAATTATTAAATAATTAACTAAATTATAATTTAAATTATTCTAAAATCCTAGGGTGTTACAAACACACCCGAGCAAGTTCATAGGGCCAAGAAATCACTGGTCTAAGCATATGCCTTGTGACGGACATGATGTACGGATCTTATTTATGGACAAACATGTGTACAGGGAAATGTACGGCGGTTTACATTGCTCGCGTAATTCGGAATCGAAGTGGGCGGTTAGATCTTCTAGTCTAGTAATGACGAATTATTCTAACGGTCGGTCTGTCGACTTGACTAAGTGCACTAAGTTTTTCAGAGGCCTGACAAGTTGTCTGGACATGTATAAAATGTATACATGTGTGTATGCATGTGAACGATACAGTTTAAAATATAATTTCTCACATGTGAACACGCACTCATGTACTACTCGTGCACCCAAATTTTTTGGGGTATTACAGATAATGAAAAAGAGGTTTCCCACAGACAGCGCCAGCTGTTGTCGTCGATTCCTTGTGGCACCCAGAAACGAAGCGTGAGAACCACCAGGCTGACAAAAAGGAAGATCGATACCTTGGAAAACTCCGATCTCGATCGAAGATCACTGCAAGAGAACCAAAAAGCTAGGGGGTAGCCGGGTTCCGGCCGTTAGCCCTCCGATGCCAAAGTCAGTTTTGGAATTTTAAGGATAGACAAAAAATTCTTTAGTAACGAAGTATGCATACCTGTAATCAAGGTGTCATTCTTGCTTTATAGGCTTTGAGGGAGATCTTTTAGGCTGAAATCGTGACTGGTATCTCGGGCCGGATATCCAGGCGAGTATCTCGGGCCGTTCCGATCTCGGTGGGACGTGTTTTCAGCTTTTTGCCGGTAAGAGTGGAGATAAGGTCGGTCCTTATTTACCAACCGATCTTTAGCTGTCAGCCGAACCAACCTCTTTGGTAAGGTCGCCACTTCGGTTTGTCCATCACCTCCGAAGTCTTGTAAGTAGGTCGGTTCATGACAAGTATTATTCCACAATAGTTGCCCCTCTGCTTCCGAGGTATATCTTTTCAACTTGGAAGCAATCCTCAGTGGTCGCAGCCGATCTTACTTTTGGGGGCAAAGGTGCATTAAATGCGCCGATTCGAATTTCGAAAAGACGCAATGATGATCGTACGGCGCGGCAGGCTTTTATTTCGACTGGCGAAAGGCATATGGACACGTGGTCCTCGTATCACTGAAAGAACGGATATAATATTGATATCTAATGGATGGGCGGACACGTGGCGGGCCATGTCAAAAGTCGCGTCGGTTCGTCTTTTAAGACTATGGGCGCGTGCCGCATGGCAGGAGCAGGGCTTAAATGCTGTCATCCGCCACAGTATATGTAATATCCTGAAAATTTAGTACACGAGTAGGTACACGAGTGTTATAGTTCACACGTTAGAATTTAAATTTTAGGCCGCGTCGTTCATACACATACACACACGCCACACTTTTATACGTATTCTGACACTTTTAAGACTTTAAAACCTTAGTGTACTTAATTAAGTCAATAGACGGACCGTTAGAATGATCTATCATTGCTTGATAGGAATATCTAACCGTCCACCTCGATTTTGAACAAGCCGATCATAGTAAACTAAACTACTTGATCTCCATAGCCGCTTATACACGAATCAATTTAACATTCTGATCCGTTCATCTTATTTATCATACACTGATATGCTTAACCGACCGTCAAAACTGTGATCTGATGAAATTTCATGAGTGGACAAGTCATTAAAATCTGTTGGTATATATGTCTCACCAATAGGCCACCCAAAGACCATATTAGGAATATCAGTTTAAGAAACTGACCGTACAATAACTCATACTTGTGTTTAAGAACATAAACATCTAATTAGAAAAAAATTGGCCTCTCATATAACCATCCATCGAATTCGTATCCGCTAATTGGGCCACACAAATAACAAACCGAACCGATCATTTCGAAGATCATAGGATATATACTAAGGCTACCGGTTAAATTTTCTATTGGATATGTACAAATGTCACTTTGGATCACCTAGTGTGATGGATCACTAAAAAGGCATCTTGGTCATCTGTAAGAGATCAAGGCCCAAACTGAACCCGTATAAAGAGCGCGAAAAATGACAGGCCTTGGGGAAGTTTCACCGAAAAATGATGGTGTATACGATTGGTACAGGTGTTGGAAGTCAATACTAAAGGAAAGGGCAGAATTGGAATTACATGAATATATACACTAGTTAAAATTTCACGGTGAGGGTGAAGCACACTAACTCTCATCATGTGACCCATATGATTATCGGATCTAGATCATTTTTTATCTTATGTCTAAAGTAATCATGCTACACCAGATGAACGGAGCAGATTTTCGTTACAAGCATCATGGTGGGAACCACGTACCCTACTGCACAAGATTCGACCGGTCAACACGTGTTGACCACGTATTACAAAGACGCTCAGAGTATTACAAAGACGTCCGTCCGCTGTCGGTTTGCACCATCCACACCATCCGTCTGGGGGCCCTGCATTTAAAATCCAACCCGTCCAATTGATCCCTCTCCCCCACGCATAGAGTCCCCTTGAATATCTTCCACATCGGTCGTCTATCCGATCTTCTTCAAATCACCGTCCAAACCAAAAGCGGCCTAGATCCTGGCCATTACTGTGCATGGTAGCCTGGGAACTGCTCTGTTAGGGTCGTGTGGACCCCACCTAGGTCTCCAACGTCTCACTTAAGGTTTGTTCCGCAAGAAACGAAAAGTGGATTCCTTCTCCAACTCAAACTCCACCACCATTTTTAAATATAATAATTTCTGGAAATCAATTTCATACAAAACTTTATATACGAGTTCTAGGATACAATTTAACCGTACACGTCGAATTTCAACCGTCCGATCATCCTACAAATGCCCTAATCAGAAATTGGGTCATAAGTAGCCCACCTTAACTCGGATCTGTCTTATTTTTCTTGTCAATGATTAATTTTATGTTGGAAACTTATTGGACGGATAAAATGGTCCAGATTCACCTAAAGTGGACCTTACTTGTGAGGACATCCTGTAGTATCCCATGTACGTGCGACGCACATTACAAGTAAAGAAGAGGAAGGAGCTTATGTCCGTCTTCTCCAGGGACGCTGCAGCAACAGCGTTGCCGCTGCCACCATGCATGGTTCATGCTGTCCATCCGGTGGGCCCCATATACAAAATCCAAGACGTCCATCCTGTCCATACGCATCTCCTCCCACGTCCGTAGAAACCGTTTGGCCATTCGTCAACCCAGTAGCCCACTCCAAACTGTTGTTTCCAACCAATGTAAACCAAGATTCGCCAAGATCCAAGTCCCTGATTCGCATGGACTTTCCAAATCTTGTATGTAAGATCGTGTGGACCCCATTGAGATTCCCAACGGCTCTAATGCGCAAGAACCTTCTAGAATAAGTAATTCCTTCTCCAACTTGGATTGAATCCAAGATTTCTTTCACTTGAAGAAACACCCCTATGACTTGCTGTGCAAGACACCCACGCCTATAAGAATCCTACTACCCAAGAGGATCAAGCAGATACGAAACAAGAGAGAGAGAGAGAGAGAGAGAGAGAGAGAACAAGAGAGAGAGTCTTAAAGGGGAGGAGAGAGAGAATTCGTATGGGAAGGAAGAGAGTGGCGTGCTGATGTGCTCATCCCCTTGCTGCTGCTGTTGAGGCCTTGCCCAGGCCAGGAAAGGAAGAAGAAGAAAGGAAGAAAAGGAAAGAAAGAAGGAGGAGGGAGAAAGAAGAAGAAGAAGAAGAAGAAAGGGAAGAAAACATGATTTTCTGCCGAGTTGACTCAGCGAGTCAACTCACCGAGCCGACTCAAATTCGAATTTGGTTTCCCTTAGACTTGGAGTATTCCATATCTGTGAGTGATTCATCTCACGTAACTTTCTTCGTTAATTTTTCTTTAGTATTCTCCTCTGTTTACGTTCAATTTATGAAGTCTCATTCTCTAGTTAGGAATTTAGGCATGCTTTTACGCTTTCTTCCATGTCATGGAATTCTAGGTAAGGGATCCATTCATCTCCTATCTCTGTATCCTTGAAAGTTCTCATGTCAATAATTATCATTTTCTTATTAAATTAATTTTCTCAAGTTTTCCTTTTTAATGGACATGTCAGAATTCTACGACAATTCGATTTAGGATTTCTTACATATGATGTCACCAACATGCAACCCTAAAAACACGTAGTATTCTCAAGATTCCACGTGACATTATTCTTAAATTTACTGATCGACAACAACTTAAGTTTAAATAATATGCAATACATAACTCTTGAAACAACCTTAACTAAGCGTCAACGCACTAGACCTTACGCAACGATCTTCTCAAATCCCTCGATCAACGATAACTAAAATTAGATAAAGAATTAACTATCTGAATGAAAATAACATATGCATGGTGTGATTGGAATTGAGTTGATATGCATTGTATGCTTGAAGAGTGCTTCCATAACTCATGACATACATACATTTATACACTGCGACAGAACAGGAGCATGGTTGATTTGACTCCTGGCGTGCATGGTTGATTTGCCGCCTCGCTGTACCGGTTAGGTGAGCATGGTTGATTTGCGACAGGTTCCTAATGTTCAGTGGCAGCGAGTTCTGGTCGTTTCACTTATTGAGCATGGTTGATTTGCTCGGTTGGATCGGTGGTGCATGGTTGATTTGCCCACTGGCGTGCATGGTTGATTTGCCGCCTCGCTGTACCGGTTAGGTGAGCATGGTTGATTTGCGACAGGTTCCTAATGTTCAGTGGCAGCGAGTTCCTAGACGTTTATTGCTCTCACACGTATCATGACATACATGACATCATGATAATCATGTTCTATTGATAATAAATCATAAAGTGTATTAATCATGACCTTATCCTTGTATATTTCATACAATTCTATTAGTTGATGATTCACGTCCTACCTTTTATTAACTGGAATATTACCTGTGATGGAAATGACCTCACTGGGCTTTTAGCTCACCAAAATCACCACAGTTCTTGCAGGTTTTCAGGAAGGAAAAGACGTAGACAGAGCAGAGTATTCAGATGGTCACTTGTTACTCAAACGCCAACTGTAGTTGATCTATTTTATCTTGTAAAATTCAATGTAATAAAATATTAGTGGAAAAGAAACTTTATATTTGGGATTTATTTTAGTTATGCGATGTGTGGAATGGAATCTCATGGAATCTATGCTCAAATTTTCAATTCACACCTCGGAACTCGGGCTTTGGGTTGTTGTACTCGAGTCTCGAATTTCGGGGCGTGACAGTATAAATACTATACTTAGGGAAATTTTCAAGAATTTTTCCCTCTTCCTGCTGCGCCCTGTTCCTTCCCCCTCTGCCGATCGCTGTGGCTTGTTTGAAAATTTTTTTTTCTTTCGAATCCAACTTCCTTGGCCAGTCCCGTTCTGAAGGGTGATCCGGTACGTTGAACCTCTGTCCACTTTGCTTCCCCTTTTATTTTTGTTTTTAGGAAGACATGTCTGGTTCGGAGGAAAGTTCTTTACAGACCCTGTCCATCTCCCTTCCTATTGGAGAATCCCAATGGGGGAGGTCCAACCGGTTCCCATTGAGTCTCCGGGGAGAACTCTATTGGCAGAGACTCCCTCCTCCTTTGCCTCGGATGATGTTCATGTAGCGGGTACTTCCGGGCGTGTAATTGATAGGGTTTCTGAGTATCCGGCCGACCTGATATGGACCACTCTTACTCAGACTAACCTAATTAGACTTAGGTCGGAAGACTGTATCCCGGGAGCTATAGACCTTCAATTGCCCTGTTTAGATGACTTCCCGACCCGTCCTCCAGGAGACCTCCAGGAGACCAAATAACCGTATATGCCCAATTTTTCGAGGCCGGTTTTCGTCTCCCTCTGATCCCTATTGTAAGGGAATATCTTTCTCAGGTCAACTTGGCCCCGGGGCAACTAGCTCCCAACTCCTGGAGAACGTTAATAGGCTGTGTCGCTTTATGGCGTCAAGTCCACTGGTCGGATCCTACCGTGGCCGAACTGATGAGTCTATATCAGCTGAAGAGCCATCCTGACTCCCGGGGATGGTTTTATTTGTCACCTCGGGGAAGGAAAGGGCGTCGCCTCATCGATGATCAGCCCTCCTTGGTTCATGGATTGAAGGGGGAGTGGTTTTTTGTTTCGAAAGGTTGGGAAGGTCCTCGACCCGAAGTCAACTTCCCAAGTTACCGTGTACGCAATTGGTTTTCAATCCCAGGTCGGGTCGGCTGACACCTTACTTCAAAAAAAAAAAATTGACCTCCTCCTTTCTCTTTTCAGTTCGTGGAGATCCTCCTAGCTTGAGCTCGGAAGAGGAAAGTCGCATAGCTGCCGTGTGGGAGCTAGACCCTAGCTTCCGCAGTGTAAAGCTTTTACTTTCCTTCGAGACTTTATCCGACGTAGGCATTAATCCCCAAGGTAACTGTCCTTTTACTTAGCATATGCCTAGTTTATTCGGGAGTTATAACTTGCTGACATTGCTTCTTGTGTTTGTTGCATTTCAAGTATGTCTGCCCCGGCTCCACGAAGGAAATCATCTGCCCTGACTGCTCAAGAGAAAGAGCAGATCAAGGAGAAGAAACGGTAAAAGGCAGCTTCGAAGCGTTCCAACGAGTGCCCGCCAACTGCCCCTATCACTGACGTCCCTCTGAAGCCGGTTCCCGAAGTGGTACTGGAGGCGCCTGCAACCGAAGTCATGCCTTCTGATGCCTCTGTGAGACCTCAGCCTTCCCAAGTCATAGATTTTGTGGGATGCTCTGAGGCCGACCCGTCCGGACAGCCTGCTCAAGCTGCTCCGGTTCAACCTTCCTCCTCTATTCGCCGAGGCCCGGAGATGCCGCCGCATCTGTATAATTTGTGCAAATGGGCTTATAAGGCCGTCCCCGAGGCCGAGGTGGACGCGATGGAGAAGGTTCCTGGGCTTTCTTTGTTGAATTCTCTGGGGACCTTTGGGACTAAGGTGTGTGTATGACTTGGACTCTTATCTTGCTATAGCTAAGACATCTGTTTTAATGTTCCTTGTATGCTAATCTGATGATCACTTTATAGGTGGCCTTCGGGTGCCAGATTCTGCGGGAGGAGATGACCCGTGATAAGGGGATGATCTCTAGCCTCGAAGGGACGCTGGTGACCACCAAACGGTCGCTGGACAAAGCCATAAGATCCGGAGAGGAAGTGGCGAGGGCTCTGGAAGCTCGCGAATGCGAGATTACCCTTCTCCGAGCCGAGTTATCAAATAAAGAGAGGGCGGAGGATGAGCTCATCATACAAGTTGAGGAGCTGAAAGCTGCCGAAGGGATTCTTCAGTCGGATCTAGCAAAGGCCCGGTCTGAGTTGGAGGTTAAGGTCGCCGAAGCTGATGAGATGTTCGACTTCGGCTATGAGAAGTGCAGGATGACAGTCCAAAGCCGTAATCCGGACCTGGACCTTTCCTTCCTCGACTCTGAGGTGGAGGAGAAAGCCAACTCTTCTGCAGCTGCCGAGCCGACTGCTGGTCCTCCTTTGTAGAAAATTTCGTTTTTCATTTTTGTTAACCCATGTGTGGGGGCTTCTGTAACACACATTTTTGTAACGTAGACCTTTTCGAGGTTAGGTAATCGAATCATATTCTGATATTCTCATGTTTTATCAGGTTTTACGGTTTTTCTTTTTTGATTGCTCTCGCTTATTAGTCTACTTACTTCGTGGCCGAGCATGTTAGATCGTTATCGAAGTATTGTAGATTAGGATTCGCGAAGGCAATGGTCGGTTTATATGCTTTGATCGTGGCCGATCTCAGGCCATATGCTTTGATCATGGCCGATCTCAGGCATGAATTTAGCTCTAGGCGAAATTAGCCTCTGAGCTTGAACTCAGCTCTGGGCGGTGTCAGCCTCTGCTGGTATTCCACATTTTCCGATAGGGGTATAACTTTGAGAAACAAAAAATGGATACTTAACTTTTATTGATAGTAGATTTTCAAATGTTCCGCGTTCCATGGGTGAGGTAGGGCTGGGCCTTGCATATCTTCGAGCCAGTAATCCCCAGTACGAACTGTCCTTACAACTTTGTACGGCCCATCCCAGTTCGGATTGAATGTACTTGCGATCTTATCCTTCTTCTCTTTCACGTTCCTTCGTAGGACGAGGTCTCCTACCTTGAATCGTCTTTTTTTGACTCGCGAATTATAAAATTTAGCAACGCGTTGTTGGTAGACAGCAATTCGAACTTGTGAGGCTTCTCGGACTTCCTCGATCAGGTCGAGGTTCGTGCAGAGCTCGCCGTGGTTCAGATCAGAACGAAAATGACCGGTTCGGTTAGTTGGTAGCCCTATCTCGACTGGGACTATGGCTTCTGTTCTGAATGTTAAGGAGAACGGAGTTTCTCCTGTACTTGACCGAGCTGTGGTTCGGTACGCCCACAATACTTCGGGGAGCTGTTCTGCCCAAGCTCCCTTGAATTCGCCTAGCTTAGTCTTCAGATGACCCTTAATGATTTTGTTGATGGCTTCGACTTTCCTGTTAGCTTGAGGGTGATGAGGAGATGAATGCGCATTTTTTATTCCCAGGTTCTGGCAAAATATCCTGTATTTCGCGTTGTCGAACTGAGGCCCATTGTCAGTGACGATTGTATATGGGATACCGAACCGGCATATAATCGACTTCCAAATGAAGTCTGTCATTTTCTTTTCAGTAATCTTGGCAAGGGGTTCTGCTTCGACCCACTTGGTAAAGTAATCAACAGCCACGATCGCATATTTGACCTGCCCCTTGCCGGTTGGGAGAGGACCGATGATATCGACTCCCCATTACGCGAAAGGCAATGGTCTGGACATCGGAGTTATTTCCTCGGGAGGTACGTGAGGGACTGGTGCGAACTTTTGACATTTGTTACACCGTTTGATCATTTCTCGGGCATCTTTTTGAGTTGTCGGCCAATAGTATCCTTGACGTACTACTTTCTATGCCAGCGCTCTATTCCCTGAGTGATTTCCGCATGTGCCGGAATGAATTTCTCTTAAGACGTAGTTGGCTTCATCTGGTCCGAGGCAGCGGAGGCAGGGTAACGAAAAACCATTTTTATACAATATACCGTTGATCAGCGTATACCGAGCTGATCTATATTGTATCCGTCGTGCTTCGTTCTTTTCTTCGAGCAGAATGCCATCTCGTAAGAAATGGACAATTGGTTCCCTCCAGTCAAGCTCGGTGGAAACAGGACATACCTCACTAATGTTGTCGTCAGTGATGCTTCTTTTGGGGAGGAATTCAATGGGAATTGCCCTTCCGAGCTCGTCGTCTCCTGCCGATGCTAATTTGGCGAGCGAATCCGCGTGGGTGTTATGAATCCTCGGTACTTGGATGACTTTGCAATAATCAAACCGAGTCGATAACGCTTGATATTTTAATAAATACGCGAACATCTTTTTTCCCTTTGCTTGATATTCCGATGTTACTTGACCCACGACCAATTGCGAGTCACTGTGTACCGTAATACTCCGGATCCCAACCGCCAAGGCTAGCCGTAGCAAGAAGAGCTTCGTATTCGGCCTCGTTGTTAGAAGCTTTGAAACCGAATCTTAGGGCATATTGGACATTTATGCCATCGATGGAGGTCAAGATTATTCTTGCCCCGCAGCCTTAGGAATTTGACGAGCTGTCGACGTATAACAACCATGTAAGAGCAGTTGAACCTTCTTTTGGAATAGATTCTGCAGTGTTTCCTTTAAGAGAAGCGTCAGCTTTAAGGACGGAGGGGTCGGTAAGCTCGGCAATGAAGTCGGCCACAGCTTGGCCCTTGATGGCTGTATGGGGCCGGTATTGTATGTCGAATTCACCAAGCTCGATGGCCCAGCGTGCGAGATGACCTGAAGTTTCTGGCTTCTGTAGTACTTGCCTCAGTGGTTGGTCCGTTAGTACCACTATCGGATGTGCTTGGAAATAAGGCCGTAGTTTCCTTGCCGTTGTTATCAATGCTAGAACTAACTTCTCTAAGCTAGGATATCGGGTTTCTGCGTCAAGAAGAGCTTTGCTGATGTAGTATATCGGCCTTTGTGTACCTTGGTCATCTCGGATTAAAGCTGAACTTACTGCTGCCGGGGATACTGCCAAGTACAACAGTAACTTTCTCCTTGCGCAGGTTTGAACAGTAAAGGTGGCGAACCGAGGTATTTTTTGAGATCCTGAAAAGCCTGCTCGCATTCTGGCGTTTAGGTCATCTCGTTGAACTTGCGAAGTTGCTTGAAAAATGGAAGGCATCGGTCTGCGGCCCTAGAAACGAATCTGTTGAGCGCGGCGATCCGCCCGGTGAGACGTTGTATTTGCTTCACGGTGGTTGGCGAGCTCATCTCGACCAGTGCGTCGATCTTTTCCGGGTTGGCTTCTATTCCTCTCTGATTTACGATGAATCCGAGGAACTTCCCCGACCTTACCCCAAAGGCGCACTTGCTGGGGTTGAGTTTCATTCTGTATCTTTTCAAGATGCCGAACATAATGCGGAGGTTGTTGACATGGTCTTCTGACTTGAGGCTTTTAACGAGCATATTGTCCACGTAGACTTCCATGGTTTTACCAATTTGTTCAGCGAACATTTTGTTGACCAAACACTGGTACGTCGCCCCTGCGTTCTTAAGCCTGAAAGGCATTACCTTATAACAGTAAAGCCCTCGATCGGTGACAAATGTTGTTTTTTGCCTGTCGGGAGCATGCATCTGGATCTGGTTATACCCGGAGTATGCATCCATGAAACTGAGAAGCTCGTAACCTGAGGTTGCGTCTACGAGCTGATCTATTCTTGGCAGTGGGAAGCTATCTTTAGGGCAGGCTTTGTTGAGGTCGGTGTAGTCGATACAGACCCTCCACTTCCCATTGGCTTTTTTTACTAGAACAACGTTGGCAAGCCAATCGGGATAGTGGACTTCCTGGATAAAACCTGCTTGGCGTAATTTCTTTATTTCCTCTTCGATTGCGGCATATCTCTCTGTGTTGAAAGCTCGTCGTTTTTAGCGGATCGGTTTGAAGGACGGGTCGACGTTGAGCCGGTGGACCATCACTTCGGAATTGATTCCGAGCATGTCCTTGTGAGACCATGCGAAGGCATCCGCATTTTCTTTTAGGAAAGCGATCAGCCTAGCTTGAACACTACCATTTAATTGAGATCCAATCTTAACAATCAAGCTCGGATCATCGTCCGACAACGGGACCTCTACTAACCCCTCAGCTGGTGAACCACGTTCCGTTGTTTCTTCCCTAGGGTCCAGTGGAGTTGTATGCGAAACGACAGAGATCACATTTTTACTCTTTCCGCGTAGCGTCAGTTCGTAGCATCGGCGAGCTTCCTGCTGGTCCCCTCTGATCACGCCAATCCCGTCGTCGATTTCGAATTTCATGGCCAGATGATAGATAGAAACGCAGGCTTTTAGAGCTCGGATAATGGGTCTGCCGATGATCGCGTTGTATGCTGATGGAGTGTTGACAACGAGAAAATCGACCATGATCATCTTCTGGTTGGGTTCGTCTCCTGCTGTGACTGGTAGGGTTATTTCTCCTTCAGGCATGATACAATCCCCTGTAAATCCGGTTAAAGCAGTTCTGACTGGCCTTAACCTGGACCGATCAATCTTCATTCTGTCGAACGCCGAGGCATATATTATGTCGGCCAAACTTTCAGTATCTACCATCATTCTGTGGAGCTTTTTTTATTAGCGACCACCATCGACACTACGAGAGAATCGTCATGCGGATGCAGTACTCCTCCAGCATCTTCTTCGGAAAAGGATATCGCACGATGGGCGACCTTTGGAATTTTCGAGGGCTTGCTGGTCAAATTCACTTGCAGCCCTCGTTCGGAGGTTCGGCCTTGACGAACGTAGGATTTGCGGGCGTTGCCAGAATCACCTGTGGTTGGCCCGCCGAAGATCATATAGATTTCTTCCAGCGGATCGTTATCGACTGGCTCTCTGTCATCTTCCCGAGCCGAGGCCTTTTGATCTTCTGGACGCTGGGCAATATATTCTTTTAGGAAGCCCTGCCGGATGAGGGTTTCGATCTGTCGCTTCAAGTCGAAGCAATCCGCTGTGTTATGCCCTTGATCTTTATGGTATAAACAGTACTTGGACTTCGACCTTCTTCCAGGTCGGTTTTGATCTTTGTGGGTCATCCGAACATTTGTTTGTCTTTCTCGGCTAGGAACACTTGTTCGATCGTCGTTTTGAGCGGGGTGTATTTTTCAAATCGCAGGGTCGAATTTTTTGCTCCATGCAGAGTAGCGTTCGAATTCGGCGACCTGCGATCAGGACGGTGCCTTTTAGTGTTATTTTCTTCTTTGCGGTCTTTCCTCTTATGGAACGATCCCTGGGCGTTCACCAGCTCTTCTGCGTTTATATGTTTTGCAGCTCGGTCGAGGAATTCAGCTACAGACTGAGGAGGCTGTTCCCCTACAGACCAGAGGAACTTTTCATCACGTAATCCCCCTATCATCATATGTAGCAACACGTCTTGAGATAGGTTATCCACCTGAACTGTTTCGGCGTTGAATCGCGAGAGGTAATCTTTCAGCGATTCATTATCTTTTTGTTTGACCGCAGCGAGGTGTGTAGAATGTTTCCTTGGATCGGTGCTTCCGATGAATTGAGTTGCGAATGCCCTACTCAGTTCGGTGAAGGAGGAAATAGACCTTGGCTTTAAATTGCGGAACCAGATCCATGCCGAACTGGTCAAGGACAACGGGAAGGCCTTACACATGATATGCCCATTAACTCCATGGAGCTCCATTCGGACTTTGAAATTCTCGAGATGCTCAGCTGGATCCCCTATCCCAGAGTATTGCTTTAGCTGAGGAATTTTAAAGCCTTTTGGAAGAGGTTCGCCACGAATTTCATCGGTGAACGGGGACTCTGACGAGTCCACAAGGACATCAGCCGTAGTTGGTGGTTGGGCACGCTGCGCTCTTTGGATATCTCCGACTTTCTCTCAGAGTTCCTTCAGCTCGGCCTCCAAAGGGGTAATGTTATCGTCCATTCGGTCCTCACCTTGACTATCCCGAGCTTACCGCCTTTCCTCGATTTTATGCCTCAGGTCGTTCGCAGGAAGCTCCGTGACGAGTCGGAGTCTTGAGCCAGATGCTCGACTCGCGACCTCGTCTTCACCTTGTTGGTGACGATCGGAATGTGAACACGGTGGGCGAGAGCTTTGCTGAGGCAGTTGATGTCGACCTTTTGTATCGGGTATGGGCGGAGGCCGAACCAAGTCGTTCAAGAGGGCCGCAATTTCATTCAATTTCTCGTCTACATGCCTAAAACGTCGATCCACTCCCCCCAGACGAGCTGCCACACCTCCCACCTGCTCCTCTAATGTGGACAGTCTGGTCCCGCGATTACGAGTCCTCTGCCATCTACTCAGGAGGTTGAAGTCTCGAGATGAGCTCCCCAGGTGGAGGACTGGCGTATCTTGATGAGGTTCCTCATTTTCGGATTGTTGCTCATAGGAAGGTTCAGCGTGTGCAGGAGCCTTTCCCTTCCTATTCCCCTTTCCACCAGCCATTGGTTCCTGTTTCTGGGTGAGAGGTTGTTTAGACGACCGATAATGAAAAAGAGGTTTCCCACAGACGGCGCCAACTGTTGTCGCCGATTCCTAGTGGCACCCAGAAACGAAGCGTGAGAACCACCGAGCTGACAAAAAAGAACATCGATACCTTGGAAAACTCCGATCCCGATCGAAGATAACTGCAAGAGAACCAAAAAGCTAGGGGGTGGCCGGGTTCCGGCCGTTAGCCCTCCGATGCCAAAGTCAGTTTTGGAATTCTAAGAATAGAAGTATGCATACCTGTAATCAAGGTGTCATTCTTGCTTTATAGGCTTTGAGGGAGATCTTTTAGGCTGAAATCGTGACTGGTATCTCGGGCCGGATATCCAAGCGAGTATCTCGGGCCGTTCCGATCTCGGGGGGACGTGTTTCCAGCTCTTTGCCGGTAAGAGTGGAGATAAGGTCGGTCTTTATTTATCAACCGATCTTTAGCTATCAGCCGAACCGACCTCTTTGGTAAGGTCGCCACTTCGGTTTGTCCATCTCCTCTGAAGTCTTGTAAGTAGGTTGGCTCATGACAAGTATTATTACACAACAGGACCACATTGGATATGTCAATATATGTCATTGGGAGCGGATTAGGTGAGACCCCATATCCACCGAGGTGGGTGGGACCCCTACCGGTGAGGCCTACTGTGATGTATGTGACTACGTCTAATCCATCCATCCTAATTAAATACTCATTTTGGGGCATGATCAAAAAAAAAAAAAAAAAAACAGTTCTAAATACCAGATGGACCATTGTACAGGAAACAGTGGTGATTAACCGTTAAAAACTTCCTGTGGATCATAAAATATTTGGATTAAGATGATATCTGTGTGGTCTCTCATCTAGGTGTTTGTGACATTACCAACAGGTTGGATGGCAAATAAACATTCTGGTGGAATCCATCAAGATTTTGACGGCGGGGATTCAACCACGACTGTTTCCTGTGGTGCAGTCCACCTAAGATTTGAGTCAGCTTTATTTTTGGGATCATGCCCTAAATTAAGCTTTCAAAATTGTTGGACGGTGTGGATTTAAGACACATACATCACTGTGAGCCCCACAGTTGGGGTCCAACCCACCTCGTAGATCCTGAGTCTCACCTAATCCGCTCATAGCTCGAATTGGAAATGGGCCCTTTAAATGCGAGATGGTATTCCCACCAACCATGAATGGACGGCGACTGATTTGGGCCGCAAAGATTTCGTACGGACATAGAAGGCGCTTCTTTCGCTGACGTGAACCGGATGACTTCGTGCGGATGAGATTCGCCCCATCCATCAGGTGCGCCGCCTATGTTCGGACCTGGGCCAAAAATCAGACCAACACCCCTCGGGTCCGGTGCTAGGGCTCTCAATGGGTCGGATCTGGATCGGATCCAGTTGGATCCGACTCCAAGTCCGTATATCTGTAGACATATTCAGATCGGATTTGGATCCAACTCGGATCCAAATCGTGATATCTATATCCGGTCCATTTATAAATTGTTAGATCCATTTCCGATCCAAAATCCATATAACCTTCGGATTCGGGTCGGATCTAGGTCCGTATCCACCCTCATTACAAATCTAAAAAATAATATGATATGAAATATATAATATAATACATTTAATTTAGTAAAAAAATGATGCAAATCCCACTATTTACCATGGTATGGTTGACATGGCCTAAAATAATTTGTAAAATGGATGGCCAGCATAAATATAACATATACAGTAAGGTGACAATGAGTCGGATCTTAAACGGATTCGGATCGAACTCGGATATGTTCCTGTGAATCCATATCCGCTCCATTTAAGTAATCGGACCTATTTTAAGATCCAAATCCGGTCCATTTAACTAATCGGACCTATTTTAAGATCCAAATCCGCATTATACGGATTCGGAGCGAATCGGATCTCGGATCTGACCTGCTGCATTGAGAGCCCTATCCGGTGCACCGTGGGAAACAGTTGAGAGGGAAGACCCACCGTTAAAAGCGGATGAATGGTGTGTGCGGTTTACAGTCTTGTGTATATGCCATCCAATCCATTCATCTGAAACGCCACATCAGGATGAATGGATTCTTTAAATCAGACATGTTGTCACGTGCATGTCCACCACGTGTACTGTTTGAATGGCTAAAATCTCCCAATCTAGAAGATTTTGGTGGGAGCCAGTTTCATCTACATATGTAGCCAGGTCAAAGGGATGTAATTCTGATGTTACCTATTGCAATTCGGTGCGATGATCGAATTAAATCTCAATCAGATAATTTAAAATATTGATGAAAGATGGAGGTTTGCCAATCCCACACGCGTGTATGAGACAGTTGATTTATTATTTATTTTTTTTCATAAAAAAAGGAAGGAAGAAAATCAATATTGAACGAGGGAGATACATTCGGCGGACCCACGGCACAAAAAAGAAACCGCCTTTGTCCACGTTCCCAAAGGCACCCTCTCTTTCAAGAGGATTCATGGCATGTCAAGGATCACCTGGACCCACTTATCATATATCTCAAAAACCGACACTCAAGAAGCATGAAATTTGTCTCGTTCATCAGGAGCATCACTCCTTATTATTGATCAGGCTGATATTAAGATGGGTTGCCCCATAAAATTATACCTAAAATGTCTAAGAAAGAGCATGTTTAGCATGAGGTTTGGCAATTTTTTCATCCTGACGAGGCATATAAGATAGAAAGGATGGCATATAACCACAATAGTGGGCTGAGTAGGTGGGTGTCCACTACTGATCTGATTCTGGGCACTTGTTTGTTGAAATAAGACCATAGGATCTTTTCTATTTTAACAGTCATCCTAGGGAATAAATGTAATTTTTGGTTCACGGTGTATCCAAACTGTTACTCATTACTCATTATCTCGATGGTTTCATTTGAAATTCCATAGATTTCATTTTTCTAATTTTTAATTAATTATTAAATGCTTACATATGGTATGGTATGAAAGTTTTCTGATAAGATTAGATCATTGATATTTTTCACCACCTTAAATTAGATAATCTAATCATTCAATATATATATATATTTTTCACCACCTTAAATTAGATAATCTAATTTTGGGCTCATGTCTCTCTCTCTCTCTCTCTCTCTCTCTCTCTCTCTATATATATATATATATAGAGAGAGAGAGAGAGAGAGAGAGAGACATGAGCCCAAAATTTGAGCCGTCCACATAATGCTAACACCTTAAAAAACACCAGGGCCCATCTTTCAACTTGTTCCAGAACTTTGGTGGGCTATGAAAGAAGGAAACAGTTTCCCCCCTTGATTTGCCTCTTGCTTTCTGCTACAATGATTATATATATATATATATATATATATATATATATATATATGGGAAATCGTACTATAAGGTTGACCTCATGGGAGCTTCCCATGAGGTTGAGCTGTGTGGGCCCAACCATGATGTGTGATGTACATCTATGTCGTGCATTTGGTAGGTCCCCTCTAGGTTATGGGATGTGCCAAAAATTAGCCATATCCAAAACTCAGGTGGGCCATACCATCTGAAAACAAGGAAAATCATGCCTAAAACATTTAAAAGCAGTTTGTGGGGCCTAGCTTGAGTTTTGGAACGACCTAAATTTTGGTCTGATCCCTCATCCAAGTGGGACACACAAAATGTATGGGCTAGATTTCAAAACTACATCTTAGTACTAGGCCCTATGTACATCTGAAAGGTTTTAATGGATGGGCACCCACTGTCAACTGTTGTCTGCAGTGTGGCCCACCTAATTCATGGATTGGCCTGATTGTTTGGCCTATGGCTCACCATTGAAGGGTGCATCTAATTAATGGGATAGATGCTACTCACACATCATGGGGCCCACATAGCTCGACCTCATAGTACTTTTGCTCACCTACGCATTAGTTCTCATGAAAGCTCGTGAGTATCTGAGCCGTCCACATGATGCACCATTCCAAAAAACCCCAGGGCCCAACTTTCAACCTGATTTAAAACTCTGGTGGTCTATAGAAGAGAGAAAGGCGCAAATTAAGGGAGAAAATTGTTTCCTTTTACCATGGCCCACCAAAGTTCTAGACCAAGTTGAAAGTTGGGACTTAGGGGTTTTTTTTAGTGCTACATCACAAGTTGGTGCATGTGGAGTGCTTGACACATATAGCTTATAAGAGAAGAAAAGAGGTAGTATACATGTGGCACATTGGCACATGATAGGTGCAAGAGACGATGGATGGTGTCACATATTGGACACAATTTACACATATATGGGATGTAAGAGAAGCTTGATGGTGATACATGTTGGAGTTATGCTCTTGAAAAATAATGTGTCTTTAACCCCTGGCTTCATACATGTGATGGGTTCGATATTAGCCATTAATCTTAATGACTATGGGTCTTTTGAGACAAGTGTGATACACTTTAACTGATATTTTGATCGCCTTAAATTTATTCTAATATAGGATATGTGAATTCCCCTGGTTCTTGGGAACTGAGATTGGACATAATGGTTATTGATTAAAGAGAGTTGTAGTTCATGGATCTCAGTATCCTAATGTGCCATGACCGTCATAGATACTTAAGATATATATGTGAATATCATTTTATGAGATTTACAATCATTTATGTTAGGGGCCCAGCTCAAGTCAGGATGAAGGGTCTCCATTAATGGGAGTCAAGATGGTGTTGATTATGCATTCACCTTTACTCTACATGGGAGTATAAGTGTGTCATAAACATAGGATTCTAGTATTGAACATTGGACACTTGCATTAAAGGATTAAGTTCATGTCAATAGTTTATGGGCCTATTAACCTAAACATGATCAATGTGATCAAGGACTTTGACGTTGCATGAAAGTAAATCCTCCGTAGACTTGAGAGTGTAAGGGTCATGATCTTGGTAAGCGGCTTTGGCCGGCTTAGCTTAAGTTGGGCCTTGCATGATGGACAACCCACATCCAAGGTGGGTCCCGTATGATGGTAGCCCATTTTGAAGGTGGGCCTCTCAAGGTGGATTGTGCACATTGAAGGTGGGCCTCACACAATGAATGATTCACATTGAAGATGGGGCTAAGGTGGGCCCAACACAATGAATAATCCACATCAAAGGTTGGGTCCACATGATTGACAATGGAAATATTTAAGGGTGGGCTGGACAAACTTGAGGGATAAGTACTTATGTAATGTTAGAAACCAAACATACTTTTCTACTTTTTGGTTTATAAGCATGTTGTTTATCAGCTATGCTTAGCTTATCTGTTGAATAAGTAGAACCAAAATAAGATGCTTAAGCCATTAATAGCTGATGTAAAGTAACTTACGATCTAACCACCCCCTTTAGTGTACAATATGACACATGAGTACGAGACCAAGTCCATACATAATAAGAAAGGTACCATTATATAGATGTTCGAGCCTAAGAATTAGGTTAGCCACTACTTGTCAACTTCTTCTGACATGGTAGTCACCTGATAAGTCAACCAATTTAATTTTTCTGTGAGAACTGCTACACAGCTTGACTCATTTGGACGACTTAGATATATTATGTAAGACATGGCATAGATACATTTCTAAGTTAGCAAAAACAAAAGAAGGCCAAACGTAAGTGAAAGTAGTCCATCAAATTCGAGCCTAGTCCTACATGTTGGGAAAATCGACAGCGAAGCGTAAGCTGAACACGCAGAGTAATACAAGATCAAACGAGAAACACAATGCAATCACACCACAAGCATTCAACCACAAGAGACAATTTGATTTTACGTGGAAAAACCCCTCAACTGGTAAAAAACCACGGTACAAAGCAATCTACTATGAATCAGAAGCTTACAGAGATTAACTGCCCACAAGCAAGGAAAACCCAGAGAAACCCAAGCTCTCTCTCTCTCTCTCTCTCTCTCTCTCTCTCTCTCTCTCAAAACACCCTCCATTCTTCCTAATACAATTAGGAAACCTTAGACACCTTAGGATCCATCATAATCCCGGTTACACCCACTTAAATAGGCAACAAACTCGAATTAGAAACAAACTTACGCAAACCTCGTAAAACAGCGCAATCCGCAGAACTGCCGATTGTACCATCGATTGATCGACTGCCCATGGGTGATTGATCGGTCAGTCTAGCCGATTGATCACCTGTGCACAAAACAGTTCAGGGACTTGCTGTGAGAAAAAACGGACAGGCGATTGATCGGCCAGCCCTGGTCGATCAATCGATGGCCCTGTCTCACACAGATTAGAGTCACCGATTCCAACACTACATAGGTCATAATGTAAATGAGCCCTAGATGCGTTCCGTTTCAAGAAATTCATTCTGGATGAGGAGAAATTGATATTCAAAGTGTGAACCATGAATTGATCATAACTTTTGATCCGGGTATCGTTACGGGACGTACGACCTATCGATCTTTATGTAGTGGGTCACCCGGGGTTAATTAACCAACATAATAATGTCAGGTCCATCTATTTTGTGAGAAAAGGCATGCATTCTATCCAGAATTGCAAGTTTCAAAAAAAATTATTATTTTTAATAATTTTGATTTTTTGTCATTTTTCTTTTTTTTTTTAGAGCTTTAGATTTTCTTTTGTTTTAGATATTGATTATAACTATGCTAGGAATCCTCTAATAAAGTTAATTTAGAACTTTATATTTTTGAAAAAATTACTATTTCAGGTCAGCTCTATTCTAGTTAAATTAGTACTCTTTTTTTTTTTTTTTAAAGCAAAGTTGGGTCAGACTGCTTTGATAGTTCACGGTCACTTTCATAAAACAGTGGTGACTTATCTACAATACACGTGGCTATTAAACGTAATCTATCAAAAGAAAGTATTGGCCCGATGAACTTCAATGCCCACAACTAACATGGGAAACACCTATAACTACAATAAAATTGCAGATATCCACTCTTATTCATCTATCTACAATTATACCACAAAAAAATTGTAGGACTCTTTTATACACTTGGTCAGATGGAATGCCATTTTCCAACGATACCAAATGCTTGCTTGACCAAGCAAAGTCACAGGGAGTACTGTTGCCATTCACTGATGTGGATGAGACCTACCCCATCCATCAGGGGAACCACCCCAAGCCCTATCATGAAAACCACTCTGATCTAAAACTTAGGTGGCCTTCATCATAGGAAAATGTAAAATCTACTCCTAATTAAAGCCATTCACGTGGGGTTGCCTGATTGAGTTTCAATGTGAAGTATTTTTTGAATAATACCCTTTTTCTTGGTGAGAATAGTCATAACAATGGATTGGATGGCATATGTAAACCACAGTAAACCCTATACAAAACTAACAGTCAACTCTTCCTTATGGTGTGGCCTAATTACTCGGGTTTTGACCAACCTAATTTATTATTCCCAAGGTGAACATGAGAAAGTGAACCTGATGGGGGCGTGGATCTCATGCACGGTCTCTTTAAGTGGTGCTCTATGAGCTGTAGGCAGGCCCCATATGACTATTTGTATTGCATAGTACTAAAGAAGTGCGGTTCTTTCAATAGCGCTAGCTAGTTCAGTTCTTAATTATTAGGTTTGGTAGACAACATCTCCACAAATTATAATAAGAGATGGCAGAACTCTAGAGTTGAATTTGGACCTTCTTGAATGACACAAATCATTTATTTGAATGGGGGATGCCCTAAAAGGTTCTGATGTTGAATATTTGAACTCATTATCGATCCAAAGGTTTCAAGGATTGTTCATGTACAGGGCCAAAAGAGCTAAATCATTGAAGGGTTGAAATAATTCAATATAAAGCTTTTATTTATAATCTTCCTATCATAGAGTAAGACTTGTCTAATAAATACATTGGATCATTGGAAAATGGCACAAAGGCTCAAGTCTGGAGGTATTGCATTGCAAAATGTTGAGATGTACTCAAGCAAACCCTCCTTTGAAGAGTACTTTCCATGTGAACAGATTCACCAGAGTTTTCGTGGTGGCAGTGAGCATAACTTTTGCTGACGTGGAAAGAAGGATTTCATGTGGGGGGGATGCCAACATACGGTCCACTGTGGTTTATATATGCCATCTAACCTATTCATCTAACACGCCTACGAGGATGAAGTGATTCTGGGAGATCAGGACATTCTAACACTCATGTTGTACACAACATGAATTTTGAGGTTTTAGGGATGATTCGATACCATTCCTTGTAGTGTAGTCCACCTAAGATTTGGATTAGACTTATTCTTAAGATTTATGGTGGAAATATGGCATTGCACCCAATGGACAGGGTGGATCAGTCACTCTAGTCTGGTTGGCCAAGGAATCATTTCATTATAAAAGGGATTCTTATCACACAAATCTACAGGAATTTGAATTTTACCAAATAATGCCTCCACAAACGGAATTCCCCATACAATTCTCCTTGACGGATGAGATTACCACATTGCCCTCATTACCTTTGCATACGGTGATAAAGTTGAGAGTTATGGATCCAAATGATAGGTGGATGATGCACAACCTATCCAATGTAAGCATCTCACCATTATGTTCAATTGAACCAAAAATCTGGCCCTTTAGACAAGCTACATGTGAATTTGGACTAATTGGAAAGTATATATAATTTCTTATGGTGTCGGACAGGTTGGATATCATATGCATACAATATGATCCCAAAATCTGAATTATATCACTTGATATTTAAAATAAAAAAAAAAACAAATAAGAACAGTAGATTAATTTTATTCCTCAAAATAATTTCTTTATATTTTCTATTCATGGAGACATTATTTAGTAAAATTTGAATTCATGAGAAATTTTGCAGCAAAAATCCCTTAAAAATTGAGTGCATTAAAATGGCAATTTTAGTCATCAAAGTGATTGCTTATAGGTGGGCATTTGGATCGTATGTTACTTAAGCTACTTACGCCTCAAGTTGCTTATCTCTCTCTCTTTTCTTTTTCTTTTCTTTTTTCTTTTTCTTTTTTAAGTTACTACACACACCCCAGTGTTAGTACGCCCAACCCCATGTTACTCACACGGCAATGTTAGCCGCCCCCACAATGGGATCGATACCAAGATCTCAATATTGCAACCAGGATATCAATATCACTCAGTCTACCACTTGAGCTATGGATCTGGGTGTCCTCAGGTAGTTTATCTTAGTTTTTATTTATTGAGCTGAAGTGAGTAAGTAATTTTAAGTAAAAAAAGCTACTTATATTGATCTTAAACCAAACTTATCTTAAATAAATAAGTTACTTAATTACCTACTGTTGAAAGTAGAAAAAGTAACTAATTATTTGCTGGTATCCAAACGGGCTTTTATTGACTCTTATTTAAATGAACTTTTTTTATTAACTCTTTTGTTTAAAAGAAAGTATTATAGAAAAATTAATAAATAGATAAAAGACAGTGTTATGAAAAAAAATTTTGAATAATATAATAAGACGTATAATAAGTGGATAACTATACTTATACTCTAATTACAGCCGTGACTGTAAATTTTACCGATTAAAATCCTCCAATGGATGTGGTCTCTGTAGTTATGATCTGTTAGCAATGTAGGCCCGAGTTTGATCAATAGTCCACATGGGCGGGTACGCATGCCAACTGTGCAGGGGCTCAGTCAAATGATATCTCGGAAGTACGTAGTGGTGAACTATCACGGTAGTCATCCCCAAAAGACCCAGAACACCCTCGTGGAAGGTTAGAGGGTCAATCAGGACAAACCCACCTTGTGGACCCTGCCTCCATCTCTGATGCTGTTTGGCTAGTGACCCCAGCCCCAACCAGCTAGCTGGTGTCAAAATCTCTATGGGCCCACCATGATGTATGTGTTTTTATCCATGCTCTTCATCCATTTTTTCCGCTCATTTTAGGCATGAGCCCAAAAATGAGGCAGATCTAAATAGTAGGTGGACCACATCACAGGAAATAGTGGGTCTTAAAGTAAAAAAACTTTTTGGGCAGAGAAGTTTTGGATCTAAGCTGATATTTGTATTTTTCCCTTCATCTATGTCTGTGTGACCTTATCAACAGGTTGGATGGCAAATAAATATGACCGTGGGCTCTAGAAATGTTTTAATGGTGAATGTTCAATCAAACCTAACTTATTTCCCTTATGGTGCAGTCCACCTTAGATTTGGATTTGCCTTTTTTTTTTTTCGTCTCATGCCCTAAAATGTGTTGTAAAATGGAGGATCGGGTGGATAAAACACATACATCACCATCATGTTGGGGTCACTAGCCAAACCGCGTCTGCCTCCGATGTACCATTACCAAAATATCCTACTGCATACTCCGCTAAGTGGACGGTTCTTATCCACCAGTTTCCCTGCCACTGAATGTACGGCACCCCAGCCCTCAGAGAAAGAAGAAGTGGTGATGGATCAAAGTCAAACTTCAACGACCCATCCCTTCCCCATTGGCGAGCTGCAAATTACAAACCAGATCCATCGCTAGGGTCTAAAGACCGCGTCAGCCCCTTACAAGTCACAACACACACAACCACACCTATAAAAACACATGCTGCTCAGCCTCTAATCCTACACCCTCACCTCTCCCTCTCTCTCTCTCTCTCTCCCCAATGGCCTCTTCAACTCTTCATTTTCAGCTCTTCTCCATTGTCTCTCTCCTTCTCATATCTCTTTCCTGCGCCCAAGTATCATTCCGACCGAAGGCTCTCATTCTTCCAGTAGTGAAGGACACGGCAACCCTCCAGTACGTGACCCAAATCAATCAAAGGACACCGCTCGTGCCCGTAAGGCTCACCGTCGATCTAGGAGGCCAATTCCTATGGGTTGATTGTAATAATTCAAGCTATATCTCATCCTCTTATCGTCAGGCCCGTTGTGGCTCAGCACAGTGCTCACTAGCCAAGTCCGGCGCATGCGGTGGTGGGATATGTGGTCTCTTCCCTGATAACTCCGTCGCCCACACTGGCTCATTTGGAGAAGTCAGAGATGACATCGTTGCCCTTCAATCAACGGACGGATCGAACCCTGGCCCCATTGTTACTGTACCCCACTTCATCTTCACGTGTGCCCCCACATTCCTCTTACAAGGACTAGCTAGCGGTGTTAATGGGATGGTGGGTCTCGCACGGACACGGATTGCACTCCCGTCGCAGTTCGCAGCTGCATTCAGCTTGCACCGAAAGTTCGCTGTGTGTCTGTCATCCTCGACAACATCTAATGGTGTCATAATCTTCGGTAATGGTCCTTACATGTTGCTTCCGAACATTGACGCCTCCAATTCACTTATCTACACTCCCCTCATCATCAACCCTGTAAGTACTGCTGGAGCTTACTTATTAGGCGATGCTTCCGATGAGTACTTCATCAGAGTGAGATCGATCAAGATCAATGAAAAACGCGTCCCATTAAACGCATCCCTGCTCTCCATTGATAACAATGGCTTCGGCGGAACCAAAGTCAGCACTGTCAATCCTTACACTACTCTAGAAACCTCCATCTACAAGGCTTTCACTGAGGCTTTCATTAGAGAAGCCACATCCATGAACATCACTCAGGTCGCGCCGGTGGTGCCTTTCCAGGTCTGTTTTAGCTCAAAGAACATTGGCAGAACACGAGTGGGGCCTGCGGTTCCTACGGTCGATCTTGTCTTGCAGAATGAGAGCACATACTGGAGGATCTTCGGGGCGAATTCGATGGTGTCCATGAATGATGATGTGTCATGCCTGGCATTTGTTGATGGTGGGTCCAACCCAAGAACGTCGATCGTGATCGGAGGCTATCAGTTGGAGGATAATCTTCTACAGTTCGATCTGGCCACCTCAAGGCTAGGGTTTAGCTCATCACTCCTCTTCAGGCAAACCACATGTGCCAACTTCAACTTTACATCCAATGCATAGAGGGTGGTCTAGATAATTACTTACTACATATATGAGGTCACATATTTCTATTATCTGATTTGTGAATAAAAGGCCACCATCAGTTGTGTGGGCCTCAACCATGTGATGAATTTCTTTGGTGTGGTAGTTGTATTGCACTTCATTTGATAATGTTTTAAATAAATGAATGTCTCTCTCTTGTGGGACCCAAAATCTTCCCTTGTATTTTGCCATTGTGATAAATTTAGATGGTGAAGACGAATGTATGTCTTCACATATGAAACCGTTGTTTTCAGGTCAGTGCTGTAAACAAGGACCGGGATCCTCTACAATACCTGTTTTAAGCAGCAGCGTAGAGAACAACTAAGCCCTATGTGGCCCACCATATTGTATATGTAACATCCACTCCGTCCATCAGGTTCGATCATCCATTGTAGGCCTGGGGAAAAACATCAGAGACAGATCCACAACTCTGGCATGCCACATCACAGGGAACAATGGAAATGAGAGATATGGAGTGCGGATCGTTTGTGTTGAAGGCACAAGAAATCCTGTGCCATCACTTCTCGCTGGTACACGTCCCTGCCTATCACGCCAGTTCACAAAATTTGCCGATTTTCTCTCTCCCAAATGGATTGTCACGCTACACAACACAACTTTTAATACATGGAACTTTTGTGGCCCTATATATATAATTTTTGTGTTATATCCACACCATCCATCAATTTTTCCATATCATTCTAGAACATAAGCACAAAAATGAGGCACATCCAAAGCTCAAATGGACTCTGTCCACCTACTAGCCCAGCTGAAAGACACATTGGCGTTTCAACATCAAGTCTCAGGCTCAAATGAGAAGGAGACACTAAGTGCACCAGTGGACGCATTGTGTGACTAACATTGTGAGTGCGTTGCCCAACTAACAGGGTGGGTGTGTTGCATGACTGGAAAAAAAAAAAAAAAAAAAAAACAGAGCTCAGAAGAACCACACCACAGAAAGCCATGGGTTTTGAATGAACTAACGTTGAAACCTTCTTAGGGCCAACCATAAGATTTATTTGCCGTCTAACCAGTTCATAAGGTCACGCAACATGAACAAAGGCAAGAAACAAATATCAGCTTGATCGGAGCCTCTATGGCCTTAATAAGTTTTCAATGGTAGGAGTCAATTCTTATTATTTCTTGTGATGTGTTTTACATGAGTTTTGAATCGGCCTTGCTTCTGGGCTCATATGGTAGAATGTTCTGAAGAAATGGATAAGCTGTTGTCTGGATCCAGGAAATATATTATGTGGGGGCGGATAAATTTCACATGTCAAGAAATTCCGTTGCTTGACATGGGTGCAACACATTGAAGTGCTAATTAACATATGAAACTTTCATGGGCGATCATGATGTATGTCTCAGGTCCACACCGCACATCTAATTTTTCATATCATTCTAGGGCATGAGGCAAAACAAGAGGCAGATTTAAGGCTCAAATGGGCCACACTATAGGAAATAGTAGGAATTAGATGCCTACCATTGAAAACTTTTGAGAACCACAGAACGCTCTGATCAAGCAGTAAAATCCTAAGATGATGTTCAAAATCCTCAAACAATGTTCAAAATCATTTTAGTGACTCAAAAGATCAAAAAGCTGATGATATATTTAAAGATAAAAATGAAGTTAATGAAGAGTATGCGATTAGATAGTGTACTAAAATTTAAAGTTATCAATGTTGACCAAAGAGTGTCATAAAACATTCAATTTAGCTTAAAGATTATGTTAGTTCTTATACGCATTTGAATAGTGTGAGCCTCATCCATATTGAGAGGCATGTGAATCTATGAACGTCAGTCGGTCAAAATCATCAATAGAAGAGGAGATGGAAGTTCTAAATAAAAGAAGACTTAAAGTTTTATTAGGGCTGTTCAAAAAACCGACCGAACTGAACCAAACCGTCGATTTTTCATTCTATTTCAGGTCGGTTCGGTTTTTTATATTAAAAACTAAGAATGTCAGTTCGGTTGTCGGTTTATGAAAATTATAAATCGTTTTCAACCGAACCAAACCGACTATATATATATATATATATATATATATATATATATATATATATATATATATATATATATATATATATATATATATATATGTTACCCCTACTGTATAACCCACCTTGATTATATCTTTATATCTTATATATCCATGTCGTCCATTCATTTTCTCAGCCCATTTTAGGATGTGCTCCCAAAAATTAATAAGATCCAAATCTCAGGTGGACCACACCATAGGAAATAGTGTTGATTGAGCGCTCGCCATAAAAATGTCCTAGGGCCCACTTAAAGAAGATCTACAATGTGAATTTGCCATCCAACCCGTTGATAAGGTCAAACAGGCCTGGATGAAGGGAAAAGTCAAATTTCATTTTCAGCTTGATTCAAAACTTTTGTAGCCTATAATTATAAAAATAAAAAAATTTAATGGTTATTCACCAATTTTTACATTGGTGTGGTCCACCAAAAATTTGGATCTTCTTAATTTTTTAACGTCGTCATGAAACCAACAAAACCGAATCGACTAGAATTTATCTGGTTCAGTTCGGTTAGTGAGGCTTCATCGGTTCGGTTCAGTTATTAAATATTCAAAACCGATTGAGTCAGTTTGATTAAGTATCGCCCCTCAAAATCGAACTGATTGAATTGTGCACGGCCCTAATTTTTATTTAATTGCCAAATGGTTTAACACTATTGGTAATATGAAAAAAGAAAAAGGAAAAAAAAAGAAGAGGATATTAATGGGAATTTTAAAAGACATAAAGCTCAATTTGTGGTGAAAAGGTATATGTAAAAAACAAGTATTAACTTTAATAATAAAAAATTTCAAATGTTTGTTTGAGTATTATTCGTAATACATTGAGTATGACAGGATGAATGGCTTTAAGTTTAGGCAATTAAATATAAAATTGATTTATTTTTTTATTTTTTATTTTTTGCATGGGAACCTTATCCAAAGGGTTTCCTGAAGAAAACAAGAAGAATCTTATTTGTAGATTGAACATATCATTATAGTTTAAAATAGGTACCAAGGTGTTCATATAAAGGTATAACTCTTTCATTGTAAGCCTGGGATTTCAACGATGTCAAACATATTATTCTACCTATGTTTAAAGCTATAGTAATGGTGGCTTCTTTAACTTATTTCTTTATATTGACAACATGTTGGTGTAAGCATTAATAGATATAAAAAGCTTATCTGGCTAGCGAATTTGATATGAAATATTTGGATGTCATTTGTTAAATAATATACACTATAAACATTCCTTGGATGAAAAAATAATTAATACAACACTGCAGGATCATGTGAATTGCGCTTGTACCCAAAAAAAAAAAGACAGTAGAAAGTAAGTTCAATGATCCATATTCAACCTACATGTGTAGCTTGCATGATGTGTATGTTGGGAAAAACATCAGCCCGCAACGGAAGCAAACAGAACACACAAAATATGGAATTAAATAATCAACACAACGCAATCTCACCCACACATAATCAACCACATAAAGACAATCTGATTTTACTTGGAAAAACCACGGCACAAAGCGAATTCCACTATTATCCCAGAAGTTACAAGAAATAGAAACCCAAAACCCGGATCATAAGACCCACAAGAGAAATCCCAAGCTCTCCAAGAGGAAAACCAACGTAGCCTTCCCTCTCAAGCTCTTTCTCTCACCTAGAAAACTCTCTCAACCCACCTAGGATATTCATAATCCGGTTTACACTAGCTTAAATAAGCAACATACGAAATTAGAAACACCTTAAGTAAAACCACGCAAGAAACCGACTTGGAATAGGAAACAGGCCGATCGGTAGCACCGCACCGCCAACCGGTCATCAATGCCCAAAACTTGTCCAGAGAACTCGCTTTCCTTCGATCCTCCGTGTCTGACCGGTCAGTCGCCATCCACAACTGGTTGGTGGCCCTTGTTATAGAATACATGAGGCACGTGTCCGATTCCAAGAATCTCCATCATGACTTCAATCTTCATGCAACACTTTTCCACGCACAATCCTCCACCTTTATTCCGTCGTCATCATAGTTTCATCGCTTCTTGTGCCCCCATCAACTTTAACCTCACACCTTCAAGCGTATTGTCACTCTTCTCATGTGGCCCTTTGGCTCTTGCCACATATAAGCAACCGTGGATTCTGCTACTGATCCCATAGCTCCACCATGAATGGTACTCTCGATCACCTTATAAATATTACCGCACATCCGTGCCTTCATCATCACAAGTGCTCATTTTACCACTTTACAATATCGATCGCAGTCGATGAACCTGCACCCTTTCGCCTCGAGTGCACCAAGAGATATCACATTCTTCTTCATCTCAGGGACATGCTTCACACTTTCTAGTACTCGTTCAATCCCATCGAACATCCTAATGCGCACTGAACCAATACCCACTACCTTGTGAGCATAGCCATCACCCAAAAACATCGATCCATCATCATACTCCATATGACATGAATGAACTACGATCAGGACATACATGGCATGATGCACTTGAATCCAAGAGCCACTCTCCACTGAGAGACCCCTTACCAGACACAGTCAGTGCATCACAAACATTATACTCATCCTCCGTGGATTTCATGGTATTAGCCCACTCCCTAGAAGAATCTCCAGATTTCTCATATTCGATTTGGGATTCTAACAATCCCCCTTCATATGGCTTTTCTGACCACAATTTCAGCCCCGCACCTTGGCCTTCCCTTTGCCCTTAGCTTTAAATCCCGATTTAGAATATCTCTCATCATGCTCAAAATTTCTTCGCCTTATAATCAGTGCTTCTGAGGAAGAACAAGAACCCACACCACCTCTTTTCTTTCTCATCACCTTCGATTGGAGGGCTGAGATAATGGTCTCAACGTTGATGATCTCCCTCCCAGTGTACAAAGAGTCCCTGCATGACTCATACGAATCTGGAAGAGAATTCAACAAGATGCATGCTTGATATTCATCCTTCATTAGTTCATCTATCTCCACCAACTTACAAATCAGCGGATTGAACATGCTAATATGATCCTTCACATCCGTCCCCTCCGTCATTTTCAAGGTGAAAAGCTAGATCATCAGATACATCCGATTCTCTAGAGATTTCTTCGCGTATATTTTCTCTAGCTTAGCCATTGTATCAATCATAGTCTTCTCCTTCATGACAACATGATAGAGGACATCATCTGTTGGGCACAATAGGATTAAGGTTCTGGCCTTCTTGTCGAGCTTTTTCCACCTATAATCTTTCATAATCTCAGGTTGCTTCCCAATAGTCTATTCAAGCCCTTGCCAAACTATGAGGGCTTCAATCTTCACCTTTCATAGTTCGTAGCTATTTTTTGCTAGAGAACTTCTCTATGTCGAACTTCGCTCTAGTTGCGATGCTATTCGTCTCATATTCCAAATTCTGCTCCACCTCAGTGGTAGCTCTGATACCACTTGTTGGGAAAAACACCAGCCCACCGTGGAAGCAAAATGAACACACGGAGTATGGAATCAAACGAGCAACACGACGTAATCACACCCACACACAATCAACAACACAGAGACAATCCGATTTTACATGGAACAACCCCTCACGAGTAAAAATACACGGCAAAAAGCAAATTCCACTATAATCCGAGAAGTTACAAGAGATGGAAACCCAAAACCCGGATCACAAGACCCACAAGAGATATCCCAAGCTCTCCAAGAGGAAAACTAATGTAACATTTCCTCTCAAGCTCTTTCTCTCTCACCTAGGAAACTCTCTCAACCCACCTAGGATACTCATAATCATGTTTACACCAGCTTAAATAAGCAACATACGAAATTAAAAACACCTTGCACCAAACCATGCAAGAAACCGACTTGGAATGGGAAACAGGCCTACCGGTCGCACCACACCGCCGACTGGTCGGGAACCCCCTACCGACCAGTCATCAATGCCCAAAACATGCCCAGAGAGCTCGCTATCCTTTCGATCCTCCATGTCTCACCAGCTGGTCGCCATCCGCGACCAGTTGGTGGCCCTTGTTGCATAAGATTTGAGGCGTCCGATTCAAATAGTGTATGCTACTATGATTTTTTTTTATACAGGGACTGTTCACAACGTGCACTTTAATGAGTATCCCCAAATTATATTGTTATGATAGACATGGCGATCCGATGGTTGGAACGAGGCCCCACATCCAAGGCAATGATACGATGTCCCTGATCTTGGTCTGGTCCTACCCACTTTTGAGCTAG
Organism: Liriodendron chinense; assembly: GCA_003013855.2. NCBI lineage: Eukaryota > Viridiplantae > Streptophyta > Magnoliopsida > Magnoliales > Magnoliaceae > Liriodendron > Liriodendron chinense. The sequence goes on from PVNU02002470.1 coordinate 1,431,907, forward strand.
GTTTGAGTTGAAGGCCAAAGGCCCACATATTGGGCCCAGGCATGAGTTTTGAGGCCCAATAACTAATTGATCCAGGCCTGTGTTTGCATATGCATAAAGGCACAACAAAGAGCCCAGAATTGCTAGACTTAATCAATGTTACCGGCCTGGATACTTGTCTTAAGGACCGGCCGGCTGTGATAAGGGTGGCAATGCACCAAGCTAAGCCAGGCCGAGATTGACCCTGGCTCAGCCCTAGCCCTAGCCCCCAAAGCCACAGCCCTGGCCTTAATTGGGCTAGAAATGCCTTGCCTCTGGCCCTGCAAGGAAAAGAGTGAAATAATCAAAGGCTTTAAAATGGTCTAATCTAAAAAACTTTGGTCCCAACTCAAATGGTTCTGAAGTTGTAAATTGACTAACAAGTATCTTTAGACTGCCAGTTCTTTTTACCAGATGGCCCACTTGATGATTGGATTAGGACAGCCCAAGCACTGGGCCTAGATTTCAAGACCAAACCCATCCCTCAGGCTAAGTTTAAGGCCCCAGCGCTTGGACTGAGTTCGGCCGCCCCTACTCCTACGCTACAGATTGAAACGAAGAAAGCCCACCCTAGCCCGGCCCACTACAGATTTCACCCGAACACGTCGTGCTGGGGTCCATCTTGGAATACATCAATGATAAAAATACGCATTCTATGGCTTGAGAAAATGCAAGTCTTAAACAACAACATGAAAAGACGATCATGAATTACAACAACTAGCACAACAAACATACACAAACACTAAAGAAATGATCAAAGCCCAGATTGGAAATTGAAGTTCGCACAAGTAGTCCTAGAGAAAAGCAATGTAGAACTAAACCCAATCCTCTTCTTGGCAAGATCAAACAACAAGAAATTGTCCTCCATCTGGTAGGACCCAATCACGGCCCCTTGTTCGGCTTTGGTCCCTCCATCAACGACCGCCAAGCAAGCCACATCGTCGCTTACCTGCTTCATCGAGTTAGATCCGAAGAAGGTCCAGTTCTTCCCATTGGCCAGCATCACATCTATCTGTGGAACCGGGAGCCCCACCCGTGTGGACCCGAGCCGGCTAGTGTTCAAACATAGATCAAACGGGTGCACCTTTGGAGCACGTGGTATGCCCCTTGTAGCCCACGCAAAAGCCTTAAGGAACGGCCAATAAATGTGGGTTTTGAGTGTGGTGTAAGGGACCACCGTGCTAAGCTTAACCCCACCATGGCCCAATGAATCAAACATCAGCACTCGGGCCAAGAATCGAACCATCTCACCATTAATAGCGACCGCCTTCACATCGAGGTAGTAATCGAGGTTCATTGGATTCCTTTGTAATGGTGCATAGGTTAGAATGCTTGTGATTTCAATCCCCGGCGGGGGTTGAAGAAAGAATGGCCCACTCCCGAAGAAGGCTACTCCACGAGCTGTGCTGGAGCTAGGCAGGCAGATTGCAAAGCTTTTCTCAACTGAGAGAGTGGACGCGAGCTGCGTAGGAAGTGCAAGTCTCGATCGAGCAAGGCCCGCCATGCCGGATGTACCAGCCGGCAGCGATCTTAAAAGGGTCTTCGGTGTGCACGATGAAACGAAGCTCGGAACGGTGATCGGAGCGATAGGGGCCCGGCCGTCTGTTCTTGAGATCGTAAGGTTGGTGTAGGTTAAGTCGCCGAATGCACACGTTTGGCTCACCGTGTTGATTGGGGCAGCAACACAAGTGCATGGACGCTTGTTTGCGGTTATGATTGGAGGACAAAGTGGGGATTGGAAGGAGTGGGCCATGGTACATTTATGAGATCGGCAAGAGATCAAAGGGTGGTTTTGGGGACAATGAGACCATAGCAAGTTCCCTGTTATATCTAAGACAAACGACTGGTTGTTGTTGAGTGTAAGAGTGTATAGGGATGTGAGGGTGTCTTTGGTGATGGGTGCAACAAGGGCCCTTAAATGGTGGGGCACAGCTGATGAAACACAAGCTGAGATGATGATGAATGTGAAGATGATGATCAGTTGAAGAAGCCTTTCATGAGTTTGAGCCATTTGTGATTTTGATGGATAGTGATTTGGGTGGATTGGATCTTGAAATGGGGGTTGAGTTAAATGAATATGTAAGGAAAAGAGAGGGTTGACTCTGTTTAATGCATTGAACACGTAAAAAATTGCATGGGAGAAATGTACGTGTATGTGTTGTAAGCACACATATCAATGTATTCTCGGCCCTTGTATTAAGGTGGTCAAGACATTTTGAGTCTACTCCACGTTCGTCGATTATATTATACTATTCTAAAGAGAGAACGTATCTCACCGTCCGTCCCATTCACCAATTGAGGAAGAGAAAAACCAGTGATGCTAATGATCAGTACACATGCATACAGGATTATGAACGTGGTATCTATTTCTCTGAATCCAAACCGTTGAAGTTATGGATATCGATTTAGATTTGGCACAGTCGAACAATCAGATTGATTGGACCGTTGTAACGTCTGATTAATGGACTTTTCTTTTTTGAATCTAGACAACTCTCTTTCATTTGAAGCGTCAATTTGAGGGCCATCAATCAGAGTTTTAGAATCATTCGTTCCCAGGGTTTTCGTTTATGATCCGTCCTCAATAGAGCTAGGAATTTGAATGGATTGGATTGAGACGGACTCTGCCATGTTCCAATTCTACCAGCCAGACATGAGAGTTATTTGAGGACGCGGGTTCGGGATCACCACCGTGGTCAGTTGATACCTCAATAGTTTAGACGGCTTGACTTTAGAGACGAGATGCATGCCACATGTACACTTTAGGGGTGAAAAGCATATGAACTATCACACTTTGTCAGAGTATAAAACAACTCTAGTGATATGCATGGAGGGTGCAAGCATTTAATGCTTGCGAAACAGTTGCATGAAGCACGTGCACTGCACGTGATTTCTTCCACCGCATTAGAATGGATAAAGCGAGATTAGTTGACGTGATGCAAACGATCAAATGTTGGCCTCTATATATGGCAGACCATCGAGGACATGATAACCATTGTCAGATAATAACGCTGATCAGACGGTCCTGATCGTCTGATTGGAGGTCCGAGATTAGAAATGGACTTAAAAACTGACATCGACCGACCGTTGACATTCATTCAACCGGCGCGAAGTAGGAAGGGACACGTACTTGGAGCAGATTTTACCGGATGCCAACTGGCGCTATTTGATTGAAGCATGTCATTTAGAGAAAAGTGTGGTGCATGTACAACCAATGGAGGAAGAGGAAGAGCTCAAAGAAAGGCCCGATGTTGAACAGTCATACTTATAGATGAAGTAAAGAAGGATATCTAGATGGTTCTTTTTACATCAAATGAATCTATAAATAATAAAGGAAGTCGATAGAATAAAGCATCTTGAACCAAACAAATTAAATCAAACTTATCTTTTAGTTTATCCTTAGTATTGGAGTTAGTTACCTAGGAGTAACGGTAATGATCTATAGCTAGATTACACTATCTCAATACAAATAGTTCATTTTTTAGAAGAAATGTTTTACAACTGATCTTTAGTTTTTTTCTTATTCATCTGGGAAAGTCTTTTTTTAGAGAAGGCAGGGTGTAACCTACTTGAAGAGAACGAACCCACCCTCCGATAATCACTTAAACGTTTTAGATAACATCTTGCAAATGGCTGAATAGGTAGTTGATGCTTAGATCTCGGTCATATACAGTAGAGTTCAATGTATCTGTCTATCTCGACATTTTGAGTCAAGATTGTTCGGTTGTTTGCATGCTACTGCTTGTGCATGTCTATTTGGACAGTTCTGCTTGAGGTATATGTGTAGATTAGGGAATGACATAGTACAACGTTGGGCATCCTATAATTTCAAAAATTGGGCAGGAGAATTTTCTTTCGCACATTTTGTATGTGATACTACCACGCAAATTCCAAGCTTGACCATAACAATTGATGGTAACTGTTTAAATTGTTAAGAATTCTGATTTTGATGAAAAACATTTGCTGGCATTGGTGTTAACTTGATATAATTATCTTCTGTAAATTTAAGGTAGTAAAATCAATTGAAAAGACAACAATTAAAAAATGGCCTAAAGAATCCTCAAGGGCCTGTTTGTTAGATGCCTGAAAATGGGCCAGTCTCATTTTAGTTGATGACAATTATGTATTAGAGATTGTGACATCCACCAAACAGCCTGTTAGAGGTTCTTGAAGTTGATCGGCTTATAAATAGATGAATTGGCAAATTGGATTTTCTTCCTACAGCTCATCTTAGGTTAGGGAATTGATGGAAACCCATTCCAGCGTTTGAAGCAACTGTAAAAAATTTGTTCCACTTGGGACAGTTCGATATAGATAAACAAAAAGACAATTTCCACAGTTATATATACTAATGTAGCCATGGTTCGGCCTCAAACCATCTTCAAATTTAAGATCCTCAACATCTTGCAAAATACTAACATGCGTTTCAAGGCATGTTGTACTGAAAATTAACTGTGAAAACGGGGTGTAATCTAGTGAAAGAGGTGCTAGCTTTCTATCTACTTTGGACTCAAGCATGCTTTGGTGGTTGTTAGTATGGTCGCCTTTGTGATCTTTAGACATGGTTGGTATGGTTAGGATGTGTATGCAAGATTTATTTTTCAGAACTGAAATCGGAAATAAAACTAAAATTTGTACCTATAATTCAAGCAATGAACTTTTTTGTTGTTAGTATGTGAATTGTAACAGAAGTAGTGCTGTTATGCATGAACTGAACTGATGTGGGTGAATGTGAAGTACAGCTACGGGTGGGCAACTGCTCTAATAATTTGTGAATTCTTTTAAATGAGAAACACCGACGGCTATCAACCGTCAGCAAATAAGGAAACCCAACATCACTACGCCGATAGCTATTAACTGTCGGAGTTAATGACAGATTTTGACTCAAGAATTGCCAAAGGTTTTTTGCTTCGGAATTAATGGCAGCTTTTAACTATCAAAATTAATGACGGCTTTTAACTGTCAGAATTACCAACGGTTTATTACCGTTTGCATTGGCGACAGCTTTCAACCGTCGGTGAGTAAAGCTGACGATGTTTTCCCCACGGTCCTTTCAACGGCTAAAAGCTGTCGAGGAAGGCCTATACCGACGACTTCTGGCCTTTAGGGTTGTCCTTTTTTTTGTAGTATCATCTCATTATTTATAGCTTTCTTCCAAAATGAAGCATCCTAAGATCTAAGGGCATCATTTAGAGTTACAGGGTCATTTTCAATGTTACATACCAATATGATTTTTTTTGTTATAGTTTCTCTACCACCTTTTATTAGAAGAAGGTAGAAGTCGGGTCCGAAAGATGTATATGTCTTGATCTTCTTGGTCTTTCTAGATTCTGTCCTTTTTATTAAGACTAGAAACATCTTGAGGTATCTGAGTACTACTATTTGTACTAGGATCTTGAGATCTTGAATATTTTCTAATGCCTCATTTTTATTCTTCAATAGATATATTAGGGTATAACGAGAGAAATCATTTATAAAGATTATGAAATATTTCTTTCCCCCTCTTGTTATTAAACCGCTCATCTCACATGTGTCACTATGAACTAGGTCTAAAAGTTATTATTAGAGTTGTACACGAATCGAGCTAGCTTGAAAAGCTTGCTCGGTTCGACTCGAAAAAGCTCGGTTCAGCTCAGCTCGTAGGGTTGAACAAGCCAAGCTGAGCCTATTTTATGAGGTCATTGAAAATTCAAACCAAGCTTGAGCCTAGCCTGAGCTCGATTCGGCTCGACTTGAACCAGGCTCAATTTGGCTTGGCTCCTGTACAGGCTCGATATTTAAAATATATTATATATTAATATTATTATATAATATATATATATATATATATATATAAATTTAAAATAAAAAAAATAATACTCTAAAAGTCTAAAAGTTTTTAATTCGAGCGCGCTGCCCCTTTTCTCTCTTCGAGCCCCCTCTCTCACTTGCCTCCCTCAAACCTTAGTCGCCCTTGCCAGTCGTTGCATGATCACCTTCTGGCCATTCGACCGCCACAAGGACCACGACTCTCTGAACTCTCTAACCTCCTCTCTCTCTCTCTCTCTCTCTCATCTTCACTCTTCTCTTCTCCTCTCTCTCTCTATCTCTCCGCTTGTCGCCCAACCTCCCTCCAGCCAATTACCGCCCATGTCCGACAACCGACCTTCCCTATCCGACCGTCCCAACCTCGAAAGCCTAAGCTCAATTCAACTCAAATGCTTAAGCTTGATAGTGGCTAGAAAGCTCGGCTCGAATTTAAGCTCGAAATCTTAAAGCTCGAATAGGCTCGAATAGGCTCGAAAGCTCGACCAAACCAAGCCAAGCCTGCCAGTAGAGCTCGATGACCAAGCCGAGCCAAGCTCGAGCCTAGGTCACCCGCTGATCAAATCAGGCCAAACTCTGCAAAGCTCGGTTCAGCTCAACTCGAGTACACCTCTAGTTGTGATTCTTTTTCTACCTTAGGAAATGATTTTCGAGTATTTTAGATTATACATAAATGTTACATTTGTCATTAGGTTTTATGTACTTAGGAATTAGATTAAGACTAAATATATTATCCATACTGCAGTAACTAATATGTCCTAATCTAGCATGTCAAACATTATATGAATCAAGCATATAAACAGAAGAATTTTCATTCATAAGGTTCAATTTGAACATTCTATTAGATACATAGTCACTCCCCACATATATTCCATTTTTAAACACAATTAACTTATCGAATTCAAAGAGAAATCTAAAGCCAAACTTAGCCAATAAACTAATAAAGATAAGATTCCTCCTAATATCCGGTACATGCAGCACATCGTTCAAAGTCATGACTTTTTCAAAAGTTAGCTTGAGCAATAACTTTCCATTTCCCACAACCTTGGCTATGGAGGCATTTTTTGTGCATAGTTCTTGATCATCCCCCACTAGTTCGTAGGAATTGAACATGCTGCGATTTCTACAAAGATGTCTGGTAGTGCTAGAGTCTACCCATCATTCAACATCCTCACTCACCATATTAATCTCAGAGACAATGACTGCTAGATCATGTCTTTTGTTATATTGACTTGCCGTTTCTTTTCTTGCATTTTAGTTTTATATTTTCGGCAATCTTTCTTAAAGTGGCCGGGGAGTTTGAAAAAGAAGCATGGACCCTTCTTGGATGTGTTGTTTTTGAACCCTTGGTTATTATGTTTGAGCCGACCATCTTTCTTGAAAGGTGGCTTCTCCGATTTTCGATTCACACTATTCTCGATTATGTTAGTATTAATCAAAGTCTACTGTTGTTCTTCCTTTTTATCACAGATCCTGAATTCTTTTTCTATTCAAAGAAATATTAAGAGATCTTCTAATGACATTTTTTCTTTTCTTTATTTCAGAGATTTTCTAGTATCCTTCCATTTAGGTGGCAATTTGACTATAATGGTGGATACTTAAAAGGATTCGTCAATATTAGTGTCATCGGCAATGATCTGTTGAATGATAACCTGCAACTCATAGACTTGATCAAGAACATACAGGTCTTTTCATCCAACATTTTGAATTCTAAAAACTGACTTATTGAAATTGCGTCGAGTAGCCTATCACGACACCCTACGCATACGCGTGCGGAAGCTTGAGGAGCAACTAGAATTATGGCTAAACCTATAGGAGGGGGGTGATTAGGACCTTTTTAAAATCTTTTCGCCTACTTAACATATTTAACAAATTGAACTACGTAAGCGATAACACTTTGGCTTCCAAGCCTAAGTGGGTCCAATTAATAAACTAGCAAAAGATAAAGCAATTAACAACCTAGTCTAATCAACTCATGTGGACTAGAGAGGATGGATCAAGAAATGCTCAAGTCAACATGATGTAGTGAAAGTACATCTTGTTAGTGTGGATGTGCCTATCAAGTGCCTAGCATACATTCCTAACTAAGCATTCATAATTAATCAATTAAACATAATGCATAAAGAGAAATGTGCTCAAGAACAATCACAAACACAACGATGTATAGTGGTTCGACTACTTGTCTACTCCACTCTCGGTTCAAGTACTCAACCCCTTTGAGCACACCGGCATTCACTGGGGAGTTTAAATCTGGTTCCTCCCAACCAAGGTGTTTTAACTCGGATCCACCCAACAGGGGAGTTTACAGGTTCCTCCCAACCTACACGTTTGCACCCGTGTTGGTGGCTCCCCCTTGGAGACTTTGTTTTAGGCCCGACTAACGTGCCAAGGAACGGCTGACGTACCTAGATTTTAGGCCCAACTAATAGGCCAAGGATCGGCTAACGACCCCGGGGCGAGTTTGTCAAACAAACTCTACACTCAACTCCCACAGGGAATTGAGTGGATGGACTCTTAACAAGACAACCTACTTGTCGGATTGAGCCCCTTGTTGCGCCGTCTTGGGTTGCTTCTTCTCGCTCTCCCGTGCTTGAATCAGCTCCCCTTGTGCTCCTCCGATCGTTGACGTCGTTGCTTTGCCAAGGCTTCAGCTCCAAGATCAGCTACCTTGCATGTGATGCTCCATTGGAGATGCCCAAGGTGCTAGGGAATGGTGAAACCTCTACAAATGGTAGGAAATGGGTTTCCTAGAGAAATGCACCTAAATGGACTCCTAGGTAGTGTTTAGACAAAGGATTTAACTATCATCAAGGTGTCTAAACCCTAGGAATCAAGAGGGAACAAGTCCATTCTCAAGATGCCATTGAATGGCCCAAGCTTGTGATGAAAACACAAGGAGAATGACTTGCTTTAGGTTTGGGATAGAGCCTCTAATGATCTCTAGCAATGGTGGCTTCTATCTCCTCAAAATTCCCTCTCTTAGCTCAAAAATCGAATCCCCCTCTTAAATAGATTTTCTTCCAATGGTCAAAAAACGGGCAGATTCGCGCATCTCCGATTGATCGGAAGAAGGTCCGATGGATCGGAGACCTGTCCGATTGATCGAAGACAAGTCCGATCAATCGGAAATCTATCCAGTGAAGTCTCTAGAAGATATTCCGATTGATCGGAACACTGTCCGATTGATCAGACGGACCCCTTCCGATGGATCAGAAGACTGTTCGATTGATCGAAAATATGTCCAGTGGATTTTCAAGGTTGCTGGAAAAATTTTCGATTGATCGGAGCTTCTGTCCGATTGATCGGAGCTTCTGTCCGATTGATCGGAGTCCTATCGGAGCCAACGTCCGATTGATCGGAGATCAATCGGAAACTGCTGTTTTGAGCTGTTTTGTTTACAGCAGCTTCCACCTCTTAAATTAGTCTAACTTATCATGTTTTTCATGGAGTTCTAAGACTAATGATGATGACTAAGGGTATACCTAGTTGGTCCAAGTCATCTAAGAGGTTATGGGTTAGGTTTTGGTCAAGGCAAGGCACACCAAGGCATCACATTTACCTGTTTCTTCTTCCTTGATGCAGCCGGTCCGTCTTGAGTCTTCGTTCTTTGTCTTCATTAAACTCAACCGACACTAGACCCACTAACCTAAGTAATTGACAAACAAGGTGCACTAGTATGCCACAGAAAAGTGCACTAACAACTTACAATAATTTTTTATTGCCTTCATCGTCTGATTTGTATTTGGCGAGCAGCACCTACCACAATTCCTTAGCAATCTTCTTTTGGCGGTAGACAGCGTACAATGAGTAAGGAAGAGCGTTGTAGATGTGGCCCTTGCATCAGTAGTTGTTGCGCTCCTATTTTTGTCGCTTTTGAATTTGTTTTGTCGTATTCTTATTGGATGGTGGTGAGAAAGAGGATCTTGAGTGAGCATGTGATCCAACTTAAGCAATATGAGAAAAAGATACATCATCGATTGTCATTGAAGAAAAATTGAGTCGTCGAATGGTGTACGTTACTCGAATAAAGTCAAGATGACCCATAGAAGATGTCATAATATCGCCTTAAAATTATTAGAGTTGAGACAGAAAGAAAAGAAAAACTCACTTAAAGATAGACTTAGGGCACATTTCGATGTCGCTATCTTTAAGACGATATTCGCACCTTACTAATAATTAGACCAGTTTGCAAGAGAATCACAGCAAATTCGCCTCCAAGATATAATAAGCCTCTTTTCCAAGACCAAAGAAATGTAACCTTCAACCTGTAAAATTGAAAAACTACACCTCAAACACACTTATGCAGCGTATACTCATGACGTCTATATTGTTACAATTTATCCCCTGAAAATAGTTTGCAGCTTACTGCCTGAAAAATTATTTGCAGTTTACCACCTAAAAAACTGCAACTTTACAAAAAAAACACAAAAAAAAAAACATCTAAAACTTAGATTTGTTGTTGTAATTCGGATTGATCTAAAGATTGATTTATATAAAGTCTTAATGGTTTCTTTAAGATCATTTTCATAAAAAGATATCTTCTTTCATGGTGTGTTTTTAATAAAAGCATCATTCCACCATTAATGGTATATTTTCACCTTGAATTCAAATTTGAAAGATGCTCCATTCACTAAGAGTCACCACCATTCTCAAAAGAATGGTCACCAACAATCTTCAAAAACTATAACCTTCCTCTCATATTTTCATTTATAAATTCGAAAAAAAAAAAAAAAAACCCAATATTGAATTTCTTTTATTTCAAAAAAAAAAAAAAAAAAACCAACATTAAGTAAAAATGAAAACACCTCTCTCTCAAAACTCTTTTTATAAATTCAGTTGACGGTGGAAAGAAAGTAGTATTGCTTAAAGCCGAAGAAGCTAGGTTTCACTGCATATAACTAAAAAAAAAAAAAAAAAAGTGAAAGAACGGATGTTTAGCATAAAGCGAGAGAATGGCTGATCATACAACTCAACTTAGAAAGTACCGTTGAAGGGAGGAAAACTCAAAGTAGATCTTGTTGACTTGAAATGAGCTGTTTCCCCAGGTTGTCGGATATTTTCTTAATCTTTTCTCATTGCATGTCTCGATGCAAACAGCATTGCAATAACCTGTCACCACCGCCACTAATTAATCCATTCCCTTTTAATTGAAGAAAGAGAAAAGCTTCAATACTCAGTCAGCGCGTGGTTGATGATCCACAGTCAGTCAAAAATTACTTTTAAAATGAGATACATGGGATCCAAATTATTCAAATTCAACCGTCAAAATTATCGATCTCATCCTAGATGTTTCGTGAACAAAAAACTAAGATTTCTTAATCATGTGACCATTGGATTGGTGGACATTGATCGAACGGTTAAAAATGAAAATCATCCAATAGGCCTATTTCAACAAACGTCCACGAATCAGAGGTTAGGATCGTTCTAGAAATCTGATTTGGGACTGTAACTTAAAATACAGTACGTTTCACAAATTAATAGGTTTATTTTAAGAAGGACGCAGCTTCGGGCCCACCTTGATGTATCTGTTTTATATCCACACCGTCCATCCGTTTTTTCAGATAATTTTAGGGCATGATCCAAGAAATGAAGTAGATCGAAATCTTGGGTGGACCACACAACAGGAAAAAGTGGTGATTGAATGTCCACCGTTAAAAACTTCCTGTGCCCACAAAAATTTTGGATGAAGCTGATATTTGTGCTTTCCCTTCATTCACGTCTATGTGATCTTATCAAGAGGTTGGATGGCAGATAAACATTACGGTGGGCCCTAGGAAGTTCTTAATGGGGTGTTCAATCACAAATGTTTCTATATTATGGTCTGTTATGGGATAATTTCTCATAACTCGATCTGAGCAAAAAAAAAAAGTGACCTCGGAGTAATATAGCAAGCCGAAGACCTGATCTGATGACTTCGCCTTTTCCTGAGGTCAGATCGGATCGTACCCAGGTTAATGGATAGATGGAAGCCGACCTCATCTCCTTCTCAAACGGCCTAAAAATAAGGGCGCATCCCTTCAAGATCAAAACGGCCCAAGATTTCCGCCCGGATTTCCGGGATAATATCTGCCGTGATTTCAGCCCATAAACTCTCTATCTAAGCCTATAAATAAGAGAAGATATGACGATTACAGGTATGAAAAAGAATCTCTTTCAAATTAGTGTTTATCATTCTTAAGGATAATCACTGACTTAGGCATCGGAGAGTTCACGACTGGATCCCAGCCACCCCCTTACCGTTTTCTGTGGTGTTCTACAGGATCAAAGCCGAACCTCTGATCCAAGCTCAGTTCTTCAATCCTTCCGAAGGATATCAGTGGTGATGATCGTTCCTCCGTACACAATCCATCTCACATCGTCTGTTGACCAGTTTTCAGCGTCAACAGATTGACGCCGTCTGTGGGAACGACGAAAAAAGCCTTTTTCTGAATCCTTCGATAAAAGATAGGAGCCAATGGCCGGTGGGAGAGGCAATAGGAAGGGGAAAGCCCCTGTAAATGCCGAACTTTCCTATGAGCAACAATCTGAAAACGAAGCGCCCGTTCATGAGACTCCAGTGCTTCACCTCGGAAGTTCGTCACGCCACCTAAATCTTCTAAGTGGACAGCAAAGGTCCCGAAATCGCGGGGCCAAACTATCGACTTTAGAAGAGCGAGTTGGAGGTGTTGCAGAACGTTTAGGTGGGGTGCATAGACGCTTCGAGCACGTGGACGGAAAACTAGATGAAATTGCAGCCTTGCTAAACAATCTAGTTCGGCCCTCACCCATCCTCGAAACCAACCCTGAACCTCAGCCACCTCAACAAAGTTCTCACCCACCATGCTCACTCTCAAATCATCCATGACTTGACGAAGACGAAGTTGCGAGTCGAGCTTCAGGCTCTAGACTTCGATCGGCCGCGGAACTTCCTTCAAATGACCTGAGGCACAGAATAGAAGAAAGACGATCCGCCCGAGCTAGTCAGGGACAGGGTCGGATGGACGATAATATTACTCCTCTCGAGGCCGAGCTTAAAGAGCTCCGGGAGAGGATCGGAGATATCCAGCGAGCGCAACATGCCCGAGCACCAACTGCAGCAGACGTCCTAGTAGACTCATCTGAGTCTCCATTCACCGACGAAATTCGCAGCGAACCTCTTCCGAAAAGCTTCAAAATTCTCCAGCTCAAGCAATACTCCGGAATAGGAGACCCAGCCGAGCATCTCGAGAATTTTAAAGTCCAAATGGAACTCCATGGGGTTAATGGGCACATTATGTGTAAAGCCTTCCCATTGTCGTTAACTAGTTCGGCATGGACCTGGTTCCGCAATTTAAAGCCGAAGTCCATTTCCTCTTTCACCGAACTAAGCAGGGCGTTTGCAACTCAGTTCATCGGAAGTACCGACCCGAGGAAGCATTCGACACATCTCGCTGCGGTCAAACAAAAAGATAACGAATCGTTGAAAGACTACCTCTCGCGGTTCAATGCTGAAGCGGTTCAAGTGGAGAACCTATCCCAGAACGTACTACTACATACGATGATAGGAGGATTACGTGATGAAAAATTTCTCTGGTCGGTAGGGGAACAACCCCCCTCAGTCTGTGGCTGAATTCCTCGATCGATCTGCGAAACATATAAACGCTGAAGAATTGGTAAACGCCCAGGGGTCGTCTCATAAGAGGAAAGACCGCAAAGAGAAAAACAGCACTAAAAGGCACCCTCCCGATCGCCGATCGCCGAACTCCAACGCTACTCCAGGCGGAGCCAAAACTTCGGCTCCAAAATTCGAAAAGTATACCCCTCTTAAAACAACGATTGAACAAGTATTCCTTGCCGAGAAGAACAAACAAATGTTCGGACGACCAGCAAAGATAAAAATCGACCCCGACAGAAGGTTAAAATCCAAGTATTGTTTATACCATAAAGATCATGGTCATAACACAGTGGACTGTTTCGACCTAAAGCGACAGATAGAAAACCTCATCCAGTAAGGATTTTTGAAAGAATATATCGCCCAGCGCCCCAAAGACGATAGAACCTCAGGTCGGGAAGAAGGAAGGGAGCCGATCGATAACAATCCCATGGAGGAGATCCATGTGATCTTCGGCGGGCCCACCACCGGAGATTCTGGCAACGCCCGCAAATCCTACGTTCGTCAAGCACGGACATCCGAGCCGGGGTTACAAGTGAATCTAACCAGTAGGCCCTCAAAAATCCCAAAGGTCGCTCATCGTACGATATCCTTCTCCGAAGAGGATGCTGGAGGAATAATACATCCGCATGACGATTCTCTAGTAGTGTCAATGGTGGTCGCAAATAAAAAACTCCACAGGATGATGGTGGATACAGGGAGTTTGGTCGACATAATATACGCCTCGGCATTTGACAGAATAAAGATCGATCGATCTAGATTGAGACCGGTCAGAACAGCTTTAACCGGATTCACAGGGGATTGTATCATGCCTGAAGGGGAAATAACCCTACCAGTTACAGCAGGGGACGAGCCAAACCAGAGGATGATCATGGTCGATTTTCTTATCGTTAACACTCCGTCGGCATACAACGCGATCATCGGCCGACCTATTCTACGAGCCCTAAAGGCCGGCATCTCCATCTATCATTTGGCTATGAAATTCGAAACCGAAGATGGAATCGGCGTGGTTCGAGGTGACCAACAAGAGGCTCGTCGATGCTACGAGTTGACTTTACGCGGAAAAAGCAAAAACATGATATCCGCCATCTCACATACAACTCCGCTGGATCCCAGGGAAGAAACAAAGGAGCGTGGTTCACCTGCCGAAGAGTTGGTAGAAGTCCCTTTATCGGACGATGACCCAAGCTTGATCGTTAAGATCGGGTCTCAACTAAACGACGACGTCCAGGCTAAGTTGATCGCTTTTCTAAAAGAAAATGCGGACGCCTTCGCATGGTCCCATAGGGACATGCCTGGAATTAATCCTGAAATAATGGTCCACCGGCTCAACGTGGACCCATCCTTCAAACCGGTACGTCAGAAACAACGAGCTTTCAATACGGAGAGATATGCCGCAATCGAGGAAGAAATAAAAAAATTGCGCCAAGCAGGTTTTATTCAGGAAATCCGCTATCCCGACTGGCTCGCCAATGTCGTTCTGGTCAAAAAAGCCAATGGGAAGTGGAGGGTCTGCATCGACTACACCGACCTCAACAAAGCTCGCCTAAAGGACAGCTTCCCATTACCCAGAATAGATCAGCTCGTAGATGCGATCTCGAGCCACGAGCTTCTTAGTTTCATGGATGCTTACTCCGGGTACAATCAAATCCAGAAGCATGTTCCCGATAGACAAAAAACAGCATTTGTCACTGACCGAGGGCTGTATTGTTACAAGGTGATGCCCTTCGGGTTGAAGAACGCCGGAGCGACGTACCAGCGTTTAGTTAACAAAATGTTTGCCGAACAGATTGGCAAAACCATGGAAGTTTACGTAGACGATATGCTCGTAAAAAGCCTGAAGTCAGAAGACCACGTTAACGACCTCCGCATTATGTTCGGAATCTTGAAAAAATATGGGATGAAACTGAATCCCGGCAAATGCACCTTTGGAGTGAGGTCGGGAAAGTTCCTCGGGTTCATCGTAAATCAGAGAGGAATTGAAGCCAACCCAGAAAAGATCAGTGCGTTGATCGAGATGAGTTCACCAACCACCGTGAAAGAAATACAAAGTCTCACGGGACGGGTCGCCGCACTCAACAGGTTTGTTTCTAGGGCTACCGACCGATGCCTTCCGTTCTTCAAACAACTTCGCAAGTTCAATGAGATGACCTGGACGCCAGAATGCGAACAGGCCTTCCAGGATCTCAAGGCATACCTCGGTTCACCACTATTGCTGTCCAAGCCAATGCAAGGAGAAGAGCTACTACTATACTTGGCCGTATCTTCGGCAGCAGTAAGTTCGGCCTTAATCCGCAATGACCGAGGTATACAGAGACCGATATACTACATCAGCAAAGCTCTTCTCGACGCGGAGACCCGTTATTTCAGTTTAGAGAAGCTGGCTCTAGCTTTGATTACAACGGCGAGGAAACTACGACCCTATTTCCAAGCGCATCCAATAGTGGTACTGACGGACCAGCCACTGAGGCAAATACTACAGAAGCCAGAAACTTCGGGTCGCCTGGCATGATGGGCCATAGAGCTCGGTGAATTCGACGTCCAATACCGACCCCGCACGGCCATCAAGGGGCAGGCTGTGGCCGATTTTATCGCCGAGCTTACCAACCCCTCCGATCCTGAAACCAATGCTTCTCTCGCAGAAAACACGACAGATTCGAACCCAAAAGAAGATTCGAACTGGTCGTTGCACGTCGACGGCTCATCAAACTCACAAAGATGTGGAGCAGGAATAATCTTAACCTCCCCCGATGGCATAAAAGTCCAGTATGCCCTGAGGTTCGGTTTCAAAGCTTCCAATAACTAAGCCGAATACGAAGCTCTTCTCGCTGGATTACGGTTAGCCTCAGCAGTCGGGATCCGAAGTATCACGGCATATAGCGACTCGCAATTGGTCGTAGGTCAAACAACATCGGAATACCAAGCGAAGGGAAAAAAGATGTCCGCGTATTTGCTAAAATATCACGAGTTGTCTGCTCAGTTCGATCATTGCAAAGTCGTCCGAATACCGAGGATTCATAATACCCACGCGGATTCCCTCGCCAAATTAGCGTCGGCCGGGGACGACGAGCTTGGAAGGATCGTTCCCATTGAGTTCCTCCCCCAAAGAAGTATCACGGACGACGTTAAAAATAAGGTATGCCCCGTTTCAACCAAGCCAGACTGGAGAGACCCCATTGTCCGTTTCCTGCGGGAGAACACACTGCACGAAGAAAGAAACGAAGCACGACAGATTCAATATAGGTCAGCTCGGTACGTGTTAATCGACGGTGTATTGTACAAGAAAGGTTTCTCGCTGCCATACCTCTGCTGCCTCGGACCAAATGAAGCCGACTACGTCTTGAAAGAAATCCATTTCGGTATGTGCGGAAATCACTCTGGAAATAGGGCACTAGCATAGAAAGCAATACGCCAAGGTTATTACTGGCCGATGATTCAAAAGGATGCTCGTGAAATCGTCAAACGATGTGATAAATGTCAGAAGTTCGCGCCACGAAGAACTCACCCCTATGTCCGGACCGTGGCCCTTTGCGCAATGAGGGGTCGATATAATTGGTCCTCTCCCTACTGGCAAGGGACAGGTCAAGTATGCAATTGTGGCCGTAGATTATTTTACAAAATGGGTCGAGGCAGAACCACTTGCGAAAATCACTGAGAAGAAAACGACAGACTTCATCAGGAAGTCGATCATATGTCGGTTCGGCATCCCAAACACCATCATCACTGACAACGGGCCTCAGTTCGACAATGCAAAATACAGAGAATTTTGTCAAAATTTGGGCATAAAAAATGTGTATCCGTCTCCTCATCATCCCCAAGCCAACGGTCAAGTCGAAGCCATCAACAAAATTATTAAGAATCATCTAAAGACTAAACTCGGTGAATTCAAAGGAGCTTGGGCCGAACAGCTTCCCGAAGTGCTGTGGGCATACCGAACCACGACTCGGTTAACAACTGGAGAAACTCCATTCTTCTTAACGTTCGGGGCAGAGGCCGTGGTCCCAGTTGAGATAGGGCTATCGACTAACCGAACCAGTAACTACCAATCTGACCAGAACTAAGACCAGCTTCGCACAAACCTCGATTTGCTCGTAGAAGCCCGAGAAACTTCCCAAGTTCGGATCGCAGCCTACTAACAGCGTGTTGCTAGATTTTACAACTCCCGAGTGAAAGAAAGACGGTTCAGAGTGGGAGATCTCGTCCTATGGAGGAATGTAAGGGAGAAGAAGGATAAGATTGCAAGCACATTCAATCCGAACTGGAATGGACCGCATAAAGTCATAAAAACAGTTCGGACCGGGACTTATTGGCTCGAAGACATGCAAGGTCATGCCCTACCCCATCCATGGAATGCGGAGCACTTGAAAATTTATTATCAATAAAAGCTAAGTATTTGTTTTTAAGCATTCGTTTCTCAAAATTTGAAATACGAGCAGAGGCTAATCTCGCCCATAGCCGTATACGAGCTACGAGCTCCCATTATTTTCGCAAATCCTAAATACTTCGGTCACGATCTAATTTGCTCGGCCATGAAGTAAATGGATAAATTTAGCGAAAAGAAAATCTGGCAAAGTACAAATATAGATCAGAAAAGAAGTAATTCAATTGCAAGACCATAAAAATGTCAGGATTACAGGGTGAATGTGTTACACTATGCCACAATAAACGGGCTACAAAAAAAACGCAAAAACATCCTAAGAAGGGGGATCAGTAGTCGGCTCGGCGGGGTTCTCTTCTTCCTCCACCTCGGAGTCAAGAAAGGAGAGGTCTAAGTCCGGATGATGGTTCTGAACTGTCATCCGGCACTTTTCGTAACCGAAGTCGAACACTTCGTCGGCCTCGGCGACTCTCACTTCCAACTCCGGCTTCGTCTTCGCCAGCTCCGACCGCGCAGACCCCTCAGCGGCCTTCAGCTCCTCCATTTGGATGATGAGCTCTGCCTCCGCCCTCTCCTTATTGGAAAGCTCAGCCTGGAGATGCGCGATCTCCCGTTCCCGAGCATCCAAGGCCTTTGCAGCCTCCTCCCCAAATTTCTTTGCCTCGTCCAGGGAGCACTTAGTGGCTACCAGCGTCCCCTCAAGGCCAAAGATCATTCCCTTGTCTCGGGTGATCTCGTCCCGAAGCAGCTGGCATCCATAAGCCACCTACATAAAAGACAATAAGTAAGTGTACGAGGTACTTAACATGGCTATTTTTATAGCAAGATAGTATCTACATCGTACCTTGGTCCCAAAGACCCCCAGCGTGTTGAGCAAAGAGAGCGCCGGAGCCTTTGTCATTATGTCCACCTCGGTCTCCGGAACTGCCTTGTATGCCCATTTGCACAAATTGTACAAATAGGGCGGCATTTCCGGTCCTCAGCGGATAGTGGAGGAAGTCTGAGCCGGAGTGGCTTGGGCAGATTGTCCAGACGGACCGGCCTCGGCGCCCTCCACCAAGTCTATGACTTGGGAAGGAGGAGGTTGAAGCACCGCAGGAGGGTCGGTCAGCCCGACCTCGACAGCAGGCGCATCGGGGATCGCCTCAGGAGCTGGTTGTGGAGGAGTATCAGTTGTTGGGAGAGCAGAAGGGCATGCTCGCGGACGCCTTGTCACCACCTTCTGCCGCTTCTTCTCCCGGATTTGTTCTTTCTCCTCAGCTGTCATAGCTGACAACTTCCTCCGAGGAGCTGGCGCAGACATACCTGAAAAAACAAAGTAATATGTTAATAAGTATGAAGACAAATTCGATCTATTCAGAAGTCACGAATGCTCACCTCGGGGATTAATGCCCAAGTCAGACAAAGTTTCGAAAGATAGAAGAAGCTTCACACTGCGGAAGCTCGGGTCTAGCTCCCACACTGCGGCCACACGCTCTTCCTCCTCCGGACTAAGGGCAGGAGGATCACCACGAACTGACCAAAGAAATGAGGTCAGTCAAAAAAAAAAAAGAGAAAGAAAAGATACTAAGAAATATGCCAACCGACCCGACCTGGAACTGAGAACCAGTTGTTTACTCATCAGTCAGGGAAGTTGACTTCGGGTCGGACCCCTTCCCAACCCTTGGAGACAAAGAACCACTCCTCTTTCCACCCGTGAACCGAGGAGGGATGGTCATCTATCAGCCGGTGTCCTCTCCTCCCCCGAGGTGACATGTAAAACCATCCCCTAGAGTCGGGATGGCTCTTCAGTTGGTAAAGGTTCATCAGCTCGGCTACGGTTGGATCCAACCCGTGGACTTGGCGCCATAGAACGACGCAACTGATTAGAGTCCTCCAGGAATTAGGAGCTAACTGGCCCAGAGCTAAGTTGACTGCGGAAAGATATTCCCTCACAGCAGGAAGGAGGGGAAGACGGAAACCGGCCTCAAAAAACTGAGCATACACGGTGACCTGGTCTCCGGATGGACGGGTTGGAAAATCATCTAATCCAGGGAGCCTAAGGTCTATGCCCCCGGGGATACAGTACTCCGACCTGATCCTGATCAGGTCAGACTGGGTAAGTGTTGTCCAGATCAGGTCGGCCGGGTAATCAGAAGCTCTGTCAGAAATACGCCCTGAAGTACTGGCCACTGGAACCTCATCTGAGGCGAAGGAAGGAGTCTCTGCTAACAGAGCTCTTCCCGGAGATTCTACAGTAACAAGTTGGGTTTCCATTAATCTGGATTCTCCAACGGGTAAGGTAGAAGAAAAAGTTCGCGAAGAACTCTCCTCCGAACCAAACATTTTCTAAGAACTTGGAAAATGGGAGGTGGGGGCAAAAGGAGAAACGAACGTACCGGATTACTCTCCGGAAAAAGGATTGGCCAAAGGAAGATGGAAAAGAAACCTCGATGGATCGCAGCGGTCCAAAGGGGATCACAGAGGATGGTCTAGAGGGGATCACGGAGGGGAGCGCGGAGCGAAAGAAGAAAAAAAAATCGCAACGGGAAGAATGAAAGGAATCCCGAAAAAATCACTAAGTACAGTATTTATACTGTAGCAGGAGACAGCACGCAGGTCATGCTGTGCCACGCGGCACACATCTATGGTCTCAATAAACGAACCGACGCGACTTTTGACATGGCTCGCCACGTGTCAGCCCGCTCATTGGACAGCGATATTTAACCCGTCCGTTCAAAGATACAAGGCCCACGTGTCCTGACGCCATTCGACTGCCGAAATGAAAGGCTGCCGCGCCGTACGGTTATCATTGCGCCTTTTCGAAATTCGAAACAGTGCATTTAAAGAGCGTTTACCGCCAAAAATGAGATCGGCTACATTTATTCCCTAGATGGAAGTATCCACCTCGGCAGTAGGGGGGCAGCTGTTATGGGATAATTTCTCATAACTCGATCCGAGCAAAAAAAAAAGACCTCGGAATAATATAGCAAGCCGAAGACCTGATCTAATGACTTCGCCTTTTCCTGAGGTCAGATCGGATCGTACCCGGGTTAATGGGTAGATGGAAGCCGACCTCATCTCCTTCTCAAACGGCCTAAAAATAAGGACGCATCCCTTCAAGATCGGAACGGCCCAAGATTTCCGCCCGGATTTCCGGGATAATATCTGCCGTGATTTCAGCCCATAAACTCTCTATCTAAGCCTATAAATAAGAGAAGATATGACGATTACAGGTATGAAAAAGAATCTCTTTCAAATTAGTGTTTATCATTCTTAAGGATAATCACTGACTTAGGCATCGGAGGGTTCACGGTTGGATCCCAGCCACCCCCTTACCATTTTCTGTGGTGTTCTACAGGATCAAAGCCGAACCTCTGATCCAAGCTCAGTTCTTCAATCCTTCCGAAGGACATCAGTGGTGACGATCGTTCCTCCGTACACAATCCATCTCACATCGTCTGTTGACCAGTTTTCAGCATCAACATGGTCCACCTGAGATTTGGATATACTTCAATTTTGGGACAATTCCAAAAAATCAGCTGAAAAAAATGGATGGACGGCTAAAATATAAAATAAATGCATCACGGTGTTTCCCATAGTCACCGATCCGCCGACTCGGGCGGGTCAACTGAAGCCAAGTCGTTTTATAAGAAATGCGAGCCTAGGGCCCAGAGACGATGATTGCCTGCAGCTCTCGGCTCAAGAATACTATGCAGCCCCGAATCGTTTTTAATGGTGAATTTTTATTCCCCACTATTTGCCTATGGTGTGGTCCACTTGAGCTTTGGCTCTGCCTCATATTTGGGTGTGTGTAATAAAATAATCTTTCGAAACGGATGAACGGAGTGGATATAACATATACGTCTCGAGTGTAGATGGCTTGTGCTATGAGATTAATCAAAGTCATGTTGTGTGTGTATGTTCCAGGATTGATATAGCACTGTAACTATGGTGCAGGTGAGCTGTCCCGCAGTTCACGTTTGCATGTACCGTAATCTAATCCGTCCAAATAATGGAACGCACTATAGATTAGTGATATAATCAAAATCAGATTGAATCATATTTTTATATTTGAATTTTATAATTCAAATCAAATCTTAACTATATTTTATGTTTGAATTATTAAACTTTAAATGAATTCTAAATTATATGTTTAGATACTGAATGAAATCTTCCTAAACTAATACTGTTGTATTTTTATTTTTTTATTATTGCTTAATGCATAACTCATTAAACAAATGAAAATAAGAAACGAATGAGAGTAGGGCAGGCAACGGCTCAGATTAGGGTCAGCCCGACCGAACCCACTTACTAAACAGGTCCAAAACTCTATCCCAAACCAGACCCGCAACTCATTACCCTTTGTCCCAACCCAATTCCTGGTGGCTGCGTAGCCAGCCTGACCCGGCTTTGGGATGGGCTTGGGCCTTCTTGCATGGCCCAAACAATTTTTGGATTGGGCACAAGTCATTTTAGCCCAACTCAGACCGGCCCAGCCCCGACCTGAGCAACTTTATACGTTCTCAAGAGTAGACCATTTATTTCATTGCTCTAAAGTGTCCATTTATTTGTGCATTATGGTCCACTTGATCAATGGAAAGATTACGAACATTCAAGTGGGAAATAGAGAGTTCGTCAATTTTTGGGTCTAGGTTGGACCAGGTTGGGCCCGGCCCAACTAATTTTTTCATCCTCAGGATTGTGCCTGTTGTGCAAGGCCCGGCTCAGTCTTCAGGTCTTAAATATCAGGTCAGGCCTGGGTCTAGCTAGGCCTGTTTCAAATCTCGCCAATGGCCACTCATAGACCGAACCAAATTAAGAATCAGCAAATCCTTACTCATGGCTCAGTGGTAGACCCTGTGGGTTTCAACACCAAGGTCATGGGCTTGAGTACCCATGTGGTGTGTGCGGGTACATGTGTTAGAAAAAAAAAAAAAAAAAAGCCCAAGCCAGACCCAACTCGACCCATTTAATTATAATTGAATCGGGCTCAAGCAACCCATCATGAAACAACTCAAGTTGTAAAATAAAATGTGACTAAAGGTATGCCAGCCTGGCCCATAGGCCGGCCCATTTATAACCTATAATGCAGGTTAGCTCAGGTAAGGTTCAACACAAACCCAACCCATTTACTTAAATGGGCCTCATTCTGCCCATTTAGCTTTGGCTGAACATAAATGATAAGTGGTCTGGGCTAGTTGACCCATGGGCCGGCTATGCCGCATTTAGTAACAGTGACAAAGTTCTCCTACTCTTTGGGCCTGGCTTGTTTTAGGGTGGGGTATGACTAAACATTAGGCCCATAGACCGGACCTAAGAATTTATTCCCATGTATTAATCGGGCCAGTAACAGCTTATGCCTAAGAGCCCGTCGGCCCCACCTGATTAGGCTTTCAAGAGCATTTTTGTGATATATCATGTATGGTGGGGCACCTTTAATGGACAGCCTTGATCTTGCAAAATAGAAGGTAGTCGGCAGGCCGTGTAAAACTATTGTGGGCCAGGCTTATGCTTGGGTTCGACATTGAGGGCTGGGGATGAACATCACCTGTCCTGAGCCTGGCTTTTTGACAGCCTTTGATCCCCACCTCACACACCCCCATTTCATGCCCCTACCGACTTGGCAAGTGTGCCACATTCTTGCCTGCTCTTTTCTTTTCTTGAGGGTTCGCCCTGAGTATTGTATTTTTTCAAGCTTTACTCTGAGTAAATAATAAGAGAGAACACACACATTTAGGGTTGGAGAATCAGGACATTCAAGTTGTGGCTAATATTGGATTGACCCATTCATGGTAGGATCCACTACATGGATGGTCCTGGTAGAGAAGTGAAATAAGTAGTATTTTGTATGTTAGTGCACACTAACACACAAAATTCTACTTATTTCACTTATTTCTCTACGGTCCCGATTCGACAACCCCAAGTGTATAACAAGTAGTGTTATTGTGAATCGACCTCCATCAGTTGAAGAGTTGAGTTGGTTAAGCTACGAGCTCTCTTGAGGAATGGCCCGGTATTTAGTCTTGGTGGTGGACCATGTAAAGCAGAAAATTTCTCTCTCTATTATTAAAAAGGAAAAATTTTCAATTCATAAAAGATACATAGCTGAATATGAAAATAGTCTAATCTAAAATTAATAGCTAATTATAGATCCTAAAATCTAATCAACATCAATTTACACAGAAACAAGAGATCTTAAAACCTAAGGAAGATTAAATTATATAAAGAGTTATTGCCATACAAGTACCTATCTTTTGGGCCATAGACGGATTAGTACCTACTTTTAAACTTATTCCAAATCAGTACCTAAGGTTTGTAATATACGAACATCTTACTACTTTGTTGACATTGACTGATGGAGGAGTAACCTAAACATCCATTTTGTCACAAAAAGACGCATTTACCCCTACTTATATAGAATGATGATGGTGCTTGCTGTACAGACAGCTCATCCAGAGGACGCTGCTGTCTAGTGTTGGCAAGGCCGGAAGCCCTTTTGGGTGGTAATAAGGGCCCCACTCATGGGCCCCACCATCATATATGTGTTTCATCCATCCGTCCATCTATTTTGTCAAATCATTTTAGCCGAATCCGAGTCTCAAGTGGAACACACCACATGGAACGGTGGGGTCAAGTCGCTGCCCTTTTTCGCAGCTGTCTGATGGCCACTCGTGGGCCCCACTATGATGTATATGTTAGATCCACGCAGTTCATTAATTTCTCCAGTTTATTTTAGATCGTGGGTCTGAAAATAAAGAAGATCAAGATTTCAAATGGGCCATACCAACAAGAATAATTTCCACCGTTGAAACCTTCTTAGGCTCATTATGATTTTTTATGCTGTCTATTATGTCCAAACCAGATCTCTTTGGGTAGGCCATGAGCTGGCCAATTCGATGGACATATTAAATTTTCCATGTTGACCCCATCTTGCTGGAAAAGCACAATAAAAACAATAAAAAGGGTTGTTGGAACAAATAGCGTCCAGAGGACGCTGCTGTCGACGGACGCCCTTACTGGGCGTGATATGGGGACCCACCATGATGTTTATGTTTTATCCACGTCGTGTGGACCCATTGCATGACAAGTAGGGCCAGCTAGTGGGGCCCACCTCATGGATGGATTGGATCCAACATTCTGCGATTAAACAATTCTAACCATCTAATAAGGTGGGGCCCAAAGTAATATTTTTTTTATAAATCCACCCTGTCCATCCGTTTTGGGAGCTCATTTTAAGACATGAGAACAAAAATGAATCGGATTCAAGACTCAAGTGGGCGTCACTAAAAGAAAATGTGGGTAGGTAAATTACTACCATTGAAACCTCCCTGGGGTCCACAATGATGTTTATATGACATTCATACCGTTCATAACATCACTACTATTGGGATGAACTGGAAACACAAATATTATCCTTATTCGAAACTCCTATGGCTCCACAAATATTTCAACTGTGGACATTCAATCCTCACGTTTTCGGCCCATTTGAGTCTGGATCCAATTCATTTTTGTTCTCATGTCCTAAAATGATCTCCCAAAACGGATGGATGGGGTGGATTTATCAAAAAACATCACTTTGGTCCCCACCTTGGTTCACAGCACAGGAACTTCCTGTACAAGGCATTCGCAGGAAATCCGCGCCCAAGAGGTGGAGAGGGGGCACAGTTAGGGTGGATCCCCAACTGTGGGGCCACTTTGATGTATGTTCCTTACATCTACATTGTCCATGCATTTTGAAGCTCATTTTAAAGCATTATCCAAAAAATGAAGCGAATCCAAATCTTACGTGGACCATACCACATGAAATAGTAGTGATTGAATCCACACAATTAAAAACTTTCATGGAGGCCACTGGAATGTTTATTTTCCATCCAACTTGTTTAAAAGGTCACAAAGACCTAGATGAAGATACCAAACAAATATCAGCTTGACCCAAAACTTTTTGTGACCCACGAGAAGCTTCTAATGGTTAAGTACCATTGTTTACTGTATTATGGTCCACCTGATATTTGGATATACTTCATTTTTTAAATCATACTCTAAAATGAGTTTCGAAATGAATGGACGGCGTGGATGTAATACACACACATCATATAGTGGACGACACAGTAAGGGATCCACCTACCTCGGTGGATCCAGGGATCCAGCGAAACCGTGCCTGGGGAGAAGGGTTAGGCGAGTTGTATTTTAGTGGTTCTAAATTTGTGGAGCCCACCTTACTGATCTGTTGTATATCCACACCATCTATCCATTTTTCTATATTAAACTTAGGAGATGAGCCAAAAAATGAAGCAGATCCAAATCTCCAGTGGACCACGATATACAAAACAGTGGAGATTGGCTCAATGAAGGTTTAAATAGTGCACATTTGAGATATTACTGTTCATGCAATATGGCCCACTTGATTAAGTTTTTTCCATTTATTAAAATTTTTGATAAACAGAAATTGATAGACGGAGTGAATTTGTCTAGGTCATCTCTGTGGGCCCCACATAGCTTCCAATGACAAGCTGATATTATACACATGTATCCATCTATTTGCAACTAAAATGAGGGATAATATCGTCTTTTTAGAAATACTGTATGGCTTTGTATCATATACACGGTGGGTACCAATATGACTAACATTTGCAACCCTTAGGTACTGATTTGGAATAAGTTTAAAAGTAAGTACTAATCCGCATATGGCCCAAAGATAGGTACCTGTACGGCAATAAGTCTTATATAAATACAATCTAGTAGACCAAAAGGAGAGAGAAGAAAAAACAACAACAACAGTTGAAAATAGGTCAACCAACCCTAGATTATAAAGAACACTTGGAAGGCATGTCTCTCTCTCTCTCTCTCTCTCTCTCTCTCTCTCTCTCTGTTGAAACACCACAAGAATGGCATGAATTTACCAACCAAGAAGAGCTTCCAATATTTTGAATGAAGGATGGAAAGGCATGAACAAACCCTAAGCTCTCTCAAATATTTTCCACAGGAAGCCAATCCAATTGTTTGGTCCACATGTTCTTGGCCTCTCCTTTAATGGACAGCCTAACCAAGGTGTACAAAAACCCCATCCCATCATCACTTCGCCATTCAATTTCTAGTAGTGGGACTTAGCACGGCCGGTCCAAATCCGTAAGTCGTCCGCATACGGGCGAAGAATTGGGCGGCACTTGCTTGTGGGATTACCCAATATGGAGGCTAGCAAGGCCCATTCAATCGTTGTCTATGGTGGCGATCAGGAGATGGGGATTGCCACCGTGTTCAAGGATGAAGATATTCCAGTGGAGGAGAAGGAAATAATTCACAACTTACCACGAGAAATGGATCTCAATTTCGTGCGTATGGTGAGTGAAAATTAGGGTTTCGATTTTTCATGATTTTTTTGGCCAACTCTACTCCAATGCACTAATAATTGAAAAAAAAAAATTGGACCCAGTTTATGGAAGGTGGACCAGTGGGTTGTCATACAATAACCCATCATAGATCCTAATTACATACTGCCAAATACAATTGATGATTTAATTGTAAATGCAAGTAAAATACAAGCTCCCAAATGAGACCTAAACAGGCCAATTGTGTTATTTTGTTTAGGGCACTTGGGTTATTTTGATTAAATACTAAATGCATCCTACGGTCATTATTTGAGATAAACCATTCCCAATTTCTGCATACGATCGCAGCGACACGATCACATTATTCACCTCTCTCTCTCTCTCTCTCTCATTTGAGAAACTGCAGGTAGTGGCGGAGATGGTGGGCACATTTATTGTGATGTTCTCAATATGCGGCATCATAGCTAGCACAGAGCTTACTAAAGGCAAGGTGGGCCTCTTGGAGTATGCATCCACAGGTGGTTTTGCAATAATTGTGGTGATCTTCACTATAGGGCCCATCTCAGGCGCACACATTAACCCCTCCGTCACCATAGCCTTTGCAACCTTAGGCCAATTTCCATGGTCCCGGGTTCGTAACACCTCTTCTTCCCTCAATCCACACATTGTACTCATAAGATGATAATCCTACCTTCATGCAAGCAATAAAATTGCACAATAGGAGTCGTTCATCAACATATACAGGACGCGATTCTTAGATGTTATGAACTTCCATTCGTTTTTGGTCATTCTCATTGGGGAAATGATCACATGCAGTTGACTCCATGATATTGCCATCTAACCCATCCAACAAGTGCAACCCAACATGACGATGTGCCACCTAAAAGAGGCAGATCCAACCATCAGGTAAGAAAAATCATGGAAACATGAAAAACAATGGACAACCGCCTAATATGTTAGAATGACGAATGCGACCACCTGAAGAATGGATCAGCCTGATTTTTGGGACATCCAATTTTCATTGTGAGGCAACTTTCTTGAACGAGTTGGATGCCATATATAACCATGGATGAGCACAATATTGGAGGTTTTCTGGTGGGGCGCCGTCCGTTGCTCTCAATGCTGTTGCTCACTTGATGGTTGGATTAGATGGTGCACCACACCACATGAGGCCCATAAGCTGCCTGATCTTGACCATAGATCACTGAAACCGTGTGATCATTTTGCTAACAGAATTTTAGTAGGGAAAAATAACATCTTGTAAAAATATGATAGTTTTTCACTTTTTTTCAGGTGCCCATTTACGTGACGGGTCAGATGTTAGGATCGGTGTCTGCAACATACGTTGGCAAGCTTGTTTACAGCATGCATGCAGATTTTGCAAACACCCGACCGCTTCATGGTCTCAAGACTGCCTTCTGGGCTGAGCTCATTGCCACCTTCTTCATCATGTTCCTTGCGACGGCACTGTCGAGCAATGCTCAAGCTGTAAGATGCACCATTTTGTGTTCAATTACCTATATATCTTGAATCTTGATTGCAGTGTGAATATATATATATATATATATATATATATATATATATATATATATATATATATATATATATATATATGTTCACACACTCCATTGTTGGTACACCCACACCCCCTGTTAGTGACATCACAATGTTAACCACCCCCTCTTTGGGAATCAATACCATGACCTCAGTGTTGAAACGAGGCTTCTTCACTCAGTCTGCCACTTGAGCTATGGACCTAGGTGTATTGCCGTGTGACACATTCTCGCAACCATACGATGATCATCGATCTGATTGCCTATTGGTGTGGGGGCCACCATCTTAGGGTCCTGAGAAACATCTCTTGATAAGCAAAGTTCTATTAAATTTAAACATGAAGAAATTTTTGTACAAGTGTGGTCCATTGTTTAGTGGTCCATATTGTTGAACTGATTTGCCCCAAGATGGGTGGACCCTGCCCCAAAACCTTCCTAATTTGGAAGAATCAAATCACCTAATCCTTGCCTTTTCAAGTTGAATATGAAAAATTGTATTTCTTTTCTTAACCATCTATTCGCATGGAACCAATCCTAGGGATTGGATTGTCTCGCCGAGTTCCATCCAATGTGGCACCCATTGGATCAATGCTCTGGATCACCTGACCGTGGAGGTGGGTGGGGCATTTTCCATCTGATTTGGTGCCCATTTGATGAATGGTCTGGATCACTCGATCATGGACCCCAATCACTCAAGCTACAAACTAAGGGGCAGAGGTTATTATCCTCCGCAAGAAGAAGATATGCATAGCACACTTGGGTTATATGTTTGGGGTCATGGTTCATTAATCCATCCATTGCCTGTTGGACCCAAGCATGATGGACCATGCCCCAAAAGTCCCCTTGATGATACAATCCTGTCCTTTCAATTTGTGGCCTCCGAATATATGGTTAAGGAGAGAAGCACGGCAACGGTCCACCATTTGAACCGTATGGTGATTACCATACATGCAAGATTTGCGGGGCCCACTCATGATGTTCATGTGGCATCCAAACCATTGAAATCGTGGAGCCAATGTGGGCGGATCATACCAAAAAATCACATTAATTAAAGGATCCTAGCCATCCAATCGGTGGCCACTAAACGGATGTTGAAAGCAAAGTGGTCAAGGGCCCAAATTTAACAGTCAAGATCATTCAATAGGTGGGCCCCACAATTGAGATGGTGGTTTTAGATATAGAGATCAATTAATGACGATTGTACTGGTTTTGTTGTGTGCATAGGTGGGGCATCTGTCTGCTGTTGCAGTTGGAGCAGCCATTGCACTCGCAGTTCTGATAACGGGGTATGTACTCTGCTTGATAGTGTTAGGTGTGTTTGGTTGCACAAAATTTTATGAAATAATGAAAATTTTGCACCAAATTAGCCTAATAATGAAATTTCATGATATTTAGTGCAACCAAACACACTGTGGCCTCTTCATTATTCAGGAAAAGCTGAATTTTTAACTAGGGACGTTAACTGTCTGGGTTTGGCCCAATTCCAACACAGACCACATAATTTGAGCCCAGCCCAACCTCGGCCAAGTCTGCAATGGGATTTCATTTTAAAGGCCACGATTGAACTATTAAATTAGGGCTAAACTCCTGTGCTTATTTTACACCGTTCAAAAAATGATGGTGACTCATCCTCCTCATATGTGGCACTGATGTGCAGCTGTCCAGAGTCCAGATTATCCAAATTGTGGGTCCCATTGTGGATGGAGCATACATGAATATCCACACTCATCCTAGGTATCCAATTAATAGCTAGCAAATAGACGGTTAGAAAGAGAAACTTTGATACTCTTGGCAGAATGTGATGAATGATACACAGGCTCTTAGAAATTGTACACACTGCTACTAGTAATTCAAATTAAAAGTTTCGATGTATCATGCACTAAAAATCAGGTTTATTTAATTATCTGACTATCAGATTGGTGGTCACTTATTAGACGTTTTTTTATTCTTTTCTTTTTTTTTTATTCTTTTTTTTTTTATTTTGGCAAAAAACCCACCTTGTTAGCTAAACAACACACCCACACAATTAGTTACACAATGCACTCACTCACCACTGATGGGATTAGTCAGTCTCTTTAGCATTTGAATTTGAGACCTGCTGTTGAAATACCTAGGCGTCTTCCAGCTGGGCTAGCAGGCCAAACACCTATTAGATTGTTAAAAACGAAAAACATCCAATGATTCGAATGTCGAAAGATAAGTGTCCACAAATCAAAGATTAAGATTATTTAACCACTTTGATCTAAGAATGTGATTGGCTAAGTACTCCAATTTAGTCAGTTTCATTTGAGTTAACATCTACCACATCTACAATTTCTGAGTGAATGCGTATCAAGTGTCATATTTTGCCCGAGCATCAAATAACTAGCCAAGAGTAAAATAGTTAGTGGTCCAAATTCAAAGGTAAAAATAAGATGATAATTACCATCTTCTCAATGTTATATTTTGGTTGTGCTCTATCCACCGTTGATTCAGCTATTGAGCCAGCCTAGACCAATAGATAATTATATCATATGTGCTGTCGATCTAATGCAAATATGATTCTTTGCATTGTGATATAACTGCCGTCGATCTAATCGCCGCTATGACCAAAAGCTTGATTTGGATTCGACATAACGTTTTAGATTGTATCTACTTTGATGAAATGGCCCACTAACATGGTATTGAATTTTCCTGATAGACCGGTGTCAGGAGGATCAATGAATCCGGCTAGATCATTTGGGCCTGCGGTTGTTTCTTGGAAGTTCGATGATATATGGTTGTATCTAGTCGCGCCTACCATTGGAGCTGTAGCTGGTGCTCATCTCTTCCGATTGCTGCGACTTCAACCCCGTCATTGCCTCCCAACTCCTTTCTAAATGCAGCATTGCCTACCAAAGGAGCCAAACCTGTCAATCCCATTTCTGGCAGTAGATAATAGTCTTATTCTAATCTTCAAAAGATATAGAATTCTAGTGTCCATCAAGAACGTAAAGATACCTTCTCAAAGGGATTTCTAATTTGTCTATCTTCACTTTATTATTATTATCCGATCATCTGATCATCTGATCATCTGGCACATGCAATAGACACTTTTAAAAGGTTATGATAAGGTAAACGGTTAAGATTGCTTAGTAATAGGTGGGGCATTTCAGGAATGATTGTGGCTGGGGATTGAGAATTAATATGCAAATCTAACGGATGGCATTTTGGTAATGACTGTTTTGAATTTTTGAACTAGAGCATGGCTGGAAAAATGTGGTCCAATATTCCAGATTGAATGGGCCAAGCCAATGCAAACAACCATACACTCAGCTGAATTTTTAATCTGAACCGTTTATTCTATGAATTGTCGAGCAATGCCCATGTTGGATCGGTTGTTCGGTGGTCCCTATGGAAAGAATCTCGACTGATTCTCGTTGCATTAAAAAAAACAAAAAAAAACAAAAACAAAAAATATGTACTGGTTAACAGGTGTTTAGATAATTCAGACCACTGATCCAATTGGCCTCATCATGGACATCACCATGGGCCCCACATGGGTCAATTTACAGGGATATCTGCGATCCATTCCCTGGTTAGAGGCGAGTTGCAAAAGCCGGGTGGAGTCGGTTGGAGCCTTGTAGCAGCAGTTGGCCTGGTCTGATCCCCAAGAAGGGTCCACTACTGGCCTGGGTTTTAAAACATTGACCCAAGTTAACAGGTGTTTAGATAATTCAGAGCACTGATCTAATTGGCCTCATCGTGGACATCACCGTGGGCCCCACATGGGTCAATTTACAGGGATCTCTGCGATCAATTCCCTGGTTAGAGGCGAGTTGCAAAAGCCGGGATGACTCGGTTGGAGCCTTGTAGCAGCGGTTGGACCGGTCCGGTCCCCAAGACGGGTCCACTACCGGCCGGGTTTTAAAACATTGACCCAACGACGACCAGCGCAAGTTAGAGAAAGCACGATTTCTGTGTTCTGTGAATTCTGTCCGATCCGTTTAACAAAGAGCCACCCTAGGAGAGGTCGCCGTAGGTAATTAAACGGGGTTACTTTTGCAAACCTACAGCCATGTGCGTGCAACTTTCCTGGGATCCACCTCGTCCATCAGGTACACTGCCACATTTCAACGATTGAAACAAAAAATCATGGTTATCCAAAACTTAGGTAGGCCACACCACAGGAAGCAGCTGGGATGGAACGCTTACCATTTATTTATTTATTTTTATTTTTATTTTTATTTTTATTTTGTAGAACCCACCGTAGTGTTTATATGCTATCCAACAATCCAATCCATTCATCCGATCTTCTTCATCAGATGGAATTAATTACCCAAAACCACAGTATTCTAATGCTCAGGTGGGCCATACCTCGTGAATTTAGAAGTTTTAGGTATATGGCTCACCTAAGTGTTGAACCATCCTGCTTATTAAGATCAAGGCCAAGAAAGCGCAGCGTGCATGATGGGCAGCGTGGATTTTAGCACTTTCAGTCATTTCTCCCACTTTAATAATGGCCCGTTTGAATACTACCAAATAAGTTATTTTTAACTTATGTTAAATAATTAAGTTACTTTTATCACTTGAGCTAGTTTGGTAAGTATTATTATAAAAGTAATTTATGCACAAATGCTATTAATATTAATAAAAAAAATTTAGCAATTCAACTCATGACTTTTCTACTTCTCTCATGTCGCATGTCCAAAGGATGCTTTTTCTCACAGCCAACTATGTTATCGCCCAAATTTAGTCAATAGATGAGATTAAAATAGTACTGAAATAATGTGGAGCTTTATGATCATCCTTCACCTATAAGCTCTGTAAGACGAATAAGATGTAAACAACGAGGATGCTGATGGGCGACTATAGTTCCTCTTATGCCCAAGTTAGATTGGATGAGGTCGAACAACATGGTCGTAAGAATAGATTTCGCGCATACCTTTGTTTGGGGTTTGTGGCAGTATTTATAAGGTGAAGTGATAGGCTTCGAGTCTGACAATTCCACCTAGACACGCCAGCCTGCTGTTCTAATTATGGAGGCGTGGAGGCAATCCATAATTCTGACAGTCCTAGCATGACACACTAGGCCTGCAACCGTAATCATTAGGCGTGGGGCCTTCCAACCTCTGTGTGTCGCGTCGGAGGGCCTTCAGTGGGATCCACATCCCGAATTTCTCTTGCCGCCCTAGTAGGGGTCGGCCTGGTCTGGTAGGGATGTAGAGCTCGGGGCCTAAACTCCTCCCTTTGGGCTCTCTACCCGGTCTGTAGATCTTCCTTGAAGGGCCGAGTCTCCCCATGTCGAGCTTCGTGCTTTGACAGATCAGCTTGGCAACTCGCCTTTGGGCTGGGGAACTGCTCGTCCTGCGTAGATGCCTCTTCTAATTGAATTCATCGTTGTCGCCTAAAGAGTCAGTCGAACTATTGGTTCAGCCATGTTACATTTCTGCTCAGTGGTCAGGGCTAAGGACTTATACTTAGGCCCCTAGGCCTGCTTTCTTGTGGCCGAGGCCAGTTCAGAATCCCCCGCAACTTCCGAGGTCGACCTGTTCGGGCTCGAAAGTGAAATCTCTTGGCTTTGAACTAGTTTGAAGGAGGTCACGCGGGAACGTTTGAATTTTTAAACTTTTTTTTTGCTCAAGCGCTGTCAGCTAGATAAGCAAGAAACGAGGAATTAATAGGGGCTCAGGATTCAAAAAGATTCACGAGAGGAAAAAAAAAAGTTTGAAAATTCAAATGTTCCCGTGTGACCTTTAGACCGTGCGAAGAGATTTCACTTCTGAGCCCGAATAGGTCAACCTCAAGGGGGGGGGTTCAAATTCAAATGTTCCCGTGTGACCTTTAGACCGTGCGAAGAGATTTCACTTCTGAGCCCGAATAGGTCAACCTCAAGGGGGGGGGTTGCAACTATTGCGGGGGATTCCGAACCAAGTATAAGTCCTTGGCCCTGACCATTAAGTAGAGGTGGAACGGGGTCGAGACAATAGTTCAAACAACTCTTTGGGTGACAATGAGGAGTCTGATCAGAAGAGACATCTACGCGGGATGAGCGATTCCCCTAGCCCAGAGGCAAGCTGCCAAGTTGATTTGTTAAAGCATGGAGCTCGGCTTGGGGAGACTCAGCCCTTTGAGGAAGATCTATGAACAAGGCAGAGAATCCAAAGAGAGGAGCTCAGGCCCCAAGCTCTACATCCTACCCTCCTAAGAGGCAACGCGAGAAATCCAAAATATGGATCCCGTTGAACGCCCTCTGACACGACACGTGGGGGTTAGAAGGCTCCATGCCTAATGATTACGACTGTAAGCCTAACGTGTCAGGCTAGGACTATCAGAACTAGGGATTACCCTCACGCCTCCATGATTAGAGTAGTAGATTGGCGTGTCTAGATAAAATAGTCTGACTTGGAACCTGTCACTACACCCTATAAATATTGCCACAAACCCTAAACAAAGGTACACATGAAATCTACCCTTACAACCCTGTTGTCCAAGCTCGGCTAACCTAACTTAGGCATCGGAGGGAATATAGCCTCCCAGCAACATCCTCATTGCCTACATCTTTTTCATCTTGTAGAGCCTACGGGTGGAAGACGATCATGAAGCTCCAAGTTGTTTCAGCACTACCTTAACCTCATATATCAAACAAAATTGGGTGACAACAAGGCCCATATTAAAGGAGGCCGCATGTGGTGAACTGTCCACATTGAAGTTGGGGCTCACATTGTTCATGGTCCACATAAAAAGGTGGACCATGGACCCCACATGACAAATGACCCCATATTAATGTGGGTCCACATATGGATAGTACATATCAAATGCCGGCCCATAATGATAACAAGCCCACATCCAAAGCGGGTTGGTATGATGGATGACCCACTTTAAAGGCAGGCCTAACATTACGGGTGGTCCATATCAAAAGTGGGCTCCATGTGACAAGAAGTGGACATTGAAGCCAGGTCCCACATAATGAATGGCTCATATTGAGGTGGCCCCACATGATGGACGGTTCACATCAAAGGTCGGCCCCTAATGATGAATGGCCCACATCCTAGGCGGGCCTTTCATGATGGGAAATTCACATTGAAGGTGGGCCCACGTGATGGATAGTCCACATCAAATGTGGGCTCCATGTGATGGGTTTTTAATAATGGTGGGCCCCACATTACGGATGGTCCACATCAAAGGTCGACCCTAATGATGAGTGGCCCATATCGAAGGCGGGCCTTGAATGATGGATGACCCACATTAGAGGTGGGCCCATATGATGGATAATCCACATCAAAGGTGAGTTCTACATAGTGGGCGGTGGATTTTGAAGGTGGGCCTACATGACGGACAATAACATTGATGTTGGGCCCCAATTGATGAATGATTAACATCAAAGGTAAACTCTACATAATGAATGGTGCACATTAAAGTTTGGGCCAAAATGATGAGTGGCCCACATCTAAGGTGGGCCCTGTATGATGGCAACCCACATTAAAGGTGGGACTCATACAATGAATGGTCCACATCAAAGGTTGGCCCATGCTATGGATGGTGGATGTGAGGGGAACCAAATAGAATTGAAGGATAATTGCTTACAATGTTGGAAATCAAACATGCTTTCCAACTTTTTTTTATTTTTTTGGGTTAGTACATGCATTCCACTGTTAGTACACCCACCCACACTATTAGTCACATTGCAATGTTAGCCACCCCTACATTTGGAATTGATACCATGATATTGGCTACCAAACATACTTATAAGCTAAATAAGTAGAAATCAAGATAAGCTACTAATGGCATAAGTAGTTTATCCAAAGTAACTTGGGATCCGAATGCTCCTAAAAAAGTAACAAGGTAGCGGTTAGGATCATAGAAATTACTTTAGAAACTGCAACATAAATTAGTCAAACAACGATTAAAATTATGAGACAATGCAGACGTATTATGTACCAAAAATTAAGTTCACCGTGATGGAGTTTCCTCCTCAAAACTGTCAGAGGAGAGGAGACTGTTTCAGGGTGAGGCCGGGCGCCCGAGCCCTTCAGTGGCCGGGCGACCGGAATTCCTCCAGACAGGCAGTTTTGCTGCTGGACACTTTTGGCTTTAGCCGGGCGCCCGACGGTCAAAGTGACCGGGCGCCCGATGACCAGCCGGGCGCCCGACCATGTTTGGTCCGGGCGCCCGAAATTCAATTTTCTCTAGGTGTACTCGCTGGACTGTTTTTGGGTTGGCCGGGCGCTCGACGGTCTGGTGACCGGGCGCCCGACCCGGCGCGAACTGCTTGTACGCAGTTTCCATATTTGGCTCTAATTCCTCCGTTTTTGGTACTTAAGTGTTCTAAAACGGGATTAGGGCATCCCATGGTGTTGTAAAACACGTCCAAGGTGAGAAAGAGAGAAAAAGAGGAAGAGAGAGAGAAAAGAGAGAAAGAGGAAGCTTGTAGAAGGGAGAAGTTGCTTGAAGAAGGATTCTTCTACACAACGGTCGTCTCAGCGCTTCTACGTCCTCGAGATCGGTGAGATCGCTCCTCTATTATTCTCTTGTTGTATCCATCCCTGCGTGGGTGAAGAAGTTTGATCCAAGCGGTGTGTGCTTGTGATCGGTTGTAACAGTTTTCTGAGATAGTGGATTGTTGATCTGGACTAGGTCCCGTGGTTTTTACCTCTTTTGAGGGTTTTCCACGTAAAAACTCCTTGTGTTCGATGGTGGTTGATGTTTATTCTTGATTATTGCATTAGCATAGTCCATAATTCTAGTGTATTGGGGGGCGAGATCCGAAGGTTTGTGTGAAACGCACCCAACAAAGTGGTATCAGAGAGTTCAGGTTGTTTGAACGGTGTGGGATCGGTTCTGAATTATGGAAGGTGGCTCATCAAGGATGATCAGCCTCAATGGTTCTAACTGGACCATATGGAAGGCTAAGATGGAGGACTTGCTCTATTGCAAGGACTTGTATGCTCTAATTCTAGGCATATCGGCGAAGACAAAGGATATGTCAGATGATGATTGGAAGAAAGTGGACCGGAAGGCGGTGGGGTTCATTAGACAATGGTTGGATGATTCAGTTTTCCACCATATGTCTACAGAGACCTCAGCCGCTAGCCTATGGCTGAAATTGCAAGGGCTTTATGAGAGGAAGACAGCCGGCAATAAGATATTCCTGATAAGACGACTTGTGAATCTCAAGTTCAAAGATGGTGGTTCTGTGGCTGAACACATGAATGAGGTTAGCAACATTGTGAACCAGCTCTCCGCCATGAAGATGGTCCTGGATGATGAACTTCAGGCTTTGCTACTGCTTAGCTCATTGCCTGACAGTAGGGAGACATAGGTGGTGTCTCTAAGTAACTCCGCGCCAGACGGAAAGGTATCCATGGATCAAGTAACAAGCTGTCTCTTCAATGAAGAGACAAGGAGGAAGTCCCTAGGGCCTGCTCAACAAGAGGCCCTTGTGACACAAGATCGGGGGGAGGAAAGAACAGAAAGGGCGGAAAGGCCCGAGATAAATCAAGAGGCAAGTCAGTTGCCAGGAAAGATGTTGAATGCTGGAATTGTGGCAAGAAGGGCCACTACAAGCAAGAATGTCACAAGAAGAAGAGTGACAAGAAGGGTAAAGGAAAAGAGAAGGAAGATGAATCAGATTCTACTGCGGTCGCCTCAGATGGTGACGTTGTTGTTATTCTTTCGGCAGATCACGATATTTGTCTCACGGCTTTGAGTCAGGACACCGACTGGGTGATAAACTCGGGAGCCTCGTTTCATGCGACTCCACGCAGAGATTTCTTCACAAGCTACAAGTCAGGTGACTATGGGATAGTGAAGATGGAAAATTCTGGTGTTTCGAAGATTGTAGGGGTCAGTGATATTTGTTTGAAGACCGATGTGGGCTGCACATTGGTTCTCAGGGATGTGAGACACATTCCAGACCTTCGCCTCAACTTGATGTCAACGGGAAGGCTGGATGATGATGGCTATGAAAGCCGGTTTGCTGGTGGGCGCTGGAAGCTCATCAAGGGTTCGATGATCGCAGCCAGAGGAAAGAAATGTTGCACTCTTTACAAAGCAAGTGTCAGTGTATGCAAGAGTGGATTGAACGCAGCAGAGGATTCAGCTACTGACGTGTGGCACAGGCGTCTAGGCCACATGAGTGAAAAAGGGCTTCAGCTACTAGCGAAGAAGCAGCTCCTTCCAGACGTGATAGGTATACCTCTCAAAACCTATATTGACTGTTTATCTGGGAAACAGCACAGAGTTTCTTTTGTTAAAACTGCTTCTCATACTAATAAAGTACATGCATTAGATTTGGTTTATTCTGATGTTTGTGGTCATATGAGGACAAAAACCTTGAGTGGGGCATTGTATTTTGTCACATTTATAGATGATGCATCTAGGAGGGTTTGGGTGTATGCTTTGAAATCCAAGGACGAGGTCTTTGGTGTGTTTAAACTGTTTCATGCTATGGTCGAGAGAGAGACAGGCAGATCATTGAAGTGCATCCGCACTGACAATGGTGGTGAATACATAGGTGACTTCCACGAGTATTGCAAGTCACTGGGTATACGGCATGAACAGTCAGTTCCCAAGACCCCCCAGCATAATGGTGTAGCTGAGCGAATGAATCGCACCATAGTAGAGAGAATCAGATGCATGTTATCCCATACAAAGTTGCCCAAGATGTTCTGGGGAGAAGCAATGCACACAGCGGTATATTTGATAAACAGGTCTCCATCAGCCCCGTTGAATGGAGAAGTACCTGAGAAGGTGTGGACTGGACATGATCCATCGTACAGTCATCTCAGGGTGTTTGGATGTAGGGCATCAATTCACGTACCAAAGGACGAGAGGTCCAAGCTCGACATGAAGATCAGGCATTGTGTGTTTTTAGGGTACGGTGATGAAAAGTTCGGTTACAGGTTGTCGGATCCGACCGAGAAGAAGCTCGTCAGGAGCAGAGATGTGGTTTTCATTGAAGATCAGTGTATAGAAGACATTGAAAAGCCAGAGAAGACCCAACCCAGTTCAGGTGAACTGGAAGATACGGATCTGATTACTCCTCCCGTAGTGCCTAATGACGGGGGAGTACAGCAAGGTGCAGAGAATGACGGAATCCCTACAGAAGATGGACAGAGGGAGCAGCCCCAACTTGATCCACCTGTTGAGCCACGGGTGAGGAGGACATCAAGGGACAGACATCCATCCAAGAAGTACTCGCCGCATGAGTACATTATGCTCACTGATGGAGGAGAGCCAGAAGACTATTCTGAGGCCCTAGCCGACGAGCATAAGGGGGAGTGGTTGAAAGCTATGCAAGAGGAGATGGAATCCTTGCATAAGAACCACACCTATGATATGGTGAAATTGCCTAAGGGCAAGAAAGCTCTGAGCAACAAGTGAGTGTTCAGAAAGAAGAATGAGCAGAAGAATTCACAGACAAGATACAAGGCCAGACTTGTGGTGAAACGGTTTGGTCAGAGAAAAGGAATAGACTTCGAGGAGATATTCTCACCAGTGGTGAAGATGACATCCATTCGGGTGTTGCTTGGGTTAGCGGCTAGCATGGATCTGGAGATAGAGCAGTTAGATGTCAAAACTGCCTTTCTCCATGGTGACCTGGAAGAAGAGATCTACATGCGTCAACCAGAAGGGTTCGAAGTCAAGGGCAAAGAGCATATGGTATGCAGGCTTAGGAAGAGCTTGTATGGGCTGAAGCAAGCTCCTAGGCAATGGTACAAGAAGTTCGACTCGTTCATGTTGAAGCATGGATATGACAGAACGGAGTCAGACCACTGTGTGTTCACACGCAAGTTCTCAGACGGTGATTTCTTAGTTCTGCTATTGTACGTTGATGACATGCTCATTATGGGAAAAGACATCAAGAAGATTGACAGGCTGAAACAGGAGTTATGCAAGTCTTTTGCCATAAAAGACTTTGGCCCGGCAAAACAGATCATAGGAATGGAGATAACCCGTGATAGAAGCAGCAGGAAGCTTTGGTTGTCACAAGAGCGGTATATTGAGAAAGTCCTAGAGCGGTTCAACATGAATGCAGCGAAACCGGTCAGTACTCCACTAGATGGTTACTTCAAATTGAGCGACAAGCAGTGTCCCAAGACGAAGGCGGAAGTGGAAGAGATGTGGAAGATACCCTACGCGTCAGCGGTGGGAAGTTTGATGTATGCTATGGTGTGTACGCGCCCAGACATAGCATATGCGGTTGGTGTTGTCAGCCGGTATCTTGCCAATCCTGATAAGGAACATTGGGCAGCGGTGAAGTGGATACTACGGTATCTGAGGGGCTAATCCAGGTTGAGCCTATGCTATGGTGACGGAAAACCTGTGTTAGAAGGCTACACAGATGCAGATATGGCAGGTGACATAGACTCCAGGAAGTCTACATCGGGGTTTATGTTCACGTTTGCAGGGGAAGCGGTCTCTTGGTAGAGCAAGCTACAGAATGTCGTAGCATTGTCGACGACAGAAGCCGAGTACATTGCAGTCACAGAAGCATGCAAAGAGATGCTTTGGATGAAGAGGTTCCTACAGGAACTCAGCCTGAAGCAGGAGGAGCACGTGGTCTATTGCGATAACCAAAGTGCTATACACTTGAGTAAGAATCCAAGTCAGCATTCCAAGTCGAAGCACATAGAGATTCGGTATCACTGGATCAGGGATACTTTGGAACAGAAGGTGTTACAGCTTGAGAAGGTCCATACGGACGATAATGGGTCAGACATGATGACCAAGGCTTTGCTCAAGGGCAAGTTTGAGGTTTGCAGAAACCTGGCTGGCTTGAAGAAGGCGAATCTCTCATGAGTCGGAAAGGGGGAGATTTGATGGAGTTTCCTCCTCAAAACTGTCAGAGGAGAGGAGACTGTTTCAGGGTGAGGCCGGGCGACCGAGCCCTTCAGTGGCCGGGCGACCGGAATTCCTCCAGACAGGCAGTTTTGCTGCTGGACACTTTTGGCTTTAGCCGGGCGCCCGACCATGTTTGGTCCGGGCGCCCGAAATTCAATTTTCTCTAGGTGTACTTGCTGGACTGTTTTTGGGTTGGCCGGGCGCCCGACGGTCTGGTGGCCGGGCGCCCGACCCGGCGCGAACTGCTTGTACGCAGTTTCCATATTTGGCTCTAATTCCTCCATTTTTGGTACTTAAGTATTCTAAAACGGGATTAGGGCATCCCATGGTGTTGTAAAACACGTCCAAGGTGAGAAAGAGAGAAAAAGAGGAAGAGAGAAAGAGAAAAGAGAGAAAGAGGAAGCTTGTAGAAGGGAGAAGTTGCTTGAAGAAGGATTCTTCTATACAACGGTCGTCTTAGCGCTTTTACGTCATCGGGATCGGTGAGATCGCTCCTCCTTTACTATTCTCTTGTTGTTTATCCATCCCTGCGTGGGTGAAGAAGTTTGATCCAAGCGGTGTGTGCTTGTGATCGGTTGTAACAGTTTCCTGAGATAGTGGATTGTTGATCTGGACTAGGTCCCGTGGTTTTTACCTCTTTTGAGGGTTTTCTACGTAAAAACTCCTTGTGTTCTATGGTGGTTGATGTTTATTCTTGATTATTGCATTAGCATAGTCCATAATTCTAGTGTATTGGGGGGCGAGATCCGAAGGTTTGTGTGAAATGCACCCAACACACCGGACTATCGGATTGTTGGATATTTAATGGACTGTTAACCAACGGTCCTATGTCCACAATCTAGTTGGTTTTATGTGGGTTAATAATATACGAGACGTAGAATTTCTGAGTGCCTGCGTATGAAGCATCATACGCAGCCAGAGTATCATATAATTCCTTGAAAGAAGAACCCAACTCCTCTCTTCTGACCCAACCACAGAAGAACCCAACTCCTCTCTGACCAAAGAAGAGGAGACTCTGTAAGAGAGAGGGAGAGAAGCAGAGAGGGAGAGAATGCATTCCTTCGGTTACCGCGCGAACGCGGTGCTAACGTTCGCGGTGACGATATTAGCTGTAATGTGCGCCATGGCCTCTCTCTCTGATAACTTCAACGTCCCATCTCCCACCGCCCATGTCCAGGTATTCTTCTCTCTCTCTCTCTCTCTCTCTCTCTCTGTATGTATGTATGTATGGTATAGAGACATGTATCTATGTATGTTGTGCGAGTACCTGGTGTCTATACTATTCTATAGCAAAGCTCCCGATCAATTGATCTGTGTCGTCCATTCAATCCATCCCACTCTTTAAGGGTCTACTCTCCTGGAGTCACACGATCAAATGAATGAGATGATCTTATCCATTCCGAATGTTGGCCTTGCTCTTTATAGCCGTTCGTTATTCAAGGTATAATTGGGATGGCTAGTATTATCATAGTGAGTCTTGAGAACTATAGGCAATTTGTTGAAATTCCAAGCCATCAACAAACCCAGATCAACCCTAGGTATTAGAAATTCGGATCTAATACTACCGTTAATCTGTGCACTTTGCAGAAGCACGTTCAACGAAGATAGAACAATCGAATGAACAATAACCAATCAAAGCAATCATACAAACACAATATATTTAACGTGGAAAACCCTTGTAGGAAAAAACCACTGCACAAAGCGACAAAAATGCACCATAATCAAAGCCTTAGAGATTCCACCACTCACCTTCTTCGATTACAGGATCACCCGATCTCTCCTTGCAATTTGTACCTATAGGAAACCCTATATCCTTGAGAAAAATCCCTTCCCAATCCCTTACAAGTGTCTCGAACCCTCTCACCTTGCAAAATCCTTGCCCTTAGAGAGAAAACACTCGAAATACCAAGCCTTAATCGTAATTAGGCTTAAGTACCCCGATTTCTGCAAAACTGCGTAAGCAATTGGACCAACTCGGACT
Organism: Liriodendron chinense; assembly: GCA_003013855.2. Classification (NCBI taxonomy): domain Eukaryota; kingdom Viridiplantae; phylum Streptophyta; class Magnoliopsida; order Magnoliales; family Magnoliaceae; genus Liriodendron; species Liriodendron chinense. Next base: position 1,475,381 of record PVNU02002470.1, read on the forward strand.
GATGGCACACTGTCGGTCGGACTGATAGCGTCACTTTGACTCCTAGACTATGTAGAATCCAAGGCATCCTGCACAACACAATTCAAGTCGCGTACTGCTGAATGGAATGTTTAGATTAATTATTGGACTTCTTTTTTTATAAATAATATGGGTCATCTATTTTTTAGGAATTTATTGGATGGATATGATCATCAAATGGGTGCGTCTTTCGTGTGGTGGCCCATGAATAGTTGACTGGACTGAATGGATGGTCCAGATCAAACTATCATGTTGTCCACGTGTCCTGATGAAGGTACCACTGATTCACCATTGGGACCTTCCCTATCCCTGTTATGATTTGCACTCAAATCATGTTTCACCCAAGACCCAACACCAAACATGCCTCCATATGTGCCAACATGGTGCTTGTGTGGGACATCATAGACATGGATCTGGTGGGCCACATTGTGTCACTAAGATGGCCAAAGAATCAGCCAGTCCGCTCATCAGTTGGGCCACAGGATAGTCAACAAATGGACCGCTGTTTTAGCTGTCCACTTTGTTTCATACAGTTGTGGCCCACTGATGAGTGGAGGAGTCTGGATTTTATATTCTAGGGTATCTACACTGCGGGACCCACCCTACGATTGGCTTCCACTTGTACCCCATGTTGGCATGTTCCACTTCCACTAGTAAACATCTAAATTTCATCTAAAGGGCTGGAGTTAAGACTGTGGGGTTTACCACTTTCTTCCCCCCCCCCCCACCCCCCCTAAGTTATCAGTTATTCTATCTTGTGTTGGATTTTAATTTATGGATGTCTGACAATCTGATGTTTAGAAGTGTCCAATTTATTACCATGACAGAGTTACTCTATCTTGTCTTGGATTCTCTAATTTAGGGATGTCTAGCAATCTGATGTTTGGAACTGTCCAATTTATTACCATTTCAGGTCTTGAACATAAATTGGTTTCAGAAACAACCGAATGGAAATGATGAGGTAAGGCACTGCTCTTATCAATTTATGCCTGAAATGGTTGAAAATTGAATTTATGGTTATTGTGCTGTTTATACAAGACAAAGTTGCAAGAGATTGTGTTATCAGCTAAGATGTTTCCTTTGTTCATGCCATCTTTTCTTTTTGTATTGTCAAGTTGTGAAAGTCTTAAAAGTATGGGTTATAAGCTTTTTTGTTTTTGCATAATAAGTAGTCAGTTTTTAAGGAACTTAATGCTCAATTTCTGATTTCATTTCAAACTTTATTCCTCACGTGTTTGATAAAACTCCTAACTCATGGGGTCAACCAGAATGTTTTGATATGTCAATGGATCTTATCTTCCTGTTTGTGGGTATTCAAAACCGTCAATTAATGGGAGCTCTATTCGATCTGCAGAGAAGGACCATTGGTTTAAGTGAATGATGAATGTTCTTGGACATGGAAGTTTCATGGGAGATGGATGCCCTCCGAAATCTAACCAATGACCCAATAAATTTTTGCGTTCCCAAAATCTGGAGCGTGCATGAGGGGCAGAGGTTTATAGTGATTACATGGAAGATCTTGCTTTCCCACCTTGCGGGAAGTGGAAAATCTTCTTATTGTGGAAAATTTTCTTACCCTCCAGGAAATGAAGCTGCAGACGATCAATCATTATGTGGTTGATAAGTGGCTCTTGATGCATCAGGCTCAACAGGAGGTATCTTAGTGATATGGGACTCCAATATCTAGGCTATGGAGGATTGGTGGCAGGGACTGCTCTCTATTTAGTCCTTATCAGAGACGTGGCTACGGGATTTAGTTGGGTCTTCTCTTCAGTTTACGGGCTCAACAGGCGAGATCAGTGACCCCAGTTCTGGGCTGAATTGAACTCGGTACGAACAGATGGCGGATGTCATGGTGTGTTGCGGGAAATTTTAACATGATTAGGTTCTCATTTGAGAAGTTGGGGACGGATTACTCGAAGTGTGAGCGAGTTTTCACCTCGACAATTGAATTGCAAAGAAGTAAACAAGAGTACTCCTACAAGAATATTAGAGTAGACAGGGAGATAACTTGATTGATATAAAACTTCTTCTTTTACAATACTTCAGAAAAACTCACACTTAGAAAAATATTGGAATTAACTACTTCCAACACCCACCCCCTTTATAGACTCTAAGTGAATCTCTAATGAGAATTCCTCCAACCAAGAGATTGATTTCGAATCAATCATAGTTGACTTGAAATCAATCTAATCTACTTAAGATGGTAAATACCTAATAATAGTAAAACTAAATATAAAAATCCTAATGACGTCTCTAAATCAGCCCCATATCTTCAATCACATACCCCTCACATCTTCAATCACATCTTTAAATCAGCCCCCATATCTTCCAAAAATATCAAATTGCAATCCTTGATTTAGGTCTCCAAGTCTATAAATAAACTGTAAAAAATCGGCAGATGTTGGGCCATATAGTGGGCCTAAGTGGGCCATGGGCCTAGGTGAGCTGTGGGGCTAGGTGGGTCGTGGGCCTGCATTAGGTGGAGAAATTCCTCCTAGCCCAAAGAAGAGGGGGCTGCCTATGACCTATCTTTGATCATTGTCCTATTGCCCTATAGGTAGATGAGGACAGTTGGATGGAGGTCCTTTAGATTTGAGTTGATGGGGTTAGTGGTGGAGGGGTTCTTGAATTTGGTCAAGGAGTGGTGGTCTTCCCTTTCAATTGAGAGACATGTCAGCCTTATCCTTTTCTAGAAGTTAAAGCTTCTCAAAGAAAAAAATTAGCACATGGAAGAAAGAGGTTTTTGAAAGTTAGGGAAGACTTGCAAGTAAGATTCGAGCCTTGGATATTTAGGGGGAGGGTATGGAGTTGTTGATGGAGGAAAAAACCTCTAGGTATAAACTTGCGATAGATTACGGGAAGAAGCTAAAGGAAAAGGAAATCAAATTGCGACAATGTTCTACAGCTACGTGGCTTAAAGAATGAGATAGGAACACTGAATTCTTTTATGAAATAGCTAGTGCTAGGCCAGAAACAATAAGGTTAACATTGTTGTGGTGGACGAGTTATGAGTGAGGGAAAAGGCGCAAGTTTGTGAGGCCGTAGTCAAATTCTATGAGGATCTCCTCAAAGGTGAGAGGTGGAAAAGGCCTCGGTTAGACAATTTACCCCTTGATCAAAACTCAGACGAGGAGGTGACTTCTCTTCAAAAACCTTTCTCAGAAGTGGAGATTAAGGCGGCAATGGATGCCCTAAGGAGTGACAAGGCACTAAGGCGGGATGGCTTTCCAGTTTCCACTGGCATTTTATCAGATCTTTTGGGAGCAGGTGAAAGGTGATCTTATCGCTTCATTGATGAGTTCTTTGTGAATGGTTGCTTGGTAATGGAGTTGGGCGTGTAATTCATTGCCATTATTCCGAAGAAATAAGGGGCGGATGAGTTTGAAGGATTTTAGACCCATTAGCCCCATCGGGGGGCCCTAAAATTTTTGAACAAAGATTTCGCTTCTAGATTTTGCCTTGCGTTGGGAAAAGTCATAGCTAAAGCTTAAGAGGCATTTATGTCTAGGAGATAGATTCTGGGTAGCGCTTTAATCACCCACAAGTGTATATACTCACGACACAGGGAAAGGAAAAAATATATCATTTGTAAGCTTAGTTTTAAAAAGGCATATGATCACGTGGTTTAATAATTCTTGGATCATATGCTAGGCCACGTGATGCAGGTAGGAATGGAGTAGCTAGGTTTATAATTACGAGTGTATTCGATTGGCTAAATTCTCGGTGCTTGTGATTAGCTCTCTTAAAGGACTCTTTAAGGTGTCAAGGGTTCTCCGACACGGGGACCCACTCTTTCCCTTCCTCTTTGTGGTAGTTGCAGAAACATTGAGCAAGTTGATGGACCAAGGGTTAGTGGCAGGGCTCATAAGTGGATCCAAAAGTGGATAAAGAGGACTTTTAAATATCTCACTTGCACTTTGCCAATGACGCCATTCTCTTTTGCGACGCGACAATTGTTGGGGTGGACAACTTGAGAAAATAATTAGATGCTTTTGGGTGGTGTTAGGAGTGAAGGTTAATATTTCCAAAACCAAGTTCTTGGGGGTTGGTTTGTATAAGGAGTAGTTTGATAATTTTGTGGAAGTATTTGGTTGCCAAGTGGGTTCCTTTCCTACTATGTATCTTGGCTTACCCCTATGCATTGACAAGTTGCCTAAACACTGGTAGGATAATGTTATTGAGAGGGTAGAGAGGAAGCTTTCACAGTGGAAATACCTTTCTTTAGGTGGGAGGTCCACATTTCTTTAGGTAGATTTTGTTTTTGAATTTTACGAGCGTAGCAAACTATCTACTGATATTGGGGCGTTGTTCATTCTTCTCATTCCGAAGCTCGAAGGTGCAGAACAATCGAAAGACTTCCACCCTATTAGCCTTGCGGGGGGCCATATAAGATCTTAGCGAAGATGCTAGTGTTAAGCTTTTGGGGAGTTTTATCCAAAGTCATTGCTAAAAATCAAGGTGTTGTTGTCACGGATAGGTAGATTCCGGACAACGCCCTTATTGCTCAGGAATACATCAATTCGAGGTATAGAAAGAGAAGAAGCGGTGTGGTTGGTAAAGTGGATTTGGAAAAGGCAAATGATCACGTCAACTCAAAGTTTCTGGACTGTATGTTGGACAGATTGGGTTGTAGCCAAAAGTGGAGGGGTTGGATGCGGGCTTGCGTTCAATCCGCTTCTTTTTTTGTGCTAGTCAATGGTTTGCCCAAAGGCCTTTTCAGGGCTTCCAGGGGTCTTAGGCAAGGGGATCCTCTCTCTCCTTATCTTTTGTTGGTTGTTGGCAAGGCCCTTAGCAAGATGCTTTCTGTAGGGGAGGTCAGCAGCCTGTTTAAGATTTCAAAGTTTTCGATGACGTACTGATTATTAGTCATCTCCAATATGCAGACGATACTATTCTATTTTGTGATGCAGATGTGACATTTGTGGATAATCTCAGTAAAATCCTAGTATGTTTTGAAACGGTTTCGAGGTTGAAAATTAATGTGGCCAAGAGTAAGATGTTGAGGATCCATGTCTTTGCCGATGAGCTAGCTTCTTTGGCAAGTGTGCTTGGATACAACCATGTAGAGTAGGTTCGTTCCCATCTACTTATCTTGGCCTACCTCTGTGTATTGGTAAGCCTGCAAAACATTTATGCGATAAGGTGATTGAAAGAATTGATAAAAGGTTGCTTCCTGGAAATGTAGATATCTCTCTTTGGGAGCAAGGTTGACCCTCATTAAAATGGCTTTCTCAAACATGCCAGTGTATTTTTTTCTCTTTTTTCAAGTGTCGGTTTTACAGACTTGATAAGTTGAGAAGGTATTTTTTTTGGAAAGGAAATATGGAAAGTTGGAAATTCCACCTTTTCCGATGGGGATAGGTTTGCAAGCCGATAGCCCTAGGGGGTGCGGGGATTAAAGACCTGGGGCCTATGAATTTGGCTCCTCTTGGTAAATGGCACTAGAAGTTTTGCATTAAAATGAGGAGGCTTTTGAGAGTGGTTATTGCGAGCAAGTATGGAGCCTAAGAGGGTGATTGGTTTGTAAGAAATTCTCTCTTTATCATGCCTCTAGCCTTTGGAAAGCAATAACATCTATTGGACACTAAGTTTGCAGGAAGATTGCTTTCGTGGTTGGTGCCGGGGATCATATCTGGTTTTAGATGGACATTTGGTGTGGTGTGAGGTTGTTCCAAGAAGTCTTCCCAAGAATAGCTACTCTCGCGGCTCGCCCCCAGATCGCTTCACCACAGTGTCTTGCTGCTTTTCTATGTGCGGTGGTATGATTGTCTGGAATCTTCTCTATAGTAGGAGTCTCTTAGATGAAGAGGCGGTTGAGTATCAATTTTTTTAATCATCTTAAGTAGGCTACCCCTTCAATTCTGGAAGAAGTCTCCATGGTCTAGATCGAGCATCGTTCCCAAAAATTCTCCGTTCGCTCTCTCTATTGATCCATAACAGACCCAGATCCCTCTCTCGGTCCTCCCCATCCATATCATCAATAGTTTTATGGTGCCCTTCCTCGGGTGGCGGCCTTTGTTTGGTTGGTGGGCCAAAAAAGAGTGTTGATGATCGATAATTTGCAACATGTATCTCTTGTGCTCCCTAATATTTGCTTGATGTGTATGGCGGATGTGGAGTCCATCGACCACTTATTTATTCACCGCCCTTTTTGTTTAAAGAGCGTGGGCTTATTTTTTAATTACGGCTCAAGTGGATTTGGTCATGCTGGATTCAGTGGAAGACCTTTGGGTGTGGCATGGTGGCGGAGTGGGGAAAATTGTTTAGAGGCTTCTCATTTTGGCTATTTTTTGGGTTATGTGGAAAGAAAGGAATGAGCGATGTTTCAGATTTAGAGGGACTTCGATTGAAGGGGGTGATTTGTTGTTAAAGGCTATGTAAAGGGATGTATATCTTTTGTTAGTGTAACTAAGTCTGTGTCTGTTTAGTTTCTTCCCGTTTGGGTTGTTAGTGTTGCGATGTATTCTTTTCCTGCTACAATTTGGGTTGTTAGTGCTGTGATGTATTCTTTTCCTGCTACAATTTGGGTTTTTAGTGTTGCGATGTATTCTTTTCTTACCTCGTGGCATGCGTTCTAATAAATTTTTGTTCTCTCTCGAAATTTTTTTTAAGGTGGCATTGTCAAACTTGCTGCTCTACTTCACGTATCTCTTCAAGTGTCTGAGGTTTGTTCTGGTTGGAGAGGTTGAGATGTAGAGTAAAATTTTCATTCACTGAAATGGGAAGAGGCTTACAAGCCTTACTGGGGGGTTGCGGAATTTGGGGGGAATGAACTCAGGTTGTTGGGCAAAGGGCTATGGAAGTTCGGCTCAAAAGAGGACCATTTATGGAGCGAGTTAATAGCTAGGAAGACGACATTCAGAAAAGGGGCTGGTGGACGAGAAGTTCGTCATTTTCTAGAGCCTTAGTAGTGTGGAAAGTAGTTGTCAAAATTGGGACCAAGTTCAAGAAGGGCATTGGGTTTTCTTTAGGAGATGGGAAAATTCAATTTTGGAAAGATATTTGGTTAGGTGAGAGGGCGCTTCATGAAGAATTTATGAGGTTGGTGAGGGTATCCCTATAGATCATTGTTACTCAACCTTAGGTGGGAGGGCAGTGTGGTTGCTGTCATGCTGGAGAAACCTGTTGGACGAGGAACTAGATGAGTTCATGCGGTTTCTTGAAAGACTTTGCTAGTATGGATGCAATCTTGTGAGTGCAAAAGAAGTCGGGCCAATTTTCAATTCAGTCTTTCTATGGACTACTTCATGGCTGCTCTCCTGGTGCTCCTCATTTCCATAGACTACTTCATGGCTGCTCTCATGGTGCTTCTCCTTTCCAGACCTCATTTGTGTAGCTTTCTCATGGTTGGTGAGTAACGAAGTGCTCATGGTAGATAACCTTCAAAAAAGGAAGATGGTGATCTTTAATATTTGCATGATGTGTATGAAGAATATGGAGTTGGTTAACCATTTTTTTTTCATTGCGCCTTCCCTGGTGAATTGCGGGAAAAGTTCTTGGGTTTGTTTAATGTTACATAGGTGATGTCAGAGTCTAGAGAGTGTTTCTTTATGTCCCGGCACAGGGGTGGAGTTGGAAAAAGGGGGGGAAGATTCTGTAGAGCCTTGTCATGGTGGCAGGTTTTTGGGCCCTACCCCTACGGAAGGAGAGGAATAATAGATGCTTCCGAAATCAAAGTGGGTAGGTTGCTAAGGTCTCTAGAAGGGTTAAGTACTTAAGTTGGATGGGCCTCTAATATAAAGGCCCTTTCCAAGTGTCTTCTTTTGCTTGGTCCTTGGTCTAGGTTGTAATTTCTTTCGCCTTTTCTTCTTCATAATAAAATTGCCATCTTTTAAAAAAAAGCAATAACAAATGTGTAGACCATTGGTGGAGAGATAATTGAGTTTCTAATGACCGAGCCAATATCTAGTGGCATTGGTTATGGGTTATTTAATGAGGCATTTACAAGAAGTCCAATGGCATATGTTGCTTGCAGGTGACAGTTTTGAGACAAGACGAATGAGTGGGTCAAAACTAGAATGATGGGGGGATGAGCTAGAATCTAAAGGTTTTAAATTGATTGGATGAAGACAGAGTATATGGAATGCAATTTTAGCAATAATAGGAGTCGAAATGAGGAATTAGTGAAGATTGCTGACTAATAAGTACCTCGAAATGACCATTTACATTTTGTGTCGATAATTCATGAAAGTGGAGAGATTGAGAAGGATGCTCCTCATAGAATTAGAGTTGTGTGGATGAACTGGAGATATGCCTTCGGAGTTTTATGTGATTGCCACATACGAATCAAACTGAAGGGGAGATTTTATAGGATATCTATATTACCAACCATGCTTTAAGAGACAAAATGTTGGGCAACCTAAGAACATGTTCACAGGATGAGTGTAGTACTAAAATGAGGATGTTGAGATGTATGAGTGGCAAGAAGAGGAAGGATAGAATTGGAAATGAATGCCTTTGAGGGAACTTAGGAATAGCACTGTATCACAAATAGGTAATAAAATGGGAAGTAGATGTAGATCATTTGGTCATGTTCAATGGAGACCAAGACCTGTACTGGTCAGGAGGAGATGGTTCAGGTTGAAGGGTCTAAAAGAGCACGGGGAAGGCCCAAGAGGATGAGGGTGGAGGTAGTAAGAAAAGGTTTAATGAGCTATGGTTTAATTGAGGATCTGGTCTTTGATAGAGTGGAATGGTGGATGATGATTATTAAAAATGACTAAAATATCCATAAAACCCCGTCACAACCATGCAAGCATTTGGCAAATGGGTCATGAGTATGCCTGTATAGCTCACTAAATTATGCCAAAATAGCATGATGTAGTTTAAGATCTAACTCAATAGGTTTTCAAATGGGACCAATTTCATGTCATTTATACATCATTTAGCACCCGCAAGTAACCCACAAAACAAGTGATGGAAATACTAAAGGGAAACTTGCCCAAGAAGTAAGTGGTTTGCTACCTGCTCTAATAAAAAAAATTGCCCCAGTGGCATGGACCAAATCACTCCACAGTCCACAGATCAATTAGATCACCATTGGGGACCCCAAAAGAGAAAACTGTGTGGGCAGATTATAGGGCTCACCTTCTGGGCTCTTATTAGGCTGCATCAAACTGTCTTGTTGCTTACCACTTTTTCTTGCATAGAATGACAATTCACCTCAATAAATTTGGTATGTTAGTGAAAGACAGGATTACTGGATTTGTGGATAGCAGCTTGATTATCACAAAAAAACTTCAAAGGCTGAATAGGAGGAAACCCAGTCTCTTGTAATAATGTCTGGCACCAAAAAAGTTCACAGGATGAATGGCCACGACTTTATATTCTGCTTCTGCACTGGGCTTTGCAACCTAGATATTTTCTTACTCTTCCATGTTATTGTATGACCTACATAAAGGTGCAGTTGATCATTGATTGACCAGAGATCTAGCCCACTTAGCATTAGAAAACGTTTGCAGACTAAGATGTCCATACAGTTTACAATTGTCCTCTTCTAGGGGCCGCCTTTAGATAGCAAAGAATGCAATAGTCCTCTTCTAGGGTCTGCCTTTAGATAGCAACGAATACAAAACACTGCATTAAAATGGTCATACACTGAGCTGCATTAATGGAATGACTACCCCAACAAAGCATATGTGGTATCCGGCTGAGAAATAGTCAGGTAGGTAAGCTGTTCCACTAGCTACCTATAGGTTATTGGATCAGCTAGATTTTGCCACTATTAGGGGCGGCAATGGCCCAGGTGGCCTTGACCTATAGGGGGCAGGGGTAAGGCCTCTAATCTTAGCCCAAGGGCTGGGCTGGGCTTGAAATGTAGGCCCGGCGCTTGGTTCAGGCCAGGGCTAACAATGATTAGCCTGGCCTGGCTTGTTGGCCCTACTACTAATAATATCAAAATACAGGCTGTACAGCCCAGTTGTCTATGTACAATAAGAGAAAAACTCTGATACTCCGGAAGTGTTATGGATGATATGTATTGCAGGTGCTTATAAATTACTTAGAAATTACATACGTGGCATACAAGTAAGTCAGATTAAACCGACCAAATTATGGGTCTCAGTGTAGATGTATCATGATATCCAATGGTCTTATTTCAACAAAGTAGTGTAACAAAGTTCCAAAAAAAAAAAAAAAAAAAAAGTAGTGTCACAATTCAGAGCTTAGAATTGTCTCCTGCTTGTTAGATGAGCCGGTAGAGACTGTAGTGTGTGTGAGTGATCCAGGGTTCAATCCTTGGTAACTAATCCGATTATGGGAGTGGGACTTGGTGATATTGGGTTCCACAATTTAGTCTGTTAATTTGAGCTAGTGTATTCCATGTGAACAATTTCTGGGTGTCTGTGTTTTGAGCGTCATACTTTGCAGAGTATCAAATGGGGAAGTTATTTTAACTTCCCCATACAGTAAAATCTGTCAGTTGAGATGGCATTGCCCGTTCACACGCTGACGCACATTCCAATATGGAGCATGTCTGACAGATCTGAGTCTTCCATTGGGTTCAAAGTAATTCATTTATCCATTGCCTAAAAAAAAAAAGGCCATTTCACTCGTTAGTTGGGCCATGATTGAAACAATTTTTTTTTCTGGATGTCTAATTTATTGTGTGTGCTGTAGGTCACCTGATCTATTAATACATTAAATGGCTTGAGTTTTATGGAGCATGACCCACTTGATAGAAAGCTCAGATTTCACATTTGTTCCATATTGGCACATGTACTTGTGTGAAGATGGGCAGGGCTCTGTCAAGCGTACAACATTAACAAGAATTCCAATCCTGATTCCAGATGCAACTAGTCAATTATACAAAGGGCTCGACTCCCATGTTAGGTTTGCACCATTTAAAGTGGCGACTCATCCTCACATTTGCCATGTGGCACTAATGTACAACTGTCCAGACCATCCAAATTGTTGGTCCTATTGTAAATGGAGCATATATCTAAAATTGCACTAATCAAGCAATCTTAACCATCCAACTAATGCTCACCAAATGAATGGTTAAAATAAAATAGTGAGTGGTCCAAATTTGAAGGGAAAAACCAGATGGCTGTCAATCATAGGATCATTCACCCAATCTGATTTTGGATAACCTATCTGTAGTGGCCTAGGGGGTCCAATCATTTGGAAGGTTAAGATGAGTTAATACCTGACACTTGCAGAATTTCATAATGAATGTGTACTGAACATCATAGTTTGCTGAGTATAAAATAACCGTCCAATCCCTATTAGCAATTGTTTGTTTTTCTTACCTTCCGTGTGGATGGCCTGTTCGCCTTCTTCTTCGCGGTTTCTTGATCTCTTCCTTGTTTGCACGAGTGTGGAACAATAGAACCGTCCATCAGATGGGCCACACTGTCTAAATTTGACCCAAAAGTCACTCTTTCAGGGCTGGTCTTGTAGGGCCTTGGCTGGGCCAGGACCACGGCCAGTGCTCAGGGATCAGGGCCAGGCTAGGGCCAATCATAGCCAGCCCATTGCCAACCCTAGTCACTATTGATGCCCATTTCTGATTGGATTCATGGGTGGATCTAGAGGCTTCTTGTCTAGCATCCTAGTTCTTTTCAGCAGATCATTAGCATACTTTTTCAAGAGAGCAACACCAACGGCAGCACAAGAAACCTCAATCTCGAGAAAGTACCGCAGGACATCATTATCTTTAATTTCAAACCATTTTCACATGAATGCCTTTGTGGTTACATTGTTGGGAAGCAGGACTCCATGATCTTTAATTTCAAACAATTTTCACATGAATGCTGCTATGGCTACATTTTTGGGAAGCTTGTGACTTGACCAGACTTGATGGGCATTAACTTTTTGACTTGGGCGAGTTGACCAAGTGACTCAGGTGAGTTATGTTTTTTAATTAAATCATTTCAAAATTTAAAATATACATATCAAGTATTTAAAAATATAGTAAACTAAAAAGAGATAAATGATGATATTTCAAGTACGAAATAGTAAACACATTTCAAAAATACAATCTTGTAGTTAACATAAATGATGAGAAATGAAATTCATACAAAAGACACATCATTAAGATGCCCACACTAAAAAAGAAGTGCCCTACTAACAGGCCTTTCTTCATAGTAGCCTTAAAAAAAATTCTTCTTAATTGACCACCAAATTTTGTGAACATCTGTTTGCAACCAAATAGCCCTATAGTGCTCAATGGAATCACCAGATTTTCACCTATTGAATGACTGGATTTCCACTAGCAAGCTACAAAGTGTTTGACTAATGACTGGACTCTCCCATATGTAATTTCTCTAAGAAGTGCCCTACTAACAGGCCTTTCTTCATAGTAGCCTTAAAAAAAATTCTTCTTAATTGACCACCAAATTTTGTGAACATCTTTTTGCAACCAAATAGCCCTATAGTGCTCAATGGAATCACCAGATTTTCACCTACATTGAATGACTGGATTTCCACTAGTAAGCTACAAAGTGTTTGACTAATGACTGGATTTCCACTAGTAAGCTACAAAGTGTTTGACTAATGACTGGACCCTCCCATATGTAATTTTTCTCTGGACTCTGAGCAACGAGTTCTTCCTGTATAGCACTTCTCCAACACTCATGGCTCATGATAGGTAGCATCTTCATGAAACAGAGACACTCTAGGATGAGAAGCTGAAATGCGTAAGAACAGGTCGTTGATGATTGAATAGGACGTTTAGTCTCATCAGAATGCTGAAGAGGTGTAATGAGATAACAAGAAACCTCTTGGTGGGTCAGCTTGGGTATGAGTTGATTCCATTTTGTTGTTGCATTGATGTTCAGCTGTGGGTAACTGGTGCAAAAGAGTGAAGAGGGAAGTGAAACAAAAGATGGAATCTGAAGGCAAATTAGGTTGGTCTTTGACAATCCTGGCGCCATGAAAAAGTATAGAGGCAATTGGACATGGATGATATAAGTCAATGCACAAGTAAACTTTGTGATGAGGGACGCAAGTCATGCAACTAATAAATGCACATGAGAACTGCAGAATCCAACAATAAATCCATTGTTTGGCATTTTTTTTTTCATGGAAATATTAAGAGGTCAGCAGTCAAACAAGTTGTCTCGCCTAACTGTGGAAATTGACATTTAATGTGCTTTTTTTTTTTCTTTGGAAGAGATTGATTTTTCTTTTTTCAAAGGTAGCATCATTTTATTAAGAAACCACCAAAGTAAAGATAGGGAATGAGAAATTACAATCCAAACAATGCCAATAAATTACAAACATCCATGGATTTTAAGCTAGACATTGAACCCACATCTAATTTAACACTCCTCACTACATCTTTGACCGAGCTGCATTTATCGCGGAAGCAATGGTTATTCCTTTCCCCCAATTAGCCCAAAGCACGGGCATATGAACTAGCCACCACACTGCCTTTCCTTCCTATCCAACTCGGCCTCCGTGCCTATCCCAAAGGAAGCCTTCTATAGTGTCAGGCATTTACCCAATCAATGTTGAAAATGCCAAGGAAAATGATATACACCTCCTGAGTAATGAAAAGGTGATTAATCAATTCAGCGTCTTCCATACACATTGTACAGACGTTGGAAGAGATTGATATCCATGTTTTTTGAGGAAAACCTTAGAAATGGAACTCGCTTTCCATGCCTACCTTTTGTTTTCTCAAACAAGGGAGAAGTAGATTTCTTTGGAAATCAATTTTGTTTAGAAGGTTTTCCACCTTCCCTTACAGCCCGTTAGGATATATAGGAAGCTGCACAAGGAACTTGCACCTGTCCATAGATGTGTGACGTTGGAGATTTAGAGGTGAGGTATTTTGAGAAAAGCTTGAAGAGAGTGGCCGATTTGTGATGTAGGGAACTGTGAGATGAGTTTAACTATAAATTTCGTGGAACACCCATTTGATGCAGCCTAAAGTGGACCATATTCGCACTGATGAACTGTTAGGATATTTGGTGGGTTTGCTTGTGTCTGAAAAGAAGTCTTAGTTCAGTTTTGATTTCCTCATTTATTTTCCTAATTTAGTGGGTGTGGGTTGTGGGAGTCTTGTGGTGTCCATACTGATCACATTTTTGTGTGAGAATGGGTTTATAGGCTGTGCGCTCTTTCTTAAGGAGCTAGAGGTCTTTTATTTTAATAAATAGGCCTTATGACCTTTCCTAGGAGTTAGGAGGAAGGGGGTATATGTGGCTAAAGTTTGGCAGGCCTTGAGCATTCCCATTGGTCCAAGGGCAGTCCATTTGCATCTATTAGGGGTTCTCTATATGGAGTCCTTTCTATATAGGTATCGAGATAGTGTACCACTTTTATAGGAGTTCCATTGTGTGGGCATGCTTTATGGGGCCTTCTAGTTGGAGTGACTAGGGCTAGAAGCCTTATAAGGCATTTGATTGCGTTATAAGAGGGTCTCTCATGATACTAATTGGGATTTGGGTTAGCTGATGGGAAAAACAATTGGGAATTTGTAGAAATAACCAATTGGCTGTTAGGGCCTTTTTGGATAGCGGGAAAAGAAAAGAAAAGAAAAATGTTATGATAATCCAATGATGATTTCCAAGATTTCCATGAGCATTATTGAAACATGGATTCCAATTTGGAGTCTTGTTTGGTTAGCAATTGGCAATCTAATAAAGCTGTCACAATGTTCACCTTTTATTTTGTGCGTGAGAATATGAGTATGGTGTTTGGGTAATGACTACTTTTTAAAATCCAATGTCTTTCACTATTCAATCATAGTAAAATTTCCCATCATGGGAAAAGTCACCCATTTTCTTTTCTCACTATCCAAACAGACCCTTAATGTGATCTCTAAAGTAGAAATTTGTGATAGGAGACTTACGAATTCTCTTTACAACCCTTTGACGCCTCCCATTATTTAAATGGGCCCCATATTAAATCATCATCATGATCATCATAGGAATTCTATAATTTTTACAATCATCGTCATGGGAAATTTGGGGTTGCTTTACTATAATTTTTAAACAGGAATTCTCATGATCTCTTGGAAAAAGTTTGAAGATCGGCTGCCCACCTGACATCAACTCTCTTCCTTTATCCGGGCCGGGGACCGGCTGGCACAATCTCAGCCAGGGGGAGTGGAAAAAAGAGTGTTCCCCGTGTAACCCCACCGCCATGGGCCCATGTTGTATGTAGGTGTCTACTAGGTTGTCTCATGGACCAAGTTTCTGTGCCACTAGTTGCACTTCTACTGAGTTTATGCCTTGTATAGTCTCTAGTTAGGATTTTGAGTCTATTATGCAATTGGTAGATACTATACAGCTTGAGGAATAAAAGGAAAGTTTTCCTGATGTATTTATTCTTTGCTTTTTAAGTTCTTATCTATACATTTGATCTGTCAAATCCTAGAGCTCGAGCTTAATTTCCAAACTTTGTTTTATGCAGGTTAGCTTGACGTTAAATATATCAGCAGATCTACAATCGATGTTTACATGGAACACAAAACAGGTCTGCCAGTAAAGAAATGTTTATTTATTGCAATGTATTCATGAACTTCTTTTCTTTAATGAGAAGATCTTTAGGTAGTCATTTTTTTCCCTTGCGTTCCAGGTATTGTGCTGCTTTAAAATCTGTAAATAATATTCACTGTCACGCCTTAGGGACAATTTGGATGTACCCAAAGATAGGGGCTGGGTCTGATTTTTCTGTGAAACCAATCCGCTCTGGGTTTGGAGTGGTTCAGGAAACAGAAGCACAGGGATTAATGTCTTCCCATTTTTCCACACCAAAACACAAGGGATATAAGAACTCACTTGCACTGGGTGAGTAGCATCCCTTCCCCTACCATCATAAGGGGAACTTTAAAATGCAGTGGATGTTTTAAGGCTGATAAGATGGAATCTTGGCTGAAACTCCATAATCAGCAACTCTGCAAACTCATGCTTGTACAATTGTCTGATGCTAATTTTTTCTGTATTCAACTCTAATATATTTACTCTGAAAGTTCAGAGTTGACTAAATGGTCATGCATTTCCAAACATTCTTTATAGATATTAGAGTTATAAGGTACAGCTGCATTGATGTCTAGAACGTTATAAAAAATGGACTCAGCATGAAGCCTTCTCAGTAGCTTGACTTGTGTTCTATTCTTAAACAGTGAATTATGTAAAACTATTTAAAACATATTAGTTTGCTTTCACCTGCATGGATGAGTTCAAAGTTAATTTAGAGATGACTCGGCTGTTTTCATCTAACTTTCTCTAGTACTGCAGGTTTTTGTCTTTATAGCAGCGGAGTATAAGACCCCACAGAATTCTTTGAATCAGGTAACCTTTGATGCATCTGTTGTTTGATCTTTGGCCATGTTATTTTTATTTTTTTGGCATGGAAAGGCTGTAAACCTGAACCAGTAGTTGTGAACTGTTGCTCCATAGAATGATAACTTGCAAGTTTAGTGCTAATTATAACTAGAAAATATGATTATATTTTCTTCTGAACCTGGTTCGAAACTTTAAATACCAAAGAGTCATATTCTACATGGTTGAGAATGGGCCTATCTCCACGTTTTCCTGTGTTGTGGCAAACTTGAGTTTTAGATTTGCTTCTTTATGGGATGACATCTTAGCATAAGCTTGCATAATAGATGTATGGAGTGAATGTCACACAATCATCATGGTGGGCCCTACAAGGCCTTTTGTTATGCTGGCCCCCTAATAATACACCAACCTATGTCAGTACTGTTATACCGGCACAACAAATGTATGGGGTGGATGTCACATAGTTATCACGATAGGCCTTGCAAGGCCTTTTTATACTGGCTCCCTAGTAATACTTCAAGGATTGCAGGTAAAATCCCTGTCGTCCATCATAAGCATGCACAATTTTAAAATGCCCTAAATACCCCGAGCTATGTTGGAAATCCCTTCAACATCATTTTAAATTAGAAGGGTTAGAACTCCCTTAAAACTAATTGCTTGGGAAAAATTGTCTAAGTCTACTGTTATATATAAGAAGATAAGTGGAGGCCTAATTTATTTTAATTTCATTGTTCTTTGGTAGGTGTTCTATAGTTTTGTGATTGTGATTATATGTTGGTATTAATTCATACTATATACACTTTCTCAAATATGTAGTCATGAGTATTCCCGACCCCTCATCAGTATATGTCAATCTTTTCATCACACCAAATTCAAATTCATTAAAAGTTCTTCAAATAGGTGTATTGTAAAGAAAATAAGTTGGTCAAATTGACCCAAAATTTTCTTATAGCATTGAAAACTTTTGATACTATCGATGAGATGATCACTTATTTACTAGGAAAAGACACCTCGTTTCTTGATATAATTACTGAAGTCAAGGGACACCGAAATGACCTTGATCAAGAAATTATTATTATTATTTTCAACCTCTGGTTAACATTATAGCATTTTGCCCTTATAGAGAGGAACAATAGAACAAGATTCATGTAGTTGTTGGGTATAAATGTTTATTGTTCGATATGGTTTGATATTGTCAACTTTGTTACAAGGATATGCGGTATGCACCCAAATATGCCTTGTCAAGAGGCTTTTTGATGCAGGACTAGAGCTGCACACGAGCCGAGCTTGACAAAGCTTGAGCTTGGCTTGATTAGTGGCCCACTGAGAGCTTGGCTTGGCTTGAGCATCGAGCTCAAAACAGTCGCTTGAGCTTGGCTTGCTGGTCGAGCCAATCGAGCTTTGTTCGAGCCAAGCCGATCGAGCTCTATCGAGCCAAGTCGAGCCAAACCAAACTTTGTCTTTTTTTTTTTTTTTTTTTTCCTTTTTTTTTTTTTTTTTATAGAGCATCCAAAGACCCTAACTGGCCCAACCCACTAACCCAACCAGCTAACTTGACCCAATCTTTCGACCCAAAAAAACTCCCAAAACTAGGGTATTTTCTATTTCAAACAAAATAAATAAAAAATAAGAAAAAAAAACATAAAAACTTACCTGGTGGTGGTGGATGCTCGGGCGTTTGCTTGAAGGTGCGGTGCAGTCGGGCATTCGCTGCTAGGCGTTTGTTACCGGGTGCGGTGTGGTGCAGGAAGGAAGCCGGAACGGACGGAGAGAGAGAGAGAGAGAGAGAGAGAGAGAGAGAGAGAGATTTGAAAGAAATTGAGGGAGGGAAAGAAGGAGATGGGCAGTCGGGCTGGCTGGGATGGGTGGGACTTGGGAGTGAAAATGAAAGGAAAAAAAAGGGTCAGGTGGGGTCTCGAGTAGAGTTTGGATTTTATATATATATATATATATATATATATATATATATATATATATATATATTAGAAAAATATTGAGCTTAAGCCGAGCCGAGCTCAAGCGAGTCAAGTTTTATTCGAGCTTTGAGCCAAGCTTCCTCGTGCTTGAGCTTGGCTCGTTTTCAAACGAGCTTCCTAAATTGAGCTTGAGCTTGATCGAACTAGCCTATGAGCCAAACCAAGCCGAGCTTAAACGAGCCCAGCCGAGCGAGCTTTTTGAGCTAGCTTGGCTCGTGTGCAGCTTTATGCAGGACAGTGTTTTCTACTCTAGAATGATAAGAAAAACCAGATTTTAGATAGTGTGAGCAAGAACAATAAATTATAGCAATTCCATTAAATCCAAACAATCAACAAGTAGTAATCATGTTAGATCCTAGACTATCACATGCTCAGAATTAGGAACTAATTATATATTAAAGCAATTAGGTCCCAATGGTGTTGAAAAACTCCAAATTAACATAGGGCTAGGCTATTATTCAAAGAGATTCGGGATTAGCTAGGAGTTAAGGTTTAGGGTGAGCTAGGTTTATGGATTTGAAAGAAAAGGGGACAATTTGGGATTAGGGTTGGGGATTTGGGTAAAAGGGGAAATTTGGGGATTTAGGGTTAGGGAAAAGGGTTAGGAGGGAAATCAAAGAAGGAAGGATCAAAGGGGAAAGCCGAACGTGGTTGTCGTACGGACACTGTTCATGCGGCACTGTTCACGTGGCTAGGGCTTGGGTTCGATTGTAAGGTGATGGAAGAAGGATGAGAGAAAAAAAAATAAGAAAAGAGAGAGGAAGGGAGAAGGACTGAAGGAGAGATGAGAGAAAGTTAGGGTTTGAAAAGAATACCTTGTATGGGATGAGAAGAGAGGGAAGTTTGTGTATTCACACACCACGTAGTAGCCTTGGATTCACTAAGGAAGGCTTCACACCTATGCAATCTTAAAAAGGATTCAAAGAGAAAGAAAAAAACTTGTATCTTCATTCAATGCTTCATAAAAAAGAAGGGGGGGGGGGGGGGGGGGGGGGGGGGGTAACCTTTTTGGGCTATAAAGACACAATACCCTCTTAGTTCTTTATGTTTCCAACTATGTCCCATCTCACACATAATGCAATAAAACTTAAAATGAAAGCAACTAATCATAGTATATGTAATCCAAACCACTAAAATAATAAAGTAATGCAAAGTCCTAAAATCTATGATGGCCCATGATGACGATGGCCTACGATCAATGGTTCAATTAAGTCCTCCATGAGATCCGATGGTCCGATCGTCGTGTCCATCAAATCCTTTGGTCCAGATGTCCTCCTCTAGTTGCCCACCTGCATCCTTCCAGTATAGGGTCTTCTAGATGCACGTACATGCTATGTGGGGTCTTCAAAACGGGTACTCACCAAGCCACAGATAGACTGAGTCCCACCTCTTCCTCTGATATGTGCGTAAAGGAGCATGTGATGTGATGTCCCCATCACTTTTATTGATCTCGGGAACAAAATACATTTCGGGCTTTCCTTTCACAAAAAAAAAAAAAAAAAAAAAAAAAAAAAAAAAAAAAAAAAAATCTAGGCTATAGTTTGGCGCAAGCCCTTAATTATATTAATTAGGGGAAAACTCTTGATTAAAAGGTAAAAAACAGAGAATGCTAGTCTATTATAGCCTTTTAGGGTATGTAATAGATGAAATGCAAATGATGCATAAAATCCTAATCTATGGTTTTGATCATCAATTAGGCAAAGCATTCTAGTGCTTCAAGGACTCAAATAGCCTTAGCGTTCGTTTTTCGTATAGCTCCAAGAAGTTCGGAAGATTTGACAACATGTCTGCCTTGCCCTTAGGCCTATAAAATATGTTATACAGAAAAAACACAGGGCCATTCTGCTGGAGAAACTAGAGGTCAGCACAGAGTGTCCTAATAGTTAGTGTAGGCCATAAACAGTTAGAGCTGGGCGCGCTAGGTTTTTGCTCAGGTCTTTTAGATAGTCAGCACAGGGCCAAACTACTAGTCCTCACACAGTTGATGCAGAGCCAATACTAGAAGTTTAAAGGCTTCAAAAGGATGAATCCTTGGACTCTCATTCTCACCTTATCTTGAGCATTGGCGTGGAGAGAAGAGAAGGGCTTTGAAAAGGATCTGGAGAGCTCTTAAGCAATCTCAAGAACCAAATGGCTTAAGTTGTGGAAATGAAGGCCCTAATGGGTATTTATAGTGATGAGAGGCAGATTTTCTGCCCTCGAGGTGGTTACACCGTTATTCTCTGCCTATAAGTTTGTTAAGTAGTTCTGGATGCATGTCACACTACCATTGGACAATCGAGGATGCTTTCCGTCAGCGTGTGTTGAGTGCAAAACATTATTCCGCACCGACCTTGGCAGTTATCGCGAGATGAAATCCTACTAGAGAAATAGGTGTTGTGTTGGGTTGCAACTTGTTAGCGCGGTGCGCATGCTGGGTTCCGCGCTTGCTCTTGGGCTTGAGCGTGGATTGAACTTTATCTCCTTGGAGGCTTCTTTAAAATCATCTTGTGTTGTCCTTGGACTGTAAGCACGCAATGATATCATGGAACCTACACTCGCTTTGACTATTAGCACAGACTGTGCCAATAACGGCCTCGCACTGAACTTGATGAGCATAATACCTACTTATTAACTAACTTGGAGGTGAGTGCGGAACACTCGATGTTGGATAGTTATTGTTAGCATAGATCGAACTTAGCGGGATTTAGACGCCAACAATAGCTGATCCCAATTAATTGGGATAAGGCTTAAATGATGATGATAATGTTAACATTATAGCATTTCCATAGGATACCATTCTAGTCATGTGACATATGACTCTTTTGGCTGATAATATTTTAATTTCATTTTTTCTTTAGATCACTTACCAGTAAACTGGCAACTAGCATGTCTGATGTACGTGTTGGGAGAGGGATTAGGGACTAAGTAAGAGGAATTTCTAGGAGACTTTTCGTGCCGTTTGGAACTACTACCAATTGTTTTTCCATACATGTTTCTATTTTTAAGTGATCACAATGGTTCATCTAATGGGACAAACTATGGAGGACTCAAATGTTGAATTTTTTCCTTAAAAAGCGGAAAAAGGAAAAAAGAAAACTAAATTTGACTAGAAAAGAAATCCAACACAAGTTCAAGGAGGATGACCCAATTAATACAACGAAGAATTATTCCCCTAGGATACCCAAATAAATCACCAAAAGAATCGGCCTTCGAAAAAACCATATCTAACAAACACAACTTATCCCTAAACATCCTACCATCTTGTTCGTGCCAAATCGCCCGCAAAGCAAAAAGAGGGAAAAGCTACCATAGATATCTCCTTTTGTTTTTTTCTTCTTTCGTAGTGCCATGCATGGAAGAAATCCCTAATCAAATACAACATAACTCAATTCTTTTGAAAAAAAATCCACCAAACATCCTAAGCAAAGATGCAGTGCATGAACAAATGATCCACAATTTCCATGTCTAGAGAAAAAAATGCAGCCATTTGGAACAATAATTTGTATGTTCCTCAAGTGGTCAATTGTCAGTACCTTGTTTTTAGTTTTTACTGACAAGCCACACAAAAGCTAAAACACAAGGCAACCCCATATACTTCCAAATGTGATGAATGTGGACATAGAATTATAGAGGAGGGCATGGAGAAAAGCTCTCAGAGCTATTAAACTTCCATACCCACCTCTCCCCATCCATCAAAATTATGTCTTCGCCGAAATTCACGAGACACAAAATCAACAATCTCTTTATCAGATAAGTTCCTTCAGAAGCGAGGATTCTAGACCACATGATCGCCCATTAGTGGCAAGTTGATATATGAGAAAGTCTTCCTTCATGGTTATCCTAAAGAGTTTGGGAAAAGCGACATGAAGAGGCCTATCCCCTACACTAATGTTCATTCAAAATCGAATGTGAGAACCATCCTCGGGATTAAGATTTTCCTCCTGAAAAGGTACCTCATTGTAGGAGAGGTTTTTTCAGGAGAACCGACCTCCATTTTCCACCTATATTTACACACTACTACCCTTTTCCACAAGCCATGTTTATTGCTTTTGATGTGTAACCCGCCAAACTCCTTGGGCTCACAAACATCATCCAAACTTATCAAGTGAAACTTATTCTTGTTCTTTGAAACCCCCCCCCCCCCCCCAACACACACACATACACACAAGAAGATATTCTCTGAATTCTTTCCAATCGATTGATAACAATAACAGGGCAACAGAACAAAGACAAGGTTTCAGAGCTGTGCTAGCTAAGGCAAACTTTATCACAGTAATGCGGCTTCCAAACAGCAAGTGATTGCTTTTCCAACCTGATAATTTCCTTTCCATCCTCCCCATGGCCATGACCACATCCTAAAGATGTTTAGCAAAGGGGGAGCCGGCATAAGTTGGAAAATGCCTTGGTATGCAACTAAAGACTTAAGCAAAAGCCCTAACCTCCTCTTCCCATATATGAACTCCCTACACACTGTTTGAATTATCTCCGATATCATCGAAATATCCCCGATATTATCTTTATTTTTATCTCAGCGATACCGATAACACCAGTAGCGATACTGATAACACTGATAGTATAAAACATTCTGAGTATCGGTGATGTATCACTAAATATCGTCAATGTATCGATATTGTCAATATTTTCAATTGTGTAAATTTCAGGCGTCGTTTGTATTGTCAATGCATTGATACCGCTGATGTATCGCCAATATTTTTTACTGTGTAAATTCCAAGTGTCGCTTGTATCGTTAATGTACCTACAATAATTTGATAATATCGGCAATGTATCGATACGCCAAAAATCTGTATATTAACCCATTTCATATTTTTTATGGGGGCATGATTGTATGCAACGTTCAATTTGTCGACGATAATATCGTAACATGGCAATAACACGACCACAATCTTTAGTTTCTTTTTTAGTTGCTAACGATTTGTTTGGAAATATCACGTGTTGCTGATATTCTGAAATATCAATGGATGTTTGGATGGAAGGTCAAATGTTGGATGGATAGATGGGATGGTTGAACTAATTTCTTACAGCAACACGTGCTTTTAGGCCCCCATTAAATAGAAACCTATTATGTATGCATTCTTTTTGCAATTTTTTTATTCCTAAATATGCAAATATGTGTATTTTATCATCTCTTGAGGCTTCACTGAAAATTTCCACCATTTTCCCCATTTTCCCCGCATTTCCGGTTATCAATGATGTTATCGATGATGTCGATATTGTTTCCGTATCCCCGGCCAGCGAAACTTGTAGCGATACCGAAACTTTGAACACTACCTACACATCACTTTTCTGAATGTTAAGTTTTTCCATGGCACAACCTCAAAGTAGAGAAGAACCTGGTGAAGATTATCAACTTGAGTATGCTCCACCTCACAAAATAAAAGCTTATCACTGATGAACTGAAGATGAATGATATGAAAATTTGCATGTTTTACAGAAGCCATTAACTATACTTTGTTCTGTTGCCCAGTCTAGCAGTTTGCTCAAGGCCTTGGCAATTACCACAAGAGAGGGGGACAAAGGGTCCTCTGGCTCATGCTGAGGGATCGTTTCTAAAGAATCCTTTAGGGGAGCCATTCACCAACACTGAGAAGTTAGCTGAACTCATACGTTCCCACATCCATCCTCTCCAATTCGAGCTGAGGCCGAACCAATTAAGCATATAAATGACATACTTCCAATCAACATTTTCGTAAACTTCTTCCATATCAAGCTTGTAGAGGATGTGGTTGATACTGGCTTTGCCAGCTTTATGCCCAAAGTTTGTGTGACGATAGGGCCCTTGCAAATCTACCTGCCAGACACAAATCACCTTGTGCCTTTTAGATGATCCCCCATAAGGCCCTACGAAGCCTAGATGCAAAAACTTCCTTTAGAATTTTATATGGGCTCCTAATAAGACTAATTGGCTGATAATCCAAGCTCTTTGCACCTTCTTTTTTGGGAACTAAAGCAATGAAAAGAAGCACTTCTTCTCTCAGAAAATTTAGAAATGAATGGCGTCACCTCACCTTTAACATCTCCCAAAAAAAAAATCTGGGGAAGCAATGAAGAAAGCATTTGGACCTATAGCCTTGTCTCTCCAAAGCCAATTAATAACTTCCAAAACCTCAAAATGATTTTCTAAGTAGCCTCAAAGTCTTCAATGTGATTGAAAGCGAAGTTGTCCAATCTGGTACAGGTCCATCCATCAGCAGATCAAAGGTCAGATTAATAAAAGACCATCGCCTCACAAATAGCATCTTTCTCCTCAAATCTCTCCTTGTTAATCGGAAGGCTATGGATGCGGTTACTCCTGGAATTTGCATGCCCTGGAAGAAATTTGTGTTTTATCACTTACTTTAAATCACACTGCCCTGGATCTCTAACGCCATTCGATTTCTTCTTGCTTCAGTATCTTCTCCAGCTTGAAAGTTGAGAAATGATGCTTCATGAGAACATCATCAGATGGGGATTCCTTTGCTTCTTTCATGTCTATAACGTAGATGGCCTCGAGTAACCTGATCTTCTATTTCCCAATTCAACCAAAGTGTTCTCTTTTCCAATCTTTGATTTTACATATAAGGAGGTTTAGCTTCATCATGAGTCTATACCCGACCCACCCTCCACACTAAAAGAGGTCCACCATTCCTGAAGTTTAGGAATGAAATCATTTTATTCTAATCATGTGAGCTCAAACTGAAAAGGCTCTGGGGCCCATGATTCCTCACCAGATTCCAGTAGGATCAGACAATGATCAGAGACTGTAGAGGGCAGATCATATTGAACAATGCCAAAAAGACTCTTCTCAATCAATAGACACCAACACATGTCGATCCTTGACATAGCTGGTCTACCTTGTTGATTGGACCAAGTGAATGTGGCCCTGATGAGCAAAAAAGTATATGAGAGACAGGATTCCACTCGTTCAGAAAATTCTTACATACTTCAATGGGTTGAGAGAGATGTAATAGATTGGGTCTTGTTTTCTAGGGGAGAGGGAGAGGGAGAGATCCTTTCCCTCTCTGTCTTGGGCTGCTTTGTAGTTTTATTCTTTAGTCGATTCAGCCTTGAATAATAAAAATGTTGCCTTTCAAAAATAATAATAACAATAATAATAAATAAATAAATAAAATGGAACAGAGCTTCCATATATCACTTCCTTCAAATCAGATTCCCTCAACTCTGCCTACATGCTACGCAGTATCGCTGGCCAACTGCTTGATGAGATGCTTGGAGTGAGCAGTTCCTGCCATAGAATTCAAATCATCTTGAGGCCCTTGGAGTGTTCTACCAAGTCTAGCCGAGGGTCCATGCTCTTTTATGTATCCCTTCCTGATATGGGGCCTGAATAGCCAAATGAATTGAGTTAATAGGACTCCCATTCAGCTGCCTTTCTTCCCTTTAATCGATGTCAGATTCCCTCTTGCCCGCTATCTCTTCCTCCCCAACCATAGGAGTGATGGGACTCCCCGAACTGACATCTGACTTTCAGTCACCTGGCTTTTAGAAACCTCCCATTGCATAAGCTTGAGTAGAAGGGCTATGAGTGGTCTCATTCAGAGAGACTCCTCATAAGAACGCACAATGTCAAAGACTCAAAATTGTCCTTGGCCTCGGGCCCCACCTCAGGTAACTCAATAGGAGAGACCCAACCTTCTGCACATGTTGGCCCTGAGGCATGAGTTGAACAAGGAGTTCCAACCGTCGTCTCACTAGGCTACACATTTGAATTTGATTCACCATCCCTTGGCCAGATGCTAGATGTTAAGGCGACCAAAGGAGCAAGCATATAACCCCCCCTCCCTACTATCGTAAAGCTCCTCAAGGTCTGGAAATGTCTTCTGTGCTGGCGACTTCTCGGAAGGCTACATGTCCTCATAATGTTCCATAGTAATGGCTTTTTTCACAATTCAAAATGATTGTAGCCTCGATTGGGGGATCACTGTTCGTCAGCTGTCCCCCTCCAGTCTTGAAATGTGGATTTGGGACTACCACTTTCAATTGTATTTGTACATTGCATTGGGTATCATGTTTGTTGTTGTGAGCAATGGCTAGTTCATCTTGTTTGTCGGTGGTTACCTTGCTTTCTTTTCTTAATAAAATTTTGGTGCCATTCATCAAAAAAAATAATCCATAGTTATATTAGGCGACTGCCATATGATTAGTTGGAAAACTTAAAAAGGGCATTGATCACTAAATGACATATATGCCCCTTGCAATGGACTAAAAGTAAATAGATTATTCTCATAGTTTGGGAATCATAGACAAGTGAGGGAGTTCAGCACCCTACCCTAATATAGTGTATATTTATCTTTTTTTTCCCCTATTTGTATCATTGTTGTCAAATAGCATAAGTGCCTATTTGTTTTTCGGTAATTACTTATAAATACTGATAAATAAGTAATGATTGTTTACTACAAGAATTCATGCCACCTGCTATCTTACGACATTGACTGCTATGCTTGTTTGAAAGCTTTGACGCTAATAGTGAGGGAAAACGGGAGGAGAGTAAAATCTGTGGGGTCCACTATTATGTTTGTGTCTGATCCATGCCCAGCCTAAAAATGAGGCAGATACAAAGCAAGTGGACCACACCACAAGAAATAGAGGGAGTTAAATACCTGCCATCGAAAACTTCTTGGGGCCACAGAAGTTTTGGATCCAGCTGATATTTGTTCTTTCCCTTCATCCACGTTTGTGTGACCTTATGAACAGGTTGGATGACAGATACACATCAATGTGGGCTCTATGAAGGTTTCAGCTTTCAACAGTAGGCGTCGTTATATCCCCTAATTTCTTATGGTGTGGTCCACTTGAACTTACAATCTATCTCATTTTTTAGCACATGACCTAAAATGAACTGGTAAAATGGATGGATGGTATGCATCAAACATATACATCATGGTGTGACCCACAAATTTTAGCACATGCAATACCATCGTATTTCACTCCATGCATATGGCATAATTTATCTGCTATTTCTCACTCTTCCAAACAGTAGTGAGAAGTCATAATGATTGATTTACCACTATTTACAGTAGTAAATAAAAAAACAAATATGCCTTGGGTGATTGTATGCGACCTAAGGGGCCTGTGCGCATATGCGATGAATCTCATTTGCCATCGCACAACCACCCAAAAATTTGACGTTTTTTCATTGCATAAGTAATGGCATATTCGCACATGCGATCACATAATTGTATAAACCATCGAACTATGGTTATAAAACCGCATATGCCACTATGGTATATGAGATATATGCTCCCAAAATGGCATATGCGTTCACATAAGCGCATATGCGATTGCATATGACAACACTGATTTACATCTTTTATGTATTTTGTTTTCTGCGAAATTCTTTCGAATCTTGAGAAATAACAAGATACATTTTTTTTTCCCCAAGAAATAACAACAGTTTTTTCTTCCTTTTTCTTGGAAGGCAGAAACAGGATACAGAAACAAACAGTAAGAGCGCACTGAGGAACCAACAATGAGTTACCCTCTTGTCATTCCCTCATTGCCAAGAGTGTTGCCGTGTTGGATACCTCATTAGCCTGCCTAAATACATTCGAAATGGAACCTTTAAATTCTCAAAACCGTAATCTCGTCCTAGAGCATAAACCCCCATTCAAGTCATTAATTTGGCACGCATAATAATGCTTGAATCAAGTACAACTCCTGGTAGCAGTGTGCCAGCTGGTCCCCAGCCCGAGAAAAGTAGGGAGATGTCAGGCCATGCAACTGGTCATTGAACGTCTGCCAAACAGTCATGGGAACTATGCCAACCGCAAATAGCTGGGACATGTCTGACGATGATGATTTCCCAAATACATCCAAGAAGATTTGAATTTCTCCTGGAAAATTCTCATGCCAAGAAAAACTGTAACTAGATTGATCATTTTGCCATTAATACAATTTGGAAGTCCAAACATTTCAATTTTAAGTTTTAGTAAGTATCAATCTGATTTTTGTCTTTTGTGTTTGACTAGCATATGAGGATATGTCACATTTGAGGATCCTACTATAGAGAACTATATTTGATGCTCACGTTGGATTTTGATGTTGCGGTCATTCAACAGGTATCACTTTGGGATGGTATTATACCATCGAAAGAGCATGCGAAGTTTTCTATTCATACCACAAATAAGTACCGATTCATTGATCAGGTAACCCACTTTGCATATTTTGAGTAATAGTTGAGTATTGTGGATTTTTTGTTATGTCCACTTGATGAGTCCATGAGGATCACCTTCGGGGAAAAAATAAAAAGAAAAGAAAAAAGAATGGGATCCAAATGCTTTGCATGTTTGTGAATTTTGAGAACCAACAACACCCTTGTCCTTTTAACACTTGGAATATCAACAAGCCGGATGGGATCAGCTTGAGCTGGACCTGAGAATGCAAGGCCCAAACCCAAGCCCAAAATAGGCCAATTTTTCTAGGTCCAAGCCTGACCTGATTAAAAGTTTGATAGGCCCAGTCCAAGCCTGTAATGCAATTGTTAGACCCAAACCAAGCTCTATTCAATCTGACTTGATAGGCCGATGACCTTGATTCTAGCCCCACCCAATTAGTAATCAGATCTGAACTTTTTGACCTAACCTGACAGGTCTATGAATCCAGGCCTGAGCCAGGTCCAAAGATCGCATTGGCTGGTCCAATCCGTTGCATGATGAAAAATCCCCAGGCCCAAAGATCCCATTGGCTTGCCTGATGGGGTTGATACCCTTATTTACCAGCCACGGTGAAACTGTACATTTTGTTGCCGGTACAGCTGACCATCATGCTCGATAGGACAACTCAAGAGGGTGACCTCTTGGACTGGAGATAAGGACCCTTGAACCTCAACATTTTTGGGTGCCCATTCTTGCCTTTTATAAAATAAAATACTCAGCACTTGAACCTTGATTATCTCAAGCACATTTAAGAAAAAGTTGCATGAGGGCATTTAAGGAAAAGGTTCCATGAGATGTGCTTGCTAAGTCTCATAGTCAAACTAGTTGAAAAGGGTGCATACTCCTACATGTGGATCCCACCATTTACTTCTGTCATAAAAGTGTGTGTCAGTAGTGTTGTCAAAATTGTAAGATTTATGATTCCACTCATAAATCTTACATATACGATGTAAGTCTTATATGATTCGACTCATAAATCTTATATGATTCGACTCGTAAATTGTAAGATTTACAAATACGATGTAAATCTTAACCCAAATTGCAAATCTGTATGAATTGTTGATTATCGCATAAATCATATGACTCGTTTGGACTGGGTAAATGGGGACCAAATTTACATAAAAATAATTTCTTTTTCATTCTCTATACATTTTTTATTTTTTATTTTTCCCTTGTTTTTTTACTCTTCTGCTTTTAAAACATGAGAGGGAGGGAGGGAGGGAGACCTGAACCTGTTCCTAGAATAATCAATATACTAAATATATATAATTTTAATTTAAAGCTAATTGGACCAGACCGACCCTATCAAACCTGATTTTTAACCGGGTTCAAAAGTTAAGACCTGTACCTGGCCTGCTTTCATAACGGGTCCAGAAAATGGAACCTAGACCCATTGAAATTGGGCTGGGTCCATTGGGTACTGTTGGTTAGGGCACCCATTGACTGTCCTGTTCATGATGTGCATTACTTTTCTTGATACATATTGATCAGAAATGGCTGAATGATTAGTTTTTAATTCCTTTTCTGATTTATTTATAATTTCAGATATCTTCTTTTTTTTTTGTTTGTTTTTAAGAAAATTGGAAAAATTGTACAATTTTCAAAAGATTTGCAGTGTGTTACGATTTGACATCTATTACGGTTGCAATATGATAACAATTTCGCGGAAATTCACTGTAAACAATGTCAAGATTCAAATCCTGAGCAGTCTCACCCAAATCCAGCCACTTCTACATATTGACGTTGACCACTTTCCTTTTGTGTAGGGGAGCAATCTCCGGGGCAAAGATTTCAATTTGACGCTGCACTGGCATGTGATGCCTAAGACTGGCAAGATGTTTGCTGACAAAATAGTCATGACGGGGTACCGCCTTCCACAGGAATACAGATAAGTACCTCTGTGTTGTTGCTCTTGTTTTTGTATGGTTTTTGTCACAGGAATGATGGGCTAGTTGAGGAATATTGAAAATGGAGAGGACAATAGAATGATTTCTCTTTACTTTATATTAGGATGGTTTAAATGAGTAAAACTCAAGGGTTAGGCTATGGTGGCCCACCGTCTGCACAAGATATCTATGGAACTCTGAGGTCCTTGCAATTGGTGGCTTCCAAATGGATGGCTAGAAAAATATGTTTACCAGTCCAAATTAATAGGTAGCAGATGTAAGGTTGTCCGATTGATGGGATTCTATGGTATGCTCCATTCATGACGGGTTTTAAGGTTTCAGTCATCTGGACTCTAGGCTGCACATTTGGTGGGATGAATCGTCACCATTTTTAACTTGTTGTTAACTATCACTTTAGTCTATTACTGGTTGGCTCAGGCCCTAATCAGGCTGGAAAGGCCAATTATCAAAGATATGGAATTAGTCTAATCTAGAAATTTTTTGATCTCCCCCATTGTATAAAAATGGTTGGATCATTGAGACATGACCTAGATCCAACGGCTTTAGACTATGCTTGGAAACTGCTCAGAAATGTCTTTAAAACATCCATTCTTTTTGTATAATGTTGTCCCACTTGGGTTGAATACCAGCCTAGGTTTTTAAGCCCCGACTGGCCCCTCGGGCATAGTTTGGGGGCCTAACCCCTGCAAGCCTGGGCTGCCCGGCCCATTCCCCCTAGTTGTAATCATTGTGCTTTAATGATGTTGCCCAATTAGATTAGATAGGTGGGGGTGTTTGCACCTCTCCAGCCCATGCTCGGGGGAGACCTGGTGTGCGAAAGGCATGTTTCATTGGGGAGTCTGGATCCTCTGTTGGCTTCCAAGCAGGAAATCCCTGCTTGGAGCCTTTTCAGTGGTCCACATCACACTGCATCACGTCATGTGACCAGGTTGCATTGAGTATGTGACAGGGTTGTAGACCTATGTGATGATGTGGACCAATGAAAAGGCTCCAAGCCGGGATTTCCTGCTTGGAAGATAACAGAGGATCCGGACTCTTCATTGGGATGTCTTGCCACGTCATGTAGTGACAGATAATTTCAACCATCTGAACCATCAAAATTAGATGGATGCATATAATTTTCTAATTGGGTGATCCTGATTGGACAGTCAAAGTCATTGCATTCAAGACTGAGAAATTGACAGGTGTGGCCCATTAGGTGGAGGGTCTACCGTGGAAAAGCATTTCTACAATTAAGGTGAAGCACAGTATTAAACAGTAGTAAAAGAAGACGCGTGCTACAAGAGTTTTGCTAAGTGCACACGCATCTGCAATGAAGCTCATCTGCACACGCATCTTGCTACAAGAGGCTTTCTACAAGAGCTTAGCAAAGCTCTTGATACATTATGTGATGATACCATAAAGTCTGGTTATAGCCTCTGGACATGGCTCATGTTCTTCCTTTATCCAAACCATTGATCTTATGAGATAAACAGATGATGACTGTGATGAAATAACATTGGTAGATTCTAAATTTTCACCAAATGGCCGACAAACTAAGGTTCAAGGAGATACCCATATTCAAAGGAAAAGAGTAAAATAATGGAAAGGTTGAAATATCAGAATATAGGAGGGCTTTTTTAATTTTTTGAACCATGCTTCATCACACGTGGTGTATATGTCAATCCAAATTGTAATCATGGGGCTGATTATGGACAGGGCATAGCTCAATAATCGGATTGAATGATTATAGCCATCCAATTAATGGCTATCAATCGGATGGTTAAAATTAAAATGGTTAGAGCTCTAAATTTAGCTTTCAAGCGAAATCTATGGTTACGTTTTTTTATTTTTTATTTTTTATTTTTTTATCAATTTGGTTTTGGGTCAATGCTTCCACAGTGGGCCTACGATTTGGACAGTCCAGATTCAATAGATTCGTGTCACACATACACACACATACAGCCTATGAGAGACCACATGCAATGGGTGGCTCCTTGTATTGTTCTTTTAGTTGTATTTACTACTTGAAACGACACTGGACAATTTGAATCTGGTGTGACTCACCAGGGCAAAGAGAAGATACCAAAGAGTAAAGCCGTACCATGTGAACTTTGAGATTTCTGGGGCAATTAGAAATTGTTCCATTAGTGGGGTCCATCTGACCTTTTATTGATCTGATCTCTTTTGTGACAGTGAACGTAAGGGTTCTCAACTGATGGACGGATTGAATTTCACATATATGATGACATGATGGGCCCCACAGAGATTTGGTGTCTCATGCTCTGCGTAAAAACATCTGTTCTAGACGAATCGGGTCCATTTTAACACTTCATAGGTAGTGGGCATTTGTAACAAGTCGACATTCCTTTATTCACCTCACCCCGGACCGCCGAGACCAACGGACAGCTCTGTCAGGGGATCTGTGGGGCCCACCGTGATGGATATGCTTTATCCATGCGGTCCATACACTTTGAAAGATCATTTTAGGGCATAAGCCCAAACGGGAGGAAGATTGAAGGTTCAAGTGGACCACACCACAGGAAGCAGTGGGGATTGAATTCCCACTGTTGAAAACTTCCTAGGGCCCACCGTGATATTTATTTGCCATCCAACCCCTTCATAAGGTCACATCGACCTGTATGAAGGGAAAACATAAATATCATCTTGATCCAAAACTTCTGTGCCCCTCATGAAGTTTTCAACGGTAAGCTTTCAATCCCCCCTGCTTCCTGTGGTGTGGTCCACTTGAACCTTCAATCTACATAATATTTGGGCTCATGCCCTAAAGTGATCTGTCAAAATGGATGTACGGCGTGGATAAAACATATACATCATGGTGGGCCCCACACATCATCATAATCAGGTCAGGTACATGGATTCAGTGTATCCATTGACAGCCAAGGACACTCATCATGACCTTCAGTTGTCTTCGATGCACCAACAGCTATACAAGAGACAGCGCTACGAAATCACTCAATAATGCACGTATGGCATTAGTCTCGCTTGATATGGATTTGGAACGTCCATTTTTATTATAATTAGAAATTATTTGAAGTGTCATGATGGACGGTTCAGATCACTGATCAGTCCCTTTCTCATATGTTAAATATGAATTGCTTGTTTCTTACTCATTGATTCGACGAGTAAGACCATCATCAAATCAGTGTTTATTGTGTTTGGAAGGGATGCAAACCAAAGTGGGCCCCACATTATGGACTTGGATCTTATTTAATCAATATGGACCTTTCATTTTCATAGCTATTGATTGGTTGGTAAGGTTCATTTGATCAAGGTGACTTTTAAGAGGGATAATCAATAAAAGGGGTCCCACATGATGCAATCCAAATTAATGACTGGACCTTTCCTGATGTGATCATTGCAGACCATCTATTTCATAGAAATAGGTCGCTTGGTCCGGACAAAGTGATTTTTAAGTGAGATGGATAATATAAGGTGGGCCTCACAAGATAGATGGTACAAATTAATGATTGGATCTTTTTCTTTTATATTATTATTATTATTATTTTTTTTTGGGTAAGTCACACACCTCAGATGCGCAACACACTGACCCGGTGAGTCACACAATGCTCCCACCCACTGGCGGGGTTAGTGGGTCTCGAGCCGAGACCA
Organism: Liriodendron chinense; assembly: GCA_003013855.2. Taxonomy (NCBI): domain Eukaryota; kingdom Viridiplantae; phylum Streptophyta; class Magnoliopsida; order Magnoliales; family Magnoliaceae; genus Liriodendron; species Liriodendron chinense. The sequence goes on from PVNU02002470.1 coordinate 1,509,286, forward strand.
GCAATTGAAATGCCAAGCGTCTAGCAGCTGGCTAGCGGGCGATCCCCTCTCTATTATAATCAATGCGAACTACCCACTTTTTTAACCATTGTTCTGATGGTTCAAATCATCTAATCAAAGTGGGGTTTTAGATAAAAGAGCTATGAAAGGCGGGACACATGATAGACGGTCTAAATCAATAATTTAAAATTTAAAGTTTTCTACATCATCAATCATACAAAGGCATTTGGATGTTTTCCTTGTAATCAATTTTATAAATAACTACTAACCAAATAAGTAAAAGAAAGTTAAAAACCGCTTCAGATGTAACTTTTAGTAATACCAACATGATTAGCTTGGGGCTATTCTCCACGAGGTGCATTTTGTCCATCGTTTAGGCCAGCTCATTTTTATAAATGAGTCTAAATAGAAACCGGTTTAAAATTCAAACCCACACCTTTGAGACAGTGGTAGATTGAGTGAAGAGAACCTCATTTCAACGCTAAGGTTCTTGTATCGATTCCCAACGTTGGGGTGGCTAACAATGAAGTGTGGCCAATAGTGTGAGTGTGTGTATTAACAGTGGGACTCATCACACATGATGTGAGCCCAAAATCTTAGTCGTCCATGTGATGCAGCACCCCCAAAAATCTTAGGGCCCAATCTGGCCCGTAACCGTGGGGAGATTTTTGGAGTTCTACATCACGTGGACAACTTAGATTTCAGGCTAATATGAGACACAGTGAGTCCTCAAAAAGTACCCATGAGTTCTACCTTCCTCCTCCACATATGCCCCACATGAACCAGCTTTACATCATATAGACACTGCAGTAAGCCCTTAGAATGAACTGGTGCAACTGATGAGGGGATGTCTCGCACACTCCAAGGTGGGCCTAGCAAAGCCTTTCATTCAGTTTCTTTTCTGGGCTAATAATCATGAACTTTCAAGACATTGTTTGCCATCTAACCTGTTGACTAGGTCACGCAGACTTAGATGATGGGAAAACACAAATACCCATTACTTTTGCTCCCCAAGAGGTTTATAGTGGTGGTGTTCGGTGGCCATTGTTTCCTATGGTATGGTCTACCTGAGATTTGGATCTCCCTCATGTTTTTTTACTCAGTTTCTAAATTGAGCTGAAAAAATAGATGGACTGAATCGATTAAACACTTAAATCATGGTGGGCCCACAACACCAACCAGTGTGCAAATCATGCCGGCCAGAGATGGATGCCAATTAGCTGCCGCGACCTGGATTCGTGTCCACTCCTTTCATCCCTTTTGCTAGCTTATTTTAGGGCATGTTCCTAAAAACGAAACTGATAAAAATCTCAGGTGGACCACACCACAAGAAACCGTGGTTATTGGATGTCCACTGTTTAAAACCGTAATGTTTATTTGCCATCAGCTTTTTCATAAGGTCACACAGACCTGGATGGAGGGAAAACACCATTAGCGGCTTGACACAAAACATTTGTGGCCCAAGAAGCTTTTAGTGGTGGCAATTCAATCCCTATTATGTGGTCCACTTAAGATTTGTTCCTAGCTTGATTTTTGGTCCAATGCCCTAAAATAAGCTGGAAAACAGATGGACGACGTGGATCTACAACGAATACATCTGGATGGGCCCAACGGTCCGGGTTGGCAGCTAACATGCGTTCCCCAAAACTTACGCCGCATGAGCCCAAAAAATCAGCGTATCCAAATCTCTAGCAGACCACACCATAGGAAACAGTAGTGATTGAACGCCACCATTAAAATTCTCTCGGAGCGACCGGAATGTTTATTTACCATCGAACCTGTTGATAAGATCACAAAGACATGGATGAAAGGACCACAAAAATGTAATAAATATCATCTTGATCCAAAACTTTTCGGGCCCCTAAGAAGTTTTTAATTATCAATTATAATTGTTTCCTACGGTGTGGTGCACCTGACATTCGAATCTGCTGCATTTTTTGGGTTCATTCCATAAGATGATCTGGATAAACAGATGGACGGCGTGGATATAAGACACATACATCAAGTGGCCCCACAGTCAGGTCTCCACCGACCTCGATGGGTCTGGGGATACACCGAAACCGCGTCCGCCCAAAATGCTTGTCAACACTCACTGTACAACCACATACAACACTTGTTTGTGTATGAATGCATGCAAATGCAATTCACAAATGTGGCCCATTGAAGGGCATGGCCTTCTTCAAATCCTCTGCAATCTCACTCTTCCTCCTTTCCTCCTTCCTCTTCTTCCTCATTTCCACTCCTCATCTTTCCTTCCCCCCAAACCCACCAAAATTTCCTTTCAGATCCCTCCTTCAATCCCCTCCTTCTTCTTCCTGCTCTTCCATACTCCTCATACCTAAGCAAGAACGGTGCTCCTTCTCCCTCGCCCACTGCAATGGGGACTCCAACGGCCTCTTCAACTACTCCTCCCTCCATTTCTGCATTTTCTCGGAAAACCCATTTCTCTCCATCCCTTCTCTCTCCCTCATTCTCCTCTTCCACTTCTATTTCCTAGTCAAGACCGCCCAAGACCGCTTCTCCGTCGTCGTCACCCAGCTCTCCTCCCACCTCAACCTCTCCCCCAGCATGGGCGCTGTCACCCTCCTTGCGCTTGGCAATGGCGCTCCCGACGTGTTCGCTTCCGTCGCCGCCGTCCGCAGTGGCCATGCCCGCACCGGTTTCGGCGCCATCCTCTCTGCCGGCACCTTCGTGTCTGCGCTCGTCGTTGGGTTCGTTGCCATCTACGCTGCCCCATTCACGGTCGATCCGGCGCCGTTCATCCGTGACGTCTTCTTCTACCTTGTTGCTGCATTCTGGTTGTTCTATGTTTACCTCAGCGCAGAGATCTCCCTTTGGCAGGCTGTTGGGTTCGTCACGTTCTATGTTTTCTTTGTTGGGTTTGTGTTTTGGATGGACGTGGTTGCGGCAGGAGGCAGCAAGGGTGGTGGGAGGAAAGAGGAGCCGGAGATGGGTTTGATTGGGGAGGTAGAGAAGGGTTTGAAGACTCTGGATTGTGAATTTGGAGATGAGGTGGGGAATACGGATGATGAGAAGCCTGGAGTCCTCGGAAAGGTATGCTGGAGATTGGATTTGGGTTTATTTATTTATTTATATAATGTTAATTATGTGATTATTTTTATCTATGCTTTGTTTGGATATTGAATTGAATTGCCACATTCTGTTTAGTCAGTAAGGAAAGTCATAATTAAATGATGTTTGCTAGTATTCGTAATTACTATCCCCCGAACTGCAGTTATGTTTCGGTCAGTCCGCCAAGGAGGGAAATCACAATTTGTTTATTTCTACTCTGTCAGATTACTAATTGCAATTCCATTTGATGACTGATAAGCACATCCATCATTTCAAAAAAAATAAAAAATAAACTAAAAAAAAGCACATCCAGGACACAATTAGTAAAATTGGTTAGTTGTGTTTCTTGAAATTTTTTTTTGGAACTAGAATTCAGTCTGTTTATGTTATGATGACATTAGTGTTCGCTCGCCTCAAGTGCAAGGCTGCGAGGTAGTAATAATCTCGGTAAGACCGAGTATCGTTCCCACAGAGATTTATGTATGGATATTCTCAGAATTTATCTAAAATAACTTATAATTAAGATCCTATTAAGAACTAAAGCTGGCAAATAGTGATTTGAAGTAAAACAATAATTTATGGGAGGTAATATCAATATAAAAAGGCATTAGAGCGTCAAGGATCTACTTTTGATAAGTTTGAATGCAACAACACAACTAGGTCTCTTACAACGCAATCGGAATCGAATTCATATCTCTATCTGATCGGAATATGGAGCGGTTCAATCAACACTTATCTAAAATAGTTGTTTATTCATTGATTCGATTCCCACAACAATGCTCAGACCTTGGGCACACTCAATTGTATAGGCCAAGCCTCTTTCCAATCTAGTCGAGATTCACAACCATAGCTTTCATCAAATCCTGTCACTAGACTTAATTACGACCAATGATTAGAACTCTAATTAAATCAAAATCATTAAGCAAACAACTATTTTAGATTATAACAAAAGATAAAAACTTTAGTTTGAATGAGTTCCCACATGAAGGTCATGCCATTGTACACAAGGCAATCAAAGGGTCTACCATGCCCGGAGTTGATGATAGATCAATGAACTACACAAGCATAAACAATGCCCAAAGGATAAGCTACTAAGTTTAGAATTACTAAGAATCATATGAGCCCAGAGTCTTCAAGAGATCAAATTAAAACTGAACTAGTACTTGATTCAAACTCATATTAAATTAAATCCTTCAATTAAAACATGAAAAGGAAACTTAGGTTGCATCAATCCATAAAAAACAAATCAAAAGCTTCACCTCTTAGCCCTAACTAAGAGGTTTTAGTTCATCTCTAACATCCTTGAACTAAAAGCCTCAAAAACCATAAAAACAACTAAAACTAGAAGAAAAACTAGGAAAACTTGAAGTAGAATCCGTCTCCTAAGCCTCCTTGATGATCCCCACGTCCTAGCATGCCTAGGTATGAAGAAGAGAAGTCCTTTTTATAGATTGGCGCGGAAGATTTCAGATTGCGCAAGAAATCACGCAATTGCGCAGAGAAAATCAGAGCTTCACGAACAAGCTCTGTTACGCTGCCGACCGGTCTGAGTCCATGGTCGACCGGTAGGACGAACGGTCGTAAATGGCCAAAAACAGTCCAGTGAGTGGTCTTTTTCATTGAGTGTTCTGACCGGTCGGACGACCGATCTGAGTAACTGTCGACCGGTCTAACGACCGGTCGTGTGCCTTGGCCGACCGGTCCGGCAACCGGTCTTCAGTGTAGTTTTCTTCACTTCTTCCTTTTCTCCCTTGCTTCCTTCTTCAATCCTTTTGCACTCGGTTCTTTGATCTTCAATGTATATAAAGTGCTCTTTTTAGCCTTAAATCAGTGAAATCTCCATCTCGTTCCTACAATCACAAATCATGCATTAGAGTAGTCTTTTAAATATTCAAACGATGCATAATATGTGATGAATTAGGGTTAGAATATGCACAATTCAGAGCTCAACAATTAGCTTTCATGGAGTCATTGGGAAGGTAATATGGGGCTAAGAGGTTTTTAGTTGTTACTGGTTTGGGCAACAATTAAGTTTTTGTTTTATTGGTTGTTTAGACATTCAATTAGCTTTTTAATGATTATTATTTTTTTATTTTATTTTATTTTTTAAATGTTGAAGATGGGAGTTGTTTTTTTTTTTTTTTGTGGGAAAATGAGAGTTGATACAACTTTATTGTGTTTGTGATTTTAAAGGAACTTGAATGGAACGTTTTGGAGATTCTCTTTTTTAACTTCATTCTGTGTTGATTATAAGCTTTGTTTGGATGAATTATTTGATGATGATTGGCACTAAACATGATGAGTTTGGGTTATGAAAATTTGAAAAAAAAAAAAAATGAAGTTTAAAAATCCAGAATATTGGATATAGATGTCAAATTTTATATTGTAATTTGTAACTGAGGAAAACTATAGTTCTTGTTGGTGGCACCTTTGGTGGTTTTGTTGAATGTCATTGTTTAGCTCTCTAATAAGCCCACACATGTATAAGGCAGGCCATGTACATGCCACACATAGGTATGGGATCCAATCTGCCCATCATGAAGTTCATACATATTCTGATGTCCTGACCCAAGGAATCATGTTCTTTCCATAATCACGTGGGCTGCTGTTTTTGAAACAGATGTTCAGATTGAAAATCTTGGCTGAAGATTTTTAAGGTGACCACCTGTTTCTCACATCATAGCACATCTAATGAGTGGACCAGCCTGGTTTTTATGCAAAAGCATCAACATATCCAGAACCCATATGATAGATGGTTTTGGCATTGTACCCATTTTCCATGTTGGCACGTGATGGCACATACTTCGTGTGCCTTGCACACGCGTTTGGGCGTAGCAAAGCTCCATTTTTTTTTTTACTGGTTAGCAGTTACTACCTTATCTGATGGGTTATTTCATGCCCTATGTTGCCCAGTAGGCACTGGGTACAGCTCAGATGTTGCATTTGTTCTAATTCCTTCGTTAATTGCTTAAATGGAATTCGCATCAGTGTTGTTTCAAAGGTTTTGCATCTTTAGCAATCATACTGTCATGACATGAGAAAGCCCCACCAACAATTTATATTAGCATTCGATGTATGAAACTCCACATGGTAGATAATATTTACCCATAGCCCATAGGCTGCTTTTTCATTGTAGTTGTCCCACACAACTTGGGAGTTGGAATATCCTTGTTAAAGGCATTCCTTATGTGACACCAATGCAGTAGTCCTAACTGCTAGGTAGGTTGGCCTTGCTTGCTGCTTAATGCTAGTTGCTTGGAGATTTTCAAGAAGTAGATGGTCAATGATGCAACTTGTTTTCCATCTTCATTTTCAGACCAATTTCACATGTTATAAAATGCTCGGTCATTAAAGTAGGCAGTCTAGAGCTATTTAATACCAGTCTTAAGTGTTTTTTTTTTTTTTTGAGTATCTTGAGAAGTGTATAAGCATCTTGATTCTAGACAAACCCCTCCATCCATTTGTCAATGCAGCACCACAACTATGCTTCGGCTTGGAATTTCTCATTTGCAATTTGTGGATGACATGTTAATGCTGTGTGATGCAAGCTTTCAGCAAGTGGCTACTGTAAAATGCATCCTATGATGCTTTTAGGTGATCTCTGGTCTAAAAATAAACTTATCTAAAAGTGAGCTAATGATGTTAATGGAGGCTAGAGGTGTGGAAGCAATGGCAAATGCATTGGATGGTAGGGCTGGAAAACTTCTGATCACTCATCTTGGATTGCTGTTTTGCATAGGAAAACACCCCAAAAGTTTTATGGGACCCAATCATTGAACGAATGCAATGTCGCCTGTCAAGCTGGAAAAGGAGATACATATATTGGGTGCATGAATCACTCTTATCAAGGCAGCAATGTCAGCCATGCCTTGAATCCGCAAGGGTAGTTTTTGAGTCCACAAGAAACGAGAGAGAAAATTCGAGTAATTTTATTGAATAATGTGTGTATAATTTCTTGACTACATTTATGAAGAAAATCCAAATCCTAATTTGAAATTTATCCAAAATAGTAAAATCTCTCTCCAAAGCCTAATTTGTCAAAAATAGAACCAAATAAACCTCACTGGAACATTCCCGACGTTATTACTAGCAATTTTTAAAAAAGATAGAAATCGGAAAATTGCAAGAATAAAAAGATATGAATAAATGGAAATTTCTAAAAACAGTATAATTTTTTGAAAAATGTAGTGTTGAACCAGAGGGGTGCATATTCTGGCAAAACGGATGAATTGGTCGGTTAACCCCGGAAGCATCGTAAAATACATAAAGATCGATAGGTCGTGCGTTACGTGACGATGCCCGGATCAAAAGTTACAGTTGATTCACGGTCCACACTTCGAATAGCAATTTCTCCCTATTCGAAATGAATTTCTTCGAATTGAACGTGCATGGGCCCCAGTTATGTCATGCCTTAAGTAGGACTGTGCCCAAATCTGACATACTATTTCCGCTTCCGTTTGGGCTTCTTTTAGTCCAGTCGTGCTAAGAATGTATTTGCGGTTCGCTCTACATCAGTCCCCTCCACTTGAAAAAAACTCGTTCTCGAGTTATTCAATGGACTTATCTCATAATACTAATATAGGTCTACCACATTGAAAGTCTGTGAGATTTCCATGCCCTCGAAAAGATCAACATCATAGGCGTTATGATTGATTTTTCTGAGTATTGGAACATGGCCTATCTTCTTATTCCTTAACTTGTTATGTGTCCTAGTTAGAAAACTCTCATTGTGCAGGTGAATTAGCACGTTATTACCCGCTTCAAACACTTTAGGCACTGCTGTCTACCGGCCTCTTATACTTGTTATTAGACTCCCGTAAATTCTTTAGAATGTTCTTGAGTTCTACTTCTTTCCCTCTTATGAGCAATGCATAGATCTACCCCATCTCCTCAAATTCTTTAACGAAATCATGTATGGTTATGAGACACCGCCTCTCTTTAGAAGTCTTAGGTTGGTTTTCCGTTCTCATAAGGGTGAAGTTAATCTTTTTTTTTTAGAGGCAACAAAATTTATTGATAAACCCACCAAAAGCAGGAAAAGAATACAATGCAAAGCTAAATAACCCAACTAGAATACAACGTAAAACTAATTAGCCCAACTAGAGGAAATAAATGTAGCTTTAGCTACATCGACATATGGAGGCCAACTCTTCACTAAACCTTTAACTACTCATATCACTCTTTTCACCGAGGTCCCACCATTCTTAAAGCATTGCTTATTTCTATTCTTCTAAATAGCTTAGAAGATGGCCATAATGATGAGACCCCCAGCAACTTTCCCAGCTTTGCTAGCATTGTCTCCGTGCCACACCAAGGTGTCCCGTAGCGGTATCGGTGGGCGTAACGGTGCCCACCGTTTCCGATACGGATACGGGCCGTATCGGCCGATACGCCCCCCGTAACGGTTCAAATTTTTTTTTTTTTTTTGCTAAAAAATTCTAAAAAAATATGGATTAAATCCAGAAAATTCCAAACATCCCAAATATGCATTCATTTATAATTTTGAACATGTTTATGGTGGTGAAGCGGTCTACTCTTTGGTGAAAAAGCTGTATCGGGCTGTCTGATGAATTTATGAAGCTGATAACCTGGAATTAACTGCAAAATTTATAAATTCAAATTTTTAACTGTCTAATACCAATAATATGTATACATTAGTCATTAATCTGTAAATATGATTTTCTATGTTTTTGAAAAAATGATTTTCTCTAATTTTTAAAATTATTCCGAAATTAAAAAAAATACAAAAAAAAAAATAACAAACCATGTGCATAATCTGTAAAATGCACATGATTATGTTCTATGATAAGTAACACATGTTATCCAACCTTTAAACCAGAAATTTTTTTTGAAAAAAGTGATTTTCCCTAATTTTTAAAATTATTCCGAAATTAAAAAAATACCAAAAAAAATAACAAACCATGTACATAATCTGTAAAATGCACATGATTATATTCTATTATAAGTAACACATATTATCCAACCTTTAAACTAGAATTTTTTTTTGAAAAAAATGATTTTCCCTAATTTTTAAAATTATTCCGAAATTAAAAAAATACAAAAAAATAGCAAATTATGTGCATAATCTGTAAAATGCTCGTGATTGTGTTCTACTATAAGTAACACATGTTATCCAACCTTTAAACCCGATTTTTTTTTGAAAAAAATGATTTTCCCTAATTTTTAAAATTATTCCGAAATTAATCTGAAATTAAAAAAATACAAAAAAAAATAGCAAACCATGTGCATAATCTGTAAATGCACATGATTATGTTCTATTATAAGTAACACATGTTATCCAACCTTTAAACTAGAATTTGTTTTTGAAAAAAATGATTTTCCCTAATTTTTAAAATTATTCCAAAATTAATCCGAAATTAAAAAAAATACAAAAAAATAGCAAATCATGTGCATAATCTGTAAAATGCACATGAGTGTGTCCTACTATAAGTAACACATGTTATCCAACCATTAAACCAGAAAAAAAGCATGATTTTTACTAATTTTTAATATTATTCCGAAAATAGTCAGAAATTAAAAAAATATAAAAAAAATATAAAAATCAGTTGCATAATCTTGAAATACACATTTTAACATTTTACAATGGCTAGAACATCATATCAAGGTGGAAAAAAAGCGATTAGAGGAAGAAAAAGGTATAAATACCTATTTTCGGATTTCTTCGAAAAAGGCCCACGGAGCTTCTATTCATCCAAATTGTAGAAATTGGTCGTTTTAATTCTCTAAAATAGACTAATTGTGGTCGTTTTTAGCAAAAGAATATATTAGAAAAGAAATGGGAGAAGAAAAGTGTGAAAAAAAAAATCAGATTTATAGAAAAAAAAAACTAGTCGTTTTCCGACCGTTACGGGTCAAATTTCAGGGGGTCTCCGTTTTGGACCCCGTATCGCGTAACGGCTGACGCCGTTTCCGTTACGTATCGGCCGATACGGCCGATACGTAACCGTTTTGGCACACCATGTGCCACACCCATAAAAGCATATCCACGGATTTTGGCATAACCCAAGATAGCTGAAACTCGGCCAAGAACAAGTCCCACACCTTGCGAGTGAAAGGACAATGGATGAATAAATGATTGATTGACTCTGCATTTGCCGTACATAGCAAGCAAATGTTTGGAAGAATTGGGCATGCCTTCGCTGGAAGTTGTCAATAGTCAACACTCTTTTCCCACTGACCAACCATATGAAAACTACCACATGGGGAGGAGCGCTGTAGAACCAGTTATGAAATAGTGCGGTGGCTCGAGAACCCTGCCAGACTCTAACAGGATTTTGAAAAAGGAACAGGTGGAGAATTTCCTGAAACAGTGACCTTTCCATATCCAAGAGTCTTCCTGACGAGAGAGGGAACGATTGGCTTGGGATAGTCAAGCAAGCCAATGTACTTCGACGCCTTGACGTTTGAAAGGTTTCAACGGCAAGGGGGACACCACACTACCGTGCCTCTAGAAATAAAAAATCAACGAGGGACAACGATACTACGATTCAGAGCGAGAGCCGAGAGCGGCAATCCTTGGGAAGTCATCCTAGAACGGTTTGACTCTATCCCCACACCAAATATTTGTCCAGAATCAGATTTGATTTCCATTCCCAATGGTGAAGGTCATATTTCTACGAACCAGGTGCTTTGTCGAGGCTATAGCTTTCCATATGGTAGACGCAAGGTAAAGGGATGATATTTTTATACAACAACCACCTTCATGAGTGCCATACTTGCTGGCTATGATCTCTCTCCATAGTTTGCCTTCTTCAGTTTTGAACTTCCAAATTCATTTCTCCAAGAGAGTTAGGTTCATTTGCCTCAAATTTTTTATACTAGCCCTCCCTTTGGAAACAGGCTTGCAAACCTACCCCACTGGAGAAGGTGGAATTTCCTATTGTCACCATCTTGAACAAAAACGAATATATTATCCTAGCTTCTATGCGTGGCATCAACATCATATTCCCATGGTTGATGAAGTAACATGTGACAAGCTTCTATACAAGTCACGTTACACATTACTTCGTCCTTATAATATTTACTAATGGAGAAGGGAATACGATGTCGTTCAGTTACCTTTGTCTTGTTGACCTTCTTGATCCATTCAAATTGTGTACAAAGAGGGATGTTTTTTTGTCTTCAGTTGCAGCATTTCCACCATAGTCTTCGACACTATATTCTCATTGCTCCCACTATCCATGATAGATCATAGATCTTTTGGTTCACGGTGCACTTCGTTCGAAAGATGTTGTGCTGTTGCGGATTTATTTCTTTCTTTGGCACGTGCAACAACTTATTCATGATCAGAATGGTGATTTGTGATTTGTCACTGGTGTCTCACCATGAACATGATGAACATGATGACCATGAGCTCCATTGCTGATCTCAGGTTGCTCATTATTATGAACATGGTATGTTTTAAGGCCCTCGTCAAATGGTCGATCGCCTCTTGCCATCCTTTTATGGCTCGCAGATTCTCCCGCTAGAAAGCTTCAAACACTGTCCCTATTATAGGATTGTTCCCTGGAGCATTGTCCATGTGGTTGTTGCTTGAATCATTGTTCGATGCTATCGAATCGAGGAAAAGCCTCACTTTGATGCCATTTTATGCATGGAAGAGCGTGAAGCAATTATGAGAAAGAGCACCATCTTCCTCAAGTAGTTATAACCTTGAATCCACAGGGGTTGTTCTTAAGTTCACAAGAAATAAGAGAGAAAATTTGGCTAATTTTATTGAATAATGTGTGTATAATTTCTTGATTACACCACTAATAAAGAAAACCCCAAACCTTAATTCAAAATTACCCGAATAGTAAAAAATCTCTCCAAAGCTTAATTTACAAAAAATATAAACATCCAGATAACCTTTACCGGAGCATTCCCGACATTATTACAAGCAATTCATTAAAAAAGATAGAAATCCTTAAACTGCATGAATAAAAAGATACGATGAAAATGAAAAATTTTAAGAATAGCAATTTTTTTTTTTTTTTTTTTTTTTTAATTTTAAAATCATAGTGTTGAACCAGAGGATGTGTATTTTGGCGAAACGGATGAATTTGGCTGGTGTAGCTGGCCGGTTGACCTCGGAAGCATGGTTACATAAAGATCAAGAGGTCGTGCATTTCGTGACAATGCTTGTATCAAAAGTTTCGGCTGATTTACGGTCCACACTTCGAATGGCATTTTCTCCCTATACAGAGTGAATTTCTTCGAACTAGATGGGCCTAGGGCCCAATTATGTCATGCCCTACGTAGGACTAGGCCTGGATTCGATAGACTATTTCTACTTCTGCTTAGGCTTCTTTTAGTCTAGCCGTGCTAAAAATGTATATGTGGCCCGCTCTACATCAAACATGAAGGAAAACTTGGAAACTAAGTTTATTCTAGAAGTAATTATTTTGAGGATCAAAACATAGAATTGAGTGGGATTTGATGAATTGTAAGGTGCATGGACCATGTTGGGAAATTATCGAAAGTGGTAACTATCACTTTTTTTTTTTTTCATTTTTCCATCTTCTTTTTGTTGTACTTATACGTAATAGGTTCTAATCCACCAAATCATGCTTGAGAACGTGTGTTTGGAGCCTAAATAATGCTTGCATAATGACTGCCAATTGTGTTATCAAATATCAACCCATCATTACTCATATATAGATTAATAATCATAATTATATACTGGTATTTGATATTTAAAAGCCTAAATATGGGAGTTTTACTGTTTTAAAGTTAGTCTCAAATTTATGGTATCAGGTAACCTAAGACAGCATTCTTACTAAAGAATGACCCATAATACCATCAAGTACATGTTTAAAACTAGAAAAAGAATAAATATTTTGGATCATATTTTTCCAATATCCATATACATTTATTTCCTTTCGAAAAAAATTTCGACGTTAATGGGCCGTAACGACCGTTATGGCCTATATCGTAATGGTCACAGGCCAGCCGTTACTGAATACCTTGATTGCCACCAATAATGGCAAAAGGAAATTTGATCTACTAGAGTGGTGATGGTCCTCTTTGCAACATATTGACCTCCCTTTATAGTGTGACGTCTAGACCTCAAGTATATGACCTCCCTTTATAGTGTGACATCTTGATGCGGACATCAGTGGTGCACCATTTAGAGTGTACCAGAGGAGGCGACGTCGCAGATCGAGTGTTAGAGCAGACGAGTTGATGTGGATGGACGCCGGGCCCATTGGGCCCATTTTCTGACGCGTTACGAGTACGCGAGATGCAGGATCGCGCAGGAGCATCATGACCGCCGGACCATGGAGCGGATTTACATTTAGGCGCTTTTCTATTTATTTCCTTGTTTCTAGGCGCTTTAGTGTCGTTATTTACTTTAGGCGTTTTTATGTTATTTCTTTGGTTTTCAGACACTTTAGTGCACTTTTTTTATTTTTATTTTCGTAGCTTATATATACTGTGAGAACCCTATTTCGAAATTATTGAATGAATAGAAAATTTGTGAGTTTCTTCCTCTTTGTTTGAGAGATTAGGGTTTCAGGATTGGCCCTCGGGTGTTGAGGATTCCAGCCCGGATTTTCGTTTTCTCTTCTCTCTTTCTTCAAGGTGCGAGGAAAGGTAAGCTTCTTTGATTCCTAATTCGTACTTCATGAGAACCTATCGCTTTTCGCCATCCTTCGTCCTTTTCTGAACCCCCTCCCCTTTGGGTACGATCGAAAAGAGGGATGCCTAGCCACGATAACCGGATCCAAACTTGACTGTGGACTGGTCTATGCTAGATCTGGGATATCCCCATATCCCTAGATCCTCCCTGTTTTACGATTTTACATAGTTTTATGCAAAGGGGCATGATCCGAACGGACGGACCTCATCTTTGTGTTGAGATTTGTTAGTTTCCTCTGATTGAAAGTAGTTAGTTTCATAATTTTATTATTTTAATATCTTCCAACTTGAATATCATGCATCTAGGGTTAGGTCATCGTATGCCCCTGCATCACATCTAGACCTCAAGTAAAGGTCGCTGCATGTTATGAAAGAATAGGTGGTCAAATAGTGTGGAGGCTCCAACATTTAGGCGGGGTCTAAGAGAGGAAGAAATTGAAGACTTTGTTAGACTTCTAGACCACCTTGAAAGAGCCAGGATATGAAAACTGTCGAAGAACATTAGCTTTGCTGTTAAATCGCTCTACATGCATATCTGGGAAGAGGGAGAATGGCAATGGAGAGTGCGCCTCCCTCAGCTTGGTTATGGAAAGAAAATGCTCCGTGGAGCATTGTCATCTTCTCCTAATTAGTGGAATGAGACAAGGTCCCAACCATGGACCATCTTAGAAATAGAAAGGTGACCTTTTTATTTGAATGGCTGCTGCATGTGCCTAAAGGATGCCAAATCTGTTAATGATCTTCTTTTCCATTGCTCCTTTGCTTTTGCTATACGGAATTGGTGCCTATTGCAATTTGGTATAGAATGGTCTATACCTGCTTTGATTTTGATATCTCTCCTTCTTGTGGTTTGGAAAGGAGCACCTTTTAGAGGAAACGAAGAAAAGTATGGAACTTACGTTTTTCAACTCTTTGGTGCCATCGAAGGAAAGCAACAATAATTTTTTTTTTTTTTTTTTTTGAGGTGGCAGAGAATGTTAAGTTCTATGTATATTTTGGGTTCCTTAAAAGATTTTGATTGGTATAGTCATGTAAATGTACCTTGGACACCTAGGTATTCTAATTGGGTGGCTGTTTGGGGTGGCAATGTGTTGGGTTTGGGCTGGACCAAGGTAGGGCCAGCCTGGTTTGACACTTAAGGCCCAAGGACCAAGGTTGGCCCTAAGATTGGCATTGGCCTTTGCACAACAGGCCTAAACCCAAGCCTAAAAAAAATTGGTTGGGCTCCGGCCTCGCCCAACTTGGCCAGGCTTGAAAATTGATAAAATCCTTATTCCCCACTTGATCAACAGATGGCCAACCTTGCCCATCTGTTGATCAAGTGGGCTATACATGCACAAAGGAGAGATTTAAACCAAATAAGCTTGCAAGTGGTGTGGGTCATTGGTCTATATTTTGCTTCAGCACTTGACATGGCAACTACATTCTGCTTCTTACTTTTCCAAGTAACTACGTTTCTAACAAGGAAGGTGCAATAGCTTGTAGTCGTCCATCTGTTATATTTTGACCCTGCATAATCTGCATTGGAATGACCGACTATCTGGAGATGACCATGAGAGTAGTGTTGTCAAAATTCTAGGATTTACGATTTACGATATACGATTTTAGTCGAATCTTAAGCAAAGCGATTTGAATCCCAACCTTGAATCCCTTTTTTATGAATCCTACGATTCTATGATTTGAATCCCACGATTTACAATTCAAATCCCAATTTACGATTCAAATTATACATGTTCTCTTCTATTTCAAGTTTCACTTGGCTCCATTTATGTTTTTAAATTGGTGTGGGCTTTAAGAATCGTTTGGAAAAGGTAAATTATTTTATTTGTTCTTTATAAGATATTAAATAGTATATATATTCTCTTCAACGTTAAATCATTTATCTTTTTTTTTGTGATTTTTTACTTTATAACTAGTCGAAACACCGAATTAATGTCTGACTTGCAATGTTTTTATGGATGGTTATGATCATGCTGACTTTTGTGCATTACATTATGATGTTTAGAAATCAAAATATCTTTTTTGTCGGTCTATAGTATCAAAGTCTGCTTTTCCATGGAGATTTTACATTCAAGAAAGGTAATAAGAACATAAATTATTAAAGGTCCCTTGTATATTTTTTTGAGGGAAATTTCTTGGAAGACAAAAAAGTAGAGGAATAAATCCTTAATACTATCATGACATGGTATTACTTGGCGCACATTGATGGCAAAAGGAAGATTGATGTGCTTTAAATTTTTTTTGATTTATTTACATTTTTCATATTCTTAAGTTTTTAAGAAATTTCTAATAAATCTTACGATTTACGATACAATTTGCGATTTGATACGATTTAACCCCCACTACTGTAATGCCCCGATTTTTCATTACTTGAGTGATGAGCCTGTGTTCTGAAAAATTCGGATGTAAAGGCTACCAATCATCATTTAACACCATTATTATATTCCAAATTAAGAGAGATCGATCTAAGAATCCACCAATGCAAGAATCATCATATTAAAGCGGAAACAAGTAATGCCCATAGGGCTTGTACAAATCCAAGGTTCCAAAAGTAAAGAACAAAAAGGGGAAAGTAAGTCTATTTGTCATGGACCGCCATATGGTCCAGCTCCTCCTGGGACAAGTAAGGCCAAGTGTCTCGAATATCCGCCTTAGGCTCATCCACAGCTGGGACAGGGGCATCCTGTCCATCATCTGCACTATCTGATATATTTTGACAACGTTACTCGTTGTCATAGTGAGGTAACACCCTCCAAGATTCTATTTTTATAGCATGAGAACATCATATAAGGAATATATACAAATAACACAAGTTGAGAAGTAATATAAAAGCATGTAAGTAAATATTCAACTCATCTCATAACAATCATGCTATTTTCAATTCTTGCATGCACATGTTCTTTAGCTTGGGGATGTATCCAGGTGGTGAGGGTCAAACCGACAGTAACTTGGTTAATCACCAAAGTTACCCGCAATGCAAATGCTTATCAAACCAATAATAGTGTAACTTGTCGTCAACACTATCTGCAAATGCCATGCGATGGATGATTACCCAGCCGTCATTAGTCCATTTGGTAAAAATTCAATAAAATATACTCGTGGTCACTATGGGGGATGTGCACAATCCAGCATAGGCCGACTGCTCGGGCATAGCATCTCAGAATACCATCCCCGGCCTACGAGGGGAATGATCATGGTCTTAACTCGCATTCCTTTCTAAATAACATGCCATAACTCAATTCCAATATAAAGTGTAATGCAACATCATTGACTATCATAATACCAACTTCTTCTATTATTCTAATACATATCTATCTAAATATTCATTTACTCCCATGTTCAACATAATTAACATAATTCAATAACATTCACTTCAAAAGTAAAATTAACACACATGTAAAAATTAAAGATTCAGTATATCCTATAATGAAGAACAACTTCCATTCAAGTACAACTCTTTGAACAACATGTGAGCACTATTACTCTTTGTTCAAGTTAATTAAACATTCCAAATGTAACTATCAATCAAATAATCTTTTGCAATTAAACAATTAAGCACTAATAATGTAACAATCAATCACCAATAAAAATGAGGGAAGCTTGAAGGGTGAAGAACCTCACTTCAATACAGAATTTTCCCTTTGCTAAGTTGGGGAAGAGAAAGGAAAAGTGAGAATACACTCAACTCTTACAATCATAGGTAATTTGATTAATAGACCCCCAATATCAATCTTCATGGTTTAAACTAAAATAAATAAAAGAACTCAGCTTACCCAATCGAGATGGCTAGAACTAACTGGCCCAAGGTGCTATGAGTCACAAGCTGGGACAATCTACATCAATAATAACAACAGAAAAAAAAAAGTTGAACTAAGAATTACACTAGATTGAGTGGAGAAGCTAATTCCTTACACATCAAACTGATTTGACTCACCAAGAACACAACTCCAACCTAAACTAAATCCCAATCCCACTCCTTAAGGTGAAATTCTCAAATTAATGACACTGGAAATCCAACCTACAAGTTGAGACAAGTGAGTGAGATTTAATGAATTCAGTTACGAACATCAATCCAACTGATTTAAGAAATGGCTTGAGAAATCAAGCAACATGAGTTCTCACTCTTTGCCTCATAGCCTTGATTTTGAGAGAGATTCCAATTCTAAAATAATCAGAGATTCATCTGAGTTAATCATCTCTTGATTCAATCAATCCCATAGGCCTTGAATTGAGAACTCATATCTAAATCTAGAAAGAGTTATAACTAGCCTATTTCTCTTAGGAAAAGAATTGATGATTGCAGAAATTATCACAGATGAAAGGCACTGATGATATAAAAAAAAAATCCAGCCAGAGAAGAATGAGTCACCAGTCACCACTATAACTGCTGACGAGTTGAACTCACATAAACTAGATGCACCGCTTCCAGCTACTGAACTCACGAACAGACTCCAATGACGATTTCACTGCTGATCGGATCAGAGACCTACAATCTGAGCTCAACAAAGAGGAAGATGGCCCCCGATAATGGCGGATTAGCAATGGGAAGGAATTCCTTCAATTTCCTTCAACCAATTAGGTCGGACGCGCTCCAAAGAACTCTAGAATGCCTTGCATTGCAGTTTCGATGTGGTTCTTTCAGCGAGTTTCGGCGACAGAAAAGGACCCACCAATCTTCAACAATTCTCTGACAGGAGGATGAGCCAATGCAGAGATTGAACCATCGTAGGGTCTATTGAGATAGGGAAGATGATGGAAGGTGAAGGGTTGGAGGCTACAGATCTGATGGAATGAAGAAGAGAATGCAAAGAAAGGGTCAGCAGCTATAGAACTAGGGTTTGGATTTTGATGAGTTGAAAGACAAAAGAGCTAACCTGACAACCCTAATCTCTCTTATACTTGACTATGGATCCGAGTGAAAGTATATGGACGGCTTAGCTTAATCTAAAACACACTATTCCCATCTCTTATGGACGCACCAGAACGCTGGAAGCAACAAGACATGGATCGCCAATGTCACATTCCGAGTTTGGAAAACAACATGTACACAACCTGACTTTGGTGCTAAAACTACTAGCATCTGGTGGCCCCCATCAAGAGAACCCAACATATAAAGATAGAACACAACGCCCTCAGAAGAATGAATGGTTTGGATTGACCAAAGGTGGGACATATTAATTAGAATCTGTTGGTGAAAACGTTGCTGAAAACACAGCTCTCAATTGAACAGCCCTACTTCTGTATCTATCCACGCACCACCTGATGAACTACGACAGCCATCACAACCAATGCTTTCTTAAACCGACCCCCACGAACCGTTTGAACGGTTTGGATCGTCCCAACAGGTCATCCAAAGTGGGCCACCTATGTCCTAAAAACGGACAGTGGTCCACTCGCACGCTGCTGTGGAAGACGAAAGCTGAAAGAGGAAATTCCTCTTTTGAGTTCTGAAAGTTGGGCGTGACCGACTCCTTCTTGGAATAGTGCACAGTGTGTGCACAGATAATGATGCACACATGTCAGTACAGTGGGCCCCACAAAACCTATTTATGAAATCCACTCCGATCACCAATCATTACTAACATAATGGAGGTACCTGGTCTACTCCTTGTCCATTCATCATTCAGGTGGACCTTACTTGCTGTTTACTTTTACACACACCAATGGTGGAAATATCCTAGTTTTATTTCAAATGATGAACAAACCTCAAGGAGTAGAGTAGTCTACCAATCACGTGCAATTTTAGGTATATTTGTATAATTTTTATTTAATGAGTCAATTATTAATATAATACAATAATCATTATATTTATTATGATTACAATTATTTCAATTATTTATTGGACTTTAATTTGTTACAATTCGTGAGGTCCACTCCAAACCGTTATTGTATACAAAAAGAACTCACATATGTAAAATTAGTTTAGCTATTAAGTATTTTAATTGGTTAGTGGTTCATCTTGTGAATTTGAGTATTCTCGTCTAAAAATCCAAATTAGAATTATTAATTAATAAGGAAAATTTTCTACCATAATTCGTTGACTTCTAAATTCCACATGACATCAAAGTGCATGCCAGATACGGGGTATTACAACTACGATTTGCGATACGTAACAATTTTGACAACAGTGCATGAGAGCTATTTAAGATATGTACCCTTCAGGTATCTGAGAATTCTCATGATTGCAGCTAAATGTAGGGCCCTTGGACTTTGCATAAATTGACTAACCACGCTAATAGAGAAGGCAATATTAAGTCTTATAACGGTCAAAGAGATGAGCTTTCCAACAAGTGTTTTATACATGTTCGCGTTTGCCAATACATCTCATTCTTCAGGCTTAGGTCTGGGTTGAGAATCCATCAGTGTATCTACCAGCTTGGTACCTAGCGTACCTCTCTCTTCCAGTGAGTCACAAACATATTTTCTCTAACGTAAATTTATTCCAGATTTAGATCTATCAACTTCAATGCCCATAAAATATCGAAGAAGACCAAAATCTTTGATTTGAAACTGAGATTGAAGATACAACTTCAGCTTCTCAATACTTTTCAAGTCATCACCCGTCATTACAATATCATCCGCATGCACAACAATGATAATGTAGCCATATGTGTCATGCTTTGAGAATACTGAGTGATCCATTCTACTCTTTTTCAACCCATACGATAGGATACCACCACAGCACCGAACTTCTCAAACTTGGTTCGCAGTGATTGCTTCAATCTATATATAGACTTCTTTAATTTGCACACTTTTGACGGCTCCTCCTAACCAACATACCTAGGAAGTTGCTCCATATAAACTTCTTCGTGCAATTCCCCGTGTAGAAATGCATTATTAACATTTAGTTGAAAGATGACCCAATCACGATTTGCAGCAATAGATTTAACAACTTGAACTGAATTGAACTTGGCCACCGTAGAAAATGTATTATCTACTCCATAAACTTGAGTATATCCGTTGGCAACCGCTTTGGCAGGTTGAAATTTTACCGTGTAAACTCGCATACCGATGGCAGATCAGTTAGTTCCAACGTGTCATTGGAATACATTGCAGTCATCTCTTCATCCATAGCCTTTTTTTTTTTTTTTTTTTCCAATTTTCATCTAACAATGCATCTTGAATGGACTTTCGAATAGAGTCAATAGACAAGCCAAGAGAAAACTTCTGATAATTTGTGGACAAGTGGGCAAAAGTAACAAAATTGGAGATTGGATGAGGGCATATGAACATTTACCTTTACGAATTGCAATGGGGATATCATTGCCATCCTCCGTAGATTCAAAAAGAGGGAAAACCTCATTAATTGCAAAAGCCGATGGTGTGAATTGAGTGGGAATAATCTACGATACTTGGTCTTTTCTTCTTTTTTCTGTAATGTCTTTGTGAAATTCTTTTGGGATGGTGGTTGTTGGAGAATTAATGCCCTAGAAAACCATCCGTGCCCTTATCCACTAGCCACCTGGATGTGATTGGGCGGATCTCAGTTGTTGATTGTGGTGACCATGGGTCTTAAATTAGACATGTGATATGCCTTAGATTTTGTATTACTCTCATTCATTGGGTTTGTTGATGAGTGATTCCTCTGGTAGTCATTGGGCACTTGAGATTGGACATGACAGTCATTGACTTAGGAGAGTCGTGGTCCATGGATCTTAGTACCTTGTTAGACCATGACCGTCACAGGTGCGTGGGACACACCTGTGAACATCAGTTCGTGAGATTTACAGTCATCTTGTGTGAGGAGATTGACTTGGGTCAGGATGGACAGTCTCTACTATCGGGAGCCGACTTGGTGTTGGTTTATGCCTTGCCCTTACCCTGCATAAGGATGTGAGTGTGCCAAGAACAAATGATCCAGACTCGAACCTTTGGTCACTCACATTAGTGGATCGAGATCAAGCCAACAATCTAAGGGCCCATTAGCTTGGACTATGATCGTGAGATCAAGACTTGATGATGTATGAAAGATGGTTTAATCCTTAAACCTGAGGACGTGTAAGGGTTATGATCTTGACTAGTCAGCTTTGGCTCTTCCTACGAGGTCCATGCAGGGGCCAATAAAGTGGACGTAGCTGGTTACTTCCATCAAGAGCTTTGATTCTTGCACGGGCCAACAAGGGATCCATTGGTTTGCCTACGAACATGTTTATGGCTTTGATATGGATGGATCAGGGACTCATCAAGTGGTTTGTCTGCTAGGCCCATCACTCTGATTGTTTTAATCGAATTTCCAAAGTTTTGGCTCTTCCTACGAGGTCCATGCAGGGGCCAATAAAGTGGACGTAGCTGGTTACTTCCATCAAGAGCTTTGATTCTTGCACGGGCCAACAAGGGATCTACTGGTTTGCCTACGAACATGTTTATGGCTTTGATATGATGGATCAGGGACTCATCAAGTGGTTTGTCTGCTGGGCCCATCACTCTGATTGTTTTAATCGAATTTCCAAAGTTTTTTATCCGTTAAAGTTTTGGTTTAATCGTTAATACCGTTTTAAACGCACTTGATGATAACCTGATGGCCCAGATATGATAATCCACTTTTGATATGATCATTAGTAGATATGCCATGGCAGTGGAGGGATTGAATCATGAGTATATGTATGGATGAGGCGGATTGACAGGCTTCCTTCATAGTAGGTTACATCGAAGTCCGTAGGGTGGCGGAGCAACATATTGGGTGCACTCCTGAAACCCTAACCCCTCCTTATTTATATGATCCTATCCCAGAGGAGAGAAAAAGCTAGCCCTAGACATCCCTACCCCATGGGATGTGTGAATGCGAGGGAAAAGAGAGACTACGTGAGAGAGTGGAGATCTACTCCATCCTCTTGATCGCCTTCATGTGTGATCCACTTGTGTGAATGGTGTACGTCTTCCTCGGCACCTACCAGAGGATTAGACATTTTGCTATCTTGATTCTCCGATATTGAGATAGATCAGGGAGAGACTCCTTGGTTTAGGAGATCAGCATCACATACATTATGTTTTTGTGCACAACGCATATAGGCAATGATCTCCACCATTTTCATATATTGTTTAATTGTAGAAATATGACGTTAGTGCAAATAGGTTGGGATGGGTCCCATGATCAAATTGTATTATACCATATTCCGCTGCGTTTGTACACTTAGGGACCCAACAATGGTTCCTCAATATCAAAATCTTGTGGGAAAACATTTAGTAAAGGAACCTCCACAAGCACCACTTATGCAACACATTCGGCTTTACCATAGAACGGGACATCTTCATAGGGTGACATTAGCTGACACAAAGTGATTTTTAAGAGAAGTACAATAGCACTAGTAATCCTTTTTGTGATTATTTATGTAGAGTCCATTGTTGCACCCTTTGGTAATTTAGGATTTAGGATTTAGGATACCAGTTCAGTGAAAAGTATAAGATTTAAAACTAATCCTTCAACTATGTTGATCGTGGCTTACAGCCGGATGATTGAAACTGATCAGGTGATTAAGTGGCAGATCTTAGTGAGTTAATAGATGAACTCTTCATGCTCCTGCAGGAGACAGGTTATTGATTTCATACAACTGCATGTGAGAAGAGTATCTCGATACTTTCTCTTTTTAACAAGAACGAAAAGAAAAGAAAAGGGAATCCTGAACACGGGATTGGTGTGCTTGCTGGTGCACTTCAATGGATAGGCACAGGTTAAGAGTATCGACCCCCATACTCCATTACAGTCTAAGGGGTGTGTAGGACCCAGAGAAGACATAATTGTGTTCAGAGGCTGGAGTTAAGCCCAGTGGGATTAGGATGCATGAGAATGCATTTTTTGAACAATGGGGGCTGTTGGAGGGTATCAGGGTCCACACTGCTGAAGTCCATGCGAAGGGATCAAGCAAGAAATAAGAATACAAGTGTTCAATAGGCAAGAGTTTAAGAGCTGATACTCCAGAGTATATGAGGACTCAAAGAACAACACGTATTCAGCCATGAGAGTGCATGAGAAAGGCTCAAACAGGAGTGCATGAGTGCAGGAGGCAAAAGCTTAAAGAAGAACATAGAAAGGGCCAAAGGGGTGTGCACTGTGGAGTTTGGTTCCCTTTGCAATATGTTGGGAAGTATGGAAAGAAAGGAACAATCAGATCTTCAACAATTCCCATATTCCCCTTGAAGCACTGATTGAAAAGATTAGAGACTCGATCTCCAAATGGGCAGCGTTATTGCAGCAGAGATTCAGAAAGTCTGGCTGGTGTTAGTTGATGGGTGGTCGTAGCTTGAGTAGAAGCTCATCGTAATGGTACCTGCCAGCTCTTGGAATGCTCAAAATGAACTTCAGCAGTCTTTCATGCATTGATGGAGTCAAGGCGGGTGTTGAGGTAATTCTCAGGGACACAATGGGAGGATGGTTCTCACATTTTATGGTCCCACCTCCTATTTCAATCAGCCAAAACTGGAGGCTCTAGTTTTAAGAGAAGCCCTTACTGTCCCACAAGATTGGGCTGACGATAGTTGAAGGCTATACTTCTCAATTCTTCATTCAGCTGGATCAGAGATGACAGAGCCATGGTCCTGCACTATATTATTAATGATATTAAATTCTATCTTTCCAGGTTAAATATTTCGGTTAACAGAGTTAGCATAGAATCTAATGTTGTGACGGCCTTTGTTGGCCAAGGTTGTAATAGACTGGAGTAATATATCGGAACTTTGGCTTCTTTTTGATGCCTTAATGAAGTTTTAGTAGTTGCCTGCTGTATATCATCATCATCATTGTCATCGTCATCTCATCATCATCATCATCTAAGCTTATCCCAACTAATTGGGGTTGGCTGCGTCAATCTTGTTCTACCTTTCCACTCTATCAAGGCCCATAACTTCAGTTAGACCATAGGTCATCCAGTCTTTTCTTACTATCCACCCATGTCCTTTTGGGACTCCCTTGCCTTTTAGAGCCTCCAACCTATACCAACTCACTCCTAACCGGTGTAGTTCTTGGTCTCTGTTGCACATGACCATACCATCAAAGGCTACTTTCCTCATCCTGCTACCTATTGGTGCCAAGGTGTCCCATAACGGTAATAGTGTCCATAACAGCCACAGTTGTTACCATTATGATACGGGCCGTTATGGCCTCTTTTTTTTTTTTTTTTATATATATTTTTTTTAGAAAAATCCGTTTCGAGACCATTACGGGGCCATCTTTTCTGTAATGGCTGTTATGGCCGTTTCAGCCCCATAGCATGTAAGGTTGTGGCCGTTACTGTTACGTAAAGGCTGTTACGGCCATTACGTAACCGTTTTTGTATACCATGATTGGTGCTGCTCCGAAGTGCCCTCTAATGCATTCATTTCTAATTCTATCTTTCTCTTGCCACTCATCTATCTCAACACCCTCATTTTGGCTACGCTCATCCTATGAACATGTTGTTTCTTAACTGCCCAACATTCTATCCCATAAAATATGGCTGGTGTTATACTATCCTATATACATAAAATATGTGTGTGCGTGTGCACACACACCTACGTCCCTGCCTTCATGGGGATGTTAGCAATGTACCCAAGCTCTTGAATGACATGTGGGACACCCAATCATCAATTTGGACGGTTCATTGAATAGTACCTCTGGGAGCAAGCCATAGTGCAAGAATCACACCGATTGGATGATCCTAACTCTATGAATGATGCCAATTTGTCACAACCGTCTGTCTTTTTATGAGCCATAGATCACATGATCAGAATCATCAAATCAAAGTAGTACTCTCAAATCATAAGCCATACAAAGCAGGATCTATCAATAGATGGTTAGACCTATTTCGTTTTTCTGCTCAATCTTGACTGTCCATTTTCCATGCCATTGATTGGATGCCTAAGATCATCTGATTGGCGTTATTTTTGCACCACAGCTTGCTCCCAATGGCACTAAGAATGAACCATTCTGATTGTGATTGGGCGTCCCACACATCATTCAAAACTCAAAAGCTTTGGGGACATTGCTAACATCCCCATGAAGGCGGAGGACATTAGCAAAACCAATAAATGCATAAATATATGCACACATACATCCATCCATCTATCTATCTATCTATCTATCTATAGATGGAGGGAGGGACATACATGTATTTATGTGTGTGTGTGTGGTGAAAACATTTGCACTAGATAATTTCCCATGTGCCATAATAGTTTTAAATGGTTTAAGTGAGAATTATTTGCCATCAAACGAGGCTGTTCTGAAATTGCTCTTAGATTGTGGTTTCTCCACCAAATTCATGTTTGTTTGTGGAACAACTCAAGTGGAGTTCTTAAAACACAACTAGAAAAAAGAAAAGGTTATTCTTCTTCCCCCCCCCGACGCTGGTAGGTCGATCACCGTCTCCCTAACCGAGAGTTTCTCGAATCCACGAGAAGAAAGAAAAGGATAATAAAAAAAGGAAATTAATTCCGAATAATGTTTTTGATAATTGAATGAATAATAAACGGAATTACAATGCATATAAATAGGAAACTAAACCCTAGGTAAACTATCAGACTCCAACTCAAACTAAAACTCCTAGAAAACGCAACTTATACTATTTATAGAAGTCGTTCAATCCTACTAGAACTCTTGGTTTTCGGCCAAAAATAGAAAGTTATCAAACGGGCCCAACCATGTTGTTCTACTAAATATTCTTAAGCCCTTTTCATGCTGGGCACTAACTCTAAAACCCTACAGATCCAAAGTTATGATCGAAATAAAACTTACCATAAATAGTAAAAATGAAAATAAACTAGCCTAATGACCGTTGATACGGTCGAATCTCGCAATTCTGGCATGGGCAATTCTGGGTTGGTTGGCTAAATAGCTCGAGCTACCCCAAATTGATATATTATATGTTCCAAAACTCATTCCGGATTGTGAGATATGGCCGGTTTACGGTCCTGACGGTCCGGATCACTTTCGACTCCAACCGGTCTTCTTTTGCTCCATCTGGCCCATGAAATAATCAGCGACCCGTTCTACATCCCCCCCCCCCCCCCCCCCCCCCCCCCCCCCTTCCCGATTTTCTCTCATTTATTCTGTTTTAGTTGAAATATTACAAGCATCACCCCTAAATTGACAATATATAGGCAAAATATAGCAAAATTATCATGGTGTAGTGACATGTGGTATTTTTACAATACCTTTAAAAAAAAAAAAGATTGGATGGAAAAGAAAAAAGGTATTTTTACAATACCTCCTTGTTTCATATCTCTCACCTGTGACACTGTTAGTATTACTGTCGATACATCGAACATTTGTGAGCTGTGAGTGTCAGGGCTGACACCCTGCTAGAGTTTTGTGTTAGGCGGAGAAAGAGTGCAAAAGTGTATGGGGTTGAAGTCTACAAGGACTCAAAGAAGGGTCCATGAGGTGCATTCTAGCAGAGTATGGGGCTAAGCCCAAACGGCTGGCACTTTATCAGAGATTGGGATTAGGCCCAAACCAGGGGACAAGTGTTTGGTGTTGAGTGTTGGGATTAACAGTCCAGCAGACTAAAAGAACACGGCTGCATTTAAAAGCTTGAAGGTGTTGCTCTTGCGCCCTAGCACGATTTGGGGTTTAGACCAGGTTAGTTCAATTGTTTGCAATCTGTCAGATCTTTGGGGTCTGCCCAAAAAGAAGCATTGTAATGCTTCATGTAACAGGGGTGCAATTCCCTCTAGAATCCTTCTGGCTTTGACATACTTGGAATGGTTGCATGTGTGGGTGCAAGGATTGTGCCGTAGTTGGGGGCTTAGGCCCAGATCTGATGCATGGTTTCATGTAAGTGCAGCAGGTGTACCTCTATGGACTCTGCCAGGAGTGGATGCATGCAGGCTACATATCACCATCAGATGGGTATCCGATGATCCCACTCCTGCTTTTTAGTTGTCTGTACTTGCTAATATTTTGGAGCAGATGCTTCCCCGCTCCACACAGAATCATCTGACACTTCACACTTGGTACAAACCACATTCGAGCCTTTAGTGTTGAATTTCCTAACAGACAGGTAAAAGTGATGCCTTGTAGGCTAGAGGTTTGGCTTCGGTTGCTATGAAAATAATGAAATGGGATGACCATTTTTGCTCTAGTATTAGCTTGAGTGGCACAACACATGACTCATTTAAGTGCTTATGGTCTCAAAACCCCATTTTCATGCCTTGTTCTTGCCATGTTCGATGCTGTTTCTGTAGGATGATCATCTCAACTCCATTTTCCATATAAAGGAACTTGAGCTTGCACTGTGTTTATATCTCCCTTCTTATGTTTATATCTCCATTCTTGGAGAATAGGGATTTTTTCCTCCTTTGATCTTCCCATTTCTTTATTTATTTCATCTCATTTTTATCAATATTTCGCATACATCTGCCTTCTTTCTTTGATGGTATGTGTTTCATCTTTCAGCTATAATAAATAATAGTAGTGACTTAATACTAATTAAAAATTTCCTGATGCAATTTCTCTGCCTTTTTCTTTAATGAGGTTTTGATGTATAGCACCCTCCATTTTGGTTCAAAAACAAAATAACATCCTCCCTAGTGCATTTTCCCAATAACACCTAGTTTTCAAAAACCACCTGTGGTTAATATCCAAGCAAAACGTGACGGAGCCATATCTGAGCAGTTATAGTTGACTGTTGACTATGGAAAAAGACCTTTTTAGCCCTGGTTTGGGAGAGGGTAGGGTTAAGGTTTGAGTTTGGGAGAAAAGAGAAGAGAGGCTAGGGTTAGGGTTGGGGTTTTGGGGATATGGGAAGGGTAAAACTGTCATTTGTTAAAAACATTTTGCTATCCTAACTATGGTTGGTTTCTCCGTCCAAAATATTAATGATGGGGGTGGTATTTTACCATATTTTTGGAAAACAGGTGTTGTTTTGGAATACGCAAAAGGGAGGGTGTTATTATCTTTGGGCTACATGTGACATGTGAAAACCTCAATTTTTTTCTTTTTCTTTCTATCATTGCCAATCCATTTGTGGTCATCGGTTGATCCACTGAAATTTTGAATAATATGGATCTGATTGTTCTATTCTTGGTGCTTAGATTCCAATATTGTGGGAGGTCCCAGTTTCCATTCTCTTAAAGCTCACAATCCCTTCGACATCACCTTTGGAATGGAGCAGATTCTACCGCTCAGCCAACATCGTTCTCTGTCCTCTCGCCCTCGTGTATTCATGCAGTTTCTTCCCATTGGACCACCGAATTGTTTTCCTCCTTCCAAATAGCCAATTTCCGCTCTGGTCAGTTGTACTCTTCACGAGCTTCTCGCTTGGACTGGTGCACTACGTGATCGAGAAGGACCCCCCTGAAACTGAGCAGATGCCTGTGGTCCTTGTTGCTTTTGTAATGAGCGTGTTTTGGATATCGACCATCGCAGGCGAGCTCCTAGATTGCCTGGCAGCAGTTGGGGTCATACTGAAACTCCCGTCATCGATCCTCGGGATGACGGTACTTGCATGGGGAAACTCGGTGGGGGACCTTGTTGCCGATGTCGCAGTCGCCAAGGCGGGCCAGCCGGCAATGGCGATGGCTGGGTGCTTTGCTGGACCCATGTTCAACATGCTTGTTGGTTTGGGGTCTGCACTGGTGCTACAGACGGCTGATGTCTATCCAAAGCCGTATGAGCTCCATTTCAACTTGGGTATTGTGGTGGCCTTTGTCTTCCTGTTTCTGAGCTTGATGGGGTCTCTGTTGGTGGTGACTTGGTCCAGATTCAGGGTGCCCAGGTTCTGGGGTTACTGCCTTGTTGGGCTATACCTTCTTTTCATTGCAGTAAGCTTAGTAATTGCTAAGTTTTCGGGTTGAGGAGATGCCAGCTTGGTTTTTGTGGGTTTGGTATTTTTCCTTCGCACCAGTCATGCACTGCACCATTTGACTGTGCTGTGCAAGGGGGTCCAACAGATGCAATCCCTTGCAAGCAATTGTGCTACTGTATCAAATTGCAGCCCATCCGACATGTATATCTGGATAGAAGTGATTGTTTCGTGTCCATGAAAGTGCGATCGCGTGAAGTTCGGCTGTGCCTAGTTTTGTATCCTATGCGGCATTTTTTTTTTATCGTGCTCCAATAAGAAAAATCATTTTACAGTTGCTGATTGAATGAAGATGATCTGATTCTCAGGGTTCTTTTGGTTATTGATTTCCAGGCAGGTAAACATGTTGAGATTCCTTGGATGCTTACATGATGCTAGTACAAGAGACTTTGCATGGTAAGATGTAAATGTTCTATGTTAGGATGGATATTATTATTAATCTTTTATTTTCTTTTAAATATATTTTTAAGCGATGGGACTGGTGATTTTGAAA
Source organism: Liriodendron chinense (assembly GCA_003013855.2). Lineage (NCBI taxonomy): Eukaryota > Viridiplantae > Streptophyta > Magnoliopsida > Magnoliales > Magnoliaceae > Liriodendron > Liriodendron chinense. Next base: position 1,539,265 of record PVNU02002470.1, read on the forward strand.
ACATTGTGGGGGTCGGATCGGCTAATATGATTTAGGAACCATGTGTTGGGGGGTGGTTTCCAGAGATCTTTGTCCAGGAACTTCCTTTTTCCGAAGCAAGAGGGTGAAATCAGGCAAACTGCACCTCACCCAGGTACAACCACCCGCATTCCAGTCCAGATCATCCAAATCATGGCCCCAATGTGTAGGGTGGTGATATGGTTCAAGTTTTAACTTTTGAAGTCGGTCTATTAAAATTATCGACCAGTTTGATATCAGGCTGTTCCATCCATGATGCTACCTACTATTTGGATGGTCCAAAATTTTCCTGCTTGATTGTCGCATATGTATGTGTAGGTGTACCTAAGTCAGGTGCGGCTTTCTTGATAGCAGGCAAACCCTTCACTGAAAGGGGTTTCATTAAATTTTACAGTCTAGACAGGCTGGGTACCGTGTAATGCATGTGGATATTGGGGGTGGAGCAGCAGTTGAGAATGGGTAGTTATTTGATGATCTAGCAGTGTGATGGTTGATACTCAGTTACTTTGTGGAGAAGCGGTTGAAAAGGGGGAGTTATTCGACGATCAAGTAGTGTGATGGTTGATGCTCAGGCACTTTGAAATTTTACATGCGACAGCATACATTAATGCAATTAAACTGACCAAAATTTAAATTTGATCTAATGATTTTAACATATGATTAATAAGCATTTGTTCATTAAAGTTAGACCATTAAGATTGGAATATCAAATAATTTTTACCCAAAGAACTAATCAGATTGTTGTGAGCAGTGAGAACAGGGCATGCTATGGAAGTTGTATGTCACGGAGCCATCTTATCAGGAATAATAAGGGCATCCTTGAATACTCCAAAGTTTCATATCTGAAGTGAGATTGAGCCATCTTATCAGGAATAGTAAGGGAATCTCTGAGTACTCAAACTTTTCGTATCTGAAGTGACATTTAAAGAAACTGCTCGAGTTTTAGGACGTCAATCAGACTATCCAACTTTTTTTTTTTTTGTTTTGTCGCCATGTTTTATGGAGTGTGATCTTGAAAACCAGATTTGCCTTCAAATTTGATTCTCTTTCAATTATTGATACAATGGTCACTAGTTAGATGGGATCATCTGATTGAGTGTGACTTTTGAGTTATGTTCCATCAATGATGAGGCCCGTGAACTCGATGGTCTTGATGGTCATCTCAGGATACCACTTTGAAAGCAGACATGTTGTTACTATCTAAGAAATTATTGTTCAATGCAAGTCCATTATACTATGTCGGATATTATTGATGTCGTTCCAGCTTTTGGCTAGCAAGTGGTCTCTCTCTCTCTCTCTCTCTCTCTCTCTTAGAAGGCAAAAATAATTTTATTACCAAATCAAGAGGGCTAAAGGCCTGGAAACTACAACCTAGATAAAAAATACAAAAGTAAGAGAGAAAAAAACAGAAGCCCAACCCAGGTTAGGGGAAAAAAAAATGAAAAAAAATTCACCTACACCGAAAGCCTACCCCGGCTAATACCTCCTATTTTCATTTAAAGGCATCACTCCTCGACAACCCCTGCCCATGGTCTATGGGTCCCGCAATGTTTTATATGTAACCCACTTCATCCATCAATGAAACCATTATTCAAATCGCAAATACAAAACATCAGCGAGATAAAGGTACTTAAGGGGAAATTACCAACGAGAACAATGTAAAAGTACTAAAACCTCTTAAGTTCACATGGTGTGGCCTGCTTAATATTTGGGTCAAGTTGATCTTTGTATTTTCACTGCATTTTGGTGAGTAACACCTAATGGGTTGGATGAAAGATACCATGGTGTCCCACATACAAAACTATAATTGGCATTACATCCTTAATGTGCCTTGTAGTGTAGCCCACATGAGTCATTGATGTTTACACCCATTTTTGATACATCGACATAGACCGATAAGAAGTCACCACGCGTGGATACTACGGGCTCGATGCTAGCAAAATTGTACTTGCGCCTGAAGATATCTTTTACTAATTTTCCTTAGACGACATGACTTCTATTATTAATGCGGTGGTACATATGCCTTTGAAAGAATGAATCAACAAATGATATGCAACCCTAGTATGGGTGGCAGGTTACTAAGGAAGCATATGCAACATGTCTATAAAAGACCCATAAAGGCAATGATACTATAATAGATCTAGATATGCTCGGTAAGGCCACCTCTCATGATCCTTCTAAAATGGGAGATATTTTTAAAGACGTTCGGAGCTCTCGTGGTGATTACGAAGATTTCAAATATATGAAGATCGGAGCAATATCTGAACAGATTGGCTTCAGTAGATCGAACTTATAACAGAGCGAATTAGAATAAAAAGAATGAATTGATTAGCATCTAATGGATCTAGTCCCACCAGTTCCACAATTAGAAGAGGGCACGATAGGAGAAGGGTGGAGATGACTTTGATTGAGCCCAAATCTAAATGCAGTAGTGTCTTGATGGTTAGATCTACGAGGAGCATTTCCATAAAAGTGGAGATCTAACTAATTGTTTCAGATATACAAGGTTCCCTATGGGAAGACTAAATCAGAAATCATAGCTGTGAAGGATCGTGAATCAATAAGAAAACCCAACGAGGGTTTTACTGCCTCCAGAACCTATAAAAGGAGCATGTAATGAGGAGCTTGGGGCCCACAGCAAACACAATTTATCTTCTACATTTATCTTAACATAGCTTAGACTAGTTTTAGCATAGATTACTATTGTTCAACGCCATTTCTACAATGCTGTAGGATTAGATCAAACATTTACAATGTTATGTTGTTAGATCTAGAACAATAGAGTTTTTACTTGGGCGATCATCATTCCGGTCACAACTTGCTAACCATCAGCTTGAATCATTTGCTCATATGGACAAATTAGGTATTTATCTCTTTTACTTTCTCTAATTGTTTTACTCTATCGATTATAATGAGTTTCATTCATAAATTAATAAAATTGGCATTGTTTTAGCCTTTTTCATTTATCCATTCATATTTATTATTTTAAGAGATATATATTAGCTATAATTATTGGTAAAAGAAAAATCTTTGATGTAAAACAAAAAGAATCCATCATGAAAGACTAACCCCTACCCTTTCGCAAATTGCCTGATGATGACAATTGAATTACTAAATTTGGTCTTACTCAATTGTCTCAGCGTAGGGGGTGCTAGTGTTCAATCAAACATTGAGGCAGAATAAGACTTTGGCACGCCTGCATTTCATAATCGCACATGAAATTTGAATACAGGTCCTTACTCATACATGTAACCTTGTGTTTGATTAAATTGTGCAAACACTTGATCTCGATGATATTTTACCTCAGGTTTTAGAATTGGAGATGGAACCTAATGGACAGAGTGTATTTTATATAGAGTTTGGTGGGCCCCAAAAACAAGGGTATTTTATGTGCCCTATAAAACAGGCGTTGTAGATGATTCCTATTTGTATTTTTTTTTTGGGTCAAGTATGCACTCGAAACATCACATACAGCCCACCAATCAACGTCCCACCACGTCAAGTGAGCACCCAGGTGGGTGGTGAACGGGTCACCATCCAATCCGATTCCCCTTGAAACCATCTAGATTGGTAGCACATCAAAATCATTCAAAACCAAACGTCACCTTCTTTTGAACCGTTCAACCCCATTTATTGTTGGCATGGTTTTAAGACTCAGGTGAGTCTGATGCAACTCGTCTGAGTCGACTCAAACTTAGTCAGACCCAATTAGGTTTAGTACCATGTGTCACCTCCAGTTCAGGTGAGTCTGGCAGATTTAGCCCCAACTCAGGCGAGTTGCGACTCGACTAAGGACTAAATGAGTCGGTCGAGTCGCCGAGTCTTTAAACCATGATGCTTGGGCTTGCACTACAGTGTGCCTTCATCTCCACTTTTAAATGGTGGTGACTCATCCACTTACACGTGTGGCACACGTACAAAATCAAATTGTCTAAATCATGAGCCTCAGCCCATACTCCACACCGATCCAATAATCCAAACCATACGACTTGACCCATTGAATTCAGACGACTAACCAATTCAATTTTACGGTCCCATTTTAGCCACAGAGGGGAGTTGCTCTATTGATAACAGGCTCCATCATTTGGACGGTGGTGATTGAGACATGAATGCATGCCATGCACTTGGAATGACCCATTAACAATTCAAAGCAAAGAGAACTATCAAGGTAGTCATTTCCTTCATGCTTCGTGGCCCACTGTTGGGACTTTGTTTCCGTTCATGAGAGCCATCCTTGTGGTATAAATGTGTGCTCTAGCCCTGCAAATCACATCCCCCTCAGTGGCCTAAAAACCAAGATAACCGGACAATTTGACCATTCGATTTTGCCGTTAAAATTAGAATATGTCCACATCGTTGTAGTGGCCCACTTGATGAACGGCTTGGATATTGCATTATTGGACATGTATGTGAGCCATAGTTCGCAAAACGGCATATGAAAAAAAAAAACAACGGTACAGAAATATTTGTGTTTTCCCCAATGTAGATCGCAAAATTTAGGAGGAATCTATATTTTACCAAATAACCTAATCCATCAATCAGGTACATGTTTTCCAAGAAAGAAAATCTGGTTCCATTAGCATGCTGGCCTCAATATTAGAACACACATGAATGGGTTAAAAAAATAAAAAAAAAAATCTCATCTGAGCATTTCAGGCTGTACATTTGTCTTGCAAACTGTAGCCCCCATTGGTAGATGAACCTGGTTATTAAGGTTGGGCATTAATTTTTTTTTTTTTAAAAGGTACTAATTTTATTGAAAAGAGGAAACAAAAATATAACATAAAGAGAAAGAAACTACGAATAACAAACAAAAAAGAGGAACAGAAGAAATAGAAAACCGAACCCTGACCCACTATGGAGCCCAATCTCTAAAGGATACCAGAACCCTAGGGAAAATTGCTGCCTCAAATGTACTTTTGCTACAGAAAGTGCGATTATTGCGCTCAGCCTAGATGGCCCACAACTGCCATACAAATTGCCCTCTATTTCCTTCTACTTAAAATCTTCCAAATTCACTATGCCAACCGCATAAGAATTTATCAACTAGGGCATTGCCCACAAAACCCCTGAGAACCTTAGGCCACTCCACCCCTGAGAAGCTTGGGCATTAACATAATGGTACATTTCTGATTGATGGATTGGACCTTAGACCTATGTTACCCGGCACATATGTGGCATGTACATAAAACTTTGTTGCACACGCATGTGAGCTTACCAATGCTCAAAAAATAAAATTTTCAAACAGATGCTCACAAATTGTATAAGTGGCACATATTAATTCAAATAAATTTGACTGGATTGATAGCCAAGTCACAATCCCAATATGACGGATATTGGTGGAACAATCATAGCCTCTCATATGTGGATGCATGTTTACGAAAACAGAGCCTTTGGATATTTTTCATTTAACCGTCCAATAAATGTTCACAAATATGCTATTTAGATGATAGAATGACAATAATTTTGGATTAGTGATCCAGCTACACTAGTACCATAAGTTGAACTGTTTAATTTAACTACTTGTGTGCCATGTTTTGCAATTTCTAAGTGACTACATATCATCCATCAGACTTTTTTAATATTACCGTGGGTGGGTTGGATGTGAGATAAATGCTGCATATCATCCATCACACTTTTTTAATATTATCGTTGGTGGGTTGGATGTGAGACAAATGCTGCATGACCCACAACTTTTGATTTTTCACTTTATTGTAAATAAAAGCAAATGGAGGTAGTAATATAATTTCTCCTCTTAAAAGCACTTGCTGGGAACATTGGTTATAGAGGCACCATTTGGTAAAATCCAATTCCTTAAGAAATTTTACCATAAAAATCCAAAATTTAAAGTAGAAAACTTAAAATAAATAAAATTCCTATAAATAAATAAAGTTTTCTCATGTATGAATGATAATGTATATAAATAGTTGAATGGTGTTCTTGACCCCTTTAAAATTCTCCATTTTCAAGTAATAGTTCTTGACCCTGTTAAAATTCTCCATTTTCAAGTAATAGACATATAAATCAGTTCGTCCCTATTAATAGTTTTCACTATCTAGGCGATTTTATCGATCTCTATTTTGTAAAATTTCCCAAAAGTTTATTTTTTTAATAAAATGTACTTATTTAAAAGAAAAAGCATGTTTAATTGAGTTTGCTTTAAAAATGAGTTTTCTCTTCTTTTAAAAAATACTAGTTTAAAACAAAACTTTGCCAATGGAGATGTGAGTGCAGTCGTAAATCCTTGTCGGTACACATGTATTTCTCAAGGAGGCGTTGTTGAGGACTTTCATAAAATATGAAAACTCCACATAAATCCCAAATCTGCCGAAGAATACCCACATAAATCAAAATACCTTTATATTACTTCTTTTGGAAGGGAAGTTGTCCAAGTACCTCACATATTGTTTTTTTTTTGAAAAGTGATGAAGTAAGAAATTTTTGGAGCCCACATGCTATATAGATGACATCCAACCTATAAATATATGCATCCAACCATGATAATAACACTCACCAACAAGCTTCACTATTGAATCACCAGATGGGTTGCACGCGCATTTTGATGTTTGAATTGGTTTATGTCATGCTTTAGAGTGTAGCCCACCTTCTGTTTAGATCGACTAAATTTTTGTTCTTTTAAACATCACGGCAGATTATATCTATTGGATGAATTGGATATTATATAAATATAACATGGGCCCACAATTCCCCCTCTATCACTGGATGAAAAAGTGTACAATGAGCATTATGGCAATTTCACTGCTCACAAAGTATTTCCATGGCATTTTGGTTGGTAGTGGTATTATTTGGTAGAATCCTAAATTCGGAGAAATTTCACATGATTTGGAGTGAAAATGAGAGGGATTTCGTACTGACAGCTGGCCTAAGGGGCTATTAGCTACTTTCCCATTTTAAAATGTCTCTCTCATGATTCATGTCATGTTCTAAATGGCCAAACTGTTTGTGATAAGATAGCCTTGGATTTTATAAACACCGCATGCTTTGGAAAGAAAAGAAGAGGGGTCAAATGTAGGGCCATCAATGGCTTGGCGGTTGGCTTCGGTCTGGATTTTGAACTGTTTGGGCTGGACCTATTCAAAACCTTTAATTTTACAGTCCTAATCAATTGTACTAATAGCTGACAAGTGGGTCTATCTGGCCCCTTACAATTTAAAAATGTCTCTCTCATTGCTCATGTCATGGGATTGAGTACACAGCTATGTTCTAATACATCCTTGTGTGGTGCAATGTGAAGGATTGAGATATTATCCATTGGAATTGGAATTTTTTATTTTTTATTTTTTTTGTGATAGGGCACCCCTTAGGAGGGAAAAGCTCGAAAAATTTAGCAAATTGAATATTTTAACCCTTTGATAATACAGAGGTTATGATAATTGATTATTTTCAAAGTTAAAGATCTAAATTTCAAACGGTTGAGATATTTCAATTTAAGAAGAATTCGTTGTAGGCTGCTCACCATACAATTGAGACTCATTGTATCAATGTTTTGGATCAGGTGATCAAAACTCAAACGCTGAAGTCACATTGCAATACATCGAGCTGCATTTGAGTGAAGGTCCGTTTGTTTTAGACGTGTCACGTAAGTGAGTAATGATTATCATTGAGTATTCCAAAGCCACGCAGTAATGTCATGCAAATGGTAATAATTATTGTTACTATCGGAGTAAAGCCGTATGTAGTACCTCTCCTGTCGATGTGTATACAAAGGACTACCTCTTCTGTTGATGTGTACGTAAAGTACTCATCGTGGTTAGATACGATACATGGGTACAACTAGGGTAACAAGTGTTACATCTACAGCCGTCCATCCATTTTGTAATATTATTTTAGGGGCATAACCCAAAAAAATGAGAAAGATCTAGAGCTTAGGTGGACCGAAGGAAGTTTTCAATGGGAGGCGTTCAATCCCCACTGCTTTATGTGGTGTGATCAATTACCGCTTTGGATATGCCTCATTTTTCTTTTCTTTCCATAAAATGATCTCACAAGATAGATGGACGGTGTGGATATAACACATACATTACGGTGGGGCCTATGAAACTTTACCAAATCAACTCACCTCCGTCCATCCAAGTAGATAGTAATTCCCAACTATCCTATGATTTGATTAGGGATGTCAATGGGCCGGGCCTCGGCATGAAAAATCATAATTTTACATAGGGCTAGCCTGACGACTTGACTCAATATAGTGTAAAATCCAGGCCAATACTTACCACAAGCTCTACCCATTGACACCCCTAGATTCGATTGGTACTTTTATCCAATCAGATACAAGGAGTAATGATGTGAGTTTTACGCTACATTATCACGCTACATTATCATATTACCGTGGTATTTCAAGGTATTGGAACTAAGGAAGCAATTCAAAGAAGAATCAAACAAGGTAATCACAATCGTAAAAATAAATTCAAATAGAGAATACACGATTTACGTAGAAAAAATCCTTGCGTGAAAAAACCACGGTACAAAGTAACAATATCACTATGAAAACAAACGTATAAAGATCGAAATTCAAGCTTACAGAGCAAATCCTAGGTTCTCTTCTCTCAAAAACCCTAGAAAATTCTTAAGCACATTTTTCAGATATCCTAATCCCGCATTACACCCATTTATGTAGCATAGAACGAGAATTAGAAACCTAAACAACGCACTTCTGCGAAACTGCGTGAATTGACGGTCGATCGATCGACATTAGCTGACAATCCCTTGGTTGCCCAACAACCACATGTTCGGTCGCCCGAACATGCAAAGAAATGTCCAAAGAGTTTTTAATATATTTTTGAATTTCCTCGGTCGATCGAGCCTCCAAGTTTAGGCGATTGAACTTGTCTAAAATCGTTTAGAGACCAATTTTTTTAATTCGGGGCAAATTTGGTCGATTGACCACAGCGGTCGGTCAATCGATGACCCCCAAATATTTCATATCAAGACTCCATTCAACAATCTCCATCAGTGGCTTCGATCCCAAACTTTGTCACTTCTCTTGCTTCAAGATTGATATCCTCCATCTCTAATTATCTCCATTATAACTCCATCATTGTCGCTTCTCATTCACACTCTGTCTTTACTCCATGTTCGCCAAACTCAGAGAAGTCGAACAAAACTTGAACTTTTCTATAAAAACCACATTTGTAAGCATATCTACTAGTTTACGCTTGTATGGATCTTCCTAAGAGTAACTCTACCTTCCTTCAGTACCTATCGAATAAAATGATGACGCACATCAATATGTTTAGTACGAGAATGATAAACATAATTCTTCGCTAAATTAAACGTGCTTTCGCCGTCACAATTAACCATCACAACCTCCTGTTGAAACCCCAATTCATTAGCCATGCTTCTCAACCAAACACCTTCCTTGAATGCCTCTATCACCACCATATACTTAGCTTCTGTTGTGGAAAGAGCTACTATAGACTAAAGCTTCGATAGCCAACTGATCGTTTCATCCGCTAATACAAACAAGTAATCGAAAGTTGACCTTCTACAGTCCACACTGCTTGCGTAATCCAAATCCACATAGCATACCAATTTATTCTCCGATTTCTTAAATGTTAAGACATAGTCCTTTGTACCTCGTAGATATCGAAGCAACCATTTCACTGCTTCCCAGCATTTCTTGTACGGGTTTGACATGTATCTGCTCACAGCACCCATTGCATGTGAAATATCTGGTCTTGTAGAGACTATGTCATACATCAAGTTGCCAACCGCACATGAATAGAGCAAATGAACCATGACCTTCTTTTCTTCATCTATAGTAGGACATTGCTATGAAGAAAGCCGGAAGTGAGCCATGTGGGGAACGCTGATTAGTTTAACCCTGTCCATTCCAAGATTCACCAATACATTCTCAAGATATTCTACCTGATATAACCATAACCTGCTCCTTTCCCTATCTCCATGAATATCAATGTTGAGAACCCTATTTGTAGCTCCCAGATCTTTCATCTCGAATGTCTTTGATAATTGAGTCTTTAATACGTTGATCTTAGATATGCTATGACTGGCGATAATCATGTCATCAACATATAATATTAAGATAATGAATCTCTTATCACTCAGTGTCTTGAAGTAGGCGCAATAATCATATTCACTTCTGGTAAACCGCTTACTCACAATGAAAGAATTAGATTTCTTGTACTACTGCCTAGGTGACGTTTTCAAGTCGTACAATGACCTTCTTAACTTGCAAACTTTATTCTCAGTTCCCTTTATGTTGAATCCTTCTGGTTGCTTCATATAAATCTGTTCTTCCAATTTCCCATGCAGGAAAGCACTCTTCACATCCATTTATTCTAGCTCCGTAGCAACCAGTGCAATACAAATCTACTAGATACCTGCTTGAAGACAGGTGCAAAAATCTCACTGAAGTCTAGACCTCTTTTAGCATACCCATTCACAACTAATCTCGCATTCTAGAAGATTCACTTAGACCCGATCGCTTTACCCATGATGAGAAGCTTTACCAACTCCCATGTCTCATTCTTATATAAAGAGTCCATCTTATCTTGCATCACTGCCTTCCATTTTTCAGCATCTACGATCAAAAGCCTCTTGAAAAGTAGACGGATCTCTCTCATTCATAATGAGAGCGAATGCAATGTTCGAGTTATTTTTATATTTTATTGGTAATCTATGATTTCTCAGTGGATTCTTTTTCACGGGTGGCTTCTCCACCTACTCCTATACCTTTATCTACAGCTCGACTTCATCCTGTGTCTCACCTTTTTCAATTTCAACATCCATAATTGAATTTTCTACTTCCTTGTGTTCATCCTTTTGGAATAAGGAACCATTATCAAATCTGACATCCCATCTAATTGTGATCTTCCACATGACCCGATTATATAACCTGTATCTAAGGTTGTAAATGGGTTAGCGGACTTGATGGGGTACCTAGACCCAACCCATTTAGACCCGACCTAGACCCAACCCATTTGTTAAATGGTACGATCGAAGAACAAATCCAGTTGTTAAACGAGTCTGAGTCTGGCTTCCTTTATATTAGGACCGACCCGACCCGACTCGACTCAACCCGAACCCATTTAGTAAGTGGGCGGATTTATCTATGTTTCAAGGGACCCATCCAGCCTAGACCCGTCCAGACCTAGTTTTAAGCCTTGTAAAAATACTTACATACTAGATCCAGACCCAGACTCATTAGACCTGACCCATTTATAAATGGGTATGGGTAGATCTCCATCTACCAGAGTCAGACCCATTTATAAATGGGTCTGATGGGTTGACTTGGACTCGACCCAGACCCGCCCATTTAGTAAAAGGGTTTGGGTCTAAAATTTGGACCCAGATCCATTTAGTAAATGGGCGGGTCTAGTTTTAGCTAAACCGCCCCAAACCTGACCATTTACAGCCAAAACCATCCGCATAGCCAATAAAAGTACATTTCTTCCCCCTTTGGTCTAACTTATCTCTCTCAACTGACGGTACATGATAGTAAGCATTGCAACCAAATACACGCAGTCCTTAGTAGTCCACTTCATGGCCACTTCTCATTTCCTATAGAATTTTACAATTTATCGCTGTAGAAGGAGACCGATTCACCAAGTAACAAGTCGTGTTCAGGGCCTTAGTCCATAAATCCTTACCCAATGCAGCATTGCTTAACATGCTTCAGGCCCTCTCCAAGAGAGTCTGATTCATCTACTCAGCTACACAATTCTGCTCTAGTGTGTGACACACTGTGTTGTGCCTCACAATCCTTTCATCTTTGTAGTACTGATCAAATTCTTTGTAGTTAAAGTCACCTCCATTCTCCATCCTTAAAACCTTCACTTTCTGCCTTGATTGATTTTTAACCATCGCCTTTCATATTTTGAAGGTGGTGAAAATATCAAATTTATTTTTTAGAAAATAAACCCACACCTTTTTAAAAAAGTCATTAATAAAAGTGACAAAATATGACGACCCTCCTTCAAAAACTATGAGCGATAACCCCTATAAATCAAAATGCTCATAGTTAAGCACACCTTTACTAACATGTTCACCCGATTTGAAAGATAGACTAAATTGTTTATTATATATACAATGCTCGCATATATTAAAATTTACACTTTTAAAAGTAGAAATTAAATATAGGTCCGAAAGTACCTTCATCCCCCGCTCACTCAAGTGACCTAGGCGCGCGTGCCACAAACGTACCGATGTAGACTCCACTACAGATGTTGTAACTCCACCAGATACAGTACTTCCAATCAGCATGTAAATGTTACCACTACGCTGTGCTTTCATCATAATGAGTGTCCTACTTGAAACTCATAAGATGCGATCAAAACTGGTGAACTAGCACCTAAGTGCCTTGAGAGCTCCCAAAGATATCAGATTTTTATGTAGTTCTAGAACGTGTCATACGTCTGTCAGGATACGTTCCAGCTCATTAAACATCTTGATGCGCACCAATCCAACACCAACCACTTTACATGCATGATTATTGCCCATAAACACCCAACAACCATCAGACTTGCTATGTGTGGTGAACCAACTTCGATGAGGGCACATGTGAAACAATGCCCCTGAATCTAAAATCCACTCACAAGTAAGATATCCGGATTTGGATGTGCTTAACACATCACATCCAGTGCTAGGGGCACTATTCCACCATTTTGAGCGTTGATTGGATGGGGAGTCATGGTTTAACTTGGAGTCACCACTTGTCCGTTATTTCAAAATTTTAAAAATCGAGAGTTGACATCTCTCAAATTTTGAGAGAAAATTATCTTTTTCTCTCCTCCATTAATTCCCACCTCAAGTTGGGAGTGGGGACATAAGGCAGGCGACAAATGTGCTCCAACATGTGGTGCCTGCCACGTGTCTTGGTCCCAAAATGTGATGGGTGCTTCGATGGGCTTTATGAATGCCTTTTGTCTTTTAGGTCTGGGCTAGACACAAATTTTGTAGAGTGTAAGCTTGGATTTGGGCCTATATTTGAGTTTGAATTTGATTTGAATTGGGTTTGCATTTGGCTCAAATTTAGCTTGACTTCAGTTATAAATTTAGCTCAGACTTGAAATTTGGTCTTAGGATTAGGTTAGGCTTGGATTTTTGCTTAGAGTTAGGAAATTTGGTATTAGGACTAGGTTGGGCTAGGGCAGTTAAAAAAACTGACCAAACCGATAAAATTGACCAAATCGATCTGAACCGGACCATTTTGCTTAGTTTTCCATTCTATTTTGGGTTAGTTCGGTAAAAAATTGAGAATGTTGGTTAGGTTGTTGGTTTGTGAAAATTATAAACTGTTTTCAATCAAACCGAACCAACTATATATATATATATATTTAAATTATATTTATTATGTATATGTTACCCCTACCGTATGGCCCACCTTAATTATATCTTATAGATCCATGCCATCTATTCGTTTTCTCAAGCCATTTTAGGATGTGTTCCAAAAATTTAATCAGATTCAAATCTCAGGTGGACCACACCATAGGAAACCGTGTTGATTGAGCGCTCACCATAAAAATGTCTCAAGGCCCACTTGAAGAAGACCTGCAATGTGTATTTGCCATCCAACTCATTGATAAGGTCAAATAGACTTGGATGAAGGGAAAAGTCAAATTTCACTTTCACTTTGATCCAAAACTTTTGTATCCAATAATTATAAAACGTTTTAATGGTTATTCACCAATTTTCACATTGGTGTGGTCCACCAAAAATTTGGATCTTCTTAATTTTTTGAACATTGTCATGAAGTCGACGAAATCGATAGAATCGAATCGACCAAAATTATTTAGGTTCGGTTCGGTTAGTGAGGCTTCATCGGTTCGATTCAGTTGTTAAATATTTAAAATCGACTGAGTTGGTTCGATTGGGTGTCACCCCTCAAAATCGAACTGACCGAACCGTGCACAACAATAGGTTGGGCTTGAATTTTGGCTAAGGGTTAGTAACCATTTGCCTCTCAAGAATCACAATAACCAATCTTGCTAGTCTTGCGTGGGGTGTTAATTGTTACGTGTATTTCAACGAAACAAAGGTTGTTTGTAAGAGCAAAAATGTTTTGCTCGATTTTTATCTTTTTGTGCATTTCTTTAGTCCCATATCGAATAGAATGGGGAATGTAAAAGGGTTTATAAGCCTTTATCCACTATAAACTCTTGTGAAGTGTGTTGAATTATGCCCAGGCTCGTATGAGCATGCAAGCCTAGTGGGGAAACCTGTCCTAAAAACCTTTAATCGGGCATGTGCATACGTGTATGCCCCTGTATACTCGCACATAGGTAAGGTGCAATCAGACCCTGATTGGCCTGGACGAGCTTCATAAAGTTAAGTCTTGATGCATAAGTTTTGTCTAAATTTATAAAATATTTTTTATTCATTGTTTTATCGTTGCCGTTGGATGTGGCCCACTTGATAAAGGCATTTCCATAGTGCAAAACGTGCCTCTGTTATCGGGCATATTTAAATGTCATGATCGTTTTCTCTTAATGAGTCTATTAGTTGAAATGTAAGTTAGAGTTAGAGTTTTGGAAAGAAAAAAACCCTTCCTCTTCTCCATGATTTTTTTTTTTGTTTTTTAATATCAAAATTTTCATTTTTCTTGGGTAACAATGAAGTGGTGTATTGTGGTGTTGGATTTCTCGCAGCCAATTCATATGATGGAGAAATCGTTTGCTAGAGAATTGTATCTTGAGAGATAGTTGTGTCAGCCACCTTCTGCATCGGTTCAACATACCAAGGGGTGCGTACTAACTCAAAGATAACGACCATGTATGTGCCTCTACCCGGCGACTGTTTTGTATCATCGACGATCTATTGCTGCCGACATATCAGATTTTCATTCCAGGTGTGAGATTTCCTCTATTACAGTTCATTTCAGTTGAATATTTATTATTTGTGTTACAATAGTTCAACATTAATAGGAATGACATAGATGTGGGTAGCTCATACTAACCTCTCCTCTTCTATACATTTAGCTAACACAAAGTGTAGACCTTGGAACAAAGATTTCATGAGACCCACCCTAATAACCGCATGTGACATCCACTGTGTATATTTGTTGCGTAGGCACATGTTAGGACTTCATATAAAAATTAGATGGATCAAAGACTCAAATGGCCCACAACAAGGGAAGCAATGAGGATTGGTTGTCTACCATTCCCTTCTCTTTTTCATTCTCTATGTAGCATGCTCTTATATATGTGTGGCCCAAACCTTCCCCTCTACATCTCTCTTTTTTATCTCCCTTCTCTTCATTTCTCCCTATCTTCTCCTTGCTCTAGTGTGCGTTGTATGTAGCATACCCTCTGGTCTATACTATATTTAATGCAAGCAATATTTGGACATTTTTATCCTTACAATTAATCGAGGAGGGAAGTAACATTTAGTTTTTCAACTGTGTAGCACTTCAACATTAGGCATTTTTGTTCTTTCAACTCCTTGAGAGTAGTCTGCAGTACTCCTCTTATGTGTATAACCAATTACAACAAATATGCAATATAGTGGTGAAAAATAATTTTCACCATTGTAAGTTAACCTTTTGCGGTGGTTAACATAAACCGCCGCTATATGTCAATTTATAGTGACATATACCGATATCTGCCCTAAAAAATACTTTCACACTCCCGCCATATTTTGCATTGGCATTTACCGACTGAAAAACTAATCCGCCGTAATAAATAAAGTAATTCCGCCGCTATAGTGCTAATTATCTATGACGACGGAGGATTAATTCCGCCGCTATATATTTTAAAATTCGCGTAAATTTGTTTCTGCCCGCCAAATAAATTAATATATATGGACAGATATATTCGCCGCTATATTAATCTACAAAAGCGAATATTATATTCCATCGCTATAAATATTCCCACCTAACTTTATTCGACCTGCCATTATGAACGGATCTATAATGGCGAATTATTGGTACTCCACAATGGGTTAAATGGTCCCATAATAATATCTAACAACTAGATTAAGCTAATAACAAATTTTTTATGGTTAGATTAAGGTGATATAGAAATTTAATGGTTGAATTTTATCAATATTGAAAAGTAATGGTTGGATTAATTGGTCCATATTCAAATTGAATTTAACAGTTGCATTAAGCTGGTACGAGAATTTAACTGTTGCAGTTGGACTTACCTAGCCTGTTTTCTTCTAGTTGGGTTAAAGATTTGCCTGGTTTGGTCAAACTTATAATTGATGATGATTCAGTCGATTATTCTTTTGATGAAGTTGAACGAATGCTTGCTCTTTGGGCTAATGAGGTATAGAAGGTAAGAGTAATAACCATTTATAATTTCATTTATATATATATATATATATATATATATATATATATATATATATATATATATATAGATATATATATATATATTATAAGTCAATTTATCGACAAACATAACCATAGCTAATATAACATTTAGCGTCGAAACTATCCGTTTCTAAGGAAATATATAACGACTAGTTTATTATTCGTCGTAAAATTCATCTCTGTTAAATCCACCGTTATATTTTATTATAGTAGCGGATATAATATTCCCTCGCTAGTTACTGCGGCGGTCCGTTTATCCGACGATGGATCTATACTGATGGCACATATAGCGATAGATTCTATATCCGCTGCTGCACCGACGATACTGTGCATGATAGCCTCCCAACTCATTTCTTTCAAAATCGTGCGTATATAACTCCCATCTCATTTCTCTTCATCCAGCTTCCTAGAACTCCATAGTAATAGAGAGTAGCAGAGAATGATGCATTTCGTTCATCCGTTTATCAATACTTCCATTTTGCTACGTTCAGATTCTACTCAACGAAATTTTAGGGTATTTTAGATTCCCTCAATGCCGAAAAAGAAAAATGCTAGTTACAATCCTTCTTTCAACATCGAAGAAGAAAAATTTTGGTTGTATTTTCAAACAATTACCAACTCAGAATAGCTTTGCGTTTTCGGGTCTGGGTGATTGAATTTATGTTTATATTTTCATAATTCACTATGTGCAGCTAGCTAGCCGTCTTGATCATGTCATTCGTAACTGAAGCACGCTCGACCCTATGTCAGCTATTTCAGTTAGACTTACTTAACTTGTTTACTTTCGGTCTGGTTAAAGATTTGCCTGGTTTGGTCAAAATTATAATTCAAAATGATTCAGTCGATTATTCTGATAATGAAGTTGAACGAGTACACATTGTTTGGACCCTTGAGGTAGGATAGATAAGAGTAATAGCCGTATATAATTTTATTTAAATATATATATGAATGACATATTAGATTATATTGTTTACTAAAGACATATTATATTATTATAAGTTAATTTACCGATGGACATAACCATATCTAATATACCATTTAACGAAAAAACTATACGTCTGCAAATAAATATATAGCGGCTAATTTTATTATTTGTTGTAAAATTTCTCTCCGTTAAATCCGTCATTATATTTTATTATAGCGACGGATACAATATTCCCCCGTTAGTTACCGCGGCTGTCCATTTATCTGCCGCTACATCTACACCGACAGCACACATAGCGACAAATTTTATATCCCCCGCTGCACCGACGATACTACGCACAATAGCCTCCCATCTCATTTCTTTTAAAATCGTCCGTATATACCTCACATTTCATTTATCTTCCTTTAGCTTCCCAGAACTCCGTAGTAATAGAAACAATAGTAGAGAGGGATGCATGCCGTTCATCCATTTACCAATTCTTTCATTTTGTTATGTTGGAATTCTACTCAGTCATATTCTAAGGTATTTTACATTCCCTTAATGCCGAAGAAAAATTCTAGTTACAATCATTCTTTTTCAATATCGAAGAAGAAAAATCCTAGTTGTATTTTCGAACAATCACCAACTCTGAATAGCTTTGCATTTTCAAGTTTGGGTGATTGAATTTATGTTTTTATGTTTTCATAATTCACTATGTGTAGCTACCTAGCCGTCTTGATCATGTCATCCGTAATTGAAGAACGCTCGACCTTTCGTAAGCTGTTGCAGTTGGACTTACCTATCCTGTTTGTTTCCGGCCGGATTAAAGATTTGTCTGATTTGGTCAAAATTGTAATTCAAAATAATTTAGTTGATTATTCTAATGATTAAGTTGAACGAATGCATGCTCTTTGGGCCAGTGATGTGGGGAATGTAAGAGTAATAACCCTATATAATTTTATTTAAATATAGATATGAATAACATATTAAATTATATTGTTTACTAAAGACATTATATTATATTATAAGTTAATTTACTGACGGACATAACTATAACTAATATATCATTTATGTAACGCCCCGATTTTTTAAAACCCGAGTTCATGACCCGTGTTTTAAAAATCCTGACGTTAGCCTATGAAGAGTACCCATTATCCTAAAGGGGTAACCACAGCGGAAGAAACAAATCATGCATGTAGAAAAGATGCAACATACATTTCAAAGTGGTGCCCAAAGGGGTTATACAAACAAAATACTTCGAATTCAAAGTCAAAATACACTGATGAACAATTACAATTATATATAAAATTCAAAGCATCGATCATCAGACATGACCCTTTGGTCCACGACACCAGCACAACCTGAGCATCATTTAAATCACCTTATCACCTTGTGCGGTTGAAATTTAACAGCATGAGTGACCAACTCAGTGTGATATCCCCTCAAGATTACACATTGACATTGTTAACTAAGCATAGTTTGAAAAGAAAGCAAACAAAACATGATCATAGTGCAATCTTTTTTAAATGCATGAATGCATGCACATGTCTCTCAGCATGAGGATGCTCATCCAGCTGAAAAATGTGGTCTGGAAGTCACTAAGGACACACATTAGCCCCACAATGCAAATCTATCAATTGGTGATCCGGAAGTCACTAAGGACACATATCGGCCTCACCCAGTGGTCTGGAAGTCACTAAGGACACACATCAGCTCTACAATTCCAATCCATCATGAGTGGCTATCACCAGTGAAAATATCAAAGGTACGTGCTCTCAGTGAATGTTGCACTCTATGGTGGTCTGGAGCCAGCGAAAAACCTTAAGAGTACGTGCTCTCAGCAACCAAACCACTCGACGGTAATATGGCTCGTCACCACACATCCCTTCTTTGCCATGATATGCATGATTAAACCAATAATTATTAATCTAATTACACCCAAACCGATTATAAATTCCCCTTACAACTAATGGCCTTCCAACATGAAATTTCTCCATATATTCTCCAACACAAGTCCAACTAGGGACTCAATTAAGAACTCAACCCAACAGGACATGTAGTCTAACAAGTCCATCCAAGGACATAACTAATAATCTTTCCATTAGCCACAAGGGCACAATCAGCATTTAATCGCTTTGCAAGGCCACTAGTTTAAGGTACTATCTAATACGTGTGATCACAACCATCCAAACTAACTTCACAATCAAATTCCATATTCCATACATGAGTGATATTTCTCACTAATTAGAATGACATTATATGACCCATAAACAATCCATAAGTTATGAGAAGGAATTTGTGTATAACATGTGAACAAAGTTGAGCATATGATTTAAGAGCTTATCTAAATAAATAACACATGTAAACATGGGGCTAACAATTATCAGTAGATATTAAATATAAAGCTATTACTTAAACTAACATGGAAGTGGAAAGCTTAAGGGAAGGAATCATCACCTTAGATTTTAATCGCCTAAATAGCTTAGTCCGACTCATCTTGCTACTAAGTGTTGGCGTTGAATGAAATTCTCAAATCCCTAAACCAAATAAGGTTCCAGAAAGTTTTAAATAAATGGTTAACACCACAGATATGGCCCCACGTAAATTTCTATTTAAACGGAATTTCCATGTAGAAATGATTTTGGGCTAAGTTTGGGTCCAATCTGTGATCACAAGGGGCCGGCTTCTAGATAATTGAAATGGCCATCTGAAAGCCCTATGCATGAGCTTCAAAACCCACATGGTGGACCGCTTTGTTTGCATTTGTGCAATTTTTGACAAAGGCCCAAACATGGGTTCCTGGAGTTGTGCAGAAATGGTTTTGGCCCAACTTCTGGCATGTACTGTCATCAAATGGGGCCACCTTTTGGCATGAAGACAAGTGCCCCTGGTAGACCCATTTTTTTATCTACAAAACCCACATGATAGGACATTCTGGATGCACATATAAAAGTTTTAGCTCATGGCCAAACATGGCTACTTGAAATTTCTGCGCAGAAATTTCTACACAACATTTCTTGGCCCATTTTGGGATCAGCTTCCTAATCACGTGGGGTCAGCCTTAGCTATGGTGAAATGTCATTCGTGTAGCCACATATAGAGAATAAAAAGACCAAGTGGTGGCCCCCACATTGCTCGCATGTGGGGGCCTACCAAGGACACCCAAACATGGCCCCAAACACTAAAAATCAGACGTATAATTAATTTAACCTCTGTTGAGACAATAACCTGGTGGAGGGTAGGTTTTTGAGCTGAACTTGGCTGGAACCAAACCGGACGCAAGGTGGGCTTGCGAAACTCGACTGCACAACAACCCAATGGTCTAAGTCATTATAACCGGCCATTGGGACATCCTTGAAATGGACTAGGGTCCTAACTATGCCAACCCAAGGCGAGTTACGCCCCACCTAGCATTTTCCACTACATGCTGATCTTTACTGCTAGCTCTACCAAATAGAGCTCGGTCCTAGTCCAGACCTGGACCCGACTCAAACTCGCCAAGCTCGAACCGACGAACGGGCTCTAGATGAGGTCCAACAACCACCTGGACTGGCCTGTGAGGGAGACCTACGCTCTGGGGGAACAGGCAGTGGCCACAACTTGCTGGCCCACTGGACAACAGCCCCCACACTCACCGAACATACTCCCACCCCTCTGTCTCACCTCTCTCTCTCTCTCTCTCTCTCTCTCTCTTTCTCTTAGTTTAGCTCGTAGGGGTGGTTGGGCACGGACGAGCAGCGGCCGCACGATAGCAGCTGAAAATGGCATCACTACTCTCACTTTCTTATTCTTACAACCGAATCCTCCTAGGGTTTCGAGCAGGGGGCTTGGTTTTTCAGATACGGAAATAGGCTTTTATAGCCGTTGGGAGTTTTTGGATAAGATCAAATGACCGCATTTTATTGGACCAGCCGAGACAGCCCACGGCATCATCAAATGGATCTTGAAGCCCCCGAGGCCCATAGTGTTTGCATGGGCCAGATCGGCCACCATAGTTGTGATCATCAAGCTGTGGGCCGCTGAACTAAGGTCTTGGATTAGTGAGTGAGGCCCTCTATAGAAGGAGATCAACGGTTCTCAATTATCTCACGAGAAGATCCGTAGTGGTTAAAATCTCATGCAGGAGGAGTTTCTCACAAGGCTTCACCTTATACGCTGCTTGCCCTAGCATCCACGACTAGGATGAGCTGCAAGGATGCTTCTAGAAGCGATCAAATGGTTGGAGTTACGCCAGCATAAAAGGAGGAGAGATTCTCTCCATTGTCGTGTAGTTGTGTACGGAAACCTTAGAAGAAGCGCCGGATGGAGGGTTGGGATCTATCCTAGGTGGACGACTGGGAGAAGAAGATAGGTGATGGATTGGATCGTCAACGTGGAGGAAAAATGGGTTTCCGTTTTTGGGTGAAATAGTCACGCGTGGCTCTGTTTGGGCTTGCATTGCGCACTCGCACGTGTGTATAGGCATGTGGTAAGGCCTAGGTTTGGATGAAATCCGATTCCGAATCAGATGGACGGTTCAGATCAAGCAATGGATGATCAAGGTGGGCCCTACGTCAATGAATAGACGGTTGTCCGTTTGTTTAAAAACAGCCCGTTTCGGACAGGCACTGGAAAGAAAAAGAGGATAATTCCTCTTCGGGCTGTTGGTTAAACCCAATTTGACTCAGTTCGGTGTACCGCGGGTGCACGCCTACACGTGTACACACCCGTCTAAAGTGAGACCTATGGTGATGCTTTGTGAGATCCTTTCCGTCCATTAATTCCAGCTGCCTTGATTAGGACTTTAGTCCATCTATGAAGCACGCCCATATTCAAGTGGGCCATATTAAATAATTTAACATATAATATTAATTTTATATAATCCCATGGTTAGATTTGCTCTAAATTAATTTCCAACGGTTAAAAAGCTTCAGGGACCAATATGATCCATGCCACTAAACATAACACCAACCTTTTCCATTATATCTCTTTAATAACACACATGATCATAATAATAATTATATTATTATTACTAGTTTTATTATTGTTATTAATATCATTAGTTTATTATTATTTAGATAACAATGATAGGATTTACTCTCAATCAACAATGTACACAAAAAATGAATATAAACCATATAAGTTATATTCATAAGTGATGTATTAATTAATGTTCTATATAATAATTAATAAACCTACTTGAATAATACCTAAGCTTAATTAACCCACTTCTAAGAATTAATTTAAATAAATATTCACTTACAATTATCTATTTCATAACTTAATAATAACACCCAAGTACTGAAAGTATGGGGTGTTATAATTTAGTGGCAAAATTATTCGTTTGTAAAGAAATATATAGCAGCAGATTTTATTATCACTGTAAAATTCTACTCCGTTAAATCTACCTCTATATTTTATTATAGCGGAGGATACAATATTCTCCCGCTAGTTACCGCGGCTGTCCATTTATCCGCCGCTACATCTATACCGACAACACACATAACGACAGATTTTATATCTCCCACTTCACTGATGATACTACGCACGATAGCCTCTCATATCATTTCTTTTAAAATCGTCCGTATATACCTCACATCTCATTTCTCTTCCTCCAGCTTGATAGAACTTCGTAATAACAGAGGCAGTAGCAGAGAGGGATGTATTCCGTTCATTAATTTACCAATGCTTATATTTTGCTACATTCGGATTCTACTCAGCTACATTCTAGGGTATTTTACATTCCCTCAATGTCGAAGAAGAAAATGTTGATTACAATCTTTCTCTTTCAATATCAAAAAATAAAATTCTGTTTGTATTTTCAAACAATCACTAATTCCGAATAACTTTGCATTTTTGAGTCTAAGTGATTGAATTTGTCTTTATGTTTTCATAATTTACTATATGAAGCTGGCTAGCCGTCTTAATCATGTCATTCGTAACCGAAGCACGCTTATCCCTTCGTCAGCTTATGCAGTTAGACCTACCTATCCCGTTTGCTTCTGGTCGGGTTAAGGATTTTCCTGAGTTGGGTAAAATTGTAATTCCAAATAATTCAGTCGATTATTCTGACAATGAAGTTAAACGAATGCCCGCTTTTTCGGCCAGTGAGATGATGAAGGTAAGAGTAATAACCATGTTTAATTTTATTTAAATATATATATGAATAACATATTAGATTATATTGTTTACTAAAGACATATTATATTATATTATGAGTTAATTTACCGACAGACATAACCATAACTAATATGCCAATTAGCAGCAAAACTATCCATCTGTAAAGAAATAAATAGCAACGAATTTTATTATCCATTGTAAAATTCATCTCCGTTGAATCAGCCATTATATTTTATTATAGCGGTGGATACAATATTCCATCGTTAGTTACCGCGACTGTCTATTTATTTGCCGCTAAATCTACACCGACGGCACAAATAGCGACAAATTCAATATCACCCGCTACACTGACGATAGTACATACGATAGCCTCCCATCTCATTTCTTTTAAAATCACTCGTATATACCTCACATCTCATTTCTCTTTCTTCAGCTTCCTAGAACTCCGTAGTAATGGAGGCAGTAGTAGAGGAATGCATTCCGTTCATCCATTTATTAATGCTTACATTTGGATACGTTCGAATTCTACTTAGCCAAATTGAAAGGTATTTTATATTCCCTCAATGCCGGAGAAGAAAAATGCTGGTTACAATCCTTCTATTTCAATATTGAAGAAGAAAAAATCCTAGTTGTATTTTCAAACAATCACCAACTCTGAGTAACTTTGCATTTTCGAGTCTAGGTGATTGAATTTATGTCTTTATGTTTTCATAATTTACTATGTTCAGCTACCTAGCGGTCTTGATCATGTCATTTGTAACCAAGGCATGCTCGACCCTTCGTCAGCTGTTGCAGTTAGACTTACCTATCTTGTTTGCTTCCGGTCGAGTTAAAGATTTATCTTATTTGGTCAAAATTATAATTCAAAATAATTTAGTCGATTATTCTGATGATAAAGTTAAACGAATGCACGCACTTTGGACAAGTGAGGTGAGGATTATAAGAGTAATAACCGTATATAATTTTATTTAAATGTATATATAAATAACATATTAGATTATATTGTTTACTGAATACATATTATATTATATTGTAAGTCAATTTACAGACGAAAATAACCATAGCTAATATACCATTTAGTTGCAAAACTACTAGTTTGTAATAAAATATATAACGGCAGATTTTATTATCCGTCGTAAAATTTTTCTCCGTTAAATCCGCCTCTATATTTTATTATAGTGGTCCATACAATATTCCCCCATTGGGTACTGCGACTGTAAATTTATCCGTTGCTAAATTGTTGAGCTCTTAAATGTGCATATTCTAACCCCATTTTATCACTAACTATGCTTGAAAGACATGATTAAAGACCCAATTAATGCATGGTTTTGTGGTTATAGGAATGAGAGTGATAATTCATCAATAGAAGGCTTAAAGACGTTATTTTTGGGCATTAAAGATCACAAGACCAAGCGTCAAAGGATGGAAGAAGGAAGCAAAAGGAGAAAGAAAAGAGGGCAGGAAAAAGCAACCAAGACCGGTCGTCCATAGCCCAGGACTGGTAATCTGACCGGTCCGAATACTCAACAGAAGAAACCTAGATGCATACCTTGTTGGACCATCCACGACCGGTCGTCCACTGCTCAGACCGATCGTGCGACTGGTCCTCGAATTAAAAATCTGAGTTCGAATTTATGAAAAAGTCTTTGGACAGTTTTTGCGTTTTTTAGACCGGTCGTGCAACCGGTCTTCCAGGAGCTCAGACCGGTTGTGCGACCGGTCGTCTGCTTAATAGAGCGTGTTCCACAAGCTTCGATTTTCTCTGCGCAGTCCGAAATTTCGTGCACAATCTAGAACTCTCCACACTATTCTATAAAAAGGGACCTAGGGCTCCTTCCTAAGGTATCTTAGAAGAGATTAAGCATGGTGGGAGAAGGCGGAAGTCGAATTCGGAGTTCTACAACTCCTCCTAGTTTGTTTTTCTAATTTTATGCTTTGTTTAGTTGCTTTCATGTTTCCTTGGATCATGAATGGATAAACCTCTTAGCTAGGGCTAAAAGGTGAAGCTTGTAGTGAATCTAAGATGTTTCAATTCGTTTGATTTGGTTTCAAGTTGGATTATTAGTGAAGAACAATGGTTTGAAGTTTAAATAAAGTTCTAAGTAGTTTTTCTTAATCTTATGATGGCTCATGGATGTTTAGAAGAATTGCTTGAGTTCTTAATTATTTTGAGCTAGTCTAGACCTGTATGATCTGAGGAATTGGATTCAACACGCTCTAGATCTATGATCCTCATGTGGGAGCTTCATACCAAAAGTCTATTTTTCTGAAATTTCTGGATTATGTGAGATTGTGTATGTGATTTAAATCAAGTTCAAATCATGATCTAATTATGCTTAGTGATAGAGTTTAATGATGATTATGGTTGTGATCTTAACCTATTGGAAATAGGATTGACCTATGCAATTGAGTGTGCTCAAGTCTTAGCTTGAATTGAGAGAATCATGTACATGAATCATGCATATGACAGATTGATTGTTTTAACTGCTCTATCATCTGACTAGATAGAACTTAATTTCGATTCTAATTGAGAAAGTGAGAAACCACAGCGAATTGAGCATCAAGGATTGCTACAAGTGGATCCTTGAACCCCTAGTGCCTTTTTATTAATTGATTACCTTCAGTTTAGTTCAAAAGTGTTATCTTCATCAAATTACTAAAATTCTGATAGTTAGCTCTTCAGTAGAAACCATTAGAAGTATTTTGTGATTTCCTAAACAAGTCCCTGTGGATCGACCTCGGTCTTACTGAGATTTATTACTACATCGCAGCCTTACACTTGAGGCGAGTGAATAAGTTTTTGGCGCCGTTGCCGGGGACTTTGACGGTTTTTACAGAATTTCTGAAGATAGTTTCTATTGAAATTTTAGGAATAGTACTTAGTTTGTTTTATTTTGATTTTTTTTCTTTTGCAGGGATTTTAGGAAGTTGAAGAAGAAGTTAGGGATTGTAAGTTCTCAAATCAGGTTTTGTCTTTCTAACCTTACTCTTCTTCTTCCCCTATTCATTCCTATCATATTCATCTCTTGTAGAGTGGGTGGAGACTCCTTTTTGGATCTCTGATAGCTTGGCCTTATGCCGCCTTGATTCATATTGGTCGGCACTGCCGTCTTGGTTCACCTTATGCTCAGAGATTTCTCTTCTCAATCCTATTCATTTTCCTTCTTTTTCTACACTTTTCTCAAAAGACTCAAAGAGTGGGTGGGGATTTCTATGAACCCCTATTGACCAGGAAAAATCGGTCTCTATCTTTGCTTCTGGCTCAGCCATTGCAAGACACCTTGTGCTTCGGTCTTAGAGAGGAGTAAAGAAAGGAAGGAAGAATTCTTCTTTCTTTCTTGTTTCATTCTTTTAGGATTTGCATGCCACATTGGGTTCGGGATTCTAATAATCGACTCATTAGTGAAGGGGGAATAATTGAAGAAATTGATAGAGAACCATGTGCTAAAAGACATTTAAATTTTTCAATTTTATCTGAAAATATGGCTGTAAATCAACCCAATCCTATGACCAATCAAAATTTGGGCCAAAACCAAACCGAAACGGGAGAGAATGTGGTTGAGAATGTTCCCCGACCCAGAACATTACGTGATTACTTGCTACCAGCAAGAGCGAGCACTCCCTCATGCATAGTTTTTCCACAAAATGCAGGGAACGCAGATTTGAAACCGGGAGTAATCCAACTCCTCCCGAGATTCCATGGACTAGACAGTGACAGTGCTTATCAAGATCTTAAAGAGTTTGATGAGGTGATAGCCACAATGCGCTTTGCAAATGTAACCGATGATGTAGTGAGACTTAAATTATTTTCTTTTACCCTTAAAGAGAAAGCTAAAGGTTGGCTTCATGCATTAAGGCCAAGATCAATTGACACATGGACTGAGATGTCTAGAGAGTTCATTAAAAAGTTCTTCCCTACTCACAAAACGAACATGTTGAGGCGCCTTATCATAAATTTTGCCCAAAAGGAGGATGAGACCTCCTTCCAATGTTGGGAGAGGTTCAAGGACTTGTTAAATGCATGCCCACATCATGGCTACAAAATTTGACGGGTTATAAGCTTTTTCTATGAAGGACTGACTTCACCCATGCGCCAATTCGTAGAGATGATGTGTAATGGGGAATTCATGAATAAGAAAGCCGAAGAAGCATGGGATTATCTTGATGAATTGGCCGAGAATGCACAGTCTTGGGATACATCTAGACCAACAAATTCTAAGACTAGCCAACAAAAGGAAAAATGAGGAATTTATGTCCTCTCAGAAGAAGATAATATAAGTGCATGTGTGGCTAACCTCACAAGAAAAGTCGAGGCTATGGAATTGAAGAAAGGAGAGACGATTAACTCAAAAGATGTTGAAACTGTTTGTGGAATTTGTGCGGGAAATCAACATGCTATATAAGATTGTCCCATAATTTCAGGATTCCAAGATATCTTACAAGAACAATCAAATCTCATAAACAGTTATCAACGGCCATTTAGTGCTCCAAACTCAAACACGTATAATTCTAGTTGGAAGAACCATCTCAACTTCAGTTGGAGGAATAGACCCATTACGAATGTAAGCAATACCCCTCAAGCTCAACCTTTACTAGGTCCTTCCCTAGTCATTACACTAAAAGCTACGCTAGAGGAGATGTTGGGTGCATTCGTATCGGTTCAAGCTGAATATAATAAGACTAATTCTCTAAATATTGATGGGTTCATGCAAGAGCTATTGAAATTTAATCAAAATTCAACTCAAGCCATTAATGACTTGAAAACCTCAATGGCTAGGGTTGAATCTCACCTCAGTGTTAGGGAGAAAGGCACACTTCTTGCCCAACCTCTTCCTAACCCAATGACCCAATTTGAGATACATGACGCAAGCTCATCCCCCCAACATACAGAGCATGTTCAAGCTATCACCACTTTGAGAAGTGGGAAAATAATCGATAAATCTAATCCAGTGAAGGCCCCAAAGCCTAATGATCCAGAAATTTCCAAAGAGGATGATAGCCTGAACAATATTCCACAAGAGAAAGAATCGGAAAGGAAATACAAGTCGGTTGCCCCGTTTCCCCAAAGGTTGATTTCACCCAAACCTTTAGTAAAAAACTTGGTCATTTTAGAGGTTTTTAAGCAAGTGAAGATCAACATCTCGTTGTTAGATGCTATAAAGCAAATATCGTCCTATGCCAAATTTCTAAAGGAATTGTGTACAGTCAAAAGGAAACACAATGTTCACAACAAGGTAATTTTGACTTCGAATTTGAGTGCTATTATCAAACAAGAGGTGCCCCCAAAAATAAGGATCCGGGTAGTCCAACCATCTCATGCATCATAGGAGACTACCGAATTAAACAAGCCTTACTTGATTTAGGGGCAAGTGTTAACCTCATTCCATACTCGGTTTACGAACAACTTGGGTTAGGTGAATTAAAACCCACCAAAACCACACTCCAACTTACTGATAGATCTATTCGTATACTGAGAGGAGTGATTGAAGATGTCTTAGTTCAAGTGGATAAATTCTACTATCCAGTAGACTTTATTGTCTTGGATACACATCCCGTGATAGGTACCGGTGCTCAAATTCTCGTCATACTTGGCCGCTCTTTTCTAGCTACTTCAAATGCGATTATCAATTGTAGAAACGGGCTTGTACAAATGTCCTTTGAAAATATGACTCTCGAGCTGAACATATTTGATTTATGCAAATAACAACGGGAAGTTGATGATGAGATCCACGCGATAAATTTGATTGAATCATTTGTGGAGGATACATTCCCCTTGACATTATATTCCAACCCTTTGGAGGCATGTGTGGCCCACTCTCATGAGATAAATGATGACAAAATACGAGAGATGGATGACATTTTAGATTTGATGCCGGTACTTGATAACAAAAGATGGAGGGCACTATTTGAACTGTTACCCTTAAACGAGAACAAGCCCCTCCCATCCAATATCAAGGTACCAACGCTCGACCTAAAGCCATTACCAAGTGATATGAAATATGTATATTTTGGTCGAGATGAGACATATCCGGTGGTGATTTCTTTTCACTTGGATGAGGAATAAGAGAGTAGGCTAATCGCCACTCTAATAGAGCATAAGAGTGCCACTGGATGGTCGATTGCGGATCTCAAAGGCAAAGACCCACCGATTTGTACTCATCGCATACACCTTGAGGAGAATGCGAAGACATCTAGGCAACCACAAAGACGCCTCAATCCAAACATGAAAGAGGTGGTTAAGGCCGAAGTGGTGAAACTATTGGATGTGGGTATCATTTATCCAATATCCGATAGTCAATGGGTGAGCCCAACTCAGGTGGTGCCTAAGAAATTCAGAATAACCATCATAGCCAATGCTAATAATGAACTCGTACCAACCAGAATCACTACCGGTTGGAGAATGTGCATTGACTACAGGAAGCTAAATACAGTTACAAGGAAAGACCACTTCCCCCTACCGTTTGTTGATCAAATTTTAGAAAGGTTGGCGGGTCATTCCCATTTTTGCTTCCTTAATGACTATTCAGGGTACAACCAAATAGAGATCGCCTTAGAGGACCAAGAGAAGACTACATTCACATGTCCATTTGACACTTTCGCTTATCGACGGATGTCGTTTGGACTATGTAATGCCCCTGCCACTTTTCAGCGTTGTATGCTGAATATTTTTTCAGATATGGTGGGGATAATTCTCGAAGTCTTCATGGATGATTTCTCTGTATTTGGTTGTAGCTTTGATGAGTGCCTTATGCACTTAAAATTTGTTTTGAAAAGATGTGAAGAGAAGAACCTTGTGTTGAATTGGGAGAAATGTCACTTCATGGTTCAAAAGGGGATTGTACTTGGTCACATCATCTCACAAAACGGAATCGAGGTGGACAAAGCTAAAATTGATCTTATCTCTAACCTTCCACCACCCAAGAGCGTATGAGATGTGCGGTCCTTTTTGGGACACGCCGGATTTTATAGACGGTTCATAAAGGACTTCAGTTCACTCTCTCATCCTTTATGTAGCCTACTTCAAAAGGAGAACTCATTCGAGTGGAATGATGAGTGTTAAAATGCCTTTACCAAACTTAAAGGTATGTTGACATGTGCTTCCATAATGCAACCACCTGATTGGAGCCTTCCTTCTGAAATTATGTGCGATGTGAGCGACTACGCTATTGGGGCTGTGCTAGGCCAAAGAAAAGATAAGAAGCCATGTGTTATCTACTATACAAGTAGAACCTTAAACTCAGCCCAAGCAAACTACACTACTACAGAAAAAGAACTTTTAGCCGTAGTTTTTGTCTTGGACAAGTTTAGGTCCTACTTGATTGGATCCAAGATCATCATATTCACCGACCATGCAGCGCTTAAGTACCTTCTCTCTAAGAAGGATGCTAAGCCACGTTTATTAAGATGGATCCTCCTACTCCAAGAATTTGACATAGAGATACGTGATAAGAAAGGAGTAGAAAATATAGTGGCTGACCATCTCTCTCGACTTGTTCTCACTGATTCCCCTGAGACGACCGCGATCAATGACATGTTCCCTGATGAACAACTTTTTAAAGTCTCCCAATTGCCTTGGTATGCGGACATTGCTAACTATCTTGCTACAGGTACAACTCCAATACATTGGAAAAAGCAAGATAAAGATAAGTTCTTCAACGAGGTGAGAAAATTCTTATGGGACGATCCTTACTTATTCAAGTATTGTCCCGATCAAATTATAAGGAGATGTGTGCTGGATGATGAACAACATAGTATCATCTCCTTTTGTCATTCTCAGGCGTGTGGTGGTCACTTTTCGGCTAAGAAGACTACAGCCAAAATTCTGCAATGTGGGTTTTATTGGCTCACCATGTTCAAAGATACCCATGAGTTTTGTAAAACATGTGAGCCTTGTCAGAAATTGAGAGAAATTTCCTGTGGAAATATGATGCCACTCAATCCTATCTTACCAATTGAAATTTTTTATTGTTGGGGCATTGATTTCATGGGTCCATTCCCATCTTCTTTTAGATACTTATATATCTTGCTTGTCATCGACTATGTGTCCAAATGGGTCGAGGCGATTCCATGCCAGAATAATGACCATAAAACAGTCATTCATTTCTTAAAAGAGAACATCCTTTCCCGGTTTGGAACACCTCGAGTCATCATAAGTGATGGAGGGTCTCACTTTTGTAATCGCCCATTTAAAACCTTAATGAAGAAATATGGTGTAAATCACAAAGTGAGCACTCCCTATCACCCACAAATGAGTGGACAAGTTGAGATATCCAATAGGAAGATTAAACATATCTTGGAGAAAACGGTGAACCCCGATCGCAAGGATTGGTCGTTTCAACTTACCGATGTACTCTAGGCCTACCGTACCGCTTTTAAGACCCTCATTGGAATGTCTCCCTATAGACTTGTCTATGGGAAAGCTTGTCACTTACCCATGAAATTAGAACATAGGGCGTATTGGGCAATAAAGAAGATGAATTTTGATTCTGACAAGGCAAGCTCTTTGCACAAACTTCAATTAAATGACCTTGCGGAACTCCGGAACGAGGCATATAAAAATGCGAGAATTTATAAGGACAAGGCGAAAGTGTTCCATGATAAGAACATTCTTTGTAAAACCTTCACGATTAATCAAAAGGTCCTTATGTATAATTCTTGCCTACATTTATTTCCGGAGAAATTGAGATCTCGATGGACCGGTCCCTACATAGTACAAACTGTTTATCTATATGGGACCGTCGAGTTGTTAAATCCAAGGAACAGAAACATCTTTAAGGCGAATGGTCAGCGATTAAAGCCGCTCTTTGAGAAGTTTCCTTCAAAAGGTATGTCCATACCTCTGACTGATCCTATGTATCAGGATGTTTGATCTCCTAGTCTGATGGAGGTATAGAGTAGTTAAGATTAGGATTTTGTTGCTTTTTTTTCATAGGGTTGTTAGAAGGAGGTAGAATTCCACTTTTCCTTCTCTCAGGTACTATCATTGCTCACTCCCCTTTATTTTCGAATTGCTCTCATGTTTTGCTCATTGCATATCTTTTACATTGAGGACAATGCAAGATTTGGTTGGGGGGTGTAAGATCACTAGGATGAATCCAATGTTTTGTAGCATCTCGAGCAATTATGTAGGAACTTTTTCAATTTTTCAAAATTTAAAACTCCGTTGGAAAACTTTGTTTCTATGCATTTGGGATGGTGTGAGTATAAGAAAAAGGAAAAGTACAGTGAGTGAAGTTGATTATCTTGAGCAATCTTTAAGATATTAGTTTTATATGTGAATTCTCCTATTTTTATGATTGATCGAACTTCTAAACACTTTTACACCTAGTCCACATTACACGATTCTCACGCTTTGAAAGGATTATGTAGAATTGTGGATTGGTTAAGTTTGGATTTGAGGTGTTGAGAAACTAAGTCGGGTATTTTGTCCATCCTTGTCCATGGAAAAATAACGAAAGATATGGATTTCTAAAAATCCTATCTAATGAAAAAGAAAACGGAAAGGAAGGATGAAAATTTGGGAATGATGGATAATATGGTGAAAAATTCCGAAAAGGGTTACCTATTACCAACCGGGGGATGGTCTACCCGTAACCAAAGCCGAAAATGAGACGTAGTGTGAAAGTCGTCGGAAGGACGGTAAGGCAAATTCTTGTCTAGGCTTGTTGTTGATCTATACACCGTTGAATCCATACCTTAATTAATTCACAAGAAAGGTAACCCCGAAAATTCATGAGATGAGTATTCACTGAGCACACTAGGATAAATTGTTTGTATTCTTGTATTTATCAATCAATCAGCGAAAATTTCATATAAATACTTGTTATGTTATGAGAAGGTTAAGGTCTCAACTTCTATCACTAAGTTTTCCTGATTCTTGCACTCGCATATCATTAAGTATATAGAAACATGATTTTTGAAGGAGAGTTGGGTTTTGAAGAATGAAATTTGTTTTACGCATGTTTTGCTCGAGACTAGCAAAATGCTAGTTGGGGGTGTGTTGAGCTCTTAAATGTGCATATTCTAACCCCATTTTATCACCAACTATGCTTGAAAGACATGATTAAAGACCCAACTAATGCATGGTTTTGTGGTTATAGGAATGAGAGTGAAGATTCATCAATAGAAGGCTTAAAGACGCTATTTATGGGCATTGAAGATCACAAGACCAAGCGTCAAAGGATGGAAGAAGGAAGAAAAATGAGAAAGAAAAGAGGGCAGGAAAAAGCAGCCAAGACCGATCGTCTGACCGGTTGTCCATAGCCTAGGACCGGTCGTCTGACCAGTCTGAACACTCAATAGAAGAAACCTAGATGCATACCTTGCTGGACCATCCACGACCGGTCGTACGACCAGTCGTCCACTGCTTAAACCAGTCGTGCGACCGGTCCTCGAATTAAAAATCTGAGTTCGAATTTATGAAAAAGTCTTTGGACAGTTTTTGTGTTTTTGAGACCGGTCGTGCGACCGGTCGTCTGTGTAATAGAGCGTGTTTCACATGCTCCGATTTTCTTTGCGCAGTTCGGGATTTCATGTGCAATCTAGAACTCTCTGTACTATTCTATAAAAGGGGACCTAGGGCTCCTTCCTAAGGTATCCTAGAAGAGATTAAGCACGGTGGGAGACGGCGGAAGTCGGATTCGGAGTTCTACAACTCTTAGTTTGTTTTTCTAATTTTATGCTTTGTTTAGTTGCTTTCATGTTTCCTTGGATCATGAACGGCTAAACCTCTTAGCTAGGGCTAAGAGGTGAAGCTTGTAGTGAATTTAAGATGTTTCAATTCGTTTGATTTTGGTTTCAAGTTGGATTATTACTGAAGAATAATGGTTTGAAGTTTAAATAAAGTTATAAGTAGTTTTTCTTAATCTTATGATGGCTCATGGATGTTTAGAAGAATTGCTTGAGTTCTTAATTGTTTTGAGCTAGTCTAGACCTGTATGATCTGAGGAATTGGATTTAATACGCTCTAGATATATGATCCTCATGTGGGAGCTTCATAGAAAAAGTCTATTTTTTTGGAATTTCTGGATTATGTGAGATTGTGTATGTGATTTGAATCAAGTTCAAATCATGATCTAATTATGCTTAGTGACAGAGTTTAATGATGATTATGGTTGTGATCTTAACCTATTGGAAATAAGATTGACCTATGCAATTGAGTGTGCTCAAGTCCTAGCTTGAATTGAGAGAATCATATACATAAATCATGCATATGACAGATTGATTGTTTTAACTGCTCTATCATCCGACTAGATAGAACTTAATTTCAATTCTAATTGAGAAAGCGAGAAACCACAGCGAATTGAGCATTAAGGATTGCTACAAGTGGATCCTTGAACCCCTAGTGCCTTTTTATTAATTGATTACCTTCATTTTAGTTAAAAAATGTTATCTTCATCAAATTACTAAACTTTTGATAGTTAGCTCTTCAGTAGAAACCATTAGAAGTATTTTGTGATTTCCTACACAAGTCCCTGTGAATCGACCTCGGTCTTACCGAGATTTATTACTACATCGTAGCCTTACACTTGAGGCTAGCGAACATAAATCTACAATGACGGCACACATAGCGGCAGACTCTATATCCCCTGGTGTATCGACAATATTACGCACAATAGCCTCTCATCTCATTTCTTTTAAAATCTTCCATATATACCTTATATCTCTTTTCTCTTCCTCCAACTTTTTAAACCTCTGTAGTAACAGAGGCAGTAGTAGAGAGGGATGCATTCCGTTCATCTGTTTACCAATGCTTACAATTTGCTAAGTTCGGATTTTACTCAGCTCCATTCTAAGGTATTTTATATTCCTTCAATACCGAAGAAGAAAAATGCTGCTTACAATCATTCTCTTTCAATATCGAAGAATAAAAAACATGTTTGTATTTTTGAACAATCACTAACTTCGAATAATTTTGCATTTTTGAGTTTGGGTGATTGAATTTATATCTTTATGTTTTCATAATTCATTATGTGCAGCTACGTGGCCGTCTTAATCATGTCATCCGTAACCGAAGCACGCTCGACCCTTTGTTAGCTATTGCAGTTGGACTTACCTATCCCATTTACTGCCGATCGGGTTAAAGAGTTGCCTGATTTGGTTAAAATTGTAATTTAAAATAATTCAGTTGATTATTCTGATAATGAAGTTGAACGAATGTATGCTCTTTGGGCCAATGAGGTGGGGAAGGTAAGAGTAATAATCGTATTTAATTTTATTTAGATATATATATGAATAACATATTAGATTATATTGTTTACTAAAGATATAAGATATTATATTATAACTTAATTTACCGACGGACATAACCATAACTAATATACCATTTAACAGTAAAACTATCCGTCTGTAAAGAAATATATAGCGACAAATTTTATTATCCATCGTAAAATTTCTCTCCGTTAAATCCGCCGCTATATTTTGTTATAGCGGAGGATACAATATTCTATCGCTAGTTATCGTGGCTATCCATTTATTTGCTACTAAATCTGTACCGACGGTACACATAGCGAAAAATTCTATATCCCACGTTGCACTGACGATACTACGCACGATGGCTTCTAATCTCATTTCTTTTGAAATCGTATATATATACCTTATATCTCATTTCTCTTCCTCCAGCTTCCTAGAACTCCGTGGTAACAGACGCAGTAGCAGAGGGATGCATTCTGTTCATCCGTTTACCAATGCTTTCATTTGTTACGTTTAGATTATACTTAGTTATATTTTAAAGTATTTTACATTCCCTTAATGTCGAAGAAGAAAAATGTTGGTTACAATCTTTCTCTTTCAATATCGAAGAAGAAAAATTCTTGTTGTATCTTCGAACAATCACCAACTACGAATAGCTTTGCATTTTCGAGTATGTGTGATTGAATTTATTTCTTTATATTTTCATAATTCACTATGTGAAGCTATCTAGCCGTCCTGATCATGTCATCCGTAACCGAAGCATGCTCGACCCTTCATCAGCTGTTGTAGTTGGACTTACCTATCTTTTATGCTTCCGGTCGGGTTAAAGATTTGCTTGGATTAGTCAAAATTGTAATTCAAAATAATTCATTCGATTATTCTAATAATGAAGTTGAACGAATGCACGCTCTTTGAGCCAGTGAGGTGGAGAAGATAAGTAATAACCATATATTATTTTATGTAAATATTTATATGACTAACATATTAGATTATATTATTTATTAAAGACAAATTATATTATGTTATAAGTTAATTTACCAACAAACATACCATAACTAATATACCATTTAGCGGCAAAACTATCTGTATGTAAAAAAAATATAGCAGCGGATTTTATAATCCGTTGTAAAATTCCTCTCCGTTAGATCCGCTGCTATATTTTATTATAGTGGGGGATAAAACATTTCATTGCTAGTTACTGCGGCTATCTATTTATCCACCGCTACATCTACACCGACGGCACACATGACGATAGATTCTATATCTCCTGCAGCACTGACGATACTACGCACAATAGCCTCCCATCTCATTTATTTTAAAATCATCCGTATATACCTCACATCTCATTTCTCTTCATCCAGCTTCCCAGAACTCCGTAATAACAGAGGCAGTAGCAGAAGGATGCATTCTGTTCATCTGTTTACCAATGCTTCTATTTTGCTACGTTCGAATTCTACTCAACGACATTCTAAAATATTTTACATTCTCTCAATGCCGAATAAGAAAAATGCTATTTACAATCCTTCTTTTTAAATATCAAAGTAGAAAAATCATGTTTGTATTTTCGAACAATCACCAACTCTGAATAACTTTGCATTTTTTAGTTTGGGTGAATAAATTTATGTCTTCATGTTTTCATAATTTAATATGTACAGCTACTTATCCGTCTTAATCATGTCATCCGTAATCGAAGCACGCTCGACCCTTCGTCAGCAGTTGCAGTTGGACTTACCTATCCTCTTTGCTTTCGGTTGGATTAAAGATTTGCCTGGTTCAGTCAAAATTGTAATTTAAAATAATTCAGTTAATTATTTTTATGATGAAGTTTAACGAATACACGTTTTTTACGCCAGTGAGGTAGGAAAGGTAAGAGTAATAACCGTATACAATTTTATTTATATATTATAATTCAATTTATCGATGGACATAACCATAACTAATATACCATTTAACGGCAAAACTATCCGTCTGTAAATAAATATAGCAGCGGATTTTATTATCCGTCGTAAAATTTATTTCCGTTAAATCCGCCGTTATATTTTATTATAGTAGCAAATATAATATTCCCCCGCTAGTTACCCTAGCTATCCATTTATCTGCCACTACATTTACACTGACGACATACATAGCGATAGATTTTATTTCCCCCGCTGCACCGACGATACTACGCACGATAGCCTCCCATCCCATTTCTTTTAAAGTCGTTTGTATATAACTTAAATCTCATTTCTCTTCCTCCAACTTTCCAGAACTCTATAGTAACAGAAATAGTAGTAGAGTGGGATGCATTCCGTTAATTCGTTTACCAATGCTTCTATTTTGTTACATTCGGATTCTACTCAGTTACATTTTAAGGTATTTTACATTTCCTCAATGCCGAAGAAGAGAAATACTGCTTACAATCGTTCTTTTTCAATATCGAAGAAGAATAATCGTGGTTGTATTTTCAAACAATCATAAACTCCGAATAGCTTTGCATTTTTGAATCTATGTGATTGAATTTATCTTTATGTTTTCATAATTTATTATGTGCAGTTTTCTAGTCGTCTTGATCATGTCATCCGTAACCAAAGCACGCTCGACCATTCGTCAGTTGTTTCAGTTGGACTTATCTTATTTATTTTGGGTCGAGTTAAAGATTTGCCTAGTTTGGTCAAAATTATAATTCAAAATAATTCAGCCGATTATTCTAATGATTAAATTCAATGAATGCACGCTCTTTGGGCCAGTGAGGTGGGGAATGTAAGAGTAATAACCGTATATAATTTTATTTAAATATATATATATGAATAACATATTAGATTATATTGTTTACTAAAGACATATATATTATATTATAAGTTAATTTACCAATGGATATAACCATAATTCATATATCATTTAGTGAGAAAACTATCCGTCTGTAAAGAAATATATAGCGGCGAATTTATTATCCGTCGTAAAATTCCTATCCGTTAAATCCCTCGCTATATTTTATTATAGCGGCTGATACAATATCACCCTGCTAGTTACCGCGGCTGTACATTTATTTGCCGTTAGATTTACACCGACAGCACACATAACAACATATTCTATATCCCCTGTTGCACCAACGATACAACGCACGATAGTCTCTAATATTATTTCTTGCAAAATCATCCGTATATACCTCACATCTCATTTATTTTCCTCTAGTTTCTAGAACTCCGTAGTAATAGAGACAGTAGCAGAGCAGGATGCATTCCGTTCATTCAGTTTATCAATGCTTCGATTTTGTTACATTCAGATTCTACTCTGTTATATTCTAAGGTATTTTACATTCCTTAAATGTCGAAAAAGAAAAATGCTGGTTACAATCCTTCTCTTGCAATATAAAAAAAATCCTCGTTTTATTTTCGAACAATCACCCACTCTGAATAGCTTTGCATTTTTGAGTCTGGGTGATTGAATTTATATCTTTACGTTTTTGTAATTTACTATGTGCAGCTAGTTAGCCGTCTTGATAATGTAATCTGTAACCGAAGCCTGCTCGACCTTTCACTAGCTGTTAAAGTTGGACTTACTTATCCTTTTTGCTTCCGGTCGGGTTAAAGATTTGTCTAGATTGGTCAAAATTGTAATTCAAAATAATTAAATCGATTATTCTGATGATGAAGTTAAACGAATGCACGCTCTTTGGGCCAGTAAGATCAGAAAAGTAAGAGTAATAACATATTATATTATATTGTTTACTAAAGACATATTATATTATAAGTCAATTTACCGATGAACATAACCATAGCAAATATACCATTTAGCGGCAAAACTATCTGTTTATAAAGAAATATAGTGGCTGATTTTATTGTCTATCGTAAAATTCCTATCCATTAAATCTGCCGCTATAATTTATTATAGCAACGGATACAATATTACCTCGCTAGTTATCGCAACTGTCCTTTTAGTTGCCTCTAAATCTATATCGATGGCACATATAACAACAGATTTTATATCCCCCACTGCACCGATGATACTACTCACGATAGCCTTTCATCTAATTTCTTTTAAAATTGTCCGTATATACCTCACATCTCATTTCTCTTATTCTAGCTTTCTAGAACTCCAAAATAACAGAGACAGTAATAGAGAAGGATGTATTCCGTTCATCCGTTTACTAATGCTTATATTTTGCTACGTTCGAATTCGACTTTGCTATATTTTAAGGTATTTAACATTCCCTCAATGTCGAAGAAGAAAAATGCTGATTACAATCCTTCTATTTCAATATCGAAGAAAAAAAATCTTGGTTGTATTTTTGAACAATCACCAACTCTGAACAACTTTGCATTTTCGAGTCTGGATGATTGAGTTTATTTCTTTATATTTTTATAATTCATTATGTGCAGCTAGCTAAACGTCTTGATCATGTCATTTGTAACCGAAGCATGTTCAACCATTCGTCAGCTGTTTTAGTTAGACATACTTATCTTGTTTGCTTCCGATCGAGTGAAAGATTTGCCTGGTTTGTTTAAAATTGTAACTCAAAATAATTCAGTTGATTATTTTGATGATAAAGTTGAACGAATGCACACTTTTTGGGCCAGTGAGATGGGAAAGGTAAGAGTATTAATCGTATATAATTTTATTTATATATATATGAATAACATATTAGATTATATTATTTACTAAAGACATTATATTATATTATATGTTAAATTACCGACGAAAATAACCATATCTAATATACCATTTAGCAACAAAACTATTCGTCTGTAAAGAAATATATAACGATGAATTTTATTATACGTTGTAAAATTCTTTTCCGTTAAATCCGCCACTATATTTTATTATAACGACTGATAAAATATTCATCTGCTTGTTACTATGGCTATCCATTTATCCGCAGCTAGATCTACATCAACGGCATACATTGCGACAGATTCTTTATTCTCCACTGCACTGACGATTCTACGCGCTATAGCCTCCAATCTCGTTTCTTTTAAAATCGTCCGTATATAATTTACATCTCATTTCTATTCCTCCAGCTTCCTAGAACTTCATAGTAACCTTACATCTCATTACAATCTTTCTCTTTCAATATCGAAGAAGAAAAATCTTGGTTGTATTTTCGAACAATCATTAATTCTGAATAGCTTTGCATTTTTGAGTCTGGGTTATTGAATTTATTTCTTTATGTTTCCATAATTCAATATGTGCAGCTAGCTAGCCGTCTTGAAAATGTAATCTTTAACCGAAGCACGTTCGACCCCTCGTTAGCTGTTTCAGTTGGACTTACCTATCCTGTTTGCTTCCGGTCGGATTAAAGATTTGTTTGGTTTGGTCAAAATTGTAATTCAAAATAATTAAGTCGATTATTCTGATGATGAAGTTGAATGAATGCACGCTCTATGGGCTAGTAAGGTGAGGAAAGTAAGAGTAATGAATGTATATAATTTTATTTAAATATATATATGTGGTCACTCGCCTTTCCGCTCTCCCAACCCTCCCTTTCGAAAAGGAGTTACGCGAATCGCCGTTGTGCCACTGGCTCGCCTCTTTCTTGAGGGCTTTTTCGGTTGTCGTGTTAAACTGGATATGTTTGGATGAGTTCGTATAAGACCAAAGTCACAACTAGCCAATTACTTCGAATCTATAGTCGGTTAGACCTTATAGAAATGTTAGAGAATGGACTTCGAAGATTCCTTCCTCTAAAATGACTCCTTTTGATCTGGTGTCAGAGATTCGAGGTAAGGGATCACTGTTACAGGGTGGGAAGGTGTTAGGCACCCACTCTGCCCGTACCGAGGTATGGTCTTTACTTCACAGAATCGAACTAATACTTGAAAGTATGATTTAATCCTCATACATTCTCATGAATAGTATGATGCATGAATATGGTTTGAACAGTAAGAGTTTCTAATGGGCAGGTTTCCATTAACAGGCAAGCCCAGAGCATACGCTCGAACTGACATGCGCTTTATACGAGATGCATGCTGTGTGTTTGATTGGTCAAAGTTTCTGATGAATGAATTTCGGGCAAACCGACAAACTTCAGAGCATACACTAAGACCTGACCAAGTGTTTGTAGTGGAATGACAAGTAGGGGTTGGAAGAATTATAGATGTTGTACTATTGTAGATGCGAATGAGATGATGCTGATATGAGAATAGCTGGGTGGATAGAGGTATTGCAAGAATTTGCTTCGAGCGGCTGAGATCGGGATGTAGGTAGCTTGAGAGGCTTGAACCAGGGTCAGGCAGGGCTAGACCAGGCCTAGGCACTTCTCACTCGAGCTCTCCTTGGTGGAGGAATGGGCTAAAGGGGTGGAGATGGACTCGAATATTCTGAGTTTTTTGGGATGTTAAGGGATGTTGAAACAGGTGGGGAGTGTGATATTTATAGCTGTGAGCAGTGGTAGTGTAAATATGTTTGGGGGGCCTCCGTACGGACGCACTGCTTCATCTTTGAAGTGTATGGCCCCCGAACTTGAAGTAGAAAAACTGTAAGTTCGAGGTTCGGAGTTACTCTGAAACTGTGGCTCGGAACCAGGTGAGTTGACTGGGTTTGAAAGATGGATTGACAAGGTGAGTTGACTGGGTGTAGGGGCTGGACTGACTCGCTAGGTTGACTTGGTGATTTGACTCAATGGATTGACTCACTAATTTTGACTTTTTTGAAACTTTTGGACTGATTTTTCTTATGTGGGGTTTTTCAGGCTGATGTTTAGGGGTGAGTTGACTGGGTTCAGGCTTGAGTTGGGCTATGGATTGGGGCTTACAAGGGTGAGTTTGGCTGGGTTTGGACATGAGGTTTGGGGGTATGGACCTCCATCCATTCAGCTATCTCAAATAGCTTTGTAGCCGAAGGTGGGGTGTCTACAATATATAAATAACATATTATATTATATTGTTTACAAAAGGCATATTATATCATATTATAAGTCAATATACTGACGGAGCTAACCATAACTAATATACTATTTAGTGACATAATTATCCGTCGGTAAAGAAATATATAGTGACGGATTTTATTATCCATTGTAAAATTTCTCTTCGTTAAATTCGCCACTATATTTTATTATAGTAGCGGATATAATATCATCCCGCTAGTTACCGTAGCTGTATATTTATCCGTGGCTAAATCTACACCGACGGCATACATAGCAACAGATTCTATATCTCCTGCTGCACTGACGATATCACATCCGATAGCCTCCTATCTCATTTTTTTAAAATAGTTCGTATGTACCTCACTTCTCATTTCTCTTCCCTCAGCTTTCCAGAACTCCGTAGTAACAGAGACAGTAGTAAATGGATGAATTTCGTTCATCCATTTACCAATACTTTCATTTTGCTATATTTGGATTCTACTTAGTTAGATTCTAAGGTATTTAACATTCCCTCAATGCTGGAGAAGAAAAATGATGATTAAAATCTTTCTCTTTCAATATCGAAGAAGAAAAATCTTACTTGTATTTTCGAATAATCACAAACTCTGAATAGCTTTGCATTTTCGACTCTGGATGATTGAATTTATATCTTTATGTTTTGATAATTCACTATGTGCACCTACCTAATCGTTTTGATTATATTATCCGTAACCGAAGCACGCTCGGCCATTTGTCAGCTGTTGCTATTGGACTTACCTATCCTGTTTGCTTCTAGTTGGGTTAAAGATTTGCTTGATTTTGTTAAAATTGTGATTCAAATAATTTAGTCCATTATTTTTATGATGAAATTGAACGAATGCACGCTCTTTGGGATAATGAGGTGAGGAAGGTAAGAGTAATAACTGTATATAATTTTATTTAAATATATATATGAATAACATATTAGATTATATTATTTACTAAGGACATATTATATTATATTATAAGTCAATTTATCGACGGACACAACCATAACTAATATATCATTTAGTGACAAAACTATCCATTTGTAAAGAACTATATAGCAGCTGATTTTATTATCCGTCATAAAATTTCTCCCCATTGAATCCATCTCTAGATTTTATTATAGCAGTGGATACAATATTATCCCGCTAGTTACCACAACTGTCCATTTATCCACCGTTAAATTTACACCGATGGCACACAAAGAGATAGATTCTATATATCCCCCGCTGCACCGACAATACTCCGCACGATAGCCTCTCATCTCATTTCTTTTAAAATCGTCCGTATATATCTTACATCTCATTTCTATTCCTCCAACTTTTCAGAATTCCATAGTAACAGAGAGTAGCAGAGGGATGCATTTCGTTTATTCGTTTACCAATCCTTCCATTTTGCTACGTTTGGATTCTACTCAGCTACATTATAAGGTATTTTGCATTCTTTCAATGCCTAAGAAGAAAAATCCTGGTTGTATTTTCATATAATCATCAACTCTGAATAGCTTTACATTTTTGAGTCTGGGTGATTGAATTTATATCTTTATGTTTTCATAATATACTATGTGCAGCTAGTTAGCCATCTTGATCATGTCATTCGTAACCGAAGCACGCTCGACCCTTCGTCAGCTGTTTTAGTTGGACTTACATATCCTGTTTGCTTTTGGTTGGGTTAAAGATTTGTATGGTTTGTTCATAATTGTAATTCAAAATAATTCTGTAGATTATTCTGATGATAAAGTTCAATGAATGCATACTTTTTGGGCCAGTGAGGAGGGGAATGTAAGAGTAATAACCGTATATAATTTTATTTAAATATATATATGAATAACATATTAGATAATAATGTTTACTAAAGACATATTATATAATATTATAAGTAATTTTATCAACGGACATAACCATAGCTAATATACCATTTAGCGGCAAAACTATCTGTCTGTAAAGAAATATATAACGACGGATTTTATTATCCGTCGTAAAACTCCTCTTCGTTAAATCCGCTACTATATTTTATTATAGCGGTGAATACAATATTCCCCGCGAGTTACCGTAACGATCCATTTATCCACCACTGTATATACACTGACAGCACATAGCGACAGATTCTATATACGCCACTGCACCAATGATAGTACGCACATTAGCCTCAAATCTCATTTCTTTTAAAATCGTTCGTATATACCTTATATCTTATTTTTCTTCTTTCAGCTTCCCAGAACTCCGTAGTAACAGAGACAGTAGCAGAGAGTGATGCATTCCGTTCATCTG
Organism: Liriodendron chinense; assembly: GCA_003013855.2. Lineage (NCBI taxonomy): Eukaryota > Viridiplantae > Streptophyta > Magnoliopsida > Magnoliales > Magnoliaceae > Liriodendron > Liriodendron chinense. The sequence goes on from PVNU02002470.1 coordinate 1,583,889, forward strand.
TTTACCAATGCTTCCATTTTGCTACGTTTAGATTCTACTTAGCCACATTCTTAGGTATTTTACATTCTCTCAATGCTGAAGAAGAAAAATGTTAGTTACAATTATTCTCTTACAATATCGAAGAAGAAAAATCGTGGTTGTATTTTTGAATAATCACGAATTTCGAATAACTTTGCATTTTCGAGTCTGCGTGATTGAATTTATGTCTTTATGTTTTCATGATTCACTATGTGCAGCTAGCTAGCTGTCTTGATAATGTCATCTGTAACTGAAGCACGCTCGACCCTTCGTCAATTGTTGCAGTTGGACTTACCTAGCGTGTCTGTCATCTGTAACCGAAGCATGCTCGACCCTTTGTTAGTTGTTGCAATTTGACTTACCTAGCCTATTTATTTACAGTCGAGTTAAAGATTTGCCTGGTTTAATCAAAATTGTAATTGATGATGATTTAGTCGATTATTCTATTGATGAAGTTAAACGATTACACGCTCTTTGGACTAGTAAGGTGGGTAAGGTAAGAGTAATAACCATATATATATATATATATATATATATATATATATATATATATATATATATATATATATATATATTGACATCTTATATCATATTGTTTACTAAAGACATATTCTATTATATTATAAGTCAATTTACCGATGAATATAACAATAGCTAATATATTATTAAGCGGCGGAATTATCCGTCTTTAAAGAAATATATAGTGGTAGATTTTATTATTCGTCGTAAAATTTCTCTCCATTAAATCCGTCGCTATATTTTCATTATAGTAGTGGATATAATATTCCCTGCTAGTTATCATGGCGATCCATTTATCTACTGCTGAATCTAAATCGTCGACACACATAGCGACAGATTCTATATCGGCTGCTGCATCGACAATACGTCGTATGATAGCCTCTCATTTTGTTTCTTTTAAAATCGTTTGTATATACCTTACATTTCATTTCTCTTCCTCCGGCTTCCCAAAACTCCATAGTAACAGAGACAGTAGCAGAGAGCAGTGCATTACGTTCATCCATTTACCAATGCTTCCATTTTGCTACGTTTGGATTCTACTCAACAACATTATAAGGTATTTTATATTCCCTTAATGCCGAAGAAGAAATGCTGGTTACAATCCTTCTCTTTTAATATTGAAGAAATAAAATCCTTATTGTATCTTCAAACAATTACTAACTCCGAATAACTTTACTTTTTTTAGTATGGGTGATTGAATTTATGTCTTTATGTTTTCATAATTCACTGTGTACCTATCTAGCTATCTTGATCATGTCATCCGTAACCGAAGCACACTCAACCCTTCGTCAGCTGTTGCAGTTGAACTTATCTGGCCTGTTTGCTTCCGATCGGGTTAAAGATTTGTCTGGTTTGGTCAAAATTATAATTTAAAATGATTTAGTCAATTATTCTGATGATGAAGTTAAACGAATGCACGCTCATTGGGCCAGTGAGGTGGGAAAAGTAAGAGTAATAACCATATATAATTTTATTTAAATATATATATGAATGACATATTAGATTATATTGTTTACTAAAGATATATTATATTATAAGTCAATTTATCGAGGGACATAACCATAACTAATCTACCATTTAGCGACAAAATTATCCGTTTATAAAGAAATATATAGCGGCGGATTTCATTATTCGTCGTAAAATTCTTCTCCGTTAAATCCTCCACTATAATAAAATGCAGCGGCTGATACAATATTCCCCAGCTAGTTATCGCAGCGGTTCATTTATCCACTACTAATCTACACCAACGGCACACATAGCGACAGATTCTATATCCGCCGCTGTATCGACAATACTACACACGATAGCTTACCATTTCATTTCTTTTAAAATCGTCTGTATATACATCACATCTCATTTCTCTTCCTCCAGCTTCTTAGAACTCCGTAGTAACAGAGACAATAGCAGAGAGCGATGCATTACATTCATCCGTTTACCAGTGCTTCCATTTTTCTACGTTTGGATTATACTCAACGGTATTCTAGAAAATTTTATACCATTTAGAAGAAAAATGCTTATTACAATCATTCTCTTTCAATATCGAAGAATAAAAATCATGGTTCTATTTTTGAACAATCACCAACTTCGAATAACTTTTTATTTTCGAGTCTGGGTGATTGAATTTATATCTTTATGTTATCATGATTTAGTATGTACAACTAGCTAGCTGTCTTAATCATGTCATCTGTAACTGAAGCACGCTCGACCCTTCGTCAGCAGTTGCAGTTGGACTTACCCAGCTTGTTTACCTCCGGTTGGGTTAAAGATTTATCTAGTTTGGTTAAAATTGTAATTCAAAATAATTCAGTCGATTATTCTGATGATGAAGTTGAACGAATGCACGCTTTTTGGGCCAGTGATGTGGGGAATGTAAGAGTAATAACCGTATATAATTTTATATATATATATATATATATATATATATATATATATATATATATATATACATGAATAACATATTCATCCGTTTACCAATGCTTCCAATTTGCTATATTTGGATTCTACTCAGCGACATTATAGGGTATTTTACATTCCCTCAATGTCAAAGAAGAAAAATGCTTGTTTAAATCCTTCTTTTTCAATATCGAAGAAGAATAATCCTGGTTGTATTTTTGAACAATCATCAACTCTAAATAACTTTACATTTTTTAGTTTACGTAATTGAATTTATGTCTTTATGTTTTCATAATTCACTATGTGTAGCTAGGTAGCCGTCTTGATCATGTCATCCATAACCGAAGGACGCTCGACCCTTCCTCAACTGTTGCAATTGGACTTACCCAACCTGTTTACTTCTGGTCGAGTTAAAGATTTGCTTGGTTTGGTTAAAACTATAATCAATGATGATGCAATTGATTATTCTTATGATGAAGTTGAACGAATGCACGCTCTTTGGGCCAGTGAGGTGGGGAAGATAAGAGTAATAACTATATATAATTTCATTTAAATATATATATGAATGACATATTATATTATATTATTTACTAAAGACATATTATATTACAAGTCAATTTACTGACAGACATAACCATAGCTAATGTACCATTTAGTAGTGGAACTATCTGTCTCTAAAGAAATATATAACTGGTGTAGTTTATTATCCGTTGTAAAATTAATCTCCGTTAAATTCGCTGCTATATTTTATTATAGCGGTGGATACAATATTCCCTTGTTAGTTATCGCGGCAGTTCGTTTATCCGTCGTTGGATCTACACCGATGGCACACATAGCAACAATTCTATATCCGCTGCTGCACCGACGATACTGTGCACAATAACCTCGCATCTCATTTATTTTAAAATCGTTTGTATATACATCGCATCTTATTTCTCTTCCTCCAGCTTCCCAAAACTCAGTAGTAAAAGAGATAGTAGTAGAGAGCGATGCATTTCGTTCACCAGTTTACCAATTCTTATATTTTGCTACATTCAGATTCTACTTAGTAACATTCTAGGGTATTTTACATTCCCTCAATGTCGAAGAAGAAAACTGTTTCTTACAATCCTTCTCTTTCAATATCGAAGAAGAAAATGCCTAGTTGTATTTTCGAACAATTACCAATTCTGAATAGTTTTGTGTTTTCGAGTCTAGGTAATTGAGTTTATCTCTTTATGTTTTCATAATTCATTATATGCAGCTAGCTATCCGTCTTGATCATGTCATCTATAACAGAAGCATGCTCGACATTTTGTCAACTGTTATAGTTGGACTTACCTAGCCTATTTGCTTCCGGTTGGGTTAAAGATTTGCCTGGTTTGATCAAAATTGTAATTGATGATAATTCAGTCGATTATTCTAATAATGAAGTTGAACGAATGTACGCTCTTTGGACCAGTGAAGTGGGAAAGCTAAGAGTAATAACCGTATATAATTTCATTTAAATATATATATGATTTACATATTATATTATATTGTTTACTAAAGACATATCATATTATATTATAAGTTAATTTATCAACAAACATAACCATAGCTAATATACCATTTAGCGGTGGAACTATCCGTCTCTAAAGAAATATATAGTGGCAGATTTTATTATTCGTCGTAAAATTACTCTCCATTAAATTTGCCGCTATATTGTATTATAACGGCGGATACAATATTCTCCCACTTGTTACCGCGGTGGTCCATTTATTTGTCATTAGATCTACACCGGCGGCACACATAACGACATATTTTATACCCGATGCTGCACTGATGACGCATGATAGCCTCTCATGTCATTTCTTTCAAAATCATTCGTATATACCTCGCACCTCATTTCTCTTCCTCCAACTTCCCAGAACTCCGTAGTAACAAAGATAGTAGCAGAGAGCGATTCATTTCGTTCATCCGTTTACCAAAGCTTCTATTTTGCTACGTTCGGATTCTACCTAGTGACATTTTAGGGTATTTTACATTCCCTTAATGCCAAAGAAGAAAAATGTTGTTTACAATCATTCTCTTTCAATATCGAAGAAGAAAACTCCTGGTTGTATTTTCGAACAATCACTAACTTCGAATAGCTTTACGTTTTCGAGTCTAAGTGATTGAATTTATGTCTTTATGTTTTCATAATTCACTATGTGCAGCTAGCTAGCCATCTTGATCATGTCATCCGTAACCGAAGCACTCTTGACCCTTCGTAAACTGCTATAGTTGGACTTACCTAGCTTGTTTGCTTCCGGTCAGGTTAAGGATTTGCCTGATTTGATCAAAATTATAATTGATGATGATTCAGTCGATTATTCTGATGATAAGTTGAATGAATGCACGCTCTTTGGGCCAGTGAGGTGGGGAAGGTAAGAGTAATAACTGCTTATCATTTATATATATATATATGAATGATATATTATATTATATTATTTTACTAAAGATATATTATTATATTATAAGTCAATTTACCGATGGACATAAATATAGCTAATATACCGTTTAGCAGCGGAACTATCCGTTTTAGAGAAATATATAGCAACGGATTTTATTATTCGTTGTAAAATTCTCTCCGTTAAATCTGCTACTATATTAAATATTCCACAGGATACAATATTTCGCCGCTAGTTATCGCGGCGGTCCATTTATCCGTCACTGGATCTACACCGATGGCATGCATAACGACGAATCTATAGCCGCTGCTACAGTGACGATACTACACATGATCGCCTCTCATTTCATTTCTTTCAAAATCATCCGTATATACCTTACATCTCATTTTTCTTCATCCAGCTTCCCAGAACTTCGTAGTAATAAAGACAGTAGTAGAGAGCGATGCATTTCGTTCATCCGTTTACCAATACTTCCATTTTCTTACCTTCGAATTTTACTCAACGACATTATAGTGTATTTTACATTCACTAAGTGCTGAAGAAGAAAAAAGCTGGTTACAATCTTTCTCTTTCAATATAAAAAAAGAAAAATCTTGGTTGTATTTTTGAAAAATCACAAACTTTGAATATCTTTGCATTTTCGAGTCTGGGTGATTAAATTTATGTGTTTATGTTTTCATAATTCACTATGTGTAGTTAGCTAACCATCTTGATCATGTCATCTCTAACCGAAGCACGCTCGACCGTTCATCAGCTGTTGCAGTTGAACTTACCCAGCCTGTTTACTTTTGATTGGGTTAAAGATTTGCATGGTTTGGTTCAAATTATAATTGATGATGATTCAGGTCGATTATTCTTATGATAAAGTTCAACGAATATATGCTCTTTGGGCCAGTGAAGTAGGGAATGTAAGAGTAATAACCGTGTATAATTTCATTTAAAAATATATATGAATGACGTATTATATTATATTATTTACTAAAGACATTATATTATATTATATTATAAGTCAAATTATCGACATACATAATCATACCTAAATACCATTTAGCGGCGGAACTATCCATCTCTAAAGAAATATATGACGATGAAGTTTATTATCCATCATAAAATTCATCTCCGTTAAATCCGCAACTATATTTTATTATAATGGCGGATACAATATTCCCCCGTTAGTTACCGTGGTGGTCCGTTTATCTGCCTTTGGATCTACACCGACGGCCCACATAGTGACAGATTCTATATCCGCTGCTGCACCGACGATACTGCGCATGATAGCCTCCCATCTCATTTTTTTCAACATCGTCCATATATACCTCCTATCTCATTTCTTTTCCTCTAGCTTTCTGAACTCCGTAGTAATAAAGACAGTAGCAGAGAGCAATGCATTCCATTCATCCGTTTACCAATGCTTACATTTTTCTATGTTCAGATTCTAGTCAGCGACATTCTAGGGTATTTTACAGTCCCTCAATAGCGAAGATGAAAAATGTTGGTTACAATTCTTTTCTTTCAATATTGAAGGAGAAAAATCTTGGTTGTATTTTCGAATAATGACCAACTCCGAATAGGTTTATATTTACGAGTCTAACTAAGTGAATTTATGTCTTTATGCTTTCATAATTCACCATGTGCAGCTAGCTATCCATCTTAATCATGTCATCCATAATCAAAGTACGCTTGACCTTCGTCAGCTATTGTAGTTGGACTTTCCCAGCCTATTTGCTTCTGGTCGGGTTAAAGATTTACCTGGTTTGGTCAAAATTATAATTGATGATGATTTAGTCGATTATTCTTATGATGAAGTTGAACGAATGTACGACCTTTTTTGAATTTTAAGTATGGTAGTGGAATATGAGGCTGCGAAAAGGATTTTTGATATGACAATCTTCTCTCTTGCCGAACACAATAAGGGTCCATTACCCCCAACAGAGACTGTCTCATTGAGTGTGCAGTTGGGGGGGACTTCTTTGTGCATAACCTGCGTTTGTGAAGATTATGATGAATTACGATAACAACACATTTGAAGTATCAGACTTTTTATATCGTTGTTGTTGAAGCAGAACTTGTAAATCAATGAACATGTGAAATAAACTTGAAATAAAACGAATGACCTTATGTAATGAATAAATGAACCTGCTATGTTTTTTTTACCAAATTTGAACGTACCTAGCACTCTCGATTTTAATCTTGGTTTAGTTGAATGCATGAACTTGCTGAATGGGGTCTATGTTGGGCTGAACTTGAATGTAACTAGCTATCTGATTACGAGTTTGGTTTGGTTGAATGCGTTAACTTATTGAGTACGGTGTTGGTTAGGACGAACCTGAACGTACCTAGCTAGTCGTTTTCGAGTTTGTTTTGGTTTGAATGCATGAACATGTTGAATGCGACTCGGGTTGGGCCAAACTTAAAACGCACGAAGCTAGCCATTTCCGAGAGTTTTCTCTAAGAGACTAAGAAAACCAGTAAGACTCTCTCTCTCTCTCTCTCTCTCTCTCTCTCTCACACACACACACACACACACACACACACACACACACTCGAGAGTTTTCTCAATCTTTCTGCCCACGGTCCCACATGGCCACACTCCAAAATCTCTATCGAATCGAGCCCCTTCTCCATCTACCTGCCCACGAAAGCACGACCTGTTTATTTAATTGGTTAAAAGGGTCGGGTTGCGGGTAACCCGTTAAATTAATGAATGGGTTTGGGTTTCTAAATTTCGACTTGTTAGTTAACGGGCTGGGTTTGGGTGAGCAAATTTTTTACACGACACGACATGACACGAACACGGTTTAACAAGACCCATTGCCAGGCCTGCACAAAGCTAGCCGTTTTCCGTGGAACATGTTGATTAGGTCACACAGACTTCGATGAAGGGAAAACAAATGAACAACTGCACACAATTATCAGCTTGATGAAAAAATTTTGTGGCTCAAAGAATTTTTTAATAGTAGGCATTCAATACCCGCTGTTTTCTGTGGTGGGGTCCACTTGAGATTTGGAATTGTCTCATTCTTTAACTCATGCCCTAAAATGAGCTCTAAAATGGATGTATGGTGTACATACAACACATACATCATGGTGGGGCCCACAAAACTAGGTGACGTCACTTCGGTAGTGAGACTTACTACTGTTTCAATACACGTCTTAATTTTTGTACCTATGACTTCATTAATTTTTGTAAAGTACTTTAATTTTTCTGTAAAAAAAGCTAAATTATAGAACAACTACTCCTTTAATATACAATCATATCAAATTCAAGAGGATCAAATTTCAAACATTATAAGTTTACTTACTAAAGTAATATAAACTAATAAGTTTACTTATCTAAAGCATAATAAAATTATAAGTAACTTATATATAGATCGGGTTCGGGTTGGGTCGGGCAACCCAAGACCTCAACCCAAGCTCGACCCAAGCTTTATCGGGTTGGTTGAATGCATGAACATGTTGAATGGGGTTCGGGTTGGGCCGAAATCGAACGTAGCTAGCTATTTGATTTTGAGTTTGATTTGGTTAATTACATCAACTTGTCGAATGCGGTTCGGGTTGTGCCGAACTCGAACGTAGCTAACTATCCGATTTTGAGTTTGTTTGGTTGAATGCATGAACTAGTTGCATGCGGTTCGCGTTGGGCCGAACTTGAACTTGAAATGAATGAATAAACTTGTGGAATGCCTCCTAAACGGGTAAAATATGTTACAAATGAGATGAATGAACTTATGCTTGAAATGAAATGAATGAATTTGTGCTTAAAATGAAATAAATGAACTTGTAGAATGAAATGAATGAAAGCGTGGACTTGTGAAATTCTATTCGTGTTTGGGCAAACTTGTACATAAGTCAAGCCGATTTTAGTATTGCCTGTTGTATGTATTATCCATGAATTTCATTGCAGGATGGCTCGTAAACGGGCACAATCCAGGGACGACATTCCTACTATGGATTCACAGCCATCACATCGTGAAAAGGCTGTAGACCTCGGTTCACAGCAGGGAGGCCTGAGTATCTCTTTTGATTAGGGATCTGTACCCACTGCAGGTAATAAATGACATATATTTATGTGTGCATGATATTGAAACAATGAAATTTAATTAATCACTTATAAATACCTTTTACAGGGTCAGCAGACACAACATCGAGACGTGCACGTGGTAGCACACATCTTGAGGACCTCTGGAACTTGGGGCAGCCAATTGACAAAGGGGCTCAGAAACTTGACCTATTTTTGGGGAATGCTGTATAGAAGCCACGATTATTTCCCCTCGCCTATAATGATTAGAGGAGGCTACCTCGTGAGCACAAAGAGACAGTTTGAGAGACAGTTCAGGTATATTAGTTAAAAAAATTCTATTTGATCATTTTTTTATTTTGTCAAATAATACCTGTCTTAATAATTGCTTTTTAAATGCAGTGTAGGAAAAGTTTGATGTCCCTCTTGGAGGTAAGTCATAGGTTATGAAATCATTGAATAAGAGATGGGGAGGACTATAAATCAGAACTAAAGGAAACTCACTTCACACCTCATCAACATGTTTTGGTTGCGGTGAAGAGGAACTACCTACCTAATGTGGATCAGGTGGAGTGAGATTGGTTGGTTGTCTTTTGGCCTAGTAAGGTGGGAAAGGTAAGAGTAATAACTGTATATAATTTTATTTAAATATATATATGAATGACATATTATATTATATTGTTTATTAAAATTTCTTATTTAATGTAGATACGCTCGGAAAAAAATAAAGCAAACCGCACAAAGCAGGGTCTTCCCCACACCTGTGGCACGAAGAGCTTCGCGAGAAAACTCACTTAGGTAAATTTAGATAACCAACAAACCTATAGTTTTTTTCTTCATTTATCAACAATTTAATATTTTATGTTTGTTAACAGGTCAAGAAGGAGACCGGAGCGGAGCTGTCCCGCGTGTAGATGTTTACAATTATATATACACGTAGGGATGGGACAGTTGTAGATCAGGCTTCGACAGATCTGATTGTAAGTATACGTGTCAAACTTAAAATTATTTTTTTATCTTTATTTATTATTTTTATTTTTTTCGAATCGTGTTAGTATTGAATGTATTTAATTTGTTGTAAGCTGAGATAACGACGAGGGAGTCCTAGCTGCCAGAGGGCTCCAGAGCAGTACGGCCAGGAATGATCATTCTCCCAAGTCATGAGAGAAGATGGCCATGGATGTGTGAGGACGATGGGGGTAGGAGTTACTCGCTCAACCTTGTGGGGTCCCCCACCCTCTTGTGCATAGTACATGGATCAGGTCGCTGAGGTATGCCAAGAGGTCGTTAAGGTGAACAAGAGAGTCGTCTAGGCAAAACAGAGGGCCGAAGAGGCGAACCAGAGGGTCGCCGACTTATAGATCTCTGTTGAGACGCAGTTTCAGGTGATGTTGTAGTACATGGCCCCACATTTAGGAGGTCCAATCGACATAAATGAGCTACTACGAGCGAGTAGCACCGGTGCTCCTCCGCTTGATCATACCGACGCACCTCTGCCTGATCAAATAGACGCTCCTCAGACTAATTAGCCGCCCTGCCATCTTTTTTTTTATGTTGTATTAACATTTATGTTTATTTTATTTTATTTTATTTGACCGTAGATTTAGATGATGTATTAATTTTTTTTATTATGTGTGATTGTATGTGATTGTGTTTTTTTTTAATTTCCTCTATTTTAGATTTTTTAAGTATATATTAATTGCGATTATCATGTTTTTAAACAGGTTTTTCAGAGCCAACAAACAAAAATTACATGACCGTTGTATAAAATAAAAGATTTCATATCAGCGGATATATCCGTCGCTATAACAATTTAAAAATTTAATAGCGGTGGATATTTTCGCTGCTCTAAAACTTTACGATAGCAAAAATATTTGTCGCTGTAAATATGGTAATGATATTTTTGTCAGCTTCGTACATCATTACAACGGTAGATATATCTGTCAGTGTAAAAAAATTTAACGATGGATTTACTTCGCCGCTATAAGTCAATTTATCGACGGATATAACCGTAGCTAATATACCATTAGCGACGGAACTATCCGTCTCTAAAGAAATATATAACGGCTATCCGTCATAAAATTCCTCTACGTTATATCAGCCGCTATATTTTATTATTGCCGTGGATACAATATTTCCCCCACTAGTTACCGCGGCGGTCTGTTTATCCACCACTGGATCTACACTGACAACACACATAGCGGCGGATTCTATATTCGCTGCTACACCGCGGCTATCTTTTATAGTGGCAGATAAATCGGCTACTAGAGGTGTTAATTGTTGTAGTGATCCGTGCCAAATACATTGTTATTATATAACGACTATGATGAATTTGTAACACCCACAACATAATGGAAGTCAGCCCATTAACAACGTAGATCTAAAGCTTGAGTAAGCCATAATATCAGAAGTTGGCGTAGGTTGCTCATTGTGAAACCCTTCTTCTTCTTCTTCTTCTTTTCTCTCATACCCTCTTCACTAGCTGTAAACGTGCCATACAATAACAATTTGCACCTGCAATTAGTCATCAGAGTTGCCTTCAATCAAGGGGTAATTTTGTCTTTTCCATTTTTCCTACTGGCTATGAGTCCTCTTTGCGTGTTGTTTGACTAGCTAATGTGAGCAGGCTGTGTAATAAAAAGTGGTAATGGACCCACCATGATGTTTTTGTGACATCCAATCCGTTCATCTGTTCGACTGACTCATTTTAAGACTTCACCTAGAAAATGAAGCATATCTAAAGTTCAGGTGGGCCACAGCACTGGAAAAAGTTGGGATGTGACTCCAACCATTGAAACTATTCTAGTGGTTCTCTCACTCCCTTTGTGTGGCCTGTACCCCTTTGTCTATGTCTGCGTGCAGCCACTCCTTTTCCCTCCAGGTCACCCTCTCCTCTCCCACGTTTCTTGCACGTGCCATGCAATACGCTAGCAATGATAACTGCGAGTAAGACCAGCAATAAGATAGATCGAGTGGATGCAATTCGTCGGGAAACATGTGGATGGATGGTTTTGAAAAAAGAAGGGGCCCACCAACGCTTTCAATCTAGTTTTCTTTCTTTATGATTGACACCGTTGATGGAGACATGTTGATGAATTCTATCCTAAGCGCTCCATTAGGAAAACAACTTCCACAAGTTGGTGATTGGTTAACCACCCTAGGTGGGGCCCACCCAACATTCAGATACAAAAGAGTGCCCCTACAGTCGCGCAACTATTTTTTTTTAATCAGTGGCGTAGCATTTTTCCAAGGTTATTTTGTTAGTTACACGGGCCACCTTCATCGTGGATGTGGACCGTTCACTGATTTAACGTACGTTTATTAGTCAAGACTTGTACAATTGTATTTGTGTACACATGTACGTGCACAAGGCAAGCAGGTTGTGTCCGACCCCTTTAAGCATTCGACCAGATCTGTGTGGTGGCCCACCATGATGTATCTTTTTATCCAAGCTGTTTATCTTTTTTTTCAAAGATCATGATAGGGCATGGCTCATAAATGAGGTGGATCTAATGCTCCAGTTGACTCATGACCAGAGTTTTGAATCAGGTTGAAAGTTGGGCCTTATAGGCATTTTAGGGTTCTACATCACGTAGACTGTTCATATTTTTTATTCACATCATGTGATAAGTTCTCATGAGAAGTGGTGCATGGTGAGCATTCCTCTGTCTCAGCACACAGTTCTCACTAAAACTTATGAGCACTTTTTGAGAACTCATCACATGTGATTTGAGCTTAAAATTTGATCTCTCCACATGATGTCGTACCTCAAAAAGCCCCAAGGGTCCAACTTTTACACTTACCCATAACTTTAGAGGACCATGAAAAAATGAAACAGTTTCCTCCCCTGATTTGCCTCTTTGCTACAGCCAACCAAAGTTTTTGATCAAGTTGAAAGTTGGGCCTGAAGGTTTTTTGAGGTATAGTGCTCACAAGAACTCGTGAGCACTTTTTGAGAAATCTTCACACGTGATGTAATCCCAAAATCTGAGCTGTCCATGTGACGCAGCACCCCAAAAACCCTAGGGCTTAACTTTTACCCTGATTCAGAAATTTAGTGGGCCATGGAAAAAGGAAACAACTTCCTCCCTCGATTTGCCTCTGTGTGTGTTTGCGCGCGCTACGGCACACTAGAGTTTTTGATCAAGTTGAAAGTCGGGCCCAAGGTTTTTTTGGGGTGTTGTGCATTACATGAACGGCTCAAATTTTGGGGTCACATCACGTATGATGAGTTCTCAGAAAGTGCTCACGAGTTCTCATGAGAACTGGTGGAAAGGTGAGCATTCCTCTGTATATATGTGTGTGAGCTTATGAACAGGTTGGATGGCAAACAAACAACATTGTGGGCACTAGGAAGGTTTCAATGGTGGACGTGGCCATCCTCACTATTTCTTGTGGCGTGGTCCACTTGAGCTTTGCATATGCTTCAATTTTGGGCCGATGCCCTAAAATAACTGGAAAAACGGACATACTGAGCTAGTACTCAATCCACTCCAATATATATATATATATATATATATATATATATATATATATATATATATATATATATATATATATAGTAGTAGAGATACACATGTATTGCACTTGAGCACATTCGTACTTGCGTGCACATGCCGACACAAGTAGGGCTGTAAATGGTCGGGTCTAGGGCGAGTTTGGCCAAAACCAGACCTGCCCATTTACTAAATGGGTTTGGGTCCAAATTTTAGACCCAGACCCTTTTACTAAATGGGCGAGTCTAGGTCGGGTTTGAGTCAACCCCATTTGACCCATTTATAAATGGGTCTAGGTCTAATAGAGGGAGATCCACACAGACCCATTTATAAATGGGTCAGGTCTAATGGTTATGGGTCTGAATTTGGCATGCAAGCACTTTTACCAGGCTTAAAATCGGGTCTGGACCTGGATGGGTCCAATACAACATAGATCAAACCTGCCCATTTACTAAATGGGTTCGGGTCGGGCTGGGCCTAATATAAAGGAAACCATATCCAGACCTGTTTAGCAACTGGGTCTGTTGTTGGATCTAAACCCGTACCATTTAACAAACGGGTTGAGTCTGGATCGGGTTTAAATGGGTTGGGTTTGGGTACCCCATCGAGTCTGCCGACCCATTTACAGCCCTAGGCACAAGCTTCTTTTGTTTTGTTTTGATTTTTTTTTTTTTTTTTGGTTCTTTTTTTCCTGCATATGAAGCAAACTCTGTTAGGTTACTGAATACTTCCACTATCTCAACAGTTCCATGTGGCGTGGTCCCCATGAGTCTTGGATCTGTCTGATTTTTTAGCACCAAGGAGAAGATGAGAGGGTGCATATGATTGGCCGTTAGCTGTCTTGTACACATTATGGTGGGCCCTCGCATTGAGCTATAGGTTAAACTGGCAGAACTTTGTAAGTGGACTTGGCTAATAATATTTTGTTTAGACTTGTGAAAGCAGACAAAGTAGAATAAAATAAAGTAATCACATTCGCACAAGCAAATTCAATATAGAGGACAAACGAATTTATGTGAAAAAACCCTTGCGGAAAAAAACCCACAGAACAAAGCGACAAATCCACTATGAAAACAAAAGTTACAAGAGATGGAGGACAATCACCCAGAGAGAAAACCTTGGCTTTTCCTCTCTACAAAACTCTCTCTACACTCTAAAACATCTAGGATACCCTAATCCCACAATTATAAGTGTTTATATATCACTAAGTTTGGATTAGAAATAAAATGCACAAAATCGTGCAAAACAGCGCACGGTCGTCGTTTGATTTGAGAGTTTGGTCAACTGAACTTGGCCAAATATGTCCAGCGCGAAACTGACCAAACTAGGGGAGTTTTGGTTGATCGAGCAAAGGGGTCAGTCAATCGATGACCCCAAAACTGTCTAAATTAAAGACATCTCTAACAATCTCCACCATGACTTCAATCCTCATGCTTCATCCTCCATCTCTAATTCGTCTTCATCATAGATCCACTGCTTTTCATGCACACTCTATCTTCATTCCATCTTCCCCAGGCCCAAAGAAGTTGAATAAAACCTAAACTTCTTTGCAGGAACCACTTTCGTAAGCATATCCACCAAATTCACACTCGTATGGATCTTCCAAAGAGTAACACCACCTTCCTCAAGCATCTGTCGGATATAGAGGTGACGAACATCAATGTGCTTAGTCTTGGAGTGATATAGGAGTTCTTTATTAAAATTGTGGCACTCTTGCTGTCACAATTTACCGACGACACAACCTCCAGGTGAGCCCCAACTCATTCATCATTCCACGTGACCATACAACCTCCATGAACGCCTCCGTCACTGCCATATACTCAGCCTTAGTTGTGAAAAATGGAACCACAAACTAAAGCTTCGACATCCAACTAATCCCTCCACCCGTTAATGCAAACGAGTAACTGAAAGTTAGCCTTCTGCCATCTACACAATCTACATAATTAAAATCCACACAGCCTACTAACTTGTCCCATGATTTCTCAAATGTCAAGACATAGTCCTGTGTACCTTGAATATAATAAAGTAGTCATTTCACTGCCTCTTTGTGTTACTTGTCGGGGTTTATCATATATCTGCTTACAACACATACTGCACATGAAATATCCAGTCTCGTACAGACCATGGCATGCATCAAGCTACTGACCGCGCTTGAATAGAGCACACGAGACATATACCATTTTTCTTTAACTGTTTTAGGACGTTGTATTGAAGAAAGCCGAAAGTGAGTCGCATGGGGTACATTAACCAACTTTGTCCTATCCATCCTAAATTTCACCAACACATTCTCAAGGTGTTCTGTATGAGATAACCGTAGCTTGCTCATTTTCCTGTCTTTGTATATATCAATGAGCTTTAATAGAGCACACGAGACATATACTACTTTTCTTTAACCGTTTTAGGATGTTGTATTGAAGAAAGCTGAAAATGAGTCGCATGGGGTACGTTAACCAACTTTGTCCTATCCATCCTAAATTTCACCAACACCTTCTCAAGGTGTTCTGTATGAGATAACCGTAGCTTGCTCATTTCCCTGTCTTTGTATATATCAATGAGCTTGAATAGAGCACACGAGACATATACTACTTTTCTTTAACCGTTTTAGGATGTTGTATTGAAGAAAGCTGAAAATGAGTCGCATGGGGTACGTTAACCAACTTTGCCTTATCCATCCTAAACTTCACCAACACCTTCTCAAGGTGTCCTATCTAAGATAACCATAGCTTGCTCATTTCCCTGTCTTTGTATATATCAATGCTGAGAATCCTCTTTGTAACCCCCAGATCTTTCATATCATCTATCCTAAATAATCGAGCCTTCAATATGTTGATCTCAAACATGCTCTGACTGGCGACAAGCATATAATCACCATATAATACCAGTACCATGAATTTCCCATCACTTAGTGATCTAATGTAGACACAATGATTGAATTCACTTCTACTAAACCGTTGACTCACAATGAAAGAGTCAAACCTTTTATAATGTTTCCTAGGCCTAGGTGACTATTTCAGGCCATATAACGATCTCCTCAACTTGCAAACCTTATTCTCTGCCTCCTATGTTTCGAACCCTTCTGATTGCTTCATTTAGATATGCTTTTCCAATTTTCAATGCAAGAAAGCAGTCTCCACAACCATCTGTTCCAGCTTTAGATTGAGTTAGGCAACCAACGCCAACACAAATATGATAGATATTTGCTTGACAACAGGTGTGAAGTTCTCACGTAAGACTTCTCATTCTTTCTGAGCATGCCACTTCGCAACCAATTTAGCCTTGTACCTGTCCAACTTCTTCTTGAAGATCCTCTTACACCTGATTGTTTTTCGTCCAATGGGAAGCTCCATCAGCTCCATCAGCTCCTGTGTCTCATTCTTATACAACAAATCCATCTCATCTTGCATTGCTTTCATCCACTTTTCTGCATCTACATCATCTAGAGCCTCCTGAAAAGAAGACGAATCCCCTTCATTTGTAATGAGAGCGAATGTGACATTGGAGTTATCTCTATATCTTAGTGGTAACGTGCAATCCCTTCATGAATTCCTTCTCATAGGTGGTGGCTCCGCTTGCTCTTGTACCTCTCCTTGCAGCTTGGCTTCCTCAAGTGTCTCAACCTTTTCTGTTTCAACGTTAATAGCTGCTGACTTCTCCGTTTCCTTAAGTTCATCCTGACGGAATAAGGAGCCTTCATCAAACTTGATGTCTTGGCTAACTGTGATTCTCCATGTGACCTAGTTATACAGCCTGTACCCTTTCACACCATCATTATATCTCACAAAGGTACACTTCTTTGCCCTTTACCCTTGCTTAGCTCTCTCAACTAATGGTATATGAGAGTAAGCATCATAACCAAATACTTGCAGCCCTGAGTAGTCTACCTCTTGACCACTCTATACTTCCCCTGGAATTTTGCAATCAATTGCCATTGATGGGGACCGATTCACAAAATAGAAGGCCATGTTCACAACCTTAGCCCCATAGATCTTTGCCCAATCCAACATTACTCAACATGCTTCGGGCTCTCTTCAAGAGAGTCTAATTCATCCGCTCAATCACACCATTCTGCTTTGGTGTGTGACGCATTGTGTTGTGCCTCACAATCCTCTCTTCCTTGAAATATTCATTGAATTTTCTCGAAGTGAACTCACTGCCATTGTTCTTCCTCAACACTTTAACTTTCGCATTGACTGATTTTCCACCATTGCCTTCCACTACTTGAAGATGGTGAAAATGTTATACTTACTTTAAAAAAATAAACCACACCTTTCTGGAATAGTCATCAATAAAGGTAACAAACCATGACGACCCTCCACTAGAAACTACGGACAACAACCCCCACACATACGAATATACATAATCAAGTAGCCCCTTACTACTGTGTTTCTCAGTTTTAAACGACAACCTTGATTGTTTCCCGTAAAAGAATGAATTAAACCTCGATCTAGGAGTACCTTCATACCGAGCTCGCTCATGTGGCTTAGGCGCGCGTGCCACATACGTGCCGAAGTGGATTCCGCTACAGTCGTTGTAGCTCCACCCGATATAGTGCTCCCAATCAACCTATAGAGATTGTTGCTTCTTTGTGCCTTCATAACTGTGAGTGCCCCTTTGAAACCTTTAGGACAACATCCTGACCGGTGAACCTGCACCCAAGTACATCAAGAGTGCCTAGAGAAATTAGATTCTTCTTCAAATCAGGAATGTGCCTCACATCTGTTATAGTACGCTCAACCCCATCAAACATCTTGATGCGAACCGATCCAATTCCAACCATCTTATAAGCATGATCATTGCCCATAAGAACCTAGCCACCATCGTACTCGATTATGTGGTGAACTAACTTTGATGAGGGGTCATGTGGTACGATGCCCACGTATCCAAAATTCACTCCAGATAGAGCTCACTGGTCTTGAACATTGACCACATCTCACAAACACTAGTTCCTTCACCAGAACTCGCTCAACTGGCTTCCATCGGCGAATTATCTGAAATATCATCCTTCTATATTATAGAAGATTCACACTCCTTCACATGTCCCACCCTTTGACACTTCCAACACTTCAATTTGCAAACCCGGTTGTTAAAGACGTTAATGTGCTCAACGCGATTCGACCCTTCCGCCTTGTAGGAGCTCTCTAGCTTCACCCACAATCCAACGGTAGTCGTCTCGTTTATGACATTATAGAAGGCATCATCATCGAAATACAATCGGATTGTGTTAATTGCCTTCCAATCAAATTCCTCCCACTCTTCATATTAATCATAGTCTTAGAACGTTTCGCTTTCCCAAGGAGTGCCTGATGTAACCCTTGTTGAACTAGGATGTCTCTAATCTTCATCCTCCATAGAATGAAGTTATTTTTTCCCCTGAACTTTTCTACGTTGAACTTCATGCTAGACGTTATTGATAATTTATCTTCAGATTCAATTTGTTATCGAACGTTAGCTCTGATGTCACTTGTTGGGACTCACGGAAGCACACAAAGTAGAATAAAATAAAATAATCACAATTGCATAAGCAAATCCAAAACAGGGAACAAACGAATTTACGTGAAAAAACTCTTGCGGGAAAAAAAAAACACAGCACAAAGCGATGAATCCACTATGAAAACGAAAGTTATAAGAGATGGAGAACAACTTACAAAATCACTTGAAGAGAAAACCCCTAGCTTTTCGTCTCTCCAAAACCCTCTCCACACTCTAGAATGTCAAAGATATGCTAATCCGCAATTACAAGTGTTTCTATATATAACACTAAGCTCGGATTAGAAATAAAACGCGCAAAATTGCACAAAACAGCAATGGCTATTGGTTGACCGGCCCAGGAGTTCAATTGACCGAACTCGGCCAAATATGTCTAGTGAGCAACTAACTAAATCAAGAGAATTTTGGTCCACCGAGCCATGGGGGTCGGTTGGCCAATGACCCCAAAACTGTCCAGATTAATGACATCTCTGACATCCTTACCTTTAAAAAAAAAAAAAAAAAGTTACAGCATAACTAGTTTCATTAATTAGAACTTCCTGGCATACAACCATGCATGGCCCCATTGTTAGCAAAATTCCATACGGCCTGGAAAAAAAATGTGGGAAATGTTTGTTTTTAATTTGATTTCAATAGCTAAAACAGAAACGTAAAAAAAAATTGATGAATGGGAAGTTTGGTTTTAATATGGTTTTAACTGGAAAAAAAAGAAAAGGAAAAAAAAGAAGGTGAAAAGTGATAATCCGATCAACGCAATGGGTCTCGAGGAATTCTTCATATTTTTATATATTAGCTTTACCTCAAACGCAATTTGTATATAAACTTATAATGTGTACAAAGGATAAATCAATGCATATACATGATCGACTAGGATAATGGATATCATGATTATAAAAAAAAGAACGCACATGCCTACACACACATGCAAAGAGAGACTCTAAAGTCCAACGGTTGAGATGTCCAACAAATTAAATATTGGTGATTAATTAATGTGAGTAAATACAAAGAGAGGAGTTATTTGAAAAGGGGTTGGTGGCTCGGATGGGCCCAACCGTGGTGTATATGTGAAATCCACCTTGACAACTATGTGTGTCCCCCTATTTTATGCCCAAGGTCTAGAAATTTACCCCATCTGTGATTTAGGCGGACGAAATGATTGGAAATAATATATTGTATAATGTTCACCCTCCAAATTTTTTACCTTCGTGTGGCCCGCTTGAAATGCATATGAGCTTGATTTTTAGGCATGAGGCCTAGTTTTGGTGTGGCATGAATGGTTGGAGTGGATTTCATTTAATTATCGAACGTGGTTTGGCTAGTGACGCTACCACTAGCCAGGTGGCTAATGGCTGGTGTTATGTGGGCCCCACCATGATGTATATGTTTTATCCACACCGTCCATCCATTCTTGTAGATCATTTTAGGCTTCATCCCAAAAAATGAGAGAGATCTAAGTCTCAGGTGTACCACACCACAAGAAAACAGCAGTGATTTTATGTCCACCATTAAAAACCTCATAGGCCCACTGCAATGTTTATTTGACATCCAACCTGTTGATCAGATCATACATACCTGGATTAAGGGGAAAAAAAACAAATATCAAATTGATTCAAAACTTTTGTTGCCCCCAACAAGTTTTTAATGGTGAACATGACTGTGTGGTCCACTTGAGATTTGGATCGAACTCATTTTTGGGCTCATACTATAAAATGATATGGAAAATTAGATGGACCGAATGGATGAAATGCATTCATTATGGTGAGGCCCACATAGCACCCAACCTCTAGCCAATCCATTTCCTTAATCAACATGGTGGCATGTAAAAATCAACGATGGATGTCTATCTCTCAATTGTTTCACTTGATGTGGCCCACCTAGATAACAGGTTAGCCTGAATTTTTGTTCAAGAGCCTATCTAGGATTTTTTCACCAAAGCTATTTTGGTTCTCCATTATCTGATATTGTTTCTAAGCCAAAAATAAAAGATATCTATGCTCCAGTGTGGGGAAGAGTGTTAGTGTTGTGTGCATGTTTAGGATAATCTTTTAAATTGTTGTATTATTTTTATTTTATAAATAGAGAAGAGGATAGGGTTGAAACTCTAACCCTAATTTTTTATTTTTCAAAAAAGAAAAAAGAAAAGAAAATGTGTTTAATTTGAATTACCCTTAAAAATGATTTTTTCGATGCCCTTTGAAAGATATTAAGTTTTCAATGTTCAAGCAACTATACAATTTATTTTCTTCCAATATTAATGCCCAAGTACAAAATGGAGTATTGTTAACCATGCACACAATGTGGCTAACTGTAACATTTTGGGCACGGATTGGGTACTACCCCACCCGACCTAATTAGAGACGGACAGTCCTGGCAGGGGTTTTGTGGGGCACACCTTGATGTGTGTATTTTATTCATGCCGTCCATCCATTTTGACAGATCATTTTAAGGCATGTACCCAAAAAGGAGTTAGATCTAACGCTTGGGTGGACCACATCATTGGAAACAATAGGGATTGGATGGCTATTGTTGAAAACCTCTTGGGAGATAGAGAAGTTTTAGATCAAACTGATATTTATGTTTTCCCTTCAACCAGGTCTGTGTGACCTTATGAACAGGTTGGATGGCAAATATGCATAACGGTTGTCCGTAAGAAGGTTTCAACAGTGGCGTCATCGTCACTAATGCTTCCTATGGTGTGGTCGACTCAAGCTTTCAATCTTCCTACCTTTTAGGCTCATAATCTAAAATCATCTGTCAAAATGAATGGACGGCATGGATAAACAAGGTGGGCCCCACAGAACCCCTGCCTAGCCAGGTCCTGGTGGGGTTAGTAGTACCCAAGGTCCAATCAAAATCACATGGCGTAGCTGTAGCATGTCCTATGCAAATTGCAATCGTCCTAGATCATGGCGGTGCCAAAGATCCATTCCTTTAAAAAGGGCAAAAAAAAAAAAAAAAAAAAAAAAAAGGTTTCCCTAAATGGATTTTGACATGAAAGCACAAAGGGTGGTGGACCACCATCCATCGATCATCTCTCTCTCTCTCTCTCTCACGTCACAAAACCATCAAGAATATTTGAGATTTGCTAGCCCAACCGTTCCAAATGATCAGGCGCTGAAATCAAGCCCGTCAGCTCATCAGGCAGGTCGCAGCCACACCAGTACGTTGCATGCAGGGTGGTTGAACACTTCTTTTAAACCATATATCGTTTTGATATTCTTTTTTGTGCATCCATCTCGTGAGTTGGACGGCCTGATTATTGGGCAAGATGATCTACACGTGGAGCCCATGTAATGCACAACACGTACCTGGTTGGCATGTGTGGGAGGGAGCGCGTAGAGAAGTTGCTGCTGGGGCAAGCGGACCTCAGATGAAGGCATTCCATTCAGATAACGACAGCAGAGCTGCCTTTAACACCAAAGTTCTAATACCATGGGCGGTGTTGTCGTTCGGTCGCAGTCGCGTGGGTTATGCGTCAAGGGTTCGACCTAAAGTCCATACGATACGTCATCTTTGGTGCGGCCCGGGTTCATGTTCTCTTACATCTCATGACAACCCGGACGCCGATTTCTTGAATAAGTCTGCGTGACGTCCCCTCCGTCCATTGAAATCTCGTTGGGATTTCCATCCTCACTCTTGTCATGTGGTGTGGTCCACAAAGTCTTTATGTACGGCCCACCATGATGTTTGTGAGAAATCCACTCCATTCATCTGTTTTGCTCGATCATGTTAGGACATGGGCCGAAAAATGACTCAATCCAAAACTCAAGTGGGCTGCGCGGTTGGGAAAAAGTCAGTAGGTAAATGACTACCGTTGAAACTAGGTGGGTCCACCGTGATGTTTATGCGCCATCCATAAGGTCTTTACTACTCGGATGAACTGAAAAATAAAAATGTTTGATTGATCCAAACTCATGTGGCACATAAATGTTTTAACAGTTGATGTTCAATTCTCACTAGAGCTGTACAGCAAATTGGTTTGGCTAAGCTTGAGTTCAGCTTGGCTCGGTCCTTGACCTGACTGCGGGTTCAGCAAGGTTCGGTCAGCAGCTTGGCCTCAGCTCGGCTCGAGAGCTGAGGTTGAGTTTGAGCTTTCGAGTCCAGTTTGGCTGCAGAGAAATTTATTTTTAAAGGATAGCAACTAGGGCGATTGAATTTGATTGATATTATCTGTATATTATATATATTTCAAATATTTAAAACTAGTTCGAGTCGAGTCAAGTTGAACCCAAGTCAAGTTTGAGCTGAACTTTGAACCAAGTTGAGTAGAGCTCAGGTCAGCTCGAACTCAGCTTGAAATTATTTAAGATAAAATAAAAATTAACTTAGCTCGGCTTTTTTTTTTTTTTTCCCGGTTAGTCCACACACCCTACTGTTAGTACACCCACCCAGCCTATTAGTCACATCACAATGTTAGCCACCCCCACAATGGGAACCCGATGCCATGACATTAGTGTTGAAATGAGGCTATCTTCGCTCGGTCTACCATTTGAGCTATGGATCCGGGTGTAGCTTGGCTTAAACCTATCTTTCCATCCAAGCCGAATTGAGCTTATTCGATCTGAGTTGAGCGAGTTAACCAAGCTAGCTTGCCTCGTGTTTAGCTCTAATTCTCACCATCTCCTATCGTGCAAACTATTAGAGTTTTGGATCTACTCCATTTTCAGGCTCATCTTTTAACAGGTCTAAAAAAAAAGATGGACAGGGTAGACTTCTCAGAGCATCATGGAGAAATTGATGTATGAAGCGAAAGTCACACCAATATTCTATCGAACCCCACGGATCTTCTGCTGCCTGGGGCTACAGGAAAGTTATGTCTTGACTGCCCTATCCTACCAGACAACCTATCAAGGTATGAGTGGACCCACGGCTCATAGACCAAGTACGTTGGTCTGTTGGGCCCAACAACTGTGCACCACCGCCAAAATTCACATCCACTAACAAAGAATGTTAAGTGCATTTCTTGGTGTGGACTTCCTTTCGTGGTCCATTGCAAAACGGGCACGGACTCATCAGGTGGGGACCCGGTCAGGTCATGACCGTGAGACCCACCTTGATCCATCCGTTTTTTACAGCTCATTTTAGGACATGTACTCAAAACTGAAGCAGATCCAAATCTCAGGTGGATCACAAAAACAGAAAATAATGGAGATAATGAAGTCCACTAATTAGTGATGTTGATTTTCCATCCAACCTGTTGATAAGGCCAAATAGATCTGGATGAAGGGAAAAATACAAATATCAGCTTGATCCAAAAATTTTGTGGCCCACAAGAAGTTTTTAATGGTCAATCATCACTGTTTACTGTGGCGTAGTCCACCTGAGATTTGGATCTCCTTCAGTTCTAGGCCTACAGCCTAAAATGAGCTCTAGAAAAGGATGGACGGCGTGGATATACAATACACTACAAGAAGGTGGGCCCCACTATCATGACCTGAGTGAATCGGCACCCATGCAAAACATCACACGTGTACAAGACCTGGTTTCATGGTTAGTACGCTATAGACCTGTTTAGGTCACATGCGTAAGTTGAATATGAGCCGTTGGCACTTTTTTTTTCCTTCAATATTTTAAATCCACGGCCCCGATCAACAGCCTTGTAATTGTCGCCCAAGCCGATGAACGGCCCAGATCACTCACGAATGTATCGTTTTATCATTTTTTTTTTCTGCGAAGTCCCACGTCCATCTCATAACGACTTTTCCATGGCACTCTTCTTTTATTTATTCCTGGTGTCCCATCAAGATACACTTCCCATATATGTACCAATATAAATGGTCCTTACTCTTTACCACCGTTGATCACACTGAGTGTCCACTTGACATACGTGTATATCAATCTAAACCGCCCAAATCATTGTCCCCCTTTTAGATGGAGCATATCTCGAAATTCATACTATTCAGATTTATAAGTCATCTGATTTCACCGGTTGAATTCAAACTCCCCGACAATTTCTTCTCACCGTCCATTCAATCACCAACCATATGGACGTTTACGATCATCCAATAATGCAATTTTTTACATATGCCCCATCCATGATGTGACAGACAATTTAGACGGTCTGGATTCATGTAAAAATATGCGACTCTATGGTGGGTAAGTTGCCAGTAGTCAGCAAAGGCTGATAAACACACGTAAACGGCC
The DNA here is from genome assembly GCA_003013855.2 of Liriodendron chinense. Taxonomy (NCBI): domain Eukaryota; kingdom Viridiplantae; phylum Streptophyta; class Magnoliopsida; order Magnoliales; family Magnoliaceae; genus Liriodendron; species Liriodendron chinense. Next base: position 1,608,875 of record PVNU02002470.1, read on the forward strand.
GGATTGGATTTCAAAGATCCGAGATTCTGGATTTCAAAGATTATGATATTACTTTTGATTCTTTGAAATCACGATCCTATGGCCCACTTAAAATGGACCACCATGGATGTTCTTTGCGCGTTTTGTGGAATGCTCTCACATTCACATATATTTGGTGTTTGGAGAACTATATAGTATATTTTTGTGGGTTACAAAAATCTGATTTTGGAAATAAACAAACATATTTTGTGGTTGAAATGAAATGTCTTTTCTTACATATTCCAATCCAAACAGTCCATTTACATGATCTAAAAGTTTTGGTAAGCTCTATCCATATGCACGCCAGGCCACATGCTGATGTGCCAGCAGAGCATCAGGTGGGCCTAGAATGACAAATCTCATTCTTGGGAATTTCTCGGTTTGAAAATCTAGCTAAAAAATAAAAGAAATCTATTAACAAATATGATGAATTATTTAAAATTTTAAATAATTTTACATTAATTTTGGGATAAATTGAAGATAAATTTAAATTGCCTTATATTTTGAAAATCTATTAATATCTATCATACCGGCTGATGGGAATTGTAAATGGACTCTGAATAAGGTTCAGGCAATGCCTTGGTTCGAATTATCTCTAAATTGATGTTGGGCCAGCCTTGTTTATCTCGAAACTGACAATAAACCCTACGATGGACCCACAGGCCTAAAAAGTAACCCAAGCCTAACTCTTCATGAGGCTTGGCTTGACCCCCAACAGGGCGGCTGACTCCATCGATAGCCCCCTAATACATGTCTGGCCAAAAATCTCAAGGGTTCACTTATCAGGTGGGGCACAACTAGGAAAATGTCGCATTTGTTTCATAAAATTATGTGGTGCATCTGACTTATAGGTCGGGTTACTTACATGAGGTAGTCCACCTAATGGACTACTTGGATCTTATAGAAGTTTGTTAGATGACTTCTATTGCAATATATTATAAATTTGTAATCATCACAAATTTCTTTACTTGTCATGTATTATATTCGCATTTGACCATGAATTACGTACTAAATTTTCTGTTTAAACGACCACAATGAAATCATAATGATGGGGCTTTCAGATTACAATACTGTCCAAATGTGCCATCAAACGACCATTAGATTGGTAAGTGAAAACCATTTCATCATTTGCTCTTTCTTTTTAGTCCTCTGAGCCTTTAAATGATTAAAATGTTGGATTTGTTGGGAAGAGGAAGCGTAGAGTGGAGTCAAATAACGTACTCACAATAGCTTAAGCAAATCAACACAATAGAACAATTTGATTTTTATGTGAAAAAATTATTGTAGGGAAAAATCACGGCACAAGGCAATCAATATATTATGAATCAGAAGTTACAAGAGATGAACTTACCATATCAAAATTTCTAATTGCAAGGCCTAGTATTTCTCTCTCCAAAACCCTAATACACGTCCTATCTAGCCCTAATCCCGATCACACCACCTTAAGTAGCATAAACACGAAATTAGAAACAAAAACCATAAAATTGTGCAAACTGTCGATTCATTGATTCGACTGGTCAAGATGGGTCGACATCTGCTGTTGACGCCAAAATTAACTGACCAGGTGCATGTAATGGCGCACGCTGCAGAAGACGAGCATGGAGCTGTTAGTGCACTTTTTTGTGGCATACTAGTGCACCTTGTTTGTCAGTTACTTAGGTCAGTGAGTCTAATGTCGGTTGGGCTTAATGAAGATAAAGATGGAAGACTCAAGCGAACCTGCTGTATCAATGAAGAAAAAATAGATAAAAGAGATGCCTTGGTGAGCCTTAAACCTTATCCAAAACCATAACAAAAAACCTCTTGATGACCCTAAACCCTTATGAATACTTGTAGTTATCTTAGATTGGCCCTAGGTGTCTCAAAAGCTCACCCATACAATGGCTAAAGAGGACGGGCTGTGGAAAATACGGGTAAATAACTGTTTAGCTGAACCTAGGCCTGTTCGACTGGTCATGACTGGTCGGCTGGATTGGACCGACCAGTCGAACTGGACCCCAGTTAAGACAGCAAGCTCTGTCCAATAACAGGCCATTAGCCGACCGGTCAGGGACCCTTGTCCTATCGGTTACGATCAGTCGGTACTAGCCATTTTTTGCTCGTTATTGGACAACAAGCTCTGCCCAATAACAGGCCATTGGCCGACCGGTCGGGGACCCTTGTCCTACCAGTCACGACCGGTCTGTACTAGCCATTGGATGACCGGTTGGGGACCCTTGTCCTAATAGTCATGATCAGTCGGTACTAGCCGTTTTAAAGACGTTGTACATTTTCTTATCGAAGGGCCTGAATCGATTTGAAGGGTAAGAAGATGGATTTTGAGAGGATTGAAGCCACCATTATTAGAAACCATTTGAAGCTCAATTCTCAACCCTAACAAAGCATCTTCCTTATGATTTAACATAAGAATGGAGCATTCCAAGCTTAAGAAGAAGATGACATTTACCCTTTTTTTATCTTTAGATTTTATATCAAACTTAATAGCTATATTTTTATCTAAAGCTCTATGATGAGATCTTTGCAGGTGAGTAACTCTAAGCAACTCATTCTCATTAGTTGTAGAGTTCTTAAACCTACTATCCTATCACTTTGGGCATCTCAAAGGTATCATATGCAAGGTGTTTGATCAAGTGTAGTTGAGACATTGGTGACACAGCGACAACACGATTGAGAGAGCAAATGAGAGTTGATTGAAGCACGGGAAAGCCGAGATCAAGCAACCTGAAGCAGCACTGAACAAGGGGCTCATCTGACAAGTAAGGTTGTCATTTGTTGAGAGTGGAAATTAAGTGTAGAATTTATTTGTCAAACTCGATCTAGGGGACCCACATGATCAGATATGCAAATGGGGCCCATCGTGTCTCCCAGTGCATAAAACAAGTGTGACGGAAGGCAGCGCAAGGAGTGCGCTAGACTCTTATGGCACGTGCCAATCATGGCTATCCTTGCCTATGAATAAGCCCCTCCCCCTCATTCACAACTACTATTACGCAGAGAGAGAAGCATAGAGAGAGAGAGAGAGAGAGAGAGAGAGAGAGAGAGAGAGAGAGAGAGAGAGAGAGAGACTTTTATCCCTTTCCCCTGGATTTGCTTGGAAACCTTCAGACCAAAGGAAGAGATCTCGCCTACAGGTGAGCACGCACCATGCACCCAATATGGGCATGGGAGTGCTGGCACCTATGGGACTTAGTCCCTCGCAGACATCCGACTGTACATCTGGGCCAAGCTCATGCGCCCGACTCTTCGATCAAAATTATATGGACGCTCTCGCCGGACGCATGCGCTAGCATATTCCGCTTATCCCCATTAATCTGTTTGGTATCATCATTATTAATGGATGCGCCCAATGTGGAAGACGAGTGTTTGATGCTTCTATTGGCCTTAATTATACGAGGAGAACAACAATGAAGCAATCGGATCCACATTACTGCAGGAGTTGCCCATCGGTCAAGTGGGGGAGTGGCCCTCATGAAACTCAATGCCGCGCGAAGTGCGTAATGCTTATTGTCAAGTGACGCAGCGACCTTTGATCCAAGCGAGGGGTTATAACCAGGGATCAAAGTGTTCCATTGCCGGAGGTATTGCATGATTTTTTTGGACTAGTTAAAAGTCGAGGTTGGGGTGCTGATGTCATACATCCACAACCAAAAAAAGTCCCACCCCACCAACATCACATATTCATTGTTTGAGAGGCTCGAAGTGCGTGGTCCAAAACAGTTATCCCACTAGTCCCCGTCTCTACGACGGAAGTAGGCTCAATGTCACACCACTCGGCCACCACTTAGACAATCTTAGTCTGGATTCGACGCCACGTGGTGCAAATGATCTAAATATCAAAGAAATAGATAAGCAACATCTCATGCCTCTGTGGTGCGCTGCCCAATACTAATTTAAACTATAAACGCCAGTGACCTCGACCAAATCAGGAAGATCTTCGAAATTACCAAAGGATTTCGACAGCCCTCGGGACATATTTGCAAGAAAACATATTCCTCAGTTGTAACTTCACGTTCTAATCAAGGGTCATCGATTATTTTCGATATAATTAAAGGCTTGTGCTAGATCACGACCTGAAATGTACAAGATCTCAAAATCTCTGAAAATAAAAAAAAAATACTTTTTGCTACGTCTTTTCTATTTGTATTATTGTTTATGTTATTTGTGATTGCCCATAAATCCCTCGGTTCCCACAATTCTCTCGAATCAAACAAACCTCTAAAAACGAATTTCGCCCACCTTGGTCGAAGTTCAATTTTAACATCTGTATCGAATGATTGGTGGCTCATGTTCAACTAGTTAAACATGCCAAAAACTATCTAGAGAATTTTACCATAATTTTGAATATTGTTGACTAGTCGAGTCTCATATTTTGATCAATTGAACTCGTCCAAAATTATTTAGATGCCTGTTTGCTAATTCTAGGTGTCGACTAAGCTGGTTGACCGGTCAATTAGCCCCTTTTTTGCACATACTAAAGACTCCTCCAACAACAGAATTACTATAATATGAGTTTTTCTTTTCTAGGTATAATGGCAATGAGGGTTATCATATAAACAAATAGGATCCTTGAAATTGGCCGAGATCTAATTTAAATAATTGGCAAAGACTCTGATCCAATGGCTAAAGTTCCGAGGAATCGAATTCCAATACGTCAATATGTATTCTAGCATGAAGTGCCCTCAAGTGGTATTGGTATACCAGGAAGATGTGGGGCTCACATGGTATATGTATCATATCTAAACCGTCCATTGGATGTGTCCAGTCAGGTTACTCAATTGACATAAAAATCAGCTCAATCGAAGACTCTCGTGGGACACGGGTTCACAGGACAGGGTGGGAGGAGATGCCGCCCTTGATTCTTACTGAGGCTACCTGAGTTGCAGAACATGACGATTTTTGTCTACACCCTTCATCCATGACATATGAAGGGTCTGGACGGACTGGATTCTGTATACGTAATATGATGGCCCTCGCATGAAAATCAAGGGTGGGTGTCCCCTGTCCCCTTTGTCTGGCCCACCTGAGTTTCTCTTTGGGGAGATTTTTAAGGTCGAGGCTAAGTGAGGCGACACATATGATGGACGGTTCGGATGTCATGAATATATAAAGTGGGCCCGATTCTGCTTGGTAGCACCGTAACTTACTTAAAGGTGGTACACCTTCTATCAAACCTCAATATGGACCGTCGATATTCTGATTTTTAAAAGTCTGATTGGAATCTTGTGCTGGAAAACATGGTTCCGTCCATAGTTTTGAAGGTTCGAATCTCTTGGACCCATTTGCCAAACACATGCAATTCTGATAATTACGTGTTTTGATAGCCCTATTTTAAATTCACGAGCCGTAGCTTCAAGCTGTACACACCTTAGCCAACTCTCGACGACTAGTAAGCCTGCTCGAGCGGGAAAACTTTCTTGGGTCGCCGTCTGCGAAAGATTCAAACCAGTCATCAGGTGGGCCCCATTCCATTAGGTAGATGAGCTGAGAATGCAGGTTCGGTGGATCCCTGACTGTGGGGCCCACCTTGATGTATGCTATGTATATCCACGCTGTCCATCCGTTTTTCCAGCTCATTTTCATAAACGGCCCAAAAAATGAAGTAGATCCAAATGTCAGGTGGACCACACAACAGGAAACAGTGGTGATTAAACGCCCATCGTTAAAAACCTCATAGGGCCCACCGAATTGTTTATTTGCCATCCAATTTGTTAAGAAGGTCACACAGACCTGGGTGAAGGGAAATACAAATATCAGCTTGATCGAAAACTTTTCTGAACCACGAAGTTTTTAATGGTCAAACACCACTATTTCCTGTGGTGTGGTCCACCTGAGATTTGGATCTGCTTCATTTTTGGGTGCTCAAAAATAAGCTGGAAAAACGGATGGACGGTGTGGATATACAACAAATGTATCAAGGTCGGCCCCACAGTCAAGGATCATCGAAGCCTCGTCCATGCGCTGATTCGTTAATCACTAGAAGGTTCACACAAGTATGTGGAATTTGGACGGTTGATTGCTTTCTCTTAACCGTCTATTTACTTTGGATGCGTGTGCCTCATAGATTGGGTAATCCAGACCTTTGATCGATATTACCCCACCGTTGATTGGGTATGGCCCAAAAATTCACCTGATTGGAAGATATTAGCTTTCAGTCGGTGGCCGAAAATTAGATGGTTAAGAAGAGAGATAGAGCAGTAGCTATCATTTAATGGGAATGGAAAAAGACAAAAACAAGAAGGACAAATCACGTGTCATTGTCTGCCAACGTGTGAGATTCTTCTTGGACCATTCTCTATTGTGTGGAACCGCATCAGATCTATGGTTTGGATTACTACACCGTGGGCTCCAGATGTAAGGAATTTTGCGCCAGTCTGCAGTGCTATATCTCATACATCACGGTGGGGCCCACAGATTTTAGGCAGGGAATTTTATCCTTTGCGATCTCGATTCTCATGGCATGATTACTCGGTGATTTATTCTCTCCCAAATTATTATTAAAAATAATTCATTATATATTTACCACATCATTTATTGCGGTAAATATACCCTGGATAAAGATTCTAAACCGTTCATCTTATCTCCCATGTGGCAGCGCACTCGGCGCGGGTGAGATCAAGCCCCATCTCTCTCATGGGGATAACTAGTTCGAATATCAGTACCATCGGGACTCTTCAACTGATCTTCCTCAAATCCATGAGGAGATATCTCAAATCCACAATACATTCTCTTCGAATCCACGAAGAACAATACTCGAATCCACAAGCAAGAGAGTAAAATTTAAAATTTTATTTAAAATATTGAATAATTGTCCTAAAAATGAAATAAACAAGTATTTATAGTAAAACTAAACCCTAAAATCATAACTTATGCGTCCTAATTGCAATGGGAAAGAAACAAATAAAAAAGGCAGAAGAAACTTGTTCAAAATAACAAGTTCGCGCGGGACTCTACGCGGTGCACGACCGGTTGAAGTTGAGTGGTGACCGGTCGACTAGCACTGAAAATAGTCCAGCGAGTTCAGAGGGTCTTCGGACTGAATTCGACCGGTTGGACAATCAATCGTTAGAGGGTCCGACCGATCGTCAGGGGTCGTTTCTTTGAACTTTCTTCGAGTTCTCCGACTCTTCTTCTGGCCTGATCTCGAATGCTTTTAGACCCACTCCTGGGTCCTTCTCTTAACTCTCGTCCTGCCTCAACTACGGGGACACCTCGCTACATCAATCGCCCCCTCTTGAAAGAAATTCGACCATCGAGTTTCGCTTTCTCCTATGAGGCTCCGCTACCTTGTTGCGTAGGACAAGGAGAGACTGTCCCTCTCCCTTGATTATTCGGCGACCTTCAATCGGGGTTGCTGGAGTGAGTACGATTTTCCTCCAGTCTTTGGTGAATGTGAAGACATTATCGCGACCATGATGTACGGCATCGCGATCATATTGCCATGGGCGCCTAAGTATCATGTGACAGGCATCTATGTCAACAACATCACAACATACTTGATCCTTATAGGCCTTGTTGATCGAAAAGGAGACAAGGCATTATTCCTTCACCTTCGACGTGCTTCCTTTCTGAATCCACCCTATATCGTAGGGCTAAGGATGCAGTGTGGTCTTGATCTTCAACTTGTCCACCATCGCTTGGGATACGATGTTCTTGTAGCTTCCACCGTCAATAATCACATCACACACTCTTGAAATTGCGTCGGGTAGCCTAACACGACACTCTACGCATATGTGTGCGGAAGCTTTAAGGAGCAACTAGAATTATGGCCAAGTCGTAGAGGGTGGGTGATTAGGACATTTTTAAAATCTTTTCGCCTACTTATCAAATTTAGCAAATTAAACTACGCAAGCGATTAACACTTCGGCTTCCAAGCCTTAGTGGGTCCAATCAATAGACTAGCATATGATGAATGTGATTAACATCTAGTCTAAGCAACTTAAATAGACTATAGAGGATTGATCAACAACAACTCAAGTCTATATGAGGAGTGAAAGTACATCTTTTGTGTGTGGAGGTGCCTATCAAGTGCCTAGCATACATTCCTAACTAAGCATTCATAATTAACAAATCAAACACAATGCATAAAGAGAAATGTGCTCAAGAACAATCACAAACACAAGGATGTATAGTGGTTCGACTACTTGTCTACTCCACTCCTGATTCAATTACTCAACCCCTTTGAGCACACCGGCATTCACTGGGGAGTTTAAATCTGGTTCCTCCCAACCAAGGTATTTTTAACTCGGATCCACCCAACCGAGGAGTTTACAGGTTTCTCCCAACCTACACATTCACACCCGTGTTGGTGGCTCCTCCTTGGAGACTTTGGTTAGGCCGACTAACGAGCTAAGGAACGGCTAACATCCCTGAATTTAGGCCCGACAAATGAGCCAAAGAGTCCCGAACAACCCCTAGTCTTTAGGTCAACAAACAGGCCAAGAAACGGCTAACGCCCCTAGATTTTAGGCCGACTAACAGGCCAAGGATCAGCAAATGACCCTAGTTCAAGTTTGTCAAACAAACTCTGCACTCAACTCCCACAGGGAATTGAGTGGATGGACTCCTAACAAGACAACCTTACTTGTTGGATTGAGCCCCTTTGTAGCGCCGCTTTGGGTTGCTTCTTCGTGCTCTCCCGTGCTTGAATCAGCTCCCCTTGTGCTCCCCCGATCTTTGATGCCGCTGCTTTGCCAAGGCTTCAGCTCCAAGATCAGCTACCTTGCATGTGATGCTCCATTGAAGATGCCCAAAGTGCTAGGGAATGATGAAACCTCTACAAATGGTAGGAAATGGGTTTCCTAGAGGAATACACCTATTTGGACTCCTAGGTAGTGTTTAGACAAGGGATTTAACTATGATCAAGGTGTCTAAACCCTAGGAATCAAGAGGGAATAAGTCCATTCTTAAGATACCATTGAATGGGCCAAGCTTGTGATGAAAACACAAGGAGAATGACTTGCTATAGATTTGGGATAGAGCCTCTGATGGTCTCTAGCAGTGGTGGCTTCTATTTCCTCAAAATCCCCTCTCTTAACCCTAAAATTGAATCCCCCGCTTTTATAAAGTTTCCTCCGACGGTCAAATAACAGGCAAATTTGCGTAGGGTCGGGTGCTCGGCCAACTTGGGTCGGGCACATGGAATCTGATCCATAAAAAAAATTTAAACACTAGACTATTTTTGAGCTGGTCAGGTGCCTGCACAAGTTTTGGGCCGGCTCCTGATGACCTTTCTTTCACTGGTCGGGCGCTCGATGCACACTTTGGTTGGGCGCCCGGAATTGATCCAGACTGGGTCTTTGTGCTGCTGGACGGTTTTTGCACTGATCGAGCGTCCGGACAGGTTCTGGTCGGGGGCCTGGTGACCCTCTGGTTTTAGGCCAACTCACATGGATGGATTCACTCTAGGTCGGGCGCCCGATGGACACTAGGTCGGGCGCCCGGCCAAGCATGTTTTTCTACTGTTTGTTTCTGTTTTTCAGCAGAACATGCAACCTCTTTGGCCATTCTTTTGGTGATCTTTTGGGACACCTAGGGCCAATCTAAGATGACTAAGGGTATGCTTATTGGGTCATGGTCATCTAGAGGTTAATGGTTTTGGGTAGGTACTAGGTTCGAGCTCACTAGGGCATCACTTTTACCTGTTTCTTCTTTCTTGATGCAGCCGGTCCGTCTTGAGTCTTCGGTCTTCATTAAGCTCAACTGACACTAGACTCACTGACCTAAGTAATTAACAAACAAGGTGCACTAGTATGCCACAGAAAAGTGCACTAATAACTCTTCCATCCACCGTACACTTCGTGCAGAAAAGGTCGAGGCATTGGGGATGTGCATGTGCTTCAAACATGTGTTCGTTGCCTTGTACAATCAAGGATAAACTCTAATCTCCTGAAATCTAGTCAGTCTTTTCATCATCTTCTTCAACTTGTTCAGCATCAATAATATTTTTTCGGCTCAACTTGTACATCGTCCGCGGTGATAACGACATTGGCTACGGGCTGTTGAGGGCATATGTTTGAAAGGTGGCCTCGCTGCCCACATCTGAAACAATGATCAGGTGTAATGCTCCATATTTTTAAAATTTATTTGAAATTTTTAAAAATTTATTTTTATTTTATTTTAATTAATTATCGTACATTAACTTTGATTTGCGAATAATGGGGCATCTGTAAGAGATCCAATTACGAAACCTTTACAAAAATTACTTAGAATGATGTCATGAACGACATAGAATAATTAGATTTCTCAAAAGTCGCATTTTCTTGATAATTACGATAATGCCATTGGATCCCCTAATTTGCGATTTTTGATCAATCAGATAGATAGTTCTCGAATCCATCCGAAAGATATATATAATTTTAGGTGTATAATAATTCTGTGTAGATATATTTTCAAGTAGGCCCCGTGATCATGAAAATCTTAATCTAGGAGAATTCGTAGCCGTTGATCGAGGAATGTAGTCGGGAAAATAACCATACCAAATTGATCATCTTAGTGATAAATTCCTAGCCTAGAGTTTAAGTGATTATCTTAGGTATATAGATATGAAATCTTAAGTGCCCAAATGTATATGGCTCACATTAACTTAGAGCATTGATTTCTAGATCATATGGTTTCCATAATCTATTTGACTTGAAAATTTATACCATGCCTATTTATCATAAATTAACCATACATGTCAAATTTTAGCCCTTAAATCATAGTAGAAGTAGTCCAATTGTCAAATCAGCCCCTTAACCCTTGATTTTCATGTCCATCGAGTGAGGAAAGTAGATGGTTAGTCGTAGTCGAATATTTCTCTTCATATGAGTAACATCGTCTTTATCATGGACCAATAGTGTGATTTGAGTGCCCCACCTTGATAAACCTCTTTCTTATGCGCGAAGTTATCCCGTTTAGAAATTAACGAGTTACCAACTCTTTTTAAATCTGAACCTTTCAATTTACCCACTTCTTACCATCAATCGCTTCTCAAATTTGGACCACCCATTATACTCATATGACTACGAGTTTACACAAAATTTGGACCCCCGATCTATAATCCTACATTGTTGAACCACAAAGCCAGCCACTTCCTTTTCCGCTAAAAGTTGAAATTTCATATCTAGGCATTTCTCACCATCAATCAACCACTAAATTTTGTACAATTATTTGCCTATCATGACTACATATTTATTTCAAAATTTAGGCCCTGATCATCAAGTGTAGACCGTTAATTGAGATCAAGCCCATTTTAGCACCCGTTAGGCCATTTTCAAGGATCCGCCAATCTAGAATGTGGATCATCAAGAAATTTATGTATTCTGATTCCACTCTTTGAGTTTGATAAGATGAACAGATTTGAATTGATCAAAGATCACCCGAATGTTGAGATTTGAGAAACCCACCTCGATAGGTTGTTACACAAGACCTCACGTGCACGCCCTTCTTTTTTCTCCCCATGTGCGCACATTCCTCTCCATATTCCTACTACGCACCTCCAAGCCTATTTTCCTAACCCTAGCCTCCATGCCCTAGAGAGAGAGAGAGAGAGAGCATATTCCTTCCATCCTAACCGTCCACCTTAAGGATCCAACGTGTGGGACCCGTTCTACTAAGCTCGTGTGGTTCGTGTTTTGCTTAAATGCCATCTTTTTAGAGATTCTACATCTAGAGTTTCATCTAAAGTCAAGGTGAGGATTTTCCTTTAAGCCTTTCATTAATAACGATACGATTATCCTAAGTTCCTTTTGTGACATATGACGTTATTTTGTTTTAAATGGTTGATCCATATAACATGAAGATTAACGTAGGATTTACAATAATTATCATTATATAATGATGTGATTCCATGTTTAGATGTTTATTAAGAAGCATGTGTATTTTTGTCATTTTTTGTAAAGGCTATACATTAATTCTCTTGATTCATGTTTTACAAGCAATATTGGATTTCATGCTGTTATATGCAATATGTGTGTAAGATCATTATGTGAATATTTCATTAATGTACACTCTTTGTCCCTAAGTTGGTAAAATCACTTGATGTAGAGAGATGGAACCCGTGAGAGGTGTTTATGATGAAAATATATGTCTTGATTTGATTAAGAAAATGCAAATGTTATTTTCCAAGAGATCCTTACATGTGCATGATACTTGGTTGGATCTATATACATTACATGAGTGTTTTAATCACTTTGGCCATGACGTACAACATTGGATTCTTAGAACATGATGGAATCATAAAATGGGACAATGAGTGAACATTAATGGTATATAAATTCTCATGAGCCGGGTTGGTGCCATGGACACTAAACCCGAGCTGTCGGCCTATGCTGGGTTGTTTACAACTCCCCATAGTGACCATTAAGTTCTTTTAATACGACTGAATGTGAAATTGCTTAAATAAAGGTGAAACTAAAGTCATGCATTCACTTGGCTCCATATGGGTGTACGAAATTGAGAATAGGCTATAGCGTCCTACTTTTGCCGTACACTGTCATATATAGATTTGGGCTATGAGTAGAGGTGGGCACAAACCAAGCCAGCTTGAAAGCTCGGCTCGGATTGGTACGGAAAAGCTCGGCTTGGATTGGTTCGAATGGAAGTTCAAACCAAACCAAGCCTCCGAGTCAAACTCGTTTGAAAAAACAAACCAAACTCAAACTAGGGTAGTTCCGGCTCGGCTCGGCTCGAAGCTCGATTTGATTCAGCTCGGTTTGATTTGGCTCGTAGATTATAAGCACACTGTTTCCAATGGTGTGATCCACTTGAGCTTTGGATATGATTCCATTTTGGGATCATGTCCTAAAATGATGTGTAAAACAGATGGATGACATGGATAATACATAATACATATACATGATGACATGGATAATACATAATACATAATACATATACATGATGGCATGGATAATACATAATACATACACATGAATGCACACTGTTTCCTTGCACTTGTAAAATTATGCTTGTGTACTTTTGTTTGGAAAATACTCTCACATGTCTATTTTGAAGGTGCACTCTTTTAGAGGATGTTAAACATCATATAGTAAGATATGTTTGTACTTTTTTTTTCTAACTTTTTAAATTCTTTTCTATTTAAGTGAATAAGGAAAAAAAAGAGCCACTGTCTGTTTGAACTCAGCCCGGCTCGGTTCAAAATTTTCAACCAAGCCGATCCTGGCTCGAACCAGATTTTTCTGGAGCAAACCAAACTCGGGCATCATGGGTCGGCCCGAAACCCAAACCAAACTAATCCACAAACTGCGGTGGTCCAAAAACAAACCAAACCAAACTAGGGCTAACTCGGCTCGGCTTGGATCGTTGCCCACCTCTAGCTATGAGCGTCCTGTTTCTCACGTGGTCGGGCAAAACTATGAGCTTGTGCGTCCCAGAAACTTCTGGTGACTAGTGGCTAGCATGAAGTCGTAACAAAGAGTCTCTCACTTCATGTATTGTGATTCTAGCCAGGGTACCTTAGCCAGAGTATGCATTCCATGTACGCATTAACAAAGATTTTTACTTGGTTGTTTTGATTTGATTAAATGATAATATCCTACTTGTGTTTACTCTATACCATTATTATTATTATTGATTGTCTTGGAGGGATATTCCCCACTATGATAGCGTTTAACGCTATCAAACCATACCTCAAATAATCCAGGTGAAGATCCAATAAGTGAAGCGAGCACTACAGCGATATGTTCGAAGGTTTGCAGCACAGATGACGGATGACGAAGTTGGAGTGGCATACTGAAGATTTTATTTGATTATGTGCTTTTAGGATAGTTTATCGTTTATTTCAAAATTGTAATAGGTTTTCTTAATGAAGGCAATAATTGATTATTTGTTTGGTTTAGTTTCAAGAACTTTTTAATAATAACGTAGATTAGAATTTCATTAAATCACATGTTTATCTTTCGTCTCTGTGCGTGAATGCCGTTAAATTTCAAATATATGGAAGCATAATGATATGTCAAGAATTTCATCATTGACACGTCTTAGATAACACCTGAAAATTCGGCCTATCGTGGAATCCACAGGAGCCGAAATCTCGGGGCGTTACTTCAAGCCTTGGTCAACCGTAGGGATTCAAAATTTTACTTGGACCGGGCACAATTGTTGAACGTTGCGGCCATGCTAAACCACTTCCTTATGTAGTTTGGTGGCTAACATGAGGCTGAGCATGATAAACAACAGGTTCCTTTCCCTTCAATAGGGATGAATCTTGAGTGGGGTCATTTATGGTGGACATAGGAGAATGATTGACACGTGTAGGGACCCTCGCTAACTGCATCTCAACGCAAGTAGCGACCTGAGAAGCTTCCTTTACAGTCTAAACTAACCATAACTAAACTTGGTCCTACATTGCGGGCATTAAACTGCCGATGAACCTCGCAGTTTTCTGAGCTTTCGTCTATGACAACTTGTTACGAGTCATAAGGCAATAAAACTCTATCAAATATTCAGCGACGAATAGGCTTCCCTACTTGCAGTTTTGGTATTGATAAAATAATACTTGCTCATAATCATTGGGTAAGAATCGAGACTTCAACAAGCGCTTCATCCGAGGCTATAAACAGATGGGAAGCTTGTTCTAGAAGGTGCGGGAAATCTGCAATTGCTCCCATCATGTTGAAGCACCCGATTTTAACTTATATGTGACAAGTTTCACTTGCAGATCATCGGAAATGCTCATGTAGTCGAAGTATCTTTCAACTTCGACTAACCAATCGAGAAAATCCTTGATACAGAGTGCTCCATTAAAATTGGGTAATTTGAACTTACCTCAAAATCCTCTGTTAGCGCGATGTAGACACTCCACCTTCGGCTACACTGTTGGTAGAGATAGCTGGATGAATGGAGGACCATACCCCCAAATCCCATGACCAAACTCAGCCAACTCACCCTTGTAAGCCCCAATCCATAGCCCAACTCACCCCTAAACATCAGCCTGAAAAACCCCCCATAAGAAAAATCGGTCAAAAAAACTCAAAAAGTCAAACTCACTGAGTCAACCCGCCGAGTCAAATCACCGAGTCAACCCGCTAAGTCAAACCGTCCTAGTCAAAACGCCGAGTCGAATCACCAAGTCAACCCACTGAGTTAAATCACCGAGTCAACCCACCGAGTCAACTCACTGAGTTCTAAGCAGCAGCCCTGAAGCATGTCCGTACTACCCGCTGGATCCCGAGAAGCGTCCGTACGGGCGGCCCCTTGGGTGCCGCCCAAACTTATTTACAGGAACTGCCACTGCCCGCTACTATAAATACCCCCCTCCACTGAGTCAAATCACCGACTCAACCCGCTAAGTCGACCCACCGAGTCAACTCACTGAGCTCTAAGCAGCAGCCCCGAAGCATGTCCGTACTACCCGCTGGATCCCGAGAAGCGTCCGTACAGGCGGCCCCCTGGGTGCCGCCCAAACTTATTTACAGGAACTACCACTGCCCGCTGCTATAAATACCCCCCTCCACTGAGTCAAATCACCGACTCAACCCGCTGAGTCGACCCACCGAGTCAACTCACTGAGTTCTAAGCAGCAGCCCCAAAGCATGTCCGTACTACCCGCTGGATCCCGAGAAGCGTCCGTACGGGCGGCTCCCTGGGTGCCGCCCAAACTTATTTACAGGAACTGCCACTGCCCGCTGCTATAAATACCCCCCTCCCCTTCTCATTTCAACAGGCCTTCAAGTCCAGAGCAATCCGTTCGTTCTGAGTCCACTTCCATCCCTCTTTTAGCCCATTTTTCCACCAAGGAGAGCCCGAGTGAGAAGAGCCTAGCCCTGGTCCAGCCCAGCTTGACCCTGGTCTAAGTCTCCCAAGCCATCCAAGTCTTGATCCAGCCACTCGAAGCAAACCTTGCGACACCTCCGTCCATCTAGCTATTCTTTTACCAGCATCATCTCATTCGCATCTAGCATAAGTGCAACATTTACTTTTCTTCCAACCCCCCTACTTCACTACAAGCACTTTGATTATTCAAACACACTGCATGCATTCTGCATAAAGCACCTGTCAGTTCGAGCATATGCTCTAGGCTTGCCTGTTAGTGGAAACTACCCATCAGAAACTCTTACTGTTCAGACCTGCATTCATATACATATCACTACAAGCACTTTGATCATTCAAACACACAGCATGCATTTTGCATAAAGTACCTGTCAGTTCGAGCGTATGCTCTGGGCTTGCCTGTTAGTGGAACCTGCCCATCAGAAACTCTTACTGTTCAGACCTGCATTCATGCATCATGTCATCTATGAGAATGTACGAGGATTAAGATAGACTTTCAAGTATTAGTTCGATTCTGTGAAGTAGAGACCGTACACCGGTACGGGCAGTGTGTGGGGTGCTTAACCACTTCCCACCCTGTAACCGTGATCCCTTACCTCGAATCTCTGGCCGCAGATCAAAATGAGTCATTTTAGAAAAAGAAATCTTCGGATTCCCTTCTTTAACGTTTCTACTGGGGTCTAGCCGATTATAGATTCGAAGTAACTGGCTAGTGGCGACTTTGGTCTTATATAAACTCATTTAAACACATTCAGCTTAACACGACTACCGAATAAAGCCCTCGAAAACGAGGTAAGCCAGTGGCACAAACGGCGATTCGCCCACACGCACCCCTTCTTCTTTTTCCGAAAGGAAAGGGAGAACGTCTTGGGAGCGCGGAACGGCGAGGGTCCACAGAATGGCGACTCTATTGGGGATATGCTAGTCCCACTAGTCGTGATCCGACTTGAAAACCAGAATCCTTCCTATACTTGAAAGTCATTAGTCCTCATACAATCTCATCTGCATAGCATTCTACCTAAAACAAAAAAAATAGAAAATCCCAAAACCAAAAAAGGAAGAAGAAAGAGAGTAGAGTATAGTCCTCACCACTCCGTCTCTTCGGGCTCAACATGTTCGGAAACAACTTCCCTTCCGCAGCATAATCTGCACCCGGGCTCAGCAAGCCATGTCCGACCATGAAGAGGAAACTCACCTCTTTCCCGCTCTTGAAATGACCGAAGCACAACCTCCAGTGCAACAGCTAATTGAGAATACGCCAATCATGCAAGAATTGGCTACAAGGAATGCGAGCAATGCAAGAAATGCTCTTACAATTCATGCAAGCACAAGCTACCGCGGCAGCTAACAATCAGGTTGGCCCAGTTCAGCAATCTCAGCAGCCATGCCGGGTCCCTCCGGCCTCCAGTTCAAATCAAGCACAACCATCGGAGTCTGCCCAGGACTACCGACAACAACCATCTGCTATGGGGCATCCTCCTCAATACCTCCCCGCGACGACAAGGCCGTCTTAGAGCACTCCTGTCGCAGGGACTTCCAGTCAGCTTCCAGTCACTCTTACAAGTAACAATCTCAGTAGGTTTCAGCATGTCCCTGCCAATGGGACTCCTTTTCTTTCTTAGCATATCCCCGCCGATGGGACCCCTTTTTCAATTTCAGCACATCCCCGCCGATGGGATTTCAATTCAATTTCCAGCAACAGGGACAACACTGGCGAATGCCCACAATGTGGTCAGTGTCAAGCCCACATCAATCAGCGGACAGTAGCGAATACCCAACAAGGGAGTCACTTCCCAGCATCTCAGCCTCCTGCAAACAGGGGCACTTTTCAATGCCAGTACATCCCCGCCGATGGGATTCCAGTTAATTTCCAGCAATCTTCAATTCAGCAAACTCCAGTTAATTTCCAGTAATCTTCAATTCAGCAGTCTCTAGTCAATTTCCAGCAAGTTCCAGTTCAACCTTCAGTACAATCCCTAGTTCAGTTACAATCCTTTCAAGCACAAGTTTATCAGAATCCAGTTCAGTCATCAAATCAATTTCAGCAACCCGCGGTTGCTTTTCAGCAAGCCCATAGGGTCGAAGACATCGACCACTATGCCGAAGAAGAACGTGCCTTACTCCAAGAGGCACCAATCACTGGAATGGATCACTCAGGACTGGACGAGTTGTGGGAGCAGTTCCAGATCTTGCAAAATCAGCTTCAGCGACAACAAGGAATCGATCTACCTTCGACCAAGTTCAGAGACTTGTGTCCCTTCCCAGATGCTCAAGTACCTCAAAACTTCAAGGTACCAAAATTCAAAAGATACGATGGCAGCGGTTGTCCCACAGCACATCTCAAGGCTTTTTTGTGGAGAGTTGAGTGCAATCTCAGAAAATGAAGGAGCCCTCATTCGGTTGTTCGAAAAATTCCTGAAAGGTGATGCCCTAGATTGGTACACATCATTAGATTGTCATCGCATCAGGACTTGAGAACAACTCTCCCAGGCTTTCGTCGACAGATTCGCATACAATCTCAACATGGCACCCAGAAGAGCTGACCTCGTGGCTCTCAGGCAAAGGAGGGATGAAACACTATCAGCTTATGTGGGACGTTGGCGAGCTATGGCAGCCAGAATGCGGACACCTATCGACGACGAAGAATAAATTTTCATGATTGTTCATTCAACATATCCTAGCATATCTGGATATCTCACCTCGCATCTATATGCAAATTTCTCACAGTTGATCCGTGCTGGAGAGTAAGTCGAAGCAGGAATCCGTGCCGGGACGATCTCCCCATGGCCTCATCAATCTACTCCAGTCAAGAGGAACAGAGTGGAGGGAATACCCATCGGATATGGGAACGGAAACAGCAGCAGGTTCTCCTCCCCGCCCGATAGAGGTAAACAACATCAGCACCACTGCTCAGGGTAATCAATATGCTCCCCCACAGGGACGTCAACAGTATCAGCAGAATCAGGTTCAGCACCAACCTCAGCGGTATCAGTCGCAACCGAATCCTCAACTATAGCCACAACCACCTCGACAACAGTAGCAGTTCAGAGGGAACGGTCAATACTCATACTAGAATAGGTAGAATTACAGGGAACTCAGGAAATTCACTCCACTCACTCAACCACTTAGTCAAGTCATGACTATGCTGGTACAGAAGCAGTTACTCAATCTGATGACACCCAGGCCTCCTCCAAATCCTCTACCTCCAACCTACCGAGAAAATGAGTATTGTGCCTACCATCAAGGACGTGGCCATACCACTGATCGATGCTTTACTTTGAAGAATGTCATACAAGATCTGATCGACGACCGAAAGATCGTCATCTCAGTCCCCGGAACTCCTTGCAGCAGCTTCCACCAACGTTCTTCAGAATCCTCTGCCTTAGCACCCAACAGACCCCAGTTCATCTCGTGGCCCGGCCGTCAACAGCATAGAAGAAGGAGAGCGCCTCGATCGCTTCTTCTCCCCTATCCAGTCCATTCATGCCTACACTTATGGGCCAACAAATCCTCCTCCGATCCTACAAGGGGCAGATCCCCTTCCTCCTTCAGTCTCCGAGCCATTAGTACTCGAAGGAGCACCTCTATATGATATACCAGTTGTTCAAAGAGCATCTTACAGCCATTCATGCTGGGAACCAGTCGTCCTGGAAGGAGCACAATCATACATCGAGCCCGCATACGAACCTGTCATTTTGCAAGGGGCAATTCCAACACAGGAACAATACAATCTGCAATGGAGGAACCATACTCATCAGCAGCAAGAGCCCATTGTCTTGGAAGGAGCTCCTCCAGTTGAGCCAGTCATATTGCAAGGGGCAAATCCCTGAGGCGTGTTAATCACACTACGGCAGCTGGGACAAACAAAGAAACCCCCTACCATATCAAGAGGACCAGTATTCATTCCATGGGAGCCTCTTGCTCCAGGAACGGTCAAGCCAGGACAGCAATCGTATGTGATATATGAAGACAGGCCTCAATATTTTCCCTTCAGCACAGGCAACAATGTAGTCCTCAAGGCAAAAGCTCCATACGAGGAGGATCTGGTACCCACATCAGCACTATTGCAAGAACCGGTAGTCTTAGAAGGCAAAGGTGAGGAAAATTATAAAGAGGTCCCATGGTACTATCCAGAATGCGCGGAGGTGGGAAACATGAATCCCAATGGGCGTTGCATCCGAAGAGATAATCAGAATAGAGGAGATCCCAAAGGCGCTCTCTCAAGCCTCGGCAACAAAAATGAAGCCGCATACGATGTGGCGACTCAGCTCAAGTCAATCCCTGCTCAAATCTCAGTATGGGAGCTACTCTGCACATCTCGCATACACCGAGAAATGTTTGCCAAAACCTTGAGCGATGCTCAGGTCTCCTCCGATACGGCACCAGAGATGATAGCATTGATGATTGGACAACTCCTGGCTCCACGGGCCATCACCTTCACAGATAATGAGTTGCCACCGGAAGGACGCAATCATGGGCGATCCCTCAACATAGCCTTGCGATACAAAGACCTCTGTGTCCCACTGGTTCTTATCGATAATGGCTCAAGCTTAAACGTCTGCCCACTCAAGACTGCGAAACGTCTGTGAATCAATCCTTCTTCATTTCGACCCAGCACCATATGCATCAGAGCATTCGACAACACCCGCCGATCAGTGGAAGGGGAGGTCGACATAGAGGTACAGATAGGTCCTAGAAATCTCCACTATCACATTTCAAATCCTGGATATATCAACCTCTTTCAACATGTTGCTCGGACGACCTTGGCTGCACAAGGTGGGATCTGTGCCATCAACCCTGCATCAATGAGTGAAATACATCTGTGGAAATCTAGTGATCTCTATCCATGCAGAGAAGGAGTTCATCATTCCTTTCAATGCTGCTGCCACTAACCAGACATCCCTGTCATCGATATCCAGCACTCTGAAGAGGACGTCTCGTTTCATAGTTTCGAATTCGAGACTGTGAACGCTATAGCCAACCCGAAATCGATAAGGGTGGATTATGTCTTTTCACCAGTAGAATGACTGAGCCTCAATGTTGGGGTCCCAAAAGGTAGGGACTCTCAAAATAAACAAAATAACCATATACCTCTAAAGGAATCACGCAAAACGACTTCCGATGCACGCAAAATGGAAATATACAGGATTTCCTTAGCCAAATTCTCCAGTGGGCCCCTCCGATCACCGTGTTCAGAATCGTCCAGAAGTGGACCCGCAACTTCATTACTACTCATGATAAATAGTGCAAGTGATTGCGCAATGAAACGGGCCCCACAAACCTTCCAAAATTTAAAACCCAATTAATGGAGCCCACATTTACGTGTCCACGCACCCATAAATTCGGACACCCCACGAGCCCAAAAAATCAGCAAAAACAGGAATTCATCTAAGGGTATTTTGAGTCCCACGCACCCTGAAAATGGTGCCACGCACCCTTAAAAACGACATTTTGTGATTCTCATTACGGAGGCGTCTAGACTCCCACTGCACCCTGAAAATGGATCCACGCACCGTAAATTCCACAAATTTTCAGGAATCAAATTACAGATGCGTGGAGCCCCACGCACCCATAAATTAAGTCCCACGCACCCAAAAAAATCGAGTATTTTCAGAACATGTTTCTGGGAGCGTCGGACATCCGCACATCATTAAACAGGTGCGTGGGGGACATTTAACAGGTGCGTGACACGTGGCGCTCCCTCATTGGCCGACTTCACCTATAAATACCCCCTCCACCCATTCATTCGGGACGATTTCCAAAAAGAGAGAGAGCTGCCACCGCCGGAAACCCAAAATCCCCGCCGGAATACTTTTCCAACCATCAGGAATACCCTTTCCGATCGCAGATACTCCACTACAGGTCTGAATCCTACAATCATGAGTTTGCCCACGCACCCGTAAAAGGACCCCACGCACCCGAAAGTGGCCCACGCGTCTGTAAATTCGGCCCCACGCATCCATAAAATCGACAAATCGAATAAGTACATCGGACTCTCACGCACCCGAAAAGTGGCCCACGCATCCATTAATTCGAGTCCCACGCGTCCATAAATTTATCAAAATCAGATTTGTAAATTTGGTCCCACGCATCCTGAATATGGACCCACGCATCGCTAAATTAATCAGAAGTTTTGTACTTAATTTTTAGGTGCGTGGAGCCCCACGCACCCGTTTAATAAGTCCCACACACCTAAAAATTCAGCCAATTGCAGAACATGTTCGCAGGTGCACCGGGCTCAATTTTAAGTGTTTTCAAGGTCCACTTGAGCCTATCTTGGGTATTTCGAGCATTCCGGACGCAATGGAATGGTCGAATGAACGTTCCGGGAACTCTAAACGAGTTGAATCGAGCATCTTCGAGGTTTGACCCGCTTCAACACCATGAACGAAGTGACTTCCCGGAAAGGAGCCGCCAGCATCCAGAGCTATGTAAATATGCCATCATTTATGTTTACTGTAAAGGTATGATCCGATTTGGGTCAAAAGATAGACAAGCAGGGCTATGGTTATCACGATAAACCATGCTAAAGAGTTTCGATTCTCTACGAACCAATTGCTCTCAACTGCCACATCACAACAGTCGATGCCCTACCCATCCAAACGGTATCCGTTGGTTGGGCTGTGCAGGTACACACAACTGTAGAATGGACTTTCCGAGGTCACCTGTCCCTACATTGATAGGCGTGGGCCCAGAGTCGTCCATCTCAGTCATAAACCCTAACAGTCTCAGCCCGGATCTCCGGCAAAAATATGGGACATAGACATCTGACTAACACAAAGGTGGTTCAGTACACAACAAAATAAATACAGGTCTCTAAGACCACAAACTCTAAAATCATAGTCCCTGCTAACTAGTCTTTTACCTTTTAATCAAGGGTCATCGATCATCCGATGTAATTAAGGGCTCGTGCCAGATCACGGCCTGGAATGTACAAGATCTCAGGATCTCTAGAATAAAATTCGCCTTGCGATATCTCTTCTCTTGTGTACTTTTGTGAATGCTTGTGATTGTCTATGAATGTTCCTATTATTCAGAACCCCAGAGCAAAAAACACCACATTTCGAAAAATGTCATTGCGATCCATTTTCTAGTTCCAACACTCAAGTACCGAATGAAGAATCATTTCAAGTCCAGAAAAATACCGTTAGTATATAATCAACGCAAATGGGGGCTCAGGGTACAAGGCAATCTCCATGGACAAAAGAAAGAAGAAATTTCGTCACCCTTCCATTCCATTCATCAAGCCAGGAGAACCTTACAAAGATCCAGGAAGGAATCAACCGATTGCACTACACAAAGGCCTCCCGATGAGCCTAGCTTGGGCCACGTGGCCCCCCATTCGATGGGATCAGATTCTCAAACCGTCTAAGCCTCCAGAAGAGGAAGAAAGGGATGAAAGTGAAGAAGAAAGTCAAATACAACAGCTTTAGGACCAGGATACTCTGACACCTGCTCCCAACCAAGAGCACAACCTGCCCACTTCAATTCCTCCCAACCAGGGGCACAACCTGCCCACTTCAATTCCAGCCAACCAGGGGCACAACTTACCCACTTCAGCATTAATCAACCAGGGGCACAACTCGCCCATCTCTGCAGAATCAACATCATCAACCATCAGTCAGGGGCAGAAGCAGCCCATCCATTGGACCAAGAAAGGAAAATGGCCAGCCCTGGATTGGTCCGATATCCAAATCCCAAACATGTGTCTCACTGTGGAACCAGACGAACTACAATGCGAGGTAAGTGATCCAGGAGGGACTGAGTACGACTTAGATCTCGAACCCAACCAGTGAGAAATCATGGTCATTGGGTCAGACTGTGATTCTTCGTCCAAATCATCAACCCCTACCTCTTCAGGGGAGGAAGTATGCGGTCCTGAATGGTCGTCCGTTCCCCTAACTTCTGAATAAGCCAGAGAGTCATTTGAGGGCTCTGGCTTCCAAAAAAAAACGCCAGTTTCAGCAGCGAGTGGAACTTTGGGACAAGATGGGATCAATCATGGTCTGCAATGCCCACTTGTTCAAAGTCTCGTGAATTTTAAAAATCCAAAAAAATAAAAAACTTTCAAAAATAAAAAACATCTAGCATTTCCATTCCAGAAAAATCTCAAAAACCAAAAAACATTTCTTTTCCTGCATTCAATAGTGTACCAAGTTCGTCTAAAGAGTCACATGAGTTTGAAGTCGAATCATATGACTTTGACATCGAATTAAACTTCGAGCTCATGGGTCTGGACGAAGCTTGGGATGAGGAAGATGATGACTCGGCTCCCAAACTAGAGGATCTCCTCAAGAAGTTTGAATCTAAAGCTAATGTCGTAGCCTATGATTTCGAGATAGTAAACTTGGGGACACCTGAGATCTCTAGGGAAGTACGAATTGGAAAATTGTTGCCACCAGAGATGAAGCAGAGAATGATAGAGTTCCTAGCTCCAAGATTGTCCAACTTCGCGTTCTCATATGAAGACATGCCGGGGCTCAATGAAGAGCTCGTTGTACACCATTTGCCAACCAAGGCGGATATGAAGCCTGTGAAGCCAGAATGGGCTCTGAAAGTCCGAGATGAAGTCATCAAGCAATACAATGCGGGATTCTTGTCTCCAACTACCCTGAATGGCTCCCCAACATCGTACCGGTACCAAAGAAGGATGGCAATGTTCGAATGTGCATCGACTTCTGAGATCTCAACAAAGCCAGTCCTAAGGACGACTTCCCTTTGCCACATATCGACACTCTGGTCGACAACACTGCTGGATATAAGATCTTCTCATTGATGGACGGGTTATCAGGTTACAATCAGATCAAGATGGCCATCGAAGATCGCAAGAAGACATCGTTTATCAGTCCCTGGGGAACCTTCTCTTACAGGGTAATGCCGTTCGGTCTGAAGAACGCAGAAGCAACATATTAGCGAGCAATGACAACACTATTCTACGATATGATGAACAAAGAGCTTGAAGTATATGTGGACGATATGATCGTCAAATCTCGCACAGTCGAAGGACACTTTGAAGATCTGAAGAAGTTATTCAACATATTAAAAAAGTATAAGCTCCGCCTCAACCCTCAGAAATGTGTCTTCGGTGCAATGGGAGGTAAGCTCCTCAGCTTTATGGTGAGCGAGGATGGCATCAGGGTCGACGAGACCAAAACCAGAGCAATCATCGAGATGCCTCCTCCTAGAACAGAGAAGGAAATTCGTGGCTTCCTCGGCAGAATTCAATACATCAGTCGCTTCATCGCACAGCTCACACCTATTTGTGAGCCCATTTTCAAGCTCATTCGGAAGAACGTTCCAAAAGAATGGAATGATGATTGCCAAGTCGCCTTCGACCGCATCAAGAAATATCTCATGAATCCTCCAGTTCTAGTGCCACCCACTCCCGGACAACCACTATTGTTATACATCTCAGTAGCAGCAAGAGCCATTGGTTGTGTCCTCGGCCAGCACGACGAGACCAAGAAGAAGAAACAAGCGATATACTATTTGAGCCGAAAGTTCACCGACTATGAGACCAGGTATTCCCCGATTGAGAAGACTTGCCTCGCCCTAGTTTGGGCAACTCAGCGACTCCATCAATACATGATTGCATTCCCTATTCTCCTACTCGCTCACATGGATCCGCTCAAGTACCTGTTCGAGAAACCGGCACTCAATGGAAGGATAGCTAAATGGCAGTTACTCCTG
Organism: Liriodendron chinense; assembly: GCA_003013855.2. Lineage (NCBI taxonomy): Eukaryota > Viridiplantae > Streptophyta > Magnoliopsida > Magnoliales > Magnoliaceae > Liriodendron > Liriodendron chinense. The sequence continues at coordinate 1,634,351 of PVNU02002470.1, forward strand.
TCTGAATTCGACATCACCTATGTCACTTAGAAGGCAATAAAAGGGTAGGCCCTCGCCGATCATCTTGCCACCCACTCCCTCTTGGATTATCAACCGCTCAAGACATTCTTCCCTGATGAAGATCTCTCACTTATCGAAGGTGAAGAAAAGAAGAAAAAAGATGAGTGGACATTATTCTTCGACGGCGCAGCAAATTCTAAAGGAAGTGGTATCGGAGCAATCCTCTACTCTCCGGATGACGTCCCTATTCCCATCTCAAGGCACATAGCATTCAAGTGTACCAACAACATGGCAGAGTATGAAGCATGCATCGTTGGTCTAAAGGAAGCCATAATCTTGGGCGTCAAGAAGCTATGAGTATTTGGAGACTCACAGCTTATCATCAATCAGACCAATGGCGAATGGAAAACCAAGGACTGAGAAGTTGATACCATATCATGTGTATCTTGAAAATCTGATCGAAGAATTCAAAGAAATCACCTTTCATACATGCCCAGAGCCAAGAATCAGTTTGCAGACGCTCCCGGTACACTTGCATCAATGCTCGAGATCCCAAAAGGAGCTTCGGAGTGGGAGCTCACAGTCGAAACTTAAGATGAACCTGCTTTCTGCTTGCAAATAGAAGAAGCTGAAGCTGTCCCTGACAAACCCTGGTATGCGGACATCAAGAAATATCTCGAAACTCAGGAATATCCGGAGTCAACAACAGCAACAGATCGCCAAACCATCCAGCATTTGGCCGGCCAGTTCACCATCAGTGGCGAAGTTCTGTACAAGCAATCCTATAATCACATCCTCCTTCGATGCGTCGATGAAACAGAAGCTGCAAAGATCAACGAAGGAATCTGTGGCCCACACATGAACAGGCACATGATGGCAAAGAAGATTCTACGACTCGGCTACTATTGGCTCACCATGGAGACAGACTGCTACCAGCACGTCAGAAAATGCTTCAAGTGTCAGGAACATGCGAACCAGATTCATGCCCCATCATCAGAATTATACAACCGACCACCCCCTGGCCCTTCTCCATGTGGGGACTCGACATCATTGGCAAGATTAGTCTCAAAGCATCAAACGGTCATGAGTACATACTTGTAGCAGTCGACTACTTCACCAAGTGGGTAGAGGCATCTTCCTACACCACAATTGCAGCATCTCAGGTAATCAAATTCATGAAGAACAACATCATATGCCGGTATGGAACCCCAATGCTATCATCATAGATAATGGTACCCCGTTTGTCAACAAGAAGATGGATGACTTCCTCAGCAAGTTTCAAAATTCAGCGTCATCAATCAAGCCCCTACCGTCCTCAGATGAATGGTGGGGTAGAAGCCGCAAACAAGATAATCGTCAGGATACTCGAGAAGATGGTCGTGACCTATCAAGATTGGTCAGATATGCTCCTGTATGCACTTTCGGCCCATCGAACGTCTGTACGATCTGCTACAGGCGTTACTCCTTTCGAGCTTACTTACGGAATGGAAGCAGTTCTACCAGTCGAGGTGGAAATACCATCACTACGAGTGTTACTAGAAAGTGGAGTTGAAGAAGGAGAATGGCAACGGGCCAGATTCGATCAGTTGCAGCTAGCAGATGAGAAGCGCATGCGTGCGCTAAGTCATTCTTAGTGTTATCAGAAAAGGATCGCTCGGGCTTACAACAAGAGAGTCTGAAAAAGAAGTTTCAAGGTAGGCGACATGGTCATGAAGAAGATTCTACCGTCGCACCTTCCGGATCCCAGAGGAAAGTTCAAACCCTCGTGGGACGGACCGCTGATCATCAGAGAAGTACTTCCTAGAGGCGCCCTCAAACTCACCAACATGAGAAGGGTGGATCTTCCTGAGCCAATCAACGCCGACAAAGTGAAAATCTTTCACCGGTAAGTCATTCTGACTTTATCAAGAGTTACTTTAATAGAGCTGAAGTCAAGAGGTCGAAGCTAAAACCTCTGAGAAATCATTTCCGTCCACCAACAAGTGTTTCAAATAAGGGGATTCAAAGAGAAGAAAAAGAGAAAAAAAACACAAAAAAGGAGAAAAAGAATATAAAGAAAAGAACAAAAGGGGGGGGGGGGGGGGGGGGAAGAAAAAAAAAAGAGAGAAAGAAAAAGGGAAGCCAAAGCAAGGCACCTGAGAAAAATCAACCCAAGAAGAAACACAGTCATCCATCCATTCATCTCAGAAGGGTCTATAGCTAAGACCAACAACTCTATCATGGTAATTCAGGATAAGGGCTGAAAGACTGCCATCAGGCCGGCAACGACAGATTCCCGACCTCTAGCCGCTGCAGTTATCCAAAGATTCAGAAAAAAAAAAGAGAGAAAAAATGTGTGCCTAAACAAAGAGGGCGGAGTAAAAATCCGAAAGGGCGCTCCGAGTAAAAACAGTGGGCATACAGCGGACTTGGTGAAAACCCGAAAGGGCACCGAGGGTAAAAACAACAAAGCTGCCAAGGGGCAGGCAAGATCAAACGGCCCGGGACGTGGTGAAAACCCGAAAGGGCGCCACATGCAAAAATGACGAGAAAAGGCCGGCTGTAGTGAAAACTCGAAAGAGCGCTGCAGGAAAAAATGGCTTAAATAGAAAAAGAAAAATTAAAAGTGCAGGTACCAAGAAGTTAGATGATCCAGATCGGTTCAAGCGGTTACAGTTCAAGCACAAGAAGAAGTATAGCCGGGAACAAAGAGCTCTATAAATTCTGATAATCTCAGGAAGCAACAGTTTCCGTTGCCTACACCTCTAGGGAACCAAAGGAGCACACAAGTCAAATCTCGAGACATCGGTCAAAGCATTGACCGAGCCCCAGTTCTGATTCCTATATCCCGACACAAAATCCAGACACACACTCACAAGGCAACTCATGGCGCAATAGATTTTCAAATGGTTTTCCCTTGTTTTCATTAAATACAGCATATTTCTTTTACATATATCATGTCATCTTTTTCTAAAAATACAAAAATGCATCATCATCTATCATATACTATGCAAAAAGGAATGTGTAGGTGGCTAACACAATCAATCTCTACCCTCCTCCTCGGCCATATCAGGTAAGTCTTCTGACTCATAATGAAATAGTCTCGCTCTCAACCTGCTCACCTCCATATGCAGGTAATGTACCTCATCGCGCTCAAAGATACGGACCACTGTCTCCTCATCAGACAACCTCTGATCGACAGCTAATCTCCTCGACATCATCTCACAATGATACCGAAGTGCGGAAATCTCAGACAGCAAATGGCCATGAGTGGCCAAAAGGAAGCCAAGATCAATGAATGGGCGTTCCTCAAAAGGCTCATATGAACCAGAGGAAGAGTCGGCATCTCCAAGGATATCCTGCTCATCCTCATCGGTGGTCTGGTGCCAGCAAGGGATATGTCGATATAGAGACTGCTTAGCAACCCAGTACTGATATGGGGTAGTCGCCATCGGAAAAGCCCGCAACTCAAAACCAAGTAGATCGGCAGTTAGGTAACTCGCCCAGGATCCGTCAACTTGGGTCCTAAAGTCAGATAATCTAGAGGGAAGTGCTCGACGCCCAATACCCGTGAAGGCAAAAAGAGGAACATCATGCTCGTACTCAAACTGCTGCAGGAACCAGATAGGATGGTAAGAAAAGTAAGATCGAAAGCCTACCAACATCAGAGGAAGGCGGTGCGCATCGCAAAGCACTGGAGGAAGTGAAAGCCAAGATGACTCCCAAAGAACATTCCAGTCACGCAGCTCAGCAAACATCCTGCGATACAAAGGCTCGCTCATCCTAGCAATATGAGGAAGAAATTCCATGATGTGTAGCATAAGGTCTGGGCGACGGGTGCCAGGAAATGGTACAGGAACAGTCAGCAAAAGACACTCCCATAGCCAGACCTGATCACAAGAAAGATGAGAAATTCAGCTAGAGCAGAGCAATTCCCAAAAAGACAAAAAAGGAAAGTGCAGAAAAGATACCTAAAGAAATGCACAGCAGCCGTGAAGGACACGAGTGCGGCCCAGGGCACAGTCAGTCAGCCCATTAAACAACTCTGCCAGGACAAGAGAAATGATCCCCTGACATCGAATAACTCAGCTCATCACTTCAAAAAGCAAAGCAGTCTGGGACCTCCGCCATCCCGAGAATAGCACCTCAGCTATGAAGCAAAAGATCAGTGCATTCCGAGCAAGTAGAGACCTTGCCACACTCCGAGGACCCGAAAAAAGATCATACAGCAAATCCAAGGAGAACACTACATCATCCTGGCCGGCAGCTGCAGGCCGAACAAGATAGGGGATCCCGAACCAGTTCTGTGGTGTGGCAGTCTTCTGCAATGTCTTCGGCGAAAAATACTGAGTATAATCCCAAGGTAGGCCTGTTAAGAGCGCAAGCTCCTCCAAAGAGGGTCCCATCTCCATGTCGTTGAATGCAAACAGGTTCAACGAAGGGACCCAGTCAATCAGTGCAGCTCCGAGCATCCTTCCAGTTAATGTCAACTCTAGCCATATGGATCAGACCGGCAAAGCCATAGGACTCTAAATCTCGAATCTCATAAGCTGACAAGCTGTCAAGCCAAGCAAGCAGTCGTGGCGAGCAAAAGGGACGAGGAAGCAGCTGACAAGTCCTCATGGGTACCCCCTCCAGAACAAAAGGCCCAGAAATCAATGACAGCTCATCAAGGATCGGAAGATCAACGGGCAAAGGAGAAGAAAAAGCTGGAACCTCTGCAAACTCAACAGCCCCTGACCTGCCCCCTAGTAACGGCTATGTCTGATATAGTCGCATCATTGTCTGAAACTGTCACGACCTCAGCCGCATGAGAAGACTCGCCCACCTTATGAACAGAGTGCGCAAAGGACCGACGATCAGAAGAAGGATGATACTCTCCATCAAAAGGGCTATCAACAAAGATCATACCACACATTGTGGCTTCCTGGCCAATCTGACCATCAAAAAATGCATCTGAACCATCCAGAAGGGTCCCGGCAACCCCGATCGAAGAATCAATAGTCAAATCTGGACCTGCGGCCCTCTCCAACATAAAGTCATGAATCCAATCATCATCTCGTCCAATCAAGGGGATCATCGAGGCATCCACACCATCCATCATCAGGGGGACATCATCAATGATCACATCAAGTCCACTCAAGCAAGTATGTCACACATCTTGGCCCTCATCAAGAGCATCTAAACTGTCAAAGGTATCATCTGAGCCATCCATACCATTCAAACATGAGATCAGCCCATCTATGTCCATCATAGCCCCATCATCACCATCAATCACATAATCTATGTGGCCCACACTCAAGGGATGCATAGCCTCACCTACGTCCCATCTCATCATTCCATCCATACCATCCATTTCTCCCATGATCAATGGCCCACTCAAATCTGAAATTCCAGCATGGCTGCCATTAATGGGGCCATTCAAAGCTCCACCAACAACCACCCCTAATCCATCATCAATACCCCCATTCAATGCTCCATCTATACCATCCATTAAAGAGATTCCACCGTCATTAAAGCCTTCACCACCTCTTGAAGTATGGGACCCATCATGGATAGCCCCCACAGACCCTAGATCTCCACCATCCATTGCTTGAGAAAGGACAAACCAAGAAGAGGACAAAAAGAGAAGGAAAGAAGAGACAAGGAAGAGATTCATGGCTGGATTGAAAAATCAGGTACAGGGATGAGGGAGACAGCAGCCAGGGGAATGTTCTCACTGTCCGAACCAGAGCCAACCCAGGCCGCACAAGAAGCGAGCCCTGGGCGGCCAACTGTGGGCCGCCCGTACGGATGTGCTCCCTCTCTCTCCGCGGGATTGGCTCCAATACACTCCAGATTTCGTTGGAGGTTGATCAGAATCATTTGGAAGATACCCCACCTGTCCAATCAGGAAGTCATGGGGCCAACATGAGCCTGATCAAGTCAAAGAGAAGGAAAATTGATCAAGAGGGGCCTACAAGCAATATGAGCCATTCAAAGACTAGATCATCATGATCTAAACCATGGAAAAGCTTACATGAGCCACCAAATAGCAAGATCAAAGGCTTGATCATCAAGAAAGAGGGCCAGAACCCAAGATCTGATCATCAAGTGGGCCCAGCTGTTCAAGTCATCATCCACACCATGAGAAGCCTTCTTAGCCTCACAAAACATCAAGAAAAGGTGCTCCAAAGCAAAGCTGAGGTCTGGAAGGGGCCCACAGGGCCAAATCAAGCAATCTGAGCCGTTCAAGTTATCATCCATGCAGTTAAGAAGTCTCATCTTCCACAAATCATTCAGAACGTGTAGGCATCATCAAGTAATTTGAGACAAGTCAGAGGTTGTATATTCATTCAGGAGATTTTGATACAGAAAAGGGTAAAAGCAAAAAGAAGAAGGTCATACATCAAGTAAGCTGAATACAAAAGCAGGCTACAGGTCACCAACATAGTCGTCGTCATCTCTCCTCTCATCCCGCTCTCAACGATGAAGATCCATCAAAGGGGCTGTCACTAAGCCTCCAGCGTACCTGCGACGGTCCCCAGGAACATAGAGTAGAGGAAGCAGAGGCCCCTGTCCGTACAACAAGTACCACTCGCCACAAGGGAGTTGAAAGGTGTGGGTCTCATCCCACCACCTCTCGCAAAGAGCCGCAAGCAACATGCGATTGGCATTGTTGTTATGGAAGCGTAAGGTAAGGAGGCTAGCAAAAGGAGTGTCAGCCAGAACTCGTTCAAGCAAAGGCTGTGGGTGTTTCACCCAGTTATCCCAATGATCTCTGGTACCTCGACCCTTGATGGAGGGAAGAGGTTGGTGCTCCTTAGCCAAGGAACACATATGGGCCCCTCGACGGATTATGAAGGCTGGATCATCCTCATCAATCATCTGACGTCCTCTTGTACCATCCGCCATTGAATCCTACAAGCTTGGCAAGGTAAGTCCCTATCTTTTACCCGTTAAAATCCAAATTATCATCCAAGAAACCCATGGGATTGGACTCGCATTCAAATGCAAAATCCAAAGTCCAACTCCATGTGTTACCTAGGATATGTGTTGGGCCCATTGAAGAAAGCAAGGCCCACCGCAAAGAGGGTTGCATGTCGTGTCTAGGAAGGGAAAGTCCATCATCCAAGGACACATTTTGGACAACGAATGCACTTAAGTGCCATAAGATCAACAAGGGATAAAGATCCAACTTCACATGAGAATTCCCTCTTCAAAGCCCATATGCGGCCAAGTATTGATTCACTTTTTATACCAAGGCCATGATTCTCATTTAAGATGTTCCCATCTTTTTACACATGTACATGGACAAGTGGGAATAGGAAGGAAATGGGCCCCCAAGAGCGACCCAAATGCCCCACCTCAGTGGATTGAAGGAAGCACATTGCCCATTTAAAGAACATGAGGACCCATTCATGGGTTAACCATGGGCAACCCTATGTGCATTATCTTGATGAAAGTTTTGACCATGAGAGTACAACATGGCGGTCTACCCACAAACATACGAATTAAAGAAGCTAATGGTAAAAATTTGATGCACATAGCCCACATGAAGAATCAAAGTTGGCAATGTCCATGCAAGGACAAGTTTGGGCAACTTATGTGCCCCAATTTCTTTATAAAAAAGGGGACCATTTGAGCACAAGAGGGCATGGCTTGATGAGTCACCCAACCATCATGAAAATGGCTAAGAATGATATACATAGCCCACTTGAAGCTCAAAATCCAAAATGCCCCTAAGCATGGGACAAAATTGGGCAACTTATGGGTATCATTCTTTCTCACCAAAAAAAAAAAAAATCACTCATCTTTGAGAATGATGGTGGATGACCCACCAAGCACCCCAAGAGAAGTTCAAGAAGTTATGGTTGTGTGGATAGCCCACTTGATGAAAGTCATCCTATTGACGCTGGTAACAATAAAGGAAACTCTTGAGAACCACTTTCCTACCACATGGGCAAACCATTTGAACTTAGTGAGATTGTTGAAACAACTCACTCATGAGGCTTGTAGGTGATCAAGTAACCCAAGTCCTCCATCCATCCGAAGAAAAGGCATGAAGAAAAAGAATCTTACATGCACAAAGTGTAGTGGTGCACACATGGCTCAAAAAAATTCATAAGTTTCAATGAGGGCCTAAAAGCCCATCCATATGGAAAAACTCCAAGGAACCCACCACACTTTGTACATAAGGATGTACATCATAATCAAGAGATGGTGGAAGATTTGGGCTACTTGACCACAAAGGCCCAACTAAGAAATCTAGCCCACTTGAGATCCAAGTGAAGAATGGGCTAGTCACCTTGTCCATACACATATGAAGAAAGATGGGGCCACCCAAAGTGAGCCCTATGAGCCCAAAACGTGAGGTGGGCCCTAACATTCCCATGGGCCCAAACCTTGGAAAGAAGATGGAAAAGAAAAGAAAGCTCCAAAGGAAATGACAAGAAAGAGAAAGCATGAGGGAGCCCAAAATGAAGTGTTGGGCCCATCAAATACACCAAGGGCCATGACTTCACTTTGAGCCCATTTGATACACATGAAAAGAGGCCCAACTCCCATGAAGAAAGATAGGATATTTTGCCATGCACACTTGATGGACATGGCAAAATTACCCTTTACATACACATGAAGGGAGTGTGAAAGAAGAAAAGAAAGAATGAAATGGAAGCTTGCAATGTCCTTCTCCATGCACCACCTTTAAAAGAGATTGGAGATCTAGAAAAAGGCCAAAAATACTTGGGCCCACCTTCACTCCTTTTGGAATAGCTACATGGAGAAAAGAAAAGAGTCATGAGAAGAGGCAATGAAGAAGGAAAAGGACAAGAGAGAAAAGGGAGTGGTTCATACCTTTACCACTCACCAAAGGGGGACCACCTTCCTGTCCCAAAGCTTCACTAAGGCCCACCACTTGAAAAGAGCAAAGAACCACCAAAAGAGAGAGGAAAACTTGAAGAAAGAGAGAGTATGAGAGAGAGAAGAGAGAGATTGCACGTTGGAGGGGCCAAGGGTGCCACATGTTATATAGAAAAGGGGAGGGCAACCCTTTACCCGACCCACTGGAAAGACCAGTGGGCAGAGACGGTCCGGGCGGCACTCAGGGGGACGTCCTCCCTCCCACCTAGTTGAAACGACTCCTCACCCTCTCTCCTTGGGAAGAACTCCTCCTTGAGAAGGGTGGTTGCAAGTGAATCTTGTACCTCCATGTAAGAATGAAGTGATGGAAGAGAAGGATGAGAAAAAGTAATGAATCTCACCAAAATCTCATCTTGTGAGAAATTGGCTTGATGATGTGGAAAAAATTCCATGAAATTTTCAAGAAAAAGAAAAAGATTGACTTGGTCAAACAATGATCTCAACCATCCAAAGTCATGACCTGATGATCTGAACCATTCTAAGAAGAATCCCCGGAATCTCCAACCTTGATTGCTGCTTGCTTATACAAAATTTTGGTCCGAAGACCTTAAACTACGTTGGGATCAAGATCCCGAGGGACTTTTTAAATAAAAACCGGTAGCAGTCTGGATTGTTCGAATCAAGATCCGCTGACACCGGACATTTTTCAAAAACAAAAAAATGTGTTTGCTGCCTACTGTACATATTTGTCCGAAGACCTTAAACTACGTCGGGACCAATATCCCGAGAGATTTTTAATAAAAATCGACATCAATCCCAGCCGTTCAAGCCAAGATCTGATGACCTGGATCATTTAAAAAAATAAAAATAAAAATTTCACTATCAATTTCAACTGCACAAATTCATCCCCAGCGGTCCAAAGACCTAAAACTACATTGGGATTAACTTCTCGGGGGCTTTCTTCCCAACCTGTTCCGGACATGGTTGACAGTTGATCGTACGGGTATCCAGAATCTTTTAAACAGGTAAAGGCTAAGGCGGGCAGAACCCCACAATCTTGTTCTTGTTGAACGCACCGTGATAGACAACCTTGATTTGGAAGTCGCTGTTGAATCTGACGGATGTTCCCTGTTCTTAAAACTCATGAAGGGAATTAAGGCAGTTGGGAGGTGGGGCGCACCCTCATGGAATTGTGAGCAACAAAAGGCCCCAAACTGGATTGACAAAGGGAAATGTGAGGATGTGGCTCATTTTGTGGCCGAAGGAGTCCGTCGGACGATGCGTGGTCTATGTGCATTGCATATGAGGAACAGGCAACTTTGTGGTTGTGTTGACTGAAAACCCTCAAAATCTCCTCATCCGAAGATGTAAAATTACGGCACTTAACTGTGTGAGACTCGTCTTGCTCGCTGACGTAAAATGGATCGGGTGCCTTACCAGCAGTAGAAGCTGGAAATGGATGAAAATTCCATACTTTTCCCTGCATTTCAGAAAAATCAGAAAAATACCAAAACATTGCAAAATATTTTTAAAAACCACAAAAATACTTCCCTTGCTTTCAAACAAAACATTTTCAAAATCACAAAAATATTTCCTTTGTTTTCAATAACCGATCTCCATCCTGACTACTCAGGTAAAGATTCGGACCAAATATCTGTAAAAATCATAAAAATTGTCACTATCTCCAACACTACACTTCAGGAGTCTCGAACTCTGCTCACTTCACAATTTGGGATGAGGGATCCAATCGCCCGCAAATTGGAATCTTAACCAAAACTGGTGACCAAGCACCGTCTCAATCGTATTTATGCCTAGAAGAACATCTTGAAGTCGGATAACATTCTTGTACATTCTCATTAGCAAACAAACAGCATCTTGGGATGATGGACCTGATCGACCACAGGTCGGGATCTTGACCAACCCGCTGACTAAACATCAACATAAAGAAGAAAGAAATCCCCAGGGGAGCACAACCCTGCAAGCAATAAGCTTAAAATTCTCTGCATAGCAAAAGCAAAATCATCGAACTGAAAAAGAATGAGCCGAACCATGCATCCATCATCAAATATGCATCCCTATGCATCAGCATCCATCGCATCAATCATCATGTTTACCTGCTTTTAAAATAAAAGTCGGTTAGCCAAAGACCCCTCACAGGCATCCCTAGTGGAGGCGCGTGCAAATCAGATTTTCATTTCAAAAAGACAAAAAATATTCCTATTTGCAAATAAAAACCCCACGGAGTATCACTCCCCATAGTGGGTACCTTTTCAAAATCCAAAAATATTTTCCCAGTAGAGTGTTCTGCCTCCAAAACACTAGGAGATCTTCCATATCTCTGGGTAGGAGCCGACGCAAAAATCAAATAAGATTCGATGTCTCGCGGTTTCTCCGAAGACCATCGGATCCAATGCACTCAAAGTGCGCTAGAACTGAACTCCAGTGTCAGCGCGGTCGTATCACATGCCAAGATACGAAAAGATGAAAGCCAAAAGGCTCGGTTAAAGAAACCATTTGAACAGGTGGGAACGATGAATTGTAACCCAAGTATCAAAATAAGCAGATTGGGTGGAAAGAGTTCACCCACACATACCTAGGCGTGGATGCCTGAAGTACCTTGACTGATTCCAAGTCGGCGTAGTAGAATCCCGTAAGACTACGATGCAGGGCATCTAACCACTTTAACAGTCAAGCGAAACAAGTACTCCTGGAGTGATCCAGGAAAAACATCACACAATCAATCTCAGGGTCAGCAACCTCGTAAGATTACGACGCAGAGGTTTTGCTGTACCTTTCCAATGTTACGATCGGGAATGGAAGGGTTGCGATTAGGTACCCAGGTTGCAGCAAACTGCAGGGACAATTGCAACGTTTTCTCCAAACTCCCGCGGTATGTGCGAGTTATCAATCTCCAAACAATCAACTGACTCAGATATAAAGGACAACAAAGATTTCATACCACAATCTAGGAAGGAATGAATTGCAAACCAAGTATCAAAACCAGTAGATCGGGTGGAAAAAGTCCACCCGCATATACCTAGGTGTGGATGCCTGAAGTACCTTGACTGAGCTCCAAGTCGGCGTAGTCGAATCCTGTAAGACTACGACGCTGGACATCTAACCACTTTGACAGTCAAGCGAAACAAGTACTCCTGGAGTGATCCGGAAAAACATCGAACATACAATTAATCACAGGGTCAGTAACCTCGTAAGACTACGACGCAGAGGCTCTGCTGCACCTTTCCGATGTTAGTACCGATCGGGAATGGAAGGGTTGCGATTGGGTACCCAGGTTGCAACAAACTGTAAGGACAATCGCAACGTTTTCTCCAAACTTTCGCGGTATGTGCGATTGATCGATTTCCAGATGATCAACTGGCACAGATGCAAAGGCAAGCAAAGATTTCAGACCATGATCTATGAATGACCAGGTCAAAAGTGGGATGTCCACTCGCTTTGGCATTCGGTTGCACGCAACCTCTGCTAAAGAGGGGCATCTGTAGACACCCCACCTTCGGCTACACTATTGGTAGAGATAGCTGGATGAATGGAGGACCATACCCCCAAATCTCATGACCAAACTCAGCCAAACTCACCCTTGTAAGCCCCAATCCATAGCCCAACTCACCCCTAAACATCAGCCTGAAAAACCCCCCATAAGAAAAATCAGTCAAAAAATCTCGAAAAAGTCAAACTCACTGAGTCAACTCGCCGAGTCAAATCACCGAGTCAACCTGCTGAATCAAACCGTCGAGTCAAAACATCGAGTCGAATCATCGAGTCAACCCACTAAGTCAAATCACCGAGTTAAACTGCTGAGTCGACCCACCGAGTCAACTCACTAAGTTCCAAGCAGCAGCCCCGAAGCATATTCGTACTACCCGCTGGATCCCGAGAAGCGTCTATACGGGCGGCCCCTTGGGTGCCGTCCAAACTTATTTACGGGAATTGCCATTGCCCGCTGCTATAAATACCCCCCTCCTCTTCTCATTTCAATAGGCCTTCAAATCCAGAGCAATTCATTCGTTCTGAGTCCACTTCCATCTCTCTTTTAGCCCATTTTTTCACCAAGGAGAGCCTGAGTGAGAAGAGCCTAGCCCTGGTCCATCCCAGCCTGACCCTGGTTTAAGTCCCCCAAGCCATCCAAGTCTTGATCCAGCCACTCGAAGCAAACCTTGAGACACCTCCTTCCATCTAGCTACTCTTTTATCAGCATCATCTCATTCGCATCTAGCATAAGTGCAACATTTACTTTTCTTCCAACCCCCTGCTTCACTACAAGCACTTTGATTATTCAAACATATTGCATGCATTCTGCATAAAGCACCTGTTAGTTCGAGCGTATGCTCTGGGCTTGCCTGTTAGTGGAACCTACCCATCAGAAACTCTTACTGTTCAGACCTGTATTCATGCATCATGTCATCTATGAGAATGTACGAGTATTAAGACAGACTTTCAAGTATTAGTTCGATTCTGTGAAGTAGAGACCGTACTCCGGTACGGGCAGTGTGTGGGGTACTTAACCTCTTCCCACCCTGTAACCGTGATCCCTTACCTCGAATCTCTGGCCACAGATCAAAAGGAGTCATTTTAGAAAAAAAAATCTTCGGATTCCCTTCTTTAACGTTTCTACGGGGTCTAGTCGACTGTAGATTCGAAGTAATAGGCTAGTGGCAACTTTGGTATTTCATAAACTCATTTAAACACATCCAGCTTAACACAACTACCGAACAAAGCCCTCGAGAACTAGGCAAGCCAGTGGCACAAACGGCGATTCGCGCACACGCACCCCTTCTTCTTTTTCCGAAAGGAAAGGGAGAACGTCGTGGGAGCGCGGAACGGCGAGGGTCCACACGCGATCAACATGCGCATCTCTGTCGGTAGGATGTCGGAACACCAAATCTTTTACTTCATCATTGCTGGATCTGATACCTTCTTCTACAATAAGCCTACTGTTGGTTATCGGCAATGCTCGGAGAACAATGTCGTTGCGTGGTACAACTATCGCTCGAGACGAAGCGTCATTAACGAGTCTGTGGCGGTGTGAGAGTTGTAGCGAGGCGATAGAATGAAGCTTACAACCCTTGCATAGATTGCAGATGCTCTGATCGAAACTCCATGAACTCTCTCGACGTCAGGAGTGGTTCCCTAGAATCACAATCGATAGGGTTGTGTGTCGTTGTGTGAACTGGAAGCCATCACCGAGGAAGAACCTCGCTTTGATACCAACTTAGCGTAACCGGGGTGGGTGAGATCGAACACCATCTCTCTCTCACGGGGATAACTATTCCGAATATCGAAACTATCGGGACTCCTCAACCGATCTTCTTCGAATCCACGAGAGGATATCTTGAATCCATGAGACCTACTCTTCGAATCCACGAAGAACAATATTCAAATCTACGAGCAAGAGAGTAAAACTCACAAATTTTACTAAAAATATTGAATGATCGTCTTAAAAACGAAATAAACAAGTATTTATAGTAAAACAAAACCCTATAATTGTAACCTAGGTGTCCTAATTATAATAGGAAAGAAACAAATAAAAAAACGGAAGAAATCTGTTCAAAATAGCAAGCTCGCACGGGATTCTGTGCGCTGCACAACCGATCGGAGTTGGGTGGCAGCCGGCTCACCTGCGACCAGTCGGCTATCGTTGAAAATAGTCCAGCGAGTTCAGAGGGTCTCCGGACTTAATTCGACCGGTTGGACGATCGGTCGTCAGAGTGTCCAACCGATCATCAAGGGTCGTTTCTTTGAACTTTCTTTGAGTTCTCCGACTCTTCCTTGGACTCACTCCCGGGTCCTCTTGACTCTAGTCCTCCCTCGAATGGAAGGACACCTCGCTACATCACAATATGAGGCCCACATGCTGAATGGACTGGATTTATTTTTGGGAAAAAACTAGAAGGTCGACCAACCTGATGGATGGATTGGATCTCCAATTTGCCATGTTGGCACATGTGTGGCGTGTACATGAGCTATGAGCTATCTGTGCACTCAGCAAAGCTACTAAGTTAATTCATCACACGTGTAAGATCTGAGCTTTCCGTCTGGTGGGCCACGATGATTTCATCTTCTGCCTCAAAATTCCGTCAGGTGGAAGAAGAAAGAAAAAGTTAAAAAAGGAAAAAAATAAAATAAAATGACATTCGTATGTTTTGTATGATGTAGCCGACATGAGTAATTCCATGGTATGATTTTATTTTTACGCCAGAAGATCTACGCATGCGTGTGGCGTGTCGGCACGTGTGCCTTCCTGTGTGTGGATGATGTGCAGAGTTGCCACATGAGTCTGGTTTTGGCCGGCTTCGTGAAAGTATAGATTTTCTAATTCCATATCCGTGTGAGGACCGTGCCCTCAATCAACACTTTGTGGTCCACTTAGGTTTTGGATCTAACTCATGTTTGGTCTAATACCATAAAATGACCTGGAAAAATTGGACGGCATGGATGAAACAAATACATCATGATAGCGCCCACAGAGAACCGACAACTGGATAAACAAAAAAATTATACGTAAGACCTCTAAGTTGCCGTAATATGGCCCACCTAAGCTTTGGAATACTGTAACCTCCGGTTACATTTTCATCCTGATGAGGCAAATCAGATGAATGGATTAGATGGCAATCATGGCATATAAACACTACAGCGGGTCCTACACAAAACTAATGGTAAGCGTTCCATTCCAACTATTTACTATTTTGTGGGCTACTTGAGAAATTCATCCTCATTATGTTTTGTTTCAACGGTTAAAATAAGGCAGCGTACCTGATGAACGGACCCGATCTCATGAAAGTTCCATCCACAGGGTTCTCGGTTCACGAAAGTTACCCCGCCAAGTACCTAGCGCGATGTACGCTCCCGTGGTGCGTCTAAAAAATATCCGGACGCGTACTTTCGCAGGAAGTTACTTCACTGGGAATCTAGGTGGGGTCCACCGTGATGTTTGTGAGAAATCCACAACGTCCATCCGTTTTGTGAGATCATTTTTGGGCGTACAACAAAAAATGAACCGAATCCAAGACTCAAGTCGGCCGCACTAAAGGAAAAGCTGGGTAGGGAAATTCCTACCGTTGAAATCTACCTGAGGTCCACAGTGATGTTTATATTCCATCCATACCGTTCATAATGTCATTCCTACTGAGATGAATTGAAAACACAAATATTAACCTGATTCAAAACTTCTGTGGCCCCACGAATATTTCAACTGTTGACGTTCAAGCCTCACTTTTTTTCGGCCCACTTGAGTATTGAATCCGGCTCGTTATTGGTCGTACGTCCTAAAATGATCTCACACAACGGATGGACGGCGTAGATTTCTCAAAAACATCACGGTGGGCCCCACCTAATTCCCAGCACGGGAACTTCTCTCGCAGGAAATCCGCGTCCCAAATATCCAAGCCGATGATCATTCAAGGATTCGAGACCTTGGAAGCCGAGCCGCGATGGTGGGCCCCAGAAACACCACTACGTCAGAGTCAGACAAAGAATCATGGGTTCTTGCAAAGTGGGCCCCACACCCACCTGCTCTCCCTCCCTTATCGGATAGCATACCGTATCAGAGTAAAATGACCATTTTGCTCCTTTTCCCCCTATAAATTCAACAAAGATACCCTCCTTCCTTCTTCCATCCTTTCATCCATCGTTTGTAGTTGTAGAGATAGAGAGAGAGATAGAGAGAGAGAGAGATGTTGGGGGTTTTTAGCAGCGCTATAGTGACGCCGCCAGACGAGCTGGTTGCCGCTGGCAGCCGAACTCCGTCACCGAAGATGACGGCGTCATCACTACTCGACCGTTATCTCGAGGACACGCCCTCGGCCGTGTCCGTCCAAGTCGGTAACCACGGACACGTGGCGTACTCTCATCACAAAGAGTCGCCTTTCCATCCCAGGTATTAAACATCGAGATTTTCTCCTATACATCCCGAACGTATTCTAATAACATACGTCGAGATTCTAGCCGTTGGATTTTTGTTTTTTAAAATGATCTAACCGTTTATTTGATATGGCTGATCTTGGATCGAAAATTGCAAGCCGTTGATTGTAAATGATCCAAGCGAGACTCATATACACGGTTAGGATCATTGGAAGATGATCAAGATTCAAAGGCTCAAGTCCCGACGTTTAACGGTTTACCGTACAGGGCTCAGACTATCTGGGAACCGTTGTTTCCACGTGGATGGGCCATACGGCAAAGATCGTACTGATCGGACCATTCTGACCTTGTAACATGATTGGGAAGTTTTTTTTGACCGTCCGGTTGTACGGCAGAGAATTGGCCCAGTTAATGGACGGTTGTGATCAGAGATGGTGGGCACCTTGTAAGGTAGATCTGCTTAGGAGTACGATTTGGGGTGTTCCCGAGGTGGACCTTTGTCACGAGATTGAACGTTAATATCAGTGGGCAGCTGGTAGTAGGACTTAGTTCACTGTGTGGCTAGCCCAATTGGTGGATCTACTTGATTTTGCTTACCGAGTAAGTATCATTATGTGGCCACCTTTTGAACGGATAGGATTTTCTGCATATGTGACACGCTGGCTGAAAAGGTGGCTGTACCGTAACTTATGATACAGCAGCTGGATCATATCGCTGTACCGTCATGATACAGCCTTCAGTTCCTTGTCGGGGATGGGATCAGGTACTACCCCACATATGCGAATTGCCTAGGAATATACGTGGGGCCCACCGTGATGTTTGTGATAAATCTACGCCGTCCAACCGTCTTGTGAGATCATTTTAGGCGTTACGGACAAAAAAATGAACGGGATCCAAGATCAAATGGGCCGAAAACGTGACGATTGAACTTCCACAGTTGAAATATTCGTGGGGCCAAAGAAGTTTCGAGCAGGATAATATTTGTTTTTTTAGTTCATCTCAGTAGGATTGACATTATGAACGGTATGGATGGCATATAAACATCACTGCCGACTGCGTAGAGGTTTCAACGGTAGTAATTTGTCTACCCACCTTTTGCTTTAGTTGGGCCCACTTGAGTATTGCATCCCTATCATTTTTAGCCGCAACGCCTAAAATGATCTCACAAAACGGTTGGACGTGTAGATTTCTCACAAACATCATGGTGGGCCATACCTAGAATCCTAGAGCACGAGATGCTCACCCCACCACGACGCATGAGTAGATGGACGGTACGTGGCGCGTTTGGCCGACACAGCGGCCCCTGTACCTCAATATTAATGGGATGTGATAAGTCTGAACGTCTATCAGACCCGAGGTGCACGACCTTAATGATGATACATCACATACCCGTCCGTCTCTTGATGCGTCTTGGTGGGTAGTATCTAATCCGAGCCCATCTTAACCATAAGAAAGTGTGCCATGCATGATTTCACCTGATGTGAAAACCATGCGGACCCGGAACGTGGGTTTCCTGTAGAAGTTAGATGGTCCACCATGATATTTGTGAAAAGAGTACGGATCCTCAGTTGGCTTTCAAGCTAAAAATCCCGGCTTGGTGCTTGGAGCATCTTCATTGATCCACATCATAACATCACATGGGTCTGCAACCCAGTCACATCCTCAATGCAACCTAGTCATACCTTAGTTTAACTGGGTCACATGACATCGTGCAGTGTGATGTGGACCAATTAAAAGGCTCCAAGCATCGGATTTCTTTATTGGAAGCCAACCGAATCCAAACTCTTGTGAGAAATTCACCTAGCTCGAGCTCGAGCAGGGCAAAGCTAAGCTCGGCTCAGCTCGTGTACAACTCTACTCTCAATCATAATGAACCGTACGCATGTCACACGTGCGTCATGATCCAAACGTGTGGATAGGGGTAATCTACCGTCGGTTGCACATGATTGAATTATCACACCCATACATTTATGGACGTGAAAAGTGGACAGTAAGAGTGAAAATGGTATTACCGTCCATTTTCCAGGCCCTTATTCTCAATCATGATCATCTTAAGATCACATACAATCAAAAGTGGAAGCAACATATCCAACGGTCCATCGTGACTACAAGTGGTCCCCATATACTGCTGTAGGACTAATGGTCTCTATATTGTATGGTACAGATCATTCGCAGTGAAGGATGAGGTGTTTTGCTTGTTTGAAGGGGTGCTTGACAACTTGGCCAGCCTTAGACAGCAATATGGACTATCTAAGACGGTGAATGAGGTGGTGTTGGTGATAGAGGCTTACAAGGCGCTACGAGACAGAGCCCCTTACCCTGCATCCCACGTTGTAGGACACCTCGATGGCTCTTTTGCCTTCGTTCTCTTTGATATGTCCACTTCCACACTCTTCGTTGCTTCGGTAAGTGACCATCCAATTCACTCTAGTGGGCCACTTGGGGTTGAAACTGGACTAGGCTAGCCACTTGACTGACCCACTTTGGGCTGTGGTTAGTCGCCCACTTGATGGGCCTTAAGCCGGGCTGGTCAGACTCAGGTCAGACCTATTTCCGTTTGGCCAGACCCGATCCACTTATACCTATGTGTGTCTGTAGTCGGCTTTTGGGACCGCGGGGTCAGCTGATCAGGCCCAATTCATGGATAACCCATATGGGTCGGATCTGGTAGGGTTCTACCCGATGAAAACCTATTTCCCTAAATGGGGCAAATTTTATAGTCCTATCCCGGTCCACTCTTCATTTAACTGGACTAGAGCGGTAAATGGTTGGGTTTGGGGCAGATTTAGCCAAAACCTAACCTGCCCATTTATTAAATGCGTTTGGTCCAAATTTTAGACCTAGACTACTTAAATGGGCGGGTCTGCATGGGGTCTCAGTTAACCTCATCAAACTCATTTATAAATGGGTTGGGTTTAATTGGCCTGCGTCTAGATCTGTTTTGCTGCATTTTTACTAGATTTAAAACCAGATCTGAATGGGTCCATTGCAGCATATAGACCAAATCCACCCATTTAATAGATGGGTTTGGTTAGGCCGGGCCTAATACAAAGGAAACCCGATCGAGACCCATTTAACAACCAGGCTTGTTCTTGGAACGAGACCCATATCATTTAACAAATAGGCTGGGTTTGGGTACCTCATTGGGTCCGCTGACACATTTACCATCCTAGCTCGGACCCAACTTGTGGTGGGCCTGGTCCTGGCTTAGATGATTTGCTAGCAGGTCTATCTAGGATATGTCATTTGGGTCATTAAGCTCGCTCGATTCGGCTTCACCCCATTCTTATATATACATGCACACATTGTTGACACGTGTCTGGATCAAGGTCTTTGAGCTGTGTACCACACTTCGGATGATACACAGACCCAAGTTGCACTGCTCGATTGATCATCTGATCAATGTGGTTTTTTGGACCATGCATTGATCTCAACTTGGACGGTTGACATAATCGTTCATTTCTTCCTTCCACGTGTACGGTGGATGATGCATGCATGTAATTATAAATCAATGATTAAAGACTAAAGTGACGTTGCATTTTGCTCGGCTGCGTGATGATGATACACAGGACCAACAAGGGAAGGTCCCTTTGTTTTGGGGGATAACGGCAGATGGGTACGTGGCATTCGCTGACAGTGCAGAGCTGCTTAAAGGAGCCTGTGGCAAGTCCCTTGCACCTTTCCCGCAAGGTAAAACGTTCATCACAGCCCATTTTTATTATTAAATATATTTCCACCTTATTAACAGGTTGGATGGCAAATAAACATTCCAGTAGAATCTATGAAGTTTTTAATGATGGGGATTCAATCACAACTGTTTCCTGCGGTGTGGTCCACCTAAGATTTGAGCCTCTTCATTCATGGGATTATGCCCCTAAAATGAGTTTTCAAAATGGTTGGACGGTGTGGATTTAAGGCACATACATCATTGTGAGCCCCACAGTCAAGGGTCCCACCCACCTCCGTGCATCCCGGATCTCCTTAATGTGTCCCATCAATCGCCATCCACAGACCACAGGACACGTTAGAAAATAGTGCACTCATCTGACACGTCCATCTCATGGGGTCCAACCGAAGAATCTGAATTGAGATGCCAACACACCACAAATGACACGTGGCACCTGTCTAATTCATGTGGCCCCATCATTCAAGTAAATGAGATGGGATGCAGATTGAATACAGCCCATGCCCAGCAGAGATGGGCCGGATTTTTTAAAGTGCTTTTTGTGGTCTTACCATCCAATTAAATCCAACCGCATGGCTACCCATCTTGGCTGGGTATGGGTGGGAAGCAAGGAGTTGCATTTAATTTATTTTATTTTATTTTTATGGATCCATCGATGATAGAATTCAGACCCACCTCCCGGAAATGTAATCCGTTCATCTGGTGGTGTGTTGAATGGTTCAGATCACCACGATGGGCCCCACCATACGAATGGTTCAGATCACCAAAATGTGTCTACCGCATCTATAGTTTGCTGGACCAAGTATATTGCTTGATCAAACATTGGATATTTCCTCATCAAGGAAATCAACATAGATGATGCCTTATCTTGATGTCTCACTTGATGGACGGTCGTGATTTGATCACAGGTTGCTTCTTCTCGACGAGGGAAGGAGAGCTGAAATGCTATGAAAACCCCAAGAACAAGGTTACAGCCATTCCTGCAAATGAAGAAGAGATATGTGGTGCAACCTTCAAGGTACTCCCTCCTAAATCCTTTCATTAATCACGTGCCAGTGTGAGATCAGCATTCAAGATCCAATCCGTTCATCTGGTTGGTCCATCCACATATTCCCTACAGACCGTAAATCATTCAGGTATGGTAATCAAGTGGACCACAGTGCGTGAAAAGATCAGCATTATTTCAACCTGATGACATGATCTTTAGACCACGGTACATACTTGGTGGGGCCCAACTGATGAATTGTACAGATCTCGGCCACACATGCTACATTCATGAGTTGCCAGAGGATGATGATATGTGTTTGTTTTTCAGGTGGAGGCAGCGCCAGTTTTTGCAACCACACAGTAGTGTACTGACGCTTAAGCTCCATGCATGGCTTTGTGGATATGGATGCGAATGTATGTATGGGATGGTTGCATGTGTATGGGTCTCAGGAGAGTGATTGCATGGAGAGATGAGGGTAATGTACATGACATGGTTGCACGAGACTTTTCTTTGTTACATCAATGTACATGTACCATGTATGCATAAGTTCTAATAAGTTTGCAACATGCCTCCTACATGTCATGTATTTCTCATGGGCATGGCTGCATGCAAATCAGGATCGTCCCATTGTGGATGGACCATGGCCCGAAACCTGCGTCAATCGGATGATCTTAACCTTCTGATTTTGGTCATTGAATCTGGACCACTAATGATTAGTTTCTAGCAATCCATTTCTATAGTAATTAGTTGGATGGTTAGGATCATCCAATCACTTAATTTTCAGGCTATGCCATATCCACAATGGTTCCCACCGTTTGAATCCGAATGCATGCATGTCATGTTGTATGTGCACCTTGAATCTTGTAGTGCGTGATCTTTGTACCATTGTTGGTTGTCTTATATATATATATATATATATATATATATATAGAGTCCGGATCCTCTGCTCGGACCAAACAGGGAAGCACCAAGCTGATTGGTGCACCTCAGCACTGGCATTGTCAGTACTACTGTATTAAATGCAGTCTGAGCTGATATGTACCAATGAGCTTGGGCCAAACAGCCTGTTTTAGCTGAGCAGAGGATCCGGATTCACATATAAAGAGTCTCCTGCCTATAAGACCATAAATAGATATTTACCGTCTCGAGGGAAGCCAATTGTGTGGAGCACTGGCCTTATTGGTGGGTTTACGTCACCAAGTGTTGTGGGCCTCACCATATGTATGTATTATATATATCCGCACTGTCAATTCATTTTGTGTGTTCATTTTAGGCCATGTGCCCAAAAAAAGGCAGATTTAAGCTCAAGTGGACCACACCACAGAAAGTAGTAAGTATTGAACGCCTACCATTGAGCTTTGGCTCTGAATATTTTTTTGGTCCATTCCCTGGAAAGATCTTGCAAAATGGATTGAAGGTGTGGATATAACACATACATTATGGTGGGGCCCACAAAACTTGGTGACCTCCACAAATCATCAGGTCGGTGGCATGCAGCACACAATGCAATCTGTTTTCAGTCCCAAGGTGTGGACGGGTGGGATCCACCTCGATGTCTATGTGAAATCCACCCCAACTACCAACTGCGTCATCTCATGTTAGGCCTATGGCCCACATATCAGCCTTATTCATGATTCATGTGGGCCATATATAACAGAAATACTTTGAAAGGTAAAGTGTTGTCTATGCAGTGCTATTTCCAATCAAAATGTCTACTTGAATCACAACGGGGCTGATTTTTTATCCATTGGTTTAAAGTTGGGTCACTACCCTACTGGCTAGAATGGATTTTAAAAGTACATGATGGTGGGGCCCACTCCATCTAAATAAGTTACACCCATCTATTTGTTTTTACTTAAAAGACGTTTAAACCGGAATGTGCAGTGAGGCAGTTACCCTTTTAAGGTGGTGCGAAGATTTTGTGGGGCCCACTGTAATATATGTATTTTATTTAGTCTGCCCATTCAATTCTCCAGTTCATTTTGGGGCATCAACCCAAAATTGAGGCATTTCCTTTCAAGTGGACCACACTATAGAAAATAATAAAAATTGAATGCTACCTGTTGATGCTGAAAAATGGTCAACAGACGAGAGAAGATGACTCCCAACTTGGAGGGATGGATGCCGCTGATTTCCTGCAAGTTTATGGTCTTGATCTGGGCTGGAAGTTTCCTAGATCCTGTAGAGCACAAAGGAAAGGCTAAGGGGGGTGGCTGGGGTCCAGCCGTTATCCCTTCGATGCCTAAGTTAGTTGGATCTTAAAAGATTAAATCTCTCTCTTTAGATCAGTTTTTTGTCTTGTACCTTGATTACGAAGAACGCACATCTCTTTATAGATTTAGGTCGCAGGGCTGTCTTCCTTTTGGGGAAACGTGATTTCCACTGGATACTAACTGAGTTTCCGAGAGCTTAGTGTTTTTCTAGTAACAGACGGAGGATTTCATTCCCTGATTATTGATTCCCCAAACCTTCCTCCTAATATCCCGATGTGGACCTAAGATCACGGGATCGCTGTTCTCGAATTCAGCTCATCGTAAGGCCAAGATCGGCTGAGGTCGGTCCATGGAAAATGTTCGGGAATATACTCTCATTGGGTCGGTCAAGACCGACCTATCTTCAGGTCTGTAGTGATCGGCTTAGTTCTGGTAGGCCAGTCCAGTTCAGACTTTTAGGTCGGCTCTTCACCCGTAACAGAAGCCTCCTTACTCTCGAGTCTAGCTCGTCTGGCTCGGGAGTAATTTGACAAAAAGGGTTTGCCGACCTGACTTCTTTTAATACTTAGTAGCTGTAACGCCGTCATTTTGATGGGCAGGAAAATGACATTAAATGCATCGTTTGAAATATCGAGGAGTCATCATTCTTTTGTACGGCATGACAGCGCCGGTATGATTTAGTTGAACGGGGTGTCGCCACGTGTCTTGTCAGGCGTTACTTTTAGTATTACCAAGTAGGGACTCGCCATGTGACACTTTCGTATTAAATGCGGTGGGACCCAGGTCGGACCCGGGCCCTTCCCCTAAGTATATAATTTAGGACTTAGCGAGAAATCAGAAATTTCCACTCTTCTTGCTTCTCGGATCTTCCAATCTTCTGAACTTCCGGAGTTTTGTTTTCTCCCCTTCTTCTTTTTTCAATCTTCCCTCTTCAAACTGGCGTGCCAGCTCTGGTACGCTCCCTTTCTTGTTTTTCGAAGAACTCTTCCTTTTAATTAGCTCCTCTCCTTTCCTCTTGTGTTTCTTCTTTTCTCTTTTTATTTTAAAATGTCTGAGCCAGAGACTTCATGCTCTGAAGCAATCCTCGAGGTGAGGTTTGATGACCTCGAGTCTGATTTGCCCTTTATGTGCCGTGAGGAGGTGAATCCCGGGGAGTCCGACCCTAGGGCGAGGGTGGCTGATGTCGCTAATGAGGGAGAATCTGAACTTCCTGGGTCGACTGCCGGTAATGCGACGGCTCACAGAGACCCTTTCGAACTAGGCTGTGTAGTCTCGCAGATTACCTAGGACGAGCTGGATGCTACGAAGGAGATATATGAAATCCCTAACTTTATAGAGTTTAGGGTTCCCGATTGGGCTGACAGGCCGAGCCAACCTAGGGCTAGGGAGGTGGTAGTTTCCTTGATGCATCTAGAGGCCAGGCTGAGGTTGCTTTTGCATCCTTTTGTGCGAGAAGTCCTTAGCGTCCTAGGCCTTTCTCTGAGTCAATTGCAGCCAAATGCTTGGAGGTGCATGGTCGGATGCTACATATTGTGGCAGAGACTAGGAAATAAGGAGCTGACCTTGAACGAGCTCTTTTCAATGTACATTCTTAAGTCCTTGGGAGGCCAAGGGCTTTATTATTTTTCTTCACTACCGGGTCAGGGCGGCTCGCTGGTCACGGGCCTACCATCTTCCACTAAAACTTGGAAGAGGAAATGGTTTTTCGCGTTGGGCAGTTGAGAGTGTACATCGGATGAGCCTCAACCTTTGAGCTTCAGGGTCTGAGCTGACTTCGCCCTGCCAAGTCGAATGTTATTCTGACTTACCTGAATTTCTGAAATCTTTGGCTTTTCCTGTCAAACTTTGAAATATCTTATATCTTCTGACGTATACTCGTCCCTTTTTACAATTTTGGCAACTATTCGGGTGGCCTTATCCGCTACTTATGAGAGACAGATCCAGAAAGCCCGAGCTCTTTCCGTTGAAGAGAGGGATTTCCGTCAGTTGATTACCCTCAACTCTGTTCTCGAATTAGGTCGGTTGACTGAAGCAACAACGTTGGTGACTTGCTTGCCTTTTACTTCCCCTCCTTTTTGTTTGACACCCTTCTCGCTTTTTCCTTTTTCTCAGACAGGAATGGCTCCGAAGGCGGTCTCCAAGACTCGCAAGATTCCGACCCAGTTCCTTGATCGTGGGCAAAGCTCCGCTGAGCCCCCAAGAAAAAGGGTGGCCACCACTAAAGCTCAAAGACAGCCACGATTGCCTCAGTCTTTCGTGTGCGGGTCCGGACAGCCTCTCGGCTCGGGCTCTCCCCTGGTCAGGGTTGAGCATTAGCCACCCAGCCTCCATCTGTCGAAGTTCTGGTCGTTGACGTTCCGGATACGTCCGACTCACGGGCCGAACCGGCCGTCCTCCGCCCTGCGCCTCACGTCAGTTCCTCCAGCACTCCTACTCAATCTATCGAAGTTGTCCCCGGTCGGCCTTCTGCTGATGCCGGCCCATCCTGTCCTCCTCAGCCACGGGCCCCTTCGGCTGCTCCTGTTGGGCATGCTGAGCAACGGGAGGACCAAGTCGAGATGCCTCCCTTAACAGAGCAGTACTCGTCCTGGATCAATGGTGTTAACGCGTATATGCGCGTCAACCACAGCATCCCACAGGACCTGAATACCATAGCCACTTATGATCCTGATCAGATGGTCGGGGTCGCGATAAAAAGAAGCCTTAGGGTAATCTATCCCTTTTCCATTGTGTATTTATGGTACTCTTGACTTCTGTACTAACTATGATTATTTTTCTTCACAGGATTCGGCTTTGCTGATAATGATCCATCAGGTAATGGCTGAGCGCAATCATCAGATGTAGAAAGCTCTGGTTGTCGCATCCTCCTGGAAGACGAAGACCAAGGTTGTGAAGACCGAGTTAAAAAGGTGTCTTCTTCAGTTGAAGGACGCTCAGTCCGAGCTGAAGTCCACCCAGTCCGAGCTGAAGGTCGCGCAATCAGACCTGGAAGTGTCCTAGGCACAAACTCAGTCTTTGGAGGAGGCCCTGAAGGAGGCGGCGGCTAAGGCCCAATCGGATGAAAACAAAGCAAATCTCTCGAAGCTGCCTTGAAGACAGCTGAGGAAGAGAAGGTGAATCTGGCCGGGCTTCTAAAGGAGGTTCAGCTGAAGTCTCTGGCGGAGGTTAATGGCTTGAGGACCGAGCTGGAAAAGCTGAATGCGGTTTCTGAGGAGCTGTATAACCACAGCTTCCAGGAGTGCAGATGCCTCATGCTCAAGCATTTCTCCAACCTCGACCTTACACCCGCGGACGAGGATGAAGACGAAGATGATGCTCGGATTGGGGATACTAGAGCCCGCCCGTCCGAGATCGGAAATGAATGAGAGGGGATACCTTCTCTGATTTTTTTTTAAATGTATACATAAACTCCATTCCTTTTTCTTTTATATATATACAAGCCCTTCTGAGGTAAATTTTGATGATTCGTTCATGGTATTTGCTTTGTTTTGCGCATGAATGAACAAAAATTTCTTTAAGCAGCTCACGTGACCAGGTCTCGAACTCCTGATTAGGTTCCCGGTCCCGTTCGTGATACGTACAGCCTTATGACTTTGTGTTCACTCTGACACAATGGTCGTGTTCGTGTTGTCGAGTCGACCTGGAGTTGAACCACCTTAGTTACCGGGCTGACCCATTGCTTCATGCGGCTTAGCGAGTCTAATTGCACGATTTTATGATCGAACTTAGATCACTTTGGCTAGAGGCGAGCTAGGCATTGAACAAACGGTTTCGAAAGAATTTTATTAGACTACTGTCTTGAAATACATACTCCGAATTACTTAATGATCTGGTCCGTTCATGGATAGTAGATTTTGAGATTATTGGCGTTCCATGGATGAGGAAGGGGTCTACCCTCCATGTTTTCGAGCCAGTAGGTGTCGAGACGACGCGAGCTGAGTACCTTGTATGGCCTTTCCCAATTAGGGCCGAACACGCCGGTTTTCTCTTTAGCATCTTTCCTTACTTTTTTAAGGACGAGGTCGCCGACTCGGAACCATCGCTCTTTTACCCGAGAGTTGTAGTACCACCGAACTCTCTGCTGGTATGCTGCCACCCGTACTTGGGAAGCCTCTCTTACTTCGTCAAGTAGGTTTAGATTCATCCGTAGCTGATCTTCGTTTTGATCAGGTTGATGGTGGCTCATCCGATTTATGGGCATTCCGACCTCACTCACCCCTAAAGGTGTTTCTCTGGTAGTTGACTGAGCTGTGGTCCGGTAGGCCCAAAGTACTTCAGGAAGTTCTTCTGCCCAAGCACCTTTCTTCTCTCTGAGCTTCAGTTTGAGGTGGTTCTTGATGATCTTGTTGATTGCTTCGACCTGGCCATTGGCCTGCGGGTGATGAGGGGAGGAATACACATTTTTAATGCCCAAACCGCTGCAGAATTTGCGAAATCCTTCATTGTTGAACTGTCGCCCATTATCTGTGATTATGGTATTATGAATCCCAAACCGTCACACAATCGTCTTCCAAATGAAGTCCGTCGTTTTTCTTTCTGTGATGGTAGCTAGTGGTTCTGCTTCCGCCCACTTTGTGAAGTAGTCGACGGCGACGATTGCATACTTTACTTGCCCATTACCCGTTGGAAGAGGACCAATGATGTCAATCCCCCACTGAGCGAACGGCCATGGTCTGGACATGGGAATGAGCTCTTCAGGCGGTAGGCGGGGGATCGGGGCAAATCGTTGGCACTTGTCGCATCTTTTAATGATCTCTCGGGCATCTTGCTGAATAGTGGGCCAATAATACCCCTGTCGGATCACTTTCTGCGCAAGTGCTCGGCTCCCGGAATGATTACCACATCTCCCGAAGTGGATTTCGTGTAGCACGTAATTGGCTTCCTCTGGTCCTACACAGCGTAGGCATGGGAGGGAGAACCCCTTTTTATAGAGGACCCCATCGATCAACGTAAACTGAGCTGATCTGTAGCGGATTCGCTGAGCTTCTTTTTGGTCTTCGGGTAATTCGCCAAGCCGTAAAAATCGGATGATGGGATCCATCAACATGGAGCTGTCGAAATTGGGCAAACCTCAGTGGGCTTGTTTAAAGATATGCTCCGTTGCGGGAGGAACTCGATGGGTATCGTCTTGCTGAGCTCGTCGTCCACTGACGATGCTAATTTTGCAAGGGAGTCTGCACTCGTATTTTGATCTCTCGGGACCTGAATGATTTCATACTGATCGAAGCGGGACAGTAACTCTTGAGTTTTTACAAGGTATGCGGACATCTTACCTCCCTTTGCTTGATACTTTGCGGTCACTTGTCCGACCACTAGCTGCGAGTCGCTGTGCACCCTTACGGCTCGGATCCCTATCTCGGAGGCGAGGCGAAGACCGGCCAGGAGGGCCTCGTATTCAGCCTCATTATTTGAAGCTCAGAACCCAAATCGAAGTGCATATTGAACTTTGATTCCATCCGGGGAGGACAAGATGAGGCCGACCCCGCTGCCCTGTGAATTGGAAGATCCATCGACATACAACGACCAGAAGGGTGCAGTGCGATTGCTCTCTGGACGTTGATCGAGTTTGTCATCGCACCACATTTCGTGGGGCTCAGTTAGCTCGACAATGAAGTCGGCCACGGCTTGGCCTTTAATTGCCGTGTGAGGCCGATACTGTATATCGAATTCGCCGAGCTCAACGACCCATTTGACGAGCCGACCCGAGGTCTCTGTCCTTTGCAGTACTTGTCGTAGCGGTTGATTGGTTAGCACAGTTATCGAGTGCACCTGGAAATATGGTTTCAATCTTTTGGCCGAGGTGATTAATGCCAGGGCCAGCTTCTCGATTTTAGGGTATTGCGTCTCCGGGTCGAGTAGAGCTTTGCTAACGTAGTAAACGGGTCTTTGTGTTCCTCGATCGTCTCGGATCAGTGCCGAACTGACCGCTGCTGGTGAAACCGCTAAATACAAAAGCAACTCTTCCCTATGCATCAGTTTGGACAGCAGAGGTGGAGAGCTGAGATAGGCTTTCAACTTGACAAGAGCTTGCTCACATTCCGAGGTCTAGGTCATCTCTTTACATTTACGCAATTGTTTGAAAAAGGGAAGACATCGATCCGTAGCTCTTGAGACGAACTTGTTGAGTGCGGCGATCCTTCCTGTGAGACGCTGGACTTCCTTCACCGTGCGAGGTGAGCTCATGTTGAGAAGGGATTGTATTTTCTCAGGATTGGCTTCGATCCCTCGCTGGTTTACCATGAAACCAAGGGATTTTCCCAAGCTTACTCCAAAAGCACACTTGCTGGGGTTGAGTTTCATTAGATACTTCCTCAGTATGTTGAACACAGTACGGAGGTCTTTGACATGATCTTTCGACTGCTTGCTTTTAACGAGCATGTCGTCCACGTATACTTTCATAGTCTTGCTGAGCTGATCCGCGAACATCTTGTTAATTAGGCGTTGATAAGTCGCTCCGGCATTTTTGAGCCCGAAGGGCATCACCTTATAGCAATAGAGGCCCCGATATGTGATAAACGTAGTCTTTTGCCTGTCGGGGGCATACATCTGGATCTAGTTGTATCCAGAGTAGGCGTCCATAAAGTTGACGAGCTCGTGTCCTGAAGTTGTGTCGACGAGCTGGTTTATCCTAGGTAGGGAGAAGCTATCTTTAGGACAGGCTTTGTTCAGGTTGGTGTAATCCACGCAGACCCTCTATTTCTCATTGGCTTTTTTGACGAGGACTATATTAGCCAACCAATCCGGATAACGTATCTCTTGGACAAATCCTGCCTTACACAGTTTTTGTACTTTTTCTTCGATCACCCTGTATCTTTCTGTGTTGAATGAACATCTTTTTTATGGACCGGTTTGATGGTCGGATCGACGTTCAACTGGTGGACCATTATCTCCGGACAGATTCCGGGCATATCTTTATGGGACCATGTGAAGATATCTACATGTTCCTTCAAAAAGGTGGTTAGACTTTCTCGCGCGTCGTTCTTCAACTGCGATCCGATCTTAATAACCTGGGTCAGATCGGACCCTGACAAGGGAATGTCGACTAGCTCCTCGGCAGTTGACCCGCGCTCTTTTTCTTCTTCTCTCGGGTCCAAGGGGGCGTGTGAGAGACAACTGATACCATGTTCTTATTTTTTCCCCGTAGGCAGAGCTCGTAGCAAAAACGAGCTTCCTGTTGATCTCCTCTGACCAGACCGACCCCCTCGTCAGTTTCGAGCTTCATCGTCAGGTGGTAGATAGAAACAGAGGCTTTGAGAACTCGTAGGGTAGGTCAGCCGATGATGGCGTTATAGGCGGAGGGGGTATCTACGACAAGGAAATCGATCATAATCATTTTCTGGTTAGGCTCTTCCCCAGCTGTGACCAGAAGAGTTATCTCCCCTTCAGGCATGACGATATCTCCTGTGAATCCGGTCAAAGCTGTTTTGACCGGCCTTAATCTGGATCGGTCGATCTTCATTTTTTCAAAAGCTGAGGCGTACAAAATGTCAGCTGAGCTTCCTGTGTCAACCATCATCCTGTGAAGTCTCTTGTTGGCAACCACCATCGAAATGACAAGGGAATCGTCATGTGGATGTATAACTCCTCGGGCGTCTTCTTCGGTAAATGTTATCGCTTGCGAGGTAAACTTTGCGACCTTTAAAGGTCGGCTGGTGACGTTTACTGAGGGTCCCGGTTGGGATGTTCTTCCTTGCCGTACATAGTTTTTGCGGGAGTTTCCGGAATCCCTGGTGGTCGGCCCACCGAAGATCATGTGGATTTCTTCTACAGGGTTGTTGGTGTTCTGCTCTTCAGTTTGATCTGCAACTCGATCTATGGCCCTCCGGTCCTCTTGACGCTAAGCAATGTAGTCTTTCAAGAATCCCTGCTGAATGAGGGTCTCTATCTGTCGTTTCAAGTCGAAGCAGTCCATAGTGTTGTGGCCATGGTCTTTGTGATATAGGCAGTACCTCGACTTTGACCTTCTGTTAGGGTCGGTCTTTATCTTCGTGGGTCGTTCGAACGTGTGCTTGCCTTTTTCTGCCAAGTACACTTGTTCGATGGTTTTGTTGAGCGGCGTGTACTTCTCGAACCGTGGTGTTGGGGGTTTAGCTCCTCGGGTAGAGCTATTCCGAGTTGGTGACCTTCGGTCCGACCTGTGTTTTTTCGAGCTGCCTCTTTCCTGAAGATCCTTATTTTTTGTCGATGGTCGGTGGGCGTTAACCAATTCCTCGGCGTTCATGTGTTTGGCTGCCCGATCCAAAAATTTTACCATGGACTGAGGCGGCTCTTCCTCGACGGTCCAAAGGAATTTTCGATTGCGTAGTCCTCCGATCATAATGTGTAGCAATATGTCTTGTGAGAGATTTTCGACTTGTACGGCCTCGGCATTGAAACGTGCGAGGTAGTCTTTCAACGACTCGTCCTCTTTTTGCTTGACTGTGGCGAGATGAGTTGAGTGTTTCCTCGGGTCGATGCTTTCGATGAATTGAGTAGCGAAGGCTCTGCTCAATTGGGAGAACGAGCTGATTGACCTTGGTTTCAAGTTGCGAAACCAAGTCCACGCCAAGCTTATCAATGATAACGGGAAGGCCTTACACATAATGTGCCCACTGGCTCCGAGGAGTTCCATTCGGACTTTGAAATTTTCTAGGTGTTCTGTCGGATCTCCTATCCCTGAATATTGTTTCAACTGAGAAATTTTAAATCCTCTGGGGAGGAGCTCTTCACGAATCTCGTTGGTGAACGGCGACTCAGATGAGTCGACTAGTGCGTCTACTGCAATAGGTGCTCGGGCCCGCTGCGCTCTTTGGATATCGCCCACTTGTTCCTGGAGTTCTTTCAACTTGGCTTCCAGCGGGTTTATATTGTCGTCCACTCGATCGATGCTTTCATGGTCGGTCCGTTCATGCTCGAGACGAGCTGACCTTCTTTCTTTGAGTTTGTGACGTAGGTCATTTGCGGGCAAATCCGTTGTTGGTCGAGACTTCGCCCCGGTTGCTCGGCTAGCGACCTCGTGTTCTTCAACTGGAATCGGCCGCTGAGAACATTGTGGTGCTTGAGTTTGATGAGAGCGCTGGGATTGTCGGGGCTAGGGGCGAGATCGTTGAGGTTTGTCATGGTCCCTACAATCTGAAGTCGTCGGGTGAACTAGACCGGTCAAGAGGGCCTTAATTTCGTCCAGCCTCCGGTTTACGTAGCCGAATCATTCGTCAACGCCCCCAACCTTTGGGCGACTCCTCCCACTTGCTCTTCGAGAACGGACAACCCGATCCCTCGATTGCGAGATCTCTGTTGTCCCCCCTGCTAAGTAAAACGGGAAGAGTTCCCACCGAGTTAGATGGCGGGGGTGTTAGGAAACGACCATTCGTTCTCGGAGTGTGGATTTTCTGAAGGTTCGGCGATTGTGGGTGCCTTCCCTTTGTATTTCCTTTTTCCAGCCATGACAAGAACGTCGGATTGTCTTGAGCGATTGGGCGAGAACACAGACTTCCTGTCGAAAGAAAGTGTAAGCGCGTTCCCACAGACGGCGCCAATCTGTTGATGTTGAAAAATGGTCAACAGACGGGAGAAGATGACTCCCAACTTGGAGGGATGGATGCCGCTGATTTCCTACAAGTTTATGGTCTTGATCTGGGCTGGAGGTTTCCTAAATCCTGTAGAGCACAAAGGAAAGGCTAAGGGGGGTGGCTGGGGTCCAGTCGTTATCCCTCCAATGCCTAAGTTAGTTGGATCTTGAAAGATTAAATATATCTCTTGAGATCAGTTTTTTGTCTCGTACCTTGATTACAAAGAACGCACATCTCTTTATAGACTTAGGTCGCAGGGCTGTCTTCCTTTTGGGGAAACGTGATTTCCGCTGGATACTAACTTAGTTTCCGAGATCTTAGTGTTTTTCCAATAGCAGACGGAGGATTTCATTCCCTAATTATCGATTCCCCAAACCTTCCTCCTAATATCCCGATGTGGACCTAAGATCACGGGATCACCGTTCACGAATTCAGCCATCGTAACGCCGAGATCGGCTGAGGTCGGTCCATGGAAAATGTTTGGGAATATACTCTCATTGGGTCGGTCGAGACCAACCTATCTTCAGGTCTGTAGTGATCAGCTCAGTTCTGGTAGGCCAGTCCAGTTCAGACTTTTAGGTCAGCTCTTCACCCGTAACACTACCGTTGAAAACTTCTTATGGGCCACAAATTTTTTGGATCAAGCTGATATTTGTGTTTTCCATTCATCTAGGTCTCTGTGACCTCATGAACAGTTTGGAAGACAAATAAACATTACCATGCACCATGGGGTGGTTCAATGATGTATCACCGCTCTTTCTTAAAAAGTAGTGAAAGTTGAGACTTGTGGGGCCCATGTGGTTTATGTATAACATCCAACTCATCCAATGTATGTACCCCACCACCATGGTCATAACATGAACCAAAAACCAAGCCCATCAGATCATCAGATGGGCTATGCTCACCATGGTGATAACATGAACCAAAAACCAAGCCCATCAGATCATCAGATGGGCTATGCTCACCATGGTGATAACATGAACAAAACAGTAGGCCAATCAGATCATTAGACAGGCTATGCTCAAATTGAGATATTTTGAATGGTGTATATTTATGAATTGGCCCACCTTATAATTGGATCCACCATATTTTTAGCTCATCTAATAACAATATGTGGGTGTGCATTGTTGGATGTGTTGGATGTGACCTATAGAGGTGGGCAACAATCCCATCCGAGTCGAACATGGACTAGATTGGATGCTTGAGTGGGTGTGTTCAAACAAACATTCGAACAGGGTGACTCTGTTCAAACTTGGTTTGGTCTCATGTAACATATGGATTTCAGACAATTTTTATGAGTTCGAACAAGTACAAACAATTTTGTTTTTTGCTTGAAAATATTTTTTCTACTACTGAATAGTGAATACCGATTTGTTCATAAATTACATCTCACAAATGACAAATCATAATGTTTAAAGTTTTTAACTAACAAAACATGAGGCAAATACAAAGCTCAAGTGGACCACGCCACAAGAAACAGTGAGGAGAATGATGTCCACCATTGAAACCTTCCTAGGGCCCACAATCATGATTAATTTATTTATCATCCAACCCTTTACACACACACACACACACACACACACACACACACACAATTGGAACGAACGAGTCGAGTCGAGTCGGACAATATTCAAGCCGAATTCGAGTGGAGTCAAATAGGGTTATGATTGAAACCAACTTGAATTTTTTTTTGAACAGACCCTTGTTCAAACATGAAGACTTTCTGTATGAACAAAGATTTATCAAGTTGATATGAGTCAATTCGAATGATCAAACTCAGTTCATGTCCAGCTCCAGTGACGTGCATATCATCGTAGGCCTCACACTTTGTTGTAAAGAAGAGTAAAGGAAGATAGTAATGTAATTTCTTACACTTTGTTGTAAAGAAGAGTGAAGAATGGTAATAATGTAATTTCTTATTTGAAAATGCATTGGCTGGAGAATCATTTTCCTAAGGAATACATTGTTAGGTAAGATACAAATCCTTGAAGAATTTTTCCATAAAAATCCTTAAAAATGGATTTTTCTATATAAACCCTCATCTTTTAGTTCATTTCTCTTACACAGGTCTACTTTAAGGGCCTGTTTGGATTGAAGGTAGATTATAAGAATTTAAGATAAAACAATAACGCAACATAAGTACTGGCATCAACGCTAGGAGAAACAAATCCTTTGCACCAATTTATTTTTATTAATAAGTATGTACTGAAAAAAAATGCTTTTCCTTTATATTTGCAGCTATTTGAATTACAATATGTTAACATTATAAGTCACAAATGACACCAATGACAAGGGTAGTGGAATGAATGGTTGGGTTGTTTAAGGAGACATCATGTGGGCTCCACAAAAGTATGGCAAGTATAGTCCCAATATATACACCCTAGAGTATTAATCTCTTTTTTTATACACCCTAGTGTAACCAGGCACTGTAACATACTACTGTTGTAATCAGGCACTGTAGCATATTATTGTTACGCCGGAAGCACTGTAATAAATAGTGGCACTATACAGTACTGTAGCAGCTTGTCTTTTATGAGTCATTGTAACATACTGTAGCGAAATCAAGATATCGTGAAAATCCTCATTCACAGGTTACTTTAGCAGAATCGAATCACTGTAAAATCTAAATCCCTCCCTTTTATAAAAGGGGCACCCTCTCATTTGTTTGATAGAGTAAGTCCAGAATAGAGATTATGCTCTCATGTAATCCGGTTAGTCTTGTAGTCTGCTTTTAATTTGACTAGCTATATATGTATGTGTGTAATCCAGTTAGCTATATATATTCCCCTGTTTTGGATCAGCTGCTTTTTGGAGTCTAGGGTCTTTTTAAGATGATTCATCTTATTGACACATTGGATTCCATCAAAATAGTGCCCCATATTATTGACTAACTCAACTTTTTGGAGCCCACTGTAATGTATATATATGTCTCATTCACGCCATTCATCCGATTTAGCGGCTCAATTTTGGGCATGAGCATAAAATATTGAAGCATATCTAAAGCTTGGACCACCACAGGAAACAATGTGAATTGAATGCCTCCATTGAAAACTTCTTGGGAGCCATTGAAGTTTTAGATCAAGCTGATCATATTTGTGTTTTCCTTCGTCCTGGTCTATGTGACCTTATGAACTGGTTAGAAGACAAATAAACATGATCATGGGCCATAGGAAGGTTTTAACGGTGGTGGACGTCATTATATATTCCCGTTGTTGATTTCCCATGTTGTAGCCCCTTTGAGCTTTGGATATACTTCAATTTTGGGCTCATGCCCTAAAATGATCTAGAAAAACAGATGGACGGCATGGATATGACACATAGTGGGCCCCAAAGAGTTTACTCAGCGCAGAAAATTAAATTAATTTTTATTGAAATTTTACAAATTTGACTTCTGAGATGGGAAAAAAAATTGTTTTTGTGCAACCAAACACCAATACTACAACATAAGAAAAGAAGTTACTTTATAAAAACAAAATTTCATGAAACTAGGTGTTAACCAAACGCACCCACTCTTTCCAAACACAAAATACAAAAGAGAGATTTTTTCCCTTTGGTGCTACATTGTAACTAGGATATCCTAAAGTGGTCAATGACAAAAACAACCAAGTATATATGACTTGGGCCACACAATTCATCATGTAGTAGCCATGCAATGGTTCAGTTTGGCTCCCCACATGACCCCACTACAGTTGGTCACTAGACCGATCAGCGAGCCGGTGGGCCGCACTGGGACAATGTACGATCGAAATTCACTCTGTGGGGTGCTAAGTGTGCCAAACTTGAGGAATTGATGAAACGTAGCGCCCTTCAACATAAGGTCCTTGGATGACACAATGGTTGGGGTCAGGTCGGAGGTGAAGTGGTCGAACCATGGCGTCACCTCTAACCGCCGGCCCGGCTCAAACACATTCAGCTCCGAAAGCACCTTGGCATGCACCCTCCCTCCTATGGCATAGTACTTCCAATCCCTATAGTAGTTGTTCACTACATGGCAGTATCCCCACCTGATTACAGTAAAAATGCAATGCATGCAAGGAGATTTCCAGTTAAGGCCCATGCTTCAGAACTCATTCGACTCAAAGACTAGACAGTCTAGAAGAGCAATTTCCTAACTGATCTCCTTCTCATGAATGATGATGATCCCTCCTGACCACTGACATTCTTTCCATGTTGGCCATATATGCCAGGATATTCTAGATGAATGGTCTGGAAGACTGGATCTTCAAATGGTGGGCCAGAAGGGCCAGGAGATTGAGTGAGCCTTGGGTAGAAGCCCTTCTAGCAGACCTCTCTTGATATCTTGCATACATCCATTTTCCATTACAGGGATTGAAATGGCTCAGGTTTCCAATTCCAATTCTCAAAATAGAAAATGGGTGTGTACAAATCAAGTGGGCTTAAAAAGTGGCCCACTTAAAAGATCGAAAACGGGAGGGCGGAAATCTCTTTCGGATCATATTGTGGACTTGTTTACTAACCTGCAATGCGGCATCCTTTGTTTAGATGAATCGAACCAATTCCGATAAACCGTTACTCTGAGTATGTGATCGACAGCATCCTCATCCGATGCACCCAACAACATGTTGAAGTTGTGATTGGAAAGATAGCAATTGGAGACAGTCACGTCTGTCGATCCTTGAAGGACTGTGACCAATCCCAAATTTCCATCGCGCGAACTCAGGTGGTCGATCCACACATGGTGTGACCCATCAAACACATGGACGGTATCGCTTTGCCCAGTGGCCACCACCTCAAAGTTGTGCAATATCACATTGCTCACCCTTGCAAGAACAAGGCCTTTCCCAACAATGGTCACATTCACACCCCTCCCATCTATTGTTGTATTAGAACTAATCCACAGCTTTTTCTTGAGCTTAATCACCATGCTCCTTTCGAAGACGATCCAAGCCCCTCCTTTGTTTCTCCCCGCAAAATCAACGGCGTAACGGAGAGTTCCTGGGGCCGGGTCATTTGGGTCATCGTCTGATCGGCCGACCATGTAGTATGGCCCGCCCGCACCGCCTGTGGTCCCTGCCGCGAAGCCAATGGCACAGAGTGGGAGTCGGTTGCCGAGTGCACATGGTGAAAACTGGCACCTGGTGCCATCTACAAAGCATTTCATGCTATTAGTCTCCAATGAATTTGGTGGTTCATCTGTTTGCGGATGTTGTTCTTGATGGATGGTTGTGATCTTCTCTTTGCAATGGATGAGTTGAATGAGGGAGCTTAGAGCTTGTTTGGCCTGGATTAGCAAATGCTTAGAGAAATCTATGGTTGCTTCTGGGATGTAAACCTGTGTTTAAAATGAAATCTATGATTGGCCACTGTAATTGGAAGATCCTAGCTGTCTAATAAATGAACTTTTTTTTTTTTTTTTCTCAGGGTATGGAATTCGTGCAACTTTGTCTTTTGGGCATTCAGTT
This sequence comes from Liriodendron chinense, assembly GCA_003013855.2. Taxonomy (NCBI): domain Eukaryota; kingdom Viridiplantae; phylum Streptophyta; class Magnoliopsida; order Magnoliales; family Magnoliaceae; genus Liriodendron; species Liriodendron chinense. The sequence continues at coordinate 1,672,906 of PVNU02002470.1, forward strand.
GTATGACAACATTACAGTTTTTTTTACAACAATGGTCCACTCACTATTGAAAATACCAAATGGACCCTTAACATGACATGCAATTCGGGTATCAGGGGTACTATAGGTAGATTGTCTGTGAAGTAGGCCATGTAGTAACAAAAGCAATGGATGGTCTCGAAAAATTTGCAGGATCGCAAGGCCCACCATAGGCCCAGTTTCAAGGCCCTTTTACAAAGCCATGCAGACATTTAGCGTCCGATCAGATCTGTGTAGGAGCCCATCGTGATGTATCTATTTATCCATGTGGTCTATCCCTTTTCTAAGATCATGTTTAGGAGTCCGGATCCACCGTTGGCTTCCAAGCCTTTTCATTGGTCCACCTCATCACATAGGTTTGCAACCCTATCACATTCTCAATGCAACCTGGTCACATGACGTTACGCAGTGTGATGTGGACCAATGAAAAGGCTCCCAGCAGAAATTTCCTGCCTGGAAGCCAACAGAGGATCCAACAGAGGATCCAAACTCATAAAGTATGGGCAAAAAAATGAGACAGATTCAATGCTCTGGTGAACAACACAGAGAAGACTCTTGCATTTAATGCAAATTATATTTAATGTTTTATACATTTAATGAGCATTTAATACAACCCAAGCTCCCAAGCTTACCATTTGGTGTGGTAATCTAGAGTGCTAGATTTGCCTCATTTTTCGCAATACTTTAACATGATGTTAGAAAATGATGGACAGTACATATCTAGTCGTCAAAAGCTTAAAGGTCTGACTAGGGTCGGATGCAATCTGCGTCCCGATGGAAAGCACTCACCCCACGATGGGTGCCTGAACCATGACCTCGGGCACTTACATACTAGTAGCGTTTGATGCATAATCATATTGGTCTAAGACAAAGAAGTGTAAACCTTTTTTCCCCTTAAGCTATGAATGCTACTGTTTCCTATCTCAACTGTTCATCTATTAATACTGTTCATGGACGGACAGCCGGGTACTCACATTGAAACAGCCAATCCTACCCCTTCATCTGGAGGATTTTCTTAGAAACAAAACAGATGTTAACATAACTTAATCATGTCTTTAGTTAACCGTCCATTCTCTTTAGACAAAAGTCGATCAATATGTTCATTGGGCCTATCTGAGGTCTGACCTGCAAGATGATAGCTTTCAGGTCTGATATGCACATGTGCCACATGCACAATTCCATTTACATAGAAACTCGAGTCTGTTGTTGTGTAAAACAGTAAGCATGGAATTCAATTTCCTTAGTTTTTACTTGGAAAATGTGGATATCGATTTCTCCTAAAAAGGTAGGTTAGATATCAATTTTCCAGGTCTAGATAGAAAGAGAAAGAAAGAGATAGTTCTCATCTTTTGACCATTGATCTTTAAACATTTTCATAGATTATATAGAAGTTTTCGATATTGATGTTTTTGAATTCTCACTATTCAAACAGGCTCAATGGAATCAAATAAAAACAAGGGTTAGAGCGCGAAGAACTCACCGAACCGGTAAGATTAGCTTCCGAACACATGGAAAGACGACCAATTAGGCTTCGTAAGCTTCTCTCTGCTTCATGATAGTGAGACGATAGAAAATGATGCAAAATCATTGGAATTTGATCAAATCCCATCCCTTCATCTCCAAATTCTCCTTCACTCATCAACCTCTTATGGCCCACTTCAATGCCATAGAGATGTCTAGCTATATTGTTCTCCAACACACTTGAATTTGGACCACACACCCCATCGATGTGCACACATGATACCATAACGAAATGATATGTGAACAAAAGTAGTGGGACCCATGAGACTCCCATATCTTGTTCTCTTCATCCAAGCATCCGATCCATTGGTATCTAGTTATATAAAAACATAGAGAGAGAGAGAGAGAGAGAGAGAGAGAGAGAGAGAGAGAGAGATTTTGGACGGTTGGATTTATCGTGAAAGAGGTTGTGATGGGTCACGTTGGTAGAGAGAGAGAGAGAGAGAGGGGTAGGTTTGTCTCGTGAGAGGGCCATGATGGTTTCTTATTTTAAGGGCTCGTGCAGAGGAAGGGGCGTATGACTTCTATAACCGTTTTAAGGGAATGAAAGGCCGGAATGAAAGGCTGTAGTTTGCTAAGCCCACTCGCATGTGGGGCCCTGCCCATCCACAGCAAGTCCACGTGGCAATATACCGCATGTTTACAAGATGTGAGCCTTCCATTAGGTGGGTCACACTGTTTAGATCTTTGTGTGGGCCTCAATGTACAAAACAAATGGCTGGCTAGAACACATTGGTTTTAGCTGTCTTTTTGTTGTACATTTTGGACCACTCGAGAAGCGAGCAGGCCCCATTTTTTGGCCAGAAGATCTAATCAGCGTGGCCCACCTGATGGAAAGCTTGGATCTTAGGTACGTGTGCCACATTGACATGTGTGCTTGCGTGTGGAGGAGAGGAGCTATACATGCGTTTGGGCTTAGTAAAGCTAGAAAAGGTAACTGCCAAAGGAATGGGTTAATGCTTCATACGTTAGGATTTGGAAGCAGTTGGGAATTCAGCAAAACATATCATGTAATTAATTACACACAACTCAAGTCACATGACGAGTACACGTGTTCTATGTATCTAATCTGGGCTGCTCATCTGGTGTGCCCCACCATGGGTGGTCCATGTTACAAAACATCAAGCACGTATGATGATCCTAACCGACCAATTTAAGAAAAAAGATGGACGGTTAATGAAAAAAGAAAGTTGATTAACGGTCTAGAATCACTGTACATCTTTCAGATGGGCAATCAAGATTTCTCGGCCAACGTGATTACTGGATCATTGCTCAGTCATGAAGGGCCCACTAAAAAATCAGCCTGTTTCTACACATACACGTGTCTGCCATGTGTCCCATGGAAGATTCGTGTGATTTTATGTGCATGTAACACTCATTTTTCTAGACATGTTCACGTACAAGGATTTTTTTTTTAATCCAACGTGCAACATCGTGTATGTGTAGAACATCCGAGCCATAGAAAAAGGTGGGATGCACTGCAAATCTTCCGAAGAGAAAATCGGACTAGTCTGCTCAATTAGGTGGGCCACACTCATATATTTGAGTCATATCATCAGCCTTCCTTTGATTTAGATGATGTTCCTCTCCTTATGCGTGGACCATCATGGATTTCACCATCTCCAATCAGCTTGGAGGAATGAAACCGTTGCATGAAACTATTGGGAGATTCATCTTAATTTCTAAAATTTTGTTATTTCCAAACAGTCTACAACAGCTCATGCACACCATCTCCAATCAGAGCAATATTTGGTGGGGCCCACTACTGATGGAGCGCCGTACCCTGGAATCTCAGGACAATTCATATAATTGTTTCGTGGGGCCCACAACAACTCATATAATTTTTTTTTGATAGGGACAAGCTGGGTTGATCATACTGTACGTTGAGTGGATGTTTGAAAGGCTGAGAGTAATGTAACTACATGAGCTTATCAGGCATGAGTTTCCATGGGTACATGTGGAAGAGGGGTACAAGATATCAGGACTGCTCCTCTGGTGGGCCTCACCATGGACGGCCTATGGCTCAAATCAGGAATGATCCTTGTTGAAAGAGAGTTATTGAGTTAAGGAAAACACCCAACCTCTCTATTTATTTATATTAAAACTCAATGTAATACAGCCTTTGATTTTAAGGGCTACAATACACATGGAATCTGACTATAAAGAAATGATCAGGACGGTCCACTAAATCAGGGTGGATCATGTCTTCGACGGATGTGGACCAGATGTTTCTATTGCTCCTTTAACACTCCCCCTCAAGCTTGGGCTAAAAATGTCAGAAAGGCCAAGCTTGGACGAAATAATCTGATGACGATCTTTAGGTAGTGCTTTAGTAAACACATCAGCGAGTTGGTCAGATGTGCAAACATAAGGAGTAACAATTTCCTGAGACTTGATTTTTTCTCTAATAAAGTGACAGTCGACCTCGATGTGCTTTGTGCGCTCATGGAACACTGGATTACTTGAAATATGAATGGCAGCTTGATTATCACACATCATTTTCATTGGAGTAGGAGGAGGGAAACCAAGCTCAGTTAAGAAACTTTTAAGCCAAAGTAATTCACACGTGGTATGTGCCATAGCACGATATTCAGCTTCGGCACTGGAACGAGCCACCACTGTCTGCTTTTTGCTTTTCCATGTGACAAGGTTTCCTCCAACAAAAGAACAATAGCCGGTTGTAGATCTTCGGTCATCTTTCGAACCGGCCCAATCAGCATCAGAAAAGGCAGAAATATGTAGATGACCATGATTAGAATAAAGAAGACCTTTGCCAGGAGAGCCTTTGAGATAACGAAGAATCCGAAATGCAGCATCCAGATGTGAAGCTCGAGGTGAGTGCATAAACTGACTGAGGACACTCACTACATGGGAAATATCAGGCCGAGTAATTGTGAGGTAAATAAGTCGCCCGATTAGTCGTTGATAAGGTCCAGGATCAGAAAGGACAGCACTATCATGTGAGGTAAGCTGATGGGTAACCTCCAGTGGAGTGTCAAGAGGCTTACACCCAAGCATACCGGTCTCAGTAAGTAAGTCCAGCACATATTTCCGCTGACATAAGGAAATCCCATGGCGAGAACGAGCGATTTCAATGCCCAAAAAATAACGTAAAAACCCCAAGTCTTTCACCTCAAAAGCACGAGAAAGATGAGATTTGATATTGATAATTGCAGTAGCATCGTCACCCATAACAATAATATCATCAACATAAACCGAGACAATTGTAATCCCACTGTCTGTGCGTTGCCAAAAAATTGAATGGTCAGAGCTACATTGTTGAAAATGGGCATGTTTCATGGCATGTGTAAATTTGTCAAACCATGCCCGTGGGGACTGTTTGAGACCATAGATCGATTTGCGAAGACGGCACACTTTCTTTTCCTCCCCCTGATGATGGAAACCAGGCGAAAGACTCATATAAACTTCCTCATTGAGGTCACCATGTAAGAATGCATTCTTTACATCAAGTTGATGAAGAGGCCAGCCCAAATTTGCAGCGAGAGATAAAAGAACCCGAATGGAGTTCATCTTTGCTACGGGAGCAAAAGTTTCAGTATAATCGATGCCATAAGTCTGAGTAAATCCTTTGGCAACAAGGCGAGCTTTGTATCGATCGATTGAACCATCGGGTTTATATTTAATAGTATATACCCATTTACATCCCACTGGGTGTTTGCCCTCAGGAAGAGTAACGAGGTCCCATGTCTGACTCTTTTCTAAAGCATTCATTTCTTCCATCATGGCATGTTTCCAGTTCGGATGAGATAAGGCAACATCCACCCTGGTGGGAATGGAGGTAGAGTTGACACTGGCAATAAAAGACCTATATGTAGAGGAAAGAGAATCATAGGAAACAAAGTGGTGGATAGGATGAGAGGTTGAAAAAGAGATACCTTTATTCCTTGGAGATGGAGATCCCACAGCATCTGATGATGGTGATGGTAATGAAGATGTATTCGGTATAGAGGTAGGCGCAGAGGCATGAGAACACAAATAATCCTGCAGGTAAGAGAGTTTTCGAAGAAGACGAGTAGAATGACGAGAAATGGGAGGAGGAGGAGGCGGCGGTGGTGGTGGTGGTGGTGGTGGATTGGGAGGTGGAGGTGGTGGAGAGGGAGTTGGAACAGAAAGAGGTAGACAACGGATGGTGGATGGAGAATCTAAGAAAGGTGCAGGGGTGACAGAAGTTGAAGAACTTGAGGATTGTGAAGAAGAAAATTTAAGGGACTCAAAAAATGTGGCATCGAGGGTGACATAACGTCTGCCAGTGCTAGGATTGACAAATTTATAACCTTTTTGGCTACGAGAGTAGCCAACAAACATGCATGGAATGGATCGGGGAGACAATTTTGTGCGGGAGGGAGAGAAATCATGCACATAAGCAGTGCATCCAAAGACACGAAGGGGGATATTAGTAACATGATGTATCTTTTTAAAAAGAGAAATTGGAGTCTGAAAATTGAGAGCAGAATGTGGCAATCGATTAGCCAGGTAGCAAGCAGTGAGAACTGCATCTCCCCAATAATGTTTGGGAACATTCATCTCGATAAGAAGACATCGAGTAATATTGAGAAGTTGTTGATTTTTTCTCTCGGCTGCCCCATTCTACTGAGGTGTAGAGGCACAGGTAGTAGTAGACTCAATGCCATTTTGACGAAGATAATGGAGAAAAGAAGAGGAGAGGTATTCGCCACCATTATCACAATGTAACATTTTGATTTTGGCACTAAATTGATTGACCAACCAAGAATGAAAATATTTAAAAATATCAAACACTTCGCTTTTATGTTTTAGGAGATAAATCCATGTCATCTTGGTGGTAGTATCCATAAATGAAACAAAGTAACGAAAGCCCAAAGAGGAGGGAATAGGGGAGGGCCCCCACACATCAGACTGAATATAAGAAAACATGGGAACCGAATCTTTATGTAAAACTAGAGGAAAAGAGACACGTCTTTGTTTAGACAAAGCACATGTACTACACTGAAAAACAGTATTGCTTTGCTTGGAGCATAAAGAAGGAAATAAACTGCGTAAAACTGGAAAAGAAGGATGTCCATAACGACAGTGCCATCGATAAATATCCTCACGATCAATGGAAATCTGATGAGCAGAAGCCTGGAGGTGCATACCCGCATCAAAACGATAGAGGCCACCATCTTCACGACCACCACCAATCATCTTCCGCGTTCGGAGATCCTGAAATAAACAATGAGAAGGAAGAAAAATGGCAGCACAGTTAAGTTGTTTAGTCAGGGTAGCCACAGAAAGTAAGTTTGAAGCAAGCCTAGGAACAAGAACAGTTTTGTCAAGGGTGACATTAGATGAAAGAGGAATGGAACCCATCCCAGTGATGGGGGTAAGATTTCCATCTGCTAATTTAACAGACCCTAGGGAAGAACAGGAGGCAAAGGTGGAAAAAAGATGAGACATACCAGTCATATGGTCAGTGGCCCCGGTATCAATGACCCAGGGCTGAGACGAAGAAACGGTGGTGGATGTACCTTGTACAGCCGGACTGGAAATAGCCGAAGACGTAGAAACAGATAAGACAGCTTTCTGAGCCGTGAGACGTTCATATTCTTCTTGGGGAACCTGGACCATAATGGAAGAGGGGCCAGAAGGTGCTTCTTCATATTCAGTAGCAGATAAATAGGCGCCACGTCCAGTAATTGAGCGACCACGCCCACGAGAAAGACCCCCGCGCATGGAAGGTCGACCATGAAGTATCCAGCAAGTATCAACCATATGATTAGTGTGCTTGCAATGAGTGCAGAAAAGGTGATATTGGCCACGGCCTCGAGTGCCACGACCATGGCCACGATCAGAAAAAAATGAAGAAGAGGTATCAGCCTGTAAGGCAGACTGAGGGTGAGAAACAGGAGAAATCATGACCTGTTTACGTTTTTCTTCTCGGGCAAGCGTGGCGTAGACCTGGTTCAAGGTCATAATCTCAGCATCACGAATAATCTGCTGACGAAGTCCATCATACTCGTCTTTGAGGCCATCTAAAAATTTGAAAATACGTCGACGCTCTTGACGTTTCTTGATTAGAACCACATCCTTAGCACAGTAAGTATCTTCCTCATCATGATACGCTAGTTCTTCCCATAAACTTCGTAGTTTAGCATAATATTCAGTGAGACTCTTGTCTTCTTGTTGAAGAGATGTAATTTCCTTTTCTAATTGAAAGATGCGGGACATATTATGTGCATCACTGTATATCTCTTTGACGGTATCCCATATTTCTTTTGACGTCTTGAGGAAGAGAAGACCACTGCGAACATTATCATCCATAGAATTCCACAGCCAGGACATGACAATCATGTCATCTGATTCCCATTCTGCCTTTTCCGAATCATCTTGAGGACAAGGAAGTGATCCAGTGATGTGGCCAAGTTTCCTCTTGCCGCCAATAAAAATACGGACAGCCTGTTGCCATTGTAGAAAATTTAGCCCTGTCAGAGGAGAAGAAGTGATCCGCAATCCAGGATTATCTGAATGGCGAAGTTCTATCTCAGAAGAGGCCGACGATTCAGTAGCCATGAGATAGAAAAATAATAAAGAAAAGTCAGAGAAAAATCTGTTGAGAGGCACAAGAGTTAGGACATAAACAAGAAAATGGACATGGCATAATGAGATATTGCGGGCATAATGAGAGGTGAGAGGTGAGAGGCATAACAAGATTTTTTTTTTTTTTTTGAGAGACGAATGTGTACAGGGGATGAATGAGAGACGGATGTGTACAGGGGATGGATGAGAGATGGATGTGTACAGGGGACGGATGTGGACAGAGGCTGTTTGGGGCTAGGGTTGGGAGATTGAAGCAGAATGGGGCAGTGTCCTAGGCGCCCGCGGCACAGGCACCGGCACAGGTACCGGCAGCAGTGGAGGCCGCTGATGCCTCTGGACGGTGGTGCCTCTGGACGGTGGTGGCTGCGGCAGCGGCAGTGGAGAAGAGGTGATCAGCGGCAGAGGTGACGAAGATTCCAACGCTGGCACAGGCAGCGGCTCCGGCGACGGCAGCAACAGTGGTGCCGACGGCAGCAACAGTGGTGGCCGACAGAAGCAACAGTGGGTGGTGGCCAATGGCAGCAACAGTGAGTGGTGGCCGATGGCAGCAACAGAGGAGGCAGCAATGGCGGACGACGTCAGCGGCGGACGGCAGAGACAGATGTGGCCGACGGCAGAGATAGAGGCGGACGATGGCAGAGATAGAGGTAGCCGACGGCAGAGCCTCTGTTTGAGAGAGGAGGATTTTGAAGAGAGGTTTAGGGTTTTGAGGGGAAATTAGGGTTTGGAGGAGAAATTTAGGGAAATTAGGGTTGTGAGGGAAATTAGGGTTTTGGAGGCTCTGATACCATGTTGAAAGAGAGTTATTGAGTTAAGGAAAACACCCAACCTCTCTGTTTATTTATATTAAAACTCAATGTAATACAGCCTTTGATTTTAAGGGCTACAATACACATGGAATCTGACTATAAAGAAATGATCAGGACGGTCCACTAAATCAGGGTGGATCATGTCTTCGACGGATGTGGACCAGATGTTTCTATTACTCCTTTAACAATCCTAACCTCTTGATTAAAATATCAAAAAATTGGGCAGACTCTATAATTTTCCTCCAATTTAGAAATTAAATGTTCAATGGATCCCACCATTGATATTGGAAATCACTTTGATCAAAACATTCTTAATCACGTTATTGATAGATAGCTTGGGAAATGAATGGTCCATATTGATCCTAGTCTAATCCTTTGATCTAAATTTGGGGGCCATCTTTGATTGCACATCCGCTTGAAAATTACATTCATAGAATGTTATGAACAATTTCATCAATGGCCATGGAAACGGTTGATTCATATTAATTATAATAGAAAATGTCTGATCAGTAATGAGTATATATCCACAACGTCATTTCAGGCCCACTTTCTTTTTTTCCATTCTTTTTAGGGACGGTTTGATTTTTCATTTACCACCGTAAATGGTGGGAAACAAGTAATGATTACTTTTTATCTACATTTAAAAAAAGAAAAATTATCTTTTTAATTATGCCTCGATATTTGCCATTGCATACATGAAATCAGGAAAGATTGCATCCGAGTAAGCATGTGGGGCTACCATGATGTAGATTGTAAGCAAAAGTAGACCACACCACATGAAACAAGATGGATAATGATGTCCAGTACCATTGCAAGGTGAAAACAGCCTGTAGGCATGTGTATCCATCGTCCAACCTGTTCATAACGTCTCATATGCATGGATAAAGGGAAAACATAAACATCAACTGGGCTTGAAACTTTTGTAGCCCCCAAGAAGTTTTCAATGGTAGGCGTTCAATTTTCGCTAGGTCCACTTGCGCTTTGTTTCTGCCTCATCTTTCAAGTACTCATGCCCTACAATGATGAGTAGGTGAAATGGATGAATGGTGTGGATCAAATACATACATAAAGGTGGGCCCCACACATGTTAAGGGTATGGTTTTTCCTTTCTTCGATTTTAGTGTAGAGCTATCCAAATACTCATAACTTTGAACGTCATGCAGCTGATTCTCTCGGTGGAGAGTTTCCATCCTCTCAGTAAGATATTGAATCCTTAGATCATTGTCCACATAATTTTGGTCCATTTTGTCGTTAATTGCCATCGACTCGAGGGAAGTCCTTGCTCTGAAACCACTTAATGCAAGAATGGACGTAGTAAAGTCAATTACTGTCTTCCTCACAAGATAACTACTTTGAATGCATGAAGTTCTCTAAAATCCTCAATGAAACTTCTTCGAATTCACGAGGGAAAGATTTCGAATCCACGAGATGAAGAACGACAAAGGTCGAAGTTTTATTGATAATATGAGAGATAATACTCTAAAACGAGTTTAGCAACATTAAATATTAAAAAACAAATCCTAAAAACATATTAAGAAAGTCCTAATGAAAATAGAAAATAAAAATCGAAAAATCGCGCAAACTGTATAAATCGGTCGATGGCATCGAATGCTACCTTTGATGGCACCGAAGTCAACCGAAAGGAATATTTGATGGCACCAAAATAGGTTAAATCTTTATAGCGTGCAGTTTCTAAAATTCTTCAAAGTTTGATCGCTCTGGAATCTTCGGTCGCACCGAATGCATCAAGATTTGTACAACAATGAACTGGGACTTTTGCTGAAATTCGGTCGCACTGAACCTTGCTGTGAGTTGTCAATTTCTCTTGGACTTGGATCCCTTCCTATGGTCCATCCTTGTCATGAATGTGACGCAGGGAGGACGTGGTAGGTCGATCACCGTCTCCCTAACCGATAGTTTCTCGAATCCACGAGAAGAAATAAAAGATAAAAAGAGGAAATAAATTCCGAATAATTGAATAATTGATAATTGAATGAATAAAACGGAATTACAATGCATATAAATAGGAAACTAAACCCTAGGTAAAGTATCAAAACCCAACTCCAACTAAAACTCCTAGAAAACGCAACTTACTATAAATAGTAAACTTACTATTTATAGAAGTCGTTCAATCCTACTAGAACTCTTGGTTTTCGGCCAAAAATAGAAAGTTTTCAAACGGCCTCAACCACGCTGTTCTACGAAATATTCTAAGCCCTTTTCATGTTGGGCACTAACTCTAAAACCCTACAGATGCAAAGTTATGATCGAATTAAAACTTACTATAAATAGTAAAAACGAAAATAAACTAGGCTAATGACCGTCGATACGGTCGATTCTCGCGATTCCGGGTTGGGCAACCCGGCATAGCGGGGTTGGTTGGCTAAAGTAGCTCGAGCTACCCCAAATTGATATATTATACGTCCCGTAACTCATTCCGGATTGTGAAATACGACCGATTCACGGTCCTGACGGTCCGGATCACTTTCGGCCCCGTCTGGTCTTCTTTTGCTCCATCTGGGCCATGAAATAGTCAGCGACCCGTCCTACATCAGTCCGTCCTACATCAGAATGTGTCCGCAACCTGCTCTACATCACATCAAAGTTTTCTATGTGATCAATATAGACCATCCATTACCTAGCCATTTATCAAATGGTTAGAATCATAAAATCAAATTGGTTTTTGAGAGATGGAAAATCGAAGGTAGGATACATCCATTGATCAAAGTTTTCTATGCAATCAATATGGACCACCCATTCCCTAGCCATTGATCAAATGGTTAGAATCATCCAATCAAATTGGTTTTTGAGAGATGGAAAATCGAAGGTAGGATACATGATAGATGGTTCAGGTCATTCCCCCCCCCCCCCCCCCCCCCCCCCCCCCCCCCCCCCCCCCGAGTTGGAAATTGGGTTTACATAAGTCAATAATTAGACATCCCCCCCCCCCGAGTTGGAAATTGGGTTTACATAGGTCAATAATTAGACATTCCCCCCCCCCCCCCTCCTTTTTTTTGCCCCCTGAGTTGGATATTGGGTTTACATTTGGTGGCATATATGCTTCCTATACAATTGGGAGCCCACTATTTGGTGATCGAATCCATGGCTCCAATGGGCTTCCCATCGATGGGCCATGACCTGAAACTCTCCTTCCTACTAAAGTGGTCCTAAACGTTTCCAAACGAACATGTCCCATTTTACTTGAAAATATCCAATGTAAATAACTTGCATTATTCATTTACATAAGAAAAAAAAAAAAAAAAAAAAGTCCATCAATAGCCAGCGTCATGACGGTCTTTTGAACATAGTCATGAAATTCAACCACTTAACTCAAAACTCAGCCAGATAAACTCGACTAGATGAGAAATCGAGCTGAGTCACTGAGAAACTCGTCGGCAAGCTCAACTCAGTCAAGACAACAGCAACATCTGCCAGCAAGACACATGCTGTGGTTGCATTTCATTTTAGTCGAGTTGAGCCGAGTCTTCGAGTCAACCCGACCCGGACGGATGTCTGAGTCGAGTCTTAAGTTTTCGAGTTTTCAAACTATGATTTTGAATGGTGGGTCCCATTTGGATGAGTCTTGTGAAAAAATGGGTCCACCCTCATCTACTCTACGAGACAAACTCATTTCATTTCCATGTTCTAAAAGTAGAGAACGTATGCGTGGAGCCCACCGAACACCCCTTTTCTCTTTCTCGAGAAATATAATTCAGCAAGTGCTTGAAATAGAGCTACCACCAGCTAAGGCATGTACTACTTTGCTAAGATCAAGTTGCCTTGTCGAGTAGCCTTTTTTTTCAATGAAGGGTCTAGATTCCTGTGGCCGTGTAAATTGCAATCCAGACTGTCCAAATTGCTGACCAAATTGTGGATGAAGCATAACCAAAGCATTCCACTGAGAAGATAACAGTATAACCATTTGATTTTGCCATTTGAATTCCCATTTTTTACTTTAACCATCCATTTCATAGCCATTGATTGGACGGCTAGGATCGTTGATCAGTGCAATTATTTTTTTATATATGATTCACCACCATATTAAAATGGTGATGAGCTATGATCCGAGACTAGCCAAAAATCTATGCCTTTACTCATTTACCATATGGTGAGTCATTCCCCATTAGTCATCACCATACAGGAGCCTGTGTGGCTGTGGCCCACCTAGAATCTCCACATACATCATCAAACGGTGTGCTTCGTTTGTGATTTGATTCCTAGAGTAATCTATGATTTATCTATTGATTTTTTATTTTGGAACAAGGAGACATGTGGATGGTCGAATCTTTGGACCACCTTCCAGTGACCGCATCCGAGCAACCTATCCGTCATATTTCTTTCCTGCAAAATAGACGGCCTGGATCATGTGCAATGAAATGTTCACCAATCAATGTGAAGCATGGGTGGGAGGGCTCTCCTTGGATTGTCTATCTTTCTCAAGAATCATTTTCATCGGATGATCTTCACCGACCCATTTGTGGCTTGGAAACGGATGGTTATGAAAGAAAAGTGGTAGGATCACTCAATCGGTCATATTTTTCATGGTGGTCTGTAAGAGATTGGACGGTCCAGATCGATTGATTGGAATGTTCATGAGATGGTCTGAAAATTCCTGTGGAATCTCCTACTAATTATATTGTAAAATCATTTAATTAATACGTACTAAATAACTTTGCTAATTCCACACGGGTGTACAAGGCTACGGATCTACATGCCACTACACGTCCCAGCGAGGAGCGTGGGTGTGAAATCTCATCCGTCAATCAGATGGTATTATCGGCTAGATACTGTGGTCTGAAAACCCGGCCAGTCCCACTTATCAGATGGTCATAATTTAAGAAACAAATGGACGGCTAGAAGGAAACGTTGCCAAGTATCTAAGCTCTCTACACCTATTTCTCATATTGTGGCCCACTTACACAGTGGGCCAAAATGAGTTTTGGTTCAGCTAATATACACAGTAGGGCCCCCCTGATGGATGGCTTGGATCTCACATCTGTGTGCTACCTTGCACTCGGGTGGGAGTACACTTTTCTCCATGGTACCAAAAAAAAAACTAGTTTTCCGTACGTGTGAGGCCATGGTTCAATAATCAGACCGTTGATGCAATGGGTCCCACCATAGAAGGGGAATTCACCTACTAATAGACTGTGAAGACCGAACACGGCAAAAGCACCACCTTCAACAGAAAATAGGCCAAAGATGCAACGGTTAGGATTCTCCGATCGTGCCCATGGTTCGGTTGACAGTCAAATCAATCGTTTGGATCACCAAACCATGTGGCCCACTTGTACCGAATCATACACCTCAACAAATTAATGATTCCTCTCGATCCATATCTTCTTCTTTTTTCCTTTTTGAATTGGGTTGCAAGTGGCCCATTATTCGTCCCTCTTCATTCAATGAATGACATGTCATACGTTATCTTCTCCCCTCCCTTGAGAGGAGATTTTATCCTTTGTGCATTTGTTGGTGGGGGCACAATCACTGCCGTCCACACGATTTATCTATCTAAAGTGATGGGGTCCACCACCTTCCAACATAAAAATCATCCACATGTAATGTTAGGGAGAGAGAGAGAGAGACCTAAATTTGTTAGCTTAAATCAAGGAACGTGCTGTCCTTGATACAGTAATTGCTGTCACATCCTTGATAAGACAGTTGTTGTACAATAGCATTAGCATTATATAGCCCAAACACCTTTCAAAAACAACCCACAATAGCTAGAAAAGTTATAGAGAGAGATTATAAAAGTATAAGAGATGATTTTCTTTTTATTTTTAGAATTTTGAATGATCGCAAGGGTGACTTGAAAAGATACTTGACTATTGGCAAGAGATACTTCTATGTCTTTTGATTTTAATGAAAAATATCATTGTAATTTATAATTAACTTGGTTGCGATGCCAGCCATACCACATCATCTAACTATACACATAACTGTCACATAAGAACATTAATGGTTAATCAACCATTGATGAAGCCTTCTTTCTGTCTGTGGTCCGCATATTAAGTTATAATTTCAACCATTGCTAGACCCTAGGCTAGTTCTAAATGTACAAATTAAGTTGCTTAAAGGTACCCATGTAGCCTTATAGCTCAAGCTGCATGTGTGTGTGTGGAGAATGCTTGTAGTTCGAACCCTTGATGTGCAAAACCTAATTCCCTATGCTCCAATCACTAATGCTCTAAACCATTTTTTATAAAGAGATGGTTTTCAAATTATAAGAGGAAACTTTTTGAAAAATTCAAAATTTTGGTTGGAAAATACAAAAACTCCCAAATTAATTTATATTTTGAAAAATATTCAACTATTCCCAGCTGTTTTGAGCTATAAGGTGACATTATGAGCAATTGATAAATTATGCTTAGATAAAGGTGCCTTTTAGACTTGAACATTCACTTGTTGCACGAGTGAATACGTAGACATTAAAGAGGGTGTTTGGCAGTACCTTGAGGATGTGAATGTAGCATAAATAATCTCTTTCTTCTCGTTCCTTTTGAAGTTGAATCTCCACCCATGTATCATTATCACTTGGTACAGGTGGTGCTTTGTCGCTATTGTCAACAAAAAGTGAACTTTCTTTAGCAACCTAGATGAACAAACCCCTAATTTGTCATCTTTATTGACTAGGCCATGACTTTTTAAATGCTTTACTATCTTAAAATTGTTAGAAATAGAAATGGAGGAAACAAAAAATTACATAGCCTGAACCATAGAAAGTGTTGCGCCCTTAAGATAGTAAATGCCCGTACACCAGTGAAATCAGTGCTCTAAAGGATTCCAACAAGTTTACCTCCAGGATAAATCCTAAGATTATTGTTGTACAATAGATAGAGTACTATTACACAACTCAAACCTTTAGGAAATAACATAGAAAGAAAAAGGCCGAGAGAGAGAGAAAGAGAGTCTAAGAGATGATTTTCTTGCATTTTTTCTTTCTTCCCGACCTTATATATATAGAATTTTAATGGTTGCTTGAAGAGGCCAGAGAAGGTGCCCTGAAGAGGCACTTAATTGTTGGCAAGAGCTATTCTATATTTTTATTTGAATTAGAGACATTGTTGTAATTTAATTACAATAGCCAATTAAACCAACTTTGTCAACAGCCTTTCACATCATCATGCCTGTCTTAGGAGAATTACCACGTCATCCAACTGTACACGTAATTGTCATATTGGCATCACACCATGTAATGTTCAACACGGAGCCAATCAAAGACCGAACATTCTTTCTTTGTTATACTAAGCCACAAGTTAAGCCATGATTTCAGTCATGACTAATTTAATATTGACAACTCTAAGGCTCCAAGGCTCCTTTCTTCTATGTGAATACATGAAGTGCCAAGTGAATTAATTAAGCATGCGTGCATGTGCATATGGAGATTTTCAAGGTGCTTGTAACACAAACCCTTGATGTGGCAAAACCCAATTCCCTCTCTTATATATGGCCACCAATCATCTAAACCATTTTTTTTTTTAATAAAGAGATCTATTTCAAATCATAAATAATAATAATAATAAAACCTTTTTAAAAATATTCAAAATTTTGGTAGAAAAAAAAAAACCCCCCAAAATTATTTTATAATTAAAAAATATCCAGTCGGGTGATTAGAGGTGAAACTTGGGTGGGGACTTATGCCGATGACCATAGTCCCACGGGTTGGGCTCCGGTCAGGCTGAGCTCAGGCTAAAAATAAAAAATCTAGGTTGGGTTGGGCTTAGGTTGAGACCTCAAATTACCTAAGCTTGAACCCAATTGCCAAAATCTGGATTTGGGTATGAACGATTGAGTAATTAGTCATTAAGGCCACATTGGGGTAGGATAAAAAGAAATCAGGCAGGAAGGACCTAGATAAAGCAAATGCTTTTCCTCCCTTTTTCTCGACTCTCCTGCTAAGTAATGCATTGATACAATTGTGGGTGTGAAAGAGCCCTACCTTTCCAATTTCCATCACTACACAATAACCCCATTTTGTGATTTTTAGGAATTCTACTTATAGTAGAAATTCCAAATCACAAGCTATTTTAATCGCCTCCTGAAAAGGCAACACCACAAAATCACCTAACACAAGAAATTAGAGAAAATAGAGTAAATGAAACAGTATTATTTTCCTTGTACACAACCCATGGAAGAAATCCTTATATGTATTAATACAAACCTAGCCATAAGAGATTATGATTAGTGTATTATAGTTTTATACACTCAATCATGTCTCCTTAACACTCTTGAATTACAGTAATTACAAGACAAATCAGCGTCGCTACTAGTTACATTAGTGACTCTTGATTTATCAGGATGTTTACAGGACTTTGTGTTGGAGGAGGAAGTGAACCTCGCCGATCTGTTCCTCCTCCTCGGCAACGACGAACGGGGAATGAAAACACCAGTTCCTTTGCTTCCTCTGATACGATTCGGATCGTAGACCACAGGGGGAGTGGTGAGAGGGTGGTGCACATGTGAAAATGCCTGCCGCGAAAACATGTATCAGTTATACTTGTTAATTAATTGTTGAACATTAATCCTACTTCTAATGGGACTCATAATTCAATTGTGCCAGTGTTGCATATATGAGTGAGATTTGAGCTGCACATCAGGATGGTCTAAAAAAATAGTCCTGTCCACTCAAGCATGTTCGACCGGATGAGTCGACCAGCCTGGTTTTTGGGTCTGGGGCGCTCTTGATAAGCAGCTTGGATCTTTTACATGTGCCACACTGAGTCCGTTTGCAATCGAAATGGAGTCCCATTCGCAGATCTAGTAGAAAAAGATGAAAAAGAGAAAATTCACCTGTAGAGAGACGGATGGACAGCGTGTATTAGAACCATCGTCGTCGTCGTCCATGATAAGAAGAGAGATTCGCTTACTGAGGTCTGCGAAGAAGACATCATCCTCTACTTCCATGGAAACTTCCATGGAAACCACCAAGCTAGATATGTTGATGATGATAGAGTAGGACTTACACTACAACTAGTCTCATTTTTTTATTTTTTATTTTTATTTTTTCAGTTGTATGGGTGAGTATGGGTTTTAATAGGGATGAAGGGAACTTGGGCTTGTGGGTCATGTGGTGGGGCCCACCAGGGCAGTTGGCCAATCTGGCTAGGCCCCACAAATATCATGAAGTGTATGATGACATTATCCGGTTGGGGGATGAGATGAGGATCTGCCGGCAATAACCATACCATGATATCAATCCAAGATAGACACCACATCCCCACCACACATGCCCACCACACATGCCTGTGGATGGGTGATGGGATCTCCTTTTCTTCACATCATCTCTTCTTCTATCCACTTAGGAGATATCCATAACAAGCTATCCTCCTCTCCACGTCAACCACTCCCATGACTTCCCATTGAGTAAACATGAATCACATGGGTAAGATCCGGGCCGCTTGTTCAGGCACCAATGTCATATATGGGTCATGACCCAAAAATCGGCCGATCGGACGGTCCTTAGATCTCGACAAGAATACAATAATGAACTGAGGTTGGTGAAATAAATTGATCGGTTGGATTACATATGCATGTGGTGTGTGTCCCACTGAATGAGCGGTTTGGATCTTGTACATGCCCACTAGCAATCAGGAGTGGCCGTCATTATCATCATGACTTTTATTCCAACTACTTGGGGAAGCTGTGTAGGAATTTAATACTGTTATCAATCTCACCTGGACCGGGTCTAACAGGGCAACAGTCCAACTGAAGGACCTATTAAATGAGCAATGGTCATTATTGGGCTGTTGATATTTTTTTTTTGCCTTGACCGTAGATTCGATGGCCCCCACTTGAACGGTTAGGATTTTCCATTCAATATTGATTTTTGGGTTATAAACTTCCTCAATGGGCCCTATGGTTTGGTTGGTCCATTCGGATCATGGCATATGTATGCCAAATGAACAGTAATTTTCCTCCTAAATCTGTAATGTTGATGGGCCACATGTGGTTTGATACCACCTAACATCATCCATATTCAAACTTATTAGGGTGTAGATTATATCACCATCAATCAAGTGGGGCCCACTCTACACAAGTGCTTGACATTGATTGAACGGTGATAAGACTCAGCATAATGAATATCTAATATGGTTTTTTTTTTTTTTTTCCCACCGAATCCTTTCATTCTTCTTGTTCTTCACTACTCAATCCTCTTTTCACAAAGATGGGAAGATGGGGCCCACTGAATTATGGGTAAGATGCGCTCCACACGTTTTCCTAGCTGGCAAAGGGTCCCAACGAAGAAAAGCTGCACTGCAAATTTTAATGGCTAGAAAATTTTCAAGAAAATTCATTTTTGTACGAAACAGCTACGTTTTGAACACATCTTAGTAGAGCATTTTTCAGGCTATCAACTGCCTCCTACATGTGCCGTTGTGGCACACATGTTTGAGATCCAATCCGCTCAGTATGACATCCCTACCACTTAGATTTTCTTTGAGAGATGTAAGTTTGATCTCCTCATCTTTTGGGCCACACATATAATTTGAATTTGAACCATTGGTTAATTTCTTCAAACAGACCACCGATTTCTCACATTTGTAGCACACCTAATTAGCAGAAGGCCCTGATTTTTGTCTAAAGGCTTTTAGAATGTGGGTTCTGCCTGATGAGTGGCTTAGATCCATCTTATGAGAGTACCTCGTTGCTGCATGTGAGGTGCATGTATCAGGGTTGAAGAAGAAACGTAGAACAGCTCAAAAAAGGCTTATTTACGGGGAGTTATTTGATACTCTTGGAGAGTATGACATTTGATACACAGGCACTTAGAAGGTTAGATGTGTGTGCGCGCAGGCGTGTGTGGGAATGCTCAGCTGCCTTTCTGAGCACTCATCACACGTGATGTGACCTCAATATCTGAGCCGTCCACATGATGCAGCACCCCAAAAAATCTCTTGGGCCCAACTTTCAAGATGATCCAAAGCTCTGTGGGCAGTGGTAAAGAGAGAGAGAGAGAGAGAGAGAGGCAAATCAAGGGAGGAAACTATTTCCTTTTCCCGTGGCCCACCAAAATTCTGAATCAAGGTAAACATTGGGTCCCTAGTGGTTTTTAAGATGTTTCATCACGTGGACAATTCAGATCCAGGGCTCACATCACATGCTCATGAGAATTGTGCCCGCCGTTCTCACAATAACAAGTGAGCTCTTTTCTCATGTTTATGAGCCCAAAATTTTAACCGTCCAGTGATGCACCTCAAGCCACTCGATGCAGCACCTCAAGAAACCCATACAGCCCACCTTATACCCTCACCCAGAACTTTGGTGGGTCATGGCAAAAGGAAGCAATTTACTCCCTTGACTTGCCACTCTTCATAGAAATCGCCCACCAAAGTTATGGATCAGGGTAAAAGTTAGGCCTAGGAATTTCTTAAGTGATCACATGAATTATTCAGATTTTGAATTCATATTAAGCGAGACTTGTTCTCAAAAAGTGCTCATGAGAGCTCTGGGGTAAAGCTGAGCATTTCCTCTAGTCAAATCAGCGTACTATCTTTTTTTATTATTATTATTAAGCTAGACTTTGGACAGTTCAATTTGAATGACTTGTACACTGAGTACAATTTCTAATTACTTTCTACGTGCTGTGTGTAAAAATAAATTATCACCATAAGTGAAAAATCTTCCATACAAGAGGATTGGATGTCGGCGAGGAAAAAAAAATGATAATTCCACCTGCCCGGTCTTTAAAGCATTAAACACAAGTTCAAAAGTTCTTATAGCTGCTTGAGGGACTTGCAATGGGAGTTAGTCCTCAAAAGTTATTAGAACCAATGAAAGTAGTAAATATACCTGGAATACTTTTAAGAAGTTTTGGAAGGAGAATTAAATTGAACACTAAAGGCCAGTTGGGGTACCACCCAATGACTAACATTTTTAACTTCCATAAGTTTATAAATTACCTTTCTAAACTTAAGTTAGTTTGGCAGGATCCTACTCATTCTGTGGTAGACTCACAAGAGTTTCAACCTGAGGTCATGCGTGAAATCCTAGTGTGAGTGCATGAATGTGTGTGGGGTGTAAGTGCAGGTGAGAAAAAAAAAACAAAAAAAAAAAAAAACCAAGGCAAGCATTACTATAAACATAACTTATACAATGAAAGCTAGAAGTATTTATTTTCAGTTTTGAGCTTTTAACTTTTGTACCCCTCTCTCTCTTTCATGTGATACATGCTTCATGTAAAAGAGGCCCACATGATGGGTGGTCCACATCAAAGGTGGGCTCCATATTGTGGATGATCATATTCACATCAAGGTGAGCCCACATAATGGATTGTCCACATCAAAAGTAGGCTCTTAATGATGAATGGCTCATGTCCAAAGTAAGCCCTGCATGATGGACAACCCACATTGAAGGTGACACCCACACGATAGATGATCCATACCGAAGGTGGGCTCCACATGACGGGTGGTGGATATTGAAGGTGACCCCACATGATAGACAATAACATCGAAAGTGGCCCCACATGATGCATGACCAACCTTACGGTGGGCCCCATATAATGGAGGTCCACATCAAATATCGGCCCCTAATGATGAATGGCCCTCCTACACGATGGATGGTCAACCTCAAAGGTGGGCCCTACATGAAGGACACTGACATTGATTGTGGGCCCCACATGAGGATAATTCACATTGAGGGTTGGCCCCTAATGATGAATTACCTACATCTAAGGCGGGCCTCACTTGATGGACAACCCACTTCGAAGTCGGAACCCACATGATGGATAGCCACATTAATGGTGGACAACCCACATCCAAGGTGGCCCTACATGATGGATAGCCTACATCAAAGGTGGACCTCGCAAGGTGATGGTCTACATTTAAGGTAGGCCCCACACGATGGATGGTTCACATTGAAGATAGGGCCAAGGTAAGCCAAATGTAATGAGCAGTGCACATCAAAGAATGGGCCCACATGATGGACAATGAATATTAAGGGTGAATGAACAAACTTGAGGGAAACATACTTTTCTGATTTTATTTATTTATTTATTTTTTTGCTGATAAATATGTTGTGTACCAAAACATACTTATCTACTAAATAAGTATAAACCAAGATAAGTTACTTAGGATATAAGTAGCTCATGTAAAGTAACTATTTTTTTTTAAAAAAAAACATTGCATATATCACTACGAGTTACATACCTTAATAAAATAGAGGCCAAAGGAAAAATAAAATAATTGTGGAGACGACAAAAAGTATAAAAGGAAAAGGCATGCCTAATTCTTTTTTGGTAGAAGCTGTAGCTTGCCACATGCATGTATTAAATAGTTGTTTTGCGTAATACACCTGAAGAAGCATGAAGTTAGAGAAAGCCAAATATTTCTCACCTCCCTACGTTTGATTTCATTGCATATGAACATGTACGGTTCGAAAACCCAAAAAAGGTCAATAATAAAGATATTAAATGTGCCTCGTTAACAATTGAAAGAAGTCATAGAGGCTCTACAAACCAATTACAACTGAAGTGCCAGTTAGCAAAGATGTAAAGTTTGATGAAGCCATTGGTAAAAAAGATGTAATGCTTGGTGATCAACTCAATTTTTCGATCGATAATTTTGCCCTGGTAATGTGAACAACTTCTAAACATTTTTGCCCTAGCTTTTGTCCGTCTAATTGTAAGGATTTCACCAGCCAAAAAAGCCAGCAACAACTTAGACTTATTAGTAAAATGCGCCAGCGTGTGCATTTGTCAGCTGGCTGAAAAGTCGTTGCTTGTTGGGTCCAAGTCTTTATCTAAAGTATTTTGGACATTTTTGTGCTAATAATTAGTTTCTTTGTTTAGTGGCATGGGACCAACAATGGCTTATATTTTACCTGAAAGAAAAAAAAAAGGCAAAATGCTTGAGAAAATATTCAAAATGAAGGGTATGGACATTTTGAGAACTCGGAGTTGTGAATATTGTCCGTCTAATTGTTAGGATTTCACCCCTCCCTCAAAGAGCCAGCAACGACTTGGAAAAAATAAAAAGCGAAGTGCTTAATGCGATTAGCTCGCTCTCTTCTTGCTTGTTATAGCCCACTATTGGTATTATTAAGGAGCCATGAAACAATGAAGGTTATTTGAGCATACCATAATGAGTGTAGAATCTAATCAATAAATATATTGCATCACCTCATGCTACAAGGTCAAAGAAAAGCTCATTGCTTCTATAAAGGTAGACCAAAACACTTTAGGGCCCATTGATCACATACCATTTAAAAATTTTCCTAGTTGGATCATCATATTCATCTGATCAAGGGATTGCAAAATAGATAGTTAAACCATCCTAAACATCCCTTTGTAGCCCCATGATCAGATCGCAACAGTCAAATGCCCAAGGTGATTTGTAGATCATGTGCCATCTGTGGTGGGCCTCTCAGATGCAATGGCCTTACTTAATCAAAGTTGGGCTAATGTGGGTTCCATATGGCCTTTCTCACTCATGCTTCTTGAATACCATGAAAATGTTGGAGATCGATGTCTTCAATCTTGGACACTAGGGGTTGTTAGTCGCTCGACGAGATCGGGTCGGGCACTCGAAACTACCTCGGAAGATGCTTCTGAAATCTGGAATCTAAACACTAAATTAGAGGGAGTTTCAGTCGACTGACGAGATTTGGTCGGGTGCCCGAAACTCCCCGGATCAGACTAGTTTTTCTCTAGACAGTTGTTGCTGAGTTCGGTCGCCCAACAGTCGATATGCAGTCTAGGTCGGTTGAGCGATTTTGCATAGATTTGTTTCTAATTTTGGCTTTATGCTATTTAAAGGGGTGTAATGTGGGATTACGATAATTGCTAAAGCGGTCAGGTATCCTTGAGAGATTGAGAGAGTTTTAGAGTAAGAGAAAGAGCTTGTGTTAGCTTGGGTTTCTCTTGTGGTGCTTTGATCCAGGTAAGTCATTCTTCTGTAATTTCTTATAATTTCTTATTCATAGTGATCGCTTGGTGCCATGATTTTCTTGAGGGGTTTTTCACCGTAAAATTTGAATTGTCTTACATGTTAATTTGCTTGTGCGTTGTGTTGCTTGTTTGATTCACCCCTGCGCTTTTGCTGAGTTTCCCAACTGTAGTATCAGAGACGGGCTGGGAAGGAGATAGAATCTGAAGATAAGTTACAATAGCATTAAGCATGAGATTCGACATAAAGAAGTATTCTGGAAAAAAAACAACTTTAAATTATGAAAGGTTAAGATAAAGCAACCAAAATCTATGAAAGAAGAAAAGTGGAGGAAGATGGATCAGAAAGCTAATATCCCAATTCAGTTGTGGCTGACGGATGAGGTCTTGTACAACGTCATGAGAGAGAAGACTGCGGTTAATACATGGGCGAAGTTGGAGAACATTTACTCGAAGAAATATTTAGAAAACCACATGTACCTGATACTTCAATTGTTCAACCTAAAGATGGTGGAGGGGACCGATGTTAAGAGCCATTATCATCAATTTCAATAGGCTCATTTACAAGTTGTCGGATGTAGATGAACAGGTGAAGGATGAATATCAAGTATGCATTATGTTAATTCTCTTTCGAAATCATATGAGTCATTCAAGGATTTATTATGTGCAGGTAGGGAGATTATTAGCGTTGAGACCTTTGTCTCAGTCCTCTAATCGAAGGAAAAGAGAAAGAAAAGCATCAACAAATGTTCTTCTATGGAAGCACTAGTTATGAGAGGATTAAACTTTGAGCGAGATGAGGGATCTTCACAATCGAGATCTAAATCTAAGGGAAAAGGGAAGAGCAAGCTGAGGCGCTAGTATTGTGGAGAGGAACTACACATGAAGAGGGATTGTTCAAATTTCATGACAAAACAAGAGAAGTCTAAAGATTCTTCTAGGGAGGCTAATATAATGAAAGCCACAGAGGACAAGAGTGATGTTTGCGATGTAATGACAGTGTCCAAATTTGGACAACTCGGTGGAGAGTGGCTCATGGATTTAGGTGCATCGTATCACATATGTCCTGATCGGAGTTCATTCGTGACATTCAGTGATTATGACGGTGGATCGGTGCTCTTAAACAATGACTACGCCTGCAAGGTGGTGGGTATTGGTTTGGTGTACATTAAGATGTTTGATGGAATCGAACAAGTCTTGAAAGATGTGAGGCATGTCCCCTAAGTTAAAAAAGAATTCAATCTCTCTTAGTGCACTCGAGGCGATAATGGGGTGCAAGTTCATTAGCTTCGATTGGTATTTTAAAGTGACAAAGGGAATACTTATGACGATGAAAGCACAAAGGTGTGGCCATCTTTACAAGTTGATCAGGAACACTTCTTACGATGGAGTTATAGTATTTCTAGAATCTATAGCAGAATCCATTGTTGCTCGTATGTGGTAAGCGTGCAGGGGCCACATGAGCGAGCGAGGTGTGAAGGTGTGGAAGTAAAATCGGTGGGAGCATGAGAAGCAGTGGAGCTATAATAGAGACGAAGTAAAGATGAAGGATGGAGCAGTGGAGCTTGAGGAATGAAGCCACAATGGAGAATGTTGAGGATGTCTTTAATCTCGGACACTTGGTTTTGTCAATCGCCCGATGAGATCGGGTTGGGTGCCTGAAACTGCCCCGAAAGAGGCTTCTGGAATCTAGAATTTGAACATTGCTGGAGGGGGTTTTGGTTAACCGACGGGATTTGGTTAGCCACCTGAAACTCCTCAAATCAAACTAGTTTCTCTATGGACAGTCATGGCCGAGTTCGGTCGCCCGATGGCCAATACGCAGTCTAGGTCGGTTACACGATTTTGCGCTGATTTGTTTCTAATTTCGATTTTATGTTATTTAAGAGGGTGTAATATAGGATTAAGGTAATTTCCTAAGGGGTCAGTATCCTAAAGGGATTGAGAGAGTTCTAGGGTGAGAGAAAGAGCTTGTGTTAGCTTGGGTTTCTCTTGTGGGGTTTTGATCTAGGTAAGTCATTCTTTTATAATTTCTTATAATTTCTTATTCATAGTGATTGCTTTGTGCCATGGTTTTTTTTTTTTTTCCCCTTGAGAGGTTTGTCCACGTAAAATTCGAATTGTCTTGCATGTTTATTTGCATGTGCGTTGTGTTGCTTGTTTGATTAATCGTTGCGCTTCCGTCGGGCTTCCCAGCATGAAAAAACTAATTCAGTTTAGTAACAAAATACAAGAATAGTACATCAACTTCAAGTGGGGACCACTCCTTCCACCAATGAGAGGTCCAAGACAAAGTCCACATCAACCTATCTTTGATCAAGTTGGGCCATTGCATATAGGAGGCCCACCATGGATGGAACATGATCTACAAATCACCCTAGGCATTTGACTGCTGCCATCTGATGATCATGGGCTACATAGGGAGGTTTAGGTTGGTTTAACTGTCCATTTTTCAGTCCTTTAATCAAATGAATATGTGGTAAATGGGCCCTGAAGTATATTGGTCCATTTTTATGGAAACAATGAGCTTTTCTTTGTATAATGATAAATGGACCTTCAGCTACTATTCTTAAATCATTAAAATTCAACAAGGGGAGGTTTAAGGATCCTTAAAACCCCACAAACAATCTAGACAAGCTGATTTTTAGGTTACTCGTGTGCCATGTGTACAATTTCTCAATGCCGGTGTATCAACCATCACACTTTACCAGTGTAGAAGTTCTCCACCTTTTTACACTTAGGCATACATGTAAGGAAGTTCTGATTGTCAGAATCCCTAACTGGTCCTCCAAAAGTCTTCACACTACAAGAGTCCATGTTTGTTTGAAAAATTGTGCATATGGTGGAAGTATACTACTTGTGTATCTGAATCGATCACAAATACTAGGGGACCCATTGGCATGCTCAATCAAAATAATCCAACGGTCATATCATCAACCACTAATCATGTGGGGCCCACCTAATAAAAGTTTTACAACTAATTCACACATTAGGTAGGCCATGATATTAGAATCAAATGGACACGGCTTTTCTTTATCCATACATTTGTTTCATAAACCGTAGCCACTTGATTACCATAAACTTAACTCTTAGGGGTCTCGAGCTGAGACTCAGGAACGTAGAGGGTTGACTCATCCAAGTCAGGTCGACTCGAGGAGGATTCAAGGGTGGTTGAGCCAGATTGGACTTGACTGAGCATGAGCCAACTTGAAAACATAGTTCGAAAACCTGAAAACTCAGCTCATGTTCAGCCTGCAGGTCGATTTCACCCGAAGACCCAACTCGGCTCGACATTTAATTATTGTAAATTAAAAATGTTAATAGATACATATTTAATATAGTTAATTTAGTATATTAAGAGTTTAAACAAATAGATTCATGCCTACTTGGAATTTTGCGATCTTAACTAAAATAAGGTTCATCCATGCACAAATAAACCACTGGCTACATGTTTAGTACAGGATCGTAAATAAGAAATGGGCATTGGGTAGGTTTAGATACTAGCACCCTTGTTTTGGGTATTAGTAGGACAAATCGCCCACCTCTACTCTAAAAAATGGTGGTGAAGGGTGCGGTTTGGCTAGTGGCCCCAACACCAGCCAGCTAGCTAGTATCAAAGCTTTGTGGAGCCCCCACCATAATGTATATGTTTTATCCATGCTACCCATCCATTTTGCTAGCTCATTTTAGCGCGCCCAAAAATGAGGAAGATCCAACTCTCAGTTGGACCACACTGCAGGAAACAGGATTAAACGCTTACTATTGAAAACCTTTGGGGGGCCATGGGAATTTTGGTCCAAGCTTATATTTGTGTTTTTTCCTTCATTCATGTTTGTGTGACCTTATGATCAATAGGTTGGATGGCAAATAAAATTTACAGTGGACCTGGGAAGTGCTTAATGGTGGACATTCAATCAACACTATTTTCCTATGGGATGGTCCACTTGTGACTTGGATCTGCCTCTTCTTTTAGATCATGCCCTAAAATAAAGCTGGCAAAATGGATGTGCGGCATGGATAAAACACATACATCATGGCGGAGCTCACAAAAGTTTGACACCAACTAGCTAGGTAGTGTTGGGGTCACTAGCCAAGCCTTGTCAGGTGGTGAATCTCCGTCAACTCAACACCCAATAGCAACAAAGTTTATTTAAGACTAACTAATGAGACAAAAATATCTCATGCCTGGTTTATCTACTACTTCGGGTATACAAACTATAACAAAATAAGAACATCATCTATGTCTTTTGATGGCTGACCCTTTTTTCATTCTTAAAGGCTTGTTTGATTTTTCATGATACATATAAATCTTTGGTAAATAACTAATTATTACCCTTTCCCTCGGTTTGAAAATGGGTGAGTAATTCCACCTCCAAAACCGGGTTTGAAAATGGGTGAGTAATTCCACCTCCAAAACCGGTCTAAAGTGTTGACTTAAATATGTGGGCCCCACTGTAATGCAGATCTATTTTATTAGAACATTTTGATGCATGAGCCAAAAAACGAGGCAAATCCATTGCTCAAATGGCCCACAAGTAAAGGAAACAGTGGCCTTTGTACATTTACCGTTGAAAGTGTTGGGTGCGTTTCACACAAACCTTCGGATCTCGCCCCCCAATACACTAGAATTATGGACTATGCTAATGCAATAATCAAGAATAAGCATCAACCACACGAACACAAAGAGTTTTTACGTGGAAAACCCTCAAAAGAGGTAAAAACCACGGGACCTAGTCCAGATCAACAATCCACTATCTCAGGGAACTGTTACAACCGATCACAAGCACACACCGCTTGGATCAAACTTCTTCGCCCACTCAGGGATGGATAAACAAAAAGAGAATAGTAAAAGAGGAGTGATCTCACCAATCCCGAGGACGTAGAAGTGCTGAGACGACCGTTGCGCAGAAGAATCCTTCTTCAAGCAACTTCTCCCTTCTACAAGCTTCCTCTTTCTCTCTCTTCTCTTTCTCTCTTCCTATTTTTCTCTCTTTCTCACCTTAGACGTGTTAGCAACACAATGGGATGCCCTAATCCCGTTTTGGAGTGCTTAAGTACAAAAAACGGAGCAATTAGAGCCGAATATGGAAACTGCATACAAGCAGTCCGCGTCGGGTCGGGCGCCCGGTCACTAGACCGTCGGGCGCCCGGCCAACTCAAAATTAGTCCAGCGAGAAAAAACCAAGAGAAAATTGAATTTCGGGCGCCCGGACCAAACATGGTCGGGCGCCCGGCCGGGTCATCGGGCGCCCGGCTTAGGCCAAAACCTTCCAACAGCCTTGCTGCCTATCTGGGTGAATTTCGGGCGCCCCGGCCACTGAAGGGCCCGGGTGCCCGGCCATTCTCTGTCCAACCTCTCTCCTCTGTCAGTGAGGAGGAAAACTCCATCAAATCTCCCCCTTTCCGACTCAGGAGAAATTCACCTTCTTCAAGCCAGCCAGGTTTCTGCAAACCTCAAACTTGCCCTTGAGCAAAGTCTTGGTCATCATGTCTGACCCGTTATCGTCCGTATGGACCTTCTCAAGCTGTAACACCTTCTGTTCCAAAGTATCCCTGATCCAGTGATACCGAATCTCTATGTGCTTCGACTTGGAATGCTGACTTGGATTCTTGCTCAAGTGTATAGAACTTTGGCTATCGCAATAGACCACGTGCTCCTCCTGCTTCAGGCTGAGTTCCTGTAGGAACCTCTTCATCCAAAGCATCTCTTTGCATGCTTCTGTGACCGCGATGTACTCGGCCTCTGTCGTCGACAATGCTACGACCTTCTGTAGCTTGCTCTGCCAAGAGACCGCTCCGCCTGCAAACGTGAACATGAACCCCGATGTAGACTTTCTGGAGTCTATGTCACCTGCCATATTTGCATCTGTGTAGCCTTCTAACACAGGTTTTCCGTCACCATAGCATATGCTCAACCTGGATGAGCCTCTTAGATACCGCAGTATCCACTTCACTGCTGCCCAATGTTCCTTGCCAGGATTGGCAAGATACCGGCTGACAACACCAACCGCATATGCTATGTCTGGGCGCGTACACACCATAGCATACATCAAACTTCCTACCGCTGACGCGTAGGGTATCTTCCGCATCTCTTCCACTTCCGCCTTCGTCTTGGGACACTGCTTGTCGCTCAATTTGAAGTGACCATCCAGTGGAGTACTGACCGGCTTCGCTGCATTCATGTTGAACCGCTCTAGGACTTTCTCAATATACCGCTCTTGTGACAACCAGAGCTTCCTGCTGCTTCTGTCACGGGTTATCTCCATTCCTAGGATCTGTTTTGCCGGGCCCAAGTCCTTCATGGCAAACGACTTGCCCAACTCCTGTTTCAGCCTGTCAATCTTCTTGATGTCTTTTCCCATGATGAGCATGTCATCAACATACAATAGCAGAACTAAGAAATCACCATCTGAGAACCTGCGAGTGAACACACAGTGGTCCGACTCCGTTCTGTCATATCCATGCTTTAACATGAACGAATCGAACTTCTTGTACCATTGCCTAGGAGCTTGCTTCAGCCCATACAAGCTCTTCCTAAGCCTGCACACCATATGCTCTTTGCCCTTGACTTCGAACCCTTCTGGTTGGCGCATGTAGATCTCTTCTTCCAGGTCACCATGGAGGAAGGCAGTTTTGACATCTAACTGCTCTATCTCCAGATCCATGCTAGCCGCCAACCCAAGTAACACCCGAATGGATGTCATCTTCACCACTGGTGAGAATATCTCCTCGAAGTCTATTCCTTTTCTCTGACCAAACCCTTTCACCACAAGTCTGGCCTTGTACCTTGTCTGTGAATTCTTCTGCTCATTCTTCTTTCTGAACACCCACTTGTTGCTCAGAGCTTTCTTGCCCTTAGGCAATTTCACCATATCATAAGTGTGGTTCTTATGCAAGGATTCCATCTCCTCTTGCATAGCTTTCAACCACTCCCCCTTATGCTCGTCGGCTAGGGCCTCAGAATAGTCTTCTGGCTCTCCCCCATCTGTGAGCATAATGTACTCATGCGGTGAGTACTTCTTGGATGGATGTCTGTCCCTTGATGTCCTCCTCACCTGTGGCTCAACAGGTGGATCAAGTTGGGACTCCCTCATCCTCTGCACCTTGCTGTACTCCCCCGTCATCAGGCACCACGGGAGGAGTAATCGGATCCGTATCCTCCAGTTCACCTGAACTGGGTTAGGTCTTCTCTGGCTTTTCAATGTCTTCTATACACTGATCTTCAATGAAAACCACATCTCTGCTCCTGACGAGCTTCTTCTCGGTCGGATCCCACAACCTGTAACCGAACTTTTCATCACCGTACCCTAAGAACACACACTGCCTGATCTTCATATCGAGCTTAGACCTCTCGTCCTTTGGTACGTGAACGGATGCCTTGCATCCAAACACCCTGAGATGACTATACGATGGATCACGTCCAGTCCACACCTTCTCAGGTACTTCTCCATTCAACGGGGCTGATGGAGACCTGTTTATCAAATACACCGCTGTGTGCATTGCTTCTCCCCAGAACATCTTGGGCAACTTTGCATGGGATAACATGCA
Organism: Liriodendron chinense; assembly: GCA_003013855.2. Taxonomy (NCBI): domain Eukaryota; kingdom Viridiplantae; phylum Streptophyta; class Magnoliopsida; order Magnoliales; family Magnoliaceae; genus Liriodendron; species Liriodendron chinense. The sequence continues at coordinate 1,704,259 of PVNU02002470.1, forward strand.
TCTGATTCTCTCTACTATGGTGCGATTCATTCTCTCAGCCACACCATTATGCTGGGGGGTCTTGGGAACTGACTGTTCATGCCGTATACCCAGTGACTTGCAATACTCGTAGAAGTCACCTATGTATTCACCACCATTGTCAGTGCAGATGCACTTCAATGATCTGCCTGTCTCCCTCTCGACCATAGCATGAAATAGTTTAAACACACCAAAGACCTCGTCCTTGGATTTCAAAGCATACACCCAAACCCTCCTAGATGCATCATCTATAAATGTGACAAAATACAATGCCCCACCTAAGGTTTTTGTCCTCATAGGACCACAAACATCAGAATAAACCAAATCTAATGCATGTACTTTATTAGTATGAGAAGCAGTTTTAATAAAAGAAACTCTATGCTGTTTCCCAGATAAACAGTCAATACAGGTTTTGAGAGGTATACCTGTCACGTCTGGAAGGACTGCTTCTTCGCTAGTAGCTGAAGCCCTTTTTCACTCATGTGGCCTAGACGCCTGTGCCACACGTCAGTAGCTGAATCCTCTGCTGCGTTCAATCCACTCTTGCATACACTGACACTTGCCTTGTAAAGAGTGCAACACTTCTTTCCTCTGACAGCGATCAACGAACCCTTGATGAGCTTCCAGCGCCCACTAGCAAACCGGCTTTCATAACCATCATCATCCAGCCTTTCCGTCGACATCAAGTTGAGGCGAAGGTCTGGAATGTGTCTCACATCCCTGAGAACTAATGTGCAGCCCACATCGGTCTTCAAACAAATATCACCGACCCCTACGATCTTCGAAACACCAGAATTTCCCATCTTCACTGTCCCATAGTCACCTGACTTGTAGCTTGTGAAGAAATCTCTGCGTGGAGTCGCATAAAACGAGGCTCCCGAGTCTATCACCCAGTCGGTGTCCTGACTCGAAGCCGTGAGACAAGTATCATGATCTGCCGAAAGAATAACAACAACGTCATCATCTGAGGCGACTGTAGTAGAATCTGAATCATCTTCCTTCTCCTTTCCTTTACCCTTCTTGTCACTCTTCTTCTTATGACATTCATGCTTATAGTGGCCCTTCTTGCCACAATTCCAGCATTCAACATCTTTCCTGGCAACTGACTTGCCTCTTGGTTTATCTCTGGCCTTTCCGCCCTTTCTGTTCTTTCCTCTCCCCCTATCTTGTGTCACAAGGGCCTCTTGTTGAGCAGGCCTTAGGGACTTCCTCCTTGTCTCCTCATTGAAGAGACAGCTTGTTACCTGATCCATGGATACCTTTCCGTCTGGCGCGGAGTTACTTAGAGACACCACCAATGTCTCCCAACTGTCAGGCAATGAGCTAAGCAGTAGCAAAGCCTGAAGTTCATCATCTAGGACCATCTTCATGGCGGAGAGTTGGTTCACAATGTTGCTGACCTCATTCATGTGTTCAGCCACAGAACTACCATCTTTGAACTTGAGATTCACAAGTCGTCTTATCAGGAATATCTTATTGCCGGCTGTCTTCCTCTCATACAGCCCTTGCAATTTCAGCCATAGGCTAGCGGCTGAGGTCTCTGTAGACACATGGTGGAAAACCGAATCATCCAACCATTGTCTAATGAACCCCACCGCCTTCCGGTCTACTTTCTTCCAATCATCATCTGACATATCCTTCGTCTTCGCCGATATGCCTAGAATTGGAGCATACAAGTCCTTGCAATAGAGCAAGTCCTCCATCTTAGCCTTCCATATGGTCCAGTTAGAACCATTGAGGCTGATCATCCTTGATGAGCCACCTTCCATAATTCAGAACCGATCCCACACCGTTCAAACAACCTGAACGCTTTGATACCACTTTGTTGGGTGCGTTTCACACAAACCTTCGGATCTCGCCCTCCAATACACTAGAATTATGGACTATGCTAATGCAATAATCAAGAATAAACATCAACCACACGAACACAAAGAGTTTTTACGTGGAAAACCCTCAAAAGAGGTAAAAACCACGGGACCTAGTCCAGATCAACAATCCACTATCTCAGGGAACTGTTACAACCGATCACAAGCACACACCGCTTGGATCAAACTTCTTCACCCACGCAGGGATGGATAAACAACAAGAGAATAGTAAAAGAGGAGTGATCTCACCGATCCCGAGGACGTAGAAGCGCTGAGACGACCGTTGCGCAGAAGAATCCTTCTTCAAGCAACTTCTCCCTTCTACAAGCTTCCTCTTTCTCTCTCTTCTCTTTCTCTCTTCCTATTTTTCTCTCTTTCTTACCTTGGACGTGTTAGCAACACAATGAGATGCCCTAATCCCGTTTTGGAGTGCTTAAGTACAAAAAACGGAGCAATTAGAGCCGAATATGGAAACTGCGTACAAGCAGTTCGCGTCGGGTCGGGCGCCCGGTCACTAGACCGTCGGGCGCCCGGCCAACTCAAAATTAGTCCAGCGAGAAAAAACCAAGAGAAAATTGAATTTCGGGCGCCCGGACCAAACATGGTCGGGCGCCCGGCCGGGTCATCGGGCGCCCGGTCAATTTGACCGTCGGACGCCCGGCTTAGGCCAAAACCTTCCAGTAGCCTTGCTGCCTATCTGGGTGAATTTCGGGCGCCCGGCCACTGAAGGGCCCGGGCGCCCGGTCACTCTCTGTCCAACCTCTCTCCTCTGTCAGTGAGGAGGAAAACTCCATCAGAAAGTTATTTCCTTCACTAGGCCTGCATTGAGGTTTATTAGTGATCTAACTGGTTCATAGTCACACAAACATAGATAAGGAGAAAACACAAATATCAACCTAATTGAAAAATTCTAAGGCCCTTGAGAAGTTTTTAACAGTAGGTGTTTGATTCCCACCATTTCCTGTGGTGCGGTCCACTTGAGCTTTGGATCTGCCTCAAGTTTAGGCTCATGCCTAAATTCAACTGGCAAAACCAATGGGCGGTGTGGATAAGCCACATACATTATGGTGGCCCCCACATTTATTTTGCAATTTGTTCAATTTTATTTAGTGTTAAAAAAGTAAGTGGTCATTGTCTGCATTAGGAAAGATGCAGTAATTAACTAGGTAATTTAATTACAGTTGAGCCGAAAAATCAAATTGGATACTTGCTTTTCTCTTTATAGTACATGCATGACTATACTCCTATGATACACATGAGCCACATGTAGTGTCTGCCCTCTTAAGATACAATATTTGACATATATGCCAACCTTTACATACACACACAGACACACACACACACATATGGTATTATAGATCGAAAATGGCTTCAACTGTCCCACACACTGATTATTTTTAAGCATCATATATGCACCATATGAACATGTAATACAGGTGGAAAATAATACTTTTTAATTCCAAATCCTTTACAAACAACACAAGAATAATTCGATCTACATGGCACAGTTTGCCAAAAGCCCCAAGCATTGGTTCGGGACTTGGTAGATCACCAGTTCCGGGCCCACCTGAGAAAGCTTTACCAGGTGGGTCAATTTTTTTTTTTTTTTCTAATTATTCTTATTTCAAATTAATTAATTGATCTCTCTCAAAAATTACAAATCTGCCCTAAAAACTGGCCTGACTCAGCAGAGTCACCCGAGTCACGCTTGGACTTGGGAAACGACCAGACTGGGTTGACCCGGCTGAGCCCCCGGTTGACTCGCCTGGTTTGCTAATCATGCAAGAAAGCATGACCTAGACAAACTAGACCAGGACAAGCTAGACATATGAAATCATGTTTGCAGTGGGACCCACCTGATGAACAGCTCATATACAGAATGCCATGTTGTCACTTGTGCTTAGAATTGCCTCTTTAATCTCTCCTTGTTGGAATGGCCTCAATCTGGTGCAAAACACTCTTCTGGACTTTGAAAGCGTTCTTCCTTCCAAAACTCCAAGAATGGTTACTCCTCATGAGCCTCATTCCTTGAGTCAACATGGCATGACTCAGTTTCAAATCACTGAGTCGCACCTTCGTCCTCTCAACCTCTGCACGTACAACATGCAGCTCCTCACAGATTTCAGGTCTTAAAAACTCGTCGTAACCATATCCCTTAGACAGCATCAATCTCGCCATATCAACCTGTTCTAAGAGGAGGCATCGAATCGTAACCCTCAACGGCAACCGCTTGTTCCGCAGCGCATGCATGCGCGCTTCTATCGACAGTTTATGGTAGTCCATGGCACGGCACACTCTCTTTCGATCGTCCTCTGCAAGATTGGGGTGTGACTGCACATTTGAGGATGCATTAGAAATGGTTGCACTGTCTTAAGTCATTTTGTGGAGGTTGGCTAGCATTCTTCTCCCAGCTCATGAGATGAGAATCGGGCTGGGCCGATCTCGCGGCCCACCAGCCAAATACTCAACTCACATATGTTGAAGAAGTCCGCCCACCCGGCGGCATTTTGCTTGGCCTTTAGGCATGTGTAAGACAAGTTCAGGCCGCAAAGCCTAGCCCAAGGCCATCCGAAAGTGGGCTGGACTCTATCTGGGTAGCCCAGCCCAGCCCACCAGTTGGAGTCCTTCACCATCCATGCAAATAGAGCCAAGCACAAGCCAAGCCAGCTCGGTTAGCTCGCTCGACTCGGCTCGAACCTGCTCGATTCGGCTCGATTCGAAGGATAGATTCGAACCAAACTGAGCCATTTTCCAAGCTCAAAATGATTTTCAAGCCGAGCTGGAGCTAACCCAAGCTCGATTCGGCTCGGCTCGATTGAAGCTCGATTCAACTCAACTCGGCTGACTCACTTGTAAAAAATTTTAAAAAATGTATATTTTTTAGTCCCACATCGAAAGTGAACAGAGAAATGAGAGATGAAACTCTCTATAAAAGTAAGTGGGGGTGTCAATGGGCTTTGGGCTGCCTTTGGGCTCAATTTTAAATAGCTTTAAGCCCGACTTTTGGGCTGGGCCTACCAGGCAGCTCGAATTGGGCTCGAACTCACTCGAAAGTAGCTCGAACATTTCAGTCCAGCTCGAAGGCTGAGCCAAGCCGAACACGAGCTAGGGTGGTCATTGAGCGAGCCTAGCTCAAACAGGGCTCAGCTTGGCTTGTGCTCACCTCTACATGCAAAGGACTGTTACAAGCATAAATTGGATGACTCAATCAAAACTCGGCTCAGTCAGATCGACTCGGTGAGATTTCAAGCAAAATCACTACCTACAACACTTGTTTTACACTTGTTTTACACCGAGCATGAAAGACCCAAACTCACCATAGTGTATTTGTAAAATCTACTCCATTCATCAGCTGAAAAGCATTATAGGATGCCACAAAATAAGTTACTTTTCCTAACAACATTAGATAAGTAACTTATTTCAGATAAGTAAGTTTGGTTTATGATGATTAATAAGCAACTTTTTAACTTAAAAATGCATAATCACTTCAGCTAATATTTTTAGCTTTTTTACTTTTTCACAAGTTGTTGGAGTAACAGGTGAGGTGAAAAAGAGCAAAATGATAAGCACCTTGTTTACCATCAAGGCAGGCCCCATATGAATAGACAGTGTTGGTGTACACTGTCCGTGCATGTGATGGGCAGTGGATATTGAAGGTAGGCCCCATATGAATAGACAGTGTTGGTGTCCACCGTGGGTGCATGTGATGGGCAGTGGATATTGAAGGTGGGCCCCACATGAGTAGACAGTGTTGGTGTATACGGTAGGTGCATGTGATGGGCAATGGATATTGAAGGTGGGCCCCACATGAATAGACACTGTTGGTGTGCACAGCAGGTGCATGTGATGGGCAGTGGATATTGAAGGTGGGCCCCACATGAATAGACAGTGTTGGTGTACATGGTGGGTACATGTGATGGGCAATAGATATTGAAGGTGGGCCCCACATGAATAAACACTGTTGGTGTGCACGGTGGGTGCATGTGATGGGCGCACATGTGATGGGCAATGGATATTGAAGGTGGGCCCCACATGAATAGACACTGTTGGTGTGCACGGTGGGTGCATGTGATGGGCAGTGGATATTGAAGGTGGGCCCCACATGAATAGACAGTGTTGGTGTACATGGTGGGTACATGTGATGGGCAATGGATATTGAAGGTGGGCCCCACATGAATAGACACTGTTGGTGTGCACAGCAGGTGCATGTGATGGGCAATGGATATTGAAGGTGGGCCCCACATGAATAGACAGTGTTGGTGTACATGGTGGGTACATGTGATGGGCAATGGATATTGACGGTGGGCCCCACATGAATAGACACTGTTGGTGTGCACGGTGGGTGCATGTGATGGGCGCACATGTGATGGGCAATGGATATTGAAGGTGGGCCCCACATGAATAGACACTGTTGGTGTGCACGATGGGTGCATGTGATGGGCAGTGGATATTGAAGGTGGGCCCCACATGAATAGACGGTGTTGGTGTGCACAGTGGGTGCATGTGATGAGCAATGGATATTGAAGGTGGGCCCCCACATGAATATACAGTGTTGGTGAATATACAGTGTTAGTGTGTACAGTGGGTGCATGTGATGGGCAATGGATATTGAAAGTGGGCCCCACATGAATAGACAGTGTTGGTGTGCACAATGGGTGCATGTGATGGGCAGTGGATATTAAAGGTGGGACCCCACATAATGGATAATAACATTGACGGCTTACCCTACTTGATAGATGACCAACATCAAATGCAGGCCCTACATAATAAATGGTGCACATTAAAGGTCAGGCCATAATGATGAATTGCCCACATCCAAGGTGGGCCCTGTGTGATGGACGGCACACACAATGAATGGTCCACATCAAAGGTTGGCTCCACATTGAAGGTGGGACCCACATGATGGACAGTCCACATCAAAGGTGGACTCCACATAATGGACAATTAATAATTGTGGGCTCCACATGATGGATGATCCACATCAAGGTGGGCCCCACATGATGGACGGTCCACATCAAAGGTCGGGCTAATGAGAATGGTCCATTTTCAAGGTGGGCTCCTCGTGATGGACAACCCACATGAGAGGTGGGCCCAGATGATGGATGGTCCATGTCAAAGGTGGACACCACATGATGGGTGGCGGATATTGAAGATGGGCTCCACATGATGGAAAATAACATTGATGGTGGGCCACACATGATGGATGGCCAACATCAAAGGTGGGCCCTACCAAATGAATGGTGCACATTAAAGATCGGACCCTAATGGTAAATGGCCCACATCCAAGGTGGGTCCCACATGATGGATGGCCCACATTAGTGGGGCCGCAAAATGAACGATCCACATCAAAGGCTGGCCTCACATGATGGACAGTGGATGTGAGGGGGACTAAATAGACTTGAGGGATAATTACTTATGATGTTGGAAACCAAATATGCTTAATTTTCTACTTTTTGGATAATAACTTTGTTTGCCAAATACGCTTATCTTCTAATTAAGTGGAAACCAAAATAAGTTACTTATCAAATAAGTAGCTTATCTTAAGTAACTTACAATCCAAACGGGCCCTTAGTGTACATCCAAAATATCAGCCCAATAGAAAACTCAGGTCGGCCACACCACATGAAGCTGTGGCCCACTTCAGTTTTTTATCAGGCTGATTTTGTATCTTCTCTTCATCCCAGTGAGTTAAACCTAATTAAGGGGTTTTATAAAAGATACACACCATGGTAGCTCCGCACAAAAACCTATGGTTGGCATCCCATCCCATTTTTTTTTTTTTTAACCTTTGGTGTTGCCCACTGGTGGCTCTAGCTGTTTTTTTACTTCTTGGTCTACCGTCAAGGATATCACATGATGGACGGAGTGGATTTTACAGATACAACATGTTGGGCTCCACAGAGTTAGGTGTCAAGGTGTGTAGAAATTCCGATCGGTAAGAAACTAAGGAGCATGACTCAGTCCCAGCTTCACAAGACTCATCGAGTCGCATCACATGCCATACATGCATTTTCGAGTCGGCCCGACTCCGCTGGACATTGAGTTGAGTCAGCTTTCCGGGCATTGGATCTATGGTTCAAAGCAATGGTCCACATTTCAACACCTTAGTATGGATGTTGAGCAAGGAATCATAACTCGGTTTTTGAGTTCGACTCTTCCAAGTACAACTCGCCCATGAAAAGAACCGAGTCGACTCATTCAGAAAATTGGTGACTCAGTTTGTCCTTGGGCCGAGTTCTAATTAATTGGGGGGTTGGGTCTTTGCTAAATGAGATCTTTTCCATTTGGCCCATCAACTGTTTGGCCTACTTAATGAACGGCCTAGATATCCACATGATGTGAAACGAAGAGGAGAGATGAGTAATCCAGACGTTCTAAGTATTGAACCCCAATAGCCAATCTTCACTATAGATGACCCTTATCACCATCCAATCAAAGATGCATCTCTCATGAACGGATGGTGATAAGAAGTGGGCCTCATTGCCTTGCTTTTTGTGAGGCCGTTGGATCAAGTAGGTTGTACTAATCACAATCCAATCCACCAAACTCTCCATGGTTTGCAGCCCCATGATGTATTTTGATTTGGGCGACTATACATGTGGAGACCTGCATTCTAGTGATCCAGACCATTCTCTAGTGGGCCATACTATGAGATGGGAAATGCAGCAAGAAGCTTCCCCATCAAACCCTAGCCAACTGATTTTCAGCCTGCAAATGGATGGTTAGAATTAAAAGTACCCAATGGCCGACATGGAACAAGGACTAGTCTACCGATTGTAGTCCATAATCCGTGTACTGGAGCCCACCAGATGAACAATCTGAGCCACTGAAAAGTGGGCCCCACCTTTACTAAAAATCCTGGCTTAGATAGAGCTTGGGATATCAGTACTGTGGAAGTGGAACCATACCTTGAGGTACATATCTATGGCCATGTAGAGGCTATCATGGCAATTCCTGGCGTTTTCCGGCAAGGCTTCCGCGACCAGCTGGAAACTCTCGACGGACAGATTATCATCCCTGGCCAAAGTGGTCAGATAACCGTCCAAAGTCCTGGCGACGATGGCCATTTCTCTCGACTGCTGATCAAATGGCCCAGAATCAACATAAGTTTGCACCACCCTTCTCACCAAGCCCACATCATAACTACTGGCATTCTCATTCTCCAAACTCCTAACCATGAGATCTCCCACACAACAACTCTCCAACATTGTGGCGGTTCTTTTATCCAACTCGATCACTAGTTCGCGATCGACGTTCAGCATACACCCTGCCCTCAGCAGCTGCAGTAAGAAACTGAAAGAAATTTCAACTGTTGGAAGTGTCCTGATCAAGCCTTCGATCACTGATCTCATATGATCATTGTCGTCGTCATTGTTGCTACCGTAGATTTTAATTTCAATTGCTGAGAAGTGTTTGATGGCCCAGCGCATAATGCACTGGCCAACTAACTCCGGTCGCATTCTCCTGGCCTTGATTGCACACATTACCTTAACAAAGTGATCGATCGAAAGGCTGGACACATCTTCGATCCACCAACATTCGTTCACTTTTGCGCATGAGTGATCACAACCATTGCTACGATCACCACCGCCAATTAGCTGTGGATCAATGCAAGCCTTCCATGATATCGAATCACAGCATCTCTTTATGATTTTAAGATCATTGGCCCACGAAGCGATGGCCTCGCAGCTCTTCAAGATCTTGATAGTGTCCCACCAAGATGAGAACATCACAAAGCTCAGAAATACTTCTGTCTTGGAAATCAGATTCCCATCATCGGCATCGTCGGTCATTTCCAGGAAATGTGAGGCACAATACAATGGCACAATGTTGTGGACCGTCAGATGGACGGCGAGTCCGTAGCAAAACTTCACTACCAATTCGAAGGCGTGGACCCCGCCGGGAAGATCGTCGATGTGGATGTTGAGGCCCAGATCTGGGTCTCCCTTAGTTGATCTTTGGAAGACCAATCTATTGAGATAAAGGCTTCTTGAGACCATAGGGAGCTGATCAGGAACAAAGAGAATTTGAAATCAGAAAGTATGAGCAAGAGCGGGTAGCCGGGCTGTCAATGGGCCGGGCTGGGCCTGACAAAATCAAAATTTTGAATACGCCCGCCGGACGGCTCAGCCCAAAACAATTCAAAATCCGGGCCGTGGCCAACCCTAGGCCCGGCCGTTTGACAGCCCTAGCTGGTTGGCAGATATGAAAATCCATCTAGTGCGGATCATCGTCTGTGTTGAGGTCACAGGGAAATTCTGTCCCGTTGCTTCCCAATGGCCCATGTCATCGCTGATGACGCCAGTTCACAGAACACAGTTTCTCTCTCTACAATTGCACTACACAACACAACTTTTAATACGTGGATCTCCTCTAAGCCCCACCATGATTTGTGTGTTAGATCTACACTGTGCAACAATTTTTTCAGATCATTTTAAAGCCTGAGCCAAAAACTGAGGCACATCCAAACCTCAAGTGGGCCACACCACATAAGCAGCAACGATTAAATGACTACCATTGAAACTTTCCTAGGGTCCACCGTGAGGTTTATTTGTCATCTAACCTACTCATTAGGTCACAGGGACCAAGACGAAGGGAAAAGAAAATTATCATCTTGATTATAGCCTTCCTTGAAATTAAGAATTTTTCAACGGTAAGCATCTAATTCCCACTGTTTCATATAGTGTAGCCTTCAACCAGGACAGGGATTGTCTCCTCACACTGTCTATAGCTGCTCAACCGTACTCTTTGAGCCCCATCATGATGTATGCGTTTTATCTACACCGCCCATTTATTTTTCCAGATTATTTTAGGCCATGGCCCCAAAAATGAGAAGATCCAAATCTCATGTGGACCATACCGCCCATTGAACTCTCACCATTAAAAACTTCTTGGGCCACAAAAGTTCCGAATGAAACTGATATTTGTGTTTTCCCTTCATCCAGGTCTGTGTGAGCTAATCAACAGGCTGGATGGTAAATTAACATTACAGTGGGCCCTAGGAATTTTTAATGGTGGCCGTTCAATCACCACTGTTTTCTTGTGGTGTGGTCCACTTAAGATTTGGATCTGTCTCATTTTTTGGGCTCATGCCATAAAATAATCTGAAAAAAAATAGATGGACGGCGTGGATAAAACACATAGACCATGGTGGGGCCCACAGATCACTGTCCACTGCATCCCTTCAACTCAGACGATCCGCACTCTAATCCAAGTAACCGGTGCAACTAGGAGCACTGTAACTTATATTTCTCTCAGAGCACCAAAGCATTTCTATCAACTTTGTTTTCACCAAATTTCATGAAAATCATGAAATTTGGTCCAACCAAACGAACCCTTGAAAAGAAATAAGAAAAAGATGGTAAGAAATTGAGATGCACCGTATGCAAATGAAACGTAATCCCTCCAATATGGACAGTCAGATCGCTTGGAAGATCAATGTGAACGAACCTACAAACACAAAATCAAGCCAATGTTTTTAAGATCGCGACCGTTCTAATGTATTATGGCTCTTAGAGAGAGATTACACTATAGAAAATGCAAAAATTACAAAGAGAATCATATTATAGAAACCGCTATGACCATCATAACGGCCATCACAAGAAAACGTTTTTTCTCACATATTTTAATTGCTTCTAAACGCAATCAAAACCCATTGTAGCGGCTGTTATCTTCCTGTTGAAACTCTTGTGAGTCTGCCAGTGGTAAAATAACCTAGGTTTTAACGGCCATTGCATGCCGCCATTCTTCCCACTCTTCCATTTCCCAATGGCGGTTACAATGTTATAATGGGATGGTAACACAGGAAGAGCATGAAACAATAACGGAAAGGATAATCATTTTTATCTCGTAATTAAAATCTTGAATCTACAAAGTAGTTTTTGAATTTACAAGAAATAGTAAGAGAGAAAATTTGAATATTTTATTACATAATAATTTAAGATCGCTTGATTACATCACTTAATTACATGAAAGACCTAAAATTCTTATTCAAAATTACCTAAAATGATAAAATTATCCCAAAAATTAAATTTGTCAAAAATAAAAACATTGAATAAATCTTACTAGAGTATTCCTAGCATTATTAGGAGTAGTTTTTTTTCTTTTTTAAAAAAAAAAGAAAGACGAAAATCCTAAAATTACAAAAATATGGACATACAATGAAAACAAAAATTACCAATAAATAATAATTTTTTTTCTAAAATCTCAATTTCAACCCTTAAAATGAATATTTCTCGCGAAACACACGTTTGCAACCTACTATGGAAGTTGATTGACCTCAAAACCACCGTTACATAAAGATCGACGGGTGCGTTTCGTGACGATGCCCAAATCAAAAGTTACAGTTGTTTTATAGTCAACACTTCAAGCGGCAATTTCTCCACATCTAAAATGAATCTCTTCGAACCAGACATAGTAAGAACCTAGTTACGTTATGCCCTACCTAAGATTAGATCCGGTTCTGACGGACTATCTCCACTTTCATTTGAGATTCTTTTGGTCTAGCCATGCTAAGAATGCAAAACGTCCTACATCAATCCCCCCTAAATAAAAAGAACTCATCCTCAAGTTATTCATCAACGAACTCGGCTCATATTAAACATTAATACATATACAAGTCTGCTAAAATGAAAGTCCGTGAAATCTCCATGCCCTTAGAAAGATCAATAACATAAGCATTATCATTGATTTTTCTAAGTATTGGAACAAGTCAATCTTCTTATTCCTTGACTTATTACATGTCCTAGTCGAAAATCTCTCCATGCGCAGGTGTTTATCAACCGTATCCTTATATTTGGTATTAGACTCTTGTAAATTCTATCGAATCTTTGTAGGTTCTAATTCTTTTCCCTTCATGACTGATGCATAAATCTCCCCCATCTACTCATATTCTTTAACAAAATCTTATACGGTTAAGAGAGACAACTCCTTTACTTTAGAAGTCTTGGGTTGGTTCTTCGTTCTCATATGGGTGAGGATGATCTTTTTACCATCTTTAACAAAAAAGAACATATTATCTCACCTCTATGCATGGCATCAACATCGTACTATCATGCTCGACCTAATAATATGTGACATGCTTCCATGTCAACCACGTCACGCATTACTTCATCCTCATAATATTTATTAATGAAAAAAGGAATACAACATCGTTCAATTATCTTTGTTTTGCTAACCTTCTTGATCCACCCAATCGTGTACGAAAAATGGTGTTTTTATCTTTAGTTGCATCTTTTCTACCATAATCTTCGACACAATATTTTCACTGCTCCTACTATCTATAATCAAGTCACAGATCTTTTAATTCACAATGCACTTCACTCGAAAAATTGTTATATCACTTCAGATTTACTTCCTTCTTCAGTGTGGATAACAAATTCCTTACTATCAAAGGCTCATCGTGATCTTTATAAGTTCATTCGTCCTCTTTACCATCATCTTCACTGTGTTCAGCATCATTAACTTTTGGAATATCATCATCTCCATCGTCTGCTTCCCCCATCGTTAATGGTCAGATTAGTCATCTACCTCTGAGGGCACATATTTGATCAGTGACCAAGTTGGCCACATCGGTAGCAATTGTTAATCAATTGAGGTGGAGTACGGTAGCAATTGTTAATCAATTGAGGTGGAGTACAGCAGTCAGGATTTCTACCTGAACCAGCAGCATTCGTTGCTTCTCTTTGCGGTCTAACTTGGCTGCTCCCCGTATCTTGGTTTGCTTTTAGAGGAGTTCAAAGACCCCTATCATTAATTTCAAGCTGCTCTCATCATTACAGACATTGGTATGTCCTACAACCTCCGTCAATGGTCGATCATTGCCTACGGTTCTTGCATGGATCACAGATTCTCTCGTTAGAAAGATTCAAATGTTATAACTGTCATGATTATTTTCTGTAACATCATTCATGGGGTTGCTCAAACCATTGTTAAATATCATCAAATTAAGGAAAAACCTCACTCTAATACCAATTAACACAAGGAAGAGTGTAAAATAATAATGAGAAAAAATCATTGTCTTCTTCAAGTAGTTAAAACCTTGAATTCACAAGAAATAATAATAGAGAAAACTTAAATATTTTGTTGAATAATAATCTAAATTACTCAATTACATCACTTATATAGAATATTTAAAACCTCAATTTAAAATTACCCAAAATAGCAAAATATCTCACAAAAAACTAAATTTATCAAAAATAAAAACATTAAATAAACTTGATTGGAGGATTTCCAACATTATTACAAGAAATTTTTAGAAAGATAAAAATCCTAAAATTACAAGAATAGGAAAATACGACAAAAATGAAAATTACCAAAAGTAGTAAAAAAATTCTAAAATCTTGATTTTGACCCTTGCTATGTAGATCAATTGACCCTAGAACCATTGTTACATAAAGATCGATAGGTTGTGAGTTTCGTGATGATGCATACATTGGAAGTTATAATTGTTTTACGGTCAACACTTCAAGTGACTATTTCACATCCAGAATGAATCTCTTTGAACCAGACATATCTAGAACCCAATCGCATCATGCCCTACCTAGGACTAGGTCCAATTGTGACAAACTACTTTCGCTTTCATTTGATCTTCTTTCGGTCCAATCATGATAAGAAAATATATGTGGCACATCCTGTATATATCAGATGGGCATTGGATTTCACGGTGTGGTAAAACCATCATTCAAGTTGTAGTCATAATTAAAGCCACAAAGGCCGCTCAATATCGCTACAAACTACTATTGAAATTTTCATAGATCATTCCATGTTGTGAGACTGGTGGTCGCAATGGGAGAGTGCTCATTCTAACCATAAGATGAATTTTTTCCTGTGTTTTACCGTAAAATACTTGCAATAGGGCTAGTAATCGTCCCAAGGAGAAAGATCTCTTCATGCTTTAAAAACGCTAATCCATTTGATTTGAACAGTTGAAAATGAATTTTACAAAGTAAATATCATTTGAATATTCATAATAAAGAAATACCTCAATAGCAGTCTACTTTGGAGACCACTTGGGTGTCCACCACCGATGGTCAGGATGAAGAGGACTTCGTGGCCCATTGATCCAACGACCATAACCAACCTTACAAACAACATGACATGCATGAATATACACACATGCAAGTAGAAACATTACCTGTGCGGCCCACTTCTTTTGAGAGCTTCCGCAGCCCTGTACACGTTAGCCGGTTTAATGACACACCGGTTGTGACTCAGATCGGACGCCGGCATATTCGAGCAGCTTTCTTTCAGTAGGTTTGCCCTTCTCATGGAACTCTTCCGGCCAGATGCAACAATGACATTAGCTTTGGTGCGTCGCACTGACCTTCTCTTTCTTCCTTATGTACTTGGGGTGCCAGAACGGACTAGGTGCGGCCCTGATCGTGGGACCCACCTTGATGTATGTATTCTATATCCAGTCCGTCCATCCGTTTTTCCATCTCATTGTAGTTTATGATACCAAACCTTAAGCAGATTCAAATCTCAGGTGGACCATACCAAAGGAAACAATGTTGATTGAACGTCCACCATTAAAAAATTACTGGGGACCAATTAATGCCTAACGTAATGTTTATTTTCCATCCAACCTGTTGATAAGGTCAATCAGACCTGGATGAAGGGGAAATATAAATATCAGCTTCATCCAAAAATTTTGTGGCCCACAAGAAGTTTTTAATCGTCAATCACCAATGTTTCATGTGGTGTGGTCCACCTGAGAATTGGATCTGCTTCATTTCTGTTTTCCACCCTAGAATGTTTTGTAAAAACGGATGGATGGTGTGGATATACAATACATACATCAAGGTGGGCCTCTCCCCTTGGGTGTCCCATCACACCTGTGGTGATAGTTTACCGCCATTTTTTTACGTTGTAGTGTCTCATCTACTATGAACGTGGCATGTGTATGGTGATCCAGGCCGCCCAAATCATAGGAAACATATTGGATTGAGCATGGCCTCAGAATGCTGATTCGTGTGGTTGTAAACCATCTGATTTCACTCATTGAATTTGGACCATTGTTTTGCTTTTAACTGACGGCTACGATCGCCAAATCAGCATGATTTTTTTTTAGCGTGCGTTGCTCCATTCATAATGATCCGTACCAGTTGGATGATGTGGATAGACATGCATGCCTCACGTACACTGAATGCGACTCAGTACCATCACAGCATTTTCTCTAATCCTGCGCGCATGCATAAGGCAGGCCCTCAACTTGCTATGTGCAAGCGTGGCAAACATGCAAGACATCTGAGCTGTCCATCAGGTGGGTCCCACCATTTACATGCCATGAACAAAAGATCTGGCCAGTCTTCGGCTGCTCGGGTGGTCCACTTGTTATAAACAAATGGACGGCTTAAAAAAGACATCGCCAGTGAGAGAGGCTGCACTAATTGAGAGGCCCGGTTTGAATTATCAATGAAAGAATGTCATTAATTTCTACATGAGAGGATCAGGTTATCTCCCAACTGTCCATGATCTGTTGGACCCAGTTCAGCCACGCCAGTCAAGATGTAGGAAGGGAACAACCCTTTTAAATGCCTGACCCCACCATTTAAAGAAACTTTGAAAACATTACAGTAATAGTTCGCCACCAACTTTTGGCATACAAGCATATATCAATGTGGACAGCTAGAAATAAGATGATCGTATAATTCTAACCATCCATCTCTTGTCTTGCTATCACATGGACGGTTAGAGATAAATGATCAGCAGTCCAAGCTCAAAGAAAAACATCAGATGGTTGGATGATTGAATTAGCATGATTTTAAGGAGAAGCTCCCTCAAGGTGGGCTCATCATTCGAATGGTCTAGATTGAAGTGCATTAAAAATGGTGGTGGACATTCAGGACAATCTACACCCATGTGATGTTTTAATAATGGAATAGATCAACAGGCACTTTGAAGGGAGTTCATGATAATGAGTGAGACTTTCAAACAGCTTTCCATGAATGGCTGAGATTGTAGGGTCCCTTGGGGATGAGGATACGAGGCTGACACCTGTCAACAACGTGATAGTAGCTTGCGTAGATATCTGAACGGCCAGGATATATGATTAGTCGTCCACATGACCGCATCTTAAATACTGAAAAAGGTCGGTATAACCTCCCATATGGCATTTACGTTGCACTCCATTGGTCACCTGAGATGTTTGAAACGTACATTCAAAAGATGAGTCCGGCCGGTTAAAAGAAATTCTGATGGGCCACACCATGGAAACAGGCTTTGATCAAAATGCAGCACAGCTTGATGTTAACTTCCGACTGGACAAGGTACGATCCAAGATGAGTTTTGGAGGTAATCAATGGACCAGATCAGCCGATCAGATGACCCATCGATCCATCCCCTTGCACAATCATATCGACTCCGGACGGCTAAACATGCAATATTCTAAAACGATCAACAGCATGGATCAATGGAAACATAGCCCACTTGGGCTGATCTTGACCATTTTCCGGAGGTATCAATAAGAAGCAAACTAACCCAACCACATTTCCCTAACTCCAATGGAACTAATATCGTGCAGAAATCTAACTGAGGGATCCACACCACAGAAGCGTTGAGTTTCTAAAGCTTTGAAAAGGGTTGTTCTTAAGCTGACATGTAAAGAAAAAAGAAAGTACTTAAAAAGTGCTAGATATTAAGTTCTTTAAGCCTATTCAAGGGTCAACTGTAAATAGGCCAGGGACGAAGTGAGAGATAGGAAGCAGAGGCTGCAGGAAGGTTTAATCTTCACTGAAGAGTTAGCCGGGAGTCAGTTCTTAAGCTTAGTTGCAGTCGCAGTATGTCATCGCTTGCTAAAAGTTATACATGCTTAAACATGTCTGATTCTCTATTATCTCAGAAAAAGTTCCATATGAAATGTCACTCTGTCCAACTGAGGTATGAATCATTTGAAGCCAAAAAAAAATACTAAAGTCAACAAGGGTGGAATTCGTCACATCTGACCATCCCTTTTACAAAAACATATATCTAGTTTTCCCTTTTCTTTTTTACCTATCGAATCAAGTTGTACTTTACTCCGCACATTCCAGGCACCTCAACAACTTCTGCACAAACGTCACTATTTTCTTCTACTATTTTTTATTTTCTCTATTTTACCTACCCAAGGTCCTTGAACCTAGGGTTGTCAATGGGTGGGGCTCAAGCCTCCCAAAATCAATTTTTTTAATAGGACTAGCCTGAAATAGTTTAAAATTTGGACCGAGACCAACCTCAGGCCTGGCCTGTTAACGGCCCTACTCAAACCCATCGCAATATGGCTTAATATCTTCACTGTACTCTTCTATTACTTTGTTTTTATTTTCTTTATTTTACATACCCAAGGTCCTGGAACCCAACACATTATGGCTTAACACAGTAACATTGAAAGTTTTTCTGAATTCCTCTAAAAACCATAAAGTCTCGTAAAATAGAAATCGTACAATGCATAGGTGAAAAAGGGTACCTAACATTAAGACATCCAGTATACATGATACCACTGCTACAAGCTTAGAAAGATTACAAGTTACAGAAGGCAACTTGTCCTCTCTCACAGCTCATCAAGACAACAATAAAGAAGGTTATATTCCAAATTTGAGTAAATGCAACAAAATGAGTAACGGGATTAATCATATCCCACCAAATTTGGGATCTTGAGAAATTCCAAGGAAAGAGAGGTGTGATTTCAGCAAATTGATTGTAAAAAATAAGTTATGAAATTCTCAATTGTATATTAAAAAAAAAAAATACAGAAAGAAGTAAAGAAAATAAAAGAAAATGATTTGTATCGTGGATGCAGGCACCTTGCCCAGCCATGATCAATCACTTCCCTTGTCATATTTTTCTCTTTAAGAGAAATTTCTCTTGGTATTAGAGCAGGAAATCCGACCTACGTTCTACTCTCTCTCTATTTTGATGATGTGATCATCATAGCCTGCATGATCGAGCATATCTTGCTTGCATGATATCTCTGCCATTAGATTCTTCACTGTTTATCTTGCTCCCTGATCTTATGAATTCTTCTAGTGGCATCATCTTCATCAACTCTATTTATCATGAGATCTTTGCATTTTAGCAACATCATCTCAGTGAAACTTTTCATGAAAAATTATCTTCTATGGAAGACACAAGTTTATCTCTTAATTGAAGGTGAAGAGTCTATTGGATACATCGATGGTTCAATAAAAAAAAGCCTTCAAAACACCTTTGTGAAAAGGATGATACCTGAATCCTGCTTACACTTTGTGGCGTAAAACTGATCGTCTTCTTAAGACATGGCTCACAGGAACCATGATAGAAGAAGTTAATTCTAAGCCTTGTTGTTGGCCTGCACTTCTTATGACGTATGAAAATGCTTAGAAGATACAATTGTTCAAGCATTGAGGGATCGAGAACTTCCAACTCTAATGTCATTTGCAACTATGCAAGAAAGGTACTAATTCCACAACTAATTACATTCAAAGATTCAAAACTATCTATGATGATTTAGTTGCGATTCAAAGGCCTATGTCAGATGAAAACAAAGTGTTTTGGTTGTCTAATGGTCTTGGATCCTAGTGTGAAGGATTCGTTACCTCTATAGTAACAAAACCTCCAGCACCAACATATGCCCAATTTGTTTCTGCACTTCTTAGCTTCGATCTAAAATTGGAAATTACATACGACTCCAATGACAATATAACAAATCATAATATTGCCTTTATAAGCCAAAAATAAAATCATGGACATGGTCGCTTTCAAGGAAGAAACTCTAATAGGAGTCACTCATTGAACTCTCGTGGGTGTAGCACTCCCTTTAGACAAGTTCATGAGATCAACTCAAACTTTTCCAATACTTCTACTAACTTCTCTCCATAGAATTCCAATAGTTCACATGGACAACCAAACTCAAAGTCGAAACAAGAGTGTCCATCTCAAGTTCATCAAGGATATAATTTCCCATCATCACAATGTCATATATTTGGGAAAAATGGCCACACCACTTTCCGATGTTGGAATCAATTCAATCATTCTTATCAAGCACGAGAAATACCACAAGCCCTTGCCGCATTAACTGTTTCTAGTATCCAAGACTGTAATGCCCTGAAAATCGTAAGTTGAGTACCCTCTGATTTTCCCAGTGTTAACTTAGGAAAGATACACATGGGTGAATCCCCACGTGCCCATGCAGACCAATTAACTATCAATTATAATTAATAATCAGAGTAGCTTTTTAAATTAGTGGCATCATGAGTTAAGCAGGGATAATTAATTAACTCAAAAATATATGACAAATTAAAATTTCAAAAGTGTACAATTTCATAGTGGTGTTTGCCCAAATGGGGATTATACAAACTACAATGCATTCTTAATATAACCATGGAGTCCACCCAGCTAGGGACTCCAATATACATGTCTAAAATAAGAGAAAGATAAAAGTCTAGTGTCCTGACCCCAACTCCAATAACGAGACTGTCACAAAGATCTCTACCTACTCCAACGCTCAAGCCTAAAAGAATGGTATCTTCACTACGGGGTCTAATTAGGCCTCATGTAAGACCCGTACCCTGAATTGCCCTTCGTATGCTTAGTTCCGGTACCGGTACGTCCTAAATGGATCAGATTAGCGAGCCTTGTTCGCGACTCTATTTTAGTACCGCATCAACCCAAGACCTATACCCCGGCGACCGCGTAGGCACTGCGATTCCAACGTCGCATGGCACGCCCCATTGCAATACCCGGTGTAAAACTTGTGATCATTTGCGCAATCCGAAGCGGGCCACGCAACGCACGTGCGGCGCGAGACCCACTTGCACAAATCCCAAGAAAAGTCAAATCAATCACCATCACCCTCACCTATACCCCTCTCATCACCCTAGTCTACACACACCATACCCACCCCATCCCTCTCTCACTACAAAGTCAATTCAAGCTCATACCTCCCATACCATCCTTCCCCCCCCCCCCCCCCCCATGCTAGCCATCATCACCTCATGACCCCTCCTTTCTACCTTACAAGATCCTACGTAGGGGGGGGGGAGGATGGTATGGGAGGTATGAGCTTGAATTGACTTTGTAGTGAGAGAGGGATGGGGTGGGCTTCTCATTTTCCATATTTGCAAAAGAGAGAGAGAGAGAGAGAGAGAGAGAGAGAGAGAGAGAGGATTAAGAAGAGAGAAAAAGAGAGAGATTAAGAGGGAGTTAGAAGAACAAGAAGGTGGAGATCAAAGCTTAGAGGGTCCCAACCATCATCTGAACCTTTCGATCAACCACCCGACCCGATCCAACCATTCATCCTTCAAGGCGAGTGTAAGGGGGGACATAAACTCCCAATTTCCTTGTTTGCCTTTCAATTTTTGGGCCCGCAAGTGGGCCATGCTGTGAGACAGCGTGGACCACCCTGTGTGGCCCACCATGATGCTTATTTTCCATCCCACCCCATTTTGTTTTAGATCACAAAAATCTGGATGAAGGAAATCGTATATTTTGGCTTGATCTAAAACTCTTTGAGCCCACCATGTGATGACCAAGCTGATCAATGGAGTGGATCTGAACGTGTGGACCCCATCAGGCAAGGATAACAAAGGAAAAAAAAACACAAAACAGTAGCAAGGCCACTGGACAGTCAGCGTCCAGAGAATGCTGCTGCCCAACAACGGATGGGCGAAGCCCAATTTGGGCATTTACCATGGGCCAACTCGTGGGACTCTCCTTGATGCTTGTGTATGATCCACACCGCCCATCTGTTTCTCCAGTCCATTTTAGGGCTGGATACAAAAAATGAAGCAGATCCAGATCTCAAGTGGACCACACTATAGAAAACAATGTAGACGATGATGCCTACTGTTGAACCTTCTCTGGCCCACCTTGATGTTTCTAAACCGAATCACCTACCCAATATAGGGCTCTATGGGTTCCCCATGAGCTGAAAAATCCGATAGACAGAGTGGATCGCATTCATGTGGGACCCACTTGAAAATAAAATAAAATAAAATAATAATAATAATAATAAAAAGGAAACCTGGACGCTAGACATCCTCAGCGTCAGAGACGCTGGGACTATCCAGCGTCAGGGACGCTGGAACGTGTGAGTGGGGTCCCCATGCGTGGGACCAACCTTGATGTTTGTGTTTAATCCACACCGTCCATCTATTTTCCCGGATCATAATAGGGCCAGGGCCCAAGTATGAACCAGATCCAAATGTTAAGCGGACCGCACCACATGAAACAGTGGAGAAAATGATGCCTACTGTTGGGATTTTCTTAGCCCATCTTGATGTCGGTAGGCTGTATCACCTGCCCAATATTGAGCTCATTGGGTCCCCCATGAGCTATGGAAACTGATAGATGGAGCGGATCGTCCTCTTGTGGGCCCCACTGGATGAAAACCAAGGGAACAAAAAAAAGAGAAAGAAAACAAAAAAAAAAAAAAAAAGAACGAGGCTCCCAGCGTCGACGCTGGGAGTAACCAGCATCCATGGCACTGGGCCGTTGGGCCACCCAGCAGGTGCCCCAGTCGTGGGACCCACCATGATGTATATGTACCATCCACACCGTTCATCCCTTTTGCCAAATCATTTTAGGCCTCAGGCCCAATTTTGGGCCAAATTCACTTCCCAGGTGGGCCACAACATAGAGAGCAGTGGGGGATAGTGAAATCCACTGTTGAAATATTCCTAACCCACCATGATGTACATGTATCATCCACGCCGCCCATCCCGCTGTCCAGATCATTTTAGTTCATGGGCCTAGATTTGAGCCAGATCCAAGTAGTAGGTGGGCCCACACGTAAAGAGTAGTGGGGGACAATGATGTCTACCGTTGAAGCCTTCCTAAGGCAAACTGTAATATTTGTAATGCCATCCAGACCTGTGGCATAGGTCTGGATGGAGGGTAAAACACGAATATCAGTTTGATTCAAAACTTTTTGGGCCCCATTTAAGTCCCACGCTCCAAGCAGCGTGCTTTTGCACGCTGCCCAGCAGGTGGCCCACTCTGTGGGTCCCACCACGATGTATCTATTTTATTCATGCTGGCCATTTGTTTTTCCAAGCCTTTTTAAGATATGGCCCCCAAAATGAGGCGGATCGAAACGTCAGGTAGACCACACCCACAGGGAACAATGGTCATTGATGCCCACCATTGAAAACTTTCTTGGGGCCACTGTGATGGATATTTTCATCCAACTAAAGGTTTTGGGCCCATCTTTGGGTTCCACCTTGATGGATGTATTATGTATCATACCATCCGTCTTGACTGATGCGTGGGGCCCAATTTTGAGTGGGCTTCACTTAGGAAGTGGTGGTGATTGAATACCTACCACTGAAACTTCCTAAGACCTACGATGATGTATATTTGCTATCTGACCGCTGGACGAGGCCCACCATGGTCCTTCCTTTTATATATATATTTTATCCATGCCGTGCACCTATTTTATCAGCCTATCTTGTGTGTGCAGGCCCAAGTATGGGGCCGATATAGTCTCAAGTGGGCTATGCCACAAAGGCCTTTACATTTCCAATGGGGCCCATAGTCTAAGCCCCACTCTCTACATATATTGGGCCATTTAAGGCCAACGTCAGATGATACGTTTGGTAACATGCTAGTGTACTTAGCTTGATACGTCACACTGATAATATGCTTAATATAATGAATACCATGTTCATTCATATGCCCATTCGCATTATTGGTATGCCTGTTGTGGATCACGATTGACCATATCATATGCTATTTTAGCTTATTATACTTAGGGGACTCGTGCGAGACAAGGTCGCCCTACATGATTGCGCAATATGCGTAGGTTTGGCGCATGACTTGGATTGTATGACTCATGCATCTCGCATTATGTATGTCATGATCGCCTTCACACCCTAGCAGCATCAGGGTGGTGGCCACCATAGTCACATCGTGGTCAGCAGTAATGGACACCGGAAATATGTTCTAGCACGTGGGCGCTATAGATGTCCTTGGGTGGAAGTCCCTAAACCCTGTGGTACCAGTAGGATGCTCCAACGTCGAGACCGAGTGGATAACATGAGCGCCCGAGTGCCAAATACCAGTAGGCCGCGTCTTTCACTATGTCGAGGTTGGTTGGAAAGGGGTATGACCTTATCCAATTGAGTGGAGTGGGCTATAAGATAGGTCGAGTCTGACCATCTCGTGAAATGGGTCCGCTATCGACGAGCCGGGGGGCATTGTGTAACGCCCTGGATTTTCACTAACTTGGAAATTGGAAGTCATTGGGCATTACCTTCGGTGTGTCGGTTATAGGCGTACCCGCACGTGTGTTCACATGTATTGGGGACTAAAATGAATGTTTTTACCAAGAAAATGATAGAATTAGTTTAGGAGTTGGAAGATCACATGGTTCGGAAGAGTTTTCCAACGATTGGGTTGACTCGAGTATGTCGCTGTCTGTAGAGACTAAGTAAAGAACCTTGAATTATTAATCCACACGTAGATCGACGAGATCATCATGAATATTTTATCGGACCTTGGTGTTTTAACCTATTTGAGGTATTTCAGATTTTTTGAACGGTTTAGATTTGGCAAAAACCCTCTCATTTAAAAGGCGCTATGTTTTGGAAATGCCAAAAAGTTACGATTTGTACTTAGAGGGGAAAATCAAAATCTTTATTATTGGGATTTCAATTTTTTAGTATTTTTTATTGAATCCAAATGGGGGGTACTTCCTTATTTACATAAATAACTTAAAGTAAATGGAAACATAAATTAAACATGACATTTACTTAAATGTTATTTTGTAAATAAGGCTGACAAGTAGCCTGGACTGTGTAGGAACTCACTGTGCAGGGAAGAAAGCTAAAATTTTCAGAGAAAATGGCCAAGGGACGACCGGCCGACCGGTTTGACAACCGGCCGACCGGTTAGTTAGCCGGCCGACCGGTTGTGCTGCTGCCCTTTTTGGGAAGAAAAACGAATGGACAGTGGGATCCGGCCGACCGGATCTGCGACCGGCCGACCAGTCGCAGCTGGACGGTTATAAAATGGGGGTTGTAAACCCCATTCGATCCATCTCTCTCTCATTTCTTTCCTCCACTCTCTTCTCCCCTTTGCTCCTAAGCCCTCCTAGCTCTCTTTCTTCCTTCTCAAACCTCCTTTCTTCCTCAAATCCTCCTCCAACCGTGGAAATCTCGGATTTCCGAACTCTCTCCGGCCTCCACCTCCGTTCTCGCGTTTCTATGGCCAAAATCCTGTGGCTTTGGGTCGGATTCTCTTCCTCATGCTAGGTAAGGTGTTTCTCTACTTCTTCTTTTCCTCTTCCTTTCATTTTCTTCATCTTTGGACCATTAGGGTTAGAAACCCTCGTTGGATTCTTCCAAACCCTAACTTAGGGTTTGCTCATGTTGGGGCTTGGGGTCCCGATGTTGTATTGGTGCGGCCCGTGCGTTGTGGAACCGTGATCGGGCAAGGCCCCATGTGGATGCCGTCATGCTCCAACTCCGGCCCGATTCACCGAATTGATTTGGGATTTTCCCAAATTCGAGATACCAAAACCCTCAACCCTATTTAAATATTTAATTAGATTAAACCCTAATTGATTAACGTTAAATTTGTGATTCATTGTAGGTAATTCAGGTATTCCCCAATTTTCGGCGTTCGGACCGTATTTAGATCGCTCCGGCCTCATCTGAATCGAGTAATTTCGATTCTAAGGTGAAGATCTACCCTCAAGCTTACTCTCAACAAATCCTAATTAATGATTGCTTGAGTTTATATGTTAATTGTTGATGTGTGCATAACATGTTCGATGAAATGCCTCTATGGTTGTTTAATTCATAACATGCTCGATGAAATGCCTGAATGATGTAAATTTACAATATTATAATATATTTATGATTGTGGATGTATGTGGCGCCCTGTGTCATCCGGGCTATGTCATCCGGGTCCTTTAGATCGGTCGGGCTAGTCGGTCGGGCCAGGTACTTAGATATGTTTATGATTAGGTATTTAATAACCTAAATTGCTATTATAATAAGGTATCCGTTGCTTTGGATTAAGCTCTGAAAATCGTTGATATAGTGTACTGCCTGCCACTGGGTTGGCAGTCAGGGACTCATTCGATCGACCAAGCGGGACACGGTCGACCAATAGTGGCCATTGTTGGTTTGTCGTCATCCACTTGGGTCCATCGAATAAGCCCAATTCAGAGCTAATCATTCTTTTATTTCATTCTTGAATCACATCCTATGGAATCTAGAATACCATCGTTCCCACTGTGAATAGTCCACTTAAAACCATATTGCGACTCGATCCATCAAGTCTCATGAGCCGTGCATGGTGGTATGGGACACCGTGTTTGAGCTGTCGGCCTACGCTTGGTTGGTGCCTCCCTGTAGTGACCAGTGAGCATTGACAGGTGTGACCGATTGTTGTTTGAATGGCTCTTGTGACAAATGTGATCTTAGCCAACGTTGGCGTGCCTGTGCACCATTCGAACGACCCGGGCGTGTATTGGGATAATTCCGAGTGAAACGCCCACACCTCTGAATAAATTAATTGTATTTGATATTTGGGATATGAGACCTTCCACTTTGATTTGGTTGTGGCTGACGAGTCACGGTCGAGCCAGGCTTTCATGGTAAGATAACTCAACCTTGGATCGAGGGGCTACTGGCGATGATTGGCGACGCATCGCAGGGAGCCAGATAGTCCTGGTTAGACTTTATGATACGATGTGGTATTCTGGCTTCACCAATTTGCTGAATGAATTGGACTAATAAATACTTTAATTAATCATTCATACATGACATTGCATTTGAGGGGGACTCGTGTAGCCTGGTTGCATGATGTGGCGCCAGCGCTACCTTGAGCACCTCATGTCATTTCTCTGTGTCATCCGGGCTGTGTACTCAATCACGACTTACGACCTGCTAGACAGGTGGACTGTGGATTCTGATACCAGTTGGTCGGGCCAGGGCTTGCCCGGGACATGCATTGTGTGCGGAATCATGACATCCATGCATTTAATCAACTAGCCTAGGATGATGTATGATTTGTATGTGGACATTACCCTAAACTTGATTGATTTGACAACATGCTTAATAATAATATACTTATATAAACCTGTTTATAATTTAAATATCTTGAGTCTAACCTTGGAGTTATTTCTTCACTATGTTGGCGTTTTGACGCCTTCTATTTGACACATGCAGATGTCTCAAGAATAGGACCAGTTGGTGGCGCGCACGGGCGCCTTATAGCCTTTTTAGCTTCGTCCCTTTTGGTAGATGTATTTTCCCTTCCTATTACTTTTATTACGATTCGTATAATTCTCATATGGGCTTGTACTGCGATTGAATTGTACATCTAGGGTGTTAGCCCTATATTTTTTTGATTTAGTTACCTCTGCTTTGCTCATGATCCGCTAATTGAAATGCGTTACTCTGATTATTTGTGAATGGAATGAATGTAAATCTGATTGAGGACACACATGTGTGCATTTTCCACGTGTGGCATTCCTAAAATAGCATTTTATTAAGTTAACACTCGGGAACTCGGGATTAGAGTCTTCGTACTCGGGTGCCGAAATTTCAGGTTGTTACACATTGGCATACCACTGACGAGGTGAATAGTGAGGTATTTTCTACTCTCTTGGTTATGCGTACTATGTGCGGCGGCCAGTATCAGAGTGTACCAGACCCCAGTGATGTTCCAGATGAGAACCATGTTGATATTTGGATTATTTGAGGATTGACGTGTCTGCATTGCATCTCTAGCATTTAACACTCGACCATGTAGGCCTTTGCATCGCATAGCCTTGGGATGGCTGATAGCATTCATGAACTTGATAACCTAGCCCTCTATCACTTTCGCTTACTCTGATATCTGTATACTTGTCATATGCATCACACAAGCACACACGCACTCTACTGAGCTTCGTAGGAAGCTTATGCGCGTTTGTTTACGCTGCAGGTACTAGGGCACATCAACAGCGTTGAGCTCAGTTCATGTACCTGATATTTTGGGCTTTTTCTACATTTTGTATTTCACTTTCTAGCTCTGTATTCAACAAACTATATAATAGATATCTGATTATGTTTTATGGTTTTGATTATGCTCCTTTAAAAAAAAATACCCTGAAAATTCTTCTGGTGGGATCCCAGGATCAGAACCTGGCATATGAAAGCTAGGAGCCGAGAATGGGGTACTATGAAGGCTGTTGGCACCAAGGTCAGTGATCAAGAATTTAGTGAGCCCGGTCCCTGGATTTGACGCATGACAGAAGTTGGTATCAGAGCATAACTTGGGAATACCTGCTGATGACATCACATATCTACTAATGGCCTTAGATTAACTACCCTTCACTGAGTGATTGTTGCGAACTTAGGATGATTAGGATCCCGATCTCATGCACTTAGTGACCCACACTAGGATCTTGTTACAACATAGTTTATAATAGGATTCCCTATTGTGAGCTTAGAAACTTCTAAATATGGTTCCCTAACGTGTGTGCATTTGAGAGTACCAATGCTAAGTGGTACCTGTCGTTTTCTGTAGGATATGGCACCCAAGCGAGCCACTGGTAGGCTGTCGACTAGTGCGGGTACATCCCGGACAGCCTCAGCCTCAGCCCCAGCTCCAGCTTCAGCTATGACTACTAGTCAGTTCTAGTAGATGATGCGCATTATGACCTCCATGGTAGAGCGTTAGGAGAGGAGGTCATCCGATGCAGTTGCCCCATCGGAGCAGGATCGTGCTCATTCTTTACTGATGAATTTCAGACGGATGAATCCCCCAAGTTTCTTGGGCGAGCCATACCCGGTGGCAGCAGAGAGATGGAAATCGGAGGTAAAGAAGATCTTAACTACGATGCGATGCACGACCGAGGAGCGAGTTCCTCTCATCGTTTTCCTTCTTCAGGGCGAGACTAAGCATTGGTGGGCATCGATTACCCGAGCTGCCGGGCCTGATTTTGAGTGGACATGAGAGGACTTTGTGGACCGGTTTGACCGAAAGTTCTTCCCCGAGCATGTCCACTAGCAGCGTGCACTAGAGTTCGAGATGCTAGTCTAGGGAGATATGTCAATGTCGTAGTACGAGGCTCGATTCGTTGAGCTATCCAAATTTGTGACATATCTTGTGGATGATGAGGGGTGGAAGGCCCGTTGATACAAGAGCAGATTGCGCCTTGGCCTTTCATGGCTGTGTCACGGGACACAAGCTTCCTACATTCAAGGAGGTTGTGGAGCGGGCCCAGATATATGAGACAGAGTGGGCCGATGCGCAACGGATTCATGACCAAAGCGGAGATCGGAAGGGGAAGAGGAAGGCTCCTTCTAACAGCTTTTGGCAGCAGCAGACTCGGGCACCGCATAGGCATTCGATTCGTCCATCTTTTTGACCGCCAATAGCACCAGCAGCACCTCCAGCACCGTCACAGAGACAGTTTGCAGGTGTTTGTTACGGATGCGGAGGGACAAGGCACCGTAGACATGAGTGCCCCCACCCACAGCAGAGCAGCAGCCACAACAACAGCTACAGCAACAGAGGCAGCAGCATAGGCCGCAACAGCAGCAGCAGCGACGACCGCAGAGGGGACAGACACATCCCCAGCAGACTTAGGGCAGGTTCTACGCAGCCCAGCAGGATCCTCAGGCACCTGGAGGAGTCGTTGATGGTACACTCATTGTCTCTGCATGCATAGCTCATGTTTTGTTTGATTCTGGCGCATCACATTCTTTTGTATCCGAAGATTTTTGTTGATCGACTGGTTTGCCGTTAGAATCCGTGCGCGAGGGTTTGTCAATGTCGACACCCTTAGGGTAGACCGTAATATTAAGTTTGATCTGTTCGTCTTGCCCCGTCCTGATAGGAGAGACCTTTTTGCCTGCCGACTTGTTTGTTTTACCAATGACCCAGTTTGATGTTATCATGGGCATGGATTGGCTGACCGAGTATCATGCTGTATTGAACTGCTTCGCTAAAACAGTCACTTTCTTTATACCCGGCATGCCGCAGTTTCAGTTCGTTGCCGAGCCTAGAAGAGAAACAGTTGTCATCTTTGATGTTTTGTGCCGTAGAGGAGCCGATTTCCTTGTGCATCGACCAGTTGCCGGTAGTTTGCGATTTTTCGAATGTGTTTCAAGAGATTCTTGGGTTGTTGCCTCGTCAGCATACCGAGTTTCAGATTGACCTCTTGCCCGGTACCGCGTCTATCTCGGCACCATTGGAGTTGCAGGAGCTGCAGAAGCAGTTGGACGAGTTGCGTGGACTAGGCTTCATCCGTCCGAGCAGTTCACCGTAGGGAGCGCCGGTACTCTTCATGAAGAAGAAGGATGGCTCGTTGAGGCTTTGCGTGGATTACCGCGAGCTCAACAAGGTCACGATTAAGAATAGGTACCCGCTTCCGAATATCGATGATTTATTTAACCAATTGCGGGAGGCACAGTTCTTTTCGAAGATTGACCTACGATCCGGTTATCATCAAGTCCGTGTCCGAGAGGAGGATATCCTAAAGACGACATTCAGGACGCGTTACGGTCATTTTGAGTTCCAGGTCATGTCCTTTGGACTGACCAATGCACCAGTTGTGTTCATGCAGTTAAAGGAGCTCTTTCGTCCCTACCTTGATCAGTTCATCGTGGTGTTCATTGATGACATTCTGATCTATTCGAGAACTCGGGAGGAGCATGAGCAGCATCTGAAGATCACCTTGTAAACCCTCCGCACAGTCCAGCTTTATGCGAAGTTGGAGAAGTGCGAGTTTTGGCAGGAGGAGGTGAAGTTTCTCGGTCATGTTGTGACGAGGCAGGGAGTAGTAGTGGATCCGTTGAAGATTGATGCCGTGCGTCAGTGGGGTCAGCCCACGAACGCGTCCGAAATCCGGAGTTTCCTTGGGTTAGCAGGTTATTATCGCCGCTTCATCGAGGGCTTCTCCCGTATTGCAGCCCCGCTGACCAGGTTAACCCGGAAGGGCGCTGAATTCATTTGGAGTGATGCCTGTGAGCGAGCATTTGCAGAACTGAAGAACCGTCTTACTTCTACACCAGTCATCACTCTTCCCTCCGGGAGTGAAGGATTCGTGGTTTTTATAGATGCCTCGCATATTGGTTTAGGTGCTGTCCTGATGCAGCATGGTAGACCCGTGGCCTTCGCGTCTCGCCAGCTCAAGGTCCATGAGTAGAACTACCCCACACATGATTTGGAGTTAGCAGCAGTAGTCTTCGCATTGAAGGTGTGGAGGCACTATCTTTATGGGGTTAGGTTCGAGCTCTTTTTCGACCACAAGAGCCTGAAGTACCTCTTCTCGTAGTCCGAGTTGAACATGAGGCAAAGACACTGGATGGAAGTCCTGAAGGATTATGATTTCGATCTTCAGTACCATCCTGGCAAGGCCAACGTGGTGGCAGATGCCCTTAGCCGTCAGCCACGAGGCCTGGTAGCGCATATGATGGTCTGGGAGTGGAGGATGCTCGAGGATGTTGCCGAGTATGATTTTGAGCCAAGCCTGCAGTCTTCTATCGCACAGTTATCAAGCTTGTCGATTAAACCCTCTCTTGTTTCTAGGGTGATCGATGCTTAGCAGGTCGATCAGACGTTGCAGGATTATCGGGCAGAGGCCGCGTCAGGGGATCAGACAGATTGGCAGATTGGGTTAGATTGTGGACTTCATTTCAGGGGTCGGTTGTGTGTCCCAGATATTCCACAGTTGCGATCTGGGTTGTTGTCGATCGTCTTACGAAGTCGGCACATTTTCTTGCGATACTGCAACCTGGCCATTGGACAGACTTACAGAATTGTTTATCGAGGAGATCGTGAGACTGCACGGTGTCCCAATTTCGATCATTTCTAACCGAAATCCGAGATTTACGTCGCGGTTCTAAAGGAGTTTTCAGAAGGCGATGGGGCCTGCCTTGAAGTTCAGCACCGCATATCATCCTTAGACTGACGGACAGACTAAGAGGGTCAACCAGATCCTTGAGGACATGCTTCGAGCTTACGTGTTGGACTTCTCAGGTAGTTGGAACAAACACCTGTGTTTGGCTGAGTTTGCATACAATAACAGCTACCAGGCGACTATCGGTATGGCTCCTTTTAAGGCGTTGTTTGGTAGACCTTGTAGGTCTCCTAGTTGTTGGACCGAGGTTGGAGAGCGTCGTCTCCTAGGCCCCAAGCTTGTGCAAAGGACATCAAAGGCTATCGATATCATCAAGCAGAGGATGTGCACAGCTCAGAGTCGACAGAAGAGTTTTACAGATCATCGACATCGTCCCCTAGAGTTTTCCATTGGGGATCGTGTGTATCTAAGGGTCTCACCTATGAAGGGCGTGGTTCGTTTTGGAGTCAAGGAGAAGCTTGCCCCGAGATTCATTGGACCCTTCGAGATCACTGGGCGCATTGGCGTCGTGGCCTATCAGCTTGCTTTGCCACTTCAGTTGTCTGACATCCACAACGTTTTTCATGTTTCTATGTTACGGAAGTGTGGGTCAGACATGGTTCCTGTGATAGATTGGTAGCCGTTGGAGGTTCGTGAGGATGCTTCTTACATTGAGCAACCGGTCTGTATCCTTGACCGGAAGGAGCAGGTCCTCCAAACCAGGGTCATTCCTTTGGTGAAGGTCCAGTGGATTCATCATAGTGCAGATGAGGCGTCGTGAGAGCGAGAGGCAGAGATTTGTGAGTCTTATCCCCATCTTTTTTAGGATTGATTATATCTGTATGATTGCTTTTCATTTAATATGCGTATTTAGTGATGTGATCCCCTTTTTCTTATAATCTTCGGCTAGTTTAGGTTTGTAGTGCAAATTTCGAGGACGAAATTTTTATTAGGAGGGGAGAGTTATAAGACCCGTACCCTGAATTGCCCTCCGTACGCTTAGTTTCGGTACCGGTACGTCCTGGATGGACCATATTAGCAAGGCTTGTTCGCGACCCTATTTTAGTATCGTATCAACCCAAGACCTATACCCCGGCGACCGGTAGGCGCTGCGATTCTAACGCCGCCCGATATGCCCCATTACGATACTCGATATGAAAGTTGCGATCATTTGCGCAATCCGAGGTGGGCTACACAACGTAAGTGTGGCGCAGGCCCCACTTGCACAAATCCCAAGAAAAGTCAAATCAATCACCCTCACCCTCACCCATACCCCTCTCATCACCCTCGTCTACACACACCATACCCACCCCATCCCTCTCTCACTACAAAGTCAACTCAAGCCCATACCTCCCATACCATCCTACCCCCCCCCCCCCCCCCCCCATGCTAGCCATCATCACCTCATGACCCCTCCTTTCTACCCTTACAAGATCCTACGTGGGGGGGGGGGGGGGGGGGGCTTCTCATTTTCCATATTTGCAAGAGAGAGAGAGAGAGAGAGAGAGAGAGAGAGAGAGATCAACCACCTGACCTGATCCAACCGTTCATCCTTCAAGGTGAGTGCAAGGGGGGACATAAACTTCCACTTTCCTTGTTTGCCTTTCAATTTTTGGGCCCGCAAGTGGGTCATGCTGTGAGAAAGCGTGGACCACCCTGTGTGGCCCACCATGATGCTTATTTTCCATCCCACCCCATTTTGTTTTAGATCACAAAGATCTGGATGAAGGAAATTGTGTATTTTAGCTTGATCTAAAACTCTTTGAGCCCACCGTGTGATGACCAAGCTGATCAATGAAGTGGATCTGAACGTGTGGACCCCACCAGGTAAGGATGACAAAGGAAAAAATAAAACAAAACAATAGCAAGGCCGCTGGACAGTCAGCGTCCAGAGAACGCTGCTGCCCAGCAGCGCATGGGCGAAGCCCAATTTGATCATTTACCATGGGGCCCACTCGTGGGACCCACCTTGATGCTTGTGTATGATCCACACCGCCCATCTATTTCTCCAGTCCATTTTAGGGCTGGATACAAAAAATGAAGCAAATCTAGATCTCAGGTGGACCACACCATAGAAAACAGTGTAGACGATGATGCTTACTGTTGAACCTTCTCTGGCCCACCTTGATGCTTCTAGACTGAATCACCTATCCAATATAAGGCTCTATGGGTTCCCCATGAGCTGAAAAATCCAATAGACGGAGTGGATCGCATTCATGTGGACCCCACTTGAAAATAAAATTAAAAAAAAAAAGGAAACCCTGACGTTGGACAATCCCAGCGTCTCTCCAGCGTCAGGGACGCTGGAACATGTGAGTGGGGTCCCCACTCGTGGGACCCACCTTGATGTTTGTGTTTAATCCACACCGTCCATCTGTTTTCCCGGATCATAATAGGGCCAGGGCCCAAGTATGAACCAGATCCAATTTTGGGCCAGATTCACTTCCCAGGTGGGCCACAACATAGAGAGCAGTGGGGGATAGTGACGTCCACTGTTGAAATATTCCTGACCCACCATGATGTACATGTATCATCCACACCGCCCATCCCGCTCTCCAGATCATTTTAGTTCATGGGCCTAGATTTGAGCCAGATCCAAGTAGTAGGTGGGCCCACACGTAAAGAGTAGTGGGGGACAATGATGTCCACCGTTGAAGCCTTCCTAAGGCTCACTATAATATTTGTAATGCCATCCAGACCTGTGGCATAGGTCTGGATGGAGGGGAAAACATGAATATCAGTTTGATTCAAAACTTTTTGGGCCCCATTTAGGTGCAACTCTCCAAGCAGCGTGCTTTCGCACGCTGCCCAGCAAGTGGCCCACTCTGTGGGTCCCACCATGATGTATCTGTTTTATTCATGCTGGCCATCTATTTTTCCATGCCATTTTAAGATATGGCCCCCAAAATGAGGCAGATCCAAACATCAGGTGGACTACACCCGCAGGGAACAGTGGTCATTGATGCCCACCATTGAAAACTTTCTTAGGGCCACTGTGATGGTTATTTTCATCCAACTAAAGGTTTTGGGCCCATCTTTGGGTTCCACGTTGATGGATGTACTATGTATTATACCATCCGTCTTGACCGATGCGTGGGGCCCAATTTTGAGTGGGCTTCACTTAGGAAATGGTGGTGATTGAATAACTACCACTGAAACTTCCTAAGACCTACGATAATGTATATTTGCTATTTGACCGCTGGGTGGGGCCCACCATGGTCCTTCCTTTTATATATATGTTTTATCCATGCCGTGCACCTGTTTTATCAGCCTATCTTGTGTGAGCAGGCCCAAGTATGGGGCTGATATAGTCTCAAGTGGGCTATGCCACGAAGACTTTTACATTTCCAATGGGGCCCACAGTCTAGGTCCCACTCTCTACATATATTG
Organism: Liriodendron chinense; assembly: GCA_003013855.2. Classification (NCBI taxonomy): domain Eukaryota; kingdom Viridiplantae; phylum Streptophyta; class Magnoliopsida; order Magnoliales; family Magnoliaceae; genus Liriodendron; species Liriodendron chinense. Next base: position 1,739,329 of record PVNU02002470.1, read on the forward strand.
GGCCATTTAAGGCCAACATCACATGATACGTTTGGTAACATGCTAGTGTACTTAGCTTGATACTTCACACTGATAATATGCTTAGTATAATGAATACCATGTTCATTCATATGCCCATACGCATCATTGGTATGCCTGTTGTGGATCACGATTAACCATATCATATGCTATTTTGGCTTATTATACTTAGGGGACCCGTGCGAGACAGGGTCGCCCTACATGATTGCGCAATATGCGTAGGTTTGGCGCATGACTTGGATTGTATGACTCATGCATCTCGCATTATGTATGTCATGATCGCCTTCACACCCTAGCAGCATCAGGGTGGTGGACACCATAGTCACATCGTGGTCGGCAGTAATGGACACCGAAAATATGTTCTAGCACGTGGGCGCTATAGATGTCCTTGGGTGGAAGTCCCTAAACTCTGTGGTACCAGTAGGATGCTCCAACATCGAGACCGAGTGGATAACATGAGCGCCAGAGTGCCAAATACTAGTAGGCCGCGTCTCCCACTATATCGTGGTTGGTTGAAAAAGGGTGTGACCTTATCCACCCGAGTGGAGTGGGCTATAAGCTAGGTCGAGTCTGACCAGCTCGTGAAATGGGTCCGCTGTCGACATGCCGGGTGGGCATTGGCATACCACTAATGAGGCGGATAGTGAGGTCTTTTCTACTCTCTTGGTTATGCGCGCGATGTGCTGTGACCAGTATCAGAGTATACCAAACCCCAGTGATGTCCCAGATGAGAACCATGTTGATATGTGAATTAGTTGAGGATTGACGTGTTTGCATTGCATCTATAGCATGTAACATTCGGCCATATAGGCCTTTGCATCGCATAGCCTTGGGATGGCTGATAGCATTCATGAACTTGGTAACCTAGCCCTCTATCACTTTCGCTTACTCTGATATCTGTATAGTTGTCATATGCATCACACAAGCACACACGCACTTTACTGTGCTTCGTAGGAAGCTTATGCGCGTTTGTTTATGCTACAGGTACTAGGGCACATCAGCAGCATTGAGCTCGGTTCATGTACCTGATATTTTGGGCTTTTGCTATATTTTGTATTTCCCTTTCTAGCACTGTACTCAACAAACTATATAGTGGATATCTGATGATGTTTTATGGTTTTAATTATGCTCCTTTAAAAAAAATTACCTTGAAAATCCTCCTGGTGGGATCCCAAGATCGGAACCTGGCATATGAAAGCTAAGCCGAGAATGGGGTACTACGGAGGTTGTTGGCACCAAGGTCAGCGATCGGGAATTTAGTGAGCCCGGTCCCCGGGTTTGGGGCGTGACACCTCATCTAGTACGTTTGTTCCTGAGGTATTTGCATTGATGAAATTGCATGGTTGGTGTTTTAAAACATCGCCTCGAGTGGGAGTGAGTGATCAACTCAGTGGTTCCATTGTCCTAAGTTAAACATGTTATCAAACACAATCAAGCATAGGTAATGAGAAACATGCAGGGTATTAAACTAAGCTAGTCGTTTATAATGCATGGATGAATGAAATGCATATGCATGCCCCGAGCACCAGTCCTTCTTTTCACAACAGACAGGAGTCGGGCGCCACAACATCACTCGCATAGACTAAACTGACAGTGAGGGGCTCGTCACCCCATCACCCGCACACAAATGCATGTCATGTAGAGTCATGCTTAATTAGTCGATTATTCATTAATTCAATTTATACAACAAATTGGTGAAACCAAAATATTGTCATTGTATCACAAAGTCTAATTGGTATCATCTAATTCCCTGCATTGCATTGTCAACCATCGCCAATAACCCCTCAATCCGAAGTTTGGGTTAGCCACCCATAAAAGCATGGTCTGGCAGTGACTTGTCAGCCATACTTAAATCAAAGCGGAAGGGCTCGTCACCTATTCATCAACAATGTGGTAGGCTTGTCGCCTCCAATGGTGCTCAATGGTCACTACGGGGATGCTCGTCACTCCAACGTAGGCCGACAGCTCGGACTCGATATCCCATATCATTATGCCTGCACCACTATGCCTAACCCATGAGTCTTTAGGGATCATATCGCAATGCAGTTCTAAGTGGACTACGCACCAGTAATGCCAATATTCTGGATTCCAATATAGCATTGGACTAGTCCGTTCGACAACGAAGAACATCAAGGAAACTGGCCTTAGGCACGTATGGCACGCGTAGTCCTCGAACTATAGTTGGCCACGCAAGGTCAGCCTCCAAATCAATCGCACAAGCCCTTGAGCAGTCGACCTTAAGCGGCCACCCTGATTCCTAACCATTTTTCGAGCCAGACCACATTACAACTATAAATGGTACAGATATGCGTTATAAAACCAAACATTTGATCAGTTGTTGAACACATTCCATGTACGTAAAAGTTCATAAAACCATATTATCAAGTCATCCACATATTATATTCAAATTCAACAATATGAATAAAGGATATATGATCATTCCACCATAATAGCTATCAACAGCACATTATCAACTAAGTTCAGCAACACATCACCCTTCATAAACACCCAAACATCAACATGCATATTAAAATAAAGAGATTTAACAACATTAAGCATCATAGCAAGCAATTACAACAATCATACATATAAATAGACAATTTCATCGATTCATAAATGGATCTAAGCATTTCTGATTACTAAAACAATGCATTAACTATATCTAATGATGTTTAATCCAAGACAACCTAAGGATAATGGTTTTTACCTTGAATCTTGAAGAAATTCTAAAATCCTACAAAAATTGGGGTTTATATGTTAGAAATTTGAGGATTTCTAAAGGAAAAATTAGGATTAGGATTATGGATATTCTAACTCACCTTTAGAAGTTGTTGGAGGTAATCTAGTGGAAAGGGAAAGCGGCCGAACTGTCGTAGGCACACCCGGGAGGTGATGGGATGGCATACAAGTACTCCCACGCCAAGTTCCTCTCTTCTTCTTCTTCTTCTTCTTCTTCTCTCTCTCTCTCTCTCTCTCTCTCTCTCTCTCACTCACTCTCTCACTCACTCACTTTATAAGGCAGGATTGACGAGAATGGCCCTGCTAGTAGAATTCTTACAGTTGTGACCTTGAGGCACATTGTTTTGCTTAGTTGAGGCCCACCTATCCCATCTAGGTCAATCCAACACATGGATTAGCTTCCGCAATGGGAGATCTACCTATGGTTACGATCTCACGCATTTCAGACACGACACTTATCGGATATAAGGAGAAGTTCACTCAACAGTCGTCAATCATCGATCGGGGCTGTGGCTTTAATTAGGTTGGTTCAAGTGTTATAACCAGAGCTTAGGTACTGTGTTTCATAAGTGCCCAAACAACCACAATATGAACCACTTCCAATTGAAAAACAAATTCTAGTGATTTATGCAGCTGTCAAGGGATTCTGTGATCAAATGCCACTAGACAGAATTTCTCAATATGAGAGAGCCATTCCAAGTAGTATAGATCCCAAATTACTACAATCCCTTTTAGAAAAAGGTGGGTTAACTAACGAAAGAAAGATGGAATCTAATGGCTCTAACGTTTCAACTTGAAAAGGTGCAAAAATGCATGATTACTTAATGTTGGGATGACCCTGGGGGAGTTGCACTTAACAAGTGCTTCCTATGTTTTTTCATGGTTGGGAAATTTGACTACCTTCCTCGAGCTGGCACCCCACGAGGGTCATCAAGCCTGGTGAGAGGGTCACCTTTTTCTAAATTTCAAGTTTAATGGTCTTTCGATGGGTGATCTAAGGGTTGTTTAGGCTAAAGAGACCATTTTCGAGTGTATTCGGCTTTTTTAGACTTCTCGGGTCCACCGATCGAGGTCAGAGCATGCTTGTTATGACATTTGGCATCCATACAGATGGCGAAAATGATAATTGGTTACATTTTTATTAATTTGTAGGTTTCCTAAGTTATCAATGGTTAATTAATCGAGCTTAGGCAATGTGTTAATGACGTGGCCCAAGTATATGCTTGGGTTTTATGGTGGTGATTTTACAGGGCGTTACAAAAACCCTAAATGGTACATAAATACAAGAGCATCAACACACATAACATTCGAGAAAGGTAGCCTTGAAAACTCCTCTCCTTGTAATGATATTGATAAAATTTACGTTGGAAATGGTATTAGATTAAACATATCTCATATTGGCGACACCTATTTAATCACTACAAAAGGGAATTTACATTTGAAGAATGTTCTTCTAGTTCCAAATATTCAAAAAATGATTTTTGTAGTCAACTAAGGATAACTCATGCCTTGTTGAATTTTCACAAACTAGTTTTGTTATCAAGTGTCACGACCCGAAATCTGGACATAAAGTGTGCACCCTCATGCCCAAGTTATGAGGTATGACTTGTGCACAAGTGCACTAATTCAAGAGTTAAACTATTATATAAGCACAAGATTACATGTGTACTAAGTTCATAAACTATCATTAAATAATCAATAAATCCATACACAATATCCACCCATTTGGGATTATTAATAATGTTATCAAACGAAAATAAAATAGAAAAATAATTGGCTAAACATCTTGATTTATAGCAGCCACTTCTTCCTCCGTCAAGTAATACCACATATTTGGTGGTTCCTCTACTGGTTCAGGTTCCTGCTCATGCAACTCATCTGTGCAATGTGTATATGTTTAATTCGCACCCGTCAGCTGGGATGTCCAGTGAGTGAAACCCATCATAGTTCATATGCATAACAGTTAAAATGGAACACAATAGCCATATCAATCAATATTAACATATGCACAAATGTATGTGTGATGCATGAATCAAGTGGGAAGTCCGTCCACTTGCTTAAGTTGGACTCCATTAACCCAAAGTCCCCCTTGATTTTTCCACAAGCTTAAGTTATAATCTGCAACCAAAAATCTTTTTCTTTTTCTTTCTCCCTTTCCTTGTTTCTCTAGAATACATCTACTCTCTCGACCTCTCTCTATCTATAAAGAGAGACTTGATCCCTTATTCTCTCCTCTCTACCAAGAGAGCTCTAACCAACCAATCCATGTTTCCTTTTTGTTTATTAATGAGAGATTTATTCATTTAAATCAAATTCTAATCTTAAGAAAAAATTTAAACGCCAGAATTTTTCGGGTCGTTACATTAAGGATCGGCTAATAGGAAGGATCCTAGCCACAAGAGTAGGAAAGGTGGCCTCTACGCTTTGAACAAAGGAGGACAAGCTCTTGTCACAATAAAAGGCACAAAGGATGTTTGGCATGATAGATTGGCTGGCAATGACAGTAAAATATTTGCATTCTCAAAACATGATAGAGATAGATGGCACAAAAAATTTTCTTTGTGCTAGTTGTCAAATGGGACACCAAAGTCCCCTTTTGTTTCAAATAAAAATAAAACTGAAGTTCCTTTGTTTAAAATCCATTCCGATGTTTTTCCGATGTTTGGGGACCAGCCCCATAACTACAAACCAAAAATTCAGATATAATGTCATTTTTGTTGACAACTGCACTCAGCTACACATGGGTTTATCTTTTAAAGAAAAAAATCTTATTGTTTTAATAGTTTAATTCAATTCAAACTCTTGTGGAAAACAGATTTAATACAAAAATTAAAATCTGCCAAAGTGACGAGGGAGGTGAATTTACTTCAAATGAATTCACCACGCAACTCACTAACCATGGAATCACCCATCAAATGTTTTATCCCAGAACTCCAGAACAAAATAGAGTTTCTAAATGCAAACACAGATATATAGTGGAAGTCAGTCTCACCTTAATGATTCAAAGGGGAATACCCAAACACTTTTGGGTTGAAGCCTTCACAACCGCTATTTACTTGATGGACAAGAAATACACAAATGCCCAAATACCCAAATGCCTTCAATAACACATCAAATGAAGACACCCTATTCAGCTCTATATGGAGAAGAACCATATTACTCCACAATAAATGTTTTTGGTTGCCCATTTTTTCCATACCTTCATGACTATGCCCAAAATAAATTTTGCCCTAAATTTTACCCATGCGTGTTCTCGGGATGTAGCCGCTGCCAAAAAGGATATCAATGTTCATATCCTTCAACTGGTCGAATGTATTTATCTCACCATGTTATGTTTGGTGAAAGTTGCTTTCCATATACAAATCTCATATCCTTATATACCAAATTAACCGCTTCCTTTTTCATAACCAAGGTCTTAACCAGAATCGACAGTGTAGACCTACTGCGTACAAGAGTCACTCAGTCAAGAAATCTTCTGATTTTTCATCCTTTAGGCGATTTTATGGGTTCTAGCCGACCCTAGATTCCAAAGGCGTATTTTGGCTGGTGGCAACTCCAATTCAATAACAAAATACCATCGCATTGGTCCCAATCCCACATGCAATCCAAAGTTAACAATCCCACATGCAATCCAAAGTTAACAAGGTTCGCCTGAACTAAGAAGAGTCCATCCAAAGAAAGAAACGAGTGAGGGTCGCGCCCCCGCATCCGCACAAGGGAGGGCGTTCACAATGTTATATCCATGTCGTCCATCCGTTCCACTAGCATTTTAGGGCATGAGCCCAAAAATGAGGCAGATCCAAAGCACAAGTGGACCACACCATGAGAAAAAGTGGTCCCAATGAACCTCAACGGTTGAAAGTTGGAATTTTTCTAGAGCCCATAGTGATGTTTATTTGTCATCTAACCTGTTCATGCAGGCATAGATAAAAGTAATACACAAATATTAGCTTGATCCAAAAATTTTATGGCCCCCAAGAGGTTATAAACATTAGACATCCAATTCCCACTATTTATTATGTTCTATTTATTATGTTGTGGTTCACTTGTGCTTTGGATCTACCTCATTTTTGGACTCATGAACCAACAAACGGCATAGATATGATATATGCACCACAGTAGACCCCACAGTTTTTACACACTCCTTGTTTTCACTCTAGTTACAGTGCATTTCACCCAGGTGTAAGTTACAATGCATTTCACATGGTGTGGCCAGCCTAATTTTTAGATCAAGCCATCCTTGTATTTACAGTGATGCCCCTATGAAAAAATACCCAACTAACTAACAGTTACAACACACACCATAATCAGGTTGGAGGAATGAAAGGACGGCATAGATACATCATGGTGGGCCCTACAATTTTTGCGCACGCCATATATATGACTTAATTACAATGCATTTACAGTAACAGACCCTAAGTCCACATGTGTGGCCCACCTGATACTTGGATCGAATTTTATGTATTTACAATGATGCCCCTCTGAAAATAAATGTCAGACTAATTAACAGTTACAACACAGAGCATAATCATGTTTAGGGCCTAGCCCATGGTCCAACAATCCAAGCGTGGGTCTATCATGCATGCATTGTACCCTATTTGTATGAGGCCTGATCTAAAGACCCGACTCTACCTAACATGATATTTTTGAGCATTTTTTATGTACAATATATAAATATTTTCTATGGGAGTCAAATTAAGATTAAGGGAAATTCTTTCTACATTTTTTTTTTTTTTTTTTTTTTTTTTTTTTTTTTTTTTTTTTTTTTTTTTTTTTTTTTTTTGGTATTAGAAGGTTTTAGGGTTGTAATGTTTTTTCAAGAAGATTAGAATTCCCAAATGGACTCATCAATGGAATAGGCACAACACTGAAACTCACAAGTCTGCTGTGTTTTCGTGCTTCCAGTTCATTGGTTACATGCACATACAATGCAGTGGGTGCGTGGAATAAAGATAAGATATCAGCATTTTCTTCTCAAGAATTGCCCTTGAATTTAGAAGATGAAGGTAGTAAAAAATAAAATAAAATAAAAATAAAAAAATCTCTTGAATGAAAAAATAAAAGTAATGTTCTAGATTACAAAACTTGTTTACAATGTGTCTAATGCACTTATATAAGCACAAGAAAATCATACTCTAATTTGACTTGAAATAAGGATTTTTTTTTAATAATAAAAAGCCTATAATCCTACCAAAATTCATAAACAATTCTTAAATGACTAAAACAAGGACTCTGGACCATAGCTGAACTTTTAAAACCTTAAACATGGCCACCAAAAAAAAAAAAAAAAAAAAAGGCCAAAGATAATAAGTTTTGGACTAAAATGCAATTTTGACACAGAGAACGGCTTTTTCAAGAAAACCATCAGCTATCATAATTTTTTTGTGAGTTCGTCAATAGCTTCTAATTAATAGTCCACACGCCAGATGTATAACAATTCACAAAGTTATGGCCATCAGAAACTTTGGTAAGTGTTTTAGGTCATTTTACCAAATCGCATCCTCTAGCCTGAATTTGTGCAATCCTAGCCTTCCATTGAGTTCAATCTACCAGGGACGGGCATAAGGCCCACCATCCATATGCAGGACATCCAATATGCCAAGGGGGATTGGCCCACTGTGAAAGTTAGACACCAAAAATATCAGGTAGATCCAATCGTCTCCATATGCAGGACATCCAATATGCCAAGGGGGGGTTGGCCCACTGTGAAAGTTAGACACCAAAAATATGAGGTAGATCCAATCGTCATGTGGTCCACCACATGCATTTAGAGGCTTTTTGGTGGTTGTCGATTGTTTTCTATGGTGTGGCCCACATTATGATTGAATTGGCTTCATTTTTAAGCATCCATTTATCATGGGTTGGCACGGTAGTCCCCACATAGTTATAAGCAAGTGAATCTGCAGGTGAATGACTTTTTGCACAGAAGTGCACTTTTATTCTTCAAGGACCTGTAGAGAGAAACAAAGAATCACAAGGAAAAATAAATATATATAATTATATTTATCACAATATTCATATTTTTTTTTTAACAAGAAAAAAAAAATACTGCCATATGAATGCAATGGCACCATCCAATCTATACCCTCGTCTTTCCATGAAATTGGCTTCCTTTCAGATTTCATCTCAAAATCCTAAGAAAATCCTCATTTTCTTTCCTTTTTTTCTTCCCTTTTTTTTTTTTTTATACAAATGACTAATCTGCTATCAAACCACAATCCCATCTTCACATGCTCAAAAAATTAACACCAGTTAATTTTGAGGGAATGGACTTCATTTTCCATTCTGCGGCCCACCGTAAGGTAATCAAAGGACAAGAAGCATTCTTCACTTTCTCAAATTCTCTTACTAACCTTGCGCTAGCAAATGCGACGATGTTGAATTTTGACGGTGAGATAAGTCCCGTTTGAGGAAAAGCGCAAAGAGGAGCTCGTTCCATGTGTCCGGGACCCCTGGCAAGCACCAGTGGCTGCAGTCTTGCCTATGGAGAGGAGCTGGGCCTGCAGTTGTTCCCCTGTAATACAATGATGAGTGGCCGTCTTTCCTCAACGCGGTCATCTGTGTCACATTCAACATATCCAATCCTGGCACCGGACCTTTCATTGAAACTACATCACTGACCATGTTCAAATGCGTGGCCCATGATCGGGACAGCAGCTGCGATGAGCTTAGCTCTGGCAACTTCTCTAAATGACAGTTTCCTCCAGTCTTCCAATCCCCACCTCTGTATTGAACAACCAAAATTCGATGAGATCTAGTACTAAGCTTTCTAAAACAAGGGGGGGAGAGAGAGAGAGAGAGAGAGAGAGAGAGAGAGAGAGAGAGAGAGAGAGAGAGACGAAACAATGCATGATTGCATCACATTAATGAAATTCTAATCCACTTGTGGCATACGATATGTTGCTTCATTTCATGACGAAACAATGCATGATTGCATCACATTAATGAATTGCTAATCCACTTGTGGCATTAGATATGTTGCTTCATTTCATGAGATCTTCATGCTATTAGTATTTCATGGATGATTTAAAAATCAATGGCAATCATTCAACAAAGAAGAGTGGTTATTAAAATTTACAAAGTAGCTTACATCTCAGCCTTTGATTTGGACTGCATGAAAACTAATTCTTGATTTTTCAGAATTCCTATTCGTAGTATAATTTTGAAATATCATGAAATGATACTTGGGTAGATACAAAAGAACTCATTTCGACTGCACAACCTGGAAGTAAAGACTTCTTCCAATACTTGTTTTCAAGTGAAAGACTCTCAAAATGTAAGAGGAGAGATGAACAGCAATTGTAATAGACTACGGAGGGTAAGTTAACAAAGGATACAGATTAGGCAGAGTAGACTACAGATGAGTTGTATGGGAGATAATTAAAATTCTAAAAACAAAATCTGTAAGATTTGGTTGGGCTAATCTCGCTGGACTGATGCCTCCTGAATAGAGCTGGACACGAACTGAGTTTAACCGTTTGGATCGACTCGGATCGACTCGGTAAAACCCTGTTCGAACAGAAAGTCTTATTGTTCGAACTTTGTTCGAACACACATGATGTGTTCGAAAAAAAAAATTCAATTCAATTTCAAACACAGTGCTGTTCGACTCGACTCGAATATTGATCGACTCGACTCAACTCGTTCGTTCGACTCGATTATATATATATATATATATATATATATATATATATATATATATATATATATATATATATATAGAGAGAGAGAGAGAGAGAGAGAGAGAGAGAGAGAGAGAGAGAGGAGAAGGGTGGATGACAAATAAATGTGACTGTGAGCCCAGGAAGGTTTCAATGGTGGACATCATTCTCCTCACTGTTTCTTGTGGTGTGGTCCATTTGAGTTTTGTATCTGCCCCATTTCTTATTTAATGCCTTAAAATAAGCTGAACAAATGGATGGACGGAGTGGATAAAACAAATACATCATGGTGGGACACACAGAACGAAAAAATCGGTATTTACTATTCAGTAGTAGAAAAAATATTTTCAAGCGAAAAAAGCGAAATTGTTCGAACTTGTTTAAACTCGTAAAAATTGTTCGAAATCCATATGTTCGAACATGTTCGAAATCCATATGTTCGAACATGTTCGAACATGATTGGGCTAGACCAAATTGAGTTCGAATAGAGCCATCCTGTTCGAATGTTTGTTCGAACATTGTTCGAACACACCCACTCAAGCAGCCAAACAATCCGATCTGGTCCATGTTCTACTCGGATCGGATCTTTTCCACCTCTACTCCTGAATCTTTCCTCTATTAGAAAGAACTCCATGGGTTTTGGGAATTCTATTGCGAGTAGAAATTCCAAAAGTGAAAAATCAGTTTTCTCCTCTTAAAATGGCTAAACAGCCAAATGCAACCTTATACTGTACAATTGATGTAAGATGGGATTTTTGGTGAAAGAGGATTTAGAAAGCCAATCGAAATAGTTAGGACAAGACTATGACGACGGCAGCGGTGGAAGCAATGCATGATGCTGATGTATAATGATCAATGGAAATTCTTTGACTTAGACTTAAGTGGCCACTTCTTGAAGGTTAATGTTTTCTTGTAAACCAATACTGTTACTTTCAACCAATATACTTTGTGTTTTACTCGATTCAAACTCCATTCATTGTATAAAATAGCTAAGTGCGTTTGCATGTACCACCAGATCCCAGTTGGAAGGCTTGCAGCACAGCAAATGGCAACCACAGATAGTTGGATGCCATTTTCCTGCTTTTTTCAGCACCAAAATTACAAGTGATACATGAATGGTAATCTCAAATGCTCAGACACTTACATAATGATCAGTGCATATGACAGAACATGGTAGTGATGCTGGTAAAAGATATCAGTTCAAACCTAAAGAATATTTAAATCAAATCATATTGTCCGGAATTGGTTTTTTATTCTAAATCCCAACATTTTTCTTATATAAAATCTATTGTAAAAGCTCAACAGCAATAGTTCTAGGATTTAAAAACTATTTAAATAATCCTCTTCGTTAACCAAATATAGAACCCCATTCTAGAAGAGCTTTCATTGTATTATTGTATTTTCTTTAGGGCTGCAACTTGGGTTCGTATTGCTGAATGACCCAACCCGAATCCGGGTCAGGTTCGGTCGGGTTGTCAGGGACCTCAGGTCTGGTTAGGGTTGGAAAATGCCAATGTGATTTGGAATTGGGTTGGGTTCGGGTTGAGCAGATTCCAATCAGGTTAGGTCGGGTTGGGAATATTAGGGTCAGGTTGAGTCAATTCAGTTTGGGACGGGTTGGTTTAGGATAGAGTACAGAGGAATTCAGGTCGGATTTGCAATACGGGTCAGGTCGGTTGCAGGTTGGATCCTCCTAAGGTCAGGTCGGGCTCGGGTTGACCCTTAACCCGACCCAAACTACTCAAGTTGCACCCGTAATCCTCTTCGCAAAGTGAAACTCATTTCTCCAATGCACAAACCACATGCGTCCTCTTGCTCTATTTGTTATCCCTCGACAATTTCCTTTCAAGATCATACCCTCATCGCCCGTGGTTCAGTGATGCAGACAAGTTGTCTATGGAGTCCCACCATGGACAGAGAATAAGGAAAAATCTCCTTTTCTTTGGTAAAATGGGGACAACTGTTGTATCTCCTCTTCTTAACTGTCTACCTTGGGACTCAAATCAAAAGGTTAAGATTGTCACATCAAGAAGAGTTTTGAGCCATAGTCCATCCATGGACTGACTTATAGACCCATGGTCTAGACTAATGAACCATGGGCCCCACTTTTCAGAACTGAAAATCCGGTGGCTATTTCGTGCAAAGATGTGGATCACACATCATTAAAAAAAAAATCCAAAAATATAGATGAGTGAAATGGATGCCCATAAAAGGGAAGCAAGAAATGTTGGTATTTGAAAGGGGAAATTAGTTTCCCAGTTAACAGGGACTCGAGAGTTTCTTCCATTGTATTCATGATTTTGGTCCTTTTTTCAAGGACAAGTGGATAATTACTGGGCTTGAATGCAACTGGCACGACTCACACACAATTCCGCTACCTACAAATAGCATCTTACTTATACCAAGACTAATGTAACACCCAACTCGGCAGCCGAGTTGGGTGTGTAACTCTCCTGACACGGAATATAGCCCAGATCAAGCCCCCTTACCATGGAATTCAAGAAGTAGTGCCCTGACACTAGATTGCAAGCCAAGTCTCTTGGAAACTTGGTTTTGGGTCTGACTCAACCTAGACTCAGATGACCTGTCAAGTCAACTCACGACCTTATTGAAAGGTAGAAATGGTCTTTATCAACTAGCCAACTTCATGAAAATGCGTTTATTTTTATAATATGTATGCTATTCCTAATTATTTTAAATATCTACCCATATTCATAATTATAATCATCAAATATCGAGTCTGAGTCAAGATGAGTCTTTGAATCCACCTGACCCAGTTGAAGATTGAGTCGAGTCGAATCGAGTTTCTTGGTTTTCAAACCATGCCTTCAAGTTGAACTTGAGAAAGAAAATAACTGCAATTTTATGACCACATCCCATTATGAATGCTAGGAGAGTTTGTAATAAATTGGCCGACTCCTCCCAATTGAACTAATATAATTCAAATTCAATCCAGTTGTGTATCAGAATGCCACCCAAAATACCCATGATAGAAGCTCATCAAAACCAAGAAATTAACAGTATTCCGACGAATTCATGCAAAATCCCAATGGAAATCAACTGAAGTAATTACAGTTAAATGAACAAAAAACAGGCTAGTTAGAATATGAAGAGGAAGTAAACGAACCTGAAATGAACAGGAGCGTATGTGCGAAAAACAACCTGGGTCTTGTTAACATTCACTTCTCTGCCAATCCAATCGACCAATGTCTCAATCGATCTCTTATAAGCGCTTTCAACACTCATCTCCATCTTCACATCATTGCCGACTTGGAAATAACAGCCACTGCCCAAGAAAAAGAACAAATTGAAATTTTAGTAACTGATGTTTAAGCTAAAACAAGATTACAGATTACATTTCTATTGGAATATTCTAAAATATATATGCATTTTCTTGATTTCTCTATACTGCAGAAAATTCAATGCACTTCTAACAAATAAATTGCCTTAATGGGCCACACTCACGCCAATCCAGGCTGCTCAAATTGTAGAGCCATTGTTCATTGAGTATAGCCTGAGAATCACTCGGATCAAACAAAACCTTAATTTGATGTTGGCTGTTGAAATTTAGAACACTGCCCATCAACAATCAACTTGATGGCCAAAAACTGGATGGTTAGGATCATCTGATCAGTATGAATTTTGGCATACAATCCACCTGCAATGCTGATCACAATCCGGACAGTCTTAAGTGGGGTACATTTTTGCCATCTGTACGGTGGATGAATCATTGCCGCAGAAAATGATAAAAGCTATGACACTGATGGCATCAAATGCCAAACGAACGGATCCCTACAATGGGCCCACAAGGCATGATGCTGACTATTTCTTGGGCCCCAACTGAAAATGGATGGTCCAATTGCTTCAGCCAATGGGACATTTGGACAGAGGAATGTTCTTTACATGTGCCAAAAGCACAAGAGCCACACGCGTGCCAACATGGCACACGATTGCAGTGATCAGACCATCCATTAGAGGGGACCCACAGCAAACATTGGTTCACCACATGTGCACGATTAGATGGCGGGCCAACGGTCCATACTAAACTTACAAGTGGCCCAGCTTGATTTCCAATCTAGCACATCCACTGAGGTGCCCACCTCTTGGATGCCCAGGATCTTGCACACGTGTACCACATTGACACGAGAGCATGCACTTGTTATGCGCATGCAAACGCACAGCTGCAAAAGCATCCCTCTTTTTAGATGACCAACAAAATATAGTGGGGCCCACATGGGCCCACATATTATCACAAACCACATCGCTGACCTGACCTGATTTACACAACCATCAAAGTAAGGACCTGCAGAATAGTAGGTGGGCATTTGCGGCCATGGGCAATCCACACGTTCCCCTACTTAATCCAACGGTCCACCTTGATGGCAGATGGCCCCATGTGGGACCCACAGAGAAAAGGGCATTTTAGACTTTTTACAAGCCCATTAGAATTCAGATCCCATGCCACTGTCCGTTACCACAGGCATGAGATAAAAACAAAGGAAATGAATTGCATGGGCCACCTTTTGCTTTCCCAGGACGAGACAAAAGACAGCCGTTAAAAAGGTTTTCAAAAAAAAAAGGGATTACATGACACGTGGCCCACAACTTTAAGCTGTACTCACGTGCTCTCGATTCTAACAAGTGGGACCCACTAATCGGTAATCCTAGATGGAGACCCATTTAGGACCATTTGTAAAGAGTGGGAAACAATAAATCAGTGGTCTTGATTGATTTTCCCACCGGATGAGTGGTCTTGATTCACCACAGCATAGCCCCCATTTGTCAAACCGGGAAACACGTGAAAACCGTGCAAAGCCTCCATAGGGTTTATAGTTCCAATGAAAAATTACGAGAATGGCCTTGATCGTCCTGGGACGTGCATCACGTGACTTCATCCGTGCAGCCGGTAGGACCGTTATATGATAGATCGCTCTCTCCACCGTACACCTGGTGGGAAACGTATGAATCTGAACCGTACATCTAGTCCCTCCTATTTTGGATGGAAGATGGTTCAGAAACCACAAAAATGGGATGATTCAAGCAATGGTAAGAAACAAATATGGTTGAAAGCAGACATTCCCCAGTGAAAATGCCGAAAAGGAGATTTTGATGGCTATGATTATCCGATAGGTACTGGATCGTTAGGATCATCTGATCAGGGCAAGTTTAACCATATAGCTCATCCATTGTAAGGTACCATAGATGAACAGTCCAGATCTCATAAAGGTGTGTGGTGTGCATGGAGATTGAGTGCTAAACAAGTAATATAAATTAGCCTTTTATATATTAAGCAACATCTTTAGAGACCTTCTTACCAATATCTGAATTTACATCTGGGCCCACCTTTGTCCATGGGAGCCCACTGGATGGTAGAGGTTCACCTTGGATTGCACAAGGTCCCAATAACACCTCCATCAGGCGATCACCTCCGTTCGATGAATGGCCCACAAAATGACGGTTAGGATGATTTCACTCTTACCATCAATTTTGCAGGCCCCCACGGTCGGATCTTCTCTTATCCAACGGTTCTTGTTAATTCCAAGTGGTCCACTTTGGCCCATGTATGAATTCATAGCATAATGAGGTGCTAAGATCAAAGGTCTAGATTTCTCATGGACAATCACAATTAAAGAGGTAGTGACCCAGATAAAGGCCAAAAGAGATGTTGTTCGTGGATCAGATAACCATATGATCAAAAGTGGAAGTGGGGCCCACTTCCCAATTAGCCAATTAAAAAAGTCAATATGGACAGCCCATTTCCAATCATAAGATTTCCTAATGGTGTTTTCCAACTGGATCTTTTCCTAAGCACGGTCGCATCGCTTTTCCATTTCAAATTCATCCCACTGGCAAATACCCGACAGCCGACCGCATTGGTAGACCCGAAAGAATCTGACGTTTCTAACCACCCATTCTATCATCAGAAGTTTTCAAATCAAACGGCTAGGATTGTCCAATTAGTGCTGGTTTCAGGCCATGTCAATTAATGGTTCAGATCATATAAAGTCATTAAAATTTGGAACACATTACCACCCACGCACGAAATCCAAACCGTTCATCAGGTGGGGCATACCTGAAAGTCACTAATCAATTGGACAACTTAGAACGTTCGATCGCCTTCTCTAACCACCCATTCTCTCATCAAAAGTCACAAAATCAAATGGTTAGGACTGTCCAATTGGTACCAGTTTTTAGGCCATGTCCTATCTGCATCAAGGAGTATTCAATAATCACATGAGTACAAGATCCAAACCATCCATTGGGCAGGCCATACCCGAAAGTCACCGATCAGACGTCCCAAACCATTTTGACTGGGGGGGATTTCTTGGAAAGAATTGGATTGTTGATAGAGTATTGATCAACCTTTCCTTCTAACTACTCGTTTCTTTCATCACAATCCGACCAATCAAACGGTTAGGATTGCCCGATCGGTACAGTTTTTGGGCAAAGATCATCAGATGATCAGTTCAGATCATTTACTTATTATTGTAGAGAATTTCAAAAGAGAAGAGGACACATACCCTCTTATTGTCTTCTCATAGTTCCACCAGTGACCAGTGTTCAAAACCAGCACATCAGCGTCCCTCCATTGCACAGAGCTCCAATCCATTACATCCAATTTCAGCGTCATCTTCACCTTTGGTGGGGACCCAGCTGGGGCCCGGCTCTGCAGCACCAGAAATGGAGCTCTGTAGTACCCAACGGTGCAGTTGAAATCCCTGAATTTGAACAGCAAGAACCCTTTATGCTTTGAAATTGGACTGCCATTCACTTCGTAGATCGAATCTTTATCAGCCACCCCCGAAGAGAGCATGCATAGGAGGGACTCCCACTGATTTCTTCCAATTGAATCACCCACAAATACCATCCGACGGTTCCGCAACCTTTCCAGCATCGCCTTTGCATTGAAACTTTATAGAACAGAAACAACAGACAGCAACCAGAATCAGTCTTCACTGAAAACCGTCAGAAAATGAATAAGTATAGCAGATTGGGTTTTAGGAATGAAGACAAGGGTCTGTTTGGATTATCAACTGAAGTGAATTGATATAAACCAATGTGGGGTGGACCCCTTTTGAAGTCCATGGAGTTGTAGTTGGGACTTTGGCTGTCATCATAAGTTAAAATGGTATTATTTCCACTTCAGTAAAACTCATTTCTAGCAACCTGATTCGCCCAATCATCCAAAATACACCCTATGCAACTTCAACGATCGAAAAACAATGGTGATGACAATTCATAGAAAGTTCAATGATTTTCAGAAGTAACACTGCAAGAGTTTCGGTCAGAGTCCAAAATATCGTCCAAGATGACTCGGTTTCACCCATGTCATATCGGTTTCAGAAGGGCCCTGAATGAATAATCAGGCTGAAATAGGGACCCAAATGACCAAAATGGCGCAAGCCATACCAGTTCGTCTCCAAACAAGTCACACTCCGAAACGGCTACCATGAAAAATCTTTGTTTTTTCCTCTTCCTATTCCTATTACAAAATCAATTCATTCTTTTTTCTCTGACAGATGGTCAGAACTTCATCTGGGTTCGAATCCTTTGAAACCCTGGTTTCAAATCTAAATAAAAATCAAATAACTTTTCCAAATCAAACAATAAAACAAATCACAAATTTGGATAAGGAGAACAAAAATATGCTTCTGAAGGAGCTTCCATCTGTGATGAATCTGAAGAGAAGGAAAAAATTTATTGCCTTTCTTACAGACTAGTTTCCAATCATATCCAAATAAGAAATAGAACATGAATATCATCAAGAAGGATTCTTCAGACAGTTTCTGAACCGCGTACTGAAAATATCAAAAATGCCGGCCAGGATTTGCAAAATTGTCTCTAGCAAACATGATAATCCGATCATTAGAAAACAGTAATCTCCTCATACCAATCACAAGTCCAAATTCTATCTTTCAAATTGCCATAAACAATTACACTTCTTCCGATCGATTTTTCACCTAAAAATAGAGGAGAAATCCAGAACTCAAAATAAGAGAATAAATGAATCTTTTCAATCCAAATTTTACAAAAACAACCTCTATTCAGCGCAGAAAAACACATATTCACGAACTTCACTAATTGAGGAGAAATACAGACATCTGTTCACATAGAGACTGTTTCTCAAGTATTTCCATCTATATAGGAATTTACGGATGTGTTTGCAGACACCATCGAATCGAATCCAATTACAATTGTTAGTCCAATAAAGTGGGAAGAACCAAATTGTTATTTCCTCAGCATCCAGATTGAGATTCTGGTCTCCAAATTGAAGTCCTGCTACTTTCAAGATGGACTTTAACTGTCATTTGCGGGCTAAATCCTCATTATAAACACTGAAAAAACTTCATTATTTTCCGTAATTCCGAATTTTCATGATTCAATTCACTTCTCCCTCCCAACGCCAGCCTAATTGCAGAAAAAATAGGTATTGTTATAGAAAAAATGCATTTTGACCCATTGAAAAGAATGAAATTCAAAGCCACAAAATTTCAGATTCTGACAATTCAAAGCCATAGATTTCACCAATTGAAACAGAACAAAATTCAAAAATAGAAGAGAAGAAGAAAAAAAAAACCATGAATTTTTAATAAAATACAAACAGTACCAACTATTGCATAAGACTGATGCATCTACAAACCCATAAAATACTAACATAATAACTACAATTCTATATGATAAAAAGAAGAAATTCAACACTTCTCAATGCTTCGCTCATAGATATTTCAAAAGAAATTACCAACTATATACCGGTAAAAATTCAAACCGAGAAAATCACAGTTCAAGAAAATTCAATTAGAAAAAGAACAACCTTGGCAAATTGCAATGGTTCGGTTGCCACCGCCATTTCGTGTAGAAATCATCAGGCCTTCCGTTCTCCGAGCACCGAAACCCATCGTCCAAAAACCTGCAATCCTTCGACTGATACAACGGATACCGTTCATCCCAAACCCACTTCCCATCAAACAAATTACAGCCATCCGAGTCCCCTCCAATGAATCCTGACCGTTGGTTCTCCCCCGATTCTGCAAACCCGAACCGGAGCAACTGCTGCGGCTGTGCCCGAATCGGGAAGCCTTTACGAACTACCTTGTAATCCAAGTAAAAGAAACAGCAGAGGAAGCAGAACACAGTCAGGGAGAAGAATCCCAATACCCCCAGCGGCTCCATCAATTTCAGGCGCTTGAGCTTCTTCAAAAGCTCCATTGCAGAAGAGAAGAAAGGTGGGGTCTTTTGTGGGGATTGAGGTGTCGATGGGCTTTTAGTCATTAGAGAAGGAGAAAGGGGTATTTCTGGAAATGGGTTTTGCTTGGAAGGAGTCTCTGAAGGAGGAAAAGTATGGAATGGGTCTTGGAAGGAAAGTTTGAAGTTTTGAAGAGATGGGTTTTTGCTTGTTAGAGAAGGAGAGAATGGGGATTCGGAAGGTGATTCTGTGTATTTGGAGTGATGGACGCTTTTGTTTTAATGAGAATAAGAGTGGAAATTTTGAAAGTTATGGAAAGTTATGGAAAGAAAGGATTTTTTTTTTCTAGTGGTTTGAGAGACTTTTTTTTCTAGTGGTTTGAGAGAGAGAGAGAGAGAGAGAGAGAGATTGGAATTTTAATAGATTGGGTGAGAGGAATGACAGAAGGAGGCCTGAAAACAATGATGGCATTCATGGAGAACAGGAGAAGTGCTTTTTAAAAAAAAAAAAGTCTTTTTTTCCATCTTTATCTGTTCAAGGAGAGAGAGAGAGAGAGAGAGAGAGAGAGAGAGAGAGAGAGAACTTATTTGGAAGCAAGAAAGCATTCATGGTGCTGAATTTTTTTCCTTTTATTATTTTTTCCTACTTTCTTCTTCCTTCGTTTGGAGAGAGAGAGAGAGAGAGAGAGAGAGAGAGAGTTCTTATTCAGGGGGAGAAACAGTAACCGGTTGTAACTGCTCATTAGTTCAGGTTTTGATGCTCTGGCAGAGTGTTACAGTTCATACGCATGCAATTCGAAATAGTACACCTGGAATTCAAGTAACTAATTTAAAAAATTCAAATTGCGGAACCCCCACTGATGTCTTTCAATTAGTAAAATAACATTTGCAACGAACAAATGTCACAAAGAGACGTTGGTAGACAACGCGAGATGGTTTCATTGAAGAAAGTATTTAACGGTCCACATTTCACTAAATTAATATCAAATGATAGCAAGTTTTTTCACTCAATCAATTTGATTCTGGGTTTTCTATCTTATCTAAAATGGGTTCCAAATTTTGGACGGCTTATTTATATGCGTGGTATGTAAGTTTTAAGTGCATGAGTATGAACTAGCAGACTCTGCCAGAGTACCAAATTTGTACTTTTCTAACTTTTTTGCTATTTGAACTTCAGGTATTATTTGATCCTCGGGTCGAGGATATGTGCAGTGTGCTCGGGTTTTCAGTTTGTGCAATTGGATCCTTTGGTTAGGTGATCCGGACCATTGGTTGGTTGGGTCCCAGCATCAATGAACACTTGAAATTGCCCTCGATAGAAAATTCATAATATTTTAAATTCTAGCTTGAAAATAGATCGATCAAGAAAAGAAACGTAACATGGTGCATTCAGCAGAATAAGGCCCCAAGATTGATGGCTTGGATCTGCAGATCTGGGCCATTTTTAGGATATTTAAAGTGGGCCCATTTGTAAAATCTGAAAATTCGGAATTTCACCACTATTTTGAGAACGGTGATGATGGATTTCTGATGTAGGAGTCAATTTCATTGACAGTTGTTGGCCCCCATTAGCAGAAATCCCAACCATCCAAATCACTTCCCCGTTTTATATGGATCCTCCACATGATAAAACAATTTCAACCATCCAATTTCGAATGGTAAATATGAACTACTGACCACTTTACTCTTCAACAGTCCATTCTGATCTCTAACTAACTGATTGATTAGGATCATTCGATCCAACTCATTCTCAGGCAAGCTCCAATCAATATCCGGCCCCACAATTTGGACGGTGCAGATGATACCGTGGATAAATCACCACCACTGAAAGAAGTGGTGATCAACTATCTAAGTAGTCATAAACTCGTCCCTTTTTTAGTGTGGATTTGGAATGAAGTGGGTGGGAAGAAATTCCAAAGCAGGCTTTGTTAGTTTTTACGTGGGCCGCGAATTCAGTCTAAAGACAGCCCATACATCTAAACATTCCCATACAATCGCTGTTTGTAGGACAGCAATCTTCTACAGTACCTGTTATGGGAAGGGCGTGCAACATCCGATCTCTGGGGGGGGGGGCCACCATCTACCCCGTCCATTTGTTGAAAAACCTCATTTGCACCGTACATACCGAAATCCGATTGATCCAAACCTCAGTTGGACCATACACCACGTGAACAATGTAGAACCACTAACAAAACCACTAGATTCAATCGGTGAGGCCCACCTCAGTTTTGGGTTTATCTGATTTTGGGTGTTTATCTTTGTCCTAGTGTTTATCACCTGATGAACGGAATGGATGGCATCTAAAAAACAAGATAGCCCCAGAAAGGATTCTATGTTGGCCACCCTCATCGCTACTTTTCCCTTTGGTGTGGCCCACCTGAGTCTTGGATCGACCTTTTTATGAGATAGGGTCCTAACATGTGTTTCTTCAACTAATGGACGGAGTAGATTTCACACACATGTCATGGTGGACCTACAGAGGTCGGGTGTTGCATGCTCTTCCTACAACAGGTCTTAAAACCGTAAACGGACATGCAAGCGTGCAAAGAGAGGGATAGATGGGATTTTTCTCATTCCGAAAATGCCCTTGCTTATCAAAAGATTTGCTAACCATAGCCTTGAAGATTGACTGGAATGTGGACCGTCCATCTCAGTGGGACATCTCTGGCCCATTAATTTGTAAGTCCAGGATTCAAAGCTCCAGGACTTAAAAATCCTCCCGTATTTGCAAACCAGGATTTCAAACTTCCATCAAATTAAACCATACAAATGTGGGCCCCACACCATATGGTTCAATTAATATCAAAAAAAAATGTGGACCGTTGATATGGAAATAGTCAATGGCCGGCAATCTCATCTCTACAGTCGTCTTGTTTGTTTTTCATAGTAAACTGGTACTAATTGGATGATTCTGACCATCCAAACAATAGATTATGAAATCTACTGTCAGGATCGTTTGATAAAAGTGAATCCTGTTAACAATACGACTCAGCTATTTGATGGGGACTGTAATGGATGTCTTGTGAAGTCATCACTTCCATCAGGTGGATCCCAACCATGCATCCATGAGATTAGATGGATAATGAACCAAAAGTTAAGTTTGTTTGATTATCCGTTTATTGATTGGTGAATATTTTTTTGACCGCTAAAAATATCTTATTATTTATTATTTATTTACTAAAATTTAATATTATTTATTATTTGTTTATTTATACATAGTTGGATTTGGGTAATCAAAGGAGAAATTTCATTACAACCACCCTTTATTTTTTCTTCAGATAAAAGTCTAGAATCTGTCTCACATCCAACTCGGATTCAATCATAAGGTGAGCTAATTTATAGAAAAAATAAATATATATACACTATTCAAAATATTTTAATTCAATTGTACCTCATCAAAGGATTTTTCATGCTATCATTAGGGTGCATATGTTGGATAGGTTGATATTATAAACATACCACATGTGTTATAGTCAAAATAGCGGAGATCAACTATTAGCGGCCGATATTTTCATGATGTCCTGATTCTGCGAGCGCCTATTCGGCTCTCGAGATCATCTGCTCGAGGGTCGCAGGTTGGATAAATATGGAGCGCCTATTCGGCTCTTGAGATCATCTGCTCGAGAGTCGCAGGTTGGATAAATACGAAGCGCCTATTCGGCTCTCGAGATCATCTGCTCGAGAGTCGGGTATAATAAGGCAGGAGATTTCCTTCCCGACCCGCGAGCAGTCCTTCTCGCAAGTCGTTGAATGGAGTTACACCTCGATATGTGAGCACCTGGTCTCGCGAGCATCTCTCGTCTTGCGAGCAGCTTTTATTAATGACCAGTGATGACGTCTCTCATCTTTTAGTACCAGCAGCCCGTATAGGCTGATTTCGGGCGTATTTCCGTTTATGGCTCCGATTCTCAAGGAACATGCTCGACCAAGTGACTAGTTGGATTAGATTGTTTCAAGGATAAGGAGGATAAACGTCTTATCCCATGAAATCAGTCGATGATCTCGGCATCTAACGTAACAGAGTAGACATTGAAGTCTATAAATAGATGGTTTTATCATTAAAAGGTACACAATACTCAATCTTTAACCCCCGTTGGTTAATTCTCTTTTCTACCTCATCTTATCTGACTTAAGCATCGGAGGGCCAACGGCTGGACGCCGGCCACCCTTAGTTGCTCTCTGACTCCTTTCAGGTCCACGGAGAAAATTGCTTGGAGAGAAGGTGAACATTCGAAGGACCCTGTTACAGAATTCGACATAAACAACATGGGCCCCACAGGTCTCAACTTTTTTTCACTGCTTTTTTTTAAAGAAAATAACTAAATTGGGGAAGTTTTTGTAATTTCCTTGCTAAAAGGACACCTCCTTGTATTTGCAAATCATGGGTCCTCATGCATTAATGGTAGACTCAGAAGAGTTTCAATATGAGGTCATGGGTTCAAGCACTCATTGTGGTGTGGGTGCATGATGGGTGTGAGTGCTTGTTTAAAAAAAATAAAAAGAGAAAAAAAAGAAAAAGAAAAAGAAAAAAAAGAAAAAAAGGGGCCATCATTTGGTAAACCTTAGATATCTAAAGAATTTTGCAGCAAAAATCTCTTTAT
This sequence comes from Liriodendron chinense, assembly GCA_003013855.2. Classification (NCBI taxonomy): domain Eukaryota; kingdom Viridiplantae; phylum Streptophyta; class Magnoliopsida; order Magnoliales; family Magnoliaceae; genus Liriodendron; species Liriodendron chinense. Next base: position 1,763,531 of record PVNU02002470.1, read on the forward strand.
TAAGCCGGCAAAAAAAATACCCAACAACACCCAACCCATTTAGCTAAACCATATCCCCATAACGCCTCAGGCTCAAGCTCAGGCATCCATTGGGTGCACCCGCCCCATTGATACCCCTAGCTAGATTTAATGGATTTGAGATTATTAATTTAGAACACTATGGGAGTGTTCTCATGCTACTAACTTGGAGCACTATAACTTTAGGATGATTTGAGAACGTGTTTAAAAGTCATGACGACTGGATCCATTCATTGACACTGATTCAAGTCAGGGTTGAACTGGCCTGACTCAGCCTAATCCGAGGTGATTGGGCCCCACATTGACTTAGAAGAGTCTGCTGCGACTCGTTCAACTCTTAAAACCAAGCTTTAGACCTCTAAATCATTTTCTTTGGACTAAATGTTAGAAAAAAAGATGCTTTCTTGATAAAATAAGTCTATTTAATAAATATTAGATCTTTCCTAGGGTTGTAATCCACAATGTCCCTCGTGTGAAGGGTGGAACATGTTTCACAGAGATCTGAGCCATTCATCAGGTGGGTTACAAAGTATATATGCTATGGACCAAAAATAATGCTTATACTTGTATAAGAAAAGAGAAAAAAAAAAAAAAATTATACACTTGCATAGTGTAATGGATGATACACAAGCACTTAGAAATTGCACACCTTACATATAAGTAGTCAAACTAAGCCGTCCAAATTATCGTATTCAATGTAGATATGTCATGAATAAAAAATTGAGCTTATTTGATTATCCGACTATCAGATTGGTGGACAATTATTGGACAGCTATATGAAAAATATCCAACAGTCCTATTTCCACAAACAAGTGTCCTCAAATCAAAGGCTAGGATTGTTCAACCAATCTTACCTTAGGATTGTGGTTTGATAATGGTGATCGGCACAGCACCACGTATTCAATTTTTATTTAAGTTAATATATGTCACGTGTATAGTTTGAATACCAGCAATCACTTGATGACTATACTGATATGTTCTTTAGGTGCAGTACCTAATGAATGGCTTGTATCTATGACACGTGCCTCCACAAGGATATTTAACAGGTGGGGCCCTCATTGAATCAGGTTCCTTGGGAATATTTAAGTTTTTTTTTCTTTAATCTAAGAGAATCTCCACCATGTATGAAATAGTTTCTTCCTTAGTTTTAGGATCTTAATGTATTTCATATCTGGATCTCTACATTTTGAGAAGTCCATGGCTGCATTATTTATTTGTACACTTACATCATTATGATGTTATTTTAATTTGCTTCGATTGGAATTTAGCAAATCTAATATTAGCCGGTATCTGATTTGCATTAGATAGTAAGATCATAACCGTTCAAAAAAGATCTCCAACCGCATTAGATAGTAAGATCATAACCGTTCAAATAAGATCTCCAATCGGATTAGATAGTAAGACCATAACCGTTTAAATAAGATCTGCAAAATGGATAATATAATTTGTCCAGATCTTTATAGACCTAAAATATTTTTATAGCCCATGAATAAGTCAAGATAGCTTAATAACTAATGGGCCATTATTTATTGTGCCCGTTGTTGTACATATTATGAGTCTCTGCCACGACACATTGTCCCCACATGTGTAGGTGTGTACATGTATACACGTTAACTGAATTCAAGAAGTTGAGTTGATTTTAATTTCTTTTTTTTTTTTGCATCCACAGACCAATAGAGTTGGTGTGTCTCCTCAGCTCTCGAACTTGAGACCTACTGTTGAAATGCCTAGGCGTCTTCAAGCTGGGCTAGCAGGCGAGACATAAGGTTGAATTTAACTTAGTGTCTTGCCTACTAGCTCATCAGGAAGACGCCTAGGCATTTCAACAATATGTATTAGCTTACACTTTTCGTGCTTCTTATGATTATTTTTATTTTTTGAGAGGAACTAAGCTTCAATTGGAAATTTGATCAATTGCCTAGATTCACCAATATATGAGCCTCTAAAGTGGATCATGGGGGTTTGGATGGTCATTCATGTTCTTATGGGGTTTAGGATTCTCAACAAATGATCTAAGGCCCTTATGAGTTTAATCTTATATTAGAAATCGGCATGATTAATTCGCGTGGCTGGCTAAACTAACTTTATAAATCGTTTTTAATTAAATAATTAATTTCAAAATAATCATATGCATTATTTTGTATAATTAATCACCAGTTTAGATTTAGTTTTTGGATGATCAATCATGGACATGGTGGCTTAGGACAGTAAGACTAAAAGCAGTATATAAAAAGATATATGTACCATAGTATGAGACTAAATGAGTATATACATGAAAACATCCAAAGATGAATGAGGACTATTGCCATTGGATGTAGAGTCGAATATCAATGATCAAAGCAGTTCACATGATGGGTTCACATTACAATATGAATCATAAGCACAAAAATAAAGACTCACGGAATGGGATACTTCTATCTTTTGTTCATTCGGTAGTGGCCCCTCCAATACCCATCTCTTTTTGCTGGAAAAGCTCAGCGGGCCCCACCATGATGTATATGCCTTATCCACTCCGTCCATTCATTTTTCCATATCATTTTAGTCCATTACTTCAAAACCGAGGTAGATCCAAATCTCAGGTGGACTACACCACAGGAAACAGTGGTGATTAAACACCCACCATTAAAAACTTCCTATGGCCCACCTAATCTTTATTTTCCATCCAACCTGTTGATTAGGTCAGACAGACGTGGATGAAGGGGAAAAAAAACAAATATCAGCTCAATCAAAGGACTAGTTTTCAAGAGTGGATATTCAATCCCTACTATTTTTTGTGGTGTGATCCACCTAAAATTTAGATCTGTCTCGTAACTCTTTTTTGGAGTATGCCATGAATGATCTGAAAAAAAAAATGGATGGATGGATTGGATAAAACACATAAATCAATGGCTCCAAATCTTAGGCAGACCACAGCCCCGAAGGTTAAGGTAGTACCTGATCCTAATCCCCATCCGACTTATTCCGCCATTTGTGCGGCCACACAAACAAAACGCTCCCCAATTTGGGGAGGCAATGAAAATGGAAGCACAGAAATTGTACGGTACAATCGTCTCTATCATAATAAGATAGAGCTCCTTTCCAATGCACACGTGTAGATAGATAGATGGTGGGCCTTGATCTTTTATGAATAAAAAAATGTTTCTAATAGGACTATCCTAACCGTCAATTTTTATAATCTTTCCCTTTCTAATGTCAGCCGTTAAGCTTTTGTGCTCAGCCACCGTTTGAATGGATACCGAGAAGTATCATTTTTCCATAATTCTTTTCCTCAACGGACGGTTGTGATTCACCATCTAATTTGCGAAGTTTACGGTTGAACAGAAGAATTTTATAGTATTTTGATTGAGATGTATCCATCATATCATTTTTCACATTTTCTGTCTATAGCTGGACACGAATCAAGTTTAACCATTTGGACTCAGATCGGCTCCATGAAACTTTGTTTGAACATCGTAGGATGTGTTCGAAAAAAAATCAAGTCGATTTCAATAACAGTCTTGTCCAACTCGATTCGGACTCGAACTCGACTAGAATATTAACTGGCTTGACTTGACTCACTCGTTGGACTCGGTGTGTGTGCGTAGAGAGAAGGTTGGATGACAAATAAACATGAATGTGGGCCTAGGAAGGTTTCAATGGTGGACATCATTCTCCTCAATGTTTCCTATGGTGTTGTCCACTTGAGCTTTGTATCTACCTCATTTTTTATTAATGCCTTAAAATGAGCTGTACGAATGGATGGACGGAGTGGATAAAACAAATACATCATGGTGGGGCCCATAGAGCTTTCACACCAGCTTGCTGGCGGGTGTTCGTGTTATTGGCCATGAGCTGATCCATGGTCGCATCACAAGCCATGTGCAATTCTTGTACTGGAAATCTAGGTGGGGCCTACCGTGATGTTTGTGAGAAATCTACGCTGTCCATTCATTTTGTAAGATCATTTTAGAATGTAAGACAAAAAAATGATCTGGATCCAAGACTCAAGTGGGCCGCACTAAAGGAAAATGTGGTATGGAAATTCCTACCATTGAAATCTCCCTGGAGTCCACAATGATGTTTAATGCCATCATAATGTCATTATTGTAGTGTAGTTCACTGGAGATTAAGTTGTGGCTAAACCTTGCGATTTGTCATTTGTGATATGTAATTTGTTAAATGGGGAACTTTAAACATTGTAATTTGTCATTTATGATATGTAATTTGTGAACAATTTGATATTTATTGTGCAGTAATAGAAAAAATATTTTTCAAGTGAAAAAAGTAAAATGTTTGAACTTATTCACACCATTAAAAATTGTCTAAAATTCATATGTCCAAACATGATTGGGCTAGACCAAATCAAGTACAAACAGAGTCACCCTGATCAAACACACCCACTCAAACAGTCGAACGATATAATCTAGTCCATGTTTAACTCGGATCATATCATTGCCCACCTTTATTTGTGTCGAGTCATATCGGCCGGGTATCGCTATTACACCGGAAAAAAAAAAAACGGACAGCTCCCCTCTATCGTACATTTGGCAGGGGATATAGTTGATCTATACCGTTCATCAAGTACAAACTACTGTGGATGGACTATGTGTAGAATATAAATGGACTGGATGATTCTACGATGTGACAAACAATGTTAATTAACGGTTTTTTGTTCATCTGAAAAAGTAGAGAAATTGATGGGTGAGTTGTGTTCATCTGGAGAATTTTTGAAACATGGACCATCCGTTGAAGAACCTATATTTGGACGGTCCTGATCTAACATCTCACCTGGCACTTGTTCGGTCAAACAGTCACCATCCATCGCACAGCCGGCTCTTCGTTTTATTTGCCGAACGTTGGAGAAATATTAATATGGACTCGGTTATCTCCATCACAGCCGTACACGTGACAAACGTGTGTAGTACGCTGGTAGCCCAACATATGGATGGGCTGCAGACAAAATGGAAGTGAGTGGACGATTCAGATGCCGTGTGCGTTTTGCTTATGGGATGTGGACGGCTGCTCCGTGATGTCCCACTAGCAGAACAGTTACTATCGCTGGAACTATTTGCCCTGACCATGGGGCCCACCTTGATGTATGTGTCGTGTATACACACAGTCCATCAGTTTCTTCAGCTCATTTTAGCCATGGTCCAAAAAATAAAGCACATCCGATTCTCAAGTGGACCACATAGTATGCATGTCTGCGTGACCTTATCAACAGGTTGGATGGAAAATAAACATTGAGGTGGGCCTTAGGAAGTTTTAATAATTGGCATTCAATGACCACTGTTTCCTGTGGTGTGGTCCACTTGATATTTGAATTTGCTTCCTTTTTTGGACCATGCCCTAAATAGAGCTGGGAAAACTGATGAACGGCGTAGATATACAACACATACATCAAGGTGGGTCCCGCAGTCAGGGCAACACCCACTAACATGTTATTCGGGTAACACCTAATCCGTTCCGTGACAGAGATGATAAGTACTAAAATGCAGCCACGTGTGCAGATTGATTCCTGTCTTTTCTATCCTAGTACTGGGCGCGTCATACACAACACTGATGATGTGACTGATCACAGCACGTCGCATTCGTGTACGTTAATCCAGACCATCGAAATTGTGGGCCACACTGTAACTGAAGCATATGCCACAAAATTAACAGAAGATTCCAAGTATCCAATTGGTCGCCATCAAATGGGCAGTCCAGATTGAACGACTGGTTTTAGATGGTTAAGATCACAATGAACTTTTAGGCCCCGCTTAGCTAAGCCCACACGCCTGCATATCCCCACACGTGCCAGCAGGGAACATTGGTAGAGCTGAGCACGAGCCAGGCTCCCCCCCCCCCCCCCCCCAAAATACTTTCGTTACCTTTATTTATATAGAGTCGAGCGGAATCAAGCTTCAATCAAGCCAAACCTTGTGCTGAATAGAGCTTCAGTCAAACCAAGCTTTGAGCGGAGCTGAATTGAACTGGGTTAGCTCGAGCGCTTGGTTTGAATCTAGCTTTCCAATTGAGCTGGTTGAATCCAAGTCAAGCTAGCTTGGCTCATGCTCAGCTGTACACGTATGAAATCAGGTCGGCCCAAATGAAGGCGGTGCCCCCCTCCACGTGAAGTTCCTGCTGTCGGAAACTCCATGGGCCCGAATAGATTTCCATGACAAATCCACTCCGTCCATCATTTTCTCAAGATCATAATAGGTGAGGAACAAAAAGATAAGGCAGATTCAATATTCAGGTGGGCCACACCACATGAAACAGTGATAACAAAAACTAACACCTTTGAAACCTTCATAGAGCCGACCATGATATTTATACGCCCACTCAAACTGTAATGACAAATAGTATCCTGATACAAAACTTGTGCAGCACCCCCGACAAAGCTTCCAATGGTGGACGTTAAATCTCCGCTTTACATGCAGTGTGGCCCACCTGAGATTTGGATCTGCCGCAATTTTGGATTTCTTCCTACTTTGATCTTGAGAAACTGATGGATGGAGTAGATTTGTCACAAGCATCTTAGTGGGCCTCACATAGCTTCCGAGTGCAAAATCTTCCTGTGGCCAGGGCACACGCAATTCGCGTCCCCATCAGGAGCCCGGAAGCGGATTGCGTACCGAGTAACTCAGTACGCTTGTTGAGTAAACTCTGTGGGTTGCCATGGTTGATGTATTTCATCGACTCTATCCATCCATTTTACGGGATAATTTTAGGTTTTGAGTAAAACCCATAAGCATATCCAAAAATCAAATGGACCATACCAATGGAAACAGTAATAAATTTAGTGCCTACAGCTGTTTATTTGTCATCCAACCTATTTATAAGGTCACACAGATATGGATGAAAGAAAAAACAAATATCAACTTGATATAAAGCTTCTACTGCACCTTTGAATTTTTCAACGTAGATGTTCGATTCACATTGTTTTCTATCGTGTGGTCCATTTGAGCTTTTGATATGATTCAATTTTGGTTTCAAGCCATAAAATGACATGGAAAAAAGGATGAACGGCATGGATAATCAACATACATTCAGAGCCAGCCCAACTGAGTTTACTCGGTACAATAAAATCCGATTTCCAGGAGGCCGCCAAAATTTTTAACAGTACAACTACATGGTCGGAACCACTTGATGGATGGCTCCATCCGCAAACGTTTACGCAGATTGGACGGTCAGGATTAACTTAAATGCACGTGTACCACTCACCACCATTTATAAATACCGGGGAGAAGAGTGGACGCGGTCGCCCATGTAATTATTAAGGCCGGCATCACATCGATGGACGCGGATTTCCTGTGAAGGCTTTCCAGAAAGCTCCTGCGCTGGGAATGGGTCCACCGTTTTGTCTGTGAAAAATCCACGCTGTTTATCCGTTGTGTGAGCTCATTTTAGGGCGTGACAAAAAATGAGCCGGATCAAATACTCAAATCTCAAGTGGGCCGAAAAACTGAGGATTGAACGTTCACAGTTGAAATATTCGTAGGGCCACGAAGTTTTAATCGGGTTAGTGTTTTTGCTTTTAGTTCATCCCAGTAGGAATGACACTATGGACGGTATAGGGGCATATAAACATCACCGTGGATGCGAGGAGGTTTTAACTGTAGTAATTTCCATATCTGCCTTTTCTTTTAGGTGAGTTTGATTTCCAATTGCATAGGAAATATCTTGAAGATGGTTAATTATTACATTCTCACTTGTTCAGAAACCTATCTGAATTTATGTTAAATTTGTGCTTTGCAAACTTGTCCTAAAGAATTGATTTGAATTGGTGGGACCACTTTGGTGTATATGATATATCTGTATCGTACATCCATTTTTCAAGAACATTTTACGTCATGTAATAAAAAATAATGAAGATAAAACACTCAACTAGCCCACACCAAAGGAAACACTGCCCCAAGAAGTTTTTAATGGTACATATTCCATTCCCTTTTTCCTCTAGTGTTGTCCACTTGAACTGTGGTTATGACTCATCTTTTGGTCCATGACATAAAGCTATTTGGCATAATGGAGGGACGGTGTTGATAAGAAACATACATCACGGTGGGCCCATAAAATTTTCCGAAGTTTCTCAATTCTAGCGCTGTCAAAACAAGTATTTGAAAAAAAGCACCCATTTACAGTGCATTTAATCAAACACGTCCTTAGTGCAGCCCATTAGAGTCTTGTATACTTATCATTTTTTGTCGCACTTACTAAAATGATCTCACAAAAAATGAGTGGATGGCGTCGATTTCTTAGAAACATCACGGTGGGCCCCACCTAGATTCACACGCAGGAACTTCATGTGAAAGGCTTTCGCAGGAAATCCGCGTCCACCGTCGATCGTGGTCTGTCGGCATCAAGCCATCAAGTATAATTAGTACTCTGGCAGATGTTATGGTCGATGCTCAGGCACTAATAAATTGTACCAGTTGCCATATAATTAATTCAAATTAAACGGTCCTAAATTCCCGAGAAGCTATTTAGTAGATCATAAACCAAAAAATTATACGGGATTTTTTTTTTAATCTTCCCTTTTTCGTAGACATAGAATGGACGGTTGAATTGAAATAATCAACTGCCCAAATTCAATCAACGGAATCCCAATGATCAGAAGTTAGAATTGTTTAATCAATCTTATTTTCGAATGATGACCTATCGACAGTTCGACTGACAATGTGGGCGATTTTTTGTGAGTCAATGTTATGCCATGGATACTATTTCTGACAGCCTGCGTATCAACCACCATATTCTACCAGAGTATCAAATAACTTCACGATTTGAAAATAAAAGGAGCGGTATCTACGGGGGCGCGGATTTCCTGCGAAAGCCTTGCGCAGGAAGTTCCTGCGCTGGGAACCAAGGTGGGGCCCATAGTGATTTTTTTGATAAATCCACCCCGTCCATCCGTTTTGGGAGATCATTTTAGGACATGAGAATAAAAATGAACCGGATCCAAGACTCAAGTGGGCCGAACTAAAGGAAAAGGTGGGTAGGTAAATTACTACTGTTGAAACCTTAATGGGGTCCACAGTGATGTTTATATGACATCCATACCGTTCACAACGTCACTTCTACTGGGATGAACTGCAAACACAAATATTATCCTGATTCGAAACTCCCGTGGCTCCACAAATATTTCAACTGTGTACATTCAATCCTCACGTTTTTGGCCCACTGGAGTCTTGGATCCAGTTCATTTTTGTTCCCATGTCCTAAAATGAGCTCTTAAAACAGATGGACGGGGTGGATTTATCAAAAAACCATCACTATGGCCCCATCTTTGTTCACAGCGCAGGAACATCCTGCACAAGGCTTTCGCAGGAAATCCGCGCCCTATCTACGGTGGGAACGCGGATTGCGTCCGACCCCACCCGGACAATAATCCGTCCATATAGGGGCTCCTGTGGGCCCCACAGTGGTGTATCTGTTCATCCATTCCATTCATCCATTGTCTCAGATTATTTCAACATATGAGACAAAAAAAATGAGGTAGATACAACGCTCAATTGAACCACACTAAATAGTGATCTTGGGATGCATTAAATACAAGAGTCATCTATGGTGTGGTCCACTTTAGAGTTTTATATTAATAATTTTTGGTTTCATACCTTAAAATGATCTAATAAAATGGATGAACGGAGTGGATAAACATATACATCACAGTGGGCCGAACAAGAGCTCCTATATGGACAGATTATTGTCCGTGCAGGGTTCGGACGCAAACCACTTCTCTATGGTGGGGCTTGTACCTACCCCACTTTCCAATCCAAGGGTTATTTAAAATGCTTTGAGTCATCCTTGGGTCAAAAAGTCAGGCCAATCAACTGATCAGGTGGGGCCCATCCATTGTCAGTGCGAAATGTGGACATTTGGCCAACTCTTTGTGACCGTCCATTTGTCATCTGGGTTACCCCGCGACTCACGGTATGAATGGACGTCATGATAATTAATTGTACAAGGAATAAAGATCAAGTGACCACAGAACTGGACCACGTGAAGATAAGGATTGTTGACCTTTGAAACTATGGAGCACGCTTCTCTGATCTCTCCGGTCTTATTCCCAACATGTATACGACTTCCACATTTCATCTCATTTTCAACTTTTTACGCATTTATGAAGACGCCGATTTCCTGCAACTTCTTGAGGCTGGCTGGGGATCTAGGTGGGGCCCACCGTGATGTTTGTGAAAAATCCACCCCCTTGGTTACGTTACGTAACATTCAATAAAAAAAAAAAAGGAGTATTTGAAAATAAAGCGGGCCACACGAAAGAAAACAGTTGGGTACTGGCCGGCCTCTCCCAAGCTCGGGATAGGCTGGGTCTATGAGGAGCCATCGTGATGTAGGGGTTTTATCCAGACGGTCCATCAATTTTTTTTTCATGTCATTTCATGTAATAAAAAAAAATTGAGGCAGATACAAGGCTAAAGTGAACCATACAATGAGGATTAAATTACTACCCGTTGAGAACTTCTTTGAGGCAATAGTAGTTATGCCCACCGTTGAGAACTTCGAAGCCATAGAAGTTTTGAATTAAGCTGATATTCGTGTTTTCCTTTCATCCAAGGTATATATACGAGCTTATAAACAAGTTGGATGACAAATAAACATCATGGTTGGCCCAATGAAGGTTTCAAACGTGGGCATTATTAGCACCGTTTCATCCAGTCATGTGGTCCACTTGACCTTTGGATCTGCCTCATTTTTTTGCTCATAACATAAAATGAGCTGGTAAAATGGATGGACGGTGTGTATAAAAGTCATACATCACGGTGACCCCTTATATACCAACCTTTCCTGAACTCAAAATGTAACGACCCTAAAATTTCGGTAGGAAAATTTTCTTTTAGGAGCAAAAATGAGTTTAGCTAAATAAATTTAAGATGATAAATAAAAGAAAAGCATGGACTGATTGGTTAAAGCCCTCTTAAGCGAGAGGAAAGATCAAGGATTGAGTCCTATCTTTTTTTTTGCTTTAAATACGAATTTTGAAATTCAAAATTAATCTTATCCTATCTCAACCAACCCATCTTATTCGCAACAAATTTCCAACAAACTTCTCGTTAAAAAGAGAAAGAACGAGATGGTTTTCATCCATCGTAAAAGAAAGGAAAGGAAAGGAGAGAAGGAAGGAGGAATGGAGGGATCTTGCGGCTAGATCAAGTAGGTGTTCTTTCTATTTTATTTAAGTAGGCCAGATCCAGCCAACGAACGGGTCGGATCGTCCGTCCGTTCATTGTACGGATCTAGGGACCTTAAGTTTATCTTAACCCTTGAATATGTGATCATGATTGATGGGGACCATTTGGGTGGGCCAGGAATCGATCTGGACGGGTCATAATGACCATATGGCCAAAATGTACATGGGCCACAAAATTCAGATCGAATGGACCTTCAGATGGGCCACATCAATTGAATGAATGATAGCCTTTAAAATTTGTTTTGTTATTGTTTTATTTAATTAGTAAATTAATTCTGATAAATTATTTTATTCCAAAACATTATTGGGCCACAATGAGGTGGCCGACCCAATGGTCAGACCAGATCTCTCGTAGACCCCACATACACTTTTTAATAGTTATAATAATAATAATAATAATAATAATAAAAAAGAAAAAAAGAAAAAGAAAAAGGAAAAAGTGGCTGGACGTCCAGCGTCTCTGACGCTGGAACGTCCAGCGTTGGACTTTTGACAGGGTGACGTGGGGCCCCACTCATGGGACCCACCTTGATGTATTTTGTACATCCACTCCGCCCATTTATTTCCCTATTTCATTTTAGGATGGGGGTTCGAATTTGGACCCAAACTGAGGTCCGAATGGGCCACACCATCTGAAACAAACTAATGGTGAAAACTTATAAAATAAAAATGAAATTTAAAAAGGTAGAAATTCTGGGCGTGGACAGCGGTCCACTCATGGACCCCACTGAGATGAAATCAGTAGATCCAAGCCGACCATATGTTTTAGTATAATGTTTTACAGCTTGGGTCCAAAAATCAGATAAATCCGAATCTCAGGTGGCCCACACCACTTAAAATATTAATGATAACAACACACATGGTTGAGGCAGTCCGATTTTGAATTGCTGTCCACTTTTGGGACCCATTTGATGACATTTTAAGAAATCTAATCGGTCCAATATCTTAATAAATAAGTTTTCTAGTTAAGGACCAAAAATGGCCCGTACAGGATATTCCAGTGGGCCATACCAAGATAAACAGTGGGGACAACACCTGTCCACTGGTTGGGAACTTGTGGGCCTCACTGTGTAGTTTTTGAAAAATCTGATCCACCCAATCTCTGGAGTAATGAATTATTAGTCTTGTGACAAAAAATCAGCCCAATCAGAGTTCCAGGTGGGCCATGCCAAGTGAAATAGTGGGGAGGCACGATATGGATTATCATAAATGGACCATTTTAGGATATCCTACGACAAAATTCTTGCAAAATATAATCAATCATATTTGGTAGTGTACCATTGGGGAACTTGTGACCAAGTATAGGATGACCCACCAGTCAAGTGGGCCGTACCATCAGAAAAATAGAAAAAGGGGCCATTCCTTTTGGAAACATGGGTCACAATAATCAAATCTGGACCGTCCATTAAGGAACCAAAACTCAATAAAGTATAATCCAAATTGAAAATAAGTATATTAAGGTTAGATTGGTGGTTTATAAATATAAATTACATTTATTGTAGATTCAGGACCGATTCTACTCAGGACGTGACACAATTAACAAAGTAATCGCCACTATCAACAGGTGAGTACATCCCAACACGTTTCCTAGTCATTTTAATTAAGTAAGTTGTGTGATGGATGCAATATGTGATATTGATTAATTTGTGCTTGTTTAAATATTATTTAAATAATTTCTATTTATAAATGTCATGAAAGATTGCCTCTCAAAATGAGAGATGAAATGTACGGACGTGAATTATTGTATGGCTGTAAATTATTGCATGCATTATGAATTATTGTGCTTGGAGTTCGACTCTGGAAGACTGGTAGGTACTTAAGTACTCGGTTACCCAGGGACCATCCTGGAAGCCCACTAATATGTGGAAGTCCGCCCTACAAGGAAGGGGGAGCCGATTGATGGGATCCAATCGAAGCAAGTGGAAGACTGAATATATGCCCACTTGATGCATCATTTCATTCATTATTGCATTAATTATATGTTACCTATATTTGATGGCATGTGTTTATCCTGTTTAATTGAAATGCATGTGAACCGTATTGGGTTACTCACTGGGCTTTCCAGCTGACGTTGTGGATTAAAAATATACAGATGATGTGGACGTTGAACCTTCAGAGAATGCCCCTGATAATGAGATGGGACCACTAGAGGAACCGCGGGACTATTGGCCTAATTTAACCGAGGAAGAAGTGGCGGCCCTGAACCAAGACGTTTAGACTAGTTTCTTTTATTTTATTATTTTCAATAATTAGTAGACATTTAATAAAGTCCCAAATGGGTGGACTTAGTTTATAGTTGAATACTTCATGAATAAATGATAACTTAGTATTTCATCATTTTACGCCTCTTAAAGTTGTTTAACGTTATAAATGCACTTAGTGCACCAGTTATACCCCGTAAACTGGGCCGGAGGGTGCACACTCTGAGTCCGGATTTCGGGGCGTGACAGAATGGTATCAGAGAGAGGCTTTTCTTAAAAACCTAGTTGACCTGTAGGTTATGACCCCACTTTTATACATAAATGGTAGACCCTGAAAATTAGAAACCAAACTTAGGACATTCCCTAAATGATCGTAGTAAATATAGAGAACTTAGAAATCAAAATTAGGGATCCCTATAAAAAAAAATAATTAAAAAAAATGAAAAGTTTACTGCTCATCTGAAGTCCAATATAGACTCAAAGTGCTTATTGTTATTGATAATGGAATTATAGTTCATTTTATAGCAATTAGGTATTTTTAGATGATTTTATAACACAAAAATCCTGCTGGACAGTGTTATAGGCAAAATGGCGGAGATAAGATTTTACGCGGAAATACCCATTTGGCCCTCTAGATGATCTAATCAAGAGTCGCAGAACGGGTAAAAGTGGAGTACGGGTTCGACTCACGATATCGTAAGCTCGGGAGTCGAAGAATGGATAAGTGCGGGACGTCCATTCAACTCTCGAGATCATCTGTTCGAGAGTCGAATATTGGATAAGTGTGGGACGTCCATTCGACCCTCGAGCTCACCTGATCAGGAGTCATAGATTGAAAAATACGGAGCAGCTATTCGCAAGTCTCGAGTCTTCATAACCGATAGTCAAATACGGCAAAGCTCGATCCGCGAGCAGACCTTCTCACAAGTCGTTTGAAAGACGTTACACCTAAGTGTGTACTTGGACTCACGACCACATTCTAACATGCGAGCAGCTTTCCTGCGGTAATATCTCTTAGCCTTCAGTACTAACACCCGATTCCTGTCGAGCAGCTTGCCCAATCCCTCTGCGACACTAAGCAGGGCTACATCCAGTTCGGTGGTTTTCGTCTTGTTGGCGTCTCCTTCCTTTTCGGAGGCTATGACTCCAACTACGGGTGTCTCCTTCCTTTTCGGAGGCTATGACTCCAACTACGGCTTCCAGTTTATCATGACATATCAGCGCTATTACCACGCTTACTGGTAGCCCGTATAGGTCGGCTTTTGGGTTTATCTTCTCTAAATGGATCCGGATCTCAAGGGATTGTCATCAAGGGGCGTGATTGTTGGAGTAAATCATTGGGTTGGATCTGACTCAAAAGATAGGATTTTATCCCACGAAATCAGCAAGATCTCAGTATCGTACGCGACATCAATGGGATTTCGACATCTTACGTAACAAATTGGATTGTCTCCAGATATATATAAAGGGGTGGCTCCATTAAGAGCAGGTACGTACAGAACATTCAATCTCGGTCCCGTTTTGCTTGGCTTCTTTTCTTCTTGTTTTGGCCTAATTTAAGCATCGGAGGGCTAACGGCTGGTCCCCAGCCACCCTTAGTTGCTGTCTTCTTTCAGGTCTGGTGGTGGAAATTCCTGTTGGAGTGAAGGAGAAACCGGAGGATCTCATTACAAAATTCGACATTAACAGTTTGGCGCCGTCTGTGGGATTGACTTGATCATCAAAATCAATCGTGCTAACCACCGATCAAACTCCTTCAGCGATGCCTCCCAAAAAGGCTGTTCATCCTTCAACTTCAAGACAGGCACCTCCTCCGCCTGATGAGACGGAATCCGTACCTGCCCTCCCACCTGCTCCGACGAATATCCCTTAAGGAGCCCCGAATATGCCATCAACAAACCCATTATTGGAGGCTTCTGGAAATCAAGATGATGTCCTACGTTTCCTCAGAAACACTCTCCTAACTCTAAACGCCGGAGTTCAGGCGCTGTCAAATCGGCTTGATCAGCACTTCCCTGAACCACAAAGACAACCTTCCGAAGGATTACCACCGCAACCCATACCAGTAGCTTCCAAACATTCTATGGACGAACCACAGGTCCCACCACTCGGCGGCCATCCCCCTGTGCCGTCTCCACATTCTATACATTCCAGTTCGTCTCGACAACCTCAACCGCAAGGCTCCACCGCCGAAACATCTAGCTATACCCTACCATGGGAAGGAGATCTCAAAAGAATCCAAGATCGTTTTGATGTCATGGAACAGCGATACCAGGTAAATCGGCCATCTGCCGTCATGGCGGCGATACATCAATCTGAATCTCCCTTCACCAGCGAGGTCATGGAAGCCCCGTTACCCAGAAAGTATTGAGCACCTGTTATCGCTCCGTACACAGGAATTGGCGACCCTCTGGAGCATCTGGAAACATACAGGTCCCTCATGGAGCTGGAGGGACATGGTTCAGAAATCATGTGTAGGGCTTTTCCCCTGACATTGAAGGATGCAGCTCGTACGTGGTTTCGGGGGTTAAAGCCCCGTTCCATCAGTTCCTTTTCCCAATTATTAGAGATATTTCTTTCTCAATTCATGGGAAGTATTCGTATTAAGAAGCCAGCCTCCCATCTGATGAATCTGAAACAGCAGCATGGGGAGACAATAAAGGAGTTCACGGTACGGTTCACTGCCGAAGCCGTTCAAACTGAGGGTTACACTGAGGAAAAGGGCCTTACAGCTCTCATTTCCGGAATAACGAGCGAGAAATTCAGGTTTGCCTTAGATAAAAGCCCGCCGAAAACTATGGCAGAATTCCAAGCCAAAGCTCAGAAATATATCAATGCAGAAGAAGTCGCATTGACACGCCATGGAGTACAGGGTAAGAAGCGCAAGCCAGAAGGAACCTCTTCTACAGACAAGAAATATCGTCGTGACCAGCGGGATCGTTCTCCCAGGAAGCCCTACTCTGGTAAATATCATAACTACACTCCTCTTAATCAGTCTCCTGAAAAGGTTCTAATGGAGATTAAACACAAGCCATATGTGAAGTGGCCTGCAAAGATCAAATCTGATCCCGAGAAGAGGGACAAGAGCAAATTCTGTTATTTCCACAAAGATCATAGGCATAGGACCCAGGACTGCATCTCTCTACGAGACCATATTGAAGCCCTTATTCGAAAAGGCCATCTCCAGGATTATGTTGCTCGTAAAAATCGATCACCAGAAAGGGCGAAGACCTCATCTCGCCAAAAGGAACCGCCTCATCGTCAAACCGACCAAGAGGACGCTGAGCCCACGGGAGAAATTCGCACTATCGTCGGGGGACCAGCTTGCGGGGGTGACTCTCAAGCTTCGAGAAAAGCATACGCTCGAAAGGCGTCCAAAGAACCCCAACAAATCTATTGGTTGGAACAGACCTCCAGCTCATCACAAGCTAGCCATCCTCCAATTTCTTTCACCCTCGAAGATGCAGCGGGAATTCACTTCCCCTCATGAAGATTCCATTGTAGTCACATTGAAGGTATCAAATTATCTGACTCATCGAATTATGGTGGATACAGGTAGCTCAGCTGATATTCTGTACTTGGAGGCTTTCAACAAAATGGCACTAGCCAGAAGCCTCCTCAAGCCAGTATCGACCCCCCTCGTCGGCTTTGGAGGAGAGGTAGTAACACCTGAAGGAAGCATCAATCTCCCAGTTACTTTTGGAGAGAGTCCAGCGAAGACTACTGTCTTCGTAAACTTCCTCGTCGTGGATCGAAAATCATCATATAACGCCATCTTGGGGCGGCCGTCTCTAACTAGGGTTGGAGCGGCCTTGCACCCTTCATATCTGTGTGTTAAATTTCCTACCCCAAATGGCATCGGGGTTGTGCGAGGAAGTCAGCAGGAGGCACGGTCCTGTTACCAGATAGCCCTCCAAGATCGAAAAAAGGCTCAAGCGACACCCGTCATGAAAATAATTCAAGGTTCATCCGACGTTCCCTCCACCTCGTTGGATCCGAGAGAAAATGCTTTGAAATCAGGAACTCCGGGAGAGGAAACAGTGGCGATCTGCCTGACCGAAGACGACCCGTCTAAAGTCGTGTACATCGGTTCCTCCTTAACCAGTGTCCACCGTGAAGATTTGATCCGTTTCCTCACTGAATACAAGGATGTGTTTGCTTGGTCTCATAAAGATATGCCAGGCATCGATCCCAATGTCATCGCACATCGTCTCAACATTGACCCGAAGCATAAACCCGTACATCAGCGTCGACGTGCCTTTACTGCAGAAAGACAAATGGCAATCAAAACTGAAGTTGAGAAGTTGCTCGCGGCTAATTTCATAAAGGAAGTTGACTACCCAGCGTGGGTCGCAAACGTGGTTCTCGTCCGGAAAGCTAATGGCAAATGGAGGATGTGCGTCGACTATTCAGATTTGAACAAAGCATGTCCCAAAGATAGCTTTCCGACACCATGGATCGACCAGTTGGTCGACTCAACAGCTGGACATGCTCTCCTCAGCTTTATGGATGCTTATTCTGGTTACAACCAGATTATGATGCATCCACCTGATAGCCAGCATACTGCCTTCATCACAGATCGAGGACTATATTGTTACCAGGTAATGCCGTTCGGTCTTAAAAATGCAGGGGCCACTTATCAACGTCTTGTCAACAAAATGTTCGTTGCTCAAATCGGTAGGAATATGGAAGTGTATGTTGACGATATGCTCGTGAAAAGCATCGTTGAAGATAACCACATTTCTGATCTTCGAGAAGCCTTTGATCTGATGAGGAAGTATTAAATGAAATTAAACCCGAAAAAATGCGCGTTTGGAGTGTCAGCAGGGAAATTTCTTGGGTTCATGGTTGGCCAGCTTGGAATTGAGGCGAATCCCGAAAAGATTAAAGCATTGATAGATATGAAATCCCCTGTTACTCTGAAGGACGTCCAGCGTCTGGCTGGTCGTATCGCATCATTGAACAGGTTCATCTCGCGAGCATCTGACAAGTGTTTGCCCTTCTTCAAACTCCTTCATGCGACGGCGAAGTCTGATTGGAAGTGGACACCTCAGTGTGAAGAAGCTTTTCAACAATTGAAGCAATACATGAGCGCTCCCCCCATTTTATCTAAGCCTGTAGCACATGAGCAACTCATTCTTTATTTATCTGTGTCTTCCACGGCCGTTAGCGCCGCTTTAATAAGAGAAGATTCCGGGGTGCAAAGGCCCGTTTATTATATCAGTCGAGCAATGGTCGATGCAGAAACTAGGTATTTCGATATGGAGAAACTGACCCTAGCCTTAGTCACGGCGTCTCGAAAACTGCGACCATACTTTCAAGCCCATGCTATTTTAGTACCAACAAATCATCCACTACGACAAGTCCTTCAAAAACCTGAGGCTTCCGGGCGCTTAACTAAATGGGCGGTCGAGATCAGTGAGCATGATATCTCGTTCTGTCCTAGGACCGCAGTTAAGGGACAAGCCGTGGCTGACTTCATCGCCGAATTTACATATTCTTCTGAAGATAACGTCATGTCCAGCGACCAGCCTCCTTGGTCGCTCTTCGTGGACGGGTCGTCACGGGCCACTGGCAGTGGAGCGGGCCTGATTTTAGTGGCTCCCGACAGGTCGCATTTTCAATATGCTCTGCGATTTGAATCACGCGTCTCCAATAATGAAGCAGAATATGAGGCCCTAATTGTTGGCCTCGAACTGGCCATTGTCCTCGCAGTCCAGAATTTGATAATTCATAGCGACTCCCAGCTCATTGTCAATCAAGTTCTTGGTGAATTCGAAGCCAAAGAAGAAAGAATGGCCTTATACAAGTCTCGTGTCCTCATCCTGCTCGCCAAACTGAAGCCTTATAAAATAATTCATATCCCTCGCGAGCAGAACCAACTTGCCGATTCCTTGGCAAAACTCGCTTCTGCACCGGAATCGGAGTTATCACATTCGATCCCCATCGAGCATCGTCAGAACTTGAGTATCGACCAAGTGACTCTAGAGCAAGTTATATCGGTACAATCGTCTCCATGCTGGATGGATCCTATCATCCTTTATCTCAGAGATGGATACCTACCAGAAGACAAGAAAGCTGCGAGACAAATTCGGCTTCGAGCTGCCAGGTACACCCTACAAGATGGAATATTGTTGCGAAAAAGCTTCTCCTTGCCTTATCTAAGGTGTCTTCATCCAGAAGAAGCACATCGTGTTCTAGATGAAGTACACCAGGGGGCATGTGGTAATCATCCCAGGGGGCGATCCCTAGCATATAAAGCGATGAGGTAAGGATATTATTGGCCTACTATGAAAGCAGACGCCATCGAATTTTCTAAAAAATGCAACAAGTGTCAACGATATCTACCTATACCTCGCGTACCGTCTGAGCGGATGACCCCAATCGACAGCCCTTGGCCTTTTGCTCAGTGGGGGATCGATATCATCGGGCCCTTACCTATGGGAAAGGGACAGAATAGGTTCGCGATCGTGGCGGTTGATTATTTCACCAAATGGGCCGAGGCAGAACCATTAGCCAAAATTACTGAAAAACAAACTACTAAGTTTATGTGGAGAAATATCGGAGGACTTAAGTTACTTGATCATCTATACGTCCCATGAGTGAGTTGTTTCAACAATCTCACTAAGTTCAAATGGTTTTTTTCTTGTGGTAGGAAAATGGTTTCCAAGGGTTTCCTTTAATGTCATCGATCCCAAATGGATGATTCCTCTTCAAGTGAGCTATCCATGCAACCATAGCTCCTTGAACTTCCTTTGGGGTGCTTGGTGGGTCATCCACCATCATTCTCAAATATGAGTGATTTTTCTTCCAATTTGTGAGAAAGAATGACACCCATAAGTTACCCAATTTTGTCCTATGCTTTGGGGCATTTTGGATTTTGATCTTCAAGTGGGCTATGTATATCATTCTTACCCATTTCCATGATGGTTGGGTGACTCTTCAAGCCATGCCTTCTTGTGCTCAAATGGTCCCCCTTTTTTGTAAAGAAATTAGTGCACATAAGTTGCCCAAACTTGTCCTTGCATGGACATTTCCGACTTTGATTCTTCATGTGGGCTATGTGCATCAATTTTTCTTACCATTGGCTTCTTTGATCCATATGTTTGTGGGTAGTCCGCCATGTTGTACTCTCATAGTCAAATCTTTCATCAAAATGGTGCACATAGGGATGCCCATGGTTAACCCATGAATGGGTCCTCATGTTTTTTGAGTGGGCCATGTGCTCCTTTCAATCCATTGAGGTGAGGCATTTGGGTTGCTCTTGGGGGCCCATTTCCTTCCTATTCCCCACTTGTCCATGTACATGTGTAAAAAGATGGAAACATCTTAAGTGAGAATCATGGCCTTGGCATAAAAAAGTGGATCAATCCTTGGCCACATATGGACTTTGAAGAGGGATTTCTCATGTGAAGTAGGATTCTTATCACTTGTTGATCTCTGGCACTTGAGTTCATTTGTTGTCCAAAGTATGTCCTTGGATGATGGACTTTCTTTGCCTAAGGCATGGCATGCAACCTTCTTTAAGGTGGGCCTTGCTTTCTTTAATGGGCCCAACACATACCCTAGGTAACACATGGAGTCGGACTTTGGATTTTGCATTTGAATGTGAGTCCAATCCCATGGGTTTCCTGGATGATAATTTGGATTTTAACGGGTAAAGGATAGGGACTTACCTTGCTAAGCTTGTAGGATTCAATGGCGGACGGTACAAGAGGACGTCGAGTGATTGATGAGGATGATCCTGCCTTCATCATCCGCCGAGGGGCCCATATGTGTTCTTTGGCTCAAAAGCACCAACCTCTTCCCACCATCAAGGGTCGAGGTACCAGAGACCACTAGGACAACTGGGTGCAACATCCACAGCCTTTGCTTGAACGAGTATTGGCTGACACTCCTTTTACTGGCCTCATTACCTTACGTTTCCATAACAACAGTGCCAACCGCATGATGCTCGCGGCTCTTTGCCAGAGGTGGCGGGATGAGACCCACACCTTTCAACTCCCTTGTGGCGAATGGGGAATAACTCCCCTGGATATTTATATGCAAATTGGCTTTCCATTTCACGGGGCAATTGTTCCTCAAGTCAGCTCTCTTGCTCCCATCACTTCCACTGACTGGCTACGGCTTGTTGGTGATATCCCGCCCGAAGATGAATTCCAAGGCCATCAAGTAAAGATGCGATGGTTCTACAGCACTTTTGCCTCCGTCACCCCCACTACCGAGCTAGAGGCCCTGCACAAAGCACGGGCCATGATTACTTATGCCTTCGGGTCTTTCCTTCTCTACCACGCAAATGAGAGAGTTGATCGTAAATTTCTTCGCTTGGTTGAGGATCTTCATCATCCCTACAATTGGAACAGGGCTATCCTGACTCATATTTTCCAGGGTCTGGATAAGACCAGTTGGAATAGTTGGTCTTACACAGGTTTCTGGCCTGTCGTTGAGGTACTTCTTCTTTCTCCTTTCTTGGAGACATTTACCCTCTTTCTCTCTCTAATCATTAGGTATGCCCTTGCCCAGACTTGCTTTTATGATCATTTTCCCCACCTCACGCCGAGGATGCGGGACGACATTGAGCCATCTTTGTATCGCCACATGTACTGGCATCAACAAAACCGTCAGCGGAACTCTCGAGTTTCTGGAGACAACTGGCGTGCTAACATAGACGGATTGACCGTTGAAAATGTAAGTATCTTGCTTTCCTTATCCCTTGTGCTGTACTGTAATTGATCGTGATGATCTCCCTTGTTGTAGCTTGCTCGGATGTCATACGCCAACTTTCCACTCTACTACACCCCTCGGCGTGTGGAGACCTATGATGCTTCATGCCTCCGGATCATGCTTTCTGACGCTGAATCATTTCAGTGGTATCGAGGTGAGAGGCTGCTTCGATAGATTACCGAAGTGGCCAGAATCCCTTGTTCTGCACCTCCTCCAGCTGCTCAGATCCCAGGTGATGAGATAGCTGACGCTTTTGTGGGCCAGCCAGGGTTTCGTTTCACGATCCTGAATCGCGATTATGATGAGTGGTACTTGCTGTATGGCCAGGGGCCTCTGCTTCCTCCGCTCTATGTTCCTGGGGGCCGTCGCAGATATGCTAGAGGCTTGGTGACAGCTCCTTTGATGGATCTTCATCGTCGAGAGCGGGACGAGAGGAGGGACGATGACGACTATGTTGGTGACCTGTAGCTTGCTTTTGTATTCAGCTTACTTGATGTATGACCTTCTTCTTTTGGCTTTTTCCTTCTTCTGTATAAAAATCTTCTGAATGAATATACGATCTTTGACTTGTCTCAAATTCCTTGATGATGTCTGGATGCTTTGACTGGAGACTTCTTAATTGCATGGATGATGACCTGAATGGTTCAGATGGCTTGATTCGGCCCTGTGTGCTTACTTGAGACCTCGGCTTTACTTTGGAGCACCTTTTCTTGGTGTTTTGTGAGACTAAGAGGGCTTCTCATGGTGTGGATGATGACTTGAACGGCTCAGATCGCTTGATTTGGCCTTGTGGGCCCACTTAATGATCAGATCTTGGGTTCCGGCCATCTTTCTTGATGATCGGGCCTTTGATCCTGCTATTTGATGGCTCATGTAGGTTCTTCCATGGTTTAGATCATGATGATCTAGTCTTTGAATGACTCGGATTACTTGTGGCCCCCTCTTGATCATCTTTCCCTCTCTTTGACTTGATCAGACCCATTCTGGCCGCAGTGCTTCGTGATTGGACCGATGGGGTACCTTCCAAATGATCTTGATCAATCTCAATCGAAATTTGGAATGGATTGGAGCCTTGGGCGGCCCTCAGGGTGCCATCTGCTGATGTGGACTGTCAGCCTCACCTACCAAGAACCATGGAGCCAATCCGGTGGAGAGAGAGGGAGCGCGTCCGTACGGGCGGCCCAGAGTGGGCTGCCCAAGGTTCGCCTCTTGTGCGGTCTAGGCTGGTTCTGGTTCGGACGTTCTCTTCTGTCCACTGCCCTTGTCCCCACCTGTTCTGTACTCTCAGGTTCGATTACAGCCATGAATCTCCCTTTTGTCTCCCCTTTCCTTCTCTTTTTGTCTTTTTCTTACTTGGTCCTTTCTTGGGCAGCCATTGATGATGGCTTGGGGGTCCTTGTGGGAGAGATTGATTGGTCCCATACTTCAGCAATTGATGAAGGCTTTAAAGATGGTGAGATGCCTTTGATTGATGGTGGAGATGGAGCATTGAATGGGGGTATTGATGATGGATTAGGGGTGGTTGTTGGGAGAGCTTTGAATGGCTCTATTAATGGTGGGATGGCTGTAATTCCAGATTTGTATAGGCCTTTGATTGTGGGAGAAATGGGTGGTATGGATGAGATGATGAGATCGGACATAGGTGAGGCTATGTGTCCATTGAGTGTGGGCCACATGGATGATGTGATTGATGGAGGTGATGGGACTATGATGGACATAGATGGGCTGATCTCATGTCTGGATGGGATGGATGGTTCAGATGATACCTTTGACGGTTTGGATGCTCTTGATGAGGGCCAAGATATGCCGCATACTTGTTTGGGTGGACTTGATGTGATCATTGATGATGTCCCTTGATGATGGACGGTGTGGATGCCTCGATGATCCCTTTGATCGGCCAAGATGATGACTGGATTCATGATTTCCTGTTGGAGAGGGCCGCGGGTCCAGATCTTACCGTTGATTCTTCGATCGGGGTTGCCGGGACCCTTCTTAATGGTTCAGATGCATTCTTTAACGGTCGGATTGGCCAGGATGCTACGATGTGCGGTGTGATCTTTGCTGATAGCCCTTTTTTATGGAGAGTATCGTCCTTCTCCTGATCGTCGGTCTTTTGCGCACTCTGTTCATGAGGTGGGCGAGTCTTCTCATGCGGCTGAGGTCGTGGCAGTTTCAGACGGTGATGCGACTATATCAGACATAGTCGTTACTGAGGGCAGGTCAGGGGCTGTCGAGTCTGCAGAGGTTCCAGCTTTTCCTTCTCCTTCGCCCGTTGATCTTCCGATCCTCGATGAGCTGTCATTGATTTCTAGGCCTTTTGTTCTGGAGGGGGTACTAGTGAGGACTTGTCAGCTGCTTCCTCCTCCTTCTTGCTTGCCACGGCTGCTTGCTTGGCTTGATAGTTTTGTCAACTTATGAGATTCGGGATTTGGAGTCCTATGGCTTCGGCAGTCTGATCCATATGGCTAGAGTTGACATTGATTGGAGGATGCTCGGAGCTGCATTGATTGACTGGGTCCCTTCGTTGAACTTGTTCGCGTTCAACAATATGGAGATGGGACCCTCTTTGGAGGAGCTTGCACGCTTGACAGGCCTACCTTGGGATTATATTCAGTATTTCTCGCCGAAGACATCGCCGAAGACTGCCACACTGCAGAACTGGTTCGGGATTCCCTATCTTGTTCGGCCTGCAGCTGCCGGCCAGGATGCTGTAGTGTTCTCCTTGGACTTATTGTATGATCTTTTTTCGGGTCCTCGGAATGTGGCCGATTCTATCCTTGCTCGGAACGCACTGATGTTTTGCTTGATAGCTGAGGTGCTGTTCTCGGGATGGCGCAGGTCCCAGACTCCTTTGCTTTTTGAGGTGATGAGCCGAGCTATCCGACGGCAAGGGATCATTTCTCTCATCTTGGCCGAGCTGTTTAATGGGCTGACTGACTGTGCCCTGGGCCGCACTCGTGTCCTTCGCGGCTGCTGTGCATTTCTTCAGGTATCTTTTCTGTACCTTTCCTTTCTTGCTTTTTAGGAATTGCTTTGCTCTAGCTGAACTTCTTTTCCTTCTTATGATCAGGTTTGGCTATGGGAGCGTCTTTCTCTAACCGTTCCTGTACCCTTTCCTGACACCCGTCGCCCAGACCTAATGCGGCACATCATGGAATTTCTTCCTCCTACGGCTAGGATGAGTGAGCCCTTGTATCGCAGGATGTTCGCTGATCTTCGTGACTGGAATGTTCGTTGGGAGTCATCTTGGCTTTCACTTCCTCTAGTGCTTTGCGATGCACACCGCCTTCCTCTGATGCTAGTAGGCTTTCGATCTTACTTTTCCTACCACCCTACCCGGTTCCTGCGGCAGTTTGGGTACGAGCAGGATGTTCCTCTTTTTGCTTTTATGGGTATCAGGCGCCGAGCGCTTCCATCTAGGATCTCTGACTTTAGGACTCGGGTCGATGGATCTTGGGCGAGTTATCTGACTGCTGATCTGCTTGGTTTTGAGTTGCGGGCCTTTCCGATGGCGACCGCCCCATATCAGTACTGGGTTGCTGAGCAGTCTTTGTATCAACGTATCCCTTACTGGCACCAGACTGCTGATGAGGATGAGCAGGATATCCTTGGAGATGCCGGCTCTTCATCTGGTTCATATGAACCCTTTGAGGAGCGCCCGTTCATTGATCCTGGTTTCGTTTTGGCCACTCATGGCCATTTGCTGTCTGAGATCTCTGCACTTCGGTATCATTGTGAGATGATGTCGAGGAGGTTGGTTGCCGATCAGAGGTTATCTGATGAGGAGGCCATGATCCATACCCTTGAGCGCAATGAGGTGCATTACTTGCGTATGGAGGTGAGCAGGTTGAGAGCGAGACTACTTCATTATGAGTCAGAGGACTTACCTGATGTGGCCGAGGAGGAGGGTAGAGATTGATTATGTTGGCCACCTGCACATTCTTTTTTTTTTTGCATGGTATATGATTGATGATGATGAATTTTTTGAAAAAGATGACATGATATGTGTAAAAGAAATATGATGCTTTTAATGAAAAAGAAGAAATTTTTTTTGAGAATCTACTGTGCCATGAGTTGTCTTGTGAGTGTGTCTGGATTTTGTGTCAGGATATAGGAATCAGAGTTGGGGCTCAGCCAATGCTTTGACCGATGTCTCGAGATTTGACTTGTGTGATCCTTTGGTTCCCTAGAGGTGTAGGCAACGGAAACTGTTGCCTCCTGAGATTGTCAGAATTTGTAGAGCTCTTCGTTTCTGACTACACTTCTTCTTGTTCTTGAACTGTGACGGCTTGAACCGATCTGGACTGTCTGATTTCCTGGTACCTGCACTTTTATTTTTTCTTTTTCCATTTGATCCATTTTTTGCCTACAGCGTTCTTTCGAGTTTCCACCACAGCCGGCCTTTTCCCGTCATTTTTGCCCGTGACGCCCTTTTGGGTTTTCAGCACGTCCCGGGTGTTTGATCTTGCCTGCCCCTTGGCAGCTATGCTGTTTTTACCCTCAGTGCCCTTTCGGGTTTTTACCAAGTCCGCTGTATGCCCACTGTTTTTACTCGGAGCGCCCTTTTAGGGTTTCACTCCGCCCTCTTTGTTTAGGCAAACATTTTCTTTTTTCTTTTTTTCTTTTTTTTCTGGATCTTTGGATGACTGCTGCGGCTAGAGGTCGGGAATCCATCGTTGTCGGCCGATGGCAGTCCTTCAGCCCTTATCCTAGGTTACGATGATAGAGCTGTCAGTCTTTACTACCGACCTTTCTGAGATGGGTGGATGAATGACTGTGTTTCTTCTTGGGTTGATTTTTCTCGGGTGCCTTGCTTTAGCTTCCC
Organism: Liriodendron chinense; assembly: GCA_003013855.2. Taxonomy (NCBI): domain Eukaryota; kingdom Viridiplantae; phylum Streptophyta; class Magnoliopsida; order Magnoliales; family Magnoliaceae; genus Liriodendron; species Liriodendron chinense. The sequence continues at coordinate 1,790,466 of PVNU02002470.1, forward strand.
TTTTTCTTTTTCTCCCTTTTTTTTTCTTTTTCTTTTCTTATGTATTCTTTTTCTCTTTTTTTTTTCTTTTGAATCGCCTTATTTGAAACACTTGTTGGTGGACGGAAATGATTTCTCAGAGGTTTTAGCTTCGACCTCTTGACTTCAGCTCTATTAAAGTAACTCTTGATAAGGTCAGAATGACTTACCAGTGAAAGATCTTCACTTTGTCGGCGTTGATTGGCTCAGGAAGATCCACCCCTCTCATGCTGGTGAGTCTGAGAGCGCCTCCGGGAAGCACTTCTCTGATGATCAGTGGCCCGCCCCACGAGGGTTTGAACTTTCCTCTGGGATCTAGAAGGTGCGACCGTAAAATCTTCTTCATGACCATGTCGCCTACCTTGAAACTTCTTTTTCGGACTCTCTTGTTGTAAGCCCGAGCGATCCTTTTCTGATAACACTGGGAATGACTTAGCGCACGCATACGCTTTTCATCTGCTAGCTGTAACTGATCGAATCTGGCCTGTCGCCATTCTCCTTCTTTAATTCCGCTTTCGAGTAACACTCGTAGTGATGGTATTTCCACCTCGACTGGCAGAACTGCCTCCATTCCATAAGTAAGCTCGAAAGGAGTAACGCCCGTAGCAGATCGTACAGACGTTCGATAGGCCTAAAGTGCATATGGGAGCATATCTGACCAATCTTGATAGGTCACGATCATCTTCTTAAATATCCTGACGATTGTCTTGTTTGCAGCTTCTACCCCACCATTCATCTGGGGACGGTAGGGGCTTGATCGATGACGTTGAATCTTGAACTTGCCGAGAAAGTCATCCATCTTCTTGTTGACGAACGGGGTCCCGTTATCTGTGATGATAACATTAGGGATTCCATACTGGCATATGATGTTATTCTTCATGAATTTGATCACCTGAGATGCTGCAATCGTGGTTTAGGAGGCTGCCTCTACCCACTTGGTGAAGTAGTCGACTGCCACAAGTATGTACTCATGACCGTTTGATGCTTTGGGACTAATCTTACCGATGATGTCGAGTCCCCACATGGAGAAAGGCCAGGGGGTGGTCAGGTTGTATAATTCTGATGAGGGGGCATGGATTTGATTCGCATGCTCCTGACACTTGAAGCATTTTCTGACGTGTTGGCAGCAGTCTGTCTCCATGGTGAGCCAATAGTAGCCAAGTCGTAGAATCTTCTTTGCCATCATGTGCCCGTTCATGTGTAGGCCACAGATTCCTTCGTGTATTTCTTTCATGATCTTTGCAGCTTCTGTTTCATCGACGCATCGAAAGAGGATGTGATTATAGGATCGCTTGTAAAGAACTTCGCCACTGATGGTGAACTGGCCGGCCAAACGCTGGATGGTTCGGCGATCTGTTGCTGTTGCTGACTCCGGATACTTCTGGGTTTCGAGATATTGTTTGATGTCAGCATACCAGGGTTTGTCAGGGACAGCTTCGGCTTCTTCTATTTGCAAGCAGAAAGCAGGTTCATCTTGAATTTCGACTGTAAGCTCCCATTCTGAAGCTCCTTTTGGTATCTCGAGCATTGATGCAAGCGTGGCGAGAGCATCTGCAAACTGGTTCTTGGCTCTGGGCATGTATGAGAAGGTAATTTCTTTGAATTCTTCGATCAGATTTTCAAGATACACATGATATGGTATCAACTTCTCGTCCTTGGTCTTCCATTCGCCATTGGTCTGATTGATGATAAGCTGTGAGTCTCCAAATACTCGTAGCTTCTTGACGCCCAAGATTATGGCTTCCCTTAAGCCAGCGATGCATGCTTCGTACTCTGCCATGTTGTTGGTGCACTCGAATGCTATGCACCTTGAGATAGGAATAGGGACATCATCTGGAGAGTAGAGGATTGCTCCAATACCACTCCCTTTAGAATTAGCTGCGCCGTCGAAGAATAATGTCCATTCATCTTTTTTCTTCTTTTCTTCCCCTTCAATAAGTAAGAGATCTTCATCAGGGAAGAATGTCTTGAGCGGTTGATAATCCAGGAGGGATTTGGCCGCATGATGATCGGCGAGGGCCTGTCCCTTGATTGCCTTCTGAGTGACATACGTGATGTCGAATTCAGACAGGAGTAGCTACCATTTAGCTATCCTTCCAGTGAGTGCCGGTTTCTCGAACAGGTACTTGAGCGGATCCATGTGAGCGAGGATGAGAATAGGGAATGCAATCATGTATTGACGGAGTCGCTGAGTTGCCCAGACTAGGGCGAGGCAAGTCTTCTCGATCGGGGAATACTTGGTCTCGTAGTCGGTGAACTTTCGGCTCAAATAGTATATTGCTTGTTCCTTCTTCCCGGTCTCGTCGTGCTGGCCGAGGACATAGCCAATGGCTTCTGCTGCTACCGAGATGTATAACAATAGTGGTCGTCCAGGAGTGGACGGCACTAAGACTGGAGGATTCATGAGATATTTCTTGATGCGGTCGAAGGCGACTTGGCAATCATCATTCCATTCTTTTGGAACATTCTTCCGAAGGAGCTTGAAAATGGGCTCACAAATAGGTGTGAGCTGTGCGATGAAGCGACTGATGTATTGAATTCTGCCGAGGAAGCCACGGATTTCTTTCTCTGTTCTAGGAGGGGGCATCTCAATGATTGCTCTGGTTTTGGTCTCGTCAACCCTGATGCCATCCTCGCTCACCATAAAGCCGAGGAACTTACCTCCCATCGCACCGAAGACACATTTCTGAGGGTTGAGGCGGAGCTTGTACTTTTCTAATCTATTGAATAATTTCTTTAGATCCTCAAATTGCCCTTCAATTGTGCGAGATTTGACGATCATATCGTCCACATATACTTCAAGCTCTTTGTTCATCATGTCATGGAATAGTGTTATCATTGCTCGCTGATATGTTGCTCCTGCGTTCTTCAGACCAAACGGCATTACCCTGTAACAGAAGGTTCCCCAGGGAGTGATAAACGATGTCTTCTCACGATCTTCGATTACCATCTTGATCTGATTGTAACCTGAGAACTCGTCCATGAATGAGAAGATCATATATCCAGCAGTGTTGTCGACCAGAGTGTCGATATGTGGCAAAGGGAAGTCATCTTTTGAACTGGCTTTGTTGAGATCTCGAAAGTCGATGCACATTCGAACCTTGCCGTCCTTCTTTAGTACTGGTACGATGTTGGCGAGCCATTCAGGATAGTTAGAGCTACCAAGAATCCCGCATTGTACTGTTTGATGACTTCATCTCGGACTTTCAGAGCCCATTCTGGCTTCATTCTTCGAAGTTTCTGTTTCATTGGTTTCATGTCTGCCTTGGTTGGCAGATGGTGTACCACGAGCTCTTCATCGAGCCCCGGCATGTCTTCATATGAGAACGCGAAGTTGGACAATCTTGGAGCTAGGAACTCTATCATTCTCTGCTTCATCTCTGGTGGCAACGATTTTCCAATGCGTACTTCCCTAGGGATCTCTGGTGTCCCCAAGTTTGCTATCTCGAAATCATCGGCTACAACATTAGCTTTGGATTCAAACTTTTTGAGGAGGTCCTCTAGTTCGGGAGCTGGATCATCATCTTCCTCATCCCGAGCTTCGTCCAAACCCATGAGCTCGAAGTCTAATTCGATATCAAAGTCATATGATTCGACTTCGAACTCATGTGACTCTTTAGCCGAACTTGGCACACTATTGAATGCAGGAAAAGAAATGTTTTTTGGTTTTTGAGATTTTTCTAGAATGGAAATGCTAGATATTTTTGGGTTTTGAAAGTTTTCATTTTTTTTGGATTTTTGAAATTCATGGGACTTTGAACAAGCGGGCATTGCAGACCATGATTGATCCCAACTTGTTCCAAAGTTTCGATCGCTGTTTAAACAAGCGTTTTTTTTAAGCCAGAGCCCTCAGATGGCTCTTTGGCTGATTCAAAAGTTAGGGGAACGAATGACCATTCAGGACCCCACACTTCCTCCCCTGAAGAGGTGGGGGTTGATGATTCGGGCGAAGAGTCACGGTCTGGCCCAATGACCATGATTTCTTGCTGGTCGGGTTCGATATCTGAGTCGTACTCAGTCCCTCCCGGGTCACTTACCTCGCATTGCAGTTCGTCTGGTTCTATGGCTAGACATGAGTTTGGAACCTGGACATCAGACCAATCTAGGGCTGGCCATTTCCCTTTCTCGGTCCAATGAATGGGCTGCTTCTGCCCCTGGCTGATGATTGATGATGTTGATTCTGCAGAGATGGGCGGGTCATGCCCTTTGCTGATTGATGTTGAGATGGGCAAGTTGTGCCCCTGGCTGGCTGGAATTGAAGCGGGTAGGTTGTGCCCCTGGTTGATTGATGCTGAAATGGGCAAGTTGTGCCCCTGGCTGGGAGCAGGTATCAGAGTAACCTGGTCCTGAAGCTGCTATATTTGACTTCCTTCTTCATCTTCATCATTTCCTTCTTCTTCTGGAGGCTTAGACGGTTCGAGAATCTGATCCCATCGAATGGGGGGCCACGTGGCCCAAGCTAGGCTCATCGGGAGGCCTTTGTGTAGTGCAGTCGGTTGATTCCCTCCTGGGTCTTTGCAAGGTTCTCCTGGCTTGACGAATTGGATGGGTGAGCACCGAAATTTCTTCCTTCTTTTGTCCATGAAGATTGCCCTGTATCCGAGTCCCCATTTGCGTTGGTTATATACCAGCGGTATCTTTCTGGACTTGAAGTGATTCTTCATTCGGTATTTGAGGCTTAGACGCTCTGCTGGTGAAAAGACACGGTCCACCCTTATCGGTTCCGGATTGGCGATAGTGTTCACAGTCTCGAATTCGAAACTATGAAACGGGACGTCTTCTTCGGAGTGCTGGATATCGATGACCGGGATGTCTGGTTCAGTGGAAGCAGCATTGGAAGGAATGATGAATTCATTCTCTGCATGGATAGAGATCACTTGATTTCCACAGATGTATTTCACTCGTTGATGCAGGGTTGATGGCACAGCTCCAACCTTGTGCAGCCAAGTTCGTCCGAGCAACATGTTGAAAGAGGATGATATATCCAGAATTTGGAATGTGATGGTGGAGATTTCTGGACCTATCTGTACCTCTATGTCGACCTCCCCTTCCACTGATCGGCGGGTGTTGTCGAATGCTCTGACACATATGGTGCTGGGTCGGAATGAAGAAGGACCGATTCCCAGACGTTCCGCAGTCTTAAGTGGGCAGACGTTTAAGCTTGAGCCATTATCGATAAGGACCAGTGGGACGCAGAGGTCTTTGTATCGTAAGGCTATGTTGAGGGATCGCCCATGATCGCGTCCTTCCGGTGGTAACTCATTATCGGTGAAGGTGATGGCGCGTGGAGCCAGGAGTTGTCCAATCATCAATGTTATCATCTCTGGTGCCGTATCGGAGGAGACGTGAGCATCGCTCAAGGTTTTGACAAACATTTCTCGATGTATGCGAGATGTGCAGAGTAGCTCCCATACTGAGATTTAAGCAGGGATTGACTTGAGCTGAGTTGCCACATCGTATGCGGCTTCATTTTTGTTACCGAGGCCTGAAAGAGCGCATTTGGGATCTCCTTTGTTTTGATTATCTCTTCGGATGCAACGCCCATTGGGATTCATATTCCCTACTTCCGCACATTCTGGATAGTGCCATGGGACCTCTTTATAATTTTTCTCACCTTTGCCTTCTAGGACCACCGGTTCTTGCAACGGTGCTGGTGTGGGTACCAGATCTTCTTCGTACAGAGCTTTTGCCTTAAGAACTACATTATTACCTGTGCTGAAGGGGTAATATCGAGGCTTGTCTTCATAGATCACATAAGGTTGCGGTCCTGGCTTGACCGTTCCTGGAGCAGGAGGCTCCCATGGAATGAATACTGGTCCTCTTGATATGGCAGGGGGTTTCTCTGTTCATCCCAGCTGCCGTAGTGTGATTAACACGCCTCCGGGATTTGCCCCTTGCAATATGACTGGCTCAACTGGAGAAGCTCCTTCCAAGACAATGGGCTCTTGCTGCTAATGAGTATAATCCCTCCATTGCGGATTGGATTGTTCTTGAACTGGAGTAGCCCCTTGCAAGATGACAGGTTTGTATACGGGCTCGATGTATGACTGTGCTCCTTTCAGGACGACTGGTTCCCAACATGAAGGGCCGTAAGATGCCCCTTGAACAACTGGCACATCATATGGAAGTGTTCCTTCGAGTACTACTGGCTCGGAGACTGAAGGAAGAAAGGGACTTACCCCTTGAAAGATCGGAGGAGGATTTGTCGGCCCATAAGTGTAGGCATGAATGGATTGGATGGGGGAGAAGAAACGATCGAGGCGTTCTCCTTCTTCTATGCTGTTGACGGTGGGGCCTCGAGACGAACTGGGGTCCGTCTGATGTTGAGGCAAAGCATTCTGAAGAATGTTGGTGGGAGCTGCTGCAGGTATTTCAGGGATCGAAATGACGATCTTTCGGTCGTCGATCAGATCTTATATGGCATTCTTCAAGGTAAAGCATTGATCAGTGGTGTGGCCACGCCCTTGATGGTAGGCACAGTACTCATTTTCTCGGTAGTTTGGAGGCAGAGGATAGGAGGAGGCCTAGGTGTCATCAGAGTGAGTAACTGCTTTTGTACCAGCATAGTCATGACTTGACTAAGTGGCTAAGTAAGTGGAGTGAACTTCTTGAGCTCCCTGTAATTCTACCTACTCTGGTATGGGTATTGACTGTTTCCTCTGAACTGCTGCTGCTGTCGAGGTGGTTGTGGCTGTGGTTGCGGATTTGGTCGTGGTTGATACCTCTGAGGTTGTGCTGAACCTGATTCTGCTGATGCTGTTGATGTCCCTGTGGGGGAGCGTATTGATTATCCTGAGCATTGGTGCTGATGTTGTTTACCTCTGTTGGGCGGGGAGGAGAACCGCTGCGGTTTCCATTCCCATATCCAATGGGTCTTCCCTCCACTCTGTTCCTTTTGACTGGAGTGGCTTGATGAAGCCATGGGGAGATTGTCCCGGCACGGATTCCTGCTTCGACTTGCTCTCCAGCACGGATCAACTGTGAGAAATTCGTGTATGGTTGCGAGATGAGATATCCAGATATGCCCGGATATGTTGAATGAACAATCATGGAGATTTGTTCTTCCTCGTCGATAGGTGTTCGCATTCTGGCTGCCATAGCTCGCCAACGTCCCACGTAGGCAGATAGTGTTTCATCACTCCTTTGCCTGAGAGCTGTGAGGTTGGCTCTTCTGGGTGCCATGTTGAAATTGTATACGAATCTGTCGACGAAAGCCTAGGAAAGCTGTTCCCACGTCTTGATGCGGTGGCAGTCCAATGAGGTGTACCAATCTAGGGCATCGCCCTTCAGAGATTTTTGGAACAAAAGAATGAGGGCCCCTTCATTTCCTGAGATTGCACTCAGCTCTCCACAGAAGGCCTTGAGATGTGCTGTGGGACACCCGCTGCCATCGTATCTTTTAAATTTTGGTATCTCAAAGTTTTGAGGTACTTGAGCATCTGGGAAAGGACACAAGTCTCTGAACTTGGTCGATGGTAGATCGATTCCTTGTTGTCGCTGAAGCTGATTTTGCAAGATCTGGAACTGCTCCCGCAACTCGTCCAGTCCTGAGTGATCTGTTCGAGCGACTGGTACCTCTTGGAGTAAGGCACGTTCTTCTTCGGCATAGTGGTCGATGTCTTCGACCCTATGGGTTTGCTAAAAAGCAACCGCGGGTTGCTGCAATTGATTTGATGACTGAACTGGATTCTGATGAACTTGTGCTTGAAAGGACTGTAACTGAATTGGAGACTGTACTGAAGGTTGAACTAGAACTTGCTGGAAATTAACTGGAGACTGCTGAATTGAAGATTGCTGAAAATTAACTGGGATCCCATCGGCGGGGATGTGCTGGAATTGAAAAGTGCTCCTGTTTGCAGGAGGCTGAGATGCTAGGAAGTGACCCCCTTGTTGGGTATTCGTCACTGCCCGCTGATTGTTGTGGGCTTGACACTGACCCCCATTGTGGGCATTCGCCAGTGCTGTCCCTGTTGCTGGAAATTGAATTGAAATCCCATAGGCGGGGATGTGCTGAAATTGAAAAGGGGTCCCATCGGCGGGGACATGCTGAGATCTACAGAGACTGTTGTTTGTAAGATTGACTGGAAGCTGACTGGAAGTTCCTGCGACAGGAGTGCTCTGAGACGGCCTTGTCGTCGCGGGAAGGTATTGAGGAGGATGCCCCATAGCGAAGGGCTGAGACGGCTGCTGTCGGTAGTCTTGGGCAGACTCCGATGGTTGTGCTTGATTTAAACTGGAGGCCGGAGGGACCCGGCATGGCTGCTGAGATTGCTGAACTAGGCCAACCTGATTGTTGGCTGCTGCGGTGGCTTGTGCTTGCATGAATTGCAAGAGCATTTCTTGCATTGCTCTCATTCCTTGTGCCAATTCTTGTATGATTGGCGTATTCTCAATTGGCTGTTGCGCTGGAGGTTGCGCTTCGGTCATTTCAAGAGCGGGGAAGAGATGAGTTTCTTCTTCGTGGTCGGACATGGCTTGCTGAGCCCGAGTGCGAATTATGCTGCGGAAGGAAAGTTGCCTCCGAACACGTTGAGCCCGAGGAGGCGCAATGGTGAAGACTATACTCTATTCTTTTTAGGTTTTGGGATTTTTTATTTTTTTTGTTTTGGTTTTGGGTAGAATGCTATGCAGATGAGATTGTGTGAGGACTGATGACTTTCAAGTATAGGAATGATTCTGTTTTTCAAGTCCGATCACGACTAGTGAGACTAGCATATCCCCAGCAGAGTCGCCATTCTGTGGACCCTCGCCGTTCCGCGCTCCCACACGACGTTCGTCCCTTTCCTTTCGGGAAAAGAAGAAGAGGATGCGTAAGTGCAAATCGTCGTTTGTGCCACTGGATTGCTGTTGAGCTCTTAATTGTGCATATTCTAACCTCAATTCATCACTCATTGTGTAAGGTTTGTATGGTTTGTAAGCTAATCCAATGCATGTTTTGTGACTACAGGATTGAGGGTGGACTCTACTCAATTGAAGACATAAAGAGCTCATTTGGGACTATTCTAATGGAGATTATTTGAAGACCAAAGAAGAAAAGGAAGAAGGAAGCAAAGAAAGAAGAAAGCAGAAGAAAGAAAGCAAGAAAAAGAAGAGACAAAGGAGCTGACCGGTCGTGACCGGTCGGCCAAGGAAGCCAGACCGGTCAGTGACCGGTCAGCCATGCATAGTTGGATGTGCTGAGGACGTCCGACCGGTCATGACCGGTCGGACAAGGCTGCTGGAACTTCAATGAATAGGACTGACCGGTCATGACCGGTCGGTCATTGCTACTGTAATATGGATGAAAACATCCGACCGGTCATGACCAGTCGGAGGGGCTTGCTGGACTGAAGATAAACAGGCCCGACCGGTCTTGACCGGTCGGGCATACTTGCTGGAATGACTCTCTATTGAGGCCGACCGGTCATGACCGGTCGGCCATGCGTACGAACTTAGAAACTTCTAATTGCATCCCGATTTTCTCTGCGCTGCGTAAGTGTTACGCACTTTCTCGATTCTTCCGAAGTTGGGGAGCCTCCAGACTATAAAAAGACACCTAGGGATTGTTCCTAGGGCATCCTAGAAGGGTTCAAGCGAGGTTGGAGACTGTGGAAGTGGAGATTGGAGTTTCACAACTCCTTTTGGTTTGTTTTGTGGTTTTCATGCTTTTTGTAGTTGTTTCATGTTTCCTTGGATCATGAGCAGCTAAACCTCTTAGCTAGGGCTAAGAGGTGAAGCTTGTAGTCAATCCAAGATGTTTTAATTCGTAGTTAAGTGGTTTTCAGTTTGGAATTCATGATTATGAACTAAGGTTTGAAGTTTATACAAGTTTTTAAGTAATTTTTCTTAGTCTTGTGATGACTCATGGATGTTTGGATGAATTACTTAGCTTCTTAATTCGTTTGCAACAGTCTAGACCTGTATGATCTGAGGAATCGGAGTGCGCTCTAGTACTAAGCTCTTCATAAAGGTACTTCATGCCAAAGTTCTATTTTAGTTGATTTTCTGGAATATGTAATGACTGTGCTTGTGATTTGAATCTAGTTCAAATCCTAATCTAGCCTTGTCTTGTGAGAGGACTCGGGGATGGTTATGATTGAGAACCGGACCTATAGGAAAGGGGAATGACCTATGCAATTGAGCATGCTCAGCTCAGCCTACATTGAGTGAATCTTATGCATAGAACTTACATATTACAGACTGTTTGGTTTAACAGCTCTATCATCCGACTAGACAGATAGGAATGTCGATTCTAGTTGAGAGAATAAGAAACCACAGCGGATTAAACATCAAGGATTGCTATAAGTGGATCCTTGAACCCCTAGTGCCCTCTTATAATTAATTACTTTTGATTTAATTTAGCTTTTGTTACTCACATCAAACAATCTGATTAGTAGACTTCAATAGACACTTGTGGATGAATTTGTGAGATCCTACATAGTCCCTGTGGATCGACCTCGGTCTTACCGAGTTTATTACTACATCGCAACCCTACACTTGGGGAAGCAAACAATTGCCTCGTTCTCGAGGGCTTTGTTTGGTTGTTGTGTTAAGCCGGATGTGTTTAAATGAGTTTATATAAGACCAGAGTCTCCACTAGCCAGTTACTTCGAATCTACAGTCGGCTAGACCCCGTAGAAACGTTAGAGAAGGGGAGCCGAAGATTCCTTCCTCTAAAATGACTCCTTTTGATCTGTGGCCAGAGATTCGAGGTAAGGGATCACGATTACAGGGTGGGAAGAGGTTAAGCACCCCACACACTGCCCGAACCGAAGTACGGTCTCTACTTCACAGAATCGAACTAACACTTGAAAGTTTGTTTTAATCCTCTACATTCTCATAGATGACATGATGCATGAATGCAGGTCTGAACAGTAAGAGTTTCTGATGGGCAGGTTCCACTAACAAGCAAGCCCAGAGCATACGCTCGAACTGACAGGTGCTTTATGCGGAATGCATGCTGTGTGTTTGAATGATCAAAGTGCTTGTAGTGATATGTATATGAATGCAGGTCTGAACAGTAAGAGTTTCTGATGGGCAGGTTCCACTAACAGGCAAGCCCAGAGCATACGCTCGAACTGACAGGTGTTTTATGCGGAATGCATGCTGTGTGTTTGAATAATCAAGGTGCTCGTAGTGAAGCAGGGGGGTTGGAAGAAAAGTAAATATTGCACTTATGCTAGATGCGAATGAGATGATGCTGGTAAAAGAGTAGCTAGATGGACGGAGGTGTCGCAAGGATTGGCTTCGAGTGGCTGGATCAAGATTTGGATGGCTTGGGAGACTTGGACCAGCGGTCAGGCTGGGCTAGACCAGGGCTAAGCTCTCCTCACTCGGGCTCTCCTTGGTGGAAAGATGGGCTAAAAGGGTGGAGAAGGACTCAGACGGACGAGTCGCTGGACTGGATGGATTGGATGTTGAAATGGGAAGAGGCTGGGGGTATTTATAGCGTTGGAGAGTGGCAGTTTGCGTAAATAATTTTGGGGGCCGCCCGTACGGACACTCCTCGGTTTCCAGCGCATGGTACGGTCATGTCTCGGGGCTGCTGTTTTGACTCAGTGGGTTGACTCGGTGAGTTGACTCAGCGGGTCGACTCGGTGATTTGACTCGGCGGGTTGACTCGGTGTTTTGACTCGACGATTTTGACTCAGCGGGTTGACTCGGTGTTTTGACTCAGTGGGTTGACTCAGCGAGTTTGACTTTTTAAGATTTTTTTGACTGGTTTTTCTTATGGGGGGTTTTTCAAGCTGATGTTTAGGGGCGGGTTAACTGGGTTTAGGCTTGAGTTGGGCTATGGATTGGGGCTTACAAAGGTGAATTTGGCTGAGTTTGGACTTGGGATTTGGGGGTATGGTCCTCCATTCATCCAGCTATCTCTACCAACAGTGTAGCCGAATGTGGGGTGTCTACACCATGCTGTCCAGTTTTTGAACTAGATAGTGGTGCAGGTGCTCCTGTTTTACCCACGTTGACCATCCAACTTGCTGTGGCCCACTGCAATGTATTTGATCTGCGCTGTCCATCTAGCCTGGACGTTAGTGGGGCTAGCATGTGAGGCAGATCTAAACCTCAGGTGGATCCCACATCAGGAAGCAACAATGATAACGATGACACCATTGAAACCTCCCTAGCCGCCCAATGTTATGTATTTTACTCATGTCATTCATCTGTTTTTCTAACTAGTTTTAAGTGGCCCACCGAGTAGTGGGGCCACATGCTATGCACAAGAAATCCACACCATCCACCCTTGTTGGTCCAACTCAAAAATGAAATAGAATCCAATCTCAGATAGACCGCACCTCGAGAAACAATGGTTGTTGACGCCCACCATTGGTCAGCCCTAATAATGAGTGGCCCATATCTTAGGTGGGCCCTACGTGATGGACAGCCCACATTAGAGGCGGGCCCCACATTTGGCATGGTCCACATTAAAGGTGGGCTCCACATGATGGCCAATGGATATTGATGGTGGGCCCCACTTGATGGATGACCAACATCAAAGGTGTGCCCTACATAATGAATGGTGCACATTAAAGGTGGAGCTGTAATGAGGAATGGCCCACATCCAAGGTGAGCCCCACGTGATGGACTGCTCACATCAAAGGTGGGGCCCACACAATGAACAATCCACACCAATGGTTGGCCCCAAATGATATATAGTGGATGTGTAGGACCAATCTGACTCAAGGGATGGTTACTTATGATGTTGGAAACCAAACATGCTTTTCAACTTTTTGGATTTGTTTAGCAAATCTGTTTATTTGGTGATTAAGTAGAAATTAAGATAACTTATATGATAAGAAGCTTATCTTAACTAACTTACAATCCAAACAGGCCCTTAAGATAAGCTTCTTATCATATTAGTTACTTATCTTAATTTTTACTTATTAATCAGATACGTATGTTTGGTAAACCACACACTTATCTGCTAATAAGTAAATATGTTAGGTAATAACACATTAATAAGTAACCTTTCAAAAGAAAATTTCAAATCTACATATAATAAGCAACATATTGACATGAAAAGAAAAAGCTATGCCTTGAGGCAGTTTTTCTAACAGAATGAGCTTTTCTAATCCCACGTGCGCTCATGTACATGCCATGCATGTGCTAGCATAGCATGATTGGTCCGAGATACATTCCATCCATAAGAACAGGACCACTATATGGATGCCCTGGCACAAGAATCAGGTTGATCCACTGGTTAGGTGGGCCACAGTCTGCAAAACAAATGTACGGCTCTAGAAGACTTGGCTGAAGTTTTCTGACCCATTCACTTGTTTTCAATAGTCGGTCTACATGGTGAGTGGACTAGAACCATTTTTGGGAATGATGTAGAAGATCAGATCCACCTGATTGGTGAATTGGATCTTGCACCAATTAATGTAGGGCCCATCTTTGATGTGGGCTATCCACTGTGTGAGCCCCACCTTTGATGGGACAGTCCATCATGTGGTACCTCCTTTGATATGGATGGTATGAGAGAGCAGTAATTGAGTGAACCATAAGAGAGAACTTTGATATGTAGCTTGACGTGAGAGAGATAAGTAGAAAAGCCAAATTGAAGGGTGGTTAATTAACATTGGAGGGTGACTAACAGTGTGGGTGTGTACTAACCAAAAAAAAAAAAACAAAGAAGCAGCAGCAAAAGCATGACATGGGAGAGATAAGTAGAAAAATCAAAAATCAAAAAGCTAAAAAAAAATACTTATTAAAATAAGTGACTTTTAGGATATAAGTTACTTTTCAATTATACTTACCCAACGAACTTAAGTGCCAAAAGTAACTTAACGGCTTAAGTTCAGTTGAAAGGTAACTTATTAGGTAGTATCCAAACGGGCCCCAAGTGTGCCATGATATTAGAAATGGATGGATTAGAAAACTCGGACAATTTTTTTACAGCCGTATGTTTATTTGGTTAATGTTGGTCCACATGACTAGTGGACCAACCCTGATTATTGGGATGGGGAATCTACCACCTAATGGCACCGTTCTGATGGAGGGCTTGGATATTTCACCTTTAATAAATGAAAGGAATAAGGATGAGTGTCCCAATCATAAAAAATGGGTGTTCCATAATCTCCCAAGAATGGTGGGCCCCACTTCTTGGACCTATAGACTTGAGAGAAGCATGTTTGGTGTGAAACACTTGGTGGTACTCTATATAGAATTGTGGTTGGAATTGGATCATGGGAATCTACTGTGAAATCCCAGCTCAATCAATGGTGGTCCATCTAATGTCATGCCATGCCATCCGTACCATTCATCATCGATCATCTTGTCTTACTTGCCAAGTGTGGCAACCATCAATGTACATAATTCCAATTTCATGCATCCACTTTAATTGCATACCACTCCACCTAAATTATAAAATCTCTCTCTCTCTCTCTCTCATATCTGAACCACCAAAAATTTTGGGCCCCACAGTAGGTGGAGATTAGATAGAGAATCACACTAATTGAGTGATCCTAACTATTCAATTGGTGGACATCAAATAGATGGTTGTCCAAACTTATTCGGTAAAATCAGACGGTTAAGATCGCCCAATCGATGTGTTTTTTATATGGATCCCCATGATTTTGACGATCTGGATTGGCCGATGAACCCAGCTTGGCCAATTGGAAATCAGGTTATGTTCGGGTTGAGAAAATTCGACTTGGGTTAAGTTGGGTTGGGAATAATCATATGTATTTGAGTCGGTTTGGGTCAGGTTGGGTTGGGTTAAGCACAGAGGAATTTGGGTTGGGCACCTCTGCTTGGAATTCCAGTCAGGTTAGGTCATGGGGTGTGTCCTCTTGACCCAGGTCGGGCGTTGGGTTAACCCTCAGCCCCACCCGACCGGACCCGATCAATTTGCACGCTTAGGTATACATCTTTAAAGAATCAGGCGACTCAGACTGACTCTTCTAGTCCTGAGTTGACTCATACTGGATGAGTCAGCCCAGTCGCATTTTACTTCCAGTTTTGATTGATGGGCCCCATGGCCTGATGTTCAAATCACTGGTCCGTTGATTTGCATCTAGATGGAACATGCCCCACAGAATCCTAAATTGGATTATTATTGAGTCTTATCTTATTGAGAAAAAAAATATTGAGTCCTTACTTAGTAACGGTGGGACGCAACATACAAACGGTTTGGATTGTCGAACTGTGGGCCCCACTAGCCAGAATGGGAAAAAATAAAAAAATAAAAAATCCCAATTTACATGCACAAAATTTCAGCAGGACGGGTAGTTGAATTAGCTCATCCTGACCCAGCCATAATCTGCAACAACTCGTCCGAGTCAACCCGACCCGAGTCAGTGCAAATCCACATCCGATTTCAAGGCATGTACGTGCATCCCACGGATGGATGGATTGCTCCAAGATCTCCTTCATGGGGCTATCTTAGCCTTTCTTTCTATTGGTATTTTACAAGTGGACGGTTAAGAAAAGAAGTATAAGGGACGGTCCACATTCAACTGGAAAAGGTGGAATGATTGCTGGATGGACATCTTCCAATATTTTATATTGGGTGGTGGTCCCTTCACGAACGAACGGTGGGGGTGGAACAGACCAGCGGTTTGGAATATTACTGGGCCTCACTTGAGATGATTTACAAAACAACGGCTGTGATGATATGAAATGATTCCTTGACCTATCGCTATTGGACGGTCAACCGTCATCTAATCAACGGTTGGAATTCAAGAAGGACCCGCCAGGAGTCCTGTGGTTGGAAGCTGTGTGGGGCCCACATAGATGCCCCTCACAAATCCACTCCCTCCATCACTGGACGGTCTAGTTTGAGTTAGAGATGTGCCACGTGTACAATGCAAGGACCTGCGTATCATTCATCACTTGGTCAGAGTATCAAATGCCTCCTTGTTTCTACTCAAGAGTCAATGAAGATTTTCACCCGCATATGTTCCAGTAATCATATCATGAGCTTTCCTATGTGTGCACGCCTGGTGGATGTGATGGAAATTCGGCCGTACATTTCTTTCCAGAAAGTGGCTCAACGTACACGGGCAGGTGGAGCCCATGGTTCGATAATCCAGACCGTTGGTCTATTGTGTCCCATTGTTTATGAACTATACCTCAAAAATATACTTGAAAAAACAATCCTAACCATTAATTCTGTGGCCCACAGTCCAACTGCCTAGATTCATCCAAAGAAGGTCCAGGATGCTTTTGGGTCATTCTCCATCCACCGTAGGAATCAATATTAAAGAACCGTGGACCCCACTTGTCAGAATGTCAAACACGTTTATACTATCTCTGAAAACTGCAAAGACGTACCTCTTCACATGAATAGGTATCCCTTCACACGCAATACATATTCTAAGATTGTGTGAGTCCAACGAAAGGATCAACCTTTACACCCAACACAAGCAAAAATATATAAAGGTGTGGTCACATCACCACCACATGCATCTTTTCACGTGCACACGTGCCAACCTTGTTAGCACGTGGGACATCTGAACGGTCGATAAGGTGGCCCTTACCATGAAGATGATCCTTCATGAAAATTAGGACAGTTGACTCATCAAGCATTGGCATTTTTTTTAACCATCATCTTTTTTTCTACATCTTGAGTGGATGTGTTTGGTGCATCGATGGAATTGCATTTGGGACCGTGCAAATTTCATGCAGTAAGATTAGGTAAGATGAAATGTATTTTATACGTCTTGAAATTTTAATTGAGGCATTGCTTCCGGCGCTCATATGTTAAATTTTTTTTTTTAAAAAGGTGGGGGGTTAAGATAAGCAACTTCTATGGTCCCACCATGATATATGGACTATATCCACATCGTTCATCCATTTTTTGAGATTATTTTAGGGCATGTGCCTAAAAATCAGGAAGATCAAAAGTTCAAGTAAACCCCACCACAAAAAGTAGTAGGGATTGAACGCCTACCGTTGAAACTTTTTGTGGGCCATGAAAGTTTTGAGTCAAGCTAATATTCTGTTTGGCCTTATGAAAGGGTTGGATGGCAAATAAAAAACATGTTGTTCCATGGGAAAGTTTCAATGATGGGAATTATTGTTCCCACTACTTTCTATTGTGTGGTCCACTTGAGCATTCGATCTGCTTGAATTTTGAGCTCATGCTCTAAAATGATCTTGAAAAATTGACAGAATGGTGTGACTATAACACAAATATCATGGTGGGGACTACAAAACCTATGTAACGTCAACACATATCTTGAATGATGGATATGTCGGCAAGATACTCCTTCATTTCAAACATGAATTGAGATTCTATGATATTCCACAAACTCCACCAAAATCCACTAACAGTGTTAATTATTATTGGTTGCAAATCCCATCCCACCAAATCTCCCTAATCCCTCTTAAGTACATGCACCAAACACGCACTTATTTTTACAATTGGGTCCACGCTGCTTAGATGCCCCCACAAACTTTCCAGGTCGGCACACGTGTACAATATCTGAGTGCCAGTGTATCAAGCGTCATAGGCTGCCTGAGCCTGAGTATCATAAAACTCTCCCTCATTTTAACATCTCCTTTCTCTAATGGGCCCATGGTTCACAGATGTGGACTGTTCATTTAATGGGCCTATCAGAGAATGGACCATAACTCAATCATTTCCGATATCAAATTCTCCCAGACAACCAATATTTGACTTTTCTACAGTTGAGTGTGGAGCATCTATTTGAAAGCCCAGTAACGGGAATAATAGGATTGTTCAATCAAGGAGGATCCATCTACTGTAGGGCCCATCAATCAACCATCAGGACCGTTGATATGATAGATCCACCAAAAATGGGGTACGCCCAAAAAATGTCCAAGATTGGAAGACCCTATAAACAATCGATCAGTGGACCACAAAATTGCAAGTATGAAAATTCCTCCTACAAACGTAATGAGGCACAGGAAACTTTAATTCGTCCTCAAATAGCCCCACATTCCTCCGTATCAGAACGCCCTGTATTTTCCCTCACAGTTGCCGTAGGAGCCCCGTGTAACACAAAGGCTCTGTGGGACCTACTGTCATGTGTGTGACATCCATTTCGTCCGTCATTTTTGTCATCTTATTTTAGGCCACGACCCAAGGAATCAGGCCAATCCAAAGCTCAAGTGGGCCACACCACAGGGAACAGTGGAGATTGACACTCAACATTGAAATTTTTTCGGTGGGGTCCACCGTAATATTTATAGGCCATCCAACCGGTTCATAAGGTGAACCCTACCAGATTGAAGAGAAGAACCAAATATCAGCTTGAACCAAAACTCCTGTGGGCCATAAGAAGGTTTTCAATGGTAGGCATCCCCATCCCCACTTTCACCGCTGGTGTGGCCCACTTGATTTTTGCATGGACCTTATTTTCAGGCTCACTTCCTAATATGATCTGGCTGATGGACGGAGTGGATGTTGCACACACATCATTGTGGGCCCCACGGAGCTTTTTTGATGACCTGGATCCCTACAAGGAAATCCGGTCCACTAGATATCCGTATCAGCTCCTATTGAATAAATCAGACACAAGAGCCAGGGTTCATTCACTGCTTCCTTCCTCGGGTGGGGCCCACACGTAATTGGTCCTTCCGAAAGCATTCATTTCTGTCTGACCACTGGACCACACTCAATAAAAGCATTCTCCTTGTAAACCATTCATTTCTAGGCTAGGGCTTTAAACGGTAGGGCTCGGGGCAGGTTTAGCCAAAACCAGACTCGCCCATTTAGTTAATGTGTTTGCGTCCAAATTTTAGACCCAGACTTTTTTACTAAATGGGTGGGTCTAGGTCGGGTTCTAGATCAACCCATCAGGCCCTTTTATAAATGGGTCTAGTTTTGGTAGAGGGAAATCCACCAGACCCATTTACAAATAGGTCGGATCTAACGGGTTTGGGCCTGGATTTAGCATGCAAGCATTTTTACAAGGCTTAAAATCGGATCTGGGTTGGATGGGTCCCTTGAAACATAGACCAAACCCGCCCACTTACTAAATGGGTTTGGTTCGGGTCAGGTCGGGCCTAATATAAAGGAAATCAGAACCAGACCCGTTTAGCAAATGGGCCTGCTCTTAGACCCAGACTTGTACCATTTAACAAATGGGTTGGGTCTAGGGTGGGTCTAAATGGGTTGGGTTTGGATACCCCATCAGGTCCGCTGACCCATTTACAGCCCTATTTCTAGCCTTACATTGTCAAGTGGACCGAGTTGACTCGGGTTCGGTCTACACGATCCGGTTCCATACACACGTGTGAGATTTGGCCGCATTCATCAGGTGGGTCCCACCATCAACAGGCCATCATGTTCTGATCAGAGCTGCTCATCTGATGGGGGTTCATAAATGGAGGGTGCCCCAAAAAATGTCTTGGATTGGTACCAGCAACAAGGGCCCTTCAGCCCTTCCCTTCTATGGGTACCCGGATCCGTTAATAGGCCCACTTGCATAAGGATCCACAATATCGGTTCCAATTACTAATCGGGTCTCTTCCAGACCCGAGTGGGGCATCCAAATTTCTATCTTTTAATTAGCTACATCATAATTTCAAGTACCACACAAAAGGCATGTTTTGGAATGGTCCGCCGATCGGATCTGAACCCGGACCCGATTTCCGCATTCAACCCTTTAATTGTAGAAAGGTTACAGTGACCGTCCAAATAATCCAATCTGAGAGCTTTTCAATTGCTTTTTATAACCACCATAAGAAGTCCCATCATATGAACGGTTTGGATCCCTGTTTCAAAGGCTAAAGTCCCATCTGGCACCTCAGATGAAAGGATCCTGATTCCTTTAGTCGGGTCCAAAAACCGGTACCATATGTAGGGCCCATATACAATGCGATATTTAGTGATATCTCGTGCAGCCAATGCCCGGAAGTTCAATGACTTCCGGGTTGTTTCGTATCAGGCCACGTGATACAAACTATCGGCCGATACTATAGATTCTGTAAACACTGGTTTTATCAGCTTGGACTATTTCATAATTGAATCCACATTGTCTGCTCAGATTCAGCAGGCTTTTCCTGTATGCCAATGCCTGATTGGTCCAAGTCAGCATTGACTGCATTAAATGGAGCAATGCTGACAATGTCAGTGCTGAGCTGGTCCAATCAGGTGGTTGGCAAACAAGAAAATCCTGTTGAAGCTGAGCAGAGGATCCGAACTCTTCGTAATCATGCACACAATTTGGTGAATTATAATGTCCAGATACATGGATCCCTATTATGACACCGACTCAAACATGAAAGGCCTTGTAAGTGTTGGTACTGTGTACTATTTTAAGCATATGTATTAGTAACCAAATCGTGTTTTCAAACGGTTTATTGCAATTTGGTCACTATGTATTGTTCAAACGTAGTGATCCATTGCCATGAACTATTTCGAATGGATAAAACTGTTTATATGAAACTCTGTAACATCTTTAAAAACAAGGGCTTAAATGATACAAGATATGATAAAGTCTGAGGAGCAAGGCAATTTCCATGATGACCACTGGCCGTAATGAACGAAATTACACATTTAAAAGCCATTTTCAACATTTGGGTGAAACAATTAGTCATCATTTCAACAACGTCCTTCAAGTGATTGGGTTACCTCACTAATGATAAGTATGTATTGCCTCTATATACCACCACCCCATTAGAAATTCATTTAAACCCAAATTTCAGCTCTTGAGGGTAGAAGTTAAAACATTTTCTTTATATTTCATCATATTGATATCATGGTATTGAACTCGTTATATTTCAAACTCTATTGGAGCAATCAATGGGACAAATTCCTGTTGTTGTCCCTACTAAATGTCAGGATCAATTTCGAATCTGACTCAGGTACACATCATAGAATGCCCTTATTACAACTTACAAATAAAATCTCTTTTATCTATACAGGTTGGGAAGATTCAACAACAAATTCATGTATATTAAGAGATTTACTCAAGAAGGATGAACATGGTTGAACTCCAATTCCTGAAGTTTTGTTCATCACTCTTATTACAGTAATATCCGATGTTAGAATTTCTCATTAATGACTTTATTTAATTTTTTAGTGAAGTACTGAGCCGTCGATGTGGGCTACCATAACATGACTAGCTTTCTTGCGTCATATCATGGGATCTATTACCATCTGCAGGATTACATTTGCAGTAATCAACAACCAAAAAATGAGTTTGAATTATTAAGACACGAGCATTCATCTCTGAGAAATGTAATTGCCCATTGTTTCAACAAATTGAAACAGTGATTTCCGATCCTTAAGTTGTCAGTGTCATGTCCCTTCTTGACTCAAAGATAGGCAATCATAGCCACCTACATTATTGATGCAGGACGCCCTAATTATGATGTATGCTCATGAACACATAATTTAGCGGAAATAAAAAACAATAATAATCTAAAAATTCAACATCAACCATCATAAACTGAGAAAACCACAAAGAGACATGCAATAGAGCGGGCCATCATCACAACCACGAAGTATGAAATTCGATTATTGCTATAGTTGGATCCGGTGAGGGATGGAACCTCCCGATCTTGCATGGTCTTAATCCAAATACCCAATGTGAATCACTAGTACAAGGGATCGAGGAGTTTCTTGGATTAGGGATTTTAGAATTTGAGAAATAGGGATTTTGGATCAAATCTCAAATCTAGGATCTAAAAGTTATGAGAGAATAGAAATAGAGAAGAGGAAATAACAAGTTTACCTTAGAAGAAGTTGGAGGGGCATAAGAAGCAAGGAGAAGAAGAGGATTGGAGAAGAAGATGAAGTTCCAAGAGAGAGAGAGGAGGAAGATGAGCCACCAAGCTTTTCTTAATCAATAATCAATAACTAATGAAAAAGGTTTAGGGCAACACCTTTATAAAATTCGGAATTAGCATAATTACCAAAATACCCTTACTAACAAAATTTAAAAAAAAAACATTTGCATGAAAAAAACGTGCGCACACTAACCCAAAACTCAAATAAGTAAAAATGCATAAAATAAACTCAAATCTAAGATGTCCAATGGGCTCCAATGATGGTGTGATGAAAGTGGGCCACAACGAACCAACGGTCTGATTACATCATCTTCACGATCAAACGGTCCGATCATTTCCTCCAAACAACTTACACATGTCTTCCCAAGGTGGGGTCTTCTCAAATGTCTCAGACTACATGTGTAAGGTCTTCAATACTCCTCAAGTCGTCACGAACGACCCAAGCCCGTTATCATCGAGCTCTAAAGATATAGGTGTCACTCGCCTCCTACGCTGATAAACCCTAAAGGGCCTGATGTCCGCATCATTCTCCTCATCTGAAAAGAACTCGACTCCGACAAGTTAAAACTCTGGTGGCGCTCTAGCAAATCCGGATCAACATTCTGCAACTCCACTTCAGTAAACCACGTAAATTCTGATGGTGGTCTATTCTTCCATTTGATAAGATACCTTTGGAAAATTCCATCTCCCGTGGAAACTATCTCTTCATCCACAATTTTCTCAATCTCTTCTTTACAAATAATAGGTGGAAGAAGGGGGGAAATAGGTTGTGAAGAAAATTCAGAGAATGGCCATGAAAGGGATGAGGGATCAATGGTAGGATTAGGGGAACGGACTAGATCCTTCACATTAAACGTTGGAATAATGCTCATCTCAGGTGGAAGGTCTATCCTATACGCATTAGACCCAATTCTTTACAATACTTTGAATGATCCAGCACTACGCGTTTGTGATTTCTTAGAGGTACCCTGAGGAAACCGCTCTGGCCTTATCCTCACTATTACATAATCTCCTTCCTGAATTTCTTGCAATCTACGATGCGAGTCAATTGAAAGTATATAACTAATGAAAAAGGTTTAAGACAACACCCTTATAAAATTCGGAATTAGCATAATTACCAAAATACCCTACTAACAAAATTAAAAAAAAAAATTCATGAAAAAAACGTGCGCACACTAACCCAAAACTCAAATAAGTAAAAATGCATAAAATAAACTTAAATCTAAGATGTCCAATGGGCTCCAATGATGGTGTGATGAAAGTGGGCCACAACCAACGAACCAACGGTCCGATCACATCATCATCATGATCCAACGGTTCGATCATTTCCTCCAAGCAACTTACATATGTCTTCCTAAGGTGGGGTCTTCTCAAATGTCTCAGACTACATGTGTAAGGTCTTCAATGCTCCTCAAGTCGTCACGAACGACCTAGGCCCGTTATCATCGAGCCCTAAAGATATAGGTGTCACTCGCCTCCTACGCTGATAAACCCTAAAGGGCCTGATGTCCACATCAATTATCCATAATTTCATCTGGATAGAGGAAAGAAAGGATGGAATATTTACACTCTATAGCCAAGATTGCGTACCAGATGTAAACAATGGTTCGTTGAATTATTCAGTCGTGCAAGAGGAGCCAATCCCATCAACTCGAGGAGTTCTCAAAGGTTGTAACAGGAAGCTGCACAAGGCTTGGACGGCTCGATCATACAAACAGTACCAAATGACCACTTTAATGTGGTTTTTCAGTGTTTGCAAGAGTCAGTTGGGTCACATGGAAACTTGGTTTAAATGGGTCCTATTTGTTCCCATTTGTCGGATGTTTAAATGGATACTGATTTTGTGTTCACTTTTACTTTCTTTGAATTTGTAATTGTAATATGGATTAATTTTGGGCGAAAATGAAATGTACTTTAATTTGTAAGTGTGCAGTTGTACAGGTACAAAAAACAAAATTAGGTGAGCTATGGCCCAAATATCCTTCGGAGTGGAGGATCCTAACCCCAAGAGTTGGGGAAAATTTTTTAGTTCAATGTGGAATGTGAAACATCCACAAAAGTTGTTAATTGTATAGATATAACACAAGAAAATTGATGGGCCATTGGCCATATATATTCTTCATTAGAAGATCCTAGCTCTGAGAGTAGGACATATTTTTAATTGAACATGAATTTTGAAATAGTGATCAATTAAAGGAATGCATATGTGCAATAGGGTTGATAGCTGCATCGCACTGCCTTCATTTCATAATGACTTTGTTTACACACTAACATCCAAATTGCATGTTAACAAAAACCAGTAAAACAGACTCTCATCCAAACAACATTTTCCAACGAAATTAATTTTCAGGAATTGCTTTCTAAAATTATCATTTCCACATATACTGGTTTTCAAAAAAAAAAAAAAAGATCCAGGACTGTCATCCAAACGGGGTCGTTGTTTGATCATCAGGTATGTGTCTGATACATGTAAACAGCAGATTACCCAGAAAGAAAGAAAGAAAGGGAAAAAAATGAAATTTTAGACCATCCACAGTTCCTGTACATGTATGGCCTTCATGATAGTTAAACCACCCAAGTTTTAGGCTAAATGATCTAAAAGGTGGGTCCAATCAAAATGGGCAGATAAGAAAAATCTTTGCAAGAGTAGGCCCAAGAATTTTATTTTATTTTTGTTTTTTGAAGGGCCCAAGAAATAATAAACTTTATGAATCACTGAACCATCGGCCATCATATCAACTGATCGAATCGCTGAACAGTGACCCCATATATCAGAATCTTCCAAAACTTTAGCTCAGCTGATGAGCAGGACTCCATTCATCTTCAGTGAAAGCCCATTAGCTTTAGAAAAACCAAATGCTAATTACTAGAGAAATACAATCTCACACGGCATGGGAGAGACGAGTGCCCAGAAGTGCTTTGATTGTTCACACAGGCATTTAAGTACAAAAAGGGCATCATGAAGTGCTGGTCTCAACACATGTGAACCAATGACAATATGCGCAGGCATACTTTTTGTTAGTGCACTTTTCTATGGCATACTAATACACTTTATTTGTCAATTACGTAGGTTTGTGAGTCTAGATATTGGTTGAACCCAAAGAAGATGAAAACCGAAGTCTCAAGTGAACCTGCTGCATCAAAGAATAAGAAACAGGTAAATGAGATGCCTTGGTGAGACAAAACCCTTGAACCTAAACCAAAACCAAACCTCCAAATGATATGACCCTATAGGTAAACTTTTAATCATCTTACAATGGCCTTAAGTGTCCCAAAAGATCACAAAAAAAAAAAGGCCTTAGAGGTTGCATGAGTTGTTATAAACAAACCAGATAAAATAGCAGAACTCATGTGTTTGGAGACCGGTCGCAGGTACCGGGCAATCGGTCGCAAGAGGCCAAAAATGAGTAGCAAACAAGCTAGAACCCAAGCCATAATTCAGTCGGTCGCTGGTCTATTGAGACTGGTCGACTGGACCGTGCAACCAGTCGCCAGTCTTGGTGTGACCAATCGCAAAGGGCCTTATTAGGGACAGCAAGTGAACCCAGTCCCAAGCCTAAATTAGACCGGTTGACGCTCTTTTGCGACCGGTCGTCGAACATGTGCGACCAGTCGCAGTTGAGGTACAACCGGTCATCAGCTAGCCATTTGCTGCTATTTTTCATCCGTTGAAGCATTATTTATATAAAGACGAGGCGCAATTTTAGGAGTGGAGAGAGTGTTGAGAGCATTAAAAGCCACTCTCATTACCCACATCACTGGGCTCTAATCCTACCGTACCCAAGTCATATTTCTTGTGATTCATCATAAAATGGAGCATTCAAAGCTCATATGAAGATGAACTTGCTCTCTTTTAATTTCTAGATGTTTAGGCACCTAAAACCATAGGTAAATCTTTTGTCTGAACTTCTATAGAGATCCTATTAGGTGAATTCCTGTAAGCAACCAAATCCTATCAGTTTTAGAGAATTTAACCTATCTCGTAGCACCTTGGGCATCTCTTTGGAGCATCACATGCAAGGTAACTAATCATTGGAGCTAAAGCATTGGCAACACATCCGCAACAAGATCAAGGGAGCAAAGGGAACTGATTCAAGCAACCTAAAGCGGTGCTACAAAGGGGGCTCAATTCGACAGATTCGTGTCAATTGTAATAGTCCAGTAGCACTCCTTCTTTTTGGTAGGATTGAGTGTGAATTTAAGGTTGATGGTTAACCTACTGAAAACTATGTAAGTCTCTGAGAGAAGCCACCAACACGGGTGTGTACGTGTAGGTTATTAGTTAGCCTGAAAAACCATTGTAGGTTATTGTGTAGGACCGAAGGGTTGGGAGGAACCTCGTCAAAACTCCTAGGTTTGGCGAAACCTTGTTTAAACTTCTGGGTTGGGTGGAACCCACAAACACTTGGGTTGAGAGGTGAACCCGTAAAACCATCATTCACGTTTGGAGGTAAACCTATGCAAAAACCTTCGTGTAAAGGTTGGAAGGAACCTACTTAAAACTCTAAGTTGAGGTAAACCTAATTTAAAACCTCCATAGTAAAATCTAGTATTCTTATGGGTTAGGAACGACTACCAGGAGTAGAGTAAACAAATAGTCAAACCACTATACATCGTTGTGCTTGTGATTGATTTGAGCCATTGTTATTCTAGCATTATTAGCATAATTGTTAATAATATGAATGCTTGAATGAAATGAATGCCATGCACATGATAGATAGATTCATATACTATATAACATGTAGTTTCACTCTTTAAACTAGGTGCTTGATTAATAACATCAATTGTAGTCTAGACATTGCATATCAGATTAGTTGCTTGATAGTTATATCATTTATAATCTATGTGCTTAGGCTAGTTTGCTTAATTGTTTAATCTTTTCTAGCCTATGAGATTGGACCCACTTAAGCTTGAAAGTTAAGTGTTGCTTACTTAATTACTTTATAATTATTAACCAATTTAATTAGGCAAGAGTTTTTAAAAGAATTTAACAATGTCCTAATCACTCCGCTCTAGGACTTAGCTATAGTTCTATAAGCTCCGCAAGCTTCTGCACGTAACGTAGGGTACCCCCCGATGCAATTTCACTTTTATTACAACACACGCTTTCAATTAACACTTTTCCCCGAAGAAATGGAAATTTTGTAAGAAAAAACAAGCTGAAAAAACAAGCTCAACAAGCTCTGTGCCTTTTAGTGAAACTTACAGATAAAAGAACATATAAATCAAGACAGGATGGAGTACAAAGAAGACAAGGTACAGATAAAATACCTTTCCTTTCGTGAAGTAATTACCGCTTGAAGCATTGAATTGATTCAGTGATTCCTACACACACACACACACACACACACAGAGACTTTTGCAAAAGATTTTTCACGCAGGAGGCTGCTGCATTTGTTGCTAACTGAAACAAAAGATGCTATTGATGCAGAAATTTTATGAATTATATGATCCTTGGTCTAAGGATATGTATAGTAACTTGAGGCCCTGTTTCTAAAAGTGGGAGCCATAGTTTGGTGATCCAGACCATTAATCTGATGGCCCTGGTGTGTATGGACCATACCCCAAATATTTCCCAGATGGAACAATCTTAATTCTTTAATAGACAGTCTGCAAATAGAGGGTTAAGAAAAAGAAACAGCAATCGCCCACCTTCGATAGAAACAAGAATAAACCATGGGCACACTTGGATAACGCACAAGTGAGCAGAATCGATGCCGATCCCTAAACGCATGAAAAAAATTATTAGCCAAGGTGGCAGTTCCAGACAGCATCGTTAGAAGAAGAGGCGGATTCATTTCACAAAATACAATAGAAAAAGGTGATAAAAGCGGCGATGCCACTTAAGATACATAGCCTGTCCAAACGGCTCTCATTTCTCATCTTCTCCTCCTTCAATTCACTCTGCGCTTTCGAGTACAAATGACAGGACTCCAGAACCTCGCTGTAGTTTTTGCTCCGGCGGCAGCTCAATGCTTCTTTGAGGACAAGCAAGCTGTTCCTTCCATTAACATGAGCACCGGCCATATCTTCCAACTGCATGCTTAGCTCAGTTAGCTTGAGTGTTGTCTGGATACCTTCCCCCTGCCCTTCAGTATGGATTACTCTAAACTTCATAACGATGATGCATTCCACTACTTGACATGGGAGGATGTCTTTGGCAGGAAGAACAGACCCAAAACGAATCAAGAAATCCTTATCTGTTGGCCAATGCCTTTGCCCCCCAAGTGGGTTCCAGCTAGCAAGATTAGCTGCTTGCTTCATTTTCCGGTTCACAACGATCCAACTAAGCCTGATTCCATCACGGAGCTCCCTCCAAAGCTTCCCCTCTTTCCTCTCCCTCTCTATGGACGCAATTGGTGGCAGACCATCAGCAACTGAGAGTGTCACCTCGTCTTCATGGTCATCGACGCCATCTGAATATCTAAGCAGATCGATCCGAAAGGGGCAGTTGTAGAACCAACCATGGAAACCGTCTGAATCAGGAATCCCCCAAATCACCTTTGAGTAGACTGTTTTATCCTTGTACCGGATATCCACGATCGAGACAAAATCGGAAGGAGAAACACTGTCGAACTCATCAATGTCACCGTAGTAATCAGCCTCGGCCCATTCTTCAGAGTATTCAAGATCATTGTCCCACTGAACCACAGGGACATCCTTGTTCACGATTAGGGGGTAGCAGTCTGCATAAAACTTCCGATACCCACCGATCAACGAAATCAAATTTCTAACATCTTCTCTAGTGGTAGAAGGCCATAAAGAATGACATGCATGTTCCCATATTCTCTCTTCTCTTGAGATGGAACAGAAATCAGCACAAGCACATCCAGCACTAGCCAGAGTCGCACCATCAAGACGCCTCAATATATCGTAGAACAGGTCGCTGCTCAATGATGCTATACTGCCCATTTGTGAAACTGACATTGCCATGAGCATACAATCATCTGCAGAACATCGAACCATAGAATGAAAAATGTTAAACCAATATCTACAGATCTCCAAAGTTAGAGAATTTCTAAGATTCGCTTATCAAACAGAGTGCAACATTCTTCTAAAACAATGAATGACAGTTTGAGGGCCACTTCTGTGACTGTATATGGTTGAGAGTCGGCATCGACTCTTGAGATATAAATTTAAAAACTTCTTATCCTTTTGAAATGCAAATGAATGTTGTGTGACCAAGTCACCTCTTCAATTTGTATGTGACGTGTTAGAGAACTTAAATTTTATGGAATTTAGTCTTAGACTCTTAGCTGTGAGATCTCAAGGTCAATGGTTAGGTTTCAATACAAGCATTCTCTATTGTCAGCAGTGTTTTAAATAGCGAATAGCATGTGGCATAGCGTTCACCCCTCTAAAGCATGAGGTGTAGCCGTGTAGGCTACATAGTGTGTACTGTTGGCTACATGCTACTTCTAGATTTTTAATCATGGTTGCACTTGGTTTCACTAATTCAATGATATTCACCAAATTAGACTAATTAATAATGAAATTTAACAAATTTTCATGACATTTCATGCAACCAAACGTAACTTAAAGTAATAGAAAAGGGTAACCATTCATAACCACTAAGTATAAAGATAAAGAAAGAGCAACAAAACTAATTTAATAGCGTTACTTATACTATTTTAACTAAAAGCATTAAATATTGAAAATTGAAAAATCTAACAAATCATTGAAAATATTATTTGATTTTAATGTTGTAATGAAAAATAATTTGTAATGTGAGGTATGGAGCGTGTAGCATAGTCTACGTAGCGTGTAGCGCATGCAAATTATCATGTAGCGTAGGCTATATGGGACTTAAGCTATTTTAATGAGCTACATAGCGTTAAGGCTAAGCTACACTACGTAGCGTAGCTATTTAAAACACTGATTGTCAGTTTTAGTAGTCGTAGTTTTTCCTCATGCATTCTTTAAGTTTCTATTTTATAATAAATGTGGTTAGCCTTTGAGCAAGGTTTACAACTTCAAGGCACTGTTCAGTTTGCTCCTTATTCAACTTGATAACTGATTGCACTTTGAATGAAAAATTGCATTGTAGACTTAAAAGTCGGTTGATCTCATAGGCATGCCACCAAGCAGAGACGTGCTGACATGTGCGAGATCCAAACCAGTCATCAGGTGCACACGCCCCATGTATCCAAGAAAATTTGGTGGGGGGGGGGGGGGGGGGGGGGGAGGTCCTTATGAGGGTTGTAGACTTGAAGGTGGTTGATCTCATAGACATGCCTACAAGCAGAGACATGTGAGTGTGCAAGATCCAAACCAGTCATCAGGTGCACACACCATGTCAATGACCTGGCATAAACAATCAGGCCAATCCACTCATAGAGTGGGCCCTGCGTGTCTAAGAAAATGTGAATGGTAGTGATCCAGATTCCATGTATACATTTGGACCCCCTTGTGAATGTACTGGCTCTATTTTTTGGAACAGGCCATCAACAACATGGGTCTGCCTGATGAGCAATTTGTATGGAGAGCCAGTTGGCATGTGTATGCATAAGTGTGCATTTAGGAAGGCGAATGGGATTGGAATAAACTCAAACAAGGAGTACTCAGAACAAAAAAAGGTCTATTGCAGTCATTCATAACCCAAGACGAATAGGCACTTACGTCACTACTCACTACAAGTTAACCAACAAAAAAAAATACCAATACAAAAATGTTTCTTTCAACTAAAAGATGCCCGATGAGTGGAGGAGCAAAGTGCTGGCGCGATACCTATTTACACAAACAAAGGAGGTACATAAAGTCGCACCAACGATTAGGGGATAAAATCACATTATGAAGCTCCGGTAGGGAGTGGTAACGCAAAGACTAACAAAAGAAATAAGGGTATTAGAAGATTAATTTGCCTTCAGCTTCTCTCTAGGGAGATCAATTTTTGCCAACCAATGAAAAAATGTACTTATGTGGTGGGTGATGATCTGAAAAGGGATGCCTAGAGATATATTAACATCATCAAATACATCTATGAGGATGCTTCTTTTTTTTTCCTTTTTCCTTTTTTTTAATTGAATCATTTATGAAGATGCCATTGCAAGAGCGAGAACAGATTGTGGTAAGATAGATACAATCCTGATAGAGAAGTACTTATTAAGCCCTTACCTTATTGCACTCGTTATAGATAAACTAACAGCTAGGTCCAGGACAAGGACCTCCTGTGTTTGTTGGTTAACGATGACATGGTGTTGGTCGATGTGACCAAAGAGACGGTTAATGTTAATTGGACGTTTGGAGAAAGATTTAGGGTCCATTTGGGTAGGGGATCCTGCATAATCGGGAGTAAGTCTAATCCTGATTTCGGTGGGCCCCATGCCCCCAATATTGGATTCACTGCACTAAAGTGCTTCTTCCTCCACAAATTGCAATTACTGGAATTTTTAGTTTTTTTCTAAAACTTCCATAATTACATTTATGCGGAGGAAATCACTGCTTTAGCACGGCGAATCCGACAAGGAGGGCATGGGGCCTACCAAAATCAGGATTAATCTTAATCCTGATTTTGTAGGATCCCTTACCCAAACAGACCCTTAGAATCTAGATTTTTAGATTTTTCTTTTTTAAGATGACCAGAATCATATTAAAGCTACAATAGAGGAGGGAATGCCCAATAGAAAGACAGGATCGCTTGGTCCATCTTTAGGGTTTTTGCCCACCCCAGTGTCTACAAATAATACTTAGTGACAAATATTGAAACAAAGAGCAACATCAACGTTATCATCATTTAAGCTTTCATTGTTAGTACTCAGCAGAACTATGTGGTATCATTAAACAACAATCTCAATCAAGTTATTTGGCCCCATTAACTATTTAGGGGGATCAAACACCTCAATGAAGAAATATATTAAAGTGGCACCAAGCTTGCTGAAAATCCAAGCCATAGACTGTATATTACACTCCTGGTTATCCAAACAACAGATAGGAGCAGATAATAAAAAAATTTAGGGCTAAAAGATGCCAAACCATCAGCACCACATGAAAACATCTCTTAGAATAGCTTAGCTAACTTATGGACTTCTTTAAGGCCTCATTCAGAAGCAATAGCAAGATTATACACCAACATGACAAGTCACTAAAAATTTACGGGTCCTATATTAAGAAAATGTCGTGTTAGAGAAAATTAACCTTTTTTTAAAATATTTTCTTATGCATTCATATCGCCTAACACATTTAGGTTTTTTGACCCAGCCATGTGAAACATTCTTTTTTCTTACGTATCCCAATATGGCCCAAAAATTGGCCAAATATGGACAATAGATAGCGTATATTATCTGATATGCATTGATCCAAATATCAGCAACATTATCAATAATATCACCAATATTATTGGTATCATAAGGTGCATGATACCAAAATTGTTGGCAGTTCAAAATTTTCCAAATATTGCCGATATTTTCAATAACATCATTGATATTTGGCGATATTATCGATGTCAACAATATTTTAAAAAGAATCCCCTATAAAAGTTCCCTGGTAATGGCGATACCATTGATAATATCCCAGAAACCAACGTTAATATCCCCAATATCAACAATATGTTGAGATGAATTCCTTGTAAAAGTTTTCATGCATTGACATGAATTTGTAGCGAAAAAATTAACATTTACGTGAAAAATGGAGGAGAATTGGTGAAAGACTTTTTTTTCATTTTTATAGTGGAAAATGTGTTTTCCACTGTTAATTAATGCGGAAATTTTATATATTAATGAGTGTTGGCTGGCCTCTTGTTTAGCTACAAATTATTTATTTTATCCTTATTTTTTCAACATATGGTTAGCCCCTATAAAATGGAAACTTTTATGTATAGTTGTTCTTTGCAGTATTTTGTTTCCTACATGTGTAAACATGTGTCATATAACATCTCCTGAAGTTTCACTAAAAAAATTCACCTTTTTTCCAACGTTTCCCTAATGTTTTCCCTTAAACCGCAATATTTTTCTGCATGTTTCCATATCTCCAGTCATGGAAACATGTAACGATACTGATACTCAGAACACTGCTGATATTTAGCGTTTGTTATGGATTTTGGAGCTAGCCAATACAGGCACAGATACTATAAAGCTTAGAAAAAACAGTCAATGGTAGCACCATCATAAGTGCTTTTACTAATTACAGAATGGACATTGGACGAAGCAAGGTGATGCAAATAGGATCAAAGAATGGAAACTAATTGCAGAAACTAAATTCCGCATACCAGATTCAAAGCACAAAGATGAAAAATAGAAAGATGAGTATGTGGAGTTGCTCCCCACAGAACCGATGGAGTAACACCAATGGTTTCTAGGGTATCAGTATCACACCTCTAGAAGAAAACTCCCATCTCAGGAAGTTCAAGAAACTAATTTCTATTTCACAAAATCCTAGAATCTAGTTCATATGAAGGACCTACAAGCCTATCTATATGTTGAAGTACATAGGTTTCCAAGTGAAACTCAAACCGTACCTAATTGTTGTAAATATAATCCTAATCATATCCAACTACTAATAGAAAATTGTTTCCTAAAATAAATAAATAAAAACCAACTCATACTAATGCTAGTAGAACTCCAAACTATACTAGGACTCAAGATAAACCATGTTCAGATTACCAGTGTACTGTAGCAGAACTGCAGCACACTACTGTAGCAACACTGCAACTACACTGTAGCACGCAGTGAGGAACCTATCTATAGGGGATCAGATTGCATCAATTTCCCCCGTCTTCAGAAAACTTGTCCTCACATTGGGAATTGGTGTCAATCTAAAAATCCGAGGTGCCTCCATCACAAGTCTAATGTTGCTTGGGTGGAAAGTAAAGGTGAATGGTTCCATGTCAACTTGGTGCTTCAATGGATGAATCATATTTTCTCTTTCTTTCCTGACCTCAAGTATGTGTCTTGATCTAGATTATCTCCTTATTCAGCAATGGCTGCATGGCTTGTACTTCTCACTGTCTTGCATTTAGTACATTCATCTTGTTTATGGCATGAATAGCTTCTTCCCTTGCATCAGATTCGTCTTCCACCGTCTTCTTGTAGTGAAACATCCCTCATGGGTTTGAGGACAATCTCCATCCCTCCATGCATGAAAGTGCAAGTATTGCCAAAAAGTATGCAGTGATCATACATCCATGATTAACCAAGTAGAATAAGGCAAACCCTCATTGGTACAACATCACACTATACAAAATCAATATAATGTTGTTCCAACGAACAAGTCATTAGAATCAATGAATGACTCAATTGCAAAGTCTCAACATTTAGCTAGCATCTGATATGTTTGTGGATGAACAAACTTTGTGAAGCAAGGTTCATGTTGCTACCCTTGTCGAGAATGGCTTTGAAGGTCTTTCCTTCGCATAACACCCAAATTTGAAAGATATGTAACGAATCTTCTCCCACCTCTACCTTAGGAGCTGTCACGACACGTTGAACCATAAGTGAGAGCTAGGTTTTTATATCTTTAAGACCATCTTCCCCTTCAGTCCTTATCTTCTTTGATATAGCTCCATCTTTTCGCTCTTCATCTTCTGACTCCCCATCGATGACATCTCCACAAAGGTTGAGATTCTTTAACAAGCGAACAACTGCTAAATGTCCCTTGCCTCCACACCTATAACAGGACATATTTCTTTGATTTCCCTTTGTTCTTTCTCTTGCTTCCTTGATCACATGAGAATCATTATTTTGTGAAGCCCTTTGGTTGTTGCAATTGGTGATTGTAGAAGTTCTTGGACAACTCTCCATGTGAGTTTTTGGATTGCAAAGAGATGAACTCCTTGATGTAGCTTGAGTCAATATATTCCCCCTAGGCTAATAACTGTTATGTCTATCTTTCATCCACCCGTGCTTCTCCTGTGCCTGCAGTGCAATATAATGCAACTTTTCTACAATTTCCCTGGACTTCTACCATCCCATTCTCAATGTTCCTTCCAAATCCTCTACAATAACCAGCCACTCACCACACTTCTAATTCCACTAGATCACACCTCAAGACCATGTCACGATACTTTTAGCTGTACTCCTCAATGGTTAGATTATCCTGATGCAAATTCAAAAGCTTTCAAAGAATCTTGCTTTATAGCTTGATGGCAAAGATCTCTGTTTCATCTGAACTTTCATCTCTTTCCAATTTGAAATAAATTGAAGGTCACTGCACAGAAAGTCTCTCGCCAGTTCCCGCTGAGTTCCACCACTTCAAGGCTGGCCCATTTAATTTCAATGCTGCGAATCATAACTTAACTTCCTCGGTGAGCTGCAACCACTCAAAATAATTTCCTAGTAACTCCAACCAGTCCTGGAAAACATTAGGGTCGACACTACCACTAAAGTTCATGATCTCCACCTTCATGTGCCTGATTGGATCTTTTGTGTAATGAGGTTGAGTGTCCTCAACATCATCCGGATATTCATGATGAGGGGTTGCAGTTGCAGGTGCTTGGGCACTTGCTCTGATAGCAAAAATAATTGAAAATTGAAAATACGATCAAAGAAATATAAACCAATCACAGAAACTGAATTCTACGTACCAGATTTGAAGCATAAAGATGATAGACTGAAAAATTAAGTATGTGGAGTCGGTCCACACAAAGTCAGCAAAGTCACACCAATGGTTTCTATGGCACTGCACCTCTAGAAGAAAAGTCCCGAAAAAAAAAAATCAAAGAAAATAATTTCTATTTGTTAAATAATATCATACGCAGAACCCACTAACCTATTTATATGTTGAAGTGCATAGGCTTCCAAATGAAACTCAAACTATCCCTGATTGGTAAAATCAAACTCTTAATCATATTCAACTACTAATAACAAACTGTTTCCTAAAAATAAAACACGAGCTCATTCTAAAAACACAGACTCCAAATTGCATCACAAGGACAATGTCACAAGATTCTATTGCGTTAACAATTAAATAAAATACAACTAGTTGGCGGGACTCGGGAGTAACTTGTCTTCATGGTGGCTAAGGCCTATGATGCCAAAATACGGTAAAAGATATACTTCAGATGCAGCTGGATGTGGCACAGGTACAGATTTTACACATAAACGAATAAATTACCTATCTAAAATATCTAGGTATCACAGGTGGAGGCGTTTAAAGGAAGATAACTGCATTCTACCAAAATTTCAATATTTCATTCTTCATTTGGTTTTGATGCAAGGTAGACAATCTGGCAATTTTTGCAAGGAAATCAATATAGCATATCTATTCCAATTCCTAATGCATTTATGTAACTTAATCCATTTCCTTGAATCATTAGAAGTATGCATACTTGTGGCTGCCACATCAGACGCCGCGCACGCGCTAACATAGCATGCGTGAATAAGATTCAAGCACTCATCAGGTGGGCCCCACCATTTATGTGCCCTAGCCAAAAGATAAAGGTGGGGGGGAAAACAGAAGGCTGGATGATTGACAGCCCAATTCCATCTATTACATGTGCTTAGCTTCACAGGAGTGTCTGTTACAAAATGCAAGTGCAGGAGTGGCACCTCGGACCCGACGAATTGCCCAGATCTTTCACACGCGTCCCACGTGGACATGCGTGGGTCCCACCTGGCATCCTTTCCTCGCCACCCCCATGACTCAGCTTAATTTTCTAGTACATTCTTCTCCTGCATTCTCTCAACGATCGCAGATCGTAAAAACAAAATCCAGACATCATTTTCTCTACGATGATTCTACGCCGGAGAAATCCAAACACAAAATTCACCGAAATTACGACGGAATTGACCAATCGGATTGAAAATTCAGAGGGTGGAAGCAACGAATCAATTCAACTACAAGAATGCTCATGAACGAGAAATCAAAGAAATTCAAAACGATGAAATAAATCTCCAATAAAGAAAATCAAGAAAATCTCACCAGACTCAGTGATTCCTAACTCAATCTGGACCGTTCGATTACTAATTCAAGGAAAAAGGCTTCATCCCATCGATCTGACACACGAAAGTCTGTAAATCTCCGCAAGGAGATGGATTTCCCTCCCTCTCTCTCTCTCTCTCTCAACGAATGGTGTTTAAGCTGTACAATTGCCTGGTTTCGACCTACATTTGAAGAAGGAAATTGCGTGACGTTGGTTTGCTGAAAGTAGAAGTAACTATATCTGCAAACACTATACTCAAGCGCCCATCTCACACATGCTGATGTGGCATATTTAAATTGATCCGATCCGTTCATCAAAAGAATCTTTTGTTTTTTTTCTCTTATATAAAATTATTTTGTTACCACTGTGATATTATCACACGTGTAATTATAACTTAGATTATTGGTCGTCCATTTTTTTAACTTTCGTTTGTTTCGTACATAAGTGATATACCTTCCTTACTTTCAAATAAACATATAATTCCATTATCCCACATGATGAACGGACCAGATCTCTCATATACGTGTGAATTTTTCACGTGTATTGCGCTTATTTATAGAGTTTAATGTGCGCGCTTGCAAGTAGTATTCCTCTCCTCTGTTAGATTTTTAATCGACACGAACGATCGGATAACATAGAAAGTTGCATATGAACTTTCACATACAACGCTTTTGTTTTTTAAAATATATAAAATATTTAGAAAATCTGATCCGTTGAAAAGGTTTATCAATGAATAGATATCAATTATAAAATAATTTTATGATTTTAATAATTTTTTGGGCCATCCTTGTACTGATTCATCCATTATCTAGTCATTAATTTTTAACGGTCTAGCGTACCGAATGATTAACCGTTCTAGATCTTCATGCTGTTTCCCACCATTTTAATGGCTAGGATTTTAAGAAAATTTGGCACATTTGTAGAAAGAGAAAGTTGTATTTGGAAGCTTACATACAACTTGCACGTAACCATTTCGTCTGCTGGAAAACAAAATACAGCACATATGCCAACAGCCAGCTGCACCCCAACTCGTCTTCCCGCCAACGATCAGCATCAGTCAGATGCGAAAGTGGGCCCCAACGTGAAGTTAACACGTGTCATTCGCCATAGGTGGCGCCAATCCTGGACGTTGAGTCAGGACACACATCCGTCCATTGATTTCGATGGTGTGGCCCGCTTGATTAGTGGAACGGCATGGTCCTACGAGGCTCCCATTGGTTGCAATCAAAAGGACGGTTAGAAAAAAAGTTGGTCGACGGTTCACATTCACGGGCAGTGTCAGACGGTTGAGGTTGTCAGATTAGTGTTGTTTTCACTCTGACAACTTTCAAAGTGGGGCCCACAAGTTGGACGGCGTGGATGGGCGTACGAGTGCCACGTGTAATAGGATGAGTTTCCACAGCTGAGTGAGTATAAATGGATTGTGGATGCATGCCGTTGCAGAAATGGTTCTAGACTTCTCGCGAACGAGCGGTGATGTGACGAGGCGTGGGTTCCAAGCCGGCAGTGCATCAGGTCGGAATCTGACGGAGTTCCGTCAGGTCCTGAACGTGGGGCCCACCTAGATGTTTTTGTTGTATATCCACGCCGTCCATCCGTTTTTCTGGATCAATTTAGGCCATATACCAAAACATGAAGTATATCCAAATCCATGGTGGAACACACCATAGTAAACAGTATCGATTTACCATTACAAACTTTTGTGGGCCATAAAAGTTTTTGATCAAGATTATATTTTTTATTTCCCTTCATCCAGGTCTGTGTAACCTTACCAACAGGTTGGATGGAAAAAAAAACATTACGGTGGACCCTAGGAATTTTTTAATGTTGCGCGTTCAGTGATCACTGATCTGTGGTGTGATCCACCTGAGACTTGGATATGCTTAATTGTTTTTCCCCCTGCCCTACCATGATCTGGAGAAATTTATGGACCGGGTGGATATACAATACATACATTGAGGTGGACCCAACCTGACTGAGTCCCCGCCCCCATCAGGTGGAGCTCCAGCTATCCATGTACCACCACGTCCAGAAACTCAGGTTTTACCGATCATCAGGTGGACCACACATTCCCATTGATCATTGACCGTGGGTCAGTTTTTCTGATTCATTTTCATACATGGTCCAAACTGACCACCGGAACGGCCTTGATTTTTTCTGGCCATGGCACACATGGTGGGTCCCACCCGATCGACAACTCGATGTCCACCTAGTGATTGCCCCAGGGTTCGATCCTGCATGTCCCATTGAACACTTGGCATGGGATTTTCGACGATCCAAGCCGTCCAATCGATGGAGCACATCTTGGAAAGACAACGGTGCATAACAAACAGCCGTCCATCTTTCCTAAACACAGATTCAACGGTAT
Organism: Liriodendron chinense; assembly: GCA_003013855.2. Classification (NCBI taxonomy): domain Eukaryota; kingdom Viridiplantae; phylum Streptophyta; class Magnoliopsida; order Magnoliales; family Magnoliaceae; genus Liriodendron; species Liriodendron chinense. The sequence continues at coordinate 1,829,393 of PVNU02002470.1, forward strand.
CTATAGATAGAAAATTAAAACAAAGCATGCCTCGTGATTTGTTGCCCACCTACGGATCGAGCAATGAAGACTAATATGCTGGTACCGTGGGACCCACTAAGTGATAAACTAGATGATCGGTCGCCAGACACCCATACGGTGAAAGACGAAAGATTGGAAAGACAGCACTGAAGACTCCGGACGGAACAACGCAAGGTAGCGACTTGGCTGCAACACCGGAACCAGCGACGTGGGTGAGAACCTACCATAGGCAGGGGCGGAGCCACGCAGGGGCGAGGGGGGCAAATGCCCCTCAACGATCCGGATCCGATCCAATTTTAACGTATTGGGATCAAAGATCCGGATCAATGATTCGGATTTAAATCTTGTTGGTCAATCCATTAAAAATTAAGATCAGACGCGGATCACCTTGGATCCTGTCGGTTTTAGACCCCATCCGAATATAAAATTAATTAAATAATATTATGTATTTTATGTATAAATTCATATTAAAAAGAAGAATAAAACTATTCTTATGTTTGATGATAAGAATAACCCTTAGGATATTAAGATGTATGTATAAAAGACTAGAATATGAATGAAAAATAGGTAGAATAAGCATAACCCATATGATATCCACATATAGTCGGATCGGGTCTGATCAACTGAATCTCTATCGGATCGAATTTCGGATCAAATGTTTAGAGATCCGTCGAATTTCAGATCGGATTCGAATCTTCTCCGATCTACTTCAAATTCGATCCGTTGACAGCCCTAGCCCCCCTGAGTTTTTTACCATAAGAATTTAATATAGATAAATTCATATGATGTGGTCCAGTTGAGCCTTAGATTTGCCTCATTTTTTTGCTTGAGCACTAAAATGATCTGTCAAGATAGATGGACGACATGGATAAAATATATAAATCACCATGAGCCCCATAGATCCCCTAATAAGACCATCCGTCTCAAGCTAAGTTATCGTGTAGGAAATATCGACAACAATGGATTCGGATTTCCTTTAACAGAAAGTTCATAAGAACTTAGGTGGGGGCCCACTATGATGTTTGTAAGAAATCAACCCTGTCCATCCATTTTTTAAGCTCATTTTAGGACATGACACTGAAAATGAGCTGGATCAAAGACTCAAGTGGGCCACACTAAAGGAAAAGGTGGGTAGGGAGATTCTTACCGTTGAAACCTCCCTAGGTCCAAAGTGATGTTTATATGCGATCCATACCATTCATAACATCATTCCTACTGAGATGAACTGAAAACATAAATATTAGCTTGATTCAAAACTTCTGTGGCCCCAAGAATATTTCAACTATGGTTGTTCAATCCTCATGTTTTCGGCCCACTTGAGTCTTGGATTCAGCTCATTTTTTGTGGCATGTCCTAAACTGAGCTAAAAAAATGGATGGACAGGGTGGATTTCTCACTAACATCACGATGGGCCCCACCTAAGTTCCCAGCAAAGGAACTTCCCGTGTAAGAAATCCGCGTAAGATCCGATGGGTAGCTATCTCGCCACTCAAGTAGCGTCAATCAACAAGTTATATGGGCCCTACTATGATGTACGTGTTGTATCCACACCGTCCACCCATTTGGAGAGATCAATTTAAGGCTTGAAAAAAAAAGAAAAAAGAATGAGGCAGATTCAAAGCTCAAATGGACCCCTACCACAGAAACAGTGATGACAGTAGGGCTGTAAATGGGTCAACGGACCCGATGGGGTACCCAGACCCGACCCATTTAGACCCGACCCATTTGTTAAATGGTATGGGTCTGGATCCAAGAACAGACCCAGTTGTTAAACGGGTCTGGGTCTGGTTTCCTTTATATTAGACCCGACCCGCCCCGACCCGAACCCATTTAGTAAGTGGGCGGGTTTGGTCTATGTTTCAAGGGACCCGTCTAGCCCAGACTCGTCCAGACCTGGTTTTAAGCCTTGTAAAATGCTTGCATACTTGATCCAGACCCGGACCCATTAGACCCGACCAATTTATAAATGGGTCTGGGTGGATCTCCCTCTACCAGACCCGAACCCATTTATAAATGAGTCTGATGGGTTGACTCGGACCCGACCCGGACCCGCCCATTTACTAAACGGGTCTGGGTCCAAATTTTGGACCCAGACCCGTTTAGTAAATGGGCGGGTCTGGTTTTGGCTAAACCCACCCCGAACCCGACCATTTACAGCCTTAGATGAGAGTGGCGCCCACCATTGAAACCTTCTTAGGGCCCACTATGACCATTGCTCCATGCTTGTGCCTCGCCCCCCTTGAAGAAAATCCTGGCTCCACCCTTGACCATAGGGGCCCACCTTGATGTATGCATTGTACATCCTTCATCTGTTTTTCCAGCTTATTATAGGCCATGGTTAAAAACTGAAGCATATATAATTTCAGATAGACCACATCACGGGAAACAGTGGTTATTAACCATTAAAAGCCATTTGTGGCCACAAAAGCTGATATTTGTTATTTCCTTTCATCCAGGTATGTGTGACCTCATCAAAAGGTTGGATGGTCAATAAACATTAAGGTGGATGATAGGAAGTCTTTAATGGTGGGTGTTCAATAACCATTGTATTCCTATGGTGTGGTTCACCTAAAATTTGTATTTACTTCTTTAGACAAGCACCCCACACCCATGACCAACCCATGCACATGCACATACCCCCGCACCCACGCCCTAGTGAGATTTCTATGGCTAGGGACCATTCTAAAATAAGCTGGAAAAATAGATGGACAGTTGTAGATATGCAATGAATACATTGAAGCGGGCCTTATGGTCAAGGTCCATGAGGCTATATGTAGCCAAGTTGCAGTCGATCCATAGGCTATTTGTTTAATGTGAAATGACTATAAATATCTTTACATCATGAATATGTATCACTTGATTGGATTTCTATATTTGGCTTGACATTGATTAAATTATAATGATGATACTTTTCCATTACCTTGCTTCAATGATCAGCATGCTATTTTTGATGTGTTAATTTTGTACCTTTCCTTTACTGTGGTAAATAACACTTGGTTTAGGTTTGATGATAGACATGCCACCATAGCCTCGTAAGTAAACCTATGGTTAATGTTCGATGTCCATTCTTCGTTGACGTTTGGCTGACTTGAGTTTTTTATTTGTCTACCTTTTTGAATGAAGAGTCTAACAGAGAGGGGTACACTTGATGTATGGAGTGGATGTGTCACGCCCCGAAATTCGAAACCCGAGTACAATAACCAAGCCCGAGTTCCAGGGTGTGAATTGAAAATTCGGGCATAGATTCCTTGAAATTCCATTCCACACATCGCATAACTAAAATAAATCCCAAACATAAAATTTCTTTTCCACTAATATCTTATTACATTGAATTTTTCAAGATAAATCAACTACAGTTGGCGTTTGCGTAACACGTGACCATCTGAATACTCTGCTCTGTCTACGTCTTTTCCTTCCTGAAAACCTGCAAGAACTGTGGTGATTTGGTGAGCTAAAAGCCCAGTGAGGTCATTTCCATCACAGGTAATATTCCAGTTAATAAGGGATAGGATGTAAAATACCGACAACTAGAATTATACGATTACACAAGGCTTTGGTGATGATTAACACACTTTACGTTTATTATGAATGAAACATGATTATAATGATGTCATGTATGTTATGATAGGTGTGAGAGCAATAAACGTCTAGGAACTCGTTGCCACTGAACATTAGGAACCTGTCGCAAATCAACCATGCTCACCTAACCGGTACAGCGAGGCGGCAAATCAACCATGCACGCCAGGAGTCAAATCAACCATGCTCCTGTTCTGTCGCGGTGTAAAAATATATGCACATGTATATGTTTATGGAAGCATTCATCAAGCATACAATGCATATCAATATTCAAGTCCAATCACAACATGCATGTGTTATCTTCACTTAGGTAATTCTCTATCTTACTTTAATTATTGTCAATCGAGGAGTTTGAGGAGGTCGTCGTGTAAGGTTTAGAATGTTGACAGGCTAACATTGTTTCAAGGGTTATGTATTGTATACTGTCGAACTCTAAGTCGTTGTTTATCGGGAAGTTTGAGAATGATGTCACAGGGACTCTTGAGAATACTACATGTATTTAGTGTTGCATGTTGGTTACGTCATATGTAACAAATCCTAAATCGAATTGTCGTGGAATTCTAACATGTGCATTGAAACGGAAAACTTGAGAAGATTAATTAAATAGGAAAATGATAACTGATAACTATTATGGATATAGAGATAGGAAGTAATTGGATCCCTTACCTAGGATCCATAATTACATGAAATAATAAAGTAAAATCCTAAGAACCTAGTTAAAAGAGAACCTTAGATAGATTAATCATGTACTTATGATGCCATGATAAGGGAGAAAGTATTAAGGTACGCCTAAAATCCTAACTAGAAAAGTAGTTCTTGCACCTAACAAGGAAGAACACTAAAGAACATTAACAAGAAAGTTACGTGGGATGAATCACTCACTTGTGATGAACGATAGGCTCTATACAAGCCCAAACCTGAATATGGGTTGGCTCAGCGAGTCGCTCAGCGAGTCGACTCGGTTTGGATGTCTAGAAGAGAAGGTCCTTCTTCTCTCATCTTTCTTTCTCCTTTTTCTTTCTTTTCTCCTTCTTTTCTTTTCCTTCTTTTCTCCTTCTTTTCTTCCTCGTTTCCTTCTTCTTCTTCATGCTTCTTCTTTTCTTTTCTTTTCTTTTCTTTTCTTTCTTCTTTCTCCTTCTTCCTTTCTCTTTCTTCTTTTCTTCTTTTTCTCTTTCTTCCTTCTTCCTTTCTCTTTCTTCTTCTTCTTCTTCTTTTCTTTCTTTCTATTCTACCTTTTTGCTGGAGCAATACCCAGCCAAAGTGCAGTGCTGTCACAGTAAGACAGCTGCACGCACTTCCCCCACTCTCGGTCTCTCTCTCTCTCTCTCATCGCTTCTCTCTCTCTCTCTAACGCCCACACCCTTTCTCTCCTTTCTCACAACTTCTCTCTCTCTCTCCTGCGTTTCCTAGAAGCCTAGAATCAATGGACGAAGCCTTATGTAACCAACCACGGCGGTGAAGAAGCGGTGAAGTCGCGGACTCCAAAGAACTCCCGGTTCGAGTTGGAGAAGGAGACCGAATATTTCGGGGATTACTTTGCACAAACAGCCCGTTGGAAACCTAGGTGGGGTCCACACGAAGGTTTGGAAGAGGCCTGGCCCACCCATGCATCGCAAATCTGTCGATCTTGGGGTTTCTAGCATCTTAAGGTCGGTTTTGGAGAGCTGTGGTGGACCGTACGATCGTCCGAATACGTCGAGGTCACCTACCCTCGAAGCCTGTGCGTGGAACGTACCAGATGGACGGCTTGGATCAACCGACGGGGTCCACAGTGATGGACAGTGTGGCCCATAATCAGTGACAGCGGCAACGCTGCCGCTGAAACAGCGTCCGCAGCGGGCGCTCGCCCGCAATGCACAAGACGCGCGGTCAACGCGCGTTGACCGGCGTGGCCGGCCCCTATATTGTACACGTGGGTCCCACCTTGATATATATGCAAGATCCGCTCTAATCATCCGGTAGGCCATCACATTTAGGGGTGTGACACAAAAAAGGAGGCAGATCCGAGCTACGGTGGCCCACTTATGCCACGATTTTCGATTAGGGCGTTTGTAGGATGATCAGAGAGTTGAAATTCGACGTGTATGGTTAGATCGTGCCCTAAAACTAGTATGTAGAGTTTTGCGTGAAAATGATTTCCAGAAATTATAAAACTTGCAATTGGTCCTATAACTTAAGTTGACTAATGGTACTTCCGTAATTATTATAATTTATGATTTTTTTATGAGATCTGATACTTATGTGCTGTCCTAGGATTCATTTGAAGTAACTTTAATAAATAGAACATATCCTAATTTCTTACGGTTTAATTACTATTAATTTATCAAAGCTTAAATTAATTAATTTTCTAACTAATTAACTAATCTATAATTTAAATTATTCCAAAACCCTAGGATGTTATAAACACCTGAGCAGGTCCATAGGGCCAAGAAATCACTGGTCTAAGCATATGCCTTACGATGAACACGAAGTACGGGTCATATTTATGGACAGACATGTATACAGGGCGATGCACGGCGGTTCACATTAATCGCGAGATTCGAAATCATAAAGGAAGGTTAGATCTTCCGGTCTAGTAACGCTAGATCCTTCTAACGGTAAATTTGTTGACTTAGTTAAGTATTTTGAGTTTTCAAGGTCTTAAAAGTGTTGGAACGCGTATTAAAGTTCATACGTGTGTGTATGCGAGTGAACAACACGGCCTAGAATTTAAGTTCTAACGTTGGAACATGCACTCGTGTACTTACTCGTGCGTTCAAATTTTTGAGTTATTACAGGATGTCACTCAGATAACATGGTGGACTTGGAAAACCTAATTTATATTAAACAAAAATTTGACTGATTTCCTCCAAGTGCAGAGGTTCAATTGTAATATTCCTGTGAGTACAGGGTCGATCCCACGAATACAATTTACTGAGAAAGCTTCTTATAGATCAACTAAACAGATAATGAAAATAGATATTAAAGGATCTATCCCAAATAGATTAAGGATTTGGATTGATATGGAAAAATCAAACCAAAGCATCGAAGTTCCATACATGGATTTAACAAACCATCTATCATGACTAATAATGATAACTCAACTAGATCAGAACACTATGGTCTGTCTAGTTGGAATATTTAACAATTAAAACATGTAAAAAAGAGTAGAAAACTGTCAAGGATTAAAAATCTCAAGTTCTACATCATTAAAACATACTTTTGGGCTCCAGGGATTGTAAGGATTTGAGATCCATGAGATCACAAATCAAACAATGTGGAAGATCAAAAGCCTCTCCCATCTAAGAAATCTGTATTAGCTAGATCTAAGCATCCACCATACGGTTCTCACATGATGGATCAAAGATTTTCCTAATACATGATAATATGTATCAATCTTAATATCCCATCATGAAATCATTAAGGAATCATCATGATGGATAATCTTTTGAATCCATGTGCTTCCCTTCTAGCTCTAGCTAGAAAAGAATTAGAAGCACATGTTTAAAATGAAAAGGGACAAGAAAAGAAAAAAGAAAAGAGGAGAAGAATTGCAATAATAAAAAAAAAGAACTTGAATTAATCTAAAGAAATGAATACATTAACAAACTTGCATGAATTGAAATAAAGAATCAAGTAACAAAAAATCTCTCTCTCTCTCTCTCTCTCTCTGGAAACTCCTAGGAAATAAATCTAAAAGAAAAGGAAAAAATGGAAAATCCAATTTGTGGAATTCGGCTCCCCTTTTATAGACTTTCACCGTCTCGAAATTCACAATTTAACAGCCCCAGGGCTATTTCTGCACTTTCTGCATATTGTTTTTCCAGCCCTGCAGTCATGGATTTGGACTTTTCAGGACATTTTCTGCACCATTCAACACCGTGCAACTTCTTTTGATCTTCTTTCATCCGCATGCTCAGATCACTATCTCTTGGACTTTAAATCACATTTTTAACTCGAATTTATTATAATTCACTCAATCACTATTAAACATGAAACATATGTAATTATATCATTTTAGTCAGATAATTCATGCAAAATGAACGTGGGGTTAAACATTCAAAATTTGTTACTCAACACACCCCCTCAACCAACATTTTGCTAGTCCTCGAGCAAAATATGTGAAATTTATATTAAAAAATACTTTTTAAAAAAATGTGTACCAAACCTATCAATCAAATATAATAGAGTTCCAGAATAAGTTACACATAACCTAGGTAAAATAATGAAAATATATTCAAGTTCCTAAATTAATTCCAATAGATTGAGTTACCTAGATTCCTCAAAATTTAGAATAATTATGATTTAACACTCACTTATGCATGATAAAATTGAAGTACCTGAAGTTAACGGTTATGTAAGTTAGTCTATTCACTCACCTCCAATCATCCTTATGTTCACAGGGTCACCTCGAACACCAACTCACCCGCCTAATCTTAACATCACGCATCTGATATTTTTTTTTTTCAATTCTCATAGATATAACATTATTCTCTCACCCTACTTCATTGGACAACTGAAGAATCCAAAAGGCTTACTTCAGACTGACTGAAACACAGCAATGGTAACGACTCAGGATCAAGTCCCAGCCCCAGCCCCAGATTGCCAGTTCTCCTATGGCTGACTGATTTTTTCTCATAATGTTTTTTTTTTTTTTTTTTGCAACATTTTTTTTAAGGCTTACTGGTCTTAGTTTACTAATAAACTTAAGGCTGTGAAGTTTATGATTCAACTAACTACACTTCCATTAACTTAGGCATCAAGTGTGTCATGTGAAAAATGAGTGTCAAGTTCTAATATATTCTAACTTATTGATTAACCTAGTTAACTTATCAATGAAATTTTTCAGTCCTTGAAATCTAAATTCATTAATTGCCTTTGTTAGTTGTAAACTACATTCTGGAATCCATGTATCCTTTTAACAAGTCATACTACACAATTTCTGAAAAAATATTTGAAACAAAAAAATTTCACACATTTTAGGTATGTATGATGACTTAAACTCACAAAAGTGAAAATAAAATGACTCAAAGAAATATAAAAATTGACTCAATTTGCAAATTCATTGGCATACTCCTTACCCCTCATCCTAAAATTTACATTGTCCACAATGTAAATGATAAAGCATATAATGCAAAATAAAGGAACAAAGTGAAAGGGATGAGTATCACCTGAAAATGAAGAACCATCTGCAAAACACTAGCAAAACAAAAGTAAAAAAAAAAAATTGAATTAAAATGCACCAGTGAAAGGAAACTAGCCCTAGTCCTAAACTAGCCTAAAATTATTCTTCTTTGAAATTGTTTGAGGTCAATTAGAGTATTTTGGCTCATGGAGAGTGATGGACTCCTCTCCCAAATGAAAGTTTTCCACATATGACTTTAATCTTTGGCCATTCACTTTGTATATGTTACCATTACGTGGATTTTCAATTTCAATGGCCCCATGAGAATGAATATTTTTCAGTATGAATGGGCCTATCCATCTTGATCTCAACTTACGCGGAAAAATTGGAGTCTAGAATTACAAAGTATGACCTTTTGCTGAGGTTCAAAGGTCTTCCTAAGAATGTTTTTATCATGAAATGCCTTAGTCCTTTCCTTATAAATTCTAGAGTTTTCATAGGAGTCTCTTCTCAGCTCCTCCAACTCATTTAACTCTAATTTCCTTTGCCCACTTGCTTGGTCCACATCAAAGTTGAATTTTTTTATTGCCCAATATGCCTTATGCTCTAATTCAACGGGCAAGTGGCATGCCTTTCCATACACTAATCTGTACGGGGACATTCCAATCGGGGTCTTATAAGCAGTCCTATAAGCCCAGAGAGCGTCAGATAGTCTAAGAGACCAATCCTTCCTATCCGGTCTTATAGTCTTTTCCAAAATTCGCTTAATCTCCCAATTCGAGATTTCGGCCTGTCCACTTGTTTGTGGATGGTATGGGGTACTCACCTTGTGCTTTATGCCATATTTCTTCATTAAGGTTTCAAATGACCTATTATAAAAGTGAGACCCGCCATCACTAATGATAGCTTTTGGGATTCCAAATCTAGAGAATATATTATCTTTAATGAATCGTAGGACCACTTTGCTATCATTGGTCCTACATGAAACCGCCTCAATCCACTTGAAGACATAATCCACATCAACCAATATGTAATGAAATCCAAAAGAAGGTGGGAATAGTCCCATTAAATCAATGCCCCAACAATCAAATATTTCCAATGGTAATATTGGGGTTAATCGCATCATGTTGCGCCGGGACACACTCCCCAATCTTTGACAACGGTCATAGGCAATATAGAAAGCATGGGTGTCTTTGAACATGATGGGCCAATAGAAACCACACCGTAAAATTTTTGCAGTGGTTTTCTTAGCAGAAAAGTGGCCACCACATGCTTCTGTGTGACAAAAGAAAATGACACTATGGACCTCATCTTCCGGAATACACCTGCGAATGATTTGGTCAGCCCCGTACTTATATAAGTACGGGTCATCCCAAAAGAAATTCCTTACCTCGATTTCGAACCTCTTTTTATCTTGTGCCTTCCAATGATGTGGCACTCTACTTGTCACAAGATAATTTACTATATCTGCATACCAAGGGAGGTGGGAGACTGCAAATAACTGTTCATCAGGGAATGTGTCATGGATATGTGTCTCCTCAATGGAATTATCTATGACCAATCGAGAAAGATGATCTGCCACTATGTTCTCTACTCATTTCTTATCTTTAATTTCTAAATCAAATTCCTGGAGTAGGAGGATCCATCTCAAAAGTCTTGGCTTTGCATCTTTTTTAGATAACAAATATTTCAAAGCCGAGTGGTCAGTGAACACGATCACTTTAGATCCTAACAAATATGACTTAAACTTGTCCAAAGCAAATACTACTGCAAGCAACTCTTTTTCAGTTGTTGAGTAGTTCACTTGGGTCGAGTTTAAGGTTTTACTTGCGTAGTGAATAACATAGGACCGTTTATCTTTCCTTTGGCCTAAAACAGCCCCTATTGCAAAATCACTTACATCACACATCAATTCAAAAGGAAGTGTCCAATCTGGTGGTCGCATAATGGGTGCAGTAGTAAGAGATGTTTTTAATTTATCAAATGCACTTACACAATCATTCGTCCACTCAAATGAGACATCCTTTTGAAGGAGGTTACTTAAGGGTCCAGCAATGGCGCTAAAATCCTTAATGAACATCCTATAAAAACCAGCGTGCCCAAGGAATGATCGCACATCTCTAACTGATCTAGGGGTAGATAGATTGGCAATGATATCTACTTTTGAATGATCTACCTCAATTCCATTTTCAAAGATAACATGGCCTAAGACAATTCCCTTTTGGACCATGAAATGACATTTCTCCCAATTTAACACAAGGTGCTTCTCTTCGCACCTAGACAAGATTAGAGACAAGTTATTCAAACATTCTTCAAAACCATAACCAAATACAGAAAAATCGTCCATGAAAACCTCCAAAAAATGCCCAACCATATCAGAGAAAATGCTTATCATACATCGTTGGAACATTGCTGGGGCGTTGCACAGTCCAAATGGCATTCGTTTGTAGGCAAACGTGCCAAATGGACATGTGAACGTGGTTTTCTCTTAGTCTTCTGGGGTGATTTCTATCTGGTTGTACCTGGAATATCCATCCAGGAAGTAGTAGAAGGAATGACCTGCTACCCTCTCTAAGATCTGATCAACAAATGGTAGAGGGAAGTGGTCCTTCTTAGTGACCAAATTAAGCTTCCTGTAGTCAATGCACACACGCCAACCCATGGTGACACGTGTTGGTATGAGTTCATTGTCGGAGTTTTGCACAACGGTTATTCCAGATTTCTTCGGAACCACTTGGGTTGGACTCACCCACTGACTATCGAATATTGGGTAGATGATACCCACATCCAACAGCTTGATCACCCCATTCTTGACAACCTCCATCATATTTGGATTTAATCTTCTTTGAGGTTGTCTAATTGGTTTGGCATCCTCATCCAGGTGAATGCAGTGGGTGTATATAGAAGGGCTTATACCCTTTATATCAGAGATGGTCCAACCTAGGGCCCCTTTATGGTTCCTTAGAATATTCAACAACTTGATCTCTTGCTCCTTGTTAAGGAGAGAAGAGATCACCACTGGATATGTTTCATTTTGACCTAAATAAGCATAATTGAGCTCATTGGGCAATGGATTTAGATCAAGTTTAGGAGCATTGATCAGTGACGGTAGAGGTCGCAAGTCCTCAGTGGTTTGGACTTCATAACGCGGCCTCCATCGGTATATACCAATGTCCTGAGTAGTGTTTCTATCAATGGTTTCACAAAATTCAGCAATAACATTTTCAAAATTAGATTTTTTTAATTTTCCAACAACATCATTTAACTCCTCAGATAGGCTAGACTCACATTCCCCTTCATCTAGCAAGCAGTCTACAAAATTCAACTCATGTATTTCATTTTCACCCACAGGCTGCTTGCATAGATTGAAAATATTCAATTCCAATGTCATGTTGTTAAATGGAAGTTTCATCATTCCATTCCTATAATTAATAATAGCATTTAAGATGGCTAGGAATGGCCGGCCCAAAATAATGGGAACTTGAGTGCTAGAGTTCACACATGGCTCAGTGTCAAGCACAATAAAATCCATGGGGAAATAAAACTTTTCAATTTGGACTAACACGTTCTCTACTATTCACCTCGGTACCTTAATTGAGCGGTCGACGAGTTGTAATGTGATTGTGGTTGGTTTTAACTCACCCAACCCCAATTGTTGGTAGACCGCAAATGGCACTAGATTGACACTTGCACCTAAATCTAGTAGTGCATGCTCAACCCGAAAATTCCCAATTATGCAAGGAATAGTGGGACTTCCCGGATCCTTCTATTTGGGTACGACCTTGTGTTGAATTATTGCACTCACTTTCTCAGTGAGGAAGGCCTTCTTATGCACATTTAATTTACGTTTCACAGTGCACATGTCTTTCAAATACTTGGCATATGATGGAATTTGTTTGATCGCATCTAAAAGAGGAATGTTCACTGTCACCTTTTGGAGAACATTCAAAATATCCTGATACTTCATGGGGATGGCTGGGTTTCGAAGCCTAGATGGGAAGGGAACTGGAGGCTCATATGACTTAGTCTTTTCCTCTTGTTGCAGCGCATGAACACTAGCCGGTTCACTATTATCTTGAGAAGTGGGCTCATCATCTGGTATTTCTACCGGTTGTTGAATATTATTTTCAATGATTTTGCCATTTCTCAAGGTGATAATGGACTTGGCCTGTTCATGGTGGGGCTCAGATGATCTTGATTCTCCAATAAAGTGCACATTTCTAGGATTAGGCACTGGTTGAGAGGGAAGAGTGCCTTTCTCCATAGCGTTGAGTTGAGTCTCAATTCTAACCATCGCCTACTTAAGTTCTTGGTTCGCTTGGAACAAAGACTGATTCATTTGAGCTTGTGTATTCATGAATGCGTTCAATGCATCCTCCACAGACGATCTTTTTTTGGGGGCACGTATGATGTATTGTTGTGTGCCCCAAAGAAATTGTTTTGTGGAGGCCCTTGGGGTGCATTGGGCGCATTAATTTGTGGTCCATTTCGCCAGCTGAAGTTAGGATGATTCTTCCAGTTAGGGTTATATGAATTCCCTAGAGGTGGAGCAGGTGGCCTTTAGTAGTTATTGACCATATTTGCTTGGTCAGTGACCATGTCTTGAAAAGCAGAAATTGTTGGACATCCTTGTGGGTCATGGTCACTTCCCCCGTAAATGCTGCAAAAGCTACTAAAGGCCCCACTTAATTTAATCATATTCACTCTACCAATTTCCATAGCCTCGATCTTTCTTGACAAGCTAGCCACCCTGGCTTGCAAATCCTCTTCTGGGTTGATCAAATACATCCCCCCTCTCTCTTTTTGGACGGGTTTGACAATTTCAACTTTTTAGGAAGTACCCCATGATTGGGTACTTTCTGCCAATTTATCTAGGAAGTCCCAAGCCTCTTCAGGCTCAGTGTCAAGAAAACAACCTCCACACATCATCTCTATGAACTGACGTGTGTCATAATTGACACCATTATAAAAAAAAACTAAGCACTCGCCAGATCTCATAGCCATGGTGTGGGCAGGTTACGAGTAATTCCTTGAATCTTTCCCAACACTAGAAAAATATTTCATTCTCTTTTTGGGAGAATGTCATAATGTTCCGTCTGAGTGTATTTGTTTTGTGCGTGAGAAAGAATTTCTTTAAGAATTCTCAGCTCATGGTCTGCCAAGAATCAATGGTCCTGCGCCTCAATGAATGAAGCCATGCCTTGGCCCGGTCCTTGAGAGAGAAGGGAAAAATTTTGAGGCGGATATGATCAACATTAACATTATTAACTTGCAGCGTTGCCACCACCTCCTCAAATTCTTTGAGATGGAGGTATGGGCTTTCAAATTCAAGCCCATGGAACTTGGGTAGAAGTTGAATAATACCTGGCTTGAAATCTATATTTTCAGCGTTAGTTGAAAGTACGATGCATGACGGTGTGGTTGTGCGAGCCGGTTGCAAATAGTCACACAAGGTCCTATGGCCTGCTGGTCTATTTACAATGTCATTTTCATCCTAAAAAAGAGGATTCTCTCTACCATTTAAATTGGTTGGATTTGGAATTGGATTTTCAATTGGATTGTTCTCTCGATTTTCACCATCCGCCATGTTGCCCAAAATATTTTGTGTTCCTTTTCTAGATGAATGTGAAAGGCCTGTGACTAGTCCACCTGAGGTTGTAAGTCGATTGTGTTGGTCTCGAGTCCAATGGGACATAAACTAGCCACACCACTCAATCACTAGGATTAAACAACCACCCAATGTTCAAGTATGCCCAATTAACTCAAAATGAAAAATATCCAAAAACTACACTAATCAATCAATTTACACCACAAGACTTGAGCCAATTTTTTTTTTTAAGTCGTAGGACAACCGTACCACTTGGATGCACCAAGCAGGGCAACCTTATGTCACGATCTTCTGGAGTGTTTCGAAGATTAAAAATGAAATAATAATAATAATAATAAACTAAATAATCAAACCAAAATTATAAGGCAAGGCCTACCATTTAATGCCCACAACCAAATAATACCAAGAATAAAAGAAATACTCCACTGCAATGATTCTCAACCACTTAAGGGAAACCAGATCTCAGAGGTGGCTCAGCCGACCATGGAGAAATATCTTGAATCACTTAATTGGAAGAGAAAACAATAAAGAAATGAAATAAAAGGAATAGATAGAAGAGTTGAGGAAGAAAATTACCCGATCAGCTAACTTGTACAAACTTTTAATACTATCCCCGGCAACGGCGCAAAAAATTTGACTGATTTCCTCCAAGTGCAGAGGTTCAATTGTAATATTCTTGTGAGTACAGGGTCGATCCCGCGAAGACAGTCTACTGAGAAAGCTTCTTATAGATCAACTAAACAAATAATGAAAATAGATATCAAAGGATCTATCCCAAATAGATTAAGGATTTGGATTGATATGGAAAAATCAAACCAAAGCATCGAAGTTCCACACATGGATTTAACAAACCATCTATCATGACTGATAATGATAACTCAACTAAATCAGAACACTATGGTCTGTCTAGTCGGAATATTTAACAATTAAAGCATGTAAAAAGGAGTAAAAAACTGTCAAGGATTAGAAATCTCAAGTTCTACATCATTAAAACATACTTTTGGGCTCCAGGGATTGTAAGGATTTGAGATCCATGAGATCACAAATCAAACAATGTGGAAGATCAAAAGCCTCTCCCATCTAAGAAATCTGTATTAGCTAGATCTAAGCATCCACCATACGGTTCTCACATGATGGATCAAAGATTTTCCTAATACATGATAACATGTATCAATCTTAAGATCCCATCATGAAATCATTAAGGAATCATCATGATGGATAATCTATTGAATCCATGTGCTTCCCTTCTAGCTCTGGCTAGAAGAGAATTAGAAGCACATGTTTAAAAATGAAAAGGGACAAGAAAAGAATAAAGAAAAGAGGAGAAGAATTGCAATAATAAAAAAAGAAATTGAATTAATCTAAAGAAATGAATACATTAATAAACTTGCATGAATTGAAATAAAGAATCAAGTAGCAAAAAAAATCTCTCTCTCTCTCTCGCTCTCTCTCTCTCTCTCTCTCTCTCTGGAAACTCCTAGGAAATAAATCTAAAAGAAAAGGAAAAAATGAAAAATCCAATTTGTGGAATTCGGCTCCCCTTTTATAGACTTTCACCGTCTCGAAATTCACAATTTAACAGCCCCAGGGCTATTTTTGCACTTTCTGTATATTGCTTTTCCAGCCCTGCAATCATGGATTTGGACTTTTCAGGACATTTTCTGCACCATTCAACACCGTGCAACTTCTTTTGATCTTCTTTCGTCCGCATGCTCAGATAACCATCTCTTGGACTTTAAATCACCTTTTTAGCTCGAATTTATTATAATTCACTTAATCACTATTAAACATGAAAACATATGTAATTATATCATTTTAGTCAGATAATTCATGTAAATGCAAAATGAACGTGGGGTTAAACATGCAAAATTTGTTACTCAACAACAGTTGTAGATATGCAATGAATACATTGAAGCGGGCCTTATGGTCAGGGTCCATGAGGCTATATGTAGCCAAGTTGCAGTCGATCCATAGGCTATTTGTTTAATGTGAAATGACTATAAATATCTTTACATCATGAATATGTATCACTTGATTGGATTTCTATATTTGGCTTGACATTGATTAAATTATAATGATGATACTTTTCCATTACCTTGCTTCAGTGATCAGCATGCTATTTTTGATGTGTTAATTTTGTACCTTTCCTTTACTGTGGTAAATAACACTTGGTTTAGGTTTGATGATAGACATGCCACCATAGCCTCGTAAGTAAACCTATGGTTAATGTTCGATGTCCATTCTTCGTTGACGTTTGGCTGACTTGAGTTTTTTATTTGTCTACCTTTTTGAATGAAGAGTCTAACAGAGAGGGGTACACTTGATGTATGGAGTGGATGTCACTCAGATAACATGGTGGACTTGGAAAACCTAATTTATATTTGCAAAATAGGTGCTACAAAGGAAATTTATCGGTAGACTCCAATGCCAGTTTTACATCATTTAAAAATGATAAGGAATCGCTCCCTTGGTGGCACATATTCACATATGTCCATATTATAAATGATCTCACCATAATAGGTACTCGGACCCATGACCTTGTGTTGAAACTCTTATAAGTCTACAACCGAGGCATGAGTAAAGACTTAGAAAATTTTGATAGTTATGGTTTTGTTGGAATAAAAGGTCGGCAATGGAAGCAAAGCTGAAAACACAGCAGCAAATTGAATCAAACAAGCAATACAATGCAATCACAATGCAATCAACCAACCACACACAGATAATTTGAATTTAACGTGGGAAAAACCACTTATGAGTAAAAAACCACGGCACAAAGCGACACAAATCCACTATAGTATTAGAAGTTACAAGAGATGGAACCCAAAACCCAACATCTCAAGCCCACAAGAGAAATCCAAGCTTTCCTAAGAAGAAAACCCTCTTCTGAAGCTTTTTCTCTCACCTAGAACCTCTCTCAATCCCATTTCCCGTCTAGGATACCTCTAATCCCGTAATACACTCCTTAAATAGGAGAAAACCGAGATTAGAAACTCTTTGCACAAAACAACGCAAAGAAACCTACTGCAAAAAGAAAACCTACCAACTGGTCGGGGACCCCTGCCAATCGTTCGGCGATGCCCAAAAATGTCTAGCAGCTTGCTGTTTTGATTTCCACTGTGACCAATTGGTTGGTGGCCTTTGTGCATGGAGATTTGAGGCATCCGTTTCCAACAGGTTTATCATTACTTCAATTATGTTACAATCACAATTGGATTAGCAATTTAGACATTCAATTATGTTCCATGCACGCAATTGAATTTTGTGGACCAATTTTTAAGTTAATCAAATTAGCTTAATAAGTATAGCCCATCTAAGGTAAATTATGAAAATAATAAAAACTTTAATACTCTCATAGAGTGCAATAAATGATATGCAAGCACTTAGAATTTTCATGTGTGGAATATATTTAGTTAAAAGTGATCCACATACATCACATGCACACATATGCATGATAAGTGAATGAGGTCAAGTGGGACACCGGGGGAAATGATTTCCATCAATCAAATTATTTCCAGATTTAAAATAAAAAAAAATCCAAATATCTCATCTCATGTCACCATGATTTACTATATCCAAATTTTTTAGGAACTCCCAATGGAATGAGCCAAGCACGGTAGGAAAAAGGGAAATAGAGAAATTGATAAATTTTTCATAGGGGAGGACCCCACATGCTTTTTTACTCTCTCCCCTCCATACATCGCAGGCTGACTAAAACTCTAAAAATAATGGGTATATGGCAGAGAGAGAGAGAGAGAGAGAGAGAGAGAGAGAGAGAGAGAGAGTGTGGAATGTTTCCAATGTGAAAGGGGTCCATAGGTTTTCTCCCACACACGTCTCCAACTTAAACGCCAAAGGGATTCCATAAATCACTCATTTAATCAGGATTCAAAACCTGTTAAGAAATTATATGACAAGGCATCAACTAATTAGAAAGCTTGGAAAGAAGTTAGGGGAGAAAAAGAATTCCATGGTCTTCAAGGTTTTAAGTAGATCCAAATCCATCGTGGATCACACCACAATAAACAGTATCGATTTACCATTAAAAACTTTTGTGGGCCACAAAAAGTTTTTGATCAAGTTGATATTTTTTTATTTCTCTTCATCCAGGTCTGTGTGACGTTACCAACGGGTTGGATGGAAAAATAAACATTACGGTAAAGCCTAGAAAGTTTTTAATGGTGAGCGTTGATAATCACTCATCTGTGGTGTGGTCCACCTGAGATTTGGATATGCTTAATTGTTTTTACCCCACGCCTTACCATGATTTGGCGAAATGGATTGACAGGGTGGATATACAATACATACATTAAGGTGGGCCCGACCTGACTGAGTCCCCGCCTTCAGTTTTTTAAATTGGACTGTTATTCACCTAGTGATCGCCCCAGGGTTCGATCCTGCATGTCCTATTGAACACTTGGCATGAGATTTTCGACGATCCTAGCCGTCCAATTGATGGAGCACATCTTGTAAAGACAACGGTGCATAACGAACAGCCGTCGATCTTTCCTAAACACAGAGTCAACGGCATATATAGATAGAAGATTAAAACAAAGCATGCCTTGTGATTTGTTGCCCACCTACGGATGGAGCAATGAAGACTAATATGTTGGTACCGTGGGACCCACTAAGTGGTCAGCTTGATGATCGGTCGCTAGACACGTATGCAGTGAAAGATGAAAGGTTGGAAAGACAGCACTGCAGACTCCGGATGGAATAACGTAGGATAGCGACTTGGCTGCAACGCCGGAACCAGCGATGTGGATGAGACCCTGACCATAGGCAGGGGCGGAGCCACATAGGGGTGAGGGGACGGCAATGCCCCCCCTAGGGCTGTCAACAGTCCGGATCCGATCCCATCCGTTTAAAAATTCTGATAGGATACAGATCACCTTGGATCTAATCCGTTTTGGATTCGATCCGAATATAAAATTAATTAAATAATATTATATATTTTATATATAAATACATGTTAAAAAAAATAACACTATTATTGTGTTTGATGATAATGCAATTATGATCTATATAAATTAGGATAAGTATAAGATGGATATTAAGATGTATGCGTAAAAGAGTGGGTAGGATATGAATGAAAAATAAGTTAGATAAGCATAACCCATATGATATCACATGTATTCGGATCGGGTCAGATCAACCAAATCTCTATCAGATTGGATTTCGGATCAAATATTTAGAGATCCATTAGATTTCACATCGGATTCGGATCAGCTTTGATCCGCTCCAAATCTGATCCGTTGACAGCCCTAGCCCCCACTGAGTTTTTTACCATAAGAATTTAATGTAGATGGATTCATATGGTGTGGGCTAGTTGAGTATTAGATTTGCTTCATTTTTTTTGCTCAAGCATTAAAATGATCCATCAAGATAGATGGACAGTATGGATAAAATATATAGATCACCATGAGCCCCACATATCCCCTAACAGGGCCGTCCATCTCAAGCTAGGTTGGTCCGTAATCTCGAGGACGTGGCATCTGCCAGACTCTGATTTCCTTTGACGGGAAGTTCCTGCAGAACCTAGGTGGGGCCCATTGCAATGTTTGTAAGAAATCCACCCCGTCCATCCATTTTTTAGCTCATTTTAGTACATGACATTGAAAATGAGCTGGATCAAAGACTCATGTGGGCCGCACTAAAGGAAATGGTGGGTAGGGAGATTCCTACCGTTGAAACCTCCCTAGGTCCACAGTGATGTTTATATGCCATCCATACCATTCATAATGCCATTCGTACTGGGATGAACTGAAAACATAAATATTAGCCTAATTCAAAACTTTCATGGCCCCGCGAATATTTCAACTGTGATCGTTCAATCCTCATGTTTTCAGCCCACTTGAATCTTGGATCCAGCTCATTTTTTGTCGCATGCCCTAAAATGAGCTCAAAAAATGGATGGACGGAGTGGATTTCTGACAAACATCATGGTGGGCCCCACCTAAGTTTTCAACATAAGAAATCCCTGTGTAAGAAATCTGTGTCCAGATCTAACGGGTAGCTATCTCGCCACTCAAGTAAACGTCAATCACCAAGCTCTATAGGCCCACACCCAGGTCCATAGCTCAAGTGGCAGACTGAGTCCTCGTTTCAACACTGAGGTCATGGCATCGATTCCCATGGTGGGGGTGGCTAACATTGTGATGTGACTAACAGGGGTGGGTGGGTGGGTGTACTAACAATGGGGGTGTGCGAAAAAAAATCTATAGGCCCTACCATGATGTATGTGTTGTATCCACACCGTCCAACCATTTGGAGAGATCATTTTAAGGCTTGAAGAAAAAAAGAATGGGGCCAGATTCAAAGCTCAAGTGGACCCCACCACAGAAACAGTGAGGACAGTGGCGTGCACCATTGAAACCTTCCTAGGGCCCACTATGACCATTGCTCCATGCTTGTGCCTCGCCCCCTGAAAGAAAATCCTGGCTCCGCCCATGACCATAGGGGCCCACCTCGATATATGCATTGTACATTCATGTCCTTCTTCTGTTTGTCCAGCTTATTTTAGGCCATGGTTAAAAATTGAAGTATTTACAAATTTCAGGTAGACCACACCACATGAAACAGCGATTATTAACCATTAAAAACCTTTTTGTGGCCACAAAAGCTGATATTTGTTTTTTCTTTCATCCAGCTTTGTGTGACCTCATCAAAAGGTTTGGATGGTCAATAAACATTAAGATGGATGCTAGGAAGTCTTTAATGGTGGGTGTTCAATAACCATTGTATTCCTGTGGTGTGGTTCACCTGAAATTTGTATTTATTTTTTTAGACAAGCATCCCAAGCTCATGACCCACCCATGCGCATGCACACACCCCTGCACCCACGCCCTAGTGGTATTTCTATGGACAGGGTCCATTCTAAAATAAGCTGGAAAAATAGATGGACAGTTGTAAATATGCAATGAATACATTGAAGTGGGCATTATGGTCAGGGTCCTTGAGGCTATATGTAGCCAAGATGGAGTTGATCCATAGGGCTATTTGTTTAATGTGAAATGACTATAAATACCTTTAACATCATCAATATGTATCACTTGATTGAATTTCTATATTTGGCATGACATTGATTAAATTATAATGATGGTACTTTTCCATTACGCTGTTTCAATAATCAATATGCTATTTTTTATGTGTTAATTTTGTACCTTTCATTTACCGTGGTAAATAATACTTACTTTAGGTTTGGTGATAGACATGCCACCATAGCCCGGTAAGTAAACCTACGGTTGATGTTCTATTTCTGTTCTTCCTTGATGTTTGGCTGACTTGAGCTTTTGATCGGTCTAGCTTTTTGAATGAAGAGTTTAATAGAGAGGGGTGCACTTGATGTATGGAGTGGATGTCACTCAGATAACATGGTGGACTTGCAAAACCTTATTTATATCTGCAAAATAGGTGGTACAAAGGAAATTGGTAATGTCAGTTTTACATCATTTAAAAATGATGAGGAATCGCTCACTTGGTGGCACATATTCACATGTCCATACTATAAATGATTTCACCACAATGGGTACTTGGACCCACGACCTCATGTTGAAACTCTTGTTAAGTCTACAACCGAGGCATGAGTAAGGACCCAGAAAAATTCAATAGTTAAGGTTTATCATCACTTTAATTATGTTACAATCACAATTGGGTTAGCAATTTAGACATTCAATTATGTTCCATGCACGCAGTTGATCTTGACCAATTTTTAAGTTAATCAAATTAGCTTAATAAGTCTAGCCCATCTAAGGTAAATTATGAAAATGAGAAAAACTTTAATACTCTCGTAGAGTGCAATAAATGATACCCAGGCACTTAGAATTTTCATGTGTGGAATATATTTAGTTAAAAGAGTGATCCACATACACACATACGCACGATAAGTGAATGAGATCAAGTGGGACACTGGGGGAAATGATTTCCATCAATCAAATTATTTCCATATTTAAAATAAAAGAAATCCAAATATCTGATCCCATGTCACCATGATTTACTATATTTGAATTTTTAAGAAACTCACAATGTAGGAAAAAGGGAAAGACAGAAATTGATAATTTTTTTCAAAAAGGGAGGACCCCACATGCTTTTTTACTCTCTCCTCTCCACACATCGCAGGCTGACTAAAACTCTCAAAATAATGGGCATATGGTGCACATGAGAGAGAGAGAGAGAGAGAGTGTGTGTGTGGAATGTTTGAAAGTATTTGCGGAAGTGTGGGCCTCTAGGATCTGACGGTCTACACGATGAGAACCTTCGCAATAGTCGAAGATGTGCGATGCGGTCCAGCGGTCCGCCTAACTGCTACAGGAGCAAGTGAGTCTGATCACTCCTCTGATCCTACGGTGAGGATTGTCCTCGGATCACGATCTACGGCTTAAATCGAAAGGGACAGGGCCAAATGGACACTCAATGTACTTTCCTCTTTTTCTCTCCGTAGATATTGTTGCTTGGTATTGTGGAAAGAGTTCTCCTCTATTTATAAGATGAATAGAGGGATAAGAGATAAGGGATGAGATAAGGTTGGTTTATCCTTATCCCATCCCATCTTCTTCCGAAGTTTAAATCTTTAACTGAGTTTCAAACTCTTAAATCAAAGAGGATACGGGAACAACCTATGGGCCCCACCCACAAGTGGTTGTCCATAAGTGGGCCCCATGGGTTCATTAACCAACAATGTTTCCAACGTGAAAGGGGTCCATAGGTTTTCTCCCACACACGTCTCCAATCTTAAACGCCTAAGGGATTCCATAAATCACTCATTTAAACAAGATTCAAGACCCGTTAAGAATTTATATAACAAGGCATCAACTAATCAGAAAGCATACAAAGAAGTTAGGGGAGAAAAAGAATTCCATAGTCTTCAAGGTTTTAAGTCCCATGCAACTCATCTAGTCAACTAGGACTCCGTCAAATCTGATTCTAGTCAATCAGGCAAGTCACCCCTGACTCAGACCAACCAGACCGTTCACACCAACTCAGTTGATCTGTGACTTTACTCAGGACAACAATTATGCCGTGAGTGTTAGACCTATATATGACGGGTTCCATTGTTGAACCAAATGGCTTACATATGTCCAAGTTGGGCCTATTTAAGAAATATTGTAGGTCCCATCTTTCAAAAAATGGGGTTAGTGTTTATAGGGCTGGCCGTCGGCTACGAGACGTGGATTGTGTCCGACTTTTAAGCATTTGACCATATCTACGTGGGAGCCCATCGTGACATATCTGTTTATCCATGCCGTCAATCCTTTTCTAAGATCATGTTAAAGAATGAGCCCAAAAATGAGGCAAATCCAATGCTCTCATGGATCACACTATAGATGACTCTTGCATTTAATGTAACCCAAACTTACTATTTGGTGTGGTTCACATTAGATCTACCTCATTTTTAGGCCCATATATTACCATGATCTTAAAGAAAAGATAGATGGCGTGTATACATCACAGTGGGCTCCCATATAGATCTGGTCGGACGCTTATAGGTCTAACCAAGGTCGGACGCAATCAGCGTCTGTTGGGGTCCCAAAAGTGAAGATCTTCAAAACAATGAGTATGGGTACCCCAATCATCACTTTATTGAATTAAGGGCCAGTGCATCGAAGACCGCGTCGAAAATCGCAACACGCATTTAACCAAAAGAACAGGAAATTGAGTCGGTAGTGGACCCCACCGGACACCGTGACCAAAAATGTCAAAATATAGGGGGATTACCTCAATTACCAAGAGATAGGAGCAGTGCATCGGTATTCATCACAAGGCGGGCCCCACAAATTCCCCAATTTCCAAAACCCAAAATTGGAAGGGCACGAGTACGTCCAGCGCATCCAGAAATTAATTTTAGGACGCACTGCCCCCAGCGCATCACAAAAATCCTCCAGCGCATCACGAAATTCGGACTGATTGAATTATAGGACGCACTGCCTCTAGCGCGTCTACAAATTCACCCGGCGCATCATGTAATTCAGTGATTTTGAATTACAGGACGCACTGGCCCTAGCGCGTCCCAAAATACGTCCAGCGCATCCAAAAATCAGCCAATTTCAGGCCGCGCTGACAGCTAGCGCGCCCTGAGAATCAGCTTCCGAACTCGGTTATTTCGAGACGCGCCGAGTGGCTTTAATCGACGCGCCGACCCATTTTCTCGACGCGCTACACGTGTCGACCGCCTATTGGGCAACTTTACCTATAAATACCCCGCCCACCACCTCATTTGCATCATTCAGCGAGAGAGAGAGAGGACCTCGTCGCCGAAAAACCTTTGCCGACCGCCGGAATCCTTCTCCGACCGCCGGAACCCCTCGCCGGAAATCGCACCTCCGATCGCACCAGGTCCGGAGGAATGACTAAGTCATCTTTTTTCGATGCGCCAGTCCCAGCGCATCATAAAAGTGACCCAGCGCATCAGGAAAGTCCTTGGTGGATTACACAAACCATCAATTGGGGCATTTTAAGGACGCACTGGCTCCAGCGCGTCATAAAATAGGCCAGCGGATCATAAAAGTATAAGTTTTTTTCGAGTCAAAGCCATTTTATGGACGCACTAGCCCCAGCGCGTCGCAAAGTAGCCCAGCGCATCAGGGAATTACAATTTAAGGACGCACTGGCCCCAGCGCGTCGCAAAATTGGCCCAGCGGATCGAAAAATTAGATTTTAAGGACGCACTGGCTCCAGCGCGTCATAAAATTACCCGGAGCATCATGAAAATCATTTAAGGACGCACTGGCCCCAGCGCATCGATAAAATCAGGCCAGCGGATCGCGAAAATCAGCACTTTGCGCATTCGTTCCGGTACCCTTAAATCTTCATTTTATAACATTTTTAAGCTCCGTTTGAGCCTATTTTGGGTATTTCGAGCGTTCCGGACGCAATGGAGCAGTCAAACAACCCGTCCGGGCTACCCAATGAGCAGAACGCAAGCCTTCGGAGTCCGATCCGACCCAACGAGCTGAATGGAACAATTCTCCCGAAAAGAGGCCGCCGGCGCCCAGAATCATACTGATGCATCATCATTACGTGTACTATCATAATATGACCCGAATCCAGGTCTGGACTAAGCAAAGGGGACTATGGCTAACACGATAAACCACACCAGGAGAGTTCTAAACTATCACACACAATCTGTTAAAAACTGATATTCCAAGAACAGTCGATGCCCTACCCATCCAAACGGCATCCGCTGGTTGAGCTGCGCAGGTACACACAACTGTAGAATGGACTTCCCGAGGTCACCTGCCCCTACATTGACAGGCGCGGGCCCAGAGTTGTCCATCTCAGCCATAAACCCTGACAGTCTCAGCCCGGATCTGTGGTCAAACAATGGGACATAGACATCCGACTCGTACAAAGGTGGATCAGTCTATAACAAATACAGGTCTCCGCGACCATACAAATACAGGTCTCCGCGACCACCAAAACACAGGTCTCCATGACTAAAGAACTCTGAGACCATAGTCCCTGCTGACTAGTCTTTTGCCTTTTAATCAAGGGTCATCGATCATTCGATGTAATTAAGGGCTCGTGCCAGATCACGGCCTGGAATGTACAAGATCTCAGAACCTCTGGAATAAAATTCGCCTTGCGATATCTCTTCTCTTGTGTATTTTGTGAATGCTTGTAATTATCTACGAATGTTTCTATATTCAGAACCTCAGATCAGCAAAACACCACATTTCGGGGAATGTTCATTACCCTAAGTTCTAACAGTGGTGTTTTGTTGCTTTGGGGTTCTGGGTAATAGAAAACATTCATAGACAATCACAAGCATTCACAAAAGTACACAAGAGAAGAGATATCGCAAGGCGAATTTATTTCAGAGATTCTGAGATCTTGTACATTCCAGGCCGTGATCTGGCACGAGCCCTTAATTACATCGAATGATCGATGACCCTTGATTAGAAGGCAAAAGACTAGTCAACAGGGACTATGGTCTTAGAGTTTGTGGTCGTAGAGACCTGTATTTGTTTTGCTGTGTACTGGACCACCTTTGTATTAGTCAGATGTCTATGTCCCATATTTTGGCCGGAGACTCGGGCTGAGACTGTCCGGGTTTATGACTGAGATGGATGACTCTGGGCCCGCGCCTGTCAATGTAGGGACAGGTGACCTCGGGAAGTCCATTCTACAGTTGTGTGTACCTGCGCAGTCCAACCGACGGATACCGTTTAGATGGGTAGGGCATCGACTGTTGTGTTGTGGCAGTTGAGAGCAATTGGTTTGTAGAGAATCGAAACTCTTTGGCATAGTTTATCGTGGTAACCATGGCCCTGCTTGTCTAGCTTTTGACACAAATCGGATCATGCCTTTACCATAAACATAAATGACGGTATATTTGCATAGCTCTGGATGTTGGCGGCTCCTTTCCGGGAAGTCACTTAGTTCATCGTGTCGAATCGGGTCAAGCCTCGAAGATGTTCAGTTCTACTTGTTTAGAGTCCTCGAAACGTTCGTTCGACCGTTCCATTGCGTCCGGAATGCTTGAAATACCCAAGATAGGCTCAAACGGACCTTGAAAACACTTAAAATTGAGCCCGGTGCTCCCGCAAACATGTTTTGCAATTGGCTGATTTTTTGGGTGCGTGGGACTTAATTTACGGGTGCGTGGGGCTCCACGCACCTATCAATTAAATGTCGATTTCATGATGAATAAAGGGGTGCGTGGATTTTTATTCAGGATGCGTGGGTCCAATTTTACATATCTGATTCTTGCTGGATTTAAGGACGCGTGGGACCGAATTAATGGACGCGTGGGACCGAATTAATGGACGCGTGGGACGCTTTTCGGGTGCGTGGGTGGCTGATGTACTTGTTCGATTTGACGATTTTTAAAGATGCGTGAGTCCGACTTTACAGACGCGTGTGACAGTTTTCGGGTGCGTGGCCAAACTTGTGGGATTCAGACCTGTAGTGATGTATCTGTGATCGAAAAGGGGACTCCGATGGTTGGAAAGGTATTCCGGCGAGGATTCCGGTGAGGATTTTGGGTTTCCGACAACGGCAGCTCTCTCTCTTTTTTGAATTCTCTCTAAATGAACGGGATGAGGTGGTATTTATAGGTGAAGTCGGCCAATAGGAGAGCACCACGTGCCACGCACCTGTCAAACGTTCCCGACGCACCTGTTTATTGATGGGCGGACGCCCGAAAACATGCCTCAAACATACTTGATTTTTCGGGTGCGTGGGGCTTAATAGATGGGTGCGTGTGGCTCCATGCACCTGAAATTCGATATTTGACAATCCATGGATTTTAAGGGTGCGTGGACCCATTTTCAAGGTGCGTGGGGTGTCTACACGCCTCCGTAATGAAATATCAATGTGCTGCTTTTTAAGGGTGTGTGGGACTATTTTCAGGATGCGTGGGAGTCAAAACACCCTTGGATGGATCCCTGTTTTTGTTGATTTTTTGGGCGAGTGGGGTGTTCGAATTTTCAGGGTGCGTGGACACGTAAATGTGGGCTCCACTAATTGGGTTTTGACTTTTGGAGGGTTTGTGGGGCCCGTTTCGTCGCGCAATCACTGGCACTGTTCTCCATAAATTGTAATGAGGTTGCGGGCCCACTCCTGGGCGATTCCGAACACGATGATCGGTGGGGCCCACTAGAGAATTTGGCTAAGTCAAGAAATCCTGCATATTTCCGTTTTGCATGCACTGGAAGGCCTTTCTGCATGATTTCTTTAGAGGTATGTGGTTATCTTGCTCATTTTAAGAGTCCCTACTATTTGGGACCCCAACAAGAATAAGGGTTGGTCTTCTTCTTTTATCACTTCCTCTACATTCATTAACTGACAAACAAGTTTATTGAACTGACTAACGTGCTCATTAACATCATCCCCCTCTACCATTCTTAGATTATAAAATTGTTGCTTCAGAAACAAATGAATTGAAAGAGACTTCATTGTGTAAAGGCTCTCCAACTTTGCCCATGTTCCAGCGACACTCTTTTCTCTATAAACATTATAGAAGACATCATCCAATAGACACAACTGGATCGAGGTATTAGCCTTCTGATTAGAGTTGCACATGAGCCAAACTCAAGCCGAGCTTGGCTTGATCAATGGTCCACTAAGCTTGAGCTTGGTTTGGCTTGAGTATCGAGTTCAAAACAGCTGCTCGAGCTTGGCTTGCTGGTCGAGCCAAGAGAGCTTTGTTTGAGCCAAGCCGATCGAGCTCTATCTGACCCAACCCAACCCAACCCAATCCACTGACCCGACCTAACCCAACCTAACCCAACCCAACCCTACCCACTGACCCAACACAATCCAACCCACTGACCTAACCTGACCCGACCCTACCAACTGACCCAACCCAACCTGCAGTCCCGAGTCACCCCACCCGACCTGACCCCGATCTGATAAAAAAATCTCCAAAACTAGCCCCATTTTAGGGTATTGTCTATTTTAAACAAAATAGATCCAAAATAATAATAAAAGATCCATAAAAACTTACATGTTTAGGAAGAATGAAACCCGAGGTGGGTGTGTGCTGGCCCGTGTGAGAGGACTGAGTGTTTGGTTTGGGTTGGGTGTTCACTACTTGTGTAGAGTGCGGGTCGTGTAGTGCCAGTGGCCGAGAGGAAGCCGGAATGGAGAGAGAGAGAGAGAGAGAGAGAGAGAGAGAGAGAGAGAGAGAGAGAGAGAGAGATTTGAGAGATTAGGAGGGAGGGAAAGAGAGGGAAAGAGGCAGGGGCGCGGTGGGTTGGGTGGGAGTTAAAATGAAATGAAAAGGGGATGGGTGGGGTCTGGTAGGGTTAGGTTTTGTTTTATATATATATATATATATATATATATATATATATATATATATATATATATATATATATATATATATAAAGCTCAAGCTGAGCCGAGCTTTTTTCAAGCTTCGAGCTTCGAGTTAAGCTCGAGCTTGGCTTGTTTTCGAACGAGCTTTCAAAATCAAGCTTGAGCTTGATCGAACTGTCCTACAAGCCGAGCTTAAACGAGCTAAGTCGAGTGAGCTTTTCGAGCTAGCTCGGCTTGTGTGCAGCCCTACTTCTGATCCATCTCATTCCACTCTTCTTCCTTCATAGTTTCAGGTTGCTTGTTATTCTCAAGGAATGCATCGTCCAATCCTTGTTGAACCAGAAGGCCTCTCGTCTTCACCTTCCATAGTTTGAAGTTATTTTTTCGTTGAAATTGTCAATGGCGAACTTCATGCTCGAGGCCATTGATACCTTATATCAAATTCAAAACTGATTCTAACATTAGCTCTGATACCACTTGTTGGGACCGCGGAAGCAACTCAGAGGATAATTAAATAAAGCCATCACACACAATAGCACAAGTAAATCCAACCACAGAAGACAAATGGATTTTATACGGAAAAAGCCCTTTTAGGAAAAAACCATGGCATAAAGCGAATCACTATGTAAACGAAGTTACAAAAGACAGAGAACATTTACAAAGTCATCCAGAGAGAAAACCCTAGCCTTTTCTTCTCCCAAAATCCTCTCACACGTTTAGAATGCACCCTAATCCCGATTACACCTACATATATAACATGAAATTAGAAATAGAAACAAAACACACAAAACTGCTAAAGCACGCGCACCATTGATTGGTTGAGATGGGTTGACACATGGGTCAACCAGTCGATAATACATGTTCGATTGGTCAAACATGCAAAAAATCGTCTAGAGAGTTTCACTACAATTTTTAGGGCCTGTTTGATTTCTAAATTACAATGCAAATGCATTATAAATTGGTCATCATTACTTCCCCTGGTATTTCCGTCTCTTGAATCGAGGTTGACATTGACACGAAAATTGTTTTGGCGCAAAGAGGTGGTGGGATTAAAATTTCAATGCAAAAACTGTGGAGCCCATAGTGATGTATAGTTCATATCCATACCTTCCATCCTGTAGACACCCCACCTTCGGCTACACTGTTGGTAGAGAAAGCTGGATAAATGGAGGACCATACCCCCAAATCCTAAGTCCAAACTCAGCCAAACTCACCCTTGTAAGCCCCATTCCATAGCCCAGTTCAAGCCTGAACCCAGTCAACCCAGTCCTAAACACCACCCTGAAAAACCCCCATAAGAAAAGCCAGTAAAAAAATCCCAAAAAAGTCAAACTCGCTGAGTTAACCTGCTGAGTCAACCCGCTGAGTCAACCCGTCGAGTCAAAACACCGAGTCAAAACACCGAGTCAACCCGTCGAGTCAACCCGTCGAGTCAAATCACCGAGTCGACCCGCTGAGTCAACTCACTGAGTCGACCCAGCGAGTCAAACAGCAGCCCCGAGGGTAACAACCGTACATCGCTGGAAACCGAGGAGCGGCCGTACGGGCGGCCCATAGCAGGCCGCCCGGAATAAATTACGAGCTCTGCCACTGCTCGCTGCTATAAATACCCCCCTCCCCTTCTCATTTTGACATCCATTCGAAGCCCATTCAGCCCGAGTGCGATCCGAGTCCCCTTTAGTCCATTTTTCCACCAAGGAGAGCCCGAGTGAGGAGAGCCTAACCCTGGTCCAGCCCAGCCTGACCACTGGTCCAAGCCTCTCAAGTCACCCAAGTCTTGATCCAGCCACTCGAAGCCAATCCTTGCGATACCTCCGTCCATCCAGCTATCATTTTTTCAGCATCATCTCATTTGCATCTAGCATAAGTGCAACATTTACTTTTCTTCCAACCCCCCTGCTTCACTACAAGCACCTTGATTATTCAAGCACACCGTATATGTCTTAAATTAAGCACCTGTCGATTCGAGCGTATGCTCTGGGCTTGCCCGTTGTTGGAACCTGCCCATCAGAAACTCTTACTGTTCAGACCTGCATTCACGTACATATCACTATAAGCACTTTGAATATTCAAGCACACAACATGCATCATCTCGCATAAAGCACCTGTTAGTTCGAGCGTACGCTCTGGGCTTGCCCGTTGTTGGAACCTGCCCATCAGAAACTCTTACTGTTCAGCCCCGCATTCATGCATCATGTCATCTATGAGAATGCACGAGGATTAAAACCGACTTTCAAGTATTAGTTCGATTCTGTGAAGTAGAGACCGTACTTCGGTACGGGCAGTGTGTGGGGTGCTTAACCTCTTCCCACCCTGTAACCGTGATCCCTTACCTTGAATCTCTGGCCGCAGATCAAAAGGAGTCATCTTAGAGGAATGAATCTTCGGATCCCCTTCTCTAACGTTTCTACGGGGTCTAGCCGACTGTAGATTCGAAGTAATTGGCTAGTGGCGACTCTGGTCTTATATAAACTCATTTGACACATCCAGCTTAACACGACAACTAAACAAAGCCCTCGAGAACGAGGCAAGCCAGTGGCACAAACGGCGATTTCGCACTCACGCATCCTCCTCTCCTTCTTTTCCCGAAAAGGGGAAGGGGCGAGAAGAACGTCGTCGTGTGGGGAGCGCGGAAACGGCGAGGGTCCACAGAATGGCGACTCCGCTGGGGAATTGCTAGTCCCACTAGTCGTGATCCGACTTGAAAAACAGAATCCTTCCCGTACTTGAAAGTCACTAATCCTCATACAATCTCATCTGCATAGCATTCTACCCAAAACAAACCAGAAAAAAAATAGAAAATCCCAAAAACCAAAAAAGAGAGTAGAGTATATTCCCCACCATTACTCCTCCAAACCAAATCACCCTGCCACGTCCAATACAAAATCAACATGGTTCTCCCATTCCCTATACCTGAGGCTTCCTCTCCACTGTTAAACTCGAGTGAATCCATGTCAATTCCTGGCATCCAAGAGCTACAAAAAAGCATGAAGGCCATGCAGGAAATGCTTCTCCGATTCACACAAGCCCAGGCTTCAGCAGCCAGCAATCAAGCTGGTCCAGCTCAACAACCACAACAACCGTCTCTTCCAGTCTCCAGTTCATCCCAACCACAACTATCAGGGGTGGCGCAGGACTTTCGATACCCTCCTAACGGGGTCCATCAGTCAGAACAACCCTCGACCTCAGGGCATTTCTTCCATAAATTTCAACATCCTCCTATGTCCAAAGTTTCTTTGCAGTCTCCCTTCTCAGCTCTAGTTTAACAAAGTCCCTATAATGGGAGTAATTATCAGGCCTAACCTCCTTCAAGCAGGAATCATAGGAGTATCAATAACACCAATTATTACGAAAGGGGGCCAACTCAGTCCTGGCAAGGGGCAAGATCTCTCTCATCCGGTCCCTCTGAAATCGAACAACTCCGAGAACAGATGCGAGAGATGAAGAGAAAGTTGCAGAAGCAGCAAGGGGTGGATCTTCCATCCACTAAGTTCAGGGACCTTTGTCCATTTCCCGATGCAATGGTACCTCAAGGCTTTCAGGTACTAAAATTTAAAAGATATGATGGGACAGGATGTCCTATAGACCACTTGAGATCATTTTGTGGTGAGCTAGAGGCTGTGGCAAGCAACAACGGGGCGTTGATCCATCTGTTTCAAAAGTCCCTGAAAGACGATGCCCTAGATTGGTACACGTCATTGGACTATCATCGCATCAGGACTTGGGAGCAGCTCTCCCAGGCTTTCGTCAACAGGTTCGCATACAATCTTAACATGGCACCCAAGAGAGCGGACCTCGCAGCTCTCAGGCAAAGAAGTGATGAAACATTGTCAGCCTACGTTGGACGGTGGCGGCCATGGCCGCTAGAATGAAGACTCCCCTCGACAACGAGGAGCAAATCTCCATGATCGTCCACTCGGCAAATCCAAGTATCTCTGGATACCTTGTCTCACATCTATATGCGAACTTCACCCAACTCATCCGCACTGGGGAACAAGTTGAAGCCGGAATAAGGGCTGGGATGATCTCTCCTTGGTGGCCTCATCAGGCTTCCCCAATTCAACCGATAGTGGAAGGTGAGCCTACAGAATACGATAGCGATAATGATAGTGTTCCCGTTTCCCAGCCAATGGAAGAAGATGATCTTGTCGCCTATACCGAAGGTGCATTATTCCTCCCTCAGCATGGACAACCGCAGCAGCAACAACAGCTGAGAGGGGACCCACAATGCCCTAATCTAGGTTGGCAAGGGGGACCCCCAACCAATCCAATTTCAGAACCCCTCATCCTGCAAGGGGTATCTCCAGTCGATCCGATCTCCGCAATGCAAGGGGCACCTCCTGCCTATCCAGCTTTCATCAGCCAAGAAAAGCCTCCTCTCCAGTTTATCCGTGCCATCGACTCTAGTTCAGAGTTCGAACATCTCATCCTGCAAGGGGCACCCTCAACTATTTCGATCCTAGAGCCCATCATCATGCAAGGGGCACTATCAGTCGATTCATTCTTCTCACCCATTTCTAACCATGGGCACAATCAGCACATCTCAGTCAACCAAGGGGACAATCTCCCTAACGCAGCATCAGCAAACCAGGGGCACAACCTGCCCGTCTCAGCAATAGTCAGCCAGGGGCACAACCTGCCCATTTCTTCAGCAAATAACCAGGGGCACAACTTGCCCACCGCACCTGTCTATTCGGCTTCTACTTCAGCCATCGTCCTCCAAGAAGAAGACCCTTCCTTGGACAGCATGCCACATGCCCTAGCAGAATTGGGGCCCAGCTTCAATTATGTGGCCACTATCGAGGAGGTCGAAGGGGAGATTGATGTCCAGGTTCGGATCGATCCAAAAACATCAACCATCACTCTTCAGGTCTTAGACATCTTAGCTTCATTCCATCTCCTTTCCGTTCGGACCTGGTTTCACAGAATCGGTGCCATCTCTTCAAATCTTCACCAACGGGTCAAGCACATCTTCGGAGATAGGGCGATCACCATCATTACCGATCCCGGACAATTTTCCATGGTAGAAGCATCCAACCTCCGAGAGCCTACGATCCCAGCCATGGACGTACAACGCTCTAATGGGGAGGTCTCATACCATCACAATGCAAATTACTTCCCTCGCGCATGTCCCATCGGATCGAACTACGTCTTCCTTCCTGTCGAGCGTCAAACCTTCTACTATCAACTCGAATATCAAGACTCGACCCGAATCATGGGAGTTCAAGAGAATGTAGATAGAGAAAGACTGCGATATCGGCCTACTCGGATTAGACACAGAAGTATCAGAAGAAGACGGGGTCATCAAGAAGAAGGGAACCTCTGCATCGTCACACCAATCCAGTTTATCAATGCAGGGATTATCTATCCTGATGATGGGCTAGATTCCACCTTCAATGATCAAGTGAGCAGATTGAGTCTGACAGAGCTGACTAAAGAAGACCTAAGCAAGGGGCATAAATTTCCCCCGATCGACTGGACTACCATCCTGGTCCCACCTCAACCAGATGAACCCGAAGAGCTGCAATACAATGGGGATGAGCCAGGAGAAATCGCATCCGACACTGACTCGGAGCACAATTTCAGATCTACCATGACGTTTGGGCACAACATAGAGGGTTGGCCTACTGATCCCTCTGGCCCTGCCTCCTGAGGGGAAGGAGTGCAGGGCAGTAACAGGTTTGTAGTCCCCATGACGGCCAATAAAAGTCGACAGTGCTCGGCTCCCCGAGCCGAATCAAGCAACATTTGGTTCACATCGCCGTCTTGCTCGGGTCCTTTACAAAAAAAATTTCAAAAAAATAAAAAATCAGAAGATTCAAAAATCCAAAACACCAAATATTTCAAAAAGAAAAAAATTCAAAATTTCAGAAAGTCCAAAAAGTTCAAAAAAATCCAGATATTCACAAAATTCCAAAAAACCAGAAAATCTTTGAAAGCAAAATTTTTTTTATTAGAAATCTTTTTCAATAAAAGTGTCAAGTCTGTCTGTTAAAGCACTTGAGTATGAAGTTGACTCATAAGATTTCAATCTGGAGTTGGAGTTCAAACTCAAGGGTTCGGACAAAGCCAAATGATGTGGAAAATGATGAGCTGACTCCCAAACTTAGAGGGTCTCCTCGAAAGTTCGAACCAAAAGCTGATGTCATCTCAAAAATGTTTCAAAATTATAAACCTAGGATCTCTTGAGACCCATAAGGAAGTGTGCATTGAGAATCCTTGTCCCTGAAAAATAAGCAGAGAATGATCGAATTTTTGAAGTCATGACTTCCCAATCTTGCGTCCTATGAAGACTTATCCAGACTCGATCAAAAACTCATCAAGCCTATCAAGAGGATACTACCAAGACTATGCTTGCATTCCATGATGGAGTATGCGACCAGACGAATGAACAGAGAAATCTCGCAGCTCAATGAAGACAAGATTGTTGCCAATATGTCAGCAAATACTTCAAGTGTCAATAGCATGCACATCAAATCCATGTGTACGTTTCAACCTGACAACGCTCCAGCTATTGCTTATACGAGGTATCTACATCAACAGAAAGATCGAGTCGGCGTCATCTAGTGGTCATACGCATATACTTGTGGCAGTCGATTACAGCACAAAGTGGATGGAGGTAACATTCTGATCTCGCACGATAATTCTCATGAAGAATGACATCATCAATTGTTAAGGGTTCCCACATGCTATCAACATTGGCAATGGGACGCCCTTCGAAATCCAAGGATGAAAGATTTTCTCAAGAAACTTAAAATCAGAAGACAGACCTACGAGTTCAACTCAAAATCCCGTCAACGTGAGTGCTGATGAAGAATGAAGCCGAAGAACGAAAAGTCATAACAGGTTTGCAACAAGCACTGCCGCATCTATCAGACTCAAGGGGCAAGTCCCGAGAATCAGAGAAGTTCTTCTGGGAGGCACCGTTCGACTCACCAACCTGAGGGGTAAGGATTTTCCAGAGCCAATCAACGCCGATAACGTGAAAATCTCTCACAGGTAAGCCAATCCAACCTTATCAAGAGTTACATTAGTAGAGCTGAAGTCAAGAGGTCAAGGCTTAAACCTCTGAGAATCCCTTCCCGTCCACCAATAAGTGTTCCAAATAAAGGGCTCAAAAGCAACAAAAAAAAAGAAAAAAAAAGAGAAAAAAAAGGGAATAGAGCAAAAAAAAATGGGGGTTAAAAAAAAGGGGGGGGGGGGGGGGGGGGGGGGGGCACACAACCCACAAAAAAAGAAGAAGAAGAAGAAGAAAAAGAAGAAAGAAAGAAAGGAAGAAAGAAAGAAAGAAAAAGAAAAAAAAAATCGACTCAAAAGAAACTCATCTATCCATCCATCCACCTCAGAAGGGTCTGTAGGTAAGGTCGACAGCTCTGCCATTGTAACTTAGGATAAGGGCCGAAAGGTTACCATCGGCCGGCAACAACGGATTCCTGACCTCTGGTCGCCGCAGAAAAAAAAAAGAGAAGAGATGTGTGCCTAAACAAAGAGGGCGGAGTGAAAACCCGAAAGGGCGCTCTGAGTAAAAACAGTGGGCACACAGCGGACTTGGTGAAAACCCGAAAGGACGCCAAGGGTAAAAACAGCATAGCTGCCAAGGGGCAGGCAAGATCAAATACCCGGGACGTGGTGAAAACCCGAAAGGGCGCCACGGGCAACAATGACGGGCAAGCCGGACGCAGTGAAAACTCGAAAGGGCGTTGCGGGTAATAATGGCTAAGAAAAAAAAAAGCAAGTACATGAGAGATCCAAGCGACATGAAGATTCAATGAAAGCAAGGATGGCGGCTATGAGTCGAGAATTCTTTCAAGATCTGCCCAAATTCTAGGGGCAGGATACCATTGCGCACTATCTTAAGGGGACCAAGACCCTTGGTGAATATTTAAGAAAATCGAATATGACATCAGGCTGAGTCAAATATTCTGATTCCTACATCTAAAAGCACAAATCCGAATCACGCATAGACAGACAAGCACTTGGCACAAATTTTCATTTCATGCATGATTTGCATACATATATTTAAAAAAAAAAAACAAAATCATTTTTCCTTATTCATATATATGCAAAAAAAAAAAAATCTTACAGGGCTTTCAAAATAAACGTCCTTCAATCAACTAATGGGGTACCTTCCGTGAGTGCATTTCTCCCGATCATCCCTCCCAGAAGGTAAGTATCTCTCTTCCTACTTTAATGCTTCAATCCTTTTGCTAAAGTGTTTTCTCTCTTCACAGGTACCAGAAGGCAATCTAAGATCAGCCCATCTATATCCATCATACCCCCATCTCCATCATCAATCACATCATCTAGGTGGCCCACATTCAAGGGATGCATAGCCTTACCTATATCCCATCTCCGCATCTCATCCATGCCATCCATTTCTCCCACAATCAAAGCCCCATTCAAATCTGGAATTTCAGCATGGCTGCCATTAATGGGCCATTCAAAGCTCCACCAACAACCATCTCTAGCCCCTCATCAATGCCCCCATTCAATGCCCCATCTCCACCATCCATTAAAGAAATCCCTCCATCATTAAAGCCTTCAATACTTTCTGAAGTGTGGGACCCACCATGGACAGCCCCCACAACCCTTAAATCTCCACTATCCACTGCCCAAGAAAGGACAAAGCAAGATGAGGACAAGATGAGAAGGAAAGAGGAGACAAAGGGAAGATTCATGGTCAAAATCGAACCTGGACGTACAGAGCAGGTGGAGACAAAGACAATGGACAGCAGAGAATGTCCGAACCAGAGTCAGCCCAGGCCGCTCAAGAGGCGAGCCTTGGGCGGCCTGCTCTGGGCCGCTCGTACGGACGCGGTTCCTCTCTCTCCGCGGGATTGGCTCCAAGGTTCTTGGTAGGTGAGGCTGACAGTCCACGTCAGCAGATGGCACTCCGTGGGCCGCCCAAGGCTCTGGTCCACTCCAGATTTCGATTGAGGCTGATCAAGATCATATAAAAGGTGCCCCACCGGTCCAATTATGAAGTAATGCGGCCAGAACATGGCTGATCAAGTCAAAGAGAAGGAAAAGTGATCAAGTGGGGGGCCACAAGCAATCCAAGTCATTCAAAGACTAGATCATCATGATCTAAACCATTGAAGAACCTACATGAGCCATCAAACAACAAGATCAAAGGTCTGATCATCAAAAGAAGAGCCAGAATCCAAGATCTGATCATTAAGAGGGCCCACAAGGCCAAATTAAGCGATCTGAACTGTTCAAGTCATCATCCGCACCATGAAAAGCCTTCTTAGCCTCACAAAACATCAAGAAAATGTGCTCTAAAGCAAAGTTGAAGTCTGAAGATAGCACACTCAAATCACAATCAGCCCCGTCAGAAGATAAAACAAAGCAAGGTAAGTATGCCCAACCACAAAATCGGGTCCGAAGACCTTAAACTACGTCGGGATCAACATCCCGAGGGATTTTAATAAAAACCAGCATCGATCCCGGTCTTTAAGACCAACATCGGATGATCTGGATCATTTCGAAAAACAAAAAAATATATCACCAGCCCCTCTTTTAAAGTTTGTGGGTCCGAAGACCTTAAACTACGTCGGGATCAAGATCCCGAGAGACTTTTAATAAAAACCGGCATCAGTCTGGATCGAATCAAGATCCGCTGACACCGGACATTTTACAAAAAAGAAGAACAAAAAACAGGTTTTCCCTATCCTGTACATAGTTTTGGGTCCGAAGACCTTAAACTACGTCGGGATCAATATCCCGAGGGATTTTCAATAAAAGCCGGTATCTGTCTTGATCAAGATCCGCTGACACCGGACATTTTCCAAAAGCAAAAAAAATGTGTTTGCCCCCTTTTGTACAGGTTTGGGTCCAAAGACCTTAAATTACGTCGGGAACAAAATCCCGAGAGATTTCCAATAAAAACCATTGTTAATCTTGATTGTTCAAATTGAGATTCAACAGCTTGGATCATTTCAAAAAAAAAAAAAAAGAGCACAAAAAGAATGTATTTTCAGCATGTACAGGTTTGGGGTCCGAAGACCTTAAACTACACTGGGATTAATTTCTCGGGGGACCTTTCTTGCTTTCAATAAAAAACCGGCATCAGCCTTGATCAAGGTTCGATAACCCGGATCATTTCAAAAATACTAAAAAGATTTCAAGCTTTCCATAAAAACCAGCATCAACCTTGGTTACCCGAGTTAAAATCTGGAACTTTTTCAAAAAATAAAAAAAATAAAAAATATAAAAATGAAAAATTTTTTTGCCATCAATTCCAACTGCACAAATTCATCCCCAGCGGTCCGAAGACCTAAAACTACACTGGGATTAACTTCTCGGGGGCTTTCTTTCCTAACCTGTTCCAGGCATGGCTGACACTTGATCGTACGGGTGTCTGGAATTTTTTTTAAACAGGTAAGGGCTGAGGCGGGCAGAACTCCGCAACCCTGTTCGTGTTGAACGCACCGTGATAGACAACCTTGATTTGGAAGTCGCTGTTGAATCTGACGGATGTTCCCTGTTCCTAAAACTCATGAAGGGGATTAAGGCTGTTGGGAGGTGGAGCACACCCTCACGGAATTGTGAGCAACGTAAGGCCCCAAACTGGATTGACTAAGGAAAATGTGAGGATGTGGCCCATTTTGTGGCCGAAGGAGTCCGTAAGACGATACGTGGTCTATGTGCATTGCACATGAGGAACAGAAAACTTTGTGGGTGTGTTGACTGAAAACCCTCAAAATCTCCTCATCCGAAGATGTAAAACTACGGCACTTAACTGTGAGACTCGTCTTGCTCACTGACGTAAAATGGATCGAGTACCTTACCAGCAGTAGAAGCTGGAAGTGGATGAAAATTCCACACTTTTCCCTGCATTTCACAAAAATCACTAAAATACAAAAACATTGCAAAATATTTTCAAAAATCACAAAAATATTTCCCTTGCTTTCAATCAAATATTTGCAAAAATCACAAAAAATGATTTCCTTGCTTTCAAGAAAATTTTCAAAAAATCACAAAAATATCTCCTTTGTTTTCAATAAACCGATCTCTATCCTGACCACTCAGGTAAAGATTCGGACCCCACATATTTCAAAAAATCACAAAAATTGTCAGTATCCCCAGCACTACACTTCAGGAGTCTTGAACTCCGCTCACTTCACAGTATGGGATGACGGATCCAATCGCCCGCAAATTGGAATCTTGACCAAAACGGGCAATCGAACACCATCTCAATCACACGTATGCCCGGAAGAACATCTTGAAGTCGAATAGCATCCTCGTACATTCTCATCAGCAAAGAAACAGCATCTTGGGACGATGGATCTGGTCGACCACGGGTCGGGATCTTGACCAACCCGCTGTCCAAACCTCCGTATCAAAAAGAAAAAACCCTAGGGAAGCACAACCCTGGAAGCAATAAGCTCCAAGTTCTCTGCATCACCAGCAAAAGCAAAATCATCAAATTGAAAGAGAATGAGCCAAAGCCGTGCATTCATCATGCATCTTCATGCATCAGCATCCATCGCATCAATCATCATGTTTACCTGCTTTCAAAATAAAAGTTGGTTAGCCAAAGACCCCACAGGCATCCCTAGTGGAGGCACGTGCAGACCCGATTTTCATTTCAAAAGACAAAAAAATATTTCTATTTGCAAATAAAAACCCTACGGAGTATCACTCCCCAGAGTGGGTATCTTTTCAAAAACCCAAAAATATTTTCTCAGTAGAGCGTTCTGCCTCCAACACGCCGGGAGATCTTCCATATCTCTGGGTAGGAGCCAACGCAAAAATCAAATAAGATCCGATGTCTCGCGGTTTCCCCGGAGATCATCGGATCCAATGCACTCAAAGTACGGTCGAACTGAACTCCAGTGTCAGTGCGGTCGTACCATATGCCAAGATACGAAAAGATGAAAAGCCAAAAGGCTCGGTCACAGAAACCATTTGAACAGGTGGAAACGATGAATTGTAATCCAAGTATCAAAATCAGCAGATTGGGTGGAAAGAGTTCACCCGCACATACCTAGGCGTGGATGCCTGAAGTACCTTGACTGAGTCCAAGTCGGCGTAGTAGAATCCCGTAAGACTATCGGACACAGGGCGTCTAACCACTTTGACAGTCAAGCGAAACAAGTACTCCTGGAGTGATCTAGGAAAACATCAAACATCGCAAACAGTCTCAGGGTCAGCAACCTCGTAAGATTGTCGATGTAGAGGCTCTGCTGTACCTTTCCGATGTTAGTACCGGTCAGGAATGGAAAGGTTGCGATTGGGTACCCAGGTTGTAGCAAACTGCAGGGACAATCGCAACGTTTTCTCCAAACTCCCGCGGTATGTGCGAGTTATCAATTTTCAGACAATCAACTGACTCAGATACAAAGGACAACAAAGATTCCAGACCACAATCGAGGAAAGAATGAATTGCAAACCAAGCATCGAAACCAGCAGATCGGGTGGAAAGAGCCCACCCGCACATACCTAGGCGTGGATGCCTGAAGTACCTTGACTGAGTCCAAGTCGGCGTAGTAGAATCCCGTAAGACTATCGGACGCAGGGCGTCTAACCACTTTGACAGTCAAGCGAAACAAGTGCTCCTGGAGTGATCTGGGAAAACATCAAACATCACACAATCAGTCTCAGGGTCAGTATCCTCGTAAGACTAGCGACGCAGAGGCTCTGCTGTACCTTTCCGATGTTAGTACCGATCGGGAATGGAAGGGTTGCGATTGGGTACCCAGGTTGCAGCAAACTGCAGGGACAATCGCAACGTTTTCTCCAAACTCCCGCGGTATGTGCGGGTGATCGAGTTCCAGACGATCAACTGGCATAGATGCGAAGGCAAGCAAAGATTTCAGAACATGATCTATGAATGACCGGGTCAGAAGTGGGGTGTCCACTCGCTTTGGCATTCGGTTGCACGCAACCTCTGCCAAAGAGGGGCATCTGTAGACACCCCACCTTTGGCTACACTGTTGGTAGAGAAAGCTGGATAAATGGAGGACTATACCCCCAAATCCCAAGTCCAAACTCAGCCAAACTCACCCTTGTAAGCCCTATTCCATAGCCCAGTTCAAGCCTGAACCCAGTCAACCCAGTCCTAAACACCACCCTGAAAAACTCCCCATAAGAAAAGCCAGTCAAAAAATCCCAAAAAAGTCAAACTCACTGAGTCAACCCGCTGAGTTAACCCGCTGAGTCAACCCGTCGAGTCAAAACACCGAGTCAACCCGTCGAGTCAAATCACCGAGTCGACCCGCTGAGTCAACTCACTGAGTCGACCCAGCGAGTCAAACAGCAGCCCCGAGGTAACAACCGTACATCGCTGGAAACCGAGGAGCGGCCGTACGGGCGGCCCATAGCAGGCCGCCCGGAATAAATTACGAGCTCTGCCACTGCTCGCTGCTATAAATACCCCCCTCCCCTTCTCATTTTGACATCCATTCGAAGCCCATTCAGCCCGAGTGCGATCCGAGTCCCCTTTAGTCCATTTTTCCACCAAGGAGAGCCCGAGTGAGGAGAGCCTAACCCTGGTCCAGCCCAGCCTGACCACTGGTCCAAGCCTCTCAAGTCACCCAAGTCTTGATCCAGCCACTCGAAGCCAATCCTTGCGATACCTCCGTCCATCCAGCTATCATTTTTTCAGCATCATCTCATTTGCATCTAGCATAAGTGCAACATTTACTTTTCTTCCAACCCCCCTGCTTCACTACAAGCACCTTGATTATTCAAGCACACCGTATATGTCTTAAATTAAGCACCTGTCGATTCGAGCGTATGCTCTGGGCTTGCCCGTTGTTGGAACCTGCCCATCAGAAACTCTTACTGTTCAGACCTGCATTCACGTACATATCACTATAAGCACTTTGAATATTCAAGCACACAACATGCATCATCTCGCATAAAGCACCTGTTAGTTCGAGCGTACGCTCTGGGCTTGCCCGTTGTTGGAACCTGCCCATCAGAAACTCTTACTGTTCAGCCCCGCATTCATGCATCATGTCATCTATGAGAATGCACGAGGATTAAAACCGACTTTCAAGTATTAGTTCGATTCTGTGAAGTAGAGACCGTACTTCGGTACGGGCAGTGTGTGGGGTGCTTAACCTCTTCCCACCCTGTAACCGTGATCCCTTACCTTGAATCTCTGGCCGCAGATCAAAAGGAGTCATCTTAGAGGAATGAATCTTCGGATCCCCTTCTCTAACGTTTCTACGGGGTCTAGCCGACTGTAGATTCGAAGTAATTGGCTAGTGGCGACTCTGGTCTTATATAAACTCATTTGACACATCCAGCTTAACACGACAACTAAACAAAGCCCTCGAGAACGAGGCAAGCCAGTGGCACAAACGGCGATTTCGCACTCACGCATCCTCCTCTCCTTCTTTTCTCGAAAGGGGAAGGGGCGAGAAGAACGTCGTCATGTGGGGAGCGCGGAAACGGCGAGGGTCCACACATCCGTTTTGCCAGCTCATTTTGGGGCATGATCCAAAATACGAGGTAGATCTAAAGCTCAGGTGAACCACACCACATTAAACAGTGAGAATTCAACGCATATCGTTGATAATTGCTTGGGGGCCATAGAAATTTTGGATCAAGCTAATCTTTATGTTTTCGCTCTATCCATATCTGCATGTTCTTATGAATAGGTTGGATGAGATATAAACATCAGTGTGGGCCCTACATAGGTATTGACATTCGACGGATGAGGCCCGTTAGGACCACTATTTCACGTGGTGTGGTCCATTTGAATTGTGTATTTGCTTCATTTTTTGAGGCATGCCCTGTAATGAGCTTGTGGAATGGATGAACGGCATGGATATAACATATTTATCTTAGTAGGCTCCATATTTTTGTACATATAGAAATACACCAAACCTATTTAAAATTGGCATGACTTTTGATGAAGTAATTCCTCTCAAAACCAAACGTGGTTAAAAAGTAATAAGGATCAATTTACAGGTATTTACTTGCAAAAATGAAAATCAATTAGGCCCTTAGAGTTCGACTGGTCAAACTTTGCTAAAATTGTCCAGAGACCTGTCTGTGTTATTCTAGGCATGCTCGATCGGTCAACCAAGCTAGTTGACCGGTCCAACACCCTATTTTTTGTACAGATTGAAGGCTACATGCAACAAAAGGTAAGCCTAACCCAACCCAATTAGTATATCCATGCATCACATATAGAGTTGTACACAAGCCGAGTGGAGCCGAGCTCAGCCATGTTTGAGTTAGGCTCGACCAATGACCACCTTGACTTGTGTTCAACTCGGCTTGGCTATTAAGCTGGAATTTCATGTTCAAGCTGAAATTGCGGTTTTACCGCTTGTAGAGATACTCGGAGATATGTCTATGGACCTAGAGGGGGGGTGAATAGGACCTTTTTAAAATTCTTTTCGCCTACTTATGCAATTCAACAAGTTTAAGCTAGGTAAGCAAGAACACCTTGGCTTCCAAGCCTTGGTGGGTCCAATCACAAGACTAGCAAGAGTTAAGCAATAACCAACCCTAGTCTAAGCATGCATAGGAAGGAAATGATTCAACTAATTAAGCTACTAACCTATGCACCTTGTGTAGACTTATGAGATTGGATCAATGAGCTCAAGTCTACACAAGTAGTGAAGGTACATCTTGTGCAAGGATGCCTAAAAAGTGCCTAGCATGCATTCATATCAATCATTCATAATTAAGCAATTAAACTAACAATGCAAAGATATCAATGTGCTCAATAACAATCACAAACACAAGGATGTATAGTGG
Organism: Liriodendron chinense; assembly: GCA_003013855.2. Lineage (NCBI taxonomy): Eukaryota > Viridiplantae > Streptophyta > Magnoliopsida > Magnoliales > Magnoliaceae > Liriodendron > Liriodendron chinense. The sequence continues at coordinate 1,874,185 of PVNU02002470.1, forward strand.
TTCGACTACGTGTCTACTCCACTCCCGGTTCAAGTACTCAACCCCTTTGAGCACACCGGCATTCACTATCGGAGGTTTTAAATGAGGTTCACCTCTCAACCTTTACACGGAGGTTTTATCGGTTCACCTCTCAACCGTATCCGGAGTTTTAGACATAGGCTAACTCTCAACCTTATCGCACGTTTACTCCCGTGTCGGAGGCTCCCCCTTGGAGACTTAGTTTAGGCCCGGCTGACGGGCCAAGGAACGGCTAACGTCCCTAAGGCGAGTTGACAAACAAACTCTAAAATGGACTCTCAAATGAGACAACTTACTTGTCGGATGAGCCCCTTGTTTAGCGCCGGATTGGGTAGCTTGATCTCCGCTCTCCCGTGCTTCAATCAGCTTCCCTTTGCTCCCTCGATCGTGCCGCCGTTGCGTTGCCAATGCCTCAGCCACATTCGATCAAACACCTTGCATGCGATGCCTTGAAGTGCCCAAGGTGCTAGGAGGATGGGTGAATCTCATACATGGGATGTGTAGGATGTTCCAACTAGGAGATTCACCTAGAGAGTCTTCTAGAGGTTTTGGACAAAGGATATACCTATGTGGATTAGTGTCACACCTCTAGATTTGAGAGAGGAATCAAGTCATCTCTTGATAGCATTTGAATGCCCATACTTGTGTTTGAAACACAAGGGATATGACTTGAAAACCTCCTCTTTGAGACCCCAAAAGATGTACAAATGATGTGGGCAAAGGGTTCTCAAAAACTTCTCTCCATGACCCAAGAATGGAGCTCCATATTTATAGAAAAGAGGCTCCAACGGTCATAAAACGGCCATAAAACGGCCTGCCCCGACCGGTCATGACCGGTCGGACTCCCCTGCTGAAGGAAGACCAATGTACAAGCCAAATACATGGGCCGACCGGTCATGACCGGTCGGACCCCCTTGCTGGACAGGCTGCAGATCTTCAGGCCGACCGGTCATGACCGGTCGGCCCCACTAGCTGGATGAAGGAAAACTCCAGGCCGACCGGTCATGACCGGTCGGCAGTGCCTGCTGATCTCTTGGCGTTATAGAAGGCCGACCGGTCATGACCGGTCGGCTGTTCATTGAAAAGGCAGCCAAACTGCTGGCCGACCGGTCATGACCGGTCGGACCAACCTGGTTCTCCCCACATGAATTCTGAAGTCCACTCTCTCCAGCCTATTCATATTGTCCTAGGTTAGGGTGATCAAATGGGACACCTAGGGCCTATCTATGATGACTAAATGTACTCCAAAATGGTCAAGGTCATCAAGGATACAAAGGGGATAGGTTTTGGTCGAGGTTAAGGCATCAAGGCATCTCATATACCTGAATCTTCTTCCTAGATGCAGCTGGACGTCTTGAGTCTTCGGTCTTCGTCTTCTTTGGGCTCAACCGACTCTAGACTCACTGCTGTAAGTGATTGACAAACAAGGTGCACTAGTATGCCACGGAAAAGTGCACTAACACAAGCTGGCTCAACCGATCTTTTGAGCCGAATTGAGCCAGATCAAGCTGATTTCAAGCTCGAGTTTTCGAGCTGAATTCGAGTTGAGGGTCGAGTTTGGAAATATGTATATAGAAGTTTCACATACTGACCAACACAGTTAGGAAAGATGTACTATTCACACAAAGTTTCATAAACTTACAAGTTACATCTACTATTTACACAAATTTAGGAAGGATGACGGGGTAGAAGTAGAACTTACCTAAAATAAAAATTAAAAAAATATTAAAAATGTACTTTTAAGTTTCACCTCTCCTATGATTCATTTTGCGAGCTAAAGCTACTATCCAAATTTTTATTATAAAGGTACTCATTCACCTTTCCTGAATTAGAAGGTGGAGATGGTGTTCCATCATGCTCTTTGATAGATTTAATTAGGTTCGTCAAGCCTTCTTTGTAAGCTAATTTATATAAATTATGTATCACTCTATATAATTCACCAAGTCTGGAGAGGAATTTTAATGCTTTCTTACTCTTCTTCTTAATGCTCTTGCTTGATTTGGCTTCATCATCATGTGGTCTTAGAGTTGGACCACATCGACTATGAGTGGAAGCTTCTTCCAAACTACGCTTTAATGTGAGTTGCATTTGCTCTTATTCCAATGCATCTAATCTTGCTTGATTCTCTTCCTCTTCTCGATGACTTCTCTCCACAACAAGCTAAATAATTAGCTAAACAATTGTAATTACAATTTATATTTGACTAAACAATTATAATTACAGTTTACCTACATAGTTAGTTTTGTTGAACAATTTGATTAACTAAATAATTAAAAAATAATTGAGAATAAATTTTAAATATAATTTATTACCTTAAAGGTGAATGAAATTTGGGGCAAAATCTGATGGAGTGACTGGTTGGATGTCGGGCAGCAGTCGCCGATCAGACGTCAGGCAGCGGCCGAGCAGGGGTGGTTGGGTGGACTGGAGAGAGAGAGAGAGAGAGAGAGAGAGAGAGAGAGAGAGATGACGGCCGGGTGCACTGGCTGGACAGACTGGAGAGAGATAGTGATGGAGAGAAATAAAGAGAGAGATTAAGAGAGAAAGAGCTTGGGACGGCTGTGCAATGGTGGCCGGATGGATGGCCAGGCAACGAGGGGAGATGAGGTTAGGGTTTTGAGAAGGGGGCGCTCATTCAAATGGGGAAAAAAGGTTTAGGTTTTTTTTTTTTTTTTTTTTTTAAACTTTTAACTTTTTTAAAAATATATATATATATTCAAATATATTATATATATAATAATATATAATATTAATATTAATATTATATACTGAATTGAATCGAGCTGCGAATGAGCTGAGCTCCGAGCCAAACCAGCTTGGGTCAGCTCATGTGCGACTTAGGTAATGAAATGAGTCAGAGAAAGATGCTCAGCTTGATTCGAATCCTGCCTTCAAATCAAGCCGAATTGGTCTAGAACAAGCCAAGTCGAGTGAGTTAATTGAGCTGGCTTGACTCGTGAACAGCTCTAAATTCACATATGCACAAAGAGACAGGTGGGTGGAGAGAGAATGTGCCAGCTTATTGCTTCAAAAAATTAAAATGACAAAAATTCACCTAAGCAAAGACAAAAATAAAATAAAATGAGCATTCAAATTACCTAAATAACCCGTCCTATGTTTGAAATCACTTGCAATATCTTTTAAAAATCCGAAGAAATTCAGGTCTCTATGAAGACTAATTGTGTGGGTAAAGTTGCCCAAAGCTTACCTCCATTATACACAGTAAATATTAGTTTGTTCGGGGTTTTGGGTTGGGTTGGGTTGGGTTGGGTCGAGTCATTTGGCCCACTGGGTTTGGGTTGGGTTCAATCTAAGCCTGACCGATTTACTTAAATGGACCACATTTTCTACCTTGAGCCCCACCTGCTACCATTCAGCTTGGACCAGTTGACCCACAGTTAAGATCCTGGGTCTTATTTCAACAAGGAAGTGTCCAAAAATCCGAGTTTATAATTGTTCAAATAAAAAATATTTTTAGATGGTTTAATTTGAATTAATTTGTGCTACAGATACCATTTTTAAGTGCCTCTGTATCAAGCGTATAAGCAGCCAGAGTATGAAATAACTCTCCTATTTTTGCACCCACCTGATCGATAGGTACACTCACCCTGTCTACTTCTGAGATTCGGTAATACAAAATTGTATTACTGTATTAACAAAATTAGAGCAGAAAAGGGTTTTATCTATCAACCAGGTGGCTGTAGATATCAGTTTTGTTCAAAAAGTAAGGCTCTCCGTTCCACACGCGGCCGATCGCTCAACATGCTCCCACATCTACCAAATTTGCATTCGTGAACAAAAACTGATCCGTTTAACAGATGGGCCCCACAATGTGGATACCATGGATTAAAAATCAGTTTGAAGGATTGGTCAAGGGACGCGAATTGCCTGTGGGGGCAACAGGAAGTTCCTGAGGTCGACAGCTATGTGGGCCTCACAGAGATGCCCGTGACAAATCCACTCCGTGCATCGGTTTCTAAAACTCACAATGGGACAGAAAACAAAATAAAAATGGGACAGATCCAAAACTAAGGTGGGCCACACGACAGAAAGCAACGAGGATTGAATTCCCACCATTGGAATATTTGTGAGGTCTACGTAAGTTTTAGAACAGGACGTTATTTGTTTCATCCCAGTGGTAATAAATTTATGAAGGGTTTGGATTGCATATAAGCATCATGGTCCACTCTAGGAAGGTTTCAACGGTAGATCTTTCCGTTCTTACTGTTTCCTGTCGTGTGGCTCGATCAGATGGTCGTCACATTTAAGGTCCACTACTCACAGTCTTAGAGGCCCACCAATAAAGCAGGTGGCGGTCCCTACATATAAAAACCATCCAATCCATCCGATCATTGTTAGGCATTAGATATTAGGGTGATCAATCTATCAACATCCCTAATTGTTCTCCATTGATTTTAGTGGTCCAAAATCTAAATCAAACATCCTTTGTTGTCCATTGATTTTAGTGGTCCAAAATCTAAATCAAACATATCCAAGATGCAAATTTATTTTTATAAAATCCAACATCTTTACCAGGATACAACATTACTTTGATGCAGCAAACATGTCGTAGGCAAGGGTTTATGGAAAATGAAACCAAACCAAACAAGTAAAAACCTCACTAAGGAGACTGAAAGTGTCCATTCTTTCAAGCATAGGCATCAGGATTCTCCAAGAGGTGGGCCTCCACTGCCTGGAACATCCCCATCACTCCTTCCTTTCCAATGTTTGCTTCCTCATCCGTGTACTCGACCCCAGCGACCGGCGTGAATACGGCACTTGCCTTAATGAGACATTCACCATTGCCAGCAGGCACGAACTTCACGTGATAGATGGCCGAGATAAGCTTTGTCCCCACGTCTCCGCCCTCTGTAACTGTATACTTGTACTCAAGGTTGTCTTTGTCGAGCTCATCGACCCGTTCGTTTACGTGGCTGAAGGGAACAGCTGCAGCACAAGATGGAGGCTTATAACCTTTAAAATGTTGTATGGAAGAGTGATCCAGTGCGGTCCATTCACGTCCAACTGATCATCACCATCTGATCGAGATCAGATGATGAAGAGAAGTGGGTCATATGGACAAGCATATGTCATGGATGAGTCAGCTGACCCAATGAAATTTCAGTGTAAGTGGACACTACAACTGTCCAATCTCCAATCGGATGGTCGATTGGTTGACCACCATCGGACCGCCATCAGGTGGCCAATGGGTGGCACCTGAAAATGCCCAATCGAGATTGGACAACCATGATGTCGATGTCCACCAGAATTTCATGTGGTGGACTCATTTGATACATGACTCATTGACTCACTGAGTCAACACTGAGTCACACGTTCCAATTAGAAAAAAATAATTACAGGAAAAAGCTAACCATCGGTGAACTTGAACTGCTTGACACTTCCGACACCACCGTCTCCTTCAATTAGCCCAGCACCTGATATGACCGTAGGCATGATCTTCGGGGCCAGATTGTGGATGTCCAGGACAGAGGCCTTGAACATTCTAGCTGGTGTGACCGAGCACACCAACTCGAAGCTGAAACTGGTCATAACCATTTTTTCCTTCTGTGAAAGAATGAAAGAAGATCTCTAAGGTAAAGGGATTGAAGGGCTTTTGGGTAGTGTATTTGAGTGATGGGAATGTGGTAAGATGGTGAGGTATTTATAGATGGATTTTGAGGTGAGTTTATTTGAACAAGTCATGGGTTCTATCCATGTGAATGTACAGTATCAATACTTTATTTTATCAGTTTGGGTCGCCACATTAGACCATTGACCAGATGAATCAACGAATGTCCGTTCTTGGCGGACGCGGATTTCCTGCGAAAGGCTTCCTAAGTGGGGCACACCATGATGTTTCTGAGAAATCCACCCCGTCCATCCGTTTTCTGATCTCATTTTAGGGCACCAATCACAAAAAAAAAAAAAAAAAAAAAAAGAACCGGATCCAAGACTTTAAGTGGGCAGAAAACGTGAGGATTGAACGGCCACAGTTGAAATATTTGTGGGGCCACAGAAGTTTTGAATCAGGCCAATTATGTTTTCAGTTCATCCCAGTAGGAATGACCTTATGAACGGTATGGATGGCATATAAACATTACTGTGGATCCCAGGGAGGTTTCAACGGTAGGAATTTGCCTACCCACCTTTTCCTTTAGTGAGGCCCATTTGAGTCTTGGATCCGGCTCAGTTTTGTTCACATACCCTAAAATGATCTCAAAACACGGATGGACGGGGTGGATTTCTCACAAACATCACGGTGGGCCCTGCCTAGGTTTCCAGCGCAGGAACTTCCTCGGAAAGCCCTTCCCAGGAAATCCGCGTCCGTTCTTTGCTCAAATGAATATCTCATCCCGCTGGATGACGTGGTTTACACGCAGATTGGGTGATACGCCTGCCGTTCCGAGCTCTGAATGGTCAGGGGCTCTGAGGGGCCACCGTGATGTATGTATTTTATCCGCACCGTCCATCCGTTTATCCATATCATTTTAGTATTTAAAACTAAAAATGAGACAGATCCAAGGCGCAAGTGGACCACAGTGGGAATTAAACAACTACATTTGAAAACTTCTTTTTTTTTGGGGGGGGGGGGGGGGGGGGGGGGGGGGGGTGCTACAGAATTTTTTTTATTATCAAGCTGACACGGTGGGCCCTAGAAAGCTTTCACCGCTGCTTCCTGTGGTGTGGTCCACTTAAGCCTTGGATTTTCCTCATTTTTGGGCTTATACCCTAAAATGATATGGAAAAATGGATGGATGGTGTGGATGAAACCCATATATCACGCTGTCCCCTCAGAGCCCCTGCCCGTTCTAAGCTCGGGGTAGGTTTGCAAAGTCCACACGCGGGTGCATGTGTGAAGAGGATTGTCTAATAGGTGTATTTTTTTTGACACATTAATCACCTATGCTAGCCCTGCATATGGGTGGGCCTGATTTGCACTCGCCACTTGTTGTTTGGAGAGATGGCTCTCTTCCTCCATTTTGTATAGAGTAAAAGTCTGTGTGCTATGGTCGTTAGACTAGTGGATTGGGAAAACTACGGGCGCGGCTTCGCTGGATCTCCGGATCCACCGAGGTGGGTGGATCCCTTACCGTCCCGTCCACTGTGTGATGTGTGTATTACATCCACGCCGCTCATTCATTTTTTAAAACGTATTTTAGAGTATGATTCAGAACATAAAGTAGATCCAAATCTCAGGTGGACCATAATACAGTAAACAATAGTACTCAATCATTAAAAGCCTCTTGTGGGTTACAAAAGTTTTGGGTCAGTCTGATATTTGTTTGGTATCTTCATCCAGCTCTTTATGACCTTTTCAACAGGTTGAATGGAAAATAAACATTCCAGTGCCCCCAAGAAGTTTTTAATGGTGCAAATTCTATCACTACTATTTCATGTGGTATGATCCACCTAAGATTTTGATAAAGTCCTAAAATGAGCTTTTAAAATGCATCACTCGGTCTCATCAAAGACGCTGTTCATTCTTTTTTGTTTTTGTTTTTTTTTTTCAAGATCATTTTATGACAGTATCCCTAAAATGAAACATATCCAATTATCATGGGGACGATGCCATAAGAAACAGCGGTGATTGAATGTCCTACCATTAAAAACTAATTCTTCGGCCGTACCTTTATATTTCTATATTGTTTATTTACCATCCAATCTGTTGATAAGGTCACATAACCCTAACCCTGGATGAAGTTAGAAAACAAATATCAGATTGATCCCAAACTTTTGTGGCCCCTTAATGGTCAATCAACACTATTTTGTATGGTATGGTCCACCTAATAATTGGATGTGTTTCATTTTTGGAACGATGTACTAAAATGATGTGAAAAAAAAACGGATGAACGGTGTGGATACGGGATACATACATCAAGGTGGGCCCTACTGTAAGGGCCGCACCATCTTGAGTGAGTCCGGGGTCTCACCTAATCTGCTTCCGTAACCGGTAATTGGCTAGATCCACTGAACTGGTGTCCATCCCTATAAGGGCCAACCAGGTGAAATGACTTGGATCTCCTGCATGTGTGCCACGTGTACAACAAAATTCGACAAAACTTGATGAAAGCACGATGGGGGACTGCCCTTCTTTACAGCATAGACGAGACAAAATAGCTTTTACGGGTAGAGCTGTAAATGGGTCAGCGGACCCGATGGGGTACCCGGACCCTACCCATTTAGGTCCGACCCGGACTCGATCCATTTGTTAAATGGTATGGGTCTGGGGTCCAAGAACAGACCCAATTGCTAAACGGATCTGGGTCTGGTTTTCTTTATATTAGGCCCGACCCGACTCGACCCGAACCCATTTAGTAAGTGGGCAGGTTTGGTCTATGTTTCAAGGGACCCGTCTCCCTGAAACCCGCCCAGACCCGGTTTTAAGCCTTGTAAAATGCTTGCATACTTGATCCAAACCTGGACCCATTAGACCCGACCCATTTATAAATGGGTTTGGGTGGATCTCCCTCTACCAGACCCAGACCCATTTATAAATGGGTCTGATGGGTTGACTCGGACCCGACCTGGACCCGCCCATTTAGTAAAAGGGTCCGGGTCTAAAATTTGGACCTAGACCCGTTTAGTAAATGGGCGGGTCTGGCTAAACCCGCTCCGAACCCGACCATTTGCAGCCCTATTTACTGGTAGGGCCTAGGACCCTAAACCTGATGGGACGGCTGGGCCCGGCTAATGATGAGTGGCCAGGCATGACCTGGCTCAAGGCTAATGATGAATGGCCAGCCATTGACATGCTCTATCTTGCACACATGTGTGATATCTAGTCCACCCATCTTGAGTGTCCCACCCTGCGGATGGTTTATTTTGGACACTCAGTTGACATGAGTCCCACGTGTTCAGAGGGCGGGGAATGCACAAGTGCGATGCACAAGTTGTCCTAAATCATCATCATCTAAAGCTCATTGGCTATAGGGATTTTTACTACAATAACCACCTGTGGCTATTTTTACTAAAAGTCCTATTTTTTATGAGGTTCATCGATTTTTTAGCCTTTTTACGAGAAATTGCAAAACTTCAGGTCCAAAATGCACCTCTGACCCTCCGCACCTGCCGTCTTGCGTACATCCATGAGGAGGCGAGAGCCCTCTTGGGCGTTTCAAAGGGGATCCACCCGTGGGCCCCACCATAATACATATGTTACATCCATGCTGTCCATCTTTTTTTCCCACATCATTTTAGGCCATGGGCCCAACTCTGAGACAAATCTATATCGTAGGTGGCTCACACCATATGGAACAGTTGAGACAATGATGTCCACTATTGAAACCTTGCTAGGCCCCGCTAAGATGTTTCTTTACCATCAAACCTTGGGCAAAAGCCTATGTGACTTGATTTAAGGGAAAACACAAATATCAAATGGATTCAGAACTCTGGTGGACCACACCATGGAAAACAATGGAGATTGAGCGACTACTATTGGAAATGGGTGGGGCCACTGTTGCTGCACGTGTGGGGCCCCACCGTGAGGTTTATATGCCACCTAACCTGTTGATAAGGTCACGTAGACCTGGATGAAGAGACCATACAAATACTAGCTCGATCTAAAGCTTATGGGGGCCACATGAGTAGGCCCCGTTGCATGCAGGCGTGCCTCGGCACGCTGGCCCCCTTGTGGGATCCACCCTGATATTTGTGTTTTATCTAAGTTGTCTATCTATTTTTCCATATCATTTTAAGGCATGGGCCAAAAACGAACCAAATATAGATCTCAAGCGGGCCACACTAGCTGGAGTAGTGGGGACAATGATGTTCACCATGGAAGCCTTCCTACAGTGCTCAGGGGGAATCCATAGTGTTCAAGGGGAGCCTGAGTGCTTCTGGGCAATCCACAATGCTCATGTGAAACCTCATAGTACAACGGGCCCCACTATAATGTTTCTTTGCCAGTAAACCTTGAGGCCTACCATGATGTATGTGTTGTATCCACACCATCATCCATTTGAAGAGATCAATTTAGGGCATGTGCTAAAGAATAAGGCAGATCCAAAGTCAAGTGGACCCCACCATAGAAAATAGTGGGGATTGAACGCCTACCATTAAAAACTTCTAGGGGGCCACATAACTTTTTTATCAAACTGACATTTGTTTTTTTCCCTTCGTCCATGTCCATGTGAACTTATAAACAGGTTGGATCTCAAATAAACATCATGGTGGTCCCTAGGAAGGTTTCAACGGTGGGCATCACTATCCCCACTATCTCTGTGGTGGGGTCCACAGAGTTAGATGTGGGTGGAGCCCACATGTGACGCAGATGCAAAGCTCAAGCAGGCCCCACCTCAGAAAACAATGGTGATTGAATGCCTAATGTTGGAAACTCCATGGGGCCCACATTAATACAGGGTCATCCATTATATGGGGCCCATATTTTATGTGGACCGTCTACCTGCCGTGTGAGCGCCACCTTCAATGTGGACAGTCTATCAAGGCAGTCCCAACTGTTTACTGTGTTATGGTTGACCTGAGATCTAGATCTGACCTAAAGCCTAAATTGATCTTGAAAAAGGAAGGACAGCATGGATGAAACATATACAACATGGTGGGTCCCACGAGTGGACCACCTGTCCACGCCCAAAGAGGGCTTTTGCCTCTTTATGGACGTACAAGGAGCAGGTGGTCAAAGGGCTTTCGCCCTACTGAAAGTGACATCACCAACTTTTATGGGCCCCACTGTGATGTATGTGTTATATCCACACCTTCCATTCATTTGGAGAGGTCATTTTAGGGCATGATCTAAAGAATGAGACAGATCTAATTCTCAAGTGGAGCCCACCAAAGAAAACAATAAGGACAATGAAGTGACCGTTGAAACCTTCATAGGGCCCACCGTAATGTTTATTTGAGATCCAACTGTTCATAAGTTCACACAGATATAGAAGAAGGGAAAACACAAATATCAGCTTGATCGAAAACTTTTGTGAGCCTAAGAAGTTTTTAATGGTAGGACATCAATCCCCACTGTTTTCTTTGGTGAGGTCCACTTGATCTTTGGATCTGCTTCATTCTTTGGCTCCTCCCCTAAAATGATCTCTTCAAATGGATGGACAGCGTGGATGTAACATATGGATCAGGGTGGGTCCCATGAGTGGACCACCTGTCCACACCCAAGAGGCCTTTCGCCTCGGACGCGAATTGCGTCCTCCCGCCGCCTGCCTGCATTATTGTCGGGGCAGACCTGTGGAGGGGCTTATCGTGATATATCAGTTTATCCACTCCGTCCATCCATTTTATGAGATCATTCTAGGATATGGGCCAAAAAATGAGGCAGATCCAACGCTCAAGTGGGTCACACCAAATAGTGAGCGGACCCTGATGGCTATTATAGTGATGACGTCACCAGGTTCCCATCACTATTTGGTGTCGCCCACCTAAGCGTTGGATCTTCTTCCTTTTTAGAGTCATACCTTAAAATGATCTTATAAAATGGATAAACAAAGTGGATAAACATATGCATCACGGTGGGCCCCTCCATAGGTCTGCCCAGATGGTAATGCGTCCGAGCAAGGGCAGGATACAATCCGCATCATTCCGCCTCTTCATGGACATACGCAGGTGGTCAGAGGGGCATTTCCAACGGTAAGTTTTGAATTTCTCGTGAAAATGCTAAAATAGATGAGCCTCACGAGAAATTAGACTTTTAGTAAAGGTAGCTACACCTCAGGCCTATTGTAGTAAAAATCTCTAGGCTATACCTTCAGTTGGACCATGAGAGGGAGCGGATTAGGGGTTTCGCTGACCATGGGGTCCACCCTAATATACGTGTTCTATATCTACACTGTCCATTCATTTTTCCAACTTATTTTAGGGCATGTTCCCAAAGATCCAAATATCAAGTGGACCACATAGTAGGGAATGAATGTCCGTTAAAAACTTGTTGAGGGCTACAAAAGTTTTCGATCAAGCTGATATTTGTGTTTTCCCTTCCTCCAGGTCTGTGTGGTCTTATCAATCAGGTTGGATGGAAAATCCACATTATGATGGGCCTGGGAAATTTTTAATGGTGGGTGTTCAATGATCACTATTTCCTGTAGTGTGGTACACTTGGGATTTGGATCTACTTCATTTTTTTTTACCATCCCCTAAATTGAGTGGGGAAAAAACTGATGGATGGCGTGGATACACAACACATACATCAAGGAAGGTCCCACAGACAGGGAATCACCCACTACTGTGTTTCCTCCCTGGCTCGTCAGTCCTAAAATGGAAAGCAGTACTGTGTTACCCTAATCATGTGGGGTCCATCTAGATGTATTTTTTTTTTATATATCTAAGCTGTCTATCTGTTTTTTCATATCATTTTTGGATGTGATCCAAAACCCTGAGAAGATCCAAATCTCAGGTGGACCATGCCACTAGAAACAGTGATGAATAATCATTAAAAACGTTCTGTGGGCCACAAAAATTTTGGATCAAATTTATATTTATATATTCAGTTCATCAAAACCTTATTGGCATTATAAAGAGATTGGATTGCAAATAAACACTACTGAAACCTTACAATGGATTCCTTGAAAATTTTAATGGTGGGACACTCAATCAAACTGTTTCTACTGGTGTCGTCCATTTGAGATTTTTATATGCACAATTTTTGTAATATCATCCTAAAATGGTCTGTAGAAACGGATGGACGGAATGAATATACAAAATATCATCCACGTGGGCCATACGGTGAGGGTAACACCCACTAAGCTGTTCCCAGGGTAATACCTAATTCGCGCCCGGCGAGAATGTGCCACACAACATGTGTGGTCTGAAATCTGGTCAGAAATACACCGATTGTCACACCTCCCGATGCTAGTAGCCTAATAGGGTGGGATTGCCGGATTGTGTACTATCTCAGAATTGGTGTTTTAGAAAACCCCTTCCGATTCTACATGCTTGCTGTCCTGTGCTCGACGGATTTCGGCAACAGGGAAACCCTAAAATCACCATAAGATCTACGATATTGAGTCAAGGTCCGCTCTAATACTACATGTTATGGTGGAAGTGGATCAAATCTAGGGCATTCGAGCAATTAGAATATATACCTTGGTCCACCATTATTTCTTGTCCGTTGAGATCCTTGGAGAAGTTGGTCATATGCCGGTCTTATCTTCCGTTTCCTATACACCCCATGCCTGTACGCTCTCTAATTGCTCATTTGATTGGAGGTAAATGAAAGTAAATTGCAATAAAAATACAGTGATGATTTTTACTATTCTTTTGATGGAGAGATGGAATTCCACTTATTTATGTAAATTTAACCTCTTTTCAAAATAAAACTCTATGGGCCCCATCATGATGTATGTGTTATATTCACATTGCTCATATATCAATTCAAATCATTTCAGGACATGAACCCAAAAATGAGATAGACACAAAGATCAAGTGGACAACACCACAGACAAATGTATGTTCAATGGTAGACATGATTATTCTTATTGTGGGCCACTTGAGCTTTGGATTTGTCTCATTTTTGTACTTTTTGCGCTTATGCCCTAAAATAATTTAGAAAAATGAATGGATAGTTATAACACATACATTATGATGGGGCCCATAAGATTTTGGTACATAACATAGTACCCAGTGTGAGACTTTTTGGGACAACATGTATATCCAAGGAGATAGAAATCTAAGTAATTATTACTTATTTACATTCAACTTAAATATATAGAATTGAGGACTGAACGCATTTTAAATAGCTAAAGTGACTATGGGAAAAGCCCACTCGATCTCATCTCTTACCTAGTCTCCTCAATCCTTCCTCTCAAGGATAGAAGATAACTCCCAATATAACTCTATTCAATAGTTGTTAATGGTATTGCATGCTTTACAAAATCATATACACCCACTGTAGCATGGATCCCACTCTAATGGTCATGTGATTGATCCAAACTGATCATTACATTGCCAGATAAAAATATGCAATATATGACCTACAATTCAAAAAGAAAAAAAAAAAATCAGAATATTTGTTAATAATAACAATGCTCAGACTTTCGATTACATCATTTATATAGAAAATGAAACCCTAATTAGGAGTTCTAACTTAACTAAACACAAACTTATTTGAAATAGTAAAGTATACTAAAAAAAGTCCTAATTTAGTTGCATCAGATGATTCTTGTTGTGATTATAAGCAAATCTTAAAAAGATTGTGTGTGTGTGTGTGTGTGTGTGTGTGTGTGTGTGTGTAAACTTTAAAATAAATGAGATATATCTCGGCCAAAACTTATTAAAAATAGTAAGTTTTTCTTAAAATTGCCGATAATTCATCTTGTAATAATACCTGGATCAAAAGTTATGGCCAATTTATTATTTACACTTCGAATTCTAATTTCTCCCTATTTGGAATGAATTTCTTCAATCAGTACATGCCAGGGCCAAGTTATGCCATGCCCTACGGAGGACTATTATGGTGGGCCCTACAATGTTTTTAATGATTGGGGTTCAATCACCTTTGTTTCCTATTTTGTGGTCCACCTGAGATTTGGATCAGCATCATTTTTGGGTCATGCCCCAAAAAGAGGCCGAAAGGGCCGGGAAACTATACAATAAATACATCAAGGTGGGCACTACAGTCAGGGCTCCACTTAATCCGCTCCCCTGATTTATGGGTCCAAACTTACATGATTCGGAAAGCCCAAACGGATATGCACAAAGATTCCATCCGAACATGGTATATGGCCTTATTACTTACCGATAATCGCGCCAAAACCGAGTTCGTATAGGAATCGGATTACGTGCGGAGTAACTCCGCATGCTCTTATCGTGCGGAGTAAACTCAGTTGGGCCCACCTTGAATGTATGTGCTTTATCTATTCCGTACATATGTTTTTCCAGCTCATTTTAGCAGTTGAGCCCAAAATTTAAGCATATTCAAATCTCAAGTGGACCATGCCACGGGAAGCAGTGGGATATAATGATTTCCACCGTTGAAACCTTCCCAGGCCCTACAGTGATGTTTATTTGTCATCCAACCTGTTCATAAGATCACATGGATATGGATGAAGGGAAAACACAAATATCAGCTTGATCCAAAACTTTTGTGTCCTCCGAGAATTTTTCAATGGTAGACATTCAGTTCACACTTTTCTTATGGTGTGGTCCACTTTAAATTTTGATATGCTTCAGTTTTTGGCACCATACTTAAAATTTTCTTTTAAGATGGATGGACGGAGTGGATAAAATACGTAAATCACTGTGGGCCCCACAGAGTATACTCCACATGCTAGCGTGCGGAGTTACTCAATACGCAATCCGCTTCCGTTGGTATCTGCTAGTCTATGGTGAGGAGAGGACTGGTAGATGGATGTAGTACTGGTGCGTTGATTCCTTTCTCCTGCACCATACATCGCTCCACATGGCCCATATAGAGAGATGGATGGACGATCTGAATTTTCCTTTTGTTGTGTCTTGCATGGATAGGTTGTTTCCAGAAACCCACAGTCAACGAATGATCCCAACCATCCCATTGGTGGAGTCGGATAGTCAGGACATTATTATTAGCTTTCTATAGTCAATTCCATCAATCATCAGGATTTTCTGTTCAGGCGTGAGTTTGAAGTCCCATCAACGGTGGCTCCCAGCAGATACATGGTCACGATTATCTGACAATCTTTTCTTACGGGGAAACGGACGCCGGACAAATCACACCGAACACGAGCTCTTGGTGCAATACAATGTCGGGAATGAATTAAAAAAAAAAAAAAAAACCCGCCTACTTGACATAGAATTTACTTTGTCCGTGCTTTAAAAAAAAGTTTTGGATAAGCTTTCCATTAATTTAAGTAATTATTAACGGGAGTTGGGTTCAGGCCAATGGTGGTGATTAGCTGAGCCCCACCATAATGTTTATGTGAAATCCATCCGTGCATCATCAATCTTAAGCCTACGGCCCAAAACTTAGCTCCCGCTAGACGGCACAATTAGAAAAAGTGGAAAGGGCAACCATTACCTTATGAACTGTTTTCCGTCATGTAACCCACCTGAATCATGGATGGGCCTAGCTTTTGGGACCAGGCATATATTTTTTGTAGCATCTAATGGTTGGATGGATTTCATAAGAGCATCTCTCTCCAGGTTGTTTTCATTAGTGTAGTCCACCTAAATCATATGTCAATCTAAATATTTTGCTCAAGCATGACATTGTATTACACATCTAATGGTCAAAGTGAATCTCACAGATGCACTCTGGTGGACTTGTAAAAAAATAAGGGGTGGGAGTCTCCTAAATTACCCTTTTTTTTTTTTGTTTCATGGTTAGGAGAAGGCACGTATTTTTTTGTTTCACCCTTTTTTTTTTTTTTTTTTTTTGTTTTTCTTTTAAGGTGTGTAAAATTCGCTCTTAACCATCGGCCAAGGAAAAAAAATGAGGCTGACTTGTGATTCATTATTCCACAGCAAATGAAACATTTGGGAGAGATGTCCACCCTTGATCTTGTTAGGACACACCATGATGAATATATGTAATCCACTTCAACAATTAGATGCCATATTAAAAATTTTCAAGATCCCAAAGATTGGGTTTCATCTGTGAATTATGTGGGTCATACCTATGAAAATAGTTTCTAAGGGGAGGGTTATCCTATACTTTATTTCCAACCGTGAGATCCATCTACATCATGAATGAGTCTGATGTTTGGGCCTTAAGCTTAACATGGAGTGACTCACCTAAGTGGCCTAGGTGGATTTCATATAAGCATGATAGTAGGGCTTAGCCCTGCTGCCTAAGGTACATTGCCAACCTTTAACTTCGGTCAAAACATGTAATCATTTGTTAGCAGAAGGTATCCTGTGGTAATTATTTAAATTAATGAGGTAGCTTGTTGAAAACTTTTTATCTTTGCAGTACCTTTTTAAATTATCTTTTTATTAAATTACCTCATTAATTCAAATAATTGTCAATGAAGTACCTTCCGTTAGCTTTATCGAGTATCCGTCAAGTTTTGACAAAAATGTCCACCATTAGTGATGCAGCTTTTAGTCACCCGAAAGTCATCATTCACCTACTAACGCTGCCATTGATAGGTGGCTTGGGGCCACCATGATATGTGTTTTATTCACACTTTCCATCCAATTTGACTGATCATTTTATGACATGAGTCCAAAAATGACTCGGATCCATATATCAGGTGGACCACACCAGACAAAGCAGTGATCATTGAACGTACACCCTTTAAAACTTCTTATGGCCCAAGAAATTTCTGGATAAAGCTGATTGTTGGTTTTTTCCCTTCATCTAGGTTTGTGTGACGGGTTGGATGTCAAACACATACATTAAGGTGGGCCCCACAGTTCCCAACAGTTCACCTCACCACTGCTTGGTGGTTTTGGGCCCATCATGATGTATGTGTTATATTCACATTGCTTATTCATCAATTCAAATCATTTTAGGACATGAACCCAAAAATGAGATAGATCCAAAGATCAAGTGGACAACACCACAGACAAAAGTATGTTCAATGGTAGACATGATTATTCTTATTGTAGGCCACTTGAGCTTTGGATTTGTCTCATTTTTGTGCTTTTTGCGCTTATGCCCTAAAATAATTTAGAAAAATGAATGGATAGTTATAACACATACATTATGATGGGGCCCATAAGATTTTGGTACATAACATAGTAACCAATGTGAGACTTTTTGAGACAACATGCATATCCAAGGAGATAGAAATCTAAGTAATTATTACTTATTTACATTCAACTTAAATATATAGAATTGAGGACTGAACGCATTTTAAATAGCTAGAGTGACTGTGGGAAAAGCCCACTCGTCATAGGATCTCCTCTCTTACCTAGTCTCCTCAATCCTTCCTCTCAAGGATAGAAGATAACTCCCAAAATAATTCTATTCAATAGTTGTTAATGGTATTGTATACTTTACAAAATCATATACACCCACTGTAGCATGGATCCCACTCTAATGGTCATGTGATTGATCCAAACTGATCATTACATTGCCAGATGAAAATATGCAATATATGACCTACAATTCCAAAAAAAAAAAAAAAAAAAAAAAAAAAATTCAGAATATTTGTTAATAATAACAATGCTCAGACTTTCGATTATATCATTTATATAGAAAATGAAACCCTAATTAGGAGTTCTAACTTAACTAAACTCAAACTTATTTGAAATAGTAAAGTATACTTAAAAAAGTCCTAATTTAGTTGTACCAGGTGATTCTTGTCGTGATTATAAGCAAATCTTAAAAAGATTGCATATATATATATATATATATATATATATATATATATATATAAATGAGATATATTTGGGCCAAAACTTATTAAAAATAGTGTGTTTTTCTCAAAATTGTCAATAATTCATCTTGTAATAATACATGGATCAAAAGTTATGGCCAATTTATTATTTACACTTCGAACTCTAATTTCTCCCTTTTTGGAATGAATTTCTTCGATCAGAACATGCTAGGGCCAAGTTATGCCATGCCCTACGGAGGACTATTATGATGGGCCCTAAAATGTTTTTAATGATTGGGGTTCAATCACCACTGTTTCTTATTTTGTGGTCCACCTGAGATTTGGATCAGCATCATTTTTGGGTCATGCCCCAAAAAGAGGCCAAAAAGGGCTGGAAAACTATACAATAAATACATCAAGGTGGGCACTCCAGTCAGGGCCCACTTAATACGCTCCCCTGATTTATGGGTCCAAACTTACATGATTCGGAAAGCCCGAACGGATATGCACAAACTTTCCATCCGAACATGGTATATGGCATTATTACTTACCGATAATCGCGCCAAAACCGAGTTCGTATCGAAATCAGATTGCGTGCAGAGTAAACTCAGTTGGGCCCACCTAGAATGTATGTGCTTTATCTATTCCGTCCATATGTTTTTCCAGCTCATTTTAGTGGTTGAGCCCAAAATTTAAGCATATTCAAATCTCAAGTAGACCATGCCACGGGAAGCAGTGGGATATAATGATTTCCACCGTTGAAACCTTCCTAGGCCCTACAGTGATGTTTATTTGTCATCCAACCTGTTCATAAGACAACATGGATATGGATGAAGGGAAAACACAAATATCAGGTTGATCCAAAACTTCTGTGTCCTCCGAGAATTTTTCAATGGTAGACATTCAGTTCACACTTTTCTTATGGTGTGGTCCACTTTAAATTTTGATATGCTTCAGTTTTTGGCACCATACTTAAAATTTTCTTTTAAGATGGATGGACGGAGTGGATAAAATACTTAAATCGCTGTGGGCCCCACATAGTTTACTCTGCACGTTACTCAGTACGCAATCCGCTTCCGTTGGTATCTGCTAGTCTATGGTGAGGAGAGGACTGGTAGTACTGGTGCGTTGATTCCTTTCTCCTGCACCATACATCGCTCCACATGGCCCATATAGAGAGATGGATGGACGATCTGAATTTTCCTTTTGTTGTGTCTTGCATGGATAGGTTACTTCCAGAAACCCACAGTCAACGAATGATCCCAACCATCCCATTGGTGGAGTCGGATAGTCAGGATATTATTATTAGCTTTCTATAGTCAATTCCATCAATCTTCAGGATTATCTGTTCGGGCGTGAGTTTGAAGTCCCATCAACGGTGGCTCCCAGCAGATACATGGTCACGACTATCTGACAATCTTTTCTTACGGGGAAATGGACGGTGGACAAATCACACCGAACACGAGCTCTTGGTGCAATACAATGTCGGGAATGAATTAAAAAAAAAAAAACCCGTCTGCTTGACATAGAATTTACTTTGTCGGTACTTTAAAAAAAGTTTTGGATAAGCTTCCCATTAATTTAAGTAATTATTAACGGGAGTTGGGGGTCGGCGGTTCAGGCCAATGGTGGTGATTAGCTGAGCCCCACCATGATGTTTACGTGAAATCCATCCATGCATCATCAATCTTAAGCCTACAGCCCAAAAATTAGCTCCCGCTAGATGGCACAATTAGAAAAAGCAGAAAGGGCAACCATTACCTTATGAACTGTTTTCCGTCATGTAGCCCACCTGTATCATGGATGGCCCTAGCTTTTGGGACCAGGCATATATTTTTTGTAGCATCTAATGGTTGGATGGATTTCTTAAGAGCATCTCTCTCCAGGTTTTTTTTCATTAGTGTAGTCCACCTAAATCATATGCCAATCTAAATATTTTGCTCAAGCATGACATTGTATTACACATCTAATGGTCAAAGTGAATCTCACGTATGCATTCTGGTGGACTTGTAAAAAAAATAAGGGGTGGGAGTCCCCTAAATTATCCTCTTTTTTTTTTTTTTTTTTTTTTTTTTCTCTTTTAAGGTGTGTAAAATTCGCTGTTAACTATGTTAGGCCGGCCAGGGCTAAAAAATGAGGCTGACTTGTGATTCATTAGGCCACAGCAAATGAAACATTTGGGAGAGATGTCCACCCTTGATCTTGATAGGACACACCATGATGAATATATGTAATCCACTTCTGCAATTAGATGCCATATTAAAAATTTTCAAGGGCCCAAAGATTAGGTTCCATCCGTGAATTATGCGGGTCATACCTATGAAAATAGTTTCTAAGGGGAGGGTTATCCTATACTTTATTTCCAATCATGAGATCCATCTACATCGTGAATGAGTATGATGTTTTGGGCCTTAAGCTTAACATGGAGTGACTCACCTAAGTGGCCTGGGTGGATTTCATACAAGCATGATAGTAGGGCTTAGCCCGGCTGCCTAAGGTACATTGCCAACCTTTAACTACGGTCAAAACATGTAATCATTTGTTAGCAGAAGGTATCCTACGGTAATTATTTAAATTAATGAGGTAGCTTGTTGAAAACTTTTTATCTTTGCAGTACCTTTTTAAATTATCTTTTTATTAAATTACCTCATTAATTCAAATAATTGTCAATGAAGTACCTTCCGTTAGCTTTATCGAGTAGCCGTCAAGTTTTGACAAAAATGTCCATGATGCAGCTTTTAGTCACCCGAAAGTCATCATTTACCTACTAACGCTGCCATTGATAGGTGCCTTGGGCCCACCATGATATGTGTTTTATTCAAACTTTCCATCCAATTTGACTGATCATTTTATGACATGAGTCCAAAAATGACTCGGATCCATATCTCAGGTGGACCACACCAGACAAAGCAGTGATCATTGAACGTACACCCTTTAAAACTTCTTATGGCCCAAGAAATTTCTGGATAAAGCTGATTGTTGGTTTTTTCCCTTCATCTAGGTTTGTGTGACGGGTTGGATGTCAAACACATACATCAAGGTGGGCCCCACAGTTCCCAACAGTTCACCTCACCACTGCTCGGTGGTTTTGGCAATAGCGAGCACATTAGGTGCAGCCCCGGCCTCACACATGCTGGTGCGGCATTGACCGTGGGGCTACCTTGATGTATGTATTGTATATCCACACTGTCCATCCATTTTTTCAGTTCATTTTAGGGAAAAATCCAAAAATAAAGAGGATATAGTTCTCAAGTGGACCACACCATAGGAAATAGTGGTGATTTGATGCTTACCATTAAAATATTCCTAAGGCCCACTATAATGCTCACCCTAATGTTTATTTTCCATCCAACCTGTTGATAAGGTCACATAGACCTGGATGAAGGAAAAAAAAAATATCAGTGTGATCCAAAACTTTTGTGGCCCATAAGAAGCTTTTAATAGTCACTCAACTGCTTCATATGGTGTTGTCCACCTGAGAATAAAATCCTTTATCTCGATATCATTCTCTAAAATGGGCTGAAAAATTGAATAGACAGTACGAATATACAATACATATATCAAGGTGGGCCCACAGTTAGGACACCCGTTTTGCGTTTTGGGTGAGTCCGGGGCGAAATGGGACTGCGTACTCGTTACACTTTTATTGCATTGAATAAACTCTGTTGGGCCCACCATGAATGTATATCGGTTATCCACACCATCCATCTGTTTTTTCAGCTGATTTTAAGGGTTGAGCCCAAAATTGAAGCATATCCAAGCCTCAAGTGGTCCATACCACAGTAAATAGTGGAATAATTGTTGAAACCTTCCTAAGGCCCATAGTGATGTTTACTTGTCATCAAACATGTTCGTAAGATCACACTGACATAATGAAGGGAAAATGCAAATATCAACTTGATTCAAAACTTCTGCAATCCCTAAAAAATTTTAGATGGTAGACATTCAATTTACACTTTTTTCTTGTGGTGTGGTCTACGTGATGGGATATGCTTCAATTTTTGGGCTCAAGCCCTAAATTTATCTGGTAAAATTGGCGGATGGAGCGGATAAAATACGTAAATCATGGTGGGCTAAGTACGCTTAGGGTATTGAATTACTCCGTACGCAATCTGATTCCGGCACACCTAATTAACTCGCTGGCAAACCAGCTAATCTCAATCTCATCCGAAGAAGGAAAGATGTGGAAGAGGATTGGGTACTGCCGTCTCTAGTTATGAACGGATAGGGCCTCTAATGGGGGTTTTATGTACTCCGTTCATTCATTTTTGCTATTTTTTTTTAGCACACAACCCACAAAATGAAGTAGATTCAAGGCTCAAGTGGACCACACAGTCTGCATTAAACAATTACCCAAAACTTCTTGTGGACCACGGATCAAGCTAATTAATATTTGTGTTGTCCTGTCATCCAGATGCATCAAGTCTATATGACAGGTGGGATGGCAATTAACCATTACGGAGGGTTCTAGGAAAATATCAACGGCCAACCTACTGCTTTCTACGGTGTGGTTCACTTGAGACTTGGATCTATCTATTTTTAGGCTCTTACAGCTAAAAAGATATGCAAAAATGGATGGACGGTGTGGATAAAATTGATACATCATGGTGGCCCCTTGGAGCCCCGTCCGATCCTAGATGCAGGCGGGGTAGTGCCTAATCCGCACCCGGTAAAGATGAAACGCATAGTGCCTGTTCATGATGTGGCAACTGGTCTGTGCTCTTTGGGCCCACCATGATTTATTTGTATTATTCATACTGTCTGTCTATTTTTCCAGATTATTTTAGAGTATGGTCCTAAAAATAAGTTCAATCCAAATCTCAGGAGAGCCACGCCACAAGAAAATGGTGGTGATTGAACGCTCATCATTAAAAACTTCCTCAGGCCCACTGTAATTTTTATTTTCCATCCAACCTGTTGATTAGGTCACAAAGACATGGACAAAGGGAAAAGAAAAATATCAGCCTGATCCAAAACTTTCGTGGCCCCAAAGAGTTTTCAACGGTGGGCACTCAATGACCACCTTTTCCCGTAGTGTGGTGCACCTGAGATATGGATCTAACTCATTTTTTGGGATCATGCTATAAAATGATCCAGCAAAATGGATCGAGGGTGTGGATAAAAGGCATTCATCATTGTAGGCCCATAGAGCATCAACCAATAGCAATGTCAGCAGGCAATCCACTACACTTGTGTTTTCTCCTTTTAGTAATTTTAAGTAATAAATATTTAGTAAATATCTTGTTTATGTTCAAGTAATTAAGCGCCATCATTAAGATGGGCATTTTTGTCATTTAGTGAAAAAAATATTACGGAAAATACAAAAACGTAACAGAAGGTGCCCATTTGATGATTATCTTGATTAATGAGGCAGCTTAATGAAAAGTTAATTTAAAAAGGTATTGAAATGTAAATATGATATTAATAAGGTATTATTTTGTAAAATTCCCCTTATTTTTTCTGCCAGGTATTAACAAAATTAGAATAGGAAGGGTTTATCTATCAGCTGTAGATATCAGATTCGTTTTATAAGTGAAGGCTCTCCGTTCCAGACGCAGCCAATCGCTCAACATGCTCCCTAATGCACCAGGCTGGCATGCTTGAACAAAATCTGAGCCGTTTACTAGATGGGCCCCACTATGTGAATACTCTGGTTTAACAATCAGCTGTTCAATTCATGATGTGTGTAATAGTGTATGTAAGAATTTGGAAGTCTGAGAAAACACGAGGCAGAGTCTCAAATGTTTCAGGTATCGTGGCCTCTATAATGAGTGAACGGGCCTGATTCTTTTTCCAGAGAATCTAAATAGTGGGTTACATCTAATGGACGATTTAGATCTTTTACACGTGTCTTAAAAAAAAGACTAAGGCAGCGTGTTGCAGCGAAAGAACTTAAAAAAGACTGGTAGGTCACCCGGGTAAGAGTTCGTTTTGCCTCCATCGCGACTCAGAACTCAGCGTGTGTCACCACCCACTGGGCCCATATGCTGACATGATTCTATGATTTGAACCCTCCATATTCACGTTACTATCATAAATAAGCGATTCTCCTGCAATCACAATCCATTGATGATACTAACCTTTGATTTTTACCGTTAATTTGAGCTATTGAAAATCTTTTTTTATTGTTCTAAATTCATCAACAGACAGTGGTCAATGTCATCCGTTCAACATAAGGTGGAACTTATAGGATAGAGACAGTATGGACGTTTCAGATCATCCGATCACTCAGCATGTGGTCCCCAGTGGGCGGCAACACGGTCGATACTGAGTCCAAAAGAGGCTAAACGGACTCCTCGTTCAACTAGGTTATCCGAGTCCCATCGTTTGAAGTGGTCAACGGACGCGAATTGCCTCTGCCTCGGATACAGGAAGTTCCTGTGGTCGGAAGTCATGTGGGCCCAACAGAGATTCCCGTGAGAAATCCACCCGGTGTATGGGTTTCAAAAGATCACAATAGGAAAGGAATAAAAAATCAGGCAGATCCAAAACTTAGGTGGGCCACACGACGTACAGGAAACAAAGGAGACTGAACGATCACCATTGGAAAATTTTTGGGAGCCACAGAAGTTTTAGGTCAGGATGATTTTTTTTTTTTTTTTTTACGGTTCATGCCGGTGGTAATAGCCTTATGAACAGTTTGGATTGCATATAAACATCATGGTCCGCTCCAGGAAGATTTCAACGGTAAACATTTTTGTTCTCACTGTTTCATTTTGTGTGGAGCACTTTTAATTTTGGATCTGCCTGATTTTTGGGTACCTGTCATATTGTGATATTTAGAAACCGGTGGACGGAGTGGATTTCTCACAGAGTGGCCCACCTTCCTACCACAGCAACTTCCTGTGGCCGGGGGTCACAGGCAATTCGCGTCTGTGGTCAACTGTCCAACGCCAATCAGATGGTCGGCACATGTAAGGTCCACTACGCACAGTCTTAGGGGCCCACTAATAAAGCAGGTGGTGTTCCCCACATATAACAACCATCCAACCCATCTGAGCTTGATCGGAAGGTTTTTAGCCATTAGATTAGTATGATCAATCTCCTCATCCCTTTCTCTCCATTGATTTTAGTGGTCCAAAATCCAAATCTTCCCCAGATGAAAATTTATTTATATAAAATCCCATCTGTAACTTGATACACATTCCTTTGTTGCACCAAACATGTAGTAGGAAAGGGAGCATGGAAAACCACAGAAACAAGCTAAAGCCACACTATCTCATATGTGATAATAAGGAGACTGAAAGTGTCCATTCTTTCAAGCACAGACGGCAGGATTCTCCAAGAGGTGGGCCTCCACAGCCTGGTACATCCCCATCACTCCTTCCTTTCCAATGTTCGCTTCCTCATCTGTGTACTGGACTCCGGGGACCGGCTTGAATTCAGCGGTTGCCTTGACAAGACATCCACCATTGCCGGCAGGCACGATCTTCACGTGATAGATGGCTGAGATGAGTTTTGTCCCTACGTCTCCGCCCTCTGTAACTGTGTACTTGTACTCAAGGTTGTCTTTGTCCAGCACATCAACGCGTTCATTTACGTGGCTGAAGGGAACAGCTGCAGCACAAGATGGAGGCTTATAAGTTATAACCCTTAAAATGTTGTATGGAAGAGTGATCCAGTGCAGTCCATGCACGTCCAACTGATCATCACCGTCTGATCGAGATCAGATGATGATGAGAAGTGGGTCAGACCATGGATACCATGGACGAGTCAGACCCAGTGAAATTTCGGTGTGAGTGGACAGTACAACTGTCCAATCTCCGATCGGATGGTTGATTGGTTGACCAGGATCGGACCGCCATCAGGTGACCAATCAGTGGCACCTAAAAATACCCAATCGAGATTGGACAACTGTGACATCGATGTACGCCAAAATTTCATGTGGTGGACTCATTTGATACATGACTCATTGACTCACTGAGTCACACGTTCCAATTAGAAAAAAAATTACAGGAAAAAGCTAACCATCGGTGAACTTGAACTGCTTGACACTTCCGACACCGCCGTCTCCTTCAATTAGCCCAGCACCTAATATGACCGTGGGCATGATCTTCGGGGCCAGGTTGTGGATGTCCAGGACTGAGGCCTTGAACATTCTAGCTGGTGTGACCGAGCACACCAACTCAAAGCTGAAACTGGTCACACCCATATTTTCTTTCTGTGAGAGAATGAGAGATGATACAAGGAAGAAGGGATTGAAGGGCTTTTGGGTAGTGTTTGAGTGATAGGAATGGGGAAGATGTGGTATTTTTATAGATGGATTTTGAGGTTGGTTGGTTTGAACGAGTCATGGGTTCTATCTATCAATGTGAATGTACAGTAATAGTATCAATACTTTGTTATTTGGAGCGCCATATTTCGTAGACTCTTGACCAGCTGAATCAGCGAACCACCGTTCTTCGGATTCGGTAGGTACCGCTCTCTCGGTACTGGTAAGTACTAGAAAAGCTGTGGGGCCCAAAATTATATATGTGTTTCATCTACCTCGTCCATTCATTTTTCAATCTCATTTTCAGGCATGAGCTCAAAATTGAGTCAGATCCAAATTTCAAGTGGGCCACACAACAAGAAGCAACGGGGATAATGGAGCCCACCGTTGAAACCTTCCCAGGGCCTACCGCAAAGTACCATCCAACCTGTTCATAAAGTCAAATAAACCTAGATGAAGGGAAAACAAGAAAACCACCTTGATCCAAAACTTTTGTATCCCATTTGAAGTTTTCAATGGTAGTCGTTCAATCTCCACTGTTTCCTATCTCCACTGTTTCTTATAGTGTGGTCCACTTGTGGTCTCACTCATTTTTTTGGCTCATGCCCTAAAATGTGCTGGCAAAATAGATGGACTGCATGGATAAAACGCATACATGATGGTGGGACCCCACAAAGCTTTTACTAGTACTAACCACACCGAGCGCAGGATTGGAGGGGTCATCTAACGACCCAAGATTTTTGACTCTTGTGTATAACATGACAGCCGAATTCCTAAGTAAATCATGAACTAATTGATTTGTTAAATAATGAAATATAACATTCAAGCACAATGGCGGAAACATTTGTCATCTTATTCTATCAAACTTACTACGTCATCATCAATGTTTAAATAAGAGAACTAATCAATATATATACTGATTAATCAAAATACAAAACCATGTCTTCTCTGGAAGATTTATTACAATTTTCATAAATGTAACTACTAATCAAAAGAAATGTCTAATAAATGAAAATATCAACTAAATTCCTTCAACGTCTTCTTCTGTCATGTGATTGTACGAACCATCGAACTCTTTTCCTTAAAAAATGGGTTCAATACCTGGATCTTCACCTGCATCATCTAAATTGTGATTGGGATAGCGTTAAACGCTATCATAGTGGGGAATATTTCCTTCAAGACAATCAAGAATAATAATAACGGTACAGAGTAAACGCAACCAGGATATTATCATTTAATCAAATCAAAACAACCAACTAAAAATATTTGTTAATGCGATGCACGGAATGCATGCTCTGGTTAAGGCACCCTGACTAGAATCACAATACATGAAGTGGGAGACTTCCTGTTACGACTTCATGCTAGCCACTAGTCACTAGAAGTTCCTGGGACGCACAAGCCCATAGTTTTGCCCGACCACGTGAGAAACGGGACGCTCATAGCCCAAATCTACACGTGACAGCGTACGGGAGAAGTAGGACGCTCTAGCCTATTCTCAATTCCGTACACCCACATGGAGCCAAGTGAATGCGTGACTTTAGTTTCACCTTTATTTAAGTGTTTTCGCATACAACCGATTTAAATAAAACTCAGTGGTTACTATGGGGAGTCGCAAGCAACCCAGCATAGGCCGACGCACGGGATTAGTGTCCATAACACCAACCCCGACTCATAAGAATTTGTATACCATTAGTGTCTACTCATTGTCCCGTTTTATGATTTCATCATGTCCTAAAAAGTCAATATTGTATATCATGGCCAAATTCATTAAAATACTTATGTAATGTAAATGGATCCAATCAAGCATCATATACATGTAAGGATCTATCAACAAACAATCACTTCATTCTCTCAGTTAAGTTAAGATATATTCTTCCATCATGGACACCTCTCACGGGTTCCATCTCTCTACATTGAATAATTTTACTAACTTAGAGACAAAGAGTATACAATAATGGGATGTCCATATGATGATCTTACAATATAAAAACCAATGTTACTTGTAAAACACAGATTAAGGAAATCAGGGCATAGATTTCACAAAGATAAATAACACAACTACTCATGCTTCTCAGTCAAAAATCTAAACAAGGAATCACATCATTATGTAATGATATTCATTGCAAATCTTACGTTAAACTTTATGTTATATGGATCAGTAACTTAAAATAAAATAATTTCATATGCCACAAAAGAACTTATGATAATCGTAATATTATTAATGAAAGGCTTGAAGGAAAATTCTCACCTTAGGATGGACTTAGAATAGGGTTGTAAAAGATCCTAGCCGCTGGAAAATATGAGAAAGAACTCTCTTCTCTCTCTCTCTCTTCTCTTTCTTTAGGACGTGGAGGCTAGGGTTAGGAGAATGGCTCAGAGGTGCGTAATTGGAATATGGAGAGGGATATGAGCACATGGGAGAGAAAGGAAGGGCGTGCGCTTAACAACCTCTTGAGGTGGGTTTCTCAAATCTCAATATTCGGGTGATCTTTGATCAATTTCAATCCGTTCATCTTATCAAGCTCGAATAGTAGAGTCAGAATACGTAAATTTCTTGATGATCCACATTCTAGATTGGCCGATCCTTGAAAATGGCCCGACGGGTGCTAAAATGGGCTAGATCTCAATTAATGATCTACGCTTGATGATTATGGCCCAAATTTTGAGAAAATATGTAGTCATGATAGTCAAACAATTGTAAAAATTTTAGTGGCTGATTGATGGTAAGAAATGCCTAGATCTGAAATTTTAACTTTTGGCGGAAAAGGAAGGGGCTTGCTTTGTGGTTCAACAGTGTAAGATTATAGATCGGGGTTCAAATTTTGTGTAAACTCGTAGTCATATGAGTATAATGGGTGGTCCAAATTTGAGAAGCAAT
Source organism: Liriodendron chinense (assembly GCA_003013855.2). Taxonomy (NCBI): domain Eukaryota; kingdom Viridiplantae; phylum Streptophyta; class Magnoliopsida; order Magnoliales; family Magnoliaceae; genus Liriodendron; species Liriodendron chinense. Next base: position 1,903,493 of record PVNU02002470.1, read on the forward strand.
TGATGGTGAGAAGTGGGTATATTGAAAGGTTCAGATTTAAAAAGAGTTGGTAACTCGTTAATTTCTAGAATGGGATAACTTCGCGCATAAGAAAGAGGCTTATCAAGGTGGGACACTCAAATCACATTATTGGTCCATGATAAAGACGATCCAAGTCACTCATATGAAGAGAAATATTTGACTACGGCTAACCATCTATTTTCCTCACTCGATGGACATGAAAATTAAGGGTTAAGGGGTTGATTTGACAATTGAACCATTTCTACTATAATTTAAGGGCTGAAATTTGACGTGTATGGTTAATATATGCCCAACCAAAAGCTTAAATCCAGGGTTTTGCATGAAAGTGATCGTCAGAAACTATAATACTTAAAAATGGCATCTTAACTTAAGTTTAACTAATGGCATTTTCGTAATTATTTGAAAAGTGTGTGATTTTTTAAATCCGATCTTTCTACGATGTTTATGGGATCATTTTAAGCAACTTTTGTAAAGGATCCCCTATCAAATCTCCTACAAATGTCCCGCTATTCGCAAATCAACGGTAAATATACAATAATTAATAAAAAAATAAATTAAAAATAAATTTTCAAAAATTTTCAAATAAATCTCGAAAATCTGGAGCGGTACAGGTCATTACCATATCCGAGTCCTTTCTCGGTTCACTTGAATATTTTACCCTAGACATGATCGTGTACGGTCAATGCATATATTGTAGGGTAGGTTTGCTAATTCCATACACAGGTGCATGGGTGGACAGGATTGTTTTAAACGTGTAAGGGGTTGCTATACCTTAACCAAGTTGGTTTCTTGGCTCACTCGAATATTTTTCCACTAAGGATGATGGTGCACATTTAATGAATATACTGTAGGGTAGGTTTGCTGGTTCCATATGTACGCATGTGCATGGGTCCACGTGTGGATAGGATTGTCTTATAGGTGTAAGGGGTCACTACCAAATTCAAGTCCTCTTCTTGGCTCACTTGAATATTTTTCCTTGAGATGACGTGGTGCACATTCAATGAATATATTGTTGGGTAGGTTTGTTAACTCCATACATGGATACACGTGTGGAGTGGATTGTCTTATAGGTGTAAGGGGCCACTACCAAATTCGAGTCCTGTTCTTAACTCACTTGAATATTTTTTCCTTAGGGATGATGTGGTGTACATTCAATAAATATATTGTAAGGTAGGGTTGCTAATTCTATACACTGGTGCATGGGCACACATGCGCACTGGATTGTCTCATAGGTGTAAGGGGCCACTACCGAATTTGAGTCAGTTCTTAGCTCCCTTGAATATTTTTTCCTAGGGATGATGTGGTGTACATTCAATAAATATATTGTAGGGTAGGTTTATTAATTCCATGCACAGGTGCATGGGCACATGTGTGGAGTAGATTGTCTTATAGGTGTAAGCAGCCACTACCGAATTGAGTCCCGTTCTTAGCTCACTTGAATATTTTTTCCTAGGGATGACGTAGTGTACATTCAATGCATATTGTAGGGTAGGTTTGCTAATTCCATACATGGTGCATATGTGGACACGATTGTATTAAAGGTGTAAGGGTCACTAAAGAATCTGAGTCCTACTCTTGGCTCACTTGAATACTTTTCCTATGGATGACATGGTGTATATTCAATGCATATATTTTAGGGTAGATTTGCTAATTCCATAGGCGGCTGCGTGTGTGGACAGAATTGGCTAACCATCTAGCCCGCATCTACGCTAGCCTAGGGCTCTCAATGGAGCGGGTCAAATTCGAGATTCGATTCGCTCCGAATCCGTATAATGCGGATTTGGATCTTAAAATAGGTCTGATTAGTTAAATGGACCGGATTTGGATATTAAAATAGGTCCGATTACTTAAATGGATCGGATTTGGATTCCCAGGAACATATCCGAGTTCGATCTAAATCCGATTAAGATCTGACTCATTGTCACCTTACTTTATAAGTTACATTCATGCTGGCCATCCGTTTTCCATATTATTTTAGGCCATGTCTCAAAATTGAGACATGCCACTCTTAGGTCGACCATCACACAGTAAATAGTAGTGTAATTTGCATCATTTTTCTACTAAAATAAATATATTATATTAATTATATATATTATTTAGATTTGTAATGAGGGTGGATTCGGACCTAGATCTGACCCGAATCTGATGGTTATATGGATTTTGGATCTAACAATTTATAAATGGATCTAACAATTTATAAGTGGATCAGATATGGATATCACCTTTTGAATCCGAATCTGATCCGAATTTGATTGGAATCCATCTACAGATATATGGACTTGGAGCCGGATCCGGCTCCCATCTAGATCCGACCCATTGAGAGCCCTACGCTAGCCCTGCATATGGGTGGACCTGATTTGTGCTAATTGCCACGTGTACTTTGGAGAGAGGGCTCCACCGTATCATCTTCCTACATTGTATTATAGAGTAAACTCGTTAGGCATTCGTTGGTTTGGGTCCAACCACATCACATCAGGATGATGTGGACCGTTGATCCATGAGAGGCTTGTTAGATACTAGGATTGGCCAACCCAACCTTTTGCTGATGGCGATCCAGTACCAAACGTACGGCCATTGAATCCACGCCCTTATTGTTTGATTTAACACCTGGGGTTTGGTTTCGAAGGATTTGGATGTTGATATGTCATCAGTTTTCAAGCCGACCATTGACGATTTTGTTTCTCTAATAAGTGCCATTTTAAGGCTACATCATCTCCATCGAGGGGTCTAGCTCGTGAACGGTTCAGATCATGCTGGTGCCTCATCAAGGAAGAAAGTATTTCACAGATGACGAAAGAAAGGCAACATGACATTCTGTAATCCCCACCACTGAAAAAAAAGTATCAGATCACCACTCACCACGTTACAAGTGGAATATATGTGTTTCTATCCAGACCGTTCAACACGGTTTGATCCCCACCATGCCTTGCTAACAGCCCAAACATCACACCGATCGCATGATCTCAACCATCAGATCTTGGCCATTGAACAGCTAAGTTCATTTGATGTCCACTAATTGGACAGCCATATTCATTCGATCTCAGGTCATGTTCCATCCACAATGGGAGTACAAATCGGGCATTCTAGATTGACACATGTACGGTGAACGTGTATTAAAAGTTGGTGGTGGAGCCAAGCCGTAGTTTCGACGTTATCGATGATAGAAAAATTCCGCAGTGGATCAGATCAGTCCTGAAGAATTCCTATTTCCTAAACTAGCCTTCAGAGGCACTTAAACTGCGTTGCTTGACGGGAGTTGAATAATACTCATCTTGGCTAATCTTGGAATATTTTTATCTATATTTTAATTTAATTTTCTTTTTATTTTTCACAACCTTGACTTTTTAAAAAAGAAAACGACTTCTAGAACTCTAATTCTTTAATCCATAACGGCCTGCATCACATGGGCTCGACTGTGGTGAATGCTAAAAGAGAAAAAACATTAATACTCTGATAGAGTGTGATGGATGGTACACAGGCACTTAGAAATTACATAGAAATGGCGGACTTGGGAAACACGTAATTTAAATTACATGTTCAAATTATAGGTCCCAGTTTAGATGTATCATGACTCAAAATTAGGCGTGTTATACCCTATTTCTGCCTGACTCTGCAAGAGCTAATTAGGAGAGGATAGGTATGACGGTACAAGTCTATGAAGTGAATGTATGAAGCGGCCGACGAGGTTATATTAAGATTCATGGTGACATAGCTGGCAACAATCGATGGCAACAACAAAGCAAGAGCGGACAAGTTGTGGCCAAATCAGCAAAATAGTTATAAGAATAGGTGGTGGGAGGAAAGATCTGGAAATCGTACCAAGTAAGGTGCCAAGAGCCTCGGATCGTGTGGCCGCTGTAGCCTATAAATAGTGAAGGAAAGTGATAGAAGAAGGGTCCAGCACCAACTAAATCAAATCAAATATCAAATTTACCTTCAAAATTATCATGCTCCTTAACATTTTGCCCTTTATATTCCTTAGTGTAATCGGCAGTTCTAATTTTATTAGCGTATTTATTTTCTTCACATTTCTTAACGTGATTGGCAGTTTCATTTTCATTAATGTAACTCTAATCTTTATATATATTCCTTAGTATAAGTTGTGAATCTATATTTTGTAGTGGTAAAACCATAGCCGTAATCCAATAGCTTGTAATTATAGATGTACTAAAGTGTATGCTCATACTCTGAACTTATTTCAATGAGGTGCTTTGTTCGAAAATGTGATCTACAATACATTTAATGCGGCTGATTGTAAGTGTTTACTTTTCATATTCTATCTTTAATGAAAGTTCTTTCGTACGGAAGATTGAGGTATAATTTATCATTGGAGGATAAACCCACCATTCAAATATCATCTGATCATTGAAAAACAACTATGCAAGTGGCTGAATAGGCGACCAATCTATACAAATCCTAGTCATATATTGCTGATCCGACGTATCTATCTATTTTGGCGCTTGGGGTCATTGTTGTTCGGTTTGAATCGAGCTACATCATTGATTCTGGCATGCTGTATACACCTCACACGCGTGGCCGAAAATAGCGAGCAACAAGGCTGATTTGATTATCTGCATACTATATGGTTGAAAATGAAAACCATTCAACGGTCCAGTTTCAACAAACAAGTGCCCACAAATCAGAGGTTAGGATTGTTCAACAATACTGATTCTGGCACTTTGATTTCACACCGTGGGTTCTACTCTCTAGTTGGTTTGCTTTGGGTTAATTTATGCTTGTATACAATTTCTGAATGCCTGTGTATTAACTGTCGTTTACAGCTGGAGCATCAAATAGCTCCCCTAGGTAGATATCATTTTCAAAATTCTGGTGACAAAAACGACGGATGGCATAGAGTAGAAGAGATCCGGACCGTCAAAGTTGTGGATACTTTTGTGGATAGAACACAGTACGAAAATCGCAGTGAACGGGCTTTCATAACCATCTGATTGTACCCATTGAATCTGGACCTTTGATTGTATTTTTCAGATGTCTGTTTGGCAACTACCAAATGGGTTGTTGTGATTCTGTTTTATGGTGAGGATTTCGGTCTATGCTCCATCTAACACGGCCTGACAATTTGGATGATCTGGATTCCAGACACGTATGCCATGTGTACGATGGATAAGCATCAGCATTTTGAAAATGGTTACTGTCCCGGGAATGTAGCCCACCGACTAAATATCTCATATTTTAATCCTTTATGTTTGGATTGCTTTCTCGGTCAGATAGGCCGGCTTCCCAATTTGGACTTTCATTAGGGGAGTTATTTGATGCTCTGGTGGAGTATGATGATTGATACCCAGCCGCTCAGAAATTGTACACGTGGCACACAAGGGCTCAAATCAAACAGTGCAAATTGAAAGATCTAATTTAGATATGTCATAATCCAAAACACAGATTGGGTCAATGATCCTGACCTTTGATTATGTATGGTCAAAGCTTGAGCCGTGCTCAAGCACGAGCCCAAGTCCGGCCAAACTTTTGTGCAAGATCTAGACGGTTCGTTAGGAGTGCTCCATCATGCATGATATATAACAAAACTGCTCTTGAAATCCTAAATGGTCCGGGCTGATGGTCTCTTAGACACAGCCCCAGCCCGGCCCAAGTAATAAACCGGCTTAAATTTTAGCCCTGGCCCACCTTCGTCCCTTAGCATTCCAGACCAAACTCAGTTCAAAGCGGAGCAGACCAGAGACTCGGAGTCGGTATTGACCCCTCCTGGTCGGTGCAGTGGAACCCATCGTGTGGTATGTGTTCTATCCATTCCGTCCATCCATTTTGACAGATCAATTTAGGGCATTGGCTAAAAAATGAGCCAGATCCATATCTGAGGTGTACCACACCACAGGAAACAAGTGTGATTGAATGCCCACCATTGAAAACTTCTTAGGGGTCACACAAATTTTGGATCAAGCTGATATTTATGTTTTCCCTTCATCCATGTCTGTGTGACCTAATCAACGGGTTGGATGTCAAATAAACATACAGTGAGCCCTAGGAAGTTTTCAATGGTGAGCGTTCAATCACCACTGTTTTCCTGTGGTGGGGTCGACCTGAAATTTGGAGGATAAAACATATACATCATGGTGGGGCCCACAGCACCGATACTTCACAGGCCTAGCCAACGGCTGTCCTTATCTTAATTAGATTGCTGGGTACCATCAGAGGTTTTTTTCACAAATATCATCCCCAAATACAGACACTCCCCACATGCTGAAGCACCACACGTGTGCACGATCCAGGAAATTCATCAGGTGGGCCCATCAACCCTGAAAACCTGCCTGAGCTGCTTATCAGGTGGGCCAAACATGTCTATTTATTATTATCCACAGGACAAACCATCACGACAAAAGTGGTTCCTTATTGGTTAAGTTACTTTATCTTCTCCTATAAGCTTATACAATATTTGTGTGGTATAGTTTTAATCGCGGATTATTGACTAAAAATGAGTTCATTTCATTTCACTAACAATACATAATTACTGATAATTAAAATGAGAATAACTTATTTTTAGGAGTCCACCAGACAGGGCCTAAAGGCTTGGCAAATCCACAAAAATGAGGACCTTTTCAAATGCGAATGCATTAGAAGTTATTTTTTGGCAACAAATAGGCCACCATTTTTTTTAGTAATGATAACAGTGTTTCAAGCTCTTTTTAAGGCGAGACTAATCCTTATATGGATGCACCCAATCACCTAAAACCACATGTATTGCGTGAATCACAAGGAGGTGAATCAAACTCATGTATGTGGGGAGCAAACCCACGAGGCTAGCCATTTGCCTAAATTCCGAGTGGGTAACAGATAGGCCACCATTGGACTATATGCTTTTCAAATTCATTTGTAGCTTGATTTCCAAACGATGGACTTTGAGTTTGCCATATTCAAATCTGTCGATTTGAAAGTTTATGGATTTACTAAATTCATGTTTTCACTGCAGGGGTAGCAGCACCGGTTTGAGTACCCGAGGTAAAACGATAGCCTCGGTTTTTTACTTTTTTAGCTACAGTTTTCAACGGAGGTTAAAAGCTTTTCTCATACCGTGTATGCATCAAAACGGGTCAGCTTTAAATAATCCAAACTATTCATATGATGGGCCTCATTTTAGGTGCGGAATAAAGAAAGACTAAAGTCACTTCAATTGAAAGATTTAAATACAGCACTTGGCTTTTTTTCTTTCGAGCATGGCCAATCTAATTAATTGTTGAATAATCCTATGTTTTAGTTCTTTTGGTAGGGGATTTTATTTTATTTATTTTTCTCCTAGAATTGCCTAGTCCAAAATGATGCGCATCATACAAACAGTTTGGGTCATTGAAAAGGACATCAATCCAACGGCTAAAGTCTCTAGTGTTGGGATTGGACACCTCTACTCTTCATGCATGAAGACCAACGACCGGTCAGCTGATCGGTTGGTCATGTTGGATCAAGGCAGTTTTGTTGCTGGAATGTTTTTAGGTCATCCGACTGGTCGGCCGATTGGCCAGTAGGGGTGTCTGACCGATCGGACGACCGGTCGACAGTCTCCTTCTACAAAGCGGATTCTTGTGTGGTTTGCACATAAGAGGTTTCTAATTCCGTTTTTCTTGCCTATTTAAGGGGTAATACTGGATTAGAGGTTTCTAAAGTTATAAAGGGAATTGATGGAGCTTGCAGGTGAGAGAAAGAGCTTGAAGAAGAGGGTTTTCTTCTTGGGTAAGCTTGGGATTTCTCTTGTGGCCTTGGGTTTTTGGTCTTGGGTTTCAACTCTTGTAATTTCTGATATTATAGTGGATTGGTATCGCTTTGTGCCGTAGTTTTTTTACCCTTGAGGGGTTTTTCCACAAAAATCGGATTGCCTTCTTGTGTGTGATGATTTGCTTATTGATTACCATTGTAGTGTGTTCCTCGCTTGCTTTGATTGCTTCCGATGCGGGGCTTCTAACCCTAACAAGTGGTATCAGAGCTAAAAGTTGGGAAGGAGGCAAAGAGAATCTGAGGCGAGACATCAATGACGTCTTCTAGCATGAGATTCGTTGTGGAGGAGGATTCCGTGAAAGAAAAATATGGAAAACGATCGGTATCTATGAAAGAAGTAGAGTTGAAAAAGGTGGATTGGTACGCCAATATCTTAATCAAGTTTGTCGATTGCGATCAGGTTTGATCGGGAGCACTATTCATGATGGAGCTGCGGGATCGGTAGCGAGATCCACAGTTGCTCGTGTGTGGCATGCCGTAAGGTCCACATGAGTGAGCGGGTGGTGAATGTGCAAGTTTGAAGTCGATGAGGCATGAGAAGCGGTGGAGCTATGATGTTGACGGAGTAAAGATTGAAGATGGTACGTGGTAAGGTGTTGCATGAAGATTAGAGTCGTGGTGGAGTTTGTTGGGATTGGACACCTCTACTCTTCATGCATGAAGACCATCGACCGGTCAGTCGACCGGTCGGTCGCGTTGGATCAAGGCAGTTTTGTTGCTGGAATGTTTTTAGGCCATCCGACCGGCCGGTGGGGGGTCCGACCGGTTAGATGATCGGTCGACAGTTTCCTTTTTGGACTGGGTTTCTTGCGCGATTTTGCATAATGAGTTTATAATTTCGGTTTTCTCCTATTTAAGGAGATGTAATCTGAGATTAGGGTTGCTACCAATGGGCCAAGGGACTGAGAGGGTTCTAGGGTGAGAGAAAGAGCTAGGGAGGAAGCTCGGAGTTTTCTGGGTTGAGGGAAAGGGATGGGTTTGTCCTCCTCATGTGAGAATTAGCTTCGGGTAGCTTGGGATTTCTCTTGTGGGCTGTGATCCAAAGTTTTCTTCTGTAATCTCTTGTAACTTCTGATTTATAGTGGATTGGTGTCGCTTTATGTCGTGGTTTTTCCATTAAAAAATCGGATTGCCTTCTTGTGTGTGATGATTTAGTCGTTGATTGCCATTGTGGTGTGTTCCTCGCTTGCTTTGATCGCTTCCGCTGCGCTTCCGTTACGGGGCTCCTAACCCCAACATCTAGTGTATCCATTTGCCAATGTCGGGATGTATTCTAGAAAACCTCTTACTCTATAAGTTCTTAAATCCAAAACAAACACTTTCCATAGTTTGTTTACAATGACATAAAACAAGGCATGTAGCTATATTTTCATAACATTGATTTTTCATTACAATCCTCGTATTCCTCCCAAAACCAAAAGAAACAATGCCAAGAAAACAAGAAATCTAAGGGTGTGTTTGATTAGCAAATACGCCGTTGTTTAATAAACTAACCATCCCCACTCAATTTACTTACGCATCCAAACACAGCCTACAAATGTTCACACAGCCACACAAACTAAACCCAATATTCCAAAATCCGAATTAGGCATAAGCATTCGGATTCGCGTGGAGATAGGCTTCAATTCCTTTGAACACCTTAATAAACCCTTCCTTGCTCGCCTTGCTTTCTGCTTCCGGTAGCACATAATCACCCACCGTCTTGTACTCCCCGCTTACTTTGTAGGCACTCCCACCATCGGCAGAAGCCTCGATCTCTATTTCAAAACATACTAACTCATATTTTTCGCCAATTTCGAGGACGAGTATTTGTAGTAGAAAATCTCTTTTGTCCAGCACGTCAACTCTGTTCTTCATGCAAGTTGAGCCATTAATGGCTGCACATTCGATGATGCAAACCACATAATTAGCGTGATCTCGTTGTTACTATTTTATTGAGGTTTTCTAGCTTAATCTTAGTTAGCATGGGAGCTTAATGCTTAGATACTAGAGTTGAAAAGAGGCTAATTTCATGTTTTTATAATGTGATGGTATTTGGGGCTTACATGCATTGGTCCACCTATTGAGCCATATTTTAGTACTATTGACACTGCTATGAGGGGACAAAAAGTTCTTGTACACTGGTTTTCCAGATCGATTTACAAGTGTTAAAGTCCCTTGATACATATTGATATCACATCCTTTAACAGCTCGAGCTTTTAGAGAAAGTAGTTATTTAACATGATATCAAAGTAGAATGTCAAGTGTTTGAATCCCAAGGCCATTAAATGTGTCTCCGTAACATATTCTCCCACGGGGGCCATTGTTTATGATGTGATTGTGAGTGTCCCTCCACCCTTGCCCAATATCTTCCCATGTAGAGTTCCACCCTCATGTATAAGGGAGTGTTAAAGTCACTTGTTATATATTGATATGACATCGTCTAATAGCTTGAGCTTTTAGAACAAGTGGTTATTTAACAACAGGAATCCTTTGTAACCCTAAGCCCCCGCAATGTTCATGTTATATTGACTCCATGGACGGTTGCATCAGCTCACTTTAGAATGTTATTTAAAAAAATCAGACTAACTCATTTGGGCCGCAACATACACAAGAAATGGTAGGATTGAGCACCTACATTATTGGAATCTTCTAGGGGCTACGGGAAGTTTTGTTTCAGTCTTTTTATTTTTATTCTTAATCCATCACGTGGGAACCACCATATGCATGGATTGGATGGCATATATGCATCATGGCGGACGCTGGGAATTAGGTTTCAACAGTGAACATTTCCAACCCCAATGTTTCTTGTAGATGGCCCACTTGAGTTTTGGGTCTATCTCATTTTTAAGCTTATGTCTTAAAGTGAGCTAGCGTAACCAATGAATATATACATGCAATGTGTTGGGTGTGTTTCACACAAGCTTGAGGATCTCGCCCCCCAATGCACTAGAATTATGGACTAAGATAATGCAATTATCAAGAATAAACAAACAACCACACGACACAAGGAGTTTTACGTGGAAAACCCTCAAAAGAGGTAAAAACCAAGGGACCTAGTCCAGATCAACAATCCACTATACCAGAGAACTGTTACAACCGATCCCAAGCACACACCGCTTGGATCAAACCTTCTTCACCCACACAGGAATGGATAACAATGAAAGGACAAGAAAACTGAGAGATCTCACCTGAGTACGAGGACGTTGAAGAGCCGAGACGTCGTTGCACCGGGAATCACCTTCTCGAGCAATGCCTCCTCTACCAACAAGCTTCCTCTCCCTCTTTCTCTTCCTCTCTTTCTCTTTTTCTCTCTCTCTCACCTAGGACGTGTAGAATAACTTGTGGGAATCCACAAATCTCGAATTAGAACTCCATATATGTAGATTTTCAAGAGTCCTAGCCTGATTTGGAAACTGCAGTAGCAATCCGCGCATACCTCCGACCGGTCGGCCAAGACCGCCGGCCGGTCGGACCCACCAAACTAAGTCCAGAGAGAAACTGTGTATAAATACACAACACCCGACCTGTCTGCCGACCGGTCTGCTGGCCGGTCGACCAGGACCACCGGGCGGTCGGACGATCGGTCGGCCTTCACAAAAATCGTCCAGCGATTTTGTGGTTTCTAGCCACTTTATCCGGCCGGTCGGACCTCATAAAATTCCATCTCTCCTCTGCACCTGTGAGGAGGAAAACGCCAACAAATCTCCCCCTTTTTCGACTCAGGAGGACTTCACCGTCTTCAAGCCAGCCCGGCTTCTACAAGCCTCAAATTTTCCCTTAAGCAGAGCCTTAATCATCATGTCTGACCCGTTATCGTCCGTGTGGACCTTCTCAAGCTGTAACACCTTCTGTTCCAAAGTATCCCTGATCCAGTGATACCGTATCTCTATGTGCTTTGACTTGGAATGCTGACTTGGATTCTTGCTCAAGTGTATCGCACTCTGGCTATCACAATAGACCACGTGCTTCTCCTTCTTCAGGCTAAGTTCCTGTAGGAACCTCTTCATCCAAAGCATCTCCTTGCATGCTTCTATGACTGCAATGTATTTGGCCTCTGTCGTCGACAATGCTACGACCTTCTGTAGCTTGCTCTGCCAAGAAACCGCTCCCCCGGCAAACATGAACATGAAACCCGATGTGGACTTCCTGGAATCTATGTCACCTGCCATATCTGCATCTGTGTAACTCTCTAACACAGGCTTCCCGTCACCATAGCATAGGCTCAACCTGGATGAGCCTCTCAGATACCGTAGTATCCACTTCACTGCTGCCCAATGATCTTTGCCAGGATTGGCAAGATACCAACTGACAACACCAACCGCATATGCTATTTCTGGGCGCATACACACCATTGCATACATCAAACTTCTTACAGCCGAGGCGTAGGGTATCTTCTGCATCTCTTCCACCTCTACCTTCGTCTTGGGACACTGCTTGTCGCTCAATTTGAAGTGACCATCCAGTGGAGTACTGACCGGCTTCACTGCATTCATATTGAACCGTTCTAGGACTTTCTCAATATACCTCTCCTGTGATAACCAAAGCCTTCTGCTGCTTCTGTCACAGGTTATCTTCATTCCTAGGATCTGTCTGGCTGGGCCCAAGTCTTTCATCGCAAATGACTTGCCCAACTCCTGTTTCTACCTGTCAATTTTCTTGATGTCCTTTCTCATGATGAGCATGTCATCAACATATAAGAGCAGAACTAAGAAATCACAATCTAAGAACCTGCGAGTGAACACACAGTGGTCCGACTCCGTTCTATTATATCCATGTGTCAACATAAACGAGTCGAACTTCTTGTACCATTGCCTAGGAGCTTGTTTCAGCCCATACAAGCTCTTCCTAAGCCTACACACCATGTGCTCTTTGCCCTTGACTTCGAACCCCTCCGATTGTCGCATATAAATCTCTTCTTCCAGGTCACCATGGAGGAAAGCAGTTTTAACATCTAACTGCTCTATCTCCAGATCCATGCTAGCCGCCAACCCAAGCAACATCCGTATGGATGTCATCTTCACCACTGGTGAGAATATCTCATCGAAGTGTATGCCTTTCCTCTGACCAAAACCTTTCACCACGAGTCTGGCCTTGTACCTTGCCTGTGAATTCTTCTGCTCAATCTTCCTTCTGAACACCCACTTGTTGCTCAGAGCTTTCTTGCTCTTAAGCAATTTCACCATGTCATATGTGTGGTTCTTATGCAAGGATTTCATCTTCTCTTGCATAGTTTTCAGCCACTCCCCCTTATGCTCGTCAGCTAGGGCTTTAGAATAGTCTTCTAGCTCTCCCCCATCAGTAAGCATAATGTACTCATGCGGCGAGTACTTCTTAGACGGGTGCCTGTCCCTAGATGTCCTCCTCACTTGTGGCTCAACAGGTGGATCAAGTGGGGGCCGCTCCCCCTGTCCATCTTCTGTAGGAACTCCCTCGTCCTCTGCACCTTGCTGTACTCCCCCGTTATCAGGCACCACGGGAGGAGTAGTGGGATCCAAATCTTTCAGCTCATTTGAACTGGGCTGGGTCTTCTCTGGCTTTCCAATGTCTTCTATATACTGATCTTCAATGAAAACTACATCTCTTCTCCTGACGAGCTTCTTCTTGGTCGGATCCCACAACCTGAAGCCAAATTTCTTATCACCGTACCCCAAGAACACACACTGCCTGATCTTCGTATCGAGCTTGGACCTCTCGTCCTTTGGTACGTGAACGGATGCCCTGCATCCAAATACCCTGAGATGACTGTACGAAGGATCACCTCCAGTCCACACTTTCTCAAGTACTTCTCCATTCAAAGAGGCTGATGGAGACCTGTTTATCAGATACACTGCTGTGTGTATTGCTTCTCCCCAAAACATCTTGGGCAACTTCGCATGGGATAACATGCACCTGATTCTCTTTACAATGGTGCGATTCATACGCTCAGAGACACCATTGTGCTGGGGGGTCTTGGGTACCGCCTGTTCATGCCGTATACCTAGGGACTTGCAATACTCATGGAAGTCACCAATGTATTCACCACCATTGTCAGTGTGAATGCACTTCAATGATCTACCTGTCTCCCTCTCGACCATAGCATGAAATATTTTAGACACACCAAAGACCTCGTCCTTGGATTTCAAAGCATAAACCCAAACCCTCCTAGATGCATCATTTATAAACGTAACAAAGTACAATGCCCCACCCAAGGTTTTTGTCCTCATAGGACCACAAACATCAGAATAAACCAAATTTAATGGATGCACTTTCTTAACATGAGAAGCAGTTTTTACAAATGAAACCCTATTCTGTTTCCCTGATAAATAATCAATACAGGTTTTAAGAGGTGTACCTGTCAACTCTGGAAGGAGGTGCTTCTTCGCTAGTAGCTGAAGCCCTTTCTCACTCATGTGGCCGAGCCGTCTGTGCCACATGTATGTCGCTAAATCTTCTATTGCGTTCAACTCACCCTTGCATATACTGACACATGTCTTGTATAGGGTGCAACACATCTTCCCTCTTACTACGATCATCGAACCCTTGATGAGCTTCCAGTGCCCACCAACAAACCGACTCTCATAGCCGGCTACATCCAACCTTCCCGTCGATATCAAGTTGAGGCGAAGGTCTAGAATATGTCTCACATCTTTTAGAACTAATGTACAGCCTATATTGGTCCTTACACAAATATCACCAACTCCCACAATCTGGGACACTCCAGAGTTCTCCATCTTCATTGTACCATAGCTGCCTTGCTTGTAACTTGTGAAGAAATCCTTTCGTAGAGTTGTATGAAACGACGCTCCCGAATCGACCACCCAATCGGTGTCCAGATTCGCAGCCGTGAGACAAACATCATGATCTGCTGAGAGAATGACTACAATGTCGCCATCTGAGGCAACCGCAGTAGAATCTGATTCATCATCTTTTTCCTTCCCTTTTCCTTTCTGATTCTTTTTCTTGCGACATTCACTTTTGTAATGGCCATTCATGCCACAGTTCCAACATTCAACATCTTTCCTGACACTAGACTTGCCTCTGGATTTCTCTCGGGCTTTCCCGCCCTTTCTGGTCTTTCCTCTCCCCCGATCCTGTGTCACAAGGGCCTCTTGCTGAGTAGACCCTAGAGACTTCCTCCTTGTCTCCTCATTAAATAGACAACTCGTTACCTGTTCCATGGATATCTTTCCGCCTGGCGCGGAATTACTTAGAGACACCACCAATGTCTCCCAACTATCAGGCAACGAACTAAGAATAACAAAGCCTGTACTTCATCGTCCAAGACCATCTTCATAGCAGAGAGTTGGTTCACAATATTTCTGACTTCATTCATGTGCTCAGCCACAGAACCATTATCCTTGAACTTGAGATTTACAAGTCTTCTGATCAGAAATATCTTGTTGCCGGCTGTCTTCCTCTCATACAGCCCTTGTAATTTCTGCCATAGGCTAGCGGCTGAAGTCTCTGTAGACACATGGTGGAAGACCGAATCGTCCAACCATTGTCTAATGAACCCCACTACCTTTCGGTCCAGCTTCTTCCAATCATCATCTGACATATCCTTCGTCTTCGCTGATACGCCTATAATTGGAGCATACAAGTCCTTGCAATAAAGCAAGTCCTCCATCTTAGCCTTCCATATGGTCCAGTTGGATTCATTTGAGACTAATCATTCTTGATGAGCCACCTTCCATAATTCAGAATCAATCCCACACCGTTCAAACAACCTGAACGCTCTGATACCACTTTGTTGGGTGCGTTTCACACAAGCCTGAGGATCTCGCCCCCCACTGCACTAGAATTATGGACTAAGATAATGTAATTATCAAGAGTAAACAAACAACCACAAGACACAAGGAGTTTTACGTGGAAAACCCTCAAAAGAGGTAAAAACCACGGGACCTAGTCCAGATCAACAATCCACTATACCAGAGAACTGTTACAACCGATCACAAGCACACAACGCTTGGATCAAACCTTCTTCACCCACACAAGGATGGATAACAATGAAAGGACAAGAAAACTGAGAGATCTCACCCGAGTACGAGGACAGTTGAAGAGCCGAGACGTCGTTGCACCGGGAATCACCTTCTCGAGCAATGCCTCCTCTACCAACAAGCTTCCTCTCCCTCTTTCTCTTCCTCTCTTTCTCTTTTTCTTTCTCTCTCTCTCTCACCTAGGACGTGTAGAACAACTTGTGGGAATCCACAAATCCCGAATTAGAACTCCATATATGTAGATTTCCAAGAGTCCTAGCCTGATTTGGAAACTGCAGTAGCAATCCGCACACACCTCCGACCGGTCGGCTAAGACCGCCGGCCGGTCAGACCCACCAAACTAAGTCCAGAGAGAAACTGTGTATAAATACACAACACCCGACCTGTCTGCTGACCTGGTCGGCCGGCCGGTCGGACGATCGGTCGGCCTTCACAAAAATCGTCCAACGATTTCGTGGTTTCTAGCCACTCTGTCCGGCCGGTCAACCAGGGTCACCGACCGGTCGGACCTCATAAAATTCCATCTCTCCTCTGCACGTGTGAGGAGGAAAACGCCAACACAATGTGGGCATCATGGTGGATACCATGGAGCTTAGGGCTACGGGGGATTCCTGTTACTGATGCTGAAATACAAGGAGAACGATTTCATTGAGTGGGTTCACCCACATGATTTCTGCATGATCCTAACATTCCACCCCATGGCCCCACTTTGGTAATGCCACAGCCGAAAACACCTCTGATGGAGTAATTCTAATCGTCTGATTGTCTAATATTGGGAGGTCCGCGAATTTGGGCACAATGTGGCTATCCGGACAGAATTTTCCTCGAAGCATTTGGGCATTTTATGGTTGGACCAGATCATGGAATTTAATCCGAAGGCTTAGATGATATATCGTTCCTTGTAAATAATCACATGATTCAATGATTAAAATGAACATTTTAATCGATCATGTAACTAATTAATTAATGGACATTATGGCACACCTTCCCCAACTTGCCAAGACCAAATGATAGTGTACACGTACACATGTCTAAGGCCGACCTTAATCTCTATGGGGCCCACCATGATCTGTGTCCACATCCGCCTTGCCCAACGAATGAACCCAAAATCAAGCCCGATCCATGATACATGGGCGACACAACAGGAAGCAATTGAGAGTGGTCATCCACCCCCCCGTTAAAACCTTTTTGATTGTTTGTGGGGCCCATTGAGATTTGGTTCAGACATCTGACCCATCTATATTGTATGTGCCCTTCCTGGATGAGGAGTTCCACTTCCACCACATCTCAGGCTATTACAAAACTCAGTTGAGCCCCCAGAAATGATTTTAGTTGTTTTAGGCATGATTTTTTTTGCACTAGCCCAACTGAGTTCCACATGCAGATGACTTTTGGGACAGCCCATCACTTGGTGTGGAATCACCAAATACACGGTTCAGGTGTCTGATACAAATCATGGTGAGGCCCATGGAGCTCAACCTTGACATAAGCTACAGTAAGGTCTACGTTATAGGAACATTTCCCTGTATGCATGCATGCACATACTAAGAATAATGAAACCTTGTGTGAAGTTGAGTGTCTTGATGGTTCCAACTCCCCCATCTCCTTCGGAGAGCTCTACACTAGCAATGTGTTGTGGAGCGATTTTTGGGAATATGTTGTGGAAATCCAAGACGGCCGCTTTCCACAGTCTGGCTGGCTGGACCGGCGATGTAAACTCCTCGGAGAAACTCCCCTCAACCATTTTACTCTGAGATCTCTAGATGTAACGCCCCGAATTTATCGTAATTATTTTAAAATTTTCTGAAATTTATTTCTATTTTTTTTAAAATACCGACCATTAATATTAAAATTCAAATAACGGGACATCCGTAGGAGATCATATGGAGTACCCTTTATTAAAGTTGCTTAAAATGACCTCATTAACAATGTAGAAGATTTAGATTTCGTTAAACTCGAATATTTGCAAAAATTACAAAAATGCCATTAGTTAAACTTTTGGGCATTTTTAAGTATTATAGTTTCTGACGATCACTTTCACGCAAAATCCTGGATTTGAGCTTTTAGGCACATATTAACCATACACATCAAATTTCAGTCCTTAAATCATAGTAGAAGTGGTCCAATTGTCAAATCAGCTATTGACCCTTGATTTTCATGTCCATCGAGTGAGGAAAGTAGATGGTTAGTCGTAGTCGAATATTTCTCTTCATATGAATGACTTGGATCGTCTTTATCATGGACCAATAGTGTGATTTGATTGCCCCACATTGATAAGCCTCTTTCTTATGCGCGAAGTTATCCTGTTCTAGAAATTAATGAGTTACCAACTCTTTTCAAATTTAAACCTTTCAATTTACCCACTTTTCACCATCAATCGCTTCTCAAATTTGGACCACCCATTATATTCATATGACTACGAGTTTACACAAAATTTGGACCCCGATCTACAATCCTACACCGTTGAACCACAAAGCCAGCCCTTTCCTTTTCCGCCAAAAGTTGGAATTTCAGATCTAGGCATTCCTCACCATCAATCAACCACTAAACTTTGTACAATTGTTTGCCTATCATGACTACATATTTTTCCAAAATTTGGGCCATGATCATCAAGCGTAGACCGTTAATTGAGATATAGCCCATTTTAGCACCCGTTAGGCCATTTTTAAGGATCGGCCAATCTAGAATTTGGATCATTAAGAAATTTACGTATTCTGACTCTACTCTTCGAGCTTGATAAGATGAACGGATTGGAAATGATCAAAGATCATCCGAATATTAAGATTTGAGAAACCCACCTCGAGAGGTTGTTACACAAGACCCCGCGTGCACATCCCTCTCCATATTTCTACTACGCACCTCCAAACCTTAATTCCAACCCTACCTCTATATAGGGCCTCTCTTAGCCAAAGGTGACCCCTACCTACGAATTTGAGAGAGAGAGAGGGAGGTAAGAGAGAGAAGGAGTACCATCTTGTTATTATTTCATCATCTTATATCTTTAATAAGTCAAAGATCATAAGGTGAGAACTCCTTTAAGATTGGATTAATAATTTCATGTTTTGTAGGTTGATAATTCTTATGTGTTTTTTTGTTTACATGTGTTTATTTATTCTCTCCTTAGTTATATATGAATGCTTTTAAATACTTTTTTTTCTATCTCATGGTGATAAGGATATTCATTAGACTTGGAGAACTAGTAAAGAATAGAATTATGTTTGTTGCACATATGAGATTTGTGTAACCATCTTTAAAGGGACCACCTTTCTTTCTATATTGTATAAAGAATAGTTGTGATTGTCTAATGGAGATTCTTATATTGCTATATTCCTTTTATATATATGGATGGACCCTGATCTGTGGTGATGAATATCGGAACACCCGGTTAAGAGGTTGCCCTAACCTGAGACGATGCTTTTAGCTTGTCCGGTTAAGTGGCCACCCTGATCTGTGGTGGTGGTATCAAGATCGCCCGATTAAGTGGTTGTTAAATCCATTTATTACTATTATTATATTTACTATTATTATTATTATTCTTAAAGTTGTTAAGGATCTCCATAAGACGATAGTTGAGTATGGTTGTTATGAAGCTTAGTAGTACGGGCCGCCATCCTGGGATGTGATGCATCGGTTACGACTATTTTGATGTGTGATGAACCATAAGGAAGGATGTGGTGGTACCAAAGGTTGGTTAGACAATAAGTGGCTTGGTGTAAATTGGTAATAATAATAAAGAATGGCTAATTCATGCATGCACGTGGCTCTATGTGGGTATATGGAATTGAGAATAGGCTAGAGCGTCCTACTTCTCTCATACACTGTCACGTGTGGATTTGGGCTATGAGCGTCCCGTTTCTCACGTGGTCGGGCAAAATTATGGGTTTGCGTGTCCCAAAACCCCTGGCGGCATGTCTAAGGATTCCTACGTTGGGTCATGCATTACATTAAGAAAGAGTAATGGATGTTTTGTTATGATTTTTATGCGATTATTATTTTTAACCTTAAAGTAGTTCTTCACTATGCCGCTTTTGACGGTGTTTTGTGGAAATAATTTAGAACATGTAGGTAACGATCCTCAGGAGCCCGAGCCTCAAGGAGACGATTATGATGGCCCGTAGGAGCAGATGGTGGAAGACGAGACCGCATAATCATTCATAGTTCTAGCATTTATTTAGTATTTGAAATTGTAATAAGTCCCAATGGGAGAACGTAGTCATGAACATGGTGTTTGATTGAATGATGGTTATATGGTTTGATGATTTAGTTTAGTTAATGAAATAATATATACGTTTGGTTTCACCGTCTTGCTCATGATTTTCCAAATAGTATGAAATGTGCATGTTTGTGTGAAAATTATGTAAGGGGTATAACCCTCACACATTCCAAATAACCTTGGAAATTCGGCCGTCGTGATGTACACGGGGGCCGAAATCTTAGGGTGTTACACTAGATAAGAAGAATAGTAGTAGTAGAAGAAGAAGAACAGCAGCTCCTTGTGTGGAGAAGAAATGGTGAAGATAGTATTTATAGAGGTTCTAATGCATCTGTTTCTCTTCAGTTTCTTTCTCTTTGTTTCATTCTATCCGATCTTTATGTTTGTTCACGCGTAAATCATTGAGGCTCAGTCGCAAATAATGTGTGACGATCAAAACCATTCGTTCTCTAAGATCTACTGATATGGAACACCCCACTATTTATAGGTGGATGTGGACTATTGAAAGAAAATTTCAATGGTCATATTCAACTCCACAAGTAAGTGGTCAGGATCAATTTTGAGCTACATTATACTATCATAGACTATTCAATATAGCAAGATAGAGATGGATGGTTTTGATTGTTTGACCATCTTTGCATGTGGGCCATATAGGCCAACACATACACATGTCGGGTGGAGTCAACATACTCCTTGAACACGGGTCATTTGGGAGCATGGGTGGCCCAGTATAAATTGAAATCCAAATCATAATTATGACGGAATACATGAGAGTTAGAATATCTATTTGTACTTGGCCGTGTGCATATAGAATTCACCTAAATTGAAACTTTGTAGGTCTGACATGTTTCGACATGTAAGAGACAATTCTACAAGTTATTGCATGTAGCCTACTGTGATGTTTATGTGAAGTCCACCTTGATCACTAGGTGCCTCATTCTATTTTAGCTATAGGACCAAAAAATCACTCTAAGCTATGATTTAGGCGCACCATGCAATTAGAAACAATACACAATGTGTCTTTCTAGCTCCTAACTTTTTTTGTTTGCATGGCTCACCCAAATTGACGGGCCTGTCTGTTTTTTTTTTTTTATCCTACAGTTAATATGGAGTGACACACCTAGTTATTAGGGTAGATTTCACATGTAGCCCACTGTGATGTTTATGTAAAATTCATCCAGATAAGTAGGTGCTTCACCCTATTTTAGCTATAGGGCCCAAAAATTAAAGGAAAACAATAATGCTCAACCTCCAAATTATTTTTCTTTGTATGGCCCACTCAAATCACGAATGGGCTGGATTTTTTTTATTCCGATGCTTAAATTTTAACTTGGCATCTAACAAGTTAAAGTGGATGTCATATATTAATAATCACTGGTTGATTGAAACAATCAAGGATGCTAGGGCTAAATTATCTTGATGCACCTAGAGATTGGGGTGAGTTCACTTGAACATTACAGTGGGCCACTAGTTCTTGAAGTCAAATTTAATTAATTTTCACGTGGTTTTTTTTTTGTTTTGGTCAGTCATGCAACCCACCCACCTAATCTATCAAGCAACGCAACCACTGGTCAGCAGTGTGAATTTTTACCCCTGAATGATTTTCCAAACCGAGACCCCCTGTTGAAACTCCGCAGAGTCTACCAACAAGTCAAGGCTACCAAGACATCAATGGTAATAAGAGTTGAAAACATATGACCACGATCAACCTAAGGATTTCAAAACCTATAAATCGTCTCACACCATCCCAAACACCATATATTTTACTCTTTATCACCTATTACCAGTGATTACAACTGAATCCATGCTGACAAGCGACCCCTACATGTGGGCCAATGGCGTGGTTTACCTGAGTAGTGGATCGACCTGATTTTTTGGCCCCAGGTTCCAACATCCACGGATGCGACTGATGCATGGAGTCGATGTCATACGTACAACATGGTGGGCCCATAGAGCTCGGGTGTTGTCCGCTTTGCATCCAGCAAGTGTTGCAGAGAACTCCAGGTCGGCCAAAAGTCAGTCCAAGGTTCATTGGACTTTTGTTGTTGACTTTTTGACTGATTGAGCGCTACACAACAAAAAGGCATATTATGAGGCGTACGCGAAACTATTGTACATGAGCTCTTTCCGAGTAGCCTCAACTGCCACCTTCCACAGAACTAGCCGTTCAATTTTCAGTCTCTTCATGTATGGCCCACTGTACGAAAAACCAACTTGATTGAATAATCCTGATCATCAGATTAATGTAAAATTTGTTTGTAGAATGAGAACCGATAATTTTTTTAACTTGACAATTGAACAGTGGGGCCAACAATTTCATCGAACGTGTGATTTATGCATCATGCACATCCACGGAGGCTATCAGTGGATAATCTGCGTTTTGTTGGAGGGTGGGCCCAGGGACATGTTTTGGGAATTTGCTTAGACTAACGTAGTCCAGCAGACTACCTGTCCTTGTTCATTTTCATTTGAACCTTGGTCGGCAGCCCAAGATGAATGGTCCAATAGGACCCGGTCAGACCCAAATCCAACTTGCGTTAGGATCATCACATCTCGTGGTTAGATGGTGGCCAGACCTAATCATGTGGGACCCACTAATACACAACGACCGTTTTTGATGACCTGATGGTTGTTGATTGAGCTGCACAGAAATTTGGTGTGTGACCGTCTAAAATTAGATCATCATTAATAAGGGTAACCGCTACATTCTAAATGCTAAAGTCAGGTTCCAAATATAACTAAGGGTGGGGCCCACACAGCGTTCGAACGTATATGATCGTTCCTCATTAATCAATGGAGCGAAATTCATTGCTAACATGGAGATATCTGTGTCTGACAGGTGTCAAAACCATGCAGAAGTTCCAAGAAACTGATGCCTCGAGCACTAGCGTAGGAGTAGATCGAAAACAGGTATTATACAACGCTCAGTTGGAGCGACTGTACCGTACAGTCTGAATTTTCAGTTTGTACAAGTAGAGCCCAGTGTCCAGTGATCTGAGCCGATGATATATTAGGAAACGGATTGGATAGTGACCCTGCCACTAGCCAATGGCTAGTGGTCGATGCTCTATAGGACCCACCATGATCTATTCGATTCATCCATTCCATCCATCTATTTTTTCAGATTATTTTATGGCATGATACCAAAAATTATGTACATAAAAATTTAAAGTGGACCACACAATGTTGATTGAATGTCCACCATTAAAAACTTCTTAAGGGCCACACAAGTTTTAAAAACCTGATATTTGTTTTTTCCTTTAATCCATGTCTGTATGAGCTAATCAACAGGTTGGATGTCAAATTAACGTTACAGTGGGCCCTAGGGAGTTTTTAATGGTGGACATCCAATTACTACTGTTTTCATGTGGTGTGGTCCACCTGAGACTTATCACTGCCTCAGTTTTTGGTTCAAGACCTAAAATTATCTTTAAAACTGGATGGACGGAGTGGATAAAACATATACATCATTGTGGGGCCACCTGACTAGTGGCAGCGTCACTAGCCAAACCGCGTCCGATATATTATCGGCCCCACTGTTCTTTGCACCAATTATCTGAGGCGTGCGGATTGCCTGCGACCCGACGACAGGAAAGTTTCCTGCAGTCGGAAGCTAGGTATATGAATATCCAACTATGATGTTTGGGAGAACATTGAGGTGAATCCAAAACTAAAGTAAGCCACATGACAGGAAATAATGGGATTGAATGCCCAGCATTGAAACATTCATGAGCCACAATAAAGTTATGGACCAGGCTAATATTTTTTTTGTATTTTAAGTTCACCTAAGATGGAATGACCTTATAAACAGCTTAGATGACTTAAAACATTTACAGTAAACTCCGGGAATGATTCAATGATAGGCGGCATTTCCCTCATCACCTTTTCCAGTCCTATGTTGACACATGATCTAACATAGTTGGCAAGATGGATGAAGGGCGTGGATTTCTCGCAAATATCATGGTGGGCCTGGTGCAAATGTCAGCCAGATGAGATTGAGCACCATCTCTAAAAATGAGTTTAACATCATTTAAATATTAAAATTAAACCCTAGAATCATAACCAAGGAGTCCTAATTGCTGTAGGAAAGAGAACCAAAATAAGAATAGAAGAAATAGTTCAAAATAGAAAGTTCGCGCGGACTCTACGCACTACTCGAAGTTGAGGGGCAACCGGTCGGTTGGCACCCAACATGGTCCAGGGTGTTGAGGTGTATTCTGGAATTAATTCGGCTGGTCTGCGGACCAGTCGTGGTTGGTGGACGACTAGTTGGGCCTTGTTTGTGTTCAAATTTGCTGTATCTAGGCCCTTTCTTTGAGGTCTTTCTTGTGCTCTTCTGAGCCCACTCTTGGGTCCTTCTCTTGGCTATATTCGTTTGTCGATCAGGGGGTCGCCTCACTACATCAGTCTCCCCAACTTGAAAGAAACTCGACCTTAAGTTTCAATTCGATCTTAAGCCTTGGACCTTGTTCCTTGTCTTCACGAGGCATGTCGTAGTGGTCCACACTTCAGACACCTGAAGTGTGCATCTTCCTGGCTTGCGTCTTATTTCTTGCCACACTTCACGCACTGCAAGGAGAGTGGCCCTCCATTTTGGAAGCCTTGGGGTTCTCCTTTGGAGCCTTGGGAGTAAGAACAATACTCCTCTCGTCTTTGACAAAGGTGATGGTGTTGTCTCGTCCTCGATGAATAGTGTCTTGATCAAACTGCCACGGTCGCCCAAGTATCATATGACACACGTCCATATCTATGACATCACACAACACTTGGTCTTGGTTTGTCTTACCTATCGAAAAGGAAATGAGACATCATTCCTTAACCATTGCCACACTGTTCGTCTGAATCCACCCTATATATCATGTACAGAGATGGATGTGGAGTAGTTTCAAGCTTCAGTTTATCCACCATCATCCGTGACATGATGTTCTCGAAGCTACCAACATCGATAATAACATCATAGACCCTTCTGCCACTGTGCAATTCGTGCGGATGAGATTGTCTCACTGAGAGTTAGTATTAATATCGAAAGTATAGGCCTTTCTCTGCACAACTAGGGATATGCCTTGATCTCCAGGAAGCCACTCAGTACTGGCTTCGTCGTCCTTAGCTTGTTCTGCTTCTTTAACATTTGGATCAGCCTGTACTTCATCTTCAATGATGGCCACATTAGTCATGGGTCTCTATGGGCATGTATTTGAGAGATGACTTGGCTATCCACACCTGAAACACTGATCAAGCCTAGGCCGAGCATATGGGTTGTGAATCTTATTCGGGCCTGGCATTGTTATTGCACGTTGGGGCCCTATTGGACCAGTTTCTTGGGTACAAGTTGCAACTGTAAGGGGTTGAGAAGGTCCACCTGCGGCCTCCTTCCCCTTAGACAATAATGAATCTGGAGTGGGGTTTATTGTAGGGGCATGAGTCAAGGAGGAGGGACATGCGGAAATTCTAGTGAGCTGAGTTTCTGTACGGCTAGCATACTGCAAGGCCTCTTCCACAGTTCAAACTGGAAGCATCTGGACATGATCCTGGATTATGGATCTCAAGCCACCGACAAATCTCACAGCCTTTTGAAAGTTTGTCTCTGACAGGTCATTACGTATTGCCAATCTGTTGAATTCAGTTGCGTACTCATCCACAGACTGATTTCCCTGACGGCAGTTTTGATATTGCTGAAACAAAACTTGTTCATAATCCCGAGGGAAAAATCGTAACTGAAGAAGTTGTCGCATCTGGAATCATGACCAGATGGGCAATTTGTTCAGTCGGGTTCGGAAGATTTGTAGCTGCTCCCACCATGCGGAGGCACTCAATTTAAACTTGTAGGACATAAGTTTTACCTTCTTTTCTTCCTGACCATCCATATAATCGGAAAAAAAAATTCAACCTCAACCCACCAATCTAGGAACTCCTCTATTCACAATAGGCCATTAAAGGCAAGAAGTTCGGCCTTACCTCTGTAATCCCGTTCAACACAATCTTCGTGACCATTGCCATGTACTTGTTGCTGTGCAAAGAGATCCTCCAAATCTTCATCGCTGCCATCGGAATCCATCGCATTAGGCCGATGGTTAACGACTGGAGGAGTCGGATGAAATATTGGATTATTCCAAACTGCTACCACAGGCAATTGCGCAACACCCTGAACTTGACGTGGGGATAGAGATGCACCGATTTGCTCGAGAGACGCTTGTAGCCCTTGCATAAACGTCTCGAACGATCTCTATAGAGCCTTCATCTTCTTCGTGAGGTATTATATCCCTTGATCGCCATTAGCGGGATTGTTGTTGCGATCTTTTCTAGAAGCCATCACTTGAGGTTGTTCCTCGCTCTGATACCAACTTGGCACAGACGTCAGCGGGACGAGATCGAACACCATCTCTCTTGTAGGATAACTACTCTGAATCCTTAGAGCTATCGAGAATCCTCAACCGATCTTCCTCGAATCCACGAGGGCATGTCTCGAATCCATGAGACCTCTTCTTCAAATCCACGAAGAAACTGAAGTTTTTCTAAGAAAAGAGTAATGTTGTTCAATAATCTCTAAAACGAGTTTAACATCCTTTAAATACTAAAATTAAACCCTAAAATCATAACCAATGAGTCATAATTGCAAAATAGAAAGTTCATGCGGGACTCTGTTGCATGACCGGTTAGAGTTGAGGGGTGACTGGTCAGTTGGCACCCAACATGGTCCAGTGAGTTGAGGCGCATTCTGGAATTAATTCGGCCGATCTGTGGACCGGCCATGGTCAGTGGACAACCAGTCATCAAGCCTTGTTTGTCTTCAAATTTGCTGAATCTTGGCCCTTTCTTTGAGGTCTTCCTTGTGCTCTTCTAGGCCCACTCTTGGGTCATTCTCTTGGCTCTATTCCTTTGTCAATCAGGGGGTCGCCTCACTACATCATAGCCCCACTTGACTTCAGACAGTAGGAACTTCTTGCGATGGGGTCATAGGCAATCCCAGCCCCTTGATATCTATATGCCATTTAAACCGTTCATAAGATCATTCTGTTGGATGAACTGAAAAAACAGAAATATTAGCATGATACAAAACTTCAGTGGCCCATAAATGTTTAAATGGTGGGCGTTTAATCCTCATTGTTTTTGCTGTGGGCATTCAATCATTACTGTTTCCTGTTGTATAGCCCACTTGAGTTTTGGATCCACTACATTTTTGGGATCATATCCTAACATGAACGGGAAAAGCTGATGGATTTCTCACAATCAGCATGATGGGCCTTACTTAGCTTCCAACTGCTGGTCGGCCTGTCAACGGGTTGGGACAGCCTGGGGTTGGCTTCGCCCGATTTTGAAGTATTTGGGCTACGCCTCACGGTCAGGCCTATTCAAAATTAGTGGGCCGGTATCTGACCGTGGGGCCCACTTTGATTTATTTGTGTATATCCATTTTGTCCATCAGTTTTTCTAGCTCATTTTAGGGTATAGTCCCAAAAATAGAGCAGATCCAAATCTCTCTAATTGACCACAACACAGGAAACAATGGTTAGTGAAAGCCCACCATGAAAAAATTCTCAAGGCCCACGGTAACATTCATCTGCCATCCAACTTGTTGATAAGGTCACGTAGACTTGAATGAAGGGGGAAAAAAACATATTTCAGCTTGACCCAAAACTTTGTGGCCCACAAGATGTTTTTAATGGTGACCATTGTTTCTGTAGTAGTGTGGTCCAGTACTGGATGAAGGGAAAAAGCATATATCAGCTTGATCCAAAACTTTTGTGGCCCCGAGAAGTTTTTAATGATGGGCATTCAATGACCACTGCTTCCTGTGATGTGGTCCACTTGAGATTGAGATCTTCTTTATTTTTGGGACCATGCCTTACATTCAGGGACTCACCCACTAACCTGTTGACAGGCCTATCAGAAACCATTCAAATGATGTGGCCATCGAAAGTATGACAACAATTGACGACGGTCCACATTCAATATGGGAGGGTCAATCCAAACCTAACCCATTCCACAGGCCTATCAGAAACCATTCAATCACTTTACTAGACAATCATCCTCAAGTAGGACAAGTTGGTTAATTCACCACTCTCCACGGGTGTGGGCCTGCACACGGGTGTAGGCCTGCACATGGGTCGGGTTAGGTTCGGGTTGGGCCCAACCCTTGACTGAACCTAAATATATTTTAAAGGTTTAGGTTTCGGTCCGGGTTGTGACCGGGTTGGGCTGACCTAACCCTAACCCTACCCTACTTGTAAAAGGGTCAACCCTAACCCTACCCCACCCCATGTGTTAAACCGGGTCGGGTTGGGTTAGGACTATGTTTCTATGGTGTAGTCCACCTAAGATTTGAGAAAGCTTCATTTTTGGTATCATATTGTAGACACCCCACCTTCAGCTACAATGTTGGTAGGGATAGCTGAATGAATGGAGGACCATACCCCCAAAATCCCATGTCCAAACCCAGCCAAACTCACCCTTGTAAGCCCCAATCCATAGCCCAGCTCAAGCCTGAACCCAGTCGACTCACCCCTAAACATCAGCTCAAAAAAACCACTCATAAGAAAAACCAGTAAAAAATTCCCAAAAAAGTCAAACTTGGTGAGTCAACTCGCTGAGTCAAATCACCGAGTCAACTCACCGGGTCAGTCCAGCCCTTGCACCCAGTCAACTCACTATGTCAATCCATCTTTCAAACCCATTTAACTCACCCGGTTCCGAGCCATAGCTTCAGAGTAGGTCCGAACCTCAAACCTCGGGCTTTGCTGCTTTAGGTTTGGGGGTTGTACGCTCTGAAGCTGGAGCAGAGAGGTCGTACGAGCGGCCCCCAGGGTGCCGCCCAAGCCTAATTACATGATCTGTCACTACTCGTAGCTATAAATACCCCTGCTCCTCTCCTGTTTTAGTATCCCTCGACTCTCAGAGAGATCCCATAAATTTCGAGTTCATATCCACCCCCTTTTAGTCTATTCCTCCACCAAGGAGAGCCTGAGTGAGAAGAGCCTAACCTTGGTTTAGCCCAGCCTGACCCTGGTCTAAGTCTCCCAAGCTGCCCAAGTCCTAATCTAGCCACTCGAAGCAAACCCTTGCGACACCTCCGTCCATCCAGCTACTCTTTTACTAGCATCATCTCATTCGCATCTAGCATAAGTGCAACATTTACTATTCTTCCAATCTCCCTGCTCATCATATCACTGCAAACATTTTGATTATTCAAATACACAGCATGCATCCCGCATAAAGCACCTATCAGTTCGAGCGTATGCTCTGGGCTTGCCTGTTAATGGAAACCTGCCCATCAGAAACTCTTACTGTTCAGACTTACAGTCATGCATCATATCATTCATGAGAGTGTACGGGGATTAAATCAGACTTTCAAGTATTAGTTCGATTCTGTGAAGTAGAGACCGTACTTCGGTACGGGCAGTGTGGGGTGCTTAACATCTTCCCACCCTGTAACTGTGATCACTTACCTCGAATCTTTGGCTGCAGATCAAAAGGAGTCATTTTAGAGTAAGAAATCTTTAGATTCCCTTCTCTAACGTTTCTACGGGGTCTAGCCGACTGTAAATTTGAATTAACTGGCTAGTTGCGACTCTAGTCTTATAAGAACTCATCTAAACGTATCCAGTTTAACATGACAACCGAGAAAAAGCTCTCGAGAACGAGGCGAGCCAATGACACAAACGACGATTCGCGCGTATGCACCCCTTTTTCAAAGAATTCGAGAGCACGGAGAGGCGAGCGTCCACACATATCCTAAAATGATCTTTCAAAATAGTTGGATGGTGTGGATTTAAGACACATAGTCAAGGGCCACCCACCTTGGTGGATCCCAGATGTCACCTAATCCGCTCCCTGTGAGTGTGAGATAAGCGTAGCTTGGGTGAGAGTCGATGAGACCCCGAAACCAGCCATGTGGGTGTGACCCTGACCATGAGGCTCACCTCGATGTATATTGTAAATCCATGCCGTCATCGAACTTTCACCATTAAAAGATTTTAGAGTCCACCCTAATGTTTATTGACCATTCAAACTATTGATAATGTCATACAGATATTTCTAAAAGCAATAAACTAGTATAAACGGGGCAGTTTGAGTCGGGCGGAACGGGTCGGGTATACACGAGTCGGGGTACGGGTCGGGTCGTGCAAGTTTGGCATGTACCCTAAACTGTACCTAAATTAAAAACGGTCTAGCCGCATCCACCCAGGACCAGACCGTTTTCTCAGCCAGGTCGGGATGGATTAGGTTTCTACCGGGTCGGGTCGGGCAGGTTAACTGGGTAGATGTGTAGCCCTACACGGGTGTCAATGGGCGGGTTGGCCCATGGGCTTCAGTCCTAGCCCAACTTGGTTGGGCTTGGGCTGGATTATGAGGCCTGAAGTCTAGGCTTGGACTTAAATTTCAAGCCCGTTTATAAACGATCTGGGCTTGGACTAGGAAGTCCAAAAGCTCACCAGCCCAGCCGCCCCATAAGGTTTACAAACGCCCTTCTGTTTCGCGCATGGTCCCAAAAAATGAGGCAGATCCAAATCTTAAGTGGACCACACCTGAGGAAGATAGTGGTGATTGAAATTAAAAGCGTCATTGGGCGCATTGTAATGTTTATCTGCCATCTAAGCTGTTGATTAGGTCACTCAAACTTGGATGAAGGGAAAACACAAACAGCAGCTTGATCCAAAACTTTGTGGCCACTAAGAAGTTTTTAATGATGGGAGTTCAATCCCTATGTGTGGTCCACCTGAGATAGGATTTACTACATTTTTAGGACCATGCTATAAAATGAATTAGAAAAACGGACCGATGGTGTGGATGTAGAACATATACATTGAGGTGGGCCTTACAGTCAGGGCCTCACCTTCTAAGCTGTCATCCCTTCATCACCTAATCGCGTCTCATTCATTCCAATCGGTTGGACTTTCAAGCCTCAATTAATGTTTATAAATGAGAAGTAGAGAAGGGGTTGCTGGGTGGGTCTCACCATGGCGTTTATGTGAAGTCCACCACGACCAGTAAGTCTGTCACCCCATCATAGGCACAGGGATAAAATAATAATAATAATGAAAGCAGCCCCATTCATGTTTTAGGTGGACTACACAATTGGAAATGGTATATATGTGAAGTCCGCCACAACCAGTAAATCTGTCACCCCATCATAGGCCAGGGATAAAAGAAAAAAGAAAAAAAAAAAACCGCCCCATCCGTGTTTCAAGTGGACCACACTATTGGAAATGGTGTTTATGTGAAGTCCACCACGACCAGTACGTCTGTCGCTCCCATCATTGGCCCAGGGATGAAAAAAAAAAAAATCAGCCCCATCCGTATTTCTAGTGGACCACACGATTGGAAAGGGTGTACAGGGCAATTCTCACCCTCTAAACTGTTTCCTTCTCATAGGGCCTATGTTTGGGCCCCATGGGTAAGTTTTGGTCTGATATTTAATGGTTGGGATGGATTTTATATAATCATCACAATGGGCATATAAATATAAAGGGTGTACGTTTCCCTTGGCGTGGCTCACCTGAGTCACAGCTCAGATTGGTTTTTTGGCCAGGGGGCTAACGCAAGATTACAAATCAAATGGTTAGTGTGGATCTCACGTACACATTGTTGAACCCTATAAAAAATAAAGGAGTGTAAAAAAAGTTATTTTATTTCAGCCTTTTTGGAAAAAAAGGGGTCAGGGCTTGGGTGGGCTTCAGTTTGGTGTTGATGTAAAATCCACAGCATAGATCAGGTGTGTCGCACCATTTAAGGTCCATGGCCCAAAAATCAGCCTCATTCATGATTCAAGGGAGTCAAGTAATTGGAAACAATATATACAAGGCAAGGCTAACACTTCAAATTGTTTTCCTTGGTATGACCCACCTAAATCATGAATAGGCTTGATTTTTTAGCCCTATGTCTAAATATTAGGTGGCATCTAATGGTCGGAGTGGATTTTATATAATTATCACAGTGGACTGTAATAATCTAGGGTGGATGTCTCTCTCGCAACTATTTCCTTGAGTGTAGCCCACCTGAATCACGACTAAGCCCGATTTTTTATCCTTAGGCCTAACATGGGATTACGTGTCTAATGGTCGGAGTAGATCTTATATACACATCAGGGTGGAGCCCTTACATAAGATTACATGTCTAATGGTCAGAGTAGATCTTATATACACATCAGGGTGGAGCCCTTAAGATATCAAGGGTGTGCCTCCCTTTATTTTTCAAAGTTTCTTTGGTGCTTGGGCCCAGTATAAAAAAATTGGGCCCGCTTGGGTTTGACTTTTTTGGCCTGCTGGGCATGGGTCGGGTTTGGACTTGGATTAAAAGATGTGGATGGGGCTTGGATAGAGCGTGGCCCGGTTCCACCCTTACCACTTACTCAGGCAAGTTGAACCGATTCACACCCAACTTGGGCGAGTCCTGACTAGATTTGAGACGGAATGAGTTGGTTGGAGTTGCAAGGTCTTTTAACCATGGTTCTACAAAGCCAGTCGCTTTAGGGCCAGGGCCATATAATGTAGGACCACTAGATGGAGGTTTCAGATCATCCAACCAAACAACAGTGTACAGCGCCTCCTGATTCTCCTAATAAATGTACCACGACAGCGACACCTACACTCCCACATTTTCCCATTTCAAGTTAGCCCTGGCCAGATCCTAACCATCGAGTCAGTTAGACTTCTTGTGGATGATTGTGGGCCATTGCCCTTTTAAATATCCATTGGACAACACACCATCGTTCGTACTGTGATTTTTTTCATCATCGCTGTTATATGGATGGTCCAAGTCACATGAAGACCCACCTTCTCTAAGCCGGGATAGGTGGATCCCATTGTTGTGGGAAGAATACGAGCTGACCTCAGGATAGATCTGATCAGAAGAATACGAGCTGACCTCAGGGTAGATTTGGATCAGCCTGTTCAGCTCGGATTCGACCTGAGGTCAAACGGCACGATCCAAAATCAGGTCGGTAAGTCTGTTCGACCTAGCCTAGAGAGAAGAGGCGATCCCTCTAAACGACCTCATAAGGCTGACCTCTTTCATTGTGACAAGTTGGTTCCATTACCGCAACTTCCTTAAGTTTGCACGTAATAAGAGGAAAAGAATTCGGGAAATCTCTAACCAACTCGTCAATTATCCCCAAAGATCATTAGGACAGCTCAGGAAATCTCAGAGATCCGAGATTTCCTCTACGAACATCATGGCTGCAATGAGGGAATGCAACCCTGCAACCTAAGTCTATAAATTGATGCGTCCTCTTCATCATCAAGGTATGACACAACCACTGATCTCAAAAGAGACGATTGTCCTTTTTAGAATCCAAACTAATTTAGGCATCGAAGGGCTAACGGCTGGACCCCATCCACCCCTTCTTTTGCTTTCCTTTGTGTTCTTCAGGATTTAAGGAGCTTACGACTCAGATCCAGACCGTGCACCTACCGGAGATCAGCTGTACTCATCTGCTGACCAGTTGGAGGTCACCTCATCTCGTCTGTTGACCAATTTTCAGCATCAACAGATTGACGCCGTCTGTGGGAACACGCCTTTTTCCTTTAACCAGGAAGTCCGTGTTCTTGCCCAATCGCTTAAGACGATCTCGACATCTTCCCTCCTTTTCATCATGGCTGGGAAAAGAAAATATAAAGGAAAAGCGCCTGCAATCGCCGGACCTTCAGACTCCGACAATGAAGGCTCGTTCCCTGACGCCCCTGCCATCCAATGTGGCGGGAACTCCCCTTATTTTACTCAGCAGGGGGGCAACAAAGGCCTCGCAATCGAGGAATCAGGTTGTCCCTTCTCGAAGAGCAAGTGGGGGGGGGGGGGGGGGGGGGGTTGCCTAAAGACTAGGGGGTGTTGACGAATGATTCGGCTATGTGGACCAGAGGCTGGACAAAATTAAAGCTATGTTAACTGGCCTAGTCCACCCGACAGCTTCAAGCAGCAGATACCGTGAGGAGCATCTACGATCTCAACACTCTCATCAAACTCGAGCACCCCAACGTTCTCATCGGCCATCTTTGGTCGAAGAACATGAAGCCGTCAACCAGTCAAGCGAGACGAGATCCCGACCAGCTACAGATTTACCCGCAAACGACCAGCGCCATAAGCTGGAAGAAAAGAGGACGGCTCGTCTCGAGCATGAACGACTCGATCATGGAGCCAGCAACTGGATGGACGACAATATAAGCCCACTGGAAGAGGAGTTGAAAAAGCTTCGGGAACAAATGGGCGACATTCAAAGGGCACAGCGGGCCAGGGCTCCTATTGCAGTAGATGCACTGGTTGACTCATCTGAATCACCATTCACCGACGAGGTTCGTGCAGAGCCCCTTCCCAAAGGTTTCAAAATTCCACAGTTAAAGCAGTATTCAGGGATAGGAGATCCGGCGGAACACCTAGAAAATTTCAAAGTCCGAATGGAACTCCTCGGAGCCAGTGGACACATTATGTGTAAAGCCTTCCCGTTGTCATTGATGAGCTCAGTAGGGACTTGGTTCCGCAACTTGAAACCGAGAACAATTAGCTCGTTCTCCCAATTGAGTAGAGCCTTCGCCACTCAATTCATCAGCAGCACCGACCCGAGGAACCATTCAACTCATCTCGCTGCAGTCAAACAAAAAGAAGATGAGTCGCTAAAAGACTATCTCGGGCGCTTCAATTCCGAAGTAGTACAGGTCGAAAACCTCTCACAGGATGTGCTATTACACACTATGATTAGAGGGCTACGGGACCGAAGATTCCTTTGGTCTGTTGGGGAGGAGCCACCTCAGTCCGTGGCCAAATTTTTAGATCGAGCGGCCAAGCACATCAACGCCGAGGAACTGGTCAACGCTCACTAACCGACGTCCAACAATAAAGAACGTCCTGGAAAATAGCAATTCGAAAAAGCATAGAGCGAAGCGGAGATCGCCAGCTCGGAATGGGCCTACCCGAGGAGTAAAATCACCAGCACCGCGGTTCGAAAAATACACGCCGCTCAACAAAACCATCGAACAAGTGTACTTAGCAGAAAAAAGCAAGCACACCTTCGAACGACCTGCGAAGATAAAGACCGACCCTAATAGAAGGTCGAAATCAA
Organism: Liriodendron chinense; assembly: GCA_003013855.2. NCBI lineage: Eukaryota > Viridiplantae > Streptophyta > Magnoliopsida > Magnoliales > Magnoliaceae > Liriodendron > Liriodendron chinense. The sequence continues at coordinate 1,938,471 of PVNU02002470.1, forward strand.
GGTACTGTTTATATCATAAAGACCACGGTCACAACACCGTGGATTGCTTTGACTTAAAGCGACAGATAGAGGCCCTCATCCAGCAAGGATTTTTAAAAGACTACATCGCTCAGCGTTCGGACGACCGGAGGGATGAAGGTCGAGCCGCAGACCTGACTGAGGAACAAAGTAATAATCCTGTGGAAGAAATCCACATGATCTTCGGAGGGCCGACCACTGGAGATTCCGGGAACTCCCGCAAAAACTATGTACGGCAAGGAAGAACATCCCAACCGGAGCCCTCTGTGAACATCACCAGCCGACCTGCAAAGGTCGCAAAGTGACCTCGCAAGCAATAACGTTTACTGAAGAGGACGCTCGAGGGATCGTACACCCACATGACGACTCCCTTGTCGTTTCGATGGTGGTCGCCAACAAGAGACTCCACAGGATGATGGTTGACACGGGGAGCTCGGCTGATATCCTGTACGCTTCAGCTTTTGAGAAAATGAAGATCGACCGATCAAGGCTGAGGCCGGTCAAAACAGCATTGACCGGATTTACAGGGGACAATATTATGCCTGAAGGAGAGATAACTCTGCCGGTTACCGCCGAGAAAGAACCTAACCAGAAAATAATTATGGTTGATTTCCTTGTCGTGAATACCCCCTCTGCCTACAACGCCATCATCGGCCGCCCTAACCTGCGAGCTCTCAAAGCCGCCGTTTCCATCTATCACCTAGCAATGAAGTTCGAAACCTGACGAAGGAATCGGTGTGGTCAGAGGAAATCAGCAGGAAGCCTGTCGTTGCTACGAGCTTTCCCTACGAGGGAAAAGTAAAAGCACGGTATCAACTGTCTCTCACGCGTCCTCCTTGGACCCAAGAGAAGAAGAGAAAGAGCGCGGGTCACCCGCCGAAGGGTTGATTGACATTCCCTTGTCAGGAAACCGATCTGACCAGGATCATCAAGATCGGATCATGTTTGAAGGACAAGGTACGAGAGAGCCTGACCGCCTTTTTGAAGGACCATGTAGATGTTTTTGCATGGTCTCATGAAGAAATGCCCGGAGATAATGGTCCACCGACTAAATGTCGACCCGACCGTCAGACCGATCCGTAAAAAAAGGCGTACTTTCAACACGGAAAGATACACGATAATCGTAGAAGAAGTACAGAAACTGCGCAAGGCGGGATTTGTCCAAGAAATACATTATCCAGATTGGTTGGTGAATATCGTTCTCGTCAAAAAGGCCAATGGGAAATGGAGGGTCTGTGTGGATTACACCGACCTGAATAAAGCCTGCCCTAAAGATAGCTTCCAGCTACCAAGGATAGATCAGCTCGTCGACGCAACTGCTGGGCACGAACTCCTCAGCTTTATGGACGCTTACTCTGGGTACAATCAGATACAGATGTATGCTCCTGATAGGCAAAAGACCGCGTTCATCATAGATCAGGGGCTCTACTGCTATAAGGTCATGCCCTTCGGGCTCAAGAATGCCGGAGCAACCTACCAACGACTAGTAAACAAAATGTTCGCGGATCAACTTGGCAAGACCATGGAAGTATACGTAGACGACATGCTCGTCAAGGGCAAGCAGTCGGAAGACCATGTCACCGACCTCTACACTGCCTTCAAAATATTAAAGAAGTACTCTATGAAGCCCAATCCTAGCAAATGCACCTTTGGAGTAAGCTTGGGAAAATTCATCGGCTTCATGGTAAACCAGCGAGGAATTGAAGCTAACCCCAAAAAAATTCAGGCTCTTCTCAACATGAGCTCACCTCGCACAGTGAAAGAGATCCAACGTCTCACTGGGAGAATCGCAGCACTCAACAGGTTCGTCTCAAAAGCTACGGATCAATGCCTTCCCTTCTTCAAGCAGCTGCGCAAATGCAAGGAGATGACCTGGACTTCGGAATGCAAGCAAGCTTTTATCGAGCTAAAAGCCTACCTCGGCTCTCCACCGCTGCTGTCCAAACCGGTGCATAAAGAAGAACTACTCTTGTACTTGGCAGTTTCACCAGCAGCGGTCAGCTCGGCACTAGTCCGGGACGACAAAGGAATACAAAGGCCCTTTTACTACTTCAGCAAAGCTCTACTCGACTCGGAAACACGATATCCGAAAATAGAGAAGCTGGCTTTGACATTAATCACCTCAGCCCGGAAGTTGAGGCCGTACTTTCAAGCACACCCGATAGCTTTGCTGACCGATCAACCGCTACGGCAGGTACTGCAAAACCCGGAAACCTCAGGTTGTCTCGTCAAATGGGCTGTTGAGCTCGGTGAATTCGACATACAATACCGACCTCGAGTTGCGATCAAAGGTCAAGCCGTGGCTGACTTCATCGTCGAGTTAACCGAGCCCCACGAAATTCAGGACAACAATAAGTCCGACCAACCTCCAGAGAATAACCGCGACACACCAGCTTGGTTATTACACGTTGATGGATCTTCCAATTCACAAGGCAGCGGAGCTGGTCTCATCTTAACCTCACCGGACGGAGTCTAAATTCAATATGCTCTCCGGTTTAGATTCCGAGCTTCAAACAATGAAGCTGAATATGAAGCCCTCTTAGCCGGCCTTCGCCTCGCCTCTGAAATAAGAATCCGATCCATAAGGATATACAGTGACTCTCAACTGGTGGTCGGGCAAGTGACCGCAGAATACCAAGAAAAAGGAAGGAAAATGTCCGCATATCTGGCGAAAACTCAAGAGCTACTGTCGCGTTTTGATCAATACAAAATTATTCAGATCCCGAGGGGCGAAAATATGAATGCGGATTCTTCGCGCGGATTCTCTCGCGAAGCTAGCATCGTCAGCAAACGACGAGTTAAGTAGGACGGCACCCCTCGAGTTCCTCCCGCAAAGAAGCATAACGTCGAACGAGCTCACCGAAGTTTATCCGGTTTCGGCAACACCAAGTTGGAAAGATCCCATAATCCAGTTTCTACAAACAGGTGAATTGCCTACCGATCAAAAAGAAGCTCAGCGCATCCGCTATAGATCAGCTCGGTATACTTTGATCGATGGGCTCCTTTACAAAAGGGGGTTCTCCCTCCCGTGTCTACGCTATATGGGACCCGAAGAAGCCGATTATGTGTTACGTGAAATTCATTTTGGTTACTGCGGGAATCATTTTGGGGCCCGAGCACTTGCACAGAAAGTAATCCGACAGGGGTATTATTGGCCCACCATTCAGCAAGACGCCTGGGAGATCGTTAAAAAATGTGATAGATGCCAACGATTCGCTCCCATTCCTCACCTACCACCCGAAGAGCTCACTCCCATGTCTGGATCGTGTCCGTTCGCTCAATGGGGAGTCCATATCATTGGCCCACTTCCGACGGGGAAAGGGCAGGTTAAATACGCAATCGTCGCCGTCGACTACTTCACAAAGTGGGCGGAAGCAGAACCATTAGCTACCATTACAGAAAAGAAAACGACAGATTTCATTTGGAAAGCGATTGTGTGTCGATTTGGGATTCCGAATACAATAATCACAGATAATGGGTGACAGTTCGACAACGAAAGATTTCGCAATTTCTGTAAAGGTTTAGGCATTAAAAACGTGTATTCTTCTCCTCACCACCCGCAAGCCAATGGCTAGGTCGAGGCAATTAACAAGATCATCAAGAACCATCTCAGAACGAAGCTCGAAGAAAAAAAAGGGTACTTGGGCAGACGAACTGTGTGGAGCACTTTGGGCCTACCGAACCACAGCTCGGTCCACGACCGGGGAAACACCTTTCTCTTTAGCTTTTGGAGCCGAAGCCGTCGTGCCAGTAGAAGTCGGAATGCCCACAAGCAGGACAAGCCAACACCGACTTGATCAAAATGAAGAGCAACTGCGGACGAACCTGGACCTGCTCGACGAAGTAAGAGAGGCATCCCAAATACGAATGACAGCATATCAGCAATGAGTTAAGTGGTACTACAACTCCCGAGTAAAAGAACGGCGGTTCCGAGCTGGCGACCTAGTCCTCAAAAAGGTCAGCACCAAAGAGAAAATCGGCGTCTTCAGCCCCAACTAGGAAGGGCCATATAGAGTGCTTAGCTCACGTCATCCCGGTACTTATTGGCTCGAAAACATGGAGGGTAGACCCCTTTCCCATCCGTAAAACGCTGATCATCTGAAAATCTACTATTCATGAACGAGCAGGGCCTTATACAAAGTATGTATTCTGAGTCGATGATTCAATAAAATTGCTTCAAAGGCGTGGTGTTGTCACCTAACTCACTCATAACTGAAGCAACCTAATTTCAATCGTGAAATCATACGGATATATTCGATAAAAGCCGCTTGGAACGACGGACCTAACGTTCCGAGTTGGTTACCATACTAGACAGACCTAACGTTCCAAGCTGGTTACCATACTATCTTGGCCTCAGGTCAAGTCGCTTACTCCAATGTAATGATCGGATTCGTGTTACCGAGCTGACTTGAGTACAAAGGTTGCTAAAGGATATCTCAGATTTATTCATACATAAAATAAATGCTACACACAAATTGCCAAAATGTGCCTCTGAAGGGCTTGTATTAAAGTTCGTACATTCAAAAAAAAAATATATATATATATATATATATATATATATATATATATATATATATATATATATATATATATATATATATATATAAAAGACGCTTTAGTCTTCAGTGGCATTCGATGGACCGGCTCCAGACTGAGCAGTAGACCCTTTAGAAGGTCCTTCCCCCATGACCTCATCCTCGTCTTCGTCGTCGTCAACAGGAGTAAGGTCGAGATCAGGAAAAATTTTTGAGGACAAGCCGCCTGCAGTCCCGGAAGCCATGATTATACAGCTCCTCAGAGATCGCATTCAGCTTCTCAAACTTAGCTTATACACCTTTGACATCAGTCAAAGATTTCAGCTGGACCTCCTTCAAGAGTTTGGCCAGGTCCACTTTCTCCTCCTCAGCCGTCTTGAGAGCAGCCTCGAGCGATTCGACCTTATTTCCTTCCGACTGAGCCTTGGCCGAAGTCTCTCTCAGCGCCTCCTTGAGAGACTGAACCTGCACCTGGGACACCTCCAGCTCGGATTGTGCCACCTTCAGCTCGAACTGGGCAGTCTGCAATTCCGACTGGGCCGTCACCAGCTCAGACAGTTTTCTCTTCAGTTCGGCCTTCATGGCTTCAGTCTTAGTCTTCCAGGAGGACGCCGCGACCAGAGCCTTCTGCATCTGGTGAGTTCGCTCGGCCATCTTCTAACGGATCATTATCAATAAGGCCGAATCCTACAAAAGTACGTAACAATGGTTAGTAATGTGACAGCAAAGCGCATAAGTCAAAAAAGAAAAGGCAGTCAGCTCACCCTAAGACTGCTCTCAATCGCTACTCCCACCATCTGATCAGGATCTGACGTTGCAAGCGAACTCAAATCCTGGGGAATGCTGTGGTTGACGTTCATGTACGCGTTAACGCCTTCCTTCCAAGTCACATACTGCTCCGTGATCGAGGGCATGTCGACCTGGTCTTCTCGCGGCTCAGTACCACAAGCAGCTGTAGTATGGGCAGCCTGAGGAGCTTGAGGGGGACGCGACGACCCGACTTCAGCAGGGGTGTGGGCAGGCCCTACTTCAGTAGATTCGGTAGGAGTGCCGGACGAACTAGCACGAGTTGCGAGTTGGCTCGCAGATGGTTCGACCCGGGAATCCGAGGTATCCGGTACATTGACAACCGGAACCTCAGAAACAAGAGATTGGGCGGTTAAAGGCTCAGCCCTTGCGGGGGATGTACCCAGAGGCTGCCTAGACCCGCATACGAACGACTGAGGCAACCGGTGTTGCCTCTGAGTCTCTGTGGCCACCCTTTTGCTTGGGGGCTCCACAGAGCTCTCTCCACGATCAAGAATCCTGGCAGGAATCTTGCGGGTCTTGGAAACCGCCTTCGGTGCCATACCTGTCCAAAATATAGAAAAACATGTCAGGTCGAAAGATGTGTGGAGCAACGACGTATAAAACATGTGCAACAAGATTGTCCTACTCACGAGCTGACCTAACTCAAAAACGGAATCTACAGTGATTAGATTACGAAAATTCCTTTCTTTGAGGGAACAAGCTCGGGCAGCTCGGATCTGCCTCTCTTGCACTGCCGAAAGGGCTACCCTAATGGCCACTGAAGCTGCATAGATAAAGAGGTGCACATTAGAATGAGAACTAAAAGCGGAGATAAAGAGCATTAGAGGTTCAAGAAGATCTGGGTGCAGCTCGACCTGGCAAAGCAAAGTCAGCTCGAACCCTGCGCTCCAGAGGGCGAAGCTCATCCGGTGAAGCCTCCCAATCCCCCGATGCAAAGAACCATTTCCTTTTCCAAGTTCTCGTGGAAGATGGTAGGCTGGTCACTATCGAGCCACCCTGACCCGGGTGAGAAGAGAAGTAATAAAGCCCCTGACCTCCCAGAAACTTAAGGCTATACATGGAAAAGAGCTCGTTCGAGGTCAGTTCTTTATTCCCTACTCTTTGCCACAAGATGTAGCATCCCACCATACACCTCCAGCCATTGGGTTGCAGCTGGCTCGGTGAGAGACCTAAGGTATTAAGAACCTCTCGCACAAAGGGGTGCAGAGGCAACCTTAGCCCGGCCTCTAAATGCATCAGGGAGATGACGGTCTCCCCCCGGCAGGGTCGGCTCGGCCTATCAGCTCGATCCAGGACCCTAAGCCCTACGGATTCAGGAATTTCAAACGTTCTCCTCGCAGCATCCAGTTCTTCCTGGGTAATCTGAGAGACTATGTTATCCAGCTCGAAAGAATCTTTCTGAGCCGTTTCGTTTCCCTTTTCCGGCTCAGGAACGTCAGGTCCCTCATCATTCACAGGATCAGCTGTCCTGGAATGGGATTCCCTGGGTTTCATCTCCTGAAGTTCTGTCAGAGGTGGGTTCGACTCGGAATCCCCAAACCTCACCATGGGTATCGCATCGGAACAAGAAGTCTCCAACATGGTCAAATAGAAGATATTATGAAGAAAAGAGGGTCTTCTGAGGTTAGAAAGAGCGTACCCCAGACGCTGATATACCGGCCCGATGAGGAGAATCAGAGAAGGGAGAAGAAGAATCCGGGAAGGAAAGGAAGGAAAATCCGAAAAGAAGAAGATTTTTCCAATATTCGCTAAAGTTCCAAGTTTTATACTCAAAGGATTCTCTCGCATTTAATGAAATAATTCCGCGTAGCAGCCTTCTGTTAAAGCGTACCAAAAGTAACGCACTACTCTGGACACGTAGCACCCTCCTGTTCGATGATATCCGGTTGAGCTCTGATACGCCGTACAAACGATGATGGTGCCTCGATTTTTTGAACAACGCATTAAATGCCGCCTTCCCGCCCATCGAGATGACGGCGCTACAGCTGTATAAAGCCAAAGGCATCCGGATCGTCGTATCTTCTTTATTAAGCTACTCCCGAGACAGACGAGCTAGACTCGGGAGTGGGGGGACTTCTGTTGTGGGAAGAATATGAGCTGGCCTCAGGGTAGATCTGAATCAGAAGAATACGAGCTGACCTCAGGGTAGATCTGGGTCAGAAGAATACGAGCTGACCTCAGGGTAAATCTGGGTTAGAAGAATACGAGCTGACCTCAGGGTAAATCTGGATCAGAAGAATATGAGCTGAGCTCAGGGTAGATCGGGATCAGCGTGTTCAGCTCGGATCGGACCTGAGGTCAAACGGCACGATCCGAAATCAGGTTGGCAAGTCTGTTCGACTTAGCCTAGAGAGAAGAGGCGATCCCTCTAAACGACCTCATAAGGCTGACTTCTTTCATTGTGACAAGTTGGTTCCGTTACCGCAAGTTCCTTAAGTTTGCACGCAATAAGAGGAAAAGAATTTGGGAAATCTCTAACCAACCCGTCAATTATCCCCAAAGATCACGGGACAGCTCAGGAAATCTCAGAGATCCGAGATTTCCTCTACGAACATCACGGCTGCCAAAAGGGAATGCAACCCTGCAACCTAAGTCTATAAATTGATGCGTCCTCTTCATCATCAAGGTATGACACAACCACTGATCTCAAAAGAGATGATTGTCCTTTTTAGAATCCAAACTAATTTAGGCATCGGAGGGCTAACGGCTGGACCCCAGCCACCCCTTCTTTTGCTTTCCTTTGTGTTCTTCAGGATCTAAGGAGCTTCCGACTCAGATCCAGACCGTGCACCTACACCTACCGGAGATCAGCTGTACTCATCTGCTGACCAGTTGGAGGTCACCTCATCTCGTCTGTTGACCAATTTTCAGCATCAACACCCATGTTTCCTTTTCCCTTATAAAAGAGTGTAAGAAAGTCAAGCTCACATATGACTAGTGAAAAACGAACACTCATTACGACTCACAGACCATTTTATTATCATCATGCAACAATAACGTACATCAAAGCAAAACATCCACCGTCTATTACAACGTATAAAGCAACACACAATTTGGACCCTTAAAGTATGCATGGCCCACCCATCCATTCTAGCTACGCATAGGCAGCTGGGTTAGCCTGCAAATAGGCAGAAACTGCCTTCACCATCCCCATGACTCCTTCCTTAGCCTCCAGGGCGCATGCCTCAGCTGTCGGGCCATCTTCATCTGAATCATAGATGATTTTCAACTTGGTTACGGAGCCTCCATTGCCGGAGGGGTCGATGTTGAATTCACAAGACATTGAGTTTATCTTTGTGCCTATGTGTCCGCCTTCAATCACCAAGTATTTGAGCACATGCTTGTCATCATCGATCACTTGCACGCGATCGGTCACAAATCTGTAATCCTTGATGACTGGAAATTGCATGAGATGGATACTTCTCTCATTAGTATTAATTATTTTAAAGATAATCAGCCAAGCAAAGGCACAAAGAGTAATGTTATTATGCAGCCCACTTCATGGAGGCTCCTGAAAAATAATGGTATTTGGACAATCTCTACCATCTAATCAATGTTAGGATTTCCAAGTGGTCCACTCCAGACCAATGATCAGATGGATAGTGGACCACCCAAATCAAGGTAATAAAAAAAATGCATACTTAAGTCGAATTAACCAAAATCTAGGTAATTTAATTAACGAACTTTGATTATTTCGACTATAAAAGCGATTAGGGTTGCATGAACATCCAGACCTTCTGTGAAGTTGAATTTCTTGATGGTGCCAACGCCACCATCTCCTTCAAGGATGTCGATACTAACTATAACTTCAGGCATGAGCTTCGGTACCAAGACATGTGCATCCCGAACACCTGCCGTCCATAACCTCGCTGGTGGGACTGGGGAAACAAACTCGTCGGTAACAGTGCCCTTAACCATGATTATTATCTACTAAGAAACAAAGAGAAGTAGAGAATATAGATGGTGGAGGTTTGTTGAGAGTAAGAGAGAGGGAAGATGGTATTTATAGATTTCACCCAAGGGCACAATGATGTTGTGTTTACCTACTCTTCTGAGTCAATTTACACAATATTAATTAGCTGAAATGGGCCCACCTTATTAGGCATGTGGATTGGGTCGGTGCTTGAATTTTATGTCTAAAAATACCCCATGTATGACAACATTTTCTACAAAGCCTAGAGCCTGACTTTAAGGCCCGTGGTCTGTACCTAGACCTCAAATGGATCCAAGAAATAAACGGGCTTGGTTGACCAAGATGATTGATGTTTGTTATTTTATTCCTTTGGCTGATTTATATATTAAGGGTAATGATGTGTCCAAGAAAATTGCAAATATATGTGATTATAATATATATATTTTTTAAAAGCTAGTTGTTTGATACTCTGGCAAAATATACAGCTTTGCACAAACCAAGCCACCTCGAAAGCCCGGCTTGGATTAGTTTGAAAACACCCAACTTGGATTGGCTTGTATAGAAGTTTAAACCAAATCAAGCCTCAAAGTCAAGCTCATTTGAAAAAACAAACCAAGCTCAAACTAGGGTAGTACTGGCTTGGCTCGAAGCTTGATTTGATTCGGCTCGTAGATTGTAAGCACACTGTTTCATGTGGTGTGATCCACTTGAGCTTTGGATATGATTCCATTTTGGGATCATGTCCTAAAATGATATGCAAAAATGGATGGACAACGTGGATAATACATAATACATATGCATGAATGCATATGATTTCTTTGCTCTTGTAAAATTATGCTTGTGTACTTGTTCGTAAAAGGGTCTTACATGTTTATTTTGAAGTTGCACTTTTCCTATGGAGGATGTTAAACTCATGTGGTAAGATAATTTTGTATTTTTTTTTTTTATTGTTTAAATTTTTTTTCTATTTAAATAAACAAATAAAAAAAGAGCCACCACCTGTTTGAATTTGACCCAGTCCAATTCAAAATTTTCAACCAAACCGATCTTGGCCGGCTCGAACCAGATTTTTCTGGAGCAAACCAAACTCGGGCCGAATGGGGTCAACCCAAAGCCCAAACCGAGCCGATCCACAAACTGGGGTGGCACAAGAACAAGCCCAACCAAACTAAGGCTAACTCGGCCTGGTCTGAATCGTTGCCCACCCCTAGCAAAATATGACACTTGACACTTGATACGCAGATATGCAGAACTGTGGTATACGATAACCCAAATTGACCTAGTCGAGGAACCTGCTGTCGCTACATCACAGTCCTAAAATCAGATTGGTTGAACAATCCTCACCTCTGATTTGTGGACCATTAGATAAACTTTATTCTTAATATGCCCACTAAACCCACAGTCAGATAACAAAATAAGCCCAATTTTTTGTTCATAATACATCTGAAAGGTGACCCATAATTTGAACGATTTAGTTTGAAGTACTTTTACACTACATACGCAATTTCTAAGTGCCTGTGTATCATCCATCCCACTCTGCCGGAGTATCAAAGTTCCAAAGCAGGATTATTACCATTGACTTGAGAAGGAGAGACCTGTCTCATTGAATAGAAAATTTTGAATCTTTATTTGGATATTGCATTAAGACCATTTCTTCCTGATTGAATCAAATAAACATTGTTATCCAATGCTTGGTCCTCCACCATCAGAACATCCTGTGATAGAAATATTTTTCATTTTACTGGTTTCATGGGAACCGTCTCCATAGTTTCTTTCTTGACTGTTTCTTTGTTGGCCGCATATTAAGGGGTTGATGATTTTTTTTTAATTTTTTATTCGTGATATTTTTGGGGTCTGGACCACTCACAGTGGGTCCCATAGTATCAACGGTTTGGATCACTGAACAATGTGCCCTACTTGTACAAAATGAAAACCTGAACAACATTGCTTATTGTCTCCAGCCAAGCATTGTATAATACGAGCTTTGCTAAGCCCACACGCGTGCAATAAAGCTGATCTACACCCCACACATGTGCCAGCATGGCACGATTGGTTCCATCAGACAGAACCACTTTATAGATTCTAGCCCAAGAATCAGGTTGATCCACTGGTGAGGTAGGCCACAGTTAAAAGAAGAAACGAACGGTTCTGAAGAACTTGGCTGGAGTTTTCTAACACATCCACTGGTTTCAAATATTGGGGCTTATGTGCTGAGTGGGCCATAGCAACTTGATGGATGGATTGGATCTCGCAACCATGTGCCATGATGGCAGCTGTCTGCCACATGTATGGCCTGTACATGAGCTTGAAGCTCGTATGATAATACAATATTCTCTCTTATTAATATATTGGAGTAGGTATTCCTTCTGAACGGTTCCTTTGTGAAGACCAATTAATGCTTTCATTTTCTATTTCTTTTCTTTTGTCCAAGGTCAATGTTATAGCTATCAATAGCTCAATCTCCGGACACGCGGCACATGTATACATGATGGGAAATATGTTGTAACCTAACGTGGATGGATTAAAAATAAAACAAAATAAAAAATAATACCATTTAGATGATCGTCGGCATTGATTGAAGGAAGTTTGTCCATTTGAATGTCATTTTTTTTCGTTGGAGGACTTTTTCTCCTCCAGCCACGCATTTCTAATCATCAAGAGACCATCAGTGGCTGGGATTGCCTGGACGGTGCGATTTTTGAGGTGTGCTCCATCCATGACCATTAGTGGCTCTAATGATCATGTTGATATAACCATCATGTGGGCCACTCCCTGCATTTGGAGGCTTTTGGATGGTTGTCTAGTGTAGCAGGGGCAAGGTGTGAGATCGAGCATCGTCTCTTCCACGGATAACTGATCTGAATCCATGGATCTACTATGACTCCTCAATCAGTTTTCACCAAATCCACGATGGAACAACTCGAATCCATGAGCTTGTCTTCAAATCCACAAAGAAGAATAGAGTATAAACTCAAATTTCATTAATAAATTTATCAAAAGCTACATAATAATGAGCCTTAAAGTGTTTAAATAGGCTAACCCTAACCATAATCTTATAAGCTGGCTCAGTCAGGGTGAGTGAGATCGAGCACTGTCTTTTTCACGAGGATAATTGATCCGAATCCATGAATCTACAGGGATTCCTCAACCTGTCTTCATCGAATCCACAAGACTTCTTCTTTGAATCCACGAAGTACATGGAGAAAAACTATAGTTTCTTCTTAAAAAAAAGTTGCAATATTCAATGACCAATCTAAAATGAAAATAAAACAAGTATTTATAGTAAACTAAACCCTAGAAACGCAACCTATGTATCCTAATTGCGAAAGGAAACTAAACAAATAAAAAATTGCAAGAAAAGTCATCCAAAATAGAAAGCTCGCGCAATATCTGTGCGTTAGCCGACCGGTCGGGCAGGGGGCTCCGATCGGTCGGAGTTGAGGGTCGACCGGTCAGTTGACTTCAAAACAGTCCAGCAAGTTTGCTCCCTTCCTAGGTGAAATTTGATCGGTCGGCAGAGGTCGTCAGTTGGAGAATTTTGCGGTTCTTCAGTTCCTTCCTCCAGATCTCATGGGCCTAATCTTGGGTCCTTTTCCTAGCTTTTTCCGTCCTCGATCGAAGGGTCGCTTCGCTACATCGGTCGCCACCGGTTGAAAGAAACTCGACCTTAAGTTTCGCCTCTTCTCTTAATTCGTCGATGCCGGGCTATGCAACACTAGAAGAGATTGTCCTATTCTCTTGATTTGTCGGTGGTCGTCGCTCGGGTTTGTTGGAGCGAGGACGATTCTCCTTCCGTCCTTACTGAAGGTGATGACATTGTCTCAGCCATGATGTATGGCATCCCGATCAAATTTTCACGGATGTCCAAGAATCATATGACAAGAGTCCATGTCCACCACATCACAACATATGCAATCCTTGTAGACCTTGCCAATTGAGAAGGAAACGTGGCATTGTTTGATAACTTTCGTTGTGCTCCCTTTTTAAATCTACCCTATGTTGTAAGGCGAAGGATGCGGTGTGGTCTTGATTTTCAACTTATCCACCGTTACTTGAGATTAATATTCTCGTAACTACCACCATCAATAATCACATTACACACTTTCTCATCCATGGTGCATCTTGTGTGGAAAAGATTGTAGCGTTGGGGATGAACTTGTGTCTCAGTCGTATGTGCACTACCATGTACAATCAAAGACAGACCCTGATCTCTTGAAATCCAGTCAGTTCCTTCCTCCTCTTTATCGACTTGTTCAGCATAAACATTAATTTCTGGTTTAGCTGGTGCATCCTCTGTGGGGACAACTACATTAGTCGTGGGTCGTTGAGGGCACACATTGGATAGGTGGCCTAGTTGTCTACATCGATAATAATGATCCGGTCATGGTATTCCTTAGGAATTTGGGATATTACTCAGGCTCGGTATAATGGCTAAACGTTGCGGTCTCATTGGACCACTTCCTGTTGCACGAGCAGCACTCACAGCGGGTTGTTGTTGATCTTGAGATGTGCCTTGAGTGGGACCCGTCATACTGATCTGGGTAGAGGAAGAGGGGCATGCAGCAATTTTGGTGAGTTGAGTTTCTGAGCGATGGGGATATTGTAGGGCATCCTTCATGGACCAAATCAGTAACATCTAGACACAATCCTGGATATTGAGCCTTAGATCGCCAACAAACCTTGCGGTCTTTTGTGCATTCGTTTCCGATAAATCGTTACGAGTGGCTAATCGGTTGAACTCAGCGGTGTATTCTTTAACGGTCCGATTGTCCTGACGACAATTTTGGTATTGCTGGAATATGACCTGCTCGTAGTCACGAGGTAGGAAGCGCAGTCGAAGGAGTTGTCTCATCTGAGGCCATGATCGGATGGGCAACTTGTTTTGTCGGATGCAGGAGAGTTGCAATTGTTCCCATCGTGCCGAAGCACCCGACTTCAACTTGTACATGACAAGTTTAACATTTCGATCCGCTGGAACTTTCATACAATCGAATTTTTTTTTTTTTTACTTCCACTAGCAAATCCAGAAAATCTTTGATTCTTAGCATGCCATTGAACGTAGGAAATTCTCTCTTACCTCTATAGCCGTAATTGTATCGATATCCGCGATCATTGTCATGTGCTTGCAGTCATGCACGGATGTTATCGAAGTTATCATCGCTGTCATCTGAATCCACATGATTCAGTCGTCAATTCGTGGCCGGAAGGGCTGGACGAATCGCAGAGTTGTGTCGCACTTTAACTGCGGGTGGCTGGACACCCACTGGAGCTTGTTGTTGGGCCAAGATCGCAGCGATCTAATCAAGAGACTCTCCCAGCCCTTGCATAGACGTCTTTATTGATCTCTGGAGGAGCTTCATCCTCTTTGCTAGATATTGGATCCTTTGATCACCGTCAGTGGGGTTGTTGCCACGATTATCGCTAAAAGCTATCACCTGAGGTTCAACCTCGTTCTGATACCAACTTGGCGCAGCTAGGGTGGGTGAGATCGAGCACCGTCTTTCTCACGAGGATAACTGATCCAAATCCATAGATCTACAAGGACTCTTCAACCTGTCTTCATCGAATCCACGAGACTTCTTCTTCGAATCTACGAAGAACACAGAGAAAACCATAGTTTATTCTTAAAAAAAAAAGTTGTAATATTCAATGATCAATCTAAAATGAAAATAAAACAAGTATTCACGTTCAGTATAATTTCGAAGAAAGACTGTTAGCAGCAGGTGGAGACATTTCTTTAGCCCCCTTCAAAAGAAATGCGGGCAAGGTAGAGCTCGGCAGAGGGTTCAAGAATCGGGTAGGGTCTTGTCCTTATAGTAAATTAAACCCTAGAAAGGCAACCCAGGTGTCCTAATTGCAAAATAAAAATAAAAAATCGCAAGAAAAGTCATCCAAAATAGAAAGTTTGAGCAGCATCTGTGTGTTAGCCGACCGGTCAGTTAGGGGGCTCCAATCGGTCGAAGTTGAGGGCTGACTGGTTGGTTGGCTTCAAAACAGTCCAGCGAGTTCGCTCCCTTCCTAGGTGAAATTCGACCGGTTGGACAACCGGTCATCAGAGGGTCCAACTGGTCGGTAGAGGTCGTCAGTTGGAGAATTTTGCCGTTCTTCTGCTCCTTCCTCCGGATCTCGTGGGCCCACTCTTGGGTCCTTCTCCTAGCCTTTTTCTGTCCTCGATTGAAGGGTCGCTTCGCTACATCATAAACAAACCTAACTTGCGTGCTAAGAAAAGAGTCCTAGAATATTAGGAAAGAAATCATAAAATTCAGAAAGAAATCGCGAAACCACGAGAAGCTTTTGAGCGTCAGTCGACCGGTTGGTCAGGGCCCACGATTGGTTAGAGTTGAGTGGCAACCAGTCAGCTGGAGCTCAAAACTGTCCAGCTAGTTTGAGCCTTGCTCCTGATGAAATTCGACCGGTCCTTGAGGGTGCACGATCGGTCGCCAGGTGACGAATCCCAAGTTTTCTCATGTTTCTCTCAGTCCATCTCTCCTATGAAGATCGTCGATCCTCGCCCTTGATCATGAAATCTACTCCCTACATTACTATCCATTGTTTTATTGTCTTATGTTGTATGGCCCATCTAATGATTTTATGGGCTTGATTTCAAGGCATACCTAGGTCACGTAATGCATGAGTTGAATAGCAGATACACATCATGGTGAACCCCACCTCAAGAAATCAATGAACAACAGCCAAAAATCCTCCCGGCTCACGCAGCGGCTCTCACCATGGTTGTATTATTTAGATTTTTAGCATGTTCAGCTTTCATGATGGGCTCACAGAATGCACCCAACGGATGCCAGCCGCATACATGGTGGGCCCCACGTCTCACAGGTTTGGATTGCTCATACATGGTGGGCCCCACTTGCATATGAATTGTCCTTCTACTCGATTGGTGGATATTTTTTGAATGGTTAAAAATGAAAAATATCTTGCCATGACTCTTACAGGTTTGGATTGCTCAATCAATCAGATTGTGTGAACTGTGACATAGAGACAGGGCCTTCTTCCAGTTTAGTCAGTTTAATTTGAGTCAATTTATGCCACGTGTCCAACTTCTAAGCACCCTTCTATCAAGCTTCGTACCCGAGCATCAAATAACTCCCCTTCGCATCAGAGAGTAAGTTGCCCATTGAGGCATATTTAAGGCTTCATCGTTCTTTAAGCCTTTCACTTCAACCGTAGTGAAAGAGATGGTGACTGCAAGGCGAAGGTGACTTACTGGACAGTTGGGTATCAATGCCCATTTGTAAGGCGCCAATCAGATGGTGAAGATCACTTAAGGAGGAATAGATTCAGACATGGGTCATCACGACTTCCATCAGTTGAACGTCTCAGATCTCATTGAGGTTTGGCCCTTCGTCTAAATTTGTTCAGACAAACATCATGCAGAAATTATTTTTACAATCAGATGGTGAAGATCACTTAAGGAGGAATAGATTCAGACATGGGTCATCACGACTTCCATCAGTTGAACGTCTCAGATCTCATTGAGGTTTGGCCCTTCGTCTAAATTTGTTCAGACAAACATCATGCAGAAAGTATTTTTACAATAGCCCTGGGCAATACGTCCAAGGAGGTGCTTTTGTACTTGTACAAGATGTTTGGGTGTATTTTGTCCAAGTGGAGCCTATATTGTTGTATTTTAAAAAAGGAATTTTAAAATATTTATTTCAAATTTTCCTTTGAAAATGGTTTCCCTCCACAAGTTTGTTTTTGGAATTTGTGCATTTTCTTTATCCCACATCGGAAATAACCAAGGAAAAAAAGCAAGTATAAAAGTAGAGGTTTTGCACATGGACTAGGCCCTTAGGGGGCAGGTGAATTTTGTGGTTTGTGGGGGGCTATGCACATTGAACCATACTATGCCAAAAACCACACACGCGCGCGCGCGCCCGCCCGCCGGCCGAGCCGAGCCGCGCCGTCGCCGGTGCCGGTGCCGGTGCCGGGATCGGGTCTGGGTCTGGGTCTGGGTCTGGGTACTTGCACCAACGGTCTTTTGTTTTAAACGTCCAGAGAAGCGTCTGTTCGGATGGTCGCATCAGTTGGGTTTAAACCCAACGGACCTAACCCAATTCAAAACGGTGCATTAAGCACCTAATCAAGTCTATATATAGATCTGATTAATCCGTTTTAAAAAGATTCGAAAATCATCTTCTCTCTCAACTTTACTAAAGCTCTGGACTCTGGTTTGATTTTCTGTTCTTTCTGACTCACTGAGTCACTGCATCTCGATTTTGCGGTATACTTGCTGGTTCGAGCCCTGTACGGCGAGTGCACAGCCGGGACTAGGGTGATAGTCGTTGTATCCTGGAGGCCAACTGTCCGTGACTCCTGTTGCATTTGGAAAGCGGTCCAAGGAGGGCAGATTTGGTTTCAAGCCCAGTGACTCGTCACGCCTCGACTCAGTGTTCTTCAAATCAATAAGTTCTTTACATTCCTTTTAATTTTATTTTTTTAATATCTGTCAGTTGTTTTCAACCTCTTATTACAACAATCTTGAAACCAAATTCAAGTTGAAAACAACAGACAGATTTTATTTCTGTGATCTTCTGTTGTCTGTTCTAATTTCAACTCAGAGCAGATTACAGTTCCTCTTGTGTTGTCTGTTCCAAACTTAATTCGGAACAGAATTTTACTCATTTCTCTTCAAACCAAAGTGAAGCACACATGGCTACTATCACAGTTAATCCTACTACTAAACTGTCCAAGATTGAACCCTTCTCTGGACAGAATTATAAACTATGAAAACAGAAAATCTATTTTGCTTTACAAACCTTAAAAGTCTTTTACATCTTGTCTGATACATTTATAGTTGACCCAGCCAACCAAACTGAAGTTCAAGATGCCAATAATTGCAAACATTACATTCTGAATACCTTGTCAAATGAAATGTATGATGTTTATGTTTTGTATGATTCTGCGAAAGAGATATGGAATGCACTTCAGAAGAAGTATGTTCTTGAAGACGCTGGATCTAAAAAACATGCAATATCGAACTTCCTTCACTTCAATATGACAGATGATAAACCTGTTACAAATCAAATTCATGATTATCAAAATCTGACTCATGAATTAACAATTGAAGGAATAAAGTTAGACGAGGTATTTCTTTCTGGAGCGTTAATTGAGAAATTACCTCCTTCTTGGAAAGATTACAAAAATAAAATGAAACACAAAAAGAATGGCGTCTCTTTGGAAAATACAATTGTACACATACGTATAGAGGAGGCAAATAGGATCAGAGATCAAATTGGTGATGCCAATGAGTCTGTTTCAAAGGCTAACCTAATCGAATCAGGTCAGGAAAAGAAAGACAAAAGTAAAATACAATGTCACAATTGTAAAAAGTTTGGACACTATGCTAATGAGTGTCGGCTGAAAAAGAAGCCAAACAAACAGTTCAAAAAGAAAGGCAATTGTCATTTTTGTGGAAAACCAGGACATTATGCAAACGTATGTAGGCTGAAGAAAAAGAACAATAAGCCACAAGTTAATCTTGCTGAAACAGAAGCTGATACGGTTGTTGCGGTTCTGACCGAAGTCTTCCTTGTACACAACCTGGAATGGATACTGGATACCGGGGCAACTCGGCATGTTTGTAAGGACCGTAGCATGTTTACCTCTTATCAAGAAATAAGGGATGATGAACAAGTCTTCATGGGAAATGCTCGGACCTCTCCGGTTGCTGGAAAAGGAAAGATAGTTCTGAAGCTTACGTCGGGAAAGACGTTAATGTTGAACAATGTCCTACATGTACCTGATATTCGACGAAACTTGATCTCTGGTTCGCTCCTCAACAAGGCTGGTGTTAAACTTGTATTTGATTCAGACAAGCTTGTAATGACTAGGAATGGTACCTTCATTGGGAAGGGTTATTGTAATGATGGTCTTTATATTGTAAACGTTGATAATAATAAGATGTCATCCAGTTCTGCTTATATTGTTGAGTCTACTTCTTTGTGGCATAGTAGATTAGGTCATGTTAATGTAGCATCTATAAAAAGAATGAATAGGTTAGGTTTATTACCTAATATATCAGAAGAAAATATAGAAAAATGTGAGGTTTGTGTAGAATCAAAATTCCATAAGAAACCTTTCAAATCTATAGTTAGAAATTCTGAATTACTAGAGTTAATTCATAGTGATCTAGGTGATTTCAAAAATCACATGTCTAGAGGTGGTAAAAGATATTATATAACTTTTGTAGATGATTGTTCTAGGTATACCATAATTTACCTTCTTAGAAATAAAGATGATGCATTTGAAGCATTTATCAAATACAAGACTGAAGTTGAAAACCAACTAAGTAGAAAAATTAAAAGGCTTAGATCAGACAGAGGTGGAGAATATATGTCAACACAGTTTAAGGAGTTTTGTGAAAAATATGGCATAGTTCATGAAACCACTGCACCTTATACACCAGAACAAAATGGAATAGCAGAACGTAAGAATAGAACTCTAAAAGATATGATGAACGCAATGTTAAATAGTTCAGGTTTGCCTCTCAACATGTGGGGGGAAGCTATCCTATCAGCCTGTTATGTCCAAAATAGAATACCTCACAAGGTGTCTGGAAAGACACCATATGAACAATGGAAAGGTCATACTCCTAGTTACAAATATCTAAAAGTGTGGGGGTGTCTTGCTAAGGTAGGATTACCTGAAAACAAGAAAACCAAGATAGGTCCAAAAACATCAGACTGTATCTTTATAGGTTATGCACAACATAGTGCTGCATATAGATTCCTGGTTCTAAATTCAAAGAATAATGTTTTAGATCCAAACACTATTATAGAAGCCAGGGACGCAGAGTTTTTTGAACATGTATTTCCTTTTAAATCATGTTTGGAAGAAACAAAAGATGATAATACTTTGGATATGAACTTAATTAGTAGAACTATAGAAACTACTAATGAAATAGTGGAAGAACCTAATGCTTCTAATGAAATAAATCAAGAACCAAGAAGAAGTAAAAGGGCTAGAAAAGAAACTAATATGGGAGATGGGTTTTTTACATTCCTATTAGAAGATGACCCTGTAACATACTCAGAAGCTATAAATTCTTCAGACGCTACTTTTTGGAAGGAAGCTATAAAAGATGAATTACATTCAATAATATCTAATAACACATGGGAATTAGTAGATCTTCCTCCTGGAAGCAAACCTATAGGCTGTAAATGGGTTTTTAAAAAGAAACTTAGACCTGATGGAACTATAGATAAGTTCAAAGCCAGGTTAGTAGCAAAGGGTTTTAGACAGAAGGAAGGATATGATTATTTTGACACATATTCACCTGTAACCAGAATTACATCAATTAGAGTATTAATAGCTATTGCATCTATTTATAAGTTAGTGGTTCACCAAATGGATGTTAAGACAGCATTTCTAAACGGTGAGTTAGAAGAAGAAATCTATATGGAACAACCTGAGGGATATAAAATCATAGGACAAGAAAACAAAGTATGTAAACTTGTTAAGTCCTTGTATGGTTTAAAACAAGCCCCTAAACAGTGGAATGAAAAGTTTGATAATGTCTTAAAATCAAATGGTTATATTGTAAATGATGTAGATAGATGTGTTTACAGTAAATTTTCTGATAATGAAGGTGTCATTATATGTCTATATGTAGATGATATGCTAATCTTTAGAACTAACGTCAAACTTGTGAATAATACTAAACAACTCCTGTCTTCTAATTTTGATATGAAAGATTTAGGAGAAGCAAGTATGATCCTAGGTATTCAGGTAATCAGGAAAGATGATAATATTACATTATCTCAGTCACATTATGTTGAAAAGATATTAAAGAAGTTTGAACACTTCGATTGCTTACCTGCCAGTACACCATATGATCATTCTGTGCAACTCAAGAAGAATACAGGAAGTAGTATATCTCAACATGCTTATTCTCAAGTAATTGGTAGTTTAATGTATCTGATGAACTGTACAAGACCAGATATTTCTTTTGCTGTAAATAGACTGAGTAGATATACACATAACCCTAGTTATGATCACTGGAATGCTTTAAATAGAATATTAAAATATTTAAAAGGTACTGCTACATATGGTATATGTTATACAGGTTATCCACCAGTATTAGAAGGATATACTGATGCTAATTGGATAACTGACTCTGATGAAACTAAATCCACAAGTGGATATGTATTCACAATTGGTGGAGGAGCAGTATCTTGGAAATCTACAAAACAAACGTGCATTGCTAGATCGACAATGGAGTCGGAATTCATTGCATTAGAAAAAGCAGGTTCAGAAGCTGAGTGGCTAAGAAATCTCTTGGCAGATATACCTATTTGGCCAAAGCCTGTATCGACTGTATCTATTCATTGTGATTGCCAGGCAGCTATAACCAGGGCTAATAGTAAGATCTACAATGGTAAAAAGTAGACATATCAGACTTCGACATAATATTGTTAGACACCTGCTGACTGATGGTGTTATTACTATTAATTTCATACGATCGGAAAAGAATCTGGCAGATCCTCTGACCAAAGGACTATCCAAAGGGTTAGTCATAGAAACATCGAAAGGAATGGGGTTGAGCCTAACATTATGAGCTACCAGTGTCAGCAACCCAACCTATACAAGTGGAGATCCCATGCGATAGGTTCAATGGGTAAACAACAAGACACTAGGAGACTGGGAAGCACTGCAGTGATTTACCCCTTCCTGAGATGTACGCAGTGTAAACAGCAATGTTTGGAGGATGAGTCTGAACTCTTAATGAATCCATAACCAAGATTGGTGGTGTATCCTTTTGCTGTGTACACTTGATGGAATTCACCTATATGAGTGTGGAAGTTGAGGCCGCTTCCTATGAGATATTAGGCTATTCTCTAGAGCGCTCATGAAAATCCAGGTAAAGGTGCATGGCCGAAACGCACCAAACCGCAGAACCAGCAGTATCGGAATAGTTGTGTGAGTGGCATGTACGGCCGTTTACGTTAAAGGGTTAGGTTAAAGACCGATAGTCACCTAATTCCTGTAAACCTGTCTTGCTTACTCTAAATGTTGATTAAAGTCCGATAGACATCAACACTATTACACAACTGTTCTACTCTAAACTCGAAATGTTTTGAAATTTGAAACATGTGGGGGATTGTTGTATTTTAAAAAAGGAATTTTAAAATATTTATTTCAAATTTTCCTTTGAAAATGGTTTCCCTCCACAAGTTTGTTTTTGGAGTTTGTGCATTTTCTTTGTCCCACATCGGAAATAACCAAGGAAAAAAAACAAGTATAAAAGTAGAGGTTTTGCAGATGGGCTAGGCCCTCAGGGGGCAGGTGAATTTTGTGGTTTGTGGGGGGCTATGCACATTGAACCATACTATGCCAAAAACCATACACGCGCACGCGCGCGCCCGCCCGCCCGCCGGCCGGCCGGCCGGCCGAGCCGAGCCGAGCCGCGCCGCGCCGCGCCACGCCGTCGCCGTTGCCGGTGTCGGTGCCGGGCCGGGATCGGGATCGGGTCTGGGTCTGGGTCTGGGTCTGGGTCTGGGTCTACTGTGAGTATACTTGCGCACCTTCCTTTTGCTCCAACGGACACTGAAAGTTACTTGCACCAACGGTCTTTTGTTTTAAACGTCCAGAGAAGCGTCTGTTCGGATGGTCGCATCAGTTGGGTTTAAACCCAACGGACCTAACCCAATTCAAAACGGTGCATTAAGCACCTAATCAAGTCTATATATAGATCTGATTAATCCGTTTTAAAAAGATTCGAAAATCATCTTCTCTCTCAACTTTACTAAAGCTCTGGACTCTGGTTTGATTTTCTGTTCTTTCTGACTCACTGAGTCACTGGATCTCGATTTTGCGGTATACTTGCTGGTTCGAGCCCTGTACGGCGAGTGCACAGCCGGGACTAGGGTGATAGTCGTTGTATCCTGGAGGCCAACTGTCCGTGACTCCTGTTGCATTTGGAAAGCGGTCCAAGGAGGGCAGATTTGGTTTCAAGCCCAGTGACTCGTCACGCCTCGACTCAGTGTTCTTCAAATCAATAAGTTCTTTACATTCCTTTTAATTTTATTTTTTTAATATCTGTCAGTTGTTTTCAACCTCTTATTACAACAATGTCCAGTGACCATTGATGTGCTGGGCGGATGGATGATCCATGTACCAAATACCTAATAAATTGGAAGATCTTAGATACAGATGTCTATTGGGTGCGTTTTACAAAACCTTAGGATCTCGCCTCCCAAAGTACTTGAATTATGGGATATGATAAAGCAATAAACTAAATCAAATTATAAACCACACGACACTAGATTTTTATGTGGAAAACCCTCGAAGAGGTAAAAACCACGAGACCTAGTCCAAAACAACAATCTACTATAAAAGGGAACTGTTACAACCGATCACAAGCACAAACTGCTTAGATCTAACCTTCTTCACCCACACAAGGATGGATAAACAATAAGGGAACTAGAAACTGAGAAATCTCACCGAGCATGAGGATGTTGAAGAGCCAAGACGCCGATTGCACTGTGAATCACCTTCACAAGCAAATCCTCATCTTCCAACACTCTCTCTCTCTCTCTCTCTCTCTCTCTCTCTCTCTCTCTCTCTCTCTCGCTCTCTCCTTGGACGTGTAAACAACCTAATAGTATGCCCTAATCTCATTTTGGAACCTCTTAAACAGAGCAACCGAAGAAACAGAGCAAAAACAGGAAACTGCAAAATAGTAGTCCGTATATGGTTGAGCGCCTGGTCAGTGGACCATTGAGCGCCCGGCCAACTACAAAATCGTCCAGTGAGTTTGAGATAAATCTACAAAATTTCGAACACCCGCCCTAACATGGTCAGGTACTTGGTCAAAAAACCATCGAGCGCTCGATTGTTTGCAAAATAATTCAGTGACTTAACTGTCATCCGGGTGAATTTCAATCGCTCGACTAGAACTAGCCGGGCGCCCGACTACACCCAGGTTGCATCTTCTTCTCCTCTACACCTGAGGAGGAAAACCCCATCAATATCTGGCCCACCTATTTTAAGTGTTCAGGTTTTTTTCCCACCAAATTATTAAAATTGAGTTAGATCGAAAGACATTGATACTTTGGCAGAGGGTAATAGGTAATATACAGGAACCTAGAAATTATTCATGGAGTGCCTTTAATCATATACAGAGAAGGCACTTTTCGGTTGACCAATGACTTTCTCGATTTAACAAAGAATTTCAGCCATGCTGTTTGCTGTGATGTTTTGCATGTTTTTTATTTAGCATTCGGTTAAACCAAAGAATGTCTATTTTGTTCAGTTTAACCGATCAAAGGTCCAATTAGTTCGATTGTATGAAAATGCACAAGTTTTAAAAAGTGTGGGTTTTATTTTCTAATCTTATATGGAAGGATGTAAGTACTTTTAATTACAATTATGGTTTGGTAGAAGAGAGCCTATACGATTTCTAAGATTTTAAAGGGGAAGTTAAGGTTTCTCTATTATAAGTGGTTTCATCTCTTATAACTTTATGATAATCATGGATTGATTGTCACTTTGTGCCATGGTTTTTCCCTGCAAGAGTTTTCCACATAAAATCTCATGTGTTTTCGTGTTCGTTTGAATTTTTTGTTTTCTATTGCTGGTTTAATTTAATATAAGGTTATTCATGCTCCCAACAAAAATTACTTCAAAAATGAATGCATGGCACACACGTAACTAAAATTAAATTGTTTGAATCATAGTTGCAATTTTTTATGCATCGTGAACAAAAATAAGAATATTTGATCATATGATATCAGAAGGTCAATATTGATCGGATGGTTAAAATTGAAAAAACAAAAAATCTTATGGTCCTATATTAACAAACAGGCATCCATGATTCAACCCCTGGGATTGTTCAACCAATTTGATTTTCGGACTATGACCTCATGCAGGTATTTACCTTGGTCAATGGGGAAAACGACGTAACAATGCATGAAATTAATCCTCCTATTCATCACGTACATCACCCCTTGTTTAGCCTTGATCGCAAAGATCAGGTTGATTCAGCACTTTGGATGCCCTGCTATGCAATTTGGGTAATTCTTGATGAGGCACATTAGATGAATGGATTGGATGGCACATAAATGCAAAGGTGGGTCCTATGTAAAGCTGATAGTGGGCCCTATCCCTATTTTTTTCCCTGCCTGAGTTAAAGAGTGGTCATGATTTTTGGGTCCCACGGTGAAGATGAGGAATGCATCCTATGGAGAGGGTGGATCTCATGGAAGTTCCACCCATGTGGCCCTTAGTGTGCAAGATACCTACCCAGTTTCTTATTCATTCAGTCCAATTTAAGTTAGTGCATTCTACATGTATAATTTTTGGGTGTATGTGCATCAAGTGTCATACACTACCAGAGTATTAAATAAATCTTCATCCAATCAAAGTATCATGTCATATTCAAACACTTTCACTTATCATTAGCAAGGTTTGCGAATTCCACTAGTAGAACAATCAAACTCCACACACTACAGTACTACAAGCAGTAGTAGAATTCAACTAGCTTAAGCATATGCGTCCGGGTTTGCTTGTAGATATCCTTCAATGGCCATTGCCATCCCTATCATCCCACCCTTAATCTTGTTGATATCAACATCGGTCAAAGACTGACCATCCATTGTGTCGTACTCTACGGTGAGCTTGGATATGGACCCACTGTCCCCAGCAGGCTCGAAGCGAGTTTCAAATGAGTAAGATTTCAGTTTCAACCCAACCAACCCTCCTTCAATGACAGTGTATTTGAACACATGCTTCTCATCATCCACAACATTGATGCAGTCCTTCAATTGAGTAAACTCCCCAATAGCTGCGCAAGGTCACAACAAGTTCATAGTCGTCAGCATCATACATACAAAAATTCGTATATGATACTAGTGCGAGGGATTTCAAGAAAGGATTTTTGAAGCCCTAGTTTTAGGGCCTGCTTGTTTTGATGTAATTATCTGTAATTTGATGCGTTTTGGCATTTATTAATTACAATGTTAGCGATCAATTCATAATGTTGACATAATTAGACTTGGCTCAAAAAACGAAGTAGACTGTGTGAGCCCCATGTGTGTATCCATGCCATCCATTCATTTTCAGATCATTACAAGTCCTTAGCCTAAAAATGGGGTAGATCCAAAGATCAAGTGGACCACATCATAGGAAACAGTGGAAATAATGACACCACCATTGAAACCACTATTTCTTTGGTGTGGTCCACTTGAGCTTTGCCTTTGCCTCATTTTTAGGTTCATGTGCTAAAATGATTTGGGAAAATAAATGGGCAGAGTGGATATAATGCATATGTACATCATTGTGGAGCCCACGGAGTTCCCATAACAAAGTAATGTTGAGATTTGGAATAATTCCATTCTTTTCTACACTACAAATACAGATTATTACATCAAAACAAATAAGCTTTTAGAAGTCCAAAGATTTCAAGTATCCTTTATATATATGTCTTTAGTAGGGGATTTACTAAATTTGTGCGTTTCTCAATTTATGATATTCAAATATTTGAAAAAATCAAAAGACTTGACAAATCCACAAGTGAAAGACTCTAAAAAATAATCATAAAACATATTCTCAAGATAGTCATCCATGAATTTATAACCTGAATCCCAATCTATGGACTTTGGATTTACCATTTTCAATTCAGTATAAATTCATGTTTTCATTTCCTGGGCCCCAACGGAGTAGTAGGGTCATAAGCACATGTCAAATCCATGATATGAAGTGTGCATTTGTGTAGCCAACCGTACCTACATTCTCACGTACAGGTATACATACATAAATACATGTATACATGTGTGCATGTGTGTATGGCTATCAGTGTGGCCAGAGTGTATTATCGAATAGAGGAGGATAGAGAAGTGGTATGATCGCGTGGTCAAAACCTTCGGTGAATTTCATTTGTCTGATGGTGCCGACCCCACCGTCTCCTTCGACGAACGTGATGCTCGCTATGATTTCTGGCAAGACCTTAGGAATTAGGTTGTGGGCGTCCAGGATGCCCGCTTTCCATAGCCTCGCCGGACGGAAGGCCGACGCTTGCTCGACAGTGAAGCTGCCCACAACCATGTTGTCGCAAGATAACGAATATTGATGGATGGTGATGATGTTGATGGGGCATGTCTGTGAGAGGACATGGTTATTTATAGAATGGTTGAGTACATAAATGAGATTTTGAAATTCATTTCCTATCCCATTTAAAAATAATGCATACTTGATGTTGGAGTGTTTGTTGGCTTCTTGGAAGGAACGCGTGAATAATGTCTAAAGAGACGGCTTTGAATGTGTGAATAAACTAAAATCTCACCTGCTAGTAATCTGTTTTTAGGATACGTAATGTGTGGGATCCACTGTGATGCTTCCATTACATCCAATCGGTACATCTTGTGTGCCTTCTATTTTTCTCCTAGTCATACAAAAATCAGCCCAGTGCAAAAATTAGGTGGGCCACAACACAAGGAAGTTTTGAGATGGGGACACCCCTTGTTAAAAACCATCCAGATTTTTTGGGGTTCATTGGTTTTTTATACCATCCAATACATTCAGAAGATGCGCCTATCCAGGATGATTGAGTATCCAAAAAAATCAGGCCATTCCAAAACTCAGGTGGGCCACACCACGTAATTTTAGAATGGTCTGGGTTTAGGGTGCATGACAACGTAAACACGAGAGATGCATGTGATGTACGGATTGGATGTCATGCACACATCAAGGTGGTCCTCTGACCGTAGCTTTTTAGTGGATCCGGCATATGATGTACGGATTTGATGTCATGCACACCATTCTTTTCTTCTTCTTTTTTTAAATCATCTAGACCGATAATTCCTTCTCAGAAAATGGCAACAACTGGATAATTGATCAGATTGGGCGTTTCTGATCATCCCTACCATGGGCATCTTCTCTGGACCATTTCTCTGAACGTATCCTGACCATCCAAAAATTGGTGATGGATCAGAGAGAATTGATTGAAGTTGTCAAAAAATCTTTTGGTGGATGTACCTCTTCCAAAAAGGTGGCCCACTAATTGTATGTCCGGGTCCATCGCCAAAGTCTACTAATCAAATGTACATGTGATGCCATTTTTCTAAATGATATTAGACGCACACTTGAGTAGATCTTAAATGACAAAATCCACTGAGATGAACCAATTTTGGTTAATTGCAACTCAGCTCAACATATGCGTCCGTGCGGTTGGTTAGTCGTGACCATCCATTTCATATGCCCAACCGTGGATGGAACACTGTAGAAATTTCATACCAGTTTGATAATCCTAACCGTCTGATCTATGGCCTTCAAAGGACGATACAATAAAGTAAGTCAGTGGTCCACATTCGAAGAAAAATTACGCTAATCTGAACCGTACAATCATTTCATCGGTACGGCATTTATAAGGTAGGCATCAGCATGTGTAGGAAATGTGACTTGCGATGAACCAAGACCGATTTATCGAGAGGAACCAGCGAGTTGTAGGATGCCACTCCGCATAGGATGGCTACAAAAGTGACGTCACCAAGGCCTGTGGGCCCCACCATGATGTATGCGTTGTATCCACACCCTCCATACATTTGAAGAGATCATTTTAGGGTATGAGTCTTGAGGAAGATCCCAAGCTCAAATGGACACCACCATTGAAAACAGTCTTGAGGATTGAACTTCTACTATTAAAAAATTCTTAGGGGCACACAAGTTTTGGATCAAGCTGATATCTGTGTTTTCCCTTCGTCCATGTCTGTCTATCTGAACTTATGAAAAGGTTGGATCTCAAATAAACATCACGGTGGGCCTTAGGAACATTTCAACGGTGGGCGTCACTGTCCCCACTGTTTTCTGTGGTGGGTCCATTTGAGCTTTAGATCTGCCACATTCTTTGGCTCGTGCACTACAATGATCTCTCCAAATGGATGGACGGTGTGGATACAATACAAACATCATGGTAGAGCTCACAGAATATGATGACGTCACGCAATTGAAACAGACAGTAGCTAAAATCCGCGTCCTCCGCAGATGCTCCTCTGACTTTTTCTGCAAACAAGTATCCCAAATGCGGTTTGCCTGCAGGCCTAAGCTGTGGGGTCCACCGTTCCATCAGTTTTGCCCGCTCATTTTAGGGCATGAGCGAGATCCAATGGTCAAGTGGACCAAACCACAGGTTGAAACCTTCCTAGTGGCCACCGTGATGTTTATATGCCATCCAATCCGTTCATTAGGCCACTGTGATGTTTCAGATCGGCTTGATTTTTGGGTGACAATGAGAACATGAGGCTGTCCACATGATGCACGGATTGGATGGCATGCATACACACATTGGGTTGTAGTGAATCTGGCCTCAGAATGAGATATGGCCGATCCAGTTTAAGCAGCTGGTTTTAGTCCTGCTGATGCACCCATTACTAAGAATTGTGTAAATGTTTCGTTGATCCGGACTGTTGATCTGATGGGCCACACCTTCCATAAGGATGCCTGAAAACTTTTCTAGATTCAATTCTTCTAGCCAGACAGTTGCTTTGCTTTAATGTGCACTGTTTATCTCTAGTGGGGCCCATGTTATTAATGGTCTTGGATCACCAAACCACGGGCCCATTTGTACAGGCCGGCACGTAGGACACCATTTGCTTTTTGATAAATCAAGACTAATGATTCCTTCTCAGGAAATGGTATCAACCCGATGGCTGTAACTGATGCCGCTAACGACCGGCCACCTTACATATAGATAGATAATAGTTTATAAATTAAAGTGTTTGGACGTTTCTGATTATTCTTAGGACATCAGATACTCCAGTTATCAGCTCTTTTGTTTTTTGATCGTGACTCATTCAAAAGGTGGTCCACTAATTGTGTGTCAGGGTCCAAGGCAAAAGGAGGATGTCCGGTTGGCTCTTGTTTTCATGAGAGAAAATAAGAGATTACAAAAAATTCAAAATATTATTGAATAATTAATTAAACTAATAAAACGGAATTAAAATGCATAAAAATATGAAACTAGAGTAAAGTATCATACTCCTACTCATACTCAAACTCAAACTCAAACTCCTAAAAAAACCAACCTACTATTAATAATAAATTCTCTTGATCTTATCTGAGTTTAATATTTTTGAACAAAAATAGAAAGTTATAAAATTAATTTCAAATGGTGAGATAGGTTATATGATCCTGTTGTCTTCTTTTGGTACATTTGGGCGATGAAATGATTGGCCACCTGCTTTACATCAGTCCATCACCAAAGTACACTAATCAAGTGCTCTTGGGGTGATGCCACTTACTAAATGGTATTGGACGCACACTCGAGTCTTAACCTAAAAGAGATAAGTCTGTCCGTGGAAACATAAGATCATGACATGTTCAATGCAATGAACGGACGCCATGACTTCTCCATGGCTGATTTCGATTCACAGCGACTAACCAACTCGGCATATTTGTCTGTGCGATTGGTGAATCATTATCATCCATTCAACATGCCCTACCGATGATGGCCCATGCTAGAAATGCCATAGCGGTTGGACAATACAACAAAATAAGTCAGTGGTCCACATTCAAATGGAAAATTCGGCAAATCTGAACAGTAGAATGTTTCATTTGCTATGAACTTTATATGGTGGGACATTCACTATGTTGCCTACCGGTTGATCAGCTCATATTCACCAAACACTGTGAGGCACACCTAGGATCAAGGTGAACCGTTGGTTTAGAGGCCCCTTAATTTTTTACACATTACTTGAAAATCAGCCTGATCGGAAGGTGGGCAATAGTTGGATAGGTGGGATCTCGTTTTGGTTTCTGATCATGCAGATCCAACGGTCGATTTAACTGTAGGGGGGCTCCACAACGATATAGTCAATGATCTTTGCTGATCAACGGTTGCAACTAGTTCTCTTTAGGATTGCCGTCCAAAATCAATGCATAGATTATAATAGGAAGCGGATTGCAAGATATTGCTTTCTAACCGCATGATCATATCTCTTCCGTACCAAATGATGGACGGGCTGGATGTGATACAAACATCATCATTCGAGATTTTATGAGCATAGTCTACCTTGTCATGACTTGGTGAGAAGTATGGTGGGCCAGTTGTCCATCCAGGGCCATTCATGAATTCATGGACCATGCAAGGGTTCGGTCCAAGCCCTTAGCTAATGGACCACGCTCGGCCCAGCATTTGTATCTTTGAAGTAGGAAGACAAGCGTAAAGATTGCAGACGAAAGGACGAAAGATTTTTAAGAAATGATCAAGTACTCCTAATTGCACAGGGACACCTGCAAAGTCCAATCCATTGATCTGAACCGTCCATCAAGTATATAACACATTTCTTGGACTACCACAAATCATCACACTGTTAGCCATGGATTATCCAATATCCATTCTTTTTTTCAGCCCTATTTGTTTTAGCCCTCCGTTTTTGTAAGGCAAGGATGGATGACTTGGGCCACCACAAATCATCACTGTCAGGAGGAAACAAGTATGCAATTAGTTGTAGGAGAGTCATGGCATTTGAAATTTTACCAGACACTAGATGAGATTTTTAAGACAGATGATGAAGGGATATCTACGAAATTCTGAAATTTTGCATTTTTATAAAACGACGGCTTGGATTTTACCCACATCACAAACGGCTCGGACTTTAAATCCGCACCTTTTTTCGTCAATAGCCCACTCCCAGGGCTGTCAATGGGCCTTGTTGGCCCATTAGGCTCTCAGGCTTGGCCTGCTATTGTTAAAGCCCATCAACCTGGCCCAAGTCCAGCCAAGTGCACCCTGCTTATGGTTTCTAAGGGTCAAAACTTCCACCTTTTTTTAAATTATTTTTTAATATTTTTTAAATTTTAATAGATAATCTAAATTAGATAAATTCCAATAATAATTAACATTTTAGTCGATGACTATATTAATTCAAATTCGAATAGCAATTAATATTATTCTATATACTTATTAATAGTAAATAACATTCTCATAAATAACCTCTCAGTGTGCAATACTTCTTCAATCCAATGCTGGGCATTTTCGGTATATTTCAATTTTTTCTAGTGGCGAAATCACGAGCTTTGAATACTCTTTTTGGACCGGAAACCTATGCACCAACGGTTGCATGCAGGAGGTAAAACACGCGAGCTCTGTGGGGCCCCTCTATTGTAGTATGACATCTCTCCATCCACGCGGTGCTTCTTGTCATTTGCATCGTACACCACAAAAATCAACCTGATCCAAAATTCGAGTCTTGCTTTTAAAGCCTAAAACCTCTAATTCACGCGTTGTGGCCCACCTGAAATTTGGATCAGGCTTATTTTAAGATTCTTTGGACCTTCTAGCGAGTTGCACCTGATGAACGGTTCGGATGAAACACACACACCCTGGTAGTCCCCACGCACAAAACTATAATTGGTGTTCCTAGCCCATTGATCCTGTGGTGTGGTCCCCCTTAGTTGTGGATCGGCCTTCTTGTAGGTTCCAGAGCCTGACATCAGGGCCCACTTTATGGACGGAGTGGATGTCACACGCATAGCACTGTGGGCCCACGGAGCTGTTTGTACGCCTTGAAGACACGGTGACCTACTAGAGGATTCCGTTCTTACCATTCGTACAAATAGGACCCACAGATCAGTGATCCAAACCGTTGATTTTGTCGGGTCCCCTGCGAATGATCCACATACCAAAAATCACCATATCCGATCATCTTAAACGTTTCAGTAGGTGCCCAAGAAGACGTGGTCAACAGGGAAGTAAAGCGACGGCTACCATTCAATCGAAGCCACTTCCTATGTATTGCTCGACCATTCAACACCATTTTCAAGTTGTGGTTTCTCATCTACAACATGCATGGAATACGTGTATGTCAATCGAGACCATCCAAATCATGGGCTGGGTAATGGATGGAGCCCATGATCGATGGATCTTATCTGATTTCAGTCATTGAATTGGACAATTCATTTATAATTTTACCATCCGTTTCGAAAACACCAATTGGACAGCTAGGATTGTTTGGTTAGTGTTGTTTTTGAAATTCCCTCCATCAATAATGGATCTACTATTTAGACGGTCTGGATTGATGTTTATGATGCCATACATACATGATGGCTGAGATGCCACAAAAGAAAAAGAGGTGCACTCCATAGATACAGTGGTATGACCAGAAGTAGGGCCCACATAATGTATTCACAACATCCAATCCATCCATCAGATGGGTGGCCTCACACTATTCCCAGGCACCAAAACTCTCCCCAAAGTTGCCATAGAAAAGTAGACAAGTGGGGAGGGAATGCCTACCTTTGAGTTACATGGGGCCCATCAGATTGTGGCCATCCAGACCCTTCATATGCCATGGATGATCAGGCTATTGTGCAACTTCGATGGGCCCTGGTGAGAATCAAGTGTGGACGCTCCTTCCAACCTTGTTCCCTATGATATGGCCCACCAGAGTTTTGAACAGAGCTGATTTTCAGGCCCTAAAGGAAAGGTTGGATGTGATACGTAGACCACATGGGCCCCACATCTGTCCATTAGAACTATCACATTAGCATTTTTATGTCTACCTGATTTAAAGAAGCAAATCAGATGCCAAACAAAACGTATAAAACACCTAAGAATCTGTGTTTGGTAAGAGGAGTTGTAAGCAAATGTTGCACGCAAATCACCACTGAAACAGATCAACCGTTCGATATCGTTGCGTGCATTAACTCTCCTTCGGGAAAGTGCGGTGCCCGGCTGTCTCCCCTGCCGTACATGTGGCTTTTAACTCAAGTAAGAAGCCCAAACAGCAGATTGCGTGTAGCAGGGCCCTGGACGCCCCACTAATGAAAAAACACCGCGTGTAGCGTAGTGGTACGGCTTCGGTGGATCCTCGGATCCACAGAGGTGGGTGGAACCCCTGACCGTGAGGCCCACATTGATGTATGTGCCTTATATCACCCACAATCCATCCATTTTGACGGCTCATTTTAAGGCATGGTCCCAAAAATGAAGCAAATTCAAATCTTAAGTGGACCATATCATAGAAACAGTCATGATTGAATCCCCACCATTAAAAACTTCATGGGCTGGTTGGGATTCAATCACGACTATTTCTATGGCATGGTCCACCTAAGATTTGGATATGCTTCATTTTTGGGACCATGCCCTAAATCCCTAAAATGAACTGTCAAAATGGATAGATTGTGTGGATGTAAATCAAAGTGGGCCCACAGTTAGAGGTCCACCCAAACCGCAGCCGATGAAGAAGCAAAGATTCCCAAATATGAAATGACATCTTTACCTTTTTAATATGGTTCACACATGCATACCCATGCAAGTGGTGCTTTCTCATTGGTGGTGAATGGAGTGCGTCATTGAGGCAATGAGCTACTGAAGTTACATCACCAAATTCTGTGGAGGCCACCATGATGTATGCGTTGTGTCCATCCACGTGGAGAGATCATTTTAAACCATTAGCCAAAAAAATGAGGAATATCCAAATCTCAAGTGGACCCCACCACATAAAACCGTGAGGATTGAATGACAATTATTAAAAACTTTCTAGAGCCAGGGAGAGGTTTTCGATCAAGCTGATATTTGTATCTTCCCTTTCTCTATGTAAATGTCAACTTATGAACAGGTTGGATGTCAAATAAACGTCATGGTGGGTCCAGAAGGTTTCAATAGTGAGCCTCAGTATCCTCAGTGTTTTCTATGGTGGGGTCCACTTGAGCTTTGGATCTGCTTCATTCTTTGGATCATGCCTTAAAATAATCTCTCCAAATGAATGGACGGTGTGGATACAACACATACATCATGGTGGGGCCCATAGAAGTTAGTGACATTAGTACCAAAGTTCATTTGTCACACACTCACTCTGCTTTGTCCACTACCAACTTACGGCCTGCATGATTAAAGGTAAATGAAATGAAATGAAAGTAAATGAATAATGATGATTTTTACACCTGTTTGACAGAGAGATGGAATTCCACATGGAAAACGATGTAAATTCCACCATCTTTTCAAAGAAAACTATGTGGGCCCCACCATGATGTATGTCATATTGATTGGACCCTCATATACTACAAATTAATCTGTGGAAGCCAGGCCATTCAGTCCTTTTCATTTCTTAGTAAAGAGTGCAAGCCTATCTATGGGTCATTGGACATTAGGACCTATTGGAGCCGCCTAAGACTTTTCAACCAATCTATAACTTTGGACTTGAATTTTAGATTGGTACAATTAAGAAGTGTGGGAATTTTGAAGAAAAAATAAAAAAATTAATTAATCAGTTGAAGGATATGAAAGTTTTTGAGATCAGAAATCCTGGCATGTGATTTGCTGGCTGGAGAGAGATGGACTGATGTGTTGAGTATTTTTCGTCAAAATAGAGATGGCAAAGAAGATCATCCCAAGGAATGCTACTATGAAACAAGGAGGACGTGGTAGGTCAATCATCGTCTCCCTGACTGATTGTTTCTCGAATCCATGAGAAGAAATAAAAGGACAAAAAGAGAAAATTAATTCCGAATAATTGTTTTTGATAGATTGCATGAATAGAAACAGAATTATAATGCATATAAATAGAAAACTAAACCCTAGGTAAAGTATCAGACTCTAACTCAAACTCAAACTCCTAGAAAACACAACTTACTATAAATAGTAAACTTACCATTTATAAAAGTCATTCAATCCTACTAGAACTCTTGATTTTCAGCCAAAAATAAAAAGTTATCAAACGGGCCCAACCATGTTGTTCTACTAAATATTCTAAGCCCTTTTCATGTTGGGCACTAACTCTAAAACCCTGCGTAGCTGGCATGGTCGTCGATATGACCAAAAATAGAAAGTTATCAAACTAGCCTAATGACCGTCGATATGGTTGAATCTCGTAACCGGCATGGGCAACCCAACTTAGTGGGGTTGGGTGGCTAAAGTTGCTCAAGCTACCCAAAATGATATATTATATGTCTAGAAACTCATTCCGGATTGCGAGATACGACCGGTTTACAGTCCTAACTGTCCGGATCACTTTCGACCCCCTACTAATCTTCTTTTAGTCTATCTGAGCCATGAAATAATCAGCGTCCCGTTCTACATCATACTGCTAAGCCTAGTTGCATAAATGGAGACTTCACCGCATGTATGTCACCAATGTACAGTTTTATATTGTTGATCGAGTGCTTTTAATCTAATGCTTAATGAAGATTTTTCGATTCAATTGGAGGTCACTGTTGATTCAATCAAGTAATTCGAGGAATTTTAGTTTGCTCGCTAGAAGTTTTTGGACATTGTCAATTCGATCAATAGAAGTGTTGATTCGATTGATGGTGTTCGAGTCGTATCGATTCGATAGATAGTTTGCATAAGTTTTAGAAAGTGTGGGTTTTGTTTCTTAATTTTGTATGGGAGTATATAAGAGGTCTCCTAAACACAATTAAGATAGAGTAAAGAGAGAATACATGATTTCTAGGGTTTTGAAGAGAAAAGCTAGGGTTTTCTATTTTATAAGTTGTTTTATATCTTGTAACTTTCTGATATGGTAGATTGGTCGTCACTTTGTATAGTGGTTTTTTTTTTTTTTTTTTTTACAAGGGTTTTCCACATAAAAATCTTCATGTTCTTTGTGTGTGTTCAAATCTTTCATTCCCTATTACTTGTTTGATTCGGTCTAAGGTTACTTCCATGCTTAACATATACACAATCTAAACCATCTATTACCCATGCATCACTATGAGATTGCATTTAACCCCACGTATACACTTCGCTTAGACCATACCCATAATCAGCTTAAACCTGACGAAGACCTGACCACTAAATAAATGGATCAGCCTATTTTGACTTAGACCGGCTTAGACCCTATTCCGATTTTAGTGAGCTCGCTCTTGTGCTAACACAAACCTAACCAATTAAATGGGTCATATGCGGGACAGGACTCCCCTCGACTCAACCTGACCTATCAACGCCTCTAATTCTAGGACCACTAAGTACCCACTAATTCGAATAAAGGAGTTCCTTGACTGGCTAGCAAAGGTCGAACGATACTTCGACTATATGGAAGTGCCGGATGACAAGAAGGTAAAATTAATTGCATATAAATTTAAATCTGGTGCTTCAGTATGGTGGGAAAATCTACAGGTTTTCCGTACCGGTCAGAATAAGACACTCATCCGAACATGGCCTCAGATGAGACAGCTTCTTAGAGCTCGATTCCTCCCTAGCGACTATGAACAAATTTTGTTCCAATAATATCAAAATTGTCGTCAGGGAAATCGAACCGTAGCCGAATATCTTGAAGAATTCCAGCGATTGGCTACACGGAATAATTTATCGGAATCATAGGCACAACAAGTATCACGATTCATTGGTGGTTGCGATTTGCAATCCAGGATCGGGTCAGATGCATCCAGTCTAGACATTGAGTGAGGCCAACCAATTGGCCACCCGAGCAGTTGTCGCGACCCCCTGCTCGACCCTATCTGGCAATACGGAATCCCATCACCGGACCCACTCAAGATACAACGTTAGCCAAAGGCAAGAAGCCTATAGGAGGGCGTCCTCAACCTCCTACGGTCACAAACCGGGACTGGGGAAGCGGTCCCTCAAGACCTCAATGTGCAGCTCCCATTACAGCGGGTCCTAGCAGGATCCTCAACCCATATGGTCGGCCAAGGCCAAACCATTGTCTCCGTTGTGGCCAACCAGGTCACTAGTCGAACGCTTGCCCTCAACGCCCTGCAGCCCACTTAATTACGAATGAAGGTGGCGCGGAGGGTGAAGTAACAGAAGACAACCCTGAATTGGAATAAGCTGAAGAGAGGGACACAAAAGATGTAAATTGGCTAATTGAAGATCATAGGGAATCGCTAGTAGTGAGACGACTACTTTATGCTCCTAGGAAGGAAGTGCACCCACAACGACATAATATCATCTGCACAAAGTGCACCGTGCAGCGCAAAATCTGTGATGTGATCATAAATAGTGGGAGTAGCGAAATATTGTCTTGAAAATTATGGTGGATAAGTTACATCTGCCTATGAGGAAGCACCCTACCCCTTACTCGATCGGTTGGATCAAGAAGGTGAACGAGACAAAGGTAACACATTAATGCATTATCTCGTTTTTCATTGGTAAAAGTTATAAGGACGAGGTCCCCTGTGATGTGGTTGACATGGAAGCCTGCCACATGTTACTTGCGCGGCCATGGCAATCGGATCAAGATGTGATACACGGTGGACGGGAAAACATATACATGTTCACCAAGGATTGTCGAAAAATTGTTTTGGCCCCTATGACACCAGAGAAACACCTCGAAGCTTCTAAAGTGGAGGGGAACTCTCTCCTTACCATTCATGAGTTTGTTAAGGAATCAAAGAAAATGGGCGAAATCTATGCCGTTATGGTAAAAGGCGAGGAGTCAGGATCCTCTAATATTCCTCAATGCCTTAAACCGTTGCCAGACGAATTTCGAAGCACTTGGCCTGGAGATTTACCTGATGAGTTGCCTCCCATGCGAGACATACAACATCACATCGACGTTGTCCCAAGGTCCAGTTTGCTCAACCAACCACACTATTTGATGAGTCCAAAAGAGTGTGAAATTCTACAGGGACAAGTAGAGGAACTGATCTGTAAGGGTCTCATCAAAGAGAGCATGAGCCCGTGTGCTGTTCCGGCACTTCTTACCCTAAAGAAAGACGGAACTTGGCGCATGTGTATCGATAGCCGCACGATCAATAAAATAACAGTTAAATAGCGATTTCCAATACCGTGGTTAGATGACATGGTTGACATGCTCGAGGGCTCCAAGGTGTTCTCAAAACTGGACTTATGGAGTGGATACCATCAAATCCGTATTGGGCTAGGTGACGAGTGGAAAACGGCCTTCAAGACCAAGGAAGGGCTATATGAGTGGCTGGTTATGCCCTTCGGTCTAACCAACGCACCAAGCACCTTCATGCGTTTAATGAACCAAGTGTTGAAGCCGTTCATTGGCCGTTTTGTTGTCGTTTACTTTGACGACATCCTAATATACAATCAGGATGAAACGGAGCACATGACCCACATAAGAAAAGTGCTAGAAGTGTTGGCCGACAACAAACTATACTTAAATCTGAAAAAGTGTAGCTTCTTAACTGATCGATTATTGTTTCTAGGGTTCATTGTGTCGTCCACGGGTATCCGAGTGGATGAAGAAAAAGTTCGAGCAATTCGGGATTGGCCGACTCCAATGAACATTCATGAGGTACGGAGTTTCCATGGGTTGGCGACCTTCTATCGTCGATTTGTGTAGAACTTCAACAGTATCATCGCGTCGATTACCGACTGTATGAAGAAGGGTCCGTTTCAATG
The DNA here is from genome assembly GCA_003013855.2 of Liriodendron chinense. NCBI lineage: Eukaryota > Viridiplantae > Streptophyta > Magnoliopsida > Magnoliales > Magnoliaceae > Liriodendron > Liriodendron chinense. The sequence goes on from PVNU02002470.1 coordinate 1,978,033, forward strand.
GACCGAAGGGGCAGAAAAGAGTTTGTAGAAATCAAACATCGGTTGTCCACTACACCGGTCTTGGTACTCCCCAATTTCGATGAGTTGTTTGAGATAAAATGTGACGCATCTATTGTTGGCATTGGGGGAGTCCTTTCTCAGGAGGGCAGGTCAGTTGTCATTTACAGTGAGAAACTTAGTGACGCACGACAAAAGTGGTTAACTTATGAGCTTGAATTATATGCAGTGGTTCAGGCACTACGCCATTAGCACCACTATCTTATTCAAATGGAGTTTATACTGTACACTGATCATCAGTCATTAAAATTTGTCAATACTCAGACTAATGTGAATCGTATGCACACTAGATGGATTTCGTTTTTAAAGGAATTCACGTTCATTTTGAAACACAAGTCAGGGCAGCAGAACAAGGTAACAGATGCATTTAGCCGACGTGCATCCCTTCTTATTACCGTGAGCAGTGAGGTGGTCGGATTCGACTGTCTCAAGGAACTTTATGCCGACGACGAGGATTTTGCAGATGCATGGAAAAAATGCTAAGAGGGTCACCCAAGTGACATTCTAATTCAAGATAGTTTCTTCTTCAAAGGGAATCGACTTTGCATTCCGCAGAGTTCGTTACAGGAAAAAATTATTATCGAGCTACATGGCGATGGCCTCAGCGATCATCTGGGGCGAGATAAGACTTGAGCGATGGTGGAAGAGCGGTATTACTGGCCGCAACTTACTCGTGATGTTGGCAGGGCGGTACAACGATGTCATATTTGTCAGACTGTTAAGGGACAATCTTAAAATACAGGTCTTTACACGCCATTACCCGTGCCAGATGCCCCTTGGGAGGATTTATCTATGGATTTCGTATTAGGGCTCCCACGAACACAACGCGGCATGGACTCAGTGTTCGTGGTGGTAGATCGATTCTCCAAGATGGCACACTTCATTCAGTGCAAGAAGACCTTTGATGTTGTACACGTTGTGAACCTTTTCTTCAGAGAGGTTGTGCGATTACATGGGATTCCTAAGAAAATCACTTCAGACCGGGACACAAAGTTCGTTAGCCATTTTGGGCGAGCCTTGTGGAGTCGGTTCGGTACGCAACTTCAGTTCAGCAGTGCTTACCATCCGCAAACAGATGGATAGACTGAGGTCGTAAACCGCACATTGGGGAATCTCATCCTTTGTCTTTCAGGCGATAAGCCGAAGCAGTGGGACATGGCCTTGGCTCAAGCGGAGTTTGCCTTCAACAACATGGTAAACCGATCGACGGGGAAATCTCCGTTCCAGATTGTTTATGGGTGCGTGCCTCGTCACACACTCAATTTGGTTCCCTTGCCCAAGCTTCCGAGCATGAGCGTTATAGTTGAACATATGGCGGACCGAATCATGGACATGCATGCAGACGCATGCGACAAATTACAGACTTCGAACAAGAAGTACAAAGAAGCGGCCGATAAGCATCGGTATGCCAAAGTGTTAAAAATAGGTGATCAGGTGATGGTCCACCTACGTAAAGAGCGATTTCCTACCGGGGCCTGCAACAAGTTGAAACACAAGAAGATTGGACCGGTACCGATCATTCGCAAGATCAATGACAATGCCTACGTTGTTGATATTCCGGATGACATAAAGATTTCAAGGACTTTCAACGTGGCAGATCTGTACGAATATCATGAAGCAAAGTTGGACGAGAACTAAGGGTCGAGTTCTTTCGAAGTGGAGGAGACTGATGTAGAACGGGTCGCTGATTATTTCATGGCCCAGATGGATCAAAAGAAGACTGGTCGGAGTCGAAAGTGACCCGGACCGTCAGGACCTTAAACCGGTCGTATCTCGCAATCCGGAATGAGTTTCAGGATATATAATATATCAATTTGGGGTAGCTCAAGCTAATTTAGCCAACCAACCCCACTACGCCGGGTTGTCCATGCCGGAATCGTGAGATTCAACCGTATCAACGGTCATTAGGCTAGTTTATTTTCAATTTTACCATTTTTAGTAAGTTTTAATTCGATCATAACTTTGGATCTGTAGGGCTTTAGAGTTAGTGCCCAACATGAAAAGGGCTTAGAATATTTAGTAGAACAACATGGTTGAGGCCATTTGATAACTTTCTATTTTTGGCCGAAAACCAAGAGTTCTAGTAAGATTGAACACCTTCTATAAATAATAAGTTTACTATTTATAGTAAGTTACGTTTCTAGGAGTTTGAGTTGGAGTTGGAGTCTAATACTTTACCTAGGGTTTAGTTTCCTATTTATATGCATTGTAATTCCGTTTATGATTCATTCAATTATTAAAAACATTATTCAGAATTAATTTTCTCTTTTTTATCCTTTTATTTCTTCTCATGGATTTGAGAAACTCCCGGTTAGGAAGACGGTGATTGACCTACCACGTCCTCCCTGCGTCAGTAACTTTGGGTCCTAATCCATCTAAAGTGTATTACACTCTTTGGGTAGCTCGGTCTTAAAGTGCATGTAACTTGTAGAGAAGGAGAGGTGCCCATGGAGCACTTTGGAAAATTAAATAATAGTCACCACCCAATAATATCACCTCTGGGAATCCACAATCGAGTCGCTTTCTAGGTTCAGACGACAAATTTCAGTGGCAATTTGGCATTGACTGGAAAAAGGTGAGGTAGATGGCTAATAAAAGTCCTCTAAAAGCATATTCTTGAAATAGAAATATTTTATATCACCCGTGACAAGGCGTACTCCATTCTAGGAATAATCTGATATCCATTAACCAACTCAATTTTAGGTGTCTACCAAACAGGGCCTAAAGGTTTTGCAATTTCTTTTTTTTCTTCTTTTCCTTTTTTTTTTTTCCTTTTTTGGGCTTGTGTATCTCATCACCGTATGATCTTGAAATGGGCCCCAAATTCGACCTCGGGAGGTAGAGTCAAGTGAGTCGAGTCCCCATTTTAAATCTCCGCCCAAGCCTTGGCTGGATGGATGGCTATAAGGACCTGTTTGGTTGGGTGTAACTATCAGTAAATTTTGGTAAAATCCTAATAATGACAAAAGGTTTGTAAAACGTCCAAGACTCAACTCTCTTACTCGTTTTCAAATTAAAACTTTGTGAGCCCCACTATGATTTATGTGTTGTATTACACCATCTATTAATTTTTTGATCATTTTAGGGCATACGCCAAAAAAATGAAGCAGATCCAAAGCTCAAGTGAACCACTCCACATAAAACAATGGGCATTAAACACCCACTGTTGAAAACTTCTTTAAGGGCTACGGAACTTTTCAATCAAACTGATATTTGTACTTTCCCTTCATCCATGTCTATGTGACCTTATCAATAGATCGGATGTCAAATGAACATCATGGTGGGCCCTATGTAGGTTTTAGTGGTGGGCATCATATTCCCGCTGCTTCTTGTGGTGTAGCTTGCTTGAACTTTGTGTTTGCCTTATTTTTGGGCTCATGCTTAAAAATAATTTGGCAAAATGAATGGATGGCATGGATAAAATACATACATCATGGTAAGGCTCACAGAGTTTTGTCATGTAGACATACTAATGGCGTCACAGACACCAAGACTCATTTGAGAGGCAGTACATTACTATAGTAAATACCAAAGTAAATAATTATTATCTATTTACAGTTATTGACAGGGAATTAGAGCAAATCAAACAGGCCTTAAAATTGACTCGCACTGAACTTCTACTATGGCTGATTTACATTGCCTCCTTTTTCTTCATTTTGTTTTGTTTTTAATTTTCTTACTAATTAAGTAACTTGATATACCATGGATTTCTCATAAAGCTTGATTCAAAATCCGACATGTAAGTAGGGATTGTGAACGACCGGGTTGACCCATGGATCAATTGGCCCAATTTGTTTCTATGCTAGGCTCAAGCCAGGCCGAGTTGGGCTTAGGCCAAAAACGTAGCATATGTAGATTATTGGATTGACCCGGGTTTAGGCCAACTCAACCATATAGCGGTCAATGGGTAACCTAAATGACCCGACACAGCTCGCAACTTGGAATAAAATTATCTTTACTGCAGTTTTGATCCCTAGGCTTTTCTTTGGGTGTGTTTGGATTCTTTGAAATATAAATTGACAAGACATTAGTTTCATGAAAATGACATTTCCATTGTTAATTTCTATAAATGTTTTAGAAATGTTATTTCCATACCTTTTTATTTTCAAAAAATTACTGTATTCTTTACACAAACACTACAAGAAAAAGGACCTTTACCAAGGAAAGTTTTACCGAGGAAACGAATTTCCTGGGGAATAGCACACTTTTCCCAACGAAATTCAAATTTCCTGGGTAAGTACTGCTTCTCTGTTACCAAGGAAAATTTTCCTTGGGGAAAGTGACAAATGCCTACAAAATTCGAATTTCATAGGTAAAAATGGAGTTTTTTGGTGGCTAAAAACATAAACTTCCACCGAGGAAAAACTTCCTCGATAAAAGACTACAATTACCCAAGAAACGTGCATTTTGTTGGTAATTTCCTCGGTAAAAGGTGTCAATGGACTGACATTTTTAATGGACAACCTTCAATAGCTATGTTTTCCCGTTGTGGTCTCCCTGATATTTAGACCTGCCTATTTTTTTGTCCAGGTCATAAAATAATATTTACAAATTAATGGACGGCGTAGATGAAACACATACATCATAGTGGGGCCCATAGAGCACATTAAATCATCCAGAAGCTAGAGGCTAACGGTACTTTAAGGGCTCTATGAGGCCCACCATAATGTGTGTTTTATCTATGCCTTCTATCCATTTTAACTGCTCATTTTAGGGTATGAGCCCAAAAAGGGAGGCAAATCAAAGGCTCAAGTGAACCACAACATAAGAAACATTGGAGATTAAGTGCCTACTTATTGATCTGTGGTGTGGTCCAATTAGGCCTTCGATCTACCTCCTTTTTTGTGATCATGCCCTGAAATTATCTCTCAAAATAAATGGAAGGTGTAGATAAACCACATGCATCACGGTGGACCCCACAGAACACTTGACAGGACCGTCCGTCCCTAGCTCTTCCTGTTGGGGTACCCAATCAGCGCTCAAAAAAGAGCCCGCACTGAAAAAAGTCCAACCCAACCTCCTTCCTCATCTGCTGGTAAGCTCTCTCTCTCTCTCTCTCTCCCTCGCTCTGGCTCTCTTAAAGTTCTGGCTAATTCCCTCCTCCCTTCCTTTCTCTACTCATCTCCTTCATCCCAAGCCCTAGATCTGCAGAAAGTCCTCCACAGAAACCCTAGCTACCTTAGCTTCATGCCGGCTCCATCTCCCTCAAATTGAACTCATAGATTTCCACATCTCATCTCCTCGATGGGATATTTTGTCTGATTTTTGGCCGAACGGCATCAAAGTCGTCTGATTTCATCTCAGCACTGCTCTTGACTCTTTGGGGATCTTTTATCTGAAATTGCTCTATGCTTTTGATTCGATCTGACCATAGGGCCGGAAAGCGGATAAAATCTCTTTGATTTTCCTTATGGCTTTTATGGTTCTTTTAGGTGTGGAGGGGCGAGTTTTGATGATTCGGGTGGTTCGTTGGTGCCTACTGCGAAGCAGTACGGCATGACAAAGCCAACCTTTGTTGCAGGACCGTCTGAAGCAGATCTTCAAAGGAGCTTGGAGTTAGAGAAGACTTGTTATCTGGATTTTTTTAATGTTTGTTAGATTTTCCATTTGCCTTGTATTATTTTTTTTTCCCTCTAATTTTTGTGATTTTGTTGTAATGAAGTTCTTGGTAGATTCAGGTCTTTATGAGATCAAAGAAGAAGCTGTCAAGAGTGAAGAGGTTCTAGGTCAGATCAATGGCATGACTCCCGACTCAAGCAAGTTGTTTCGTTATGCCATTTCATCAAACAGCTAGAGAGCAAAAGCAGGAGGAGAAGGATATTACAATAATGTGCTCTCGAGGAAACGCTTCAAAGTCTCTGTTCTTATATATCAAATCATCTTCTATTTTATCTTTCTCAAGTTGGGTCTGTTGACTGTAAAGTGAGTTTTTTTTTTTTTTTTTTTTTGCCACAATTTAATGATTTTATTTAAGATATCTTGAATTTCTATGGATTTTGCAATTTGGGCAGTTTTGATTTGTCATGATTGGTATTGATGGAATCTTGTTAATTTTAAATTGATGATTGGATTTTCACTGACTGGTAGGTAAGTTGTATGCTTCTCCATTCGATGATTTTGATATAAGAATTCTTGACTTTTTGTTTGGGTTTTGCGATTTGTTAATTTTGATTTCTTTCCACTATTATTGATGTAATTTTGTGTGAATTTGAATTGATAGTTGGATTTTCATTGACCTGTTGAGGCTTTCGGCCTCTCAATTAGCAAAGTATTCATGATTTTTAGGGGTTTAGGTAGTTTTGCTTTATTATGGTACTTGCTTTTGCTAGTTTGTATGAATTTGAATCGATATTTGGATTTTCATTGACTTAATGGTGCGGTCTTTTGCCTCTCTCTCTCTCTCTCTCTCTCTCTCTCTCTCTCTCTCTCTCTCTTTTGGTGTTAGGGAGTTTAGATTTGTTACAAGTACTAGGAAAGCTTGCCTACTTGGGAGCATTGTTCCCACTGCCCTTGTGAACTAATCAAAAGGCAATTCGGCTTTTCTTATTCGCATGGGTAAAATTATCACTTCTCTATCATCATAAGGTATCTTATTTATTTTCCATGATACAGATCTTGCACATATATACAGTAAATGTTTTGGCCATCTTCCTTCATCAGTAAAAGAATTTGTTTCATCCATTCACAAAAGTTTTCCTTGATATCATTGACACTAAGCACCTTTTGAATGGCAGCCCCATTATTTATCACTTGACGAAGAAAATAGCACATCACTGTCTTTGGCTTTTGCTATCTTGTGCCCGCAGATCGCTAATGCTTCAAACACCTCTGGTTTGGCTTCTCGTCCAAAGTCAGAAGTTCAAGTGGATGACACGAGGTTTGCTTCCAATTTTCTCTTACTTGAGCTTTCAATTTCAAAATTCTCACTATAATTTTTTATTGTTGGCTTGTGAAATCTGTTGTTGTATGCATTGCTGTTTTGGCTTCCAGAGTAATAAAATTCAATTTTCAGTGTGGTAACTATAAAGGGATAGATAAGGCCTTGTTTAGTGGACAGGTTTATGAAAACTTCATTTTGCAGCAATGCTTTTTTTTTTTCTTGCAAATTTGCTAATTAACATTAAAATTTGAAGAAGAATAAAAAAATTGGAGTCTTATTGAACCCCCCATGCACCTGTGGACGTGGCCACACTTTTGAATATGCACATGTGAGGAACATCCAACCTGTTCATCAGTTGGGCCCTACTGTATCGATGACCTAGCTGAAAAATAAGACTGGTCCATTCATTAGGCTGGCCAAATGGACATTGAATGCGGACTGTTGGAAATTATTTATGGTTGTTTTTACTGAGTAGATTTGGGAGTTCCTTCAGATGGGTTGGATTTGAGCTTTTTATGGCTTGATTTTGGCAGGTACATAGTGGGGCCCAATTAGCCCACATCTCCAACACGACGTGTGACCACGAGCTGCTTGCAAATGCATGTGGGCAGTTGTTCTGGGGTCTATAAATTATTATCCATTTGCTATGAATCTGTCTTTGATTTCTTAACTCACTAGCAAAATGGATGATCCCACTTATTTGTTATTAGGGCTTGTGGTAGAACAAAGTCTGGATTTTGCTTCGGTAATTGTCATCTTCGTGTGGGTTTGAAATTCATTGTGCATTATCTTGCTTATAGACATTCTGCATGATAGCTAAAACTAAAGTTTACTTCTCGATGACCGATCAGTGGCTCCGTGTACCTTTGCAAAATGTGGTCAACCCCAGTTTCCACCATACGTGGGCATGTTATGGAAATCAGAACCAGTCAAGAGGGGTCCTCACCAAGGATTGCTGATGGAAAATTGATCTGATTCAATAGATGGACCTCTATTGATTTTGAATGAATGACCTCTAATATTATTAACATCATAAGACTTTGATCAGACCTAATTAGTCCATCAATATTCAGGAAATCTATCCCAAATGCAGATAATAATCAGCTAAACAAACCTCATCTCTGAAATCAAGAAAATGCCCAATACAAATAGATGAGTGGCATGTTCAATGCATAGAGAATTGATGGAAGCAAACGGCACTTGATTTATGTCTTTCAGTCGCAGAACACCAACTAGTGAAGAACTGAAGAGAAACTGCAAATTTATTTCTGGCTGTACATATATGCCCTGAACTTATTAGCTGATCCCAATTAGTACCCAATCGGTGTTTCTGCATAAGAATGGGTTTGGCGAAAAATAAACACCGCCGTGGCCACACAATCAATTATATGGATAGCATCCCATCTTCATTTTCTCTATGGTGGTTACCTTATCTATGGATTTGGCTAATTTTCTTCCTCACTGCCTTGATTAGAATCGATGATAGAACTTGATAGACAGTCAATTTTACATGTAGAAATGATGGCCTAATAGTGCTCATCTTTAGGAATCCCATCACTATAATGGGCCACGCGTAATGTACAGATTGAATGAATTATACACTACATTCTATGTTAGCTTTAATTGTTGAAGGTGCCAATCTGGACATTTTCAATTCAGTGTCCAGAGAATGTGATGAGCATTTTCTATTAGTGAGATTCGTGCTTTATTTGGAAGGCTAAAAAATCATTTTCTTTGATCTCGAACAAGCTAATGCTTTGTTTGTGGACTTGGTGACCCTTTTGTTAGGTTTTCTATTTTTGAATAAGATTTCTGTTTTCCACAATATGGGGGGAAAAATCTATCATCCTGATTGTCACCATTATTATTTTTCGATTGGATTTTGCAGGGTATCAGGCCAGAGTTTCAGTAGATTATATTTAATGAAGGCTTTGCATGAGAACTGAATCCAAGCCCAAGGTAAAAACCTGTTGTCTCAATCCAGAATCCACACTGCATTCGCATGCCCTGTGAACGCTCTTGGATCTTGATGGCATGGTGTGAACAGTCTTGGGTCTTTGTACTTCTATTGTTTTAATAGCAGCATTGCACAATTTTGGAGGGTTTTAACAACAGGCTGATGTGTGTGGATCAGCCTTATGCGTTTTTGTCTCTAGTATATCCACAAGCTTTGGTAATCAGTAGGAAACTCCATTGTGGATCACTGCATTGTCATTAGAAGTCGCATTATGTTAGGTTTAAGGTCAATATTTGTGAAGTATCTGGTGTTAAAGGCTAATACCTAAGTCCGTCATCAAGCACTCAATCTCTGTACACCTGGTGCACATGTATTGAAGTGTTCATCTATTTTGCACCACAGATGGGCCATACACCAAAAATCCTTCCAGTTAGAAAATCCTACCCATCAACTGGAGTGAACCCTGACTGTTGGTTTCCCCTTTTTCCTAACTGCCCATTCATAGTCCTCAAACAGGCCATTTGGTGTCTAGAAATTAGATCACCAACCAATGTGATTTTTGCCGCACAACTTGCCATGGTAAGTCTGCTAGATAAAAGGTTCAGATCCCTTACATGTGCCCCATGTACAGAAAAAAGTGTGCTTTTTAACTAAGGGAAACTTGACACCACTTGATCCTCTCTTAGGGTCTGTTTGGACTCGCCCTCCAAAGGGGCATTTGAGGTGTAAACATCGTTTTGATCCAAACAGCAATTGAAGTTGGATGTACTTTTCAAACCCCTATCACATCTCCCACAAGACAAAATTGGTGCTAAAATGCCAATCCAGTTGGTTTTTGCTGAGTTGACCGAAAAGGCAAAGCTTTAAACCTCCTTTTGATGAAGGGTGTCCAAACGGGCCTTTAATTATTGATTATTTGTCGACTGATTTGGTTTTCATTTATTTGTTACTTATTTATTTCTTGACAGGTGGTTGTTGAAAGTTCTGTTGATGTGATGTGTGATCGATATGGATCTCATGTCCTTGGCAGTCTTCTTTGTCTTTGCAAAGGAACACCACTTGAATCTTTGGAGGAATTTCATGTGACAAGATCAACTACTACTCTAGTAGAGCAGTTGAAGTTGAACAGCAAGCTGCCTAAATCAATGGGCTGGGCCTAGGGCAAGTAAAACCAATGTTTTGAATAGGGCTGGGCCACCCCCACCAGTTCAAAATCTGGGCCAGAACCAACTTCTGGCTGCACCCTTTGACAACCCAAATGCCCATTTCATGGCTCACCTAAACATCGTTTAGCTGATTAGCTGATTATTATCTGCATTTGAGGTGTAAACATCGTTTTTTTATTTTATTTTTTTGTATTGGTTGTATGTATGGGTGGGATTGACATTTCGATTTTATTCAAAACATTATTACGGTTGAATGGTCATTTTGATTGGTATACTATTGAATGTTCAATCAGGTGATTGGGATATTGAATATTGAATGCTGAATGCTTTCAGGTGGTAGGGATATTGAATGTTCCAAAGAAATATTGAATGCTTTTAGGGTGGTGGGGATATTGATTGTTCCAAAGAAATATTGAATATTGAATATTGAATGCTTTCAGGTGGTAGGGATATTTGATGTTCCAAAGAAATATTTCGTTGGCAATGAAAACGTAATTCTACTATCTTTTCTGAGGAAACATTTCCTTGGTCATAGCGTTTTTCCAAGGAAAGTTTTCCTCAGTAATAGTCGCATAATTACCAACGAATTAAACAATAGCCACGACATTGTTAACTTTTACCAAGGAAATTTTTTGTTGGAAATGGTCAACTATTTACCAACAAAAAATTTCATTTCATCGGTAAATCTTTTTCCCGAGGGTGATATTTCGACGAAAACCGCGACGAACATTTTTGTGGGTAATAACTTTTACCCAGGAAATTATGACATTTAGCCAGGAAAAATTTCCTTGGTAAAAGTCATTTTTCTTGTAGTGAAACTTAAAATCAACATTTCTAAGAAATTGAGAAATATTGAGGGAAATGACTTGTCTTTTTAGAAAGTGCCTGACATGGTAGTTACATTTGTTACTGTCATCTTCTAAGTAACCCTTGTCCCACTGTCCATCTTCAAGTGTTCCCACTTGTGCTAATGTGCTACATGAGTAACGTGTAGGACCAATCTTCAAGCACTACATGTTACCATTTTGCCACATTTGCAGCATGTGCCTTTGTCCATCTCTTAGTGGCTTACAGTTCAACATGTTATACACCTCAATGTGCCATGTGCCACCCTCATCTTCAAATGGACTACATGTGTTGCATGTGCTATTGAGCCATATGTCCCACATGGCAGTCGTCCTTAAGCACTTCATACAGGCAACATGTGCCATTTGTTGAAATTGTTGTTTGAAAACAATTTTAAAAAATAAAAATATTGCTTTTGGTTTGTCCTATATGGGATGGGAGAAAGGATTTTTACCTCTTTATAAGTAGGGTGTTGTGCACCTTACTTATTTATGGTGGAAGAGAGGGAGTATGGTGGCTTGCGTGTTCCAGTGCTTCAACACCGCGCACGCGCACGCGCTCGGTCTCGGGCTCAGGCTCGGGCTAGGTGCGAGGGCGTGGGCGTGGGCATGTGAGGCAATGTGGCTGTAGAGGCGCTAGTGGCGCACTTGGCACTTCGCAAATGGGTCGCGACCTTGCAGACCGGAGCGAGACTAGTACAAGTCGCGGTGCGACAGAGGCTAGGTAGTAGGTCAGCTGGCTGGGTTCGAAACAGATGAGATGCTATGGGTGGGAGGTCTAACAGAGAGACCACTCTACTTTTTATAAAGAGCTGCAGGGCTAATTAGAGGGACCTATGTAACTGCTCATGCGGTAACAGTCCAGACCATGCAGTAATAACTACATGTGGCTAGCCCAACAATAAGAAACGGCTAGCCATTGAGCCTAAACAGCCAGCATGTAGGTGTGTAACTCCCACATACACAACAATCAGAAACTACCAAAAATGGCTAGTTTCTCACAACAGCCAGAAAACGGCTAGTGCCATTATGGCTTTGGACCAAAACTGCCAGCCACCCTTGCCTATATAAACTAGACAGGTCTAGTTCATTCCAACACAACAAAAGCAATCACAACTATATCTACTGAACCAGCACCCATCTGAGTCTATTAGCCTCTATGTTTGGTTGATTAAAACCAAGCCACTTAGACCAGTGTAGTGGTCTACTACTACAAGAAGAAGACTATCATTCCTTCTCTCTCTTTCTTTTCTTCATCTGTCAGAAAGTGTTACTGAGTTCTATAGTGGTTCCTTCGTTTCTTGCTGAACGCAGAACCACATAAGGCTCATCGTATCCTGAAAGCAATCCGCCTGCAACCTATCAGCAAACTCAAAATAATTTAAGTAGGGGCGAATTACGCTTTAAGGACAACGTGTTTTTCACGTGCTTCAGCCTGTCCTAATTTTTCGATTTTTCCAAATTAATTTATTTTCTGAGATCAGAAATTCTCAACATTCTTAAAGCGTAATTTTTCTGATATGGAAACCGAAGGGGTATCATCAATCAAACTGATGAACCAGGATCTGATTCGTCTGGACCGGTTCGATGGAACCAATTTCACTAAATGGCAGGATAAGATAAAGTTCCTGCTTACGGCATTGAAGATATTCTATATATTAGACCCGAACTTGAAGCCGCTTCCTCCATCTACTGATAAAGACACGACTGAGCAGATCAACGCACACATCAAAAGAGAAGAAGATAATCTGTTGTGTCGAGGACACATCCTGAACACGCTATTTGATCGTCTGTATAATCAATACACTAGAACTGAATCTGCCAAAGAAATTTGGACCACTCTCGAGTTCAAATTCAAAGCCGAAGAAGAAGGTACGAACAAATATCTCATAGTTAACTATTTTAACTACACCATGATAGATAACAAATTGCTATTAGCTCAAATCGAAGAACTACAACTAATTGTTAACAAAATTAATGCCCTAAAAATTGATATCCCTGAATCTTTCCAAGTCGGGGCTATTATCGTAAAATTACCCCCGAGTTGGACAGAATACAGGAAGAAATTGCTACATAAAATCGAGGATTATTCACTAAAACAAATTCAGAAACATATCCGAATAGAGGAAGAATCCCGAAACCGTGAAAAGAAAAATGGAAATGGGAATTTCTCGTCCAAGGTACAAGCAGTAGAAAGTACCCAAAACAAGAATCCCGAGAAGAACGATTCTCTGAAACCAAATAAAGGGAAATTCAAGAAACCACAGAAAAAGAACGGAAAGTTCAAAGGCCCTTGCCATGTCTGTGAGAAAATCGGGCATTACGCTCGAGTATGCCGACTTCGAAAATTGAAGAATGAGGCAAGTGCAGTTGAAGAAGACATAGTTGCCATGATCAATAAGGTAAACATGATTAAAGGCAAAGTACCTGGTTGGTGGTATGATACAGCTGCCATAGTCCATGTAAGCTATGACAGATCAGCCTTTAAAACTTATGAGGACGTGAACGATGGTTAAAAGGTCCAAATGGGTAATGAAGTCTGATCGAAGGTCAAAGGCAAAGGAACCGTGGAACTAGTCTCTACCTCTGAAAATAAAGTGATCCTAACTAATATACTGCATGTCCTTGACATGAGACGAAACTTAGTTTTTGGGGATCTTCTGGAAAAACCTGAAATACGGGTAGTATTTGAGTCAGGAAAACTGATTCTATCGAAGAACTAAAATTTCGTTGGTAAGGGATATACTTGTAATGGGATGATAAATTTTTCTTTGAATGAAAGTAGCTCTTCTGCATATATGATTGAATCTGTAGCATTGTGGCATGGTAGATTAACACACATAGGTTATAATACCTTAAAATTCTTGTCTAAGAATGGCTTAATCTCATACACAGATAATCAAAATGACAAATGTGAAGTGTGCATAAGGTCCAAATTTACAAAGAAACATTTTCCTAGTGTTAAGAGATCATCTCAAATATTGGACCTAATACATACTGATATCCGTGAGTTAAATGACATTCTTACACGTGGAGGAAGAAAATACTTTATAACCTTCATCGATGATTGCTCCAAATATGTACATGTATACCTTCTAAAGAATAAAGATGAAGCACTCAACATGTTCAAGATATATAAAGCAGAAGTGAAAAATCAACTAAACAAGAAAATAAAAGTTCTTTGTAGCCACAGAGGAGGAGAGTATTTTTCAAATGAATTCTCTAACTTCTGTGAAGAACATGGCATAATACACTAATGTACTGCACCGTACACACCACAACAGAACGGTATAGCTGAACGAAAGAATAGAACCTTAGTAAAAATGGTTAACTCAATGCTAATATAAGCAAAGTTGCCACTAGGACTTTGGGGAGAAGCACTTCTCGCAGCGTACCACATCCTAAATAGGGTTCATTCTAAGAAGTTTAACACTTCACCATATGAAGTATGGAAAGGTAGAAAACCTAATCTAGGATATCTTAAAGTGTGGGGGTGCCTCGCATATTGTAGAATGCCTGATCTCAAAAGAACTAAATTAAAATCCAGAACTATTAAGTGCGCCTTTATAGGGTATGCACAAAATAGCAAAGCATATAGACTCCTAAACTTAGAGTCTAATACAATCATAGAGTCTAAAGATATTGAGTTCTTTGAAAACTCACTATCCTTAGAGTCAAAGGATAATGAAATCCAAACTCCAACAGAGAAACCTATGGTAGAAGCTCAATATGAAGTTGAAGCTCCAATAGAACCACGTAGGAGTCAAAGGGTAAGAGTAGAAAAGAGTCTTGATCCTGAACAGATAGACTCTCAACGTATCTCTTTTCATCTCGTAGAAGGAAATAGAGAGAATGTCATTAGAAAGATACCTATAGTTATGACTATAGAAGATGATCCAACAACCTATAGAGAAGTTGTAACTTCTAGAGATTCAGCTTTTTGGAAAGAAGCTATCAATGATGAGATGGACTTGATTATGTCAAACCAAACCTAAGAACTGGTGGATCTACATCCAGCTTCTAAACCTATATGGTGTAAGTGGGTATTTAGAAAGAAATATCACACTGATGGAACTATTCAAACCTTTAAAGCTAAACTAATAGCTAAAGGATTCAAACAAAAAGACTGAATAAATTATTTTGACACATACTCACCTGTAGCGAGAATAACATCTATTAGAATTATGTTTACTTTAGCATCCATACATCAGTTGTATATTCATCAGATGGATGTAAAGACTGCTTTCTTGAATGGGGACCTCGACTAGGAGGTATACATGGAACAACCTGAAGGGTTCGTTCTGCCAGGAAATAAGAAAAAAGTTTATAAATTAATTAAATCATTGTATGAACTAAAACAAGCACCTAAATAGTAGCATGAGAAATTTGATTCTAAAATACTTTCTCATGGTTTCATGCATAATATAGCAGACAAATGCATATATTCCAAAATAAGTAGTAACTATATAATTGTTATTTGTTTATACTTTGATGACATGTTAATAATAATTAACAAGATGGAAGGTGTAACTAAAACAAAGAAGTTTCTGTCTTTCGTATTTAAAATGAAGGATCTTGGAAAAGTTGATACCATTCTAGGTATTAAAGTAAAAACTCATAGTGAGGGTTATGCGCTATGTCAATCTCATTATATTGAGAAAATAATAAACAAGTTTAAACACTTGAATATTAAAGAAGCGAAAACCCCATTTGATCCAAGTATCAAGTTATATGAAAATACTGGAAGAATAGTTGCACAATTAAAGTATGTGAGTGTTATACGAAGTCTAATATATGCAATGCAATGCACTAGACCAGACATCACATATGTTGTGAGTAAACTAAGTAGGTTTACTAGTGATCCTAGTGTAGAACACTAGAAGGCAATAGAAAGAGTACTTGGTTATTTAAAAGCAACCAAAGATTTAGGGTTATTTTACTAAGAATTTCCAGCTGCACTGGAAGGATATACCGATGCAAGTTGGATATCAAGTGCAAGTGATAACAAATCCACTACTTGATGGGTTTTTACCTTAGGAGGTACAGTTGTATCTTAGGGATCCAAGAAATAAACCTGCATAACTCACTCAACTATGGAATCTGAGTTCATAGCCCTTACTACAACAGGTAAAGAGGCTGAGTGGCTTAGGGATCTCTTTTAGAAATTTCATTTTATGCGAAGCCGATACCGGCTGTTTCACTACATTGCGATAGTGAAGCCACATTAGCTAGAGCCTACAGCGGCACATATAATGGGAAATCTAGACATATAAGTCTGAGACATGACTATGTAAGACAACTGATTCAAGATGAAATCATTGCGATTTCTTATGTAAAGTCAAGTAATAACTTAGCTGATCCTTTTACTAAACCTCTATCAAGAGATGTAGTAAGGACAACATCCAAAGGGATGGGGTTGAAACTCTTTTCAAAAGATTTCACCAGTGATGGAAACCCAACCTAAAGTTAGAAAATTTCTATATAAAGGTTTAATGGGTAAAAATAAGTTACTGATACGTGAAAAGTTTCAGCACTAAATTATAAATATATACCTCATCCAAGATTATAGTGTTGGCCATAACAGATAGAGGGTTGAGTCTTAGAAACTCTTAATGCAGTCCAGTCTTAAGGACAAGTGTCTGAAAGTAACGGAGACACTAGAAGGACTTCACTTATATGAACGTAGAGGTGGTGCCGCCTCTCATGAGAATGAAAATTTTATCGGGATTGTTCATGAAATAGGATAAGCACAAGGCCATTAAATGTGCTGAGCAAGAATTGTAGGAACTCAAATAACACTTAGAAAGTATGTGTGTGGCGGTCCTGTTATCTAAAAATAACTGGTTCAAAGCTGCGACCACCAGTAATTTTGATAGGTCTTTGAAATACTTACACTAAGGAAGGATTCAAATCGAAAGATATCTTTCTTTATGCATATAATCTTTTATACTCTAGCAGACATCATTTTTTCTGTTTTAAATTATTTTAAAACAAGTGGGGGATTGTTGAAATTGTTGTTTGAAAACAATTTTAAAAAATAAAAATATTGCTTTTGGTTTTTGTCCCATATCGGATGGGAGAAAGGATTTTTACCTCTTTATAAGTAGGGTGTTGTGCACCTTACTTATTTATGATAGAAGAGAGGGAGTATGGTGGCTTGCCTGTTCCAGTGCAAAGCACTGGAACACCGCGCAAGCGCACGCGCACGGGCACGGGCTCAGTCTTGGTCTCAGACTCGGTCTCTGGCACGGGCATAGGCACGGGCTCGGGCTAGGTGTGAAGGCGTGGGCACTTGAGGCAGTGTAGCTGTAGAGGTGCTAGTAGCACACTTGGCACTTCGCACGTGCGCATCGTGTCGCGAATGGGTCGCGACCTTGCTGACCGAAGCAAGACTGGTGCAAGTCGCGATGCGACAGAGGCTAGGTAGTAGGTCAAGTGGGTGGGTTCGGAACATAGGAGATGTTGTGGGTAGGAGGTCTAACAGAGAGACCTCTCTGCTTGTTATAGAGAGCTGCAGGGCTAATTAGAGGGACCTATGTTACTGCTCATGCAGTAACGGTCCATACCATGCAGTAACAGCTGCATGTGGCTAGCCCAACAGTCAGAAACGGCTAGACATTGAGTCTAAACAGCCAGCATGCAGGTGTGTAACTCCCACATGCACAACAGTCAGAAACTGTCAAAAATGGCTAGTTTCTCACAACAGCCAGAAAACGGCTAGTATCATTATGGCTCTGGACCGAAACTGCCAGCTACCCTTGCCTATATAAACCGGACAGGCCTGGTTCATTCCAACACCATTGCCACATCCAAGTGCCTCACATGCTCAAATATCCATTTAAGTGTCTCAAATGTGACAATGCACCATGTACTACAATCCGTCTTAAAGCACTATTTTTTTTTTATTATTATTAGTCATGCAATTCACCTACCCTCTTAGTTGCACAACACACCCACACAGTTAGTCCATCTTAAAGCATATTTATATGCAAATGTGTCACATGTGCAACATATACAACAATTGATAGTCAAGTGTGTGAAAATGCCACATGCCCCAAATGTGCAACTTGTGCCACCCTCATCTTCAGGCTCCCCACATGTAAAAGTACCAGATCTGCTATTGTGCCACATACGCCGCCACATTTGTTGTCGTCCATCTTTATGTGCTCGACATGTGACATATTTCAATGTGCAACATGTGCTAACATAGATCTTCAAACATTCTATATGTGTCAATGTTGCCCATATGCTAATGTATCACATGTGACAATTTAACAGGTGCATAATCCGCCTTTAGTGCATGTATGTTTTACCTTCCATTTTTTATCAAAATTTTCATGGAAATTAAGTCCCTTTTTTTTTCAAATAACTACTTTGTAAATGAATACTTTTAAAATCTTATTGAAAACTATCAAAGAAAACGGCTTTTTATTTCTTATTATTTTCTAGAAATGGCGTTTGCCAAAACATGTCATTTTCTGAAAATTTTCCCACGAATCCAAGTAGCCCTTCAGCAGTTTGCTTACCACTCATACCACTACAAATATTACGGACTTTGTGTTTATTTTGTTTTCTTTGATCAAGAATTTAGAGAACGAATGAATGTTTAAGAATTCAAGTGGGCCCATGGTCTAGGAATTCAAACCATTGGCTTGTTGGATCCTCCATGGATGGGCTACGAGTGCGTAAGCTCCATAGGCATGAAAATCCAAGAAGAGCCAAGAAACCCAATAATAATTTGGGAGAAATTAAGAAAAAAATTGATTTTTTTATAATTTTTTCCAAATCAAACTACCGACCGTACTCAACTTTTGAAATTAAAGTATATATGACGATCATTTCACTAAATACTCCTAATCCTAATACTTAGAAATTGGTTTCATTTGATAGCTAGTTAATTAAGGAAAATTATATATATATATATATGGAGAACATGAAGAACCAATGGATATCAAAATTAAAGCTCCAACTCAATGATTTTTCATACAAAACATAAAGAATCAATAGATTTATAACCATTAGATGCTGATTTAACATGATTTCAACAACAAAAAAAAGGATCGAAAACTGACAATGCTCACCGGATTGAACATGCGCGCATGTGGGATATATCGGCATTATAGGTGCATTTTGTATCACACAGATATAATAAAAAAGATATATCATGGGATATATCGGCCGATGTCATCAAAATTTAAAACATTAGTGATCGCCGGCTGCAATCGGATAATCAGAAAATAATTCATTCCTTTTGTATTTTCTTTTTCTTCTCCCTTTATTTATTTTGTATTTTTCATATTTTTGTGTTACCATGGCTGTCATTTATAGACTTATGAAATTCTATCCGTTTGATTTCTACCTTATGCAGTCGAAGAAAGATTGTTTTTTTGTATGACTAAGCTCTTTTTAGTTGCTACGGGAGACTCTTTCAACTAATTGGATTCCAGAGGGAACCAACTACTTTGAGCTCTACCTCCACTAGTATCTAACCTGAAAATGCTTACGTCCCGGTATTGGGGGGCTGGCATCTTCCTTTGGAGCTTGGGAGTCTAGAAAACCTGGACTCTCTGGACGTAAGCAAGAACTACTTACGTGGGAATTTGCCAACTAGAATAGACGCAGGCCCGCCTTCGATGTGGACCGTGCATCATTTGGGGGCCACCTTCAATGTGGACCACCCATCACGCAACCACCTTCAATGTGAACCATCCATCATGTCGGGCCCACTTCGACATGGACTATATCCCATGTGGGCCCACCTTTGATATGGACCATACATCATGCGGGCTGCCTTTGATGTGGACCGTCCATCATACGGGCCCGCCTCTGCTGACCACGGTCCATCATTTGGAACATCCATCAGGTGGGGCCCACCTTCGATGTCAACCGTCCACGATGTGGCGCCACATGTACAATTTAAGTATGACCATCACACATCTGGGGTATCGAATATCTCCCCATCAATTTTTCTCCACACATCCAGCCACCTAATGAAGTTTGATTTTTCTCTACTCAATGACCAGTGGGGCCCACAATTTTGACAGCTGTATAGGGATGCATGGTTTGGCGCTTAGCATGATGGATGCATTGTTTGGCACTTGTATGATTGGCCCACCAGTAAAAATAACTCCCCCGGTTTTAATCTCCACCAGTTTAACAAAAGGCATTCAGATCGAAGAGCACGTTTAATTATCAGCTTCTACCAAACAGGCTATGGCCCACTTTCGTAAACGGATGAGATGAGAGAGAGAGAGAGAGAGAGAGAGAGACCATAATCAAATCACCTTATTTGAACAAAAGGCATCTCCAAAGAGGAGATGGTCGGATGAGAAGCTCTGATCTTGCACACTTGTTAGTCGTTTACATAAAAAATGGCCCTACAACTAGGATGGTGTGGATTGAATTTATCTGGAAAGATTAGCAGCACCCAAAACAAAAAGAAGGTGCAATCATCCCTTAGGAAAAGTAACGGCTGATATATGTTCTATGACACCATGTAAAGCAATACTACCATTGTAGTCTGTCACTTTTTTTAAAATGTCGGTTTCTTATCCTCCTCTCATGTAGTACTGATTTACAGCTATGTGGACCATCTAAATTGTGAATTGCATTGTGGAATATGGCGCATATATCATATCTAAAATCAAACTGATTAAGAGACTCTCACCATAAGAGTGATGGCTAAATGAATGGCTAGAAGTAGAGTGGTCCAAATGTAAGTAGAAAAAATAGATTTCTAATATAATTATCTTCTCAGTGAGATTTTTCCTGCCAAAACCATCCACAGCTGGGTTAGGGATTTGGGTGCTCTGGATTGCCCTATACCATGCTATGTACATGGTCTAAGAGACCCTGGTTATAAGAGACCCTGGTTAAAAGACTCGGTGACTTGAACCGGCTTGTTCGACCTGAGTTGAGTCGGTCTGAGTGAGTCTGTGGCACCCGTATAGATGGATGATTGACATATAAACCAGCAAAAGCTATTGATTTTGATGCATGTACTCATTTTGGTATAGGCATTTGTGTCAAAAGAGCATATTTTGTACTCAGGTTGTTGACATTATGAAACTTTTTAATTCGAGATGACTCTCTCCATCGAGTGAGCTGAGTGACTTCACTCGAAACCTTATCGAGTCAACTCAGCTGAGTTTGGAGTTGAGTCGCGAAATGTATATAGCTATTAAAGATTATATTGTTAATCTTTATGGTCACATGGGTCCCATTGGTAGGTTGTAAATACGTATTATATAAAGTGACATAGTTGTTTCACAGTGGTTTGCTCCACAGTTCAAAAACTCAACTCGATTCAATATCTAGTCGGGTCTGATCAACTCAAGATTCGACCAGGTCCTTGTTTAACTCGACTCGGTATTTTAATAACCAATTTTAAAATATTTGGGTGGGAAAAAAATCTTAAATTTCTTAAAAAGTGATAAAATAATAGAATATCCTAAATATAGCAAAACTGCTATCGACGAGTGATTTATCTGCTGCATGATAATAGATTTATATATAATCTGCGCCACGAAAAATGTCACACATATTTGGTTCATCCATTGAATGAAATCTACAATAACAATGTTAAGAACATTTGAATTATGCATTACCATACATGAAATTCTTTCATTTTCTACCAATTAGCTTGATTTAAAATCGACCACATTTTGCAAAGATATTTGTTGCACCAAGTGCTATGATTGGTGAACCTTTAATTTATACATTTTTTGGGAAAATTGAAATGGTTATTCCATGCAAGATATTTGCAAAAGCCAGTTTGTGTGTCTGCTACTATTCAATAAATGATATCAAACCTATATCTCATAAGATTGGTGAATGTTTCAACTGATCCAAACCGACCAACTGATAGGCCACCTCATGGATAACCCATTTGTAAATATTTGCAACGGATGGATATTTGTAACCATATAATATATTGACATTTTTTCTGGACCGTTGCTCAACAGTTTTATTGACCATTTAGAAACACCTGACCTATGGAATAGTTATGAACTTCCAGTCAGTCCAACTTTCGGTGTTATGGTTCATCCAAGAGGTGATCCACTAACTGCACTGTCCGGATCCATTGCCAAAGTGCACTAACTGCACCACTGAAGTGTTGCATGCACACTGGATCTGGTCTTGCCTCATGGTGCATTAATCCAAACCATCCATCTAAAGGGTCCTATTTGTCAATTGCCCAAGATTGAAAAACACACTCATCGGATGATCCAAACCATCTGATCATTAACTTTCGAAATTCAGCAGGGAAATTTTATGGCTAGGATTGTCCTTGCAGGTGTGTTTTTCAATTGTAGCCACCCATGTGTAGAACCCAGTTGGAAGATGGTCTGGATCAATGGCCCACCTATCACATCTAAAGCACTGGGCCACAAGCAAGACAGTCACTTTCCTATAAATATATAGCTCAATGATATTAATAACTTAATAAGATGTGATGCTTATCACTTTTATTTCTTTGGAAAAAAGCATGGGGCGCAAATTTTTTAACGATGGGGATGCACATAGAGTGGATATCCTTCACCCAAAGCGACTTTGGTTGTTTTTGACTAAGGAGTCATGATCATGCTCACTTTAGTTCAATGGTCGGCTTGGATATTCCAATCACTCCTCAATTATATGGTTGGCCCATCCAAAGCAAAGTCCCTTTGGCTAGCTTGATATTCCAATCACTCGCCAACCCCTTTCTTCTGCCCATCCGACCCTTAGAGATATGACAATGACCTATGGAAAGTAAAGAGGCAAGCTCTTTTCAAGTCACTCTCTCTCTCTCTCTCTCTCTCTCTCTCTCTCTCTCTCTCTATTATCTCTCTCTTTCACATTTCTATTGCATGATTCCTTGCATGGCCCACACCTTTTAGCCTCCTAATATTCCATTCCCCCATGTACAAATGAATTGCACCTTGTGATTCTTCATTCACACTCTGCCTAGTTTCCCAAAACCATATAGAAAGCCACCCTTCCTCTCCGAAACCTAGAGTTTTGGTTCCTCATGGTTCCTGATCAATTAGAGGTATGTTTCTAACCATGTTTCCTACACATCATATAATTCTCTTATTAATGTTAATATGTGTAATTTTCTGGGGTTGAACCCATGGCATCAACGTTGGGATCGTTGGGTCCTAATGGCATTGCACTGGGTTCAACCCTCTACATATGTTACAATGTCGGAGTCATTTCTAAGCAATTTGATTAATGGGTGTTTTTTTTTTTTTGTTTTTTTTAATCAAAATGTAGAAGCCGCGGATCATGGAGATACAGGTCCGGATGGACTGTAATGGCTGCGTGCAGAAGATCAAGAAGGCGTTGCATGGAATTAATGGTAATTGATATTGCTGATGACTATAATCATTCGTGTTTCTTCTTTTTAATCTTCTGTAAAAATTATTGGAGCGTGCTCTTTACAGTCCCAAGCCTGAATAAAGGAGGGTTTTGTTAGATCATCTGCCAACATTGAACTTTTGGCCACAGCTTTTTCTCATGAATCTTGACAATTTAACATTTAACATTTCAACGATAGTGGCACGGCATAACAGGATTCATGTAGCCGAACCCGATTAATTCAGATATGACTCAGACAACTACTCGAACAACTGAATAATTTTCATGTTTGATTGCTTGATTTGATTTCCACAGGTATATACGAAGTCTATATCGATTCCCCGCAACAAAAGGTGACGATCGTTGGGTGGGCCGATCCTGAAAAGATCATCAAAGCCATTAAGAAGACACGGAAGATCGCCACCATTTGCGTCCACACAGAAGCCAATGAACCTCAACCACAGAACCCACCACCACCATCTGAAGCCAACCCGCCCGCCCCAGATGCCACCAATCCACCTCCAACCGAGCCTCCACCCACAGAACAAACCCCACCGGCAGAGCCCGCTAAAGAACCAACCCCACCGGAAAATCCACCCCCGGAGACAACACCATCACCTGCACCAACCGATACAGCTCCAAGACAACCGGTTGGCCCGTCGGAGCCCAAGGACGTCGAAGCGGTCCACATAATACACCATCACCCACACGATTATGGATACGGTGGGCCATGGAATACATACACTAGCGGCCATGTGTACCGCCACGAAACTCCACAATATGCTACTCACAGCTACAACAACTACAGACCATCGCCACATATTTCAGCTTATGTGTCCGATCATGGGTACCAGCAATCACCACCACAGAACATACGTTACGGTAGGACAGAACACTACGCCGACGAGTACCACAGCCGGAGCAATGGCGGCGGCGATGGGAACAACATTACTTCTATGTTCAGCGACGAGAATCCGAACGCTTGCAGAATAGCTTAGAAATAAATAGGTTAATGTGATGGGGTTTTTGGTTATGGCCTCTACGAGTATATGGACAGTTAATGATGGTAATTAGTATATAATAATAGTATTCTTGGATGTATTAAGGTGTAATGAGAATTTGAGGAAGGGTGGGAAAAGAAGAATAAGATTCTTAGCTTGAAGTGGTAAGAGAATTTATACTGCATTCCACTACTATGGCTGGCAATGTTCTTTCATTGAAGAATCCTATAAAGCTATTGTTCCATCACTGTGCCCGTTGGCCTTTAAATGGAGGGCTGGAATCCTCTATGCTACCTAAAATAACTGAGTTTGTGGGGCCCACCATGTAGTATATATAAAATCCACTCATTGTATCAGGTCCGATCATTGATGTTAGGCTTTAAGACCAAAAATCAGCTTCATTCACCATTCGGGTGGACGACATCACATGGAAAATTGGGGATAGGATGCTGACAATAGGTTTTTGTGTGGAGCAACCATAGTGCCTATCTTTCATCAAACTCGTTAATCAGGTGTAAAATTGCCAGGATGAAGAGAAAGTACAGGAATCAGCCTGATACAAAACTCAAGCAGGCCTCAACGTGTGAAATTAGCAGTTCGGGTAGGCATTTTACATTTTTATGATTGGTGTGGCCCATATGAGTTTTTAATCGGGCTTATATTTTGTACATATTTTCCAAACAATTATTCTCACCTGATGGACGGAGTGGATTTTACTTATACAACATAGTGGACCTCACATAGCTTGGATGTTTTAAATGCTGCGTAAAACAGGTGCGATAGATCATTCCTGTCCACTCAAGCAGCATTTTGTCTACGGAATTGATATTTGTACCTTTTCGTTTTATACGTAGACCCCTTTTCTTACTCAAAGATGTATAATAGCGTGGAAAATAAATAATCTTTGATACCATATATCTAAAAACAAGGTAGTTTATGTGATCGACATCCAAAATTTCAGCCACAGATATACAAATGGATTGGATTGGCCGACTTAGAAGTGAATCAGTCTAATTTTCTCATAGGTGTTTTTTGTGCTAGGGCCAGCCTTTTGGACCGTCGGATGTTGTACACCTATGCACTAGTTGGACGGTAACCATGCCTTATTTGGTTTCTAGTGGCTGATATTTGTTACGTAGATATTTTAAAATTTGATTGAATGGCTAGAATCTTATGTTAGTCCTGCATCATTTAGAAAATGGTTGCACATGGTATAGTTTTAAGGCATTCCATACTGTCCAAATCGCTGACCCAACTGTTAATGGATATGATGTTAACCGTCTGATCTTTGCCTTCGAATTTGGAATGCATGCTATTTTACTTTTTACCATCCATTTGATAGCCATTAATTGAATGGTTATGATTGCTTGATTGGTGTGATCCGGAGATATGAGCCATCTACAATAGGACTAGACTTTCATAATCTGGATAACTGTAGATCATTGCCGAGTGCGAGGAGACGAGTCACCATCATTTTTAAAATAGTGCTAAGCTAACATAAGAGTCTAGCATGTGATTGAAACATTGGGACATTGGACCTTCATTCTATGTTCTATGTAGACTGACTTTCTCACAATCATCTTTTCATATAATACTCTAGAAACATACCTTTAAAGGCTTGCCTCCCACTCTCTTTGCCTGTGTATGAGTCTGGCAATTGTCTGCTTCTAAGACTTTCCACTCTCCCTTTGTGTGGGTGTGTGTGTGTGTCTGACAATTGTTGAGCTAGCCCACATGATGGGTGATCCAACTCCATGTGGGCCACACATTTAATCCATAATTGTATATGGGCGCACAAGATGTTTGGTCTAATTTTTTGTCATTAATTTATCCAACTGGGTTAATATTGAAAATCAATTACTTGCGGCTAATGTTCAAGTTAGATGGTGCGATTTGAATAATACCGAAGATGAACAGTTGACTTTGACTTATACCAAAGAAGAATTATCTAATTAGTCCAAAATTAAAGATCAACTGTCTAACTCTGTTAAAATTGAAGATAAATGGTCAACTGATGTTGAAGACGAATGATCTGATTCAAAAGATACTGGATATAAACAGGCTACTTGGATTGATATTAAAGATTAATAGTCTAATTAATACAAAATTGAAGATCAATGGTTAACTTGAACATATATTAAAGATGAAAGGTTCGACAAAGTCAAAATTGGAAATGAATTCTCCAGAAGCTCATACTGAAAATAAATGCCTTGATTATAGTAATATCAAAGTTGAATGGTTTGACCGAATGAAGATGAGCATTCAAATTCAACCTATATTGAAGGAGTGAGGATCGTCTGTGTTGAAGACACAGAAAAATTAAGTGCGGTCTATTCTCATTGGTACACGTCATAGCCAATGACCTCAGCTTAAAAACCAGCCGATTTTCTCTCTCACGTATGGATTGCGTGCTACACAACCCACTTTTACATCGTGGAATTTTCCTGGGCCTCATCCTAATTTATCTGTTAGATCAGAACCGTCCATCACTTTTTTCAGATTATTTTAAAGCATAAGATAAAAAATGAAGCACATCCAAAGCTCAAGTGTACCACACAACAGAAAGCATGGGATTGAACGACTAACGTTGAAACCTTCCTACGGTCCACTTTAAGGTTTATTTGCCATCTAACCCCTTCATAAGGTCACTTAGACCTTGATTAAGGGAAAACACAAACATCAGCTTGATCATAGCTGTCCATTGCAACAAAAAGTTTTCAATGGTAGGTGTTCATTTCCCACTCTTTCCCGTCGTGTGGCCCACATGAGCCTTGGATCTGATTTATTTTCGGCCTCGTGAATAAAAGGTATGAAACAAAATGATTGGACTGTGTGGATCTAATACATACATCATGATGGACCCCACAAAAGTTCCACCTTTCAACCGTTCCGGTTTTCTTCTCTCTATTCTTTAGGTGCGAAATTTACGCGGGCCCATGATAACTTATTTCTTAGATCCACACCGTCCATACAAATTTTCAGATCTTTCCAGGTTATAAACCTAAAAACAAGTTAGATCCAAAGCTCAACTGGAACACACCATAGGAAACAGTGGAATTGATGCTACCGTTGAAAACTTCTTAGGGCCCAGACAGCTCTGATCAAGCAGATATTTGTGTCGTACCTTCATCCAAGTATGGGTGGACTTATGAACTGGTTAGATGTTAGATAAAGCCTCACGCTTGGCCCGAAGAAGGTTTCAACCAAAGTTTGTGTAATCCTGACTGCTTTTTTTTGGTGTGGTCCACTTGAGATTTGGATGTACCTTATTTTTGGAACCATGCTCTAAACGTATTTGGAAAACTTGATAGACGGTGTGGATGTAAGACAAAGGCTCTGGTGAATGGCGGTGAAGTTGCATACGTTAAAAGATGTGCTATGTAGCTCGCAATGTACACGAAGAGACAAATACGGGATATTTTGTGCGATGGGATAATGGAAATGACGTGGCCGAACGAGAAGCGACCGCACTGGAATTTTCTGTGCTTTCAACACAGACGATCCGCACTCATATTGAAGATGAACAATCTAATTGGATCAATGTTAGATATTAATAGTACAATCTGGATCGATATGATGATCAATGATCTGGTAATATTAAAGACCATTCATCTTCAAAATCATGGCATTGAATATCAATATCAGCTCAATTGGACTGTTGGTCAATAGCCAAAGGATCCTTTCATTTTTTATTTTGGTTTAATTAGATTGTTCATTCTTTATAGTAGACCAGTTTAATTGTTGATTGTGGTTATCTACCTAAACAATTATGAGGAATGCATATTTGCCTTTTTAATCCATGCATTTCAACTATATATTTCCTTCCTTTATTTATGATGTCCATCCTTGGGTGAATATTGTGCCGTTCCAAGATGTGGATAATAAAATTTTATCCATTAAATGCCATTCAAGCTTGAATTAAAACATATCAACAATTAAAAATCAAGGTTTAACGGTTGAAAATCCTTAATTAAAGCATCGAAAAACATAGGGTTATTGACCAAACTTTAAAACATCTAATAGACGATTCAAGCCTTAAGATCGACCTATTAACATGAGTTATTGGGTAAACCAAGTGAATCCTATGTTGGATCATGTTGTCTGGCCTAATAAACAAGATGAAGATATCCAGTATTATCACGTTGAGTACCCATACGATAAACTCATAAAATGAACCAAAGCACATATTATCATGTAATATTGGCCCACAAACCTTCAAGTCTAAAGATATAAATGGATTCCAATCTAAAAACTTGCAAGTGATCCTACCAATGCGAGTGACCAAAATATCTAACACACATTTCTAGGATAGGGTAAAGGCTCACTAACACCAAATCAGGCCCAATGGTAGAGACTGTCCAGCCTGACACTAAGTTAGCCCCTTCACACAAGATGACCATTGGTGAATAACAAAGATAAGGCTCGTCCCCTTGTGGTCATGGCCAAGGCATATTACATCTTGTAAACAATGGTTTGGATCAATCAGTCAATTTCACCCGGTACCCTTATAAAAATTTAAATTTTAAATTTAAAAAAAATAACGGTCACAGTGAGGCCCATCTCCGGGTTATGAGGCAGAAATCGTTGCTTCCAACCGGATTGAAGGGAAGCGGATTGAGTCCGACCCCACCCGGACAATAATCCGTTCATATAGGAGCTCTTGTGGGGCAAGCATTACGAATCTTTTTATCCACGCCATCCATCCATTTTATCATATCATTTTAAGGCATTAGCCCAAAAATGAATAAGAACTAACGCTCAAGTGGACCACACCAAAGATGACTCTTGCATTTAATGCAACCCAAGCTCACTATTTGGTGTGGTTCACTTGAGTGTTGGATCTTCCTCATTTTTGAGCTAATATCTTAAAATGATCTAAGAAAATAGATGGACAGCGTGGATATAGAAACAGAAAAATAACGGTGGACCCACAGGAACCCCTATATATGGACAGATTATTGTCAGAGAAGGAAGGCACCTTTGCCTGCGTGTAGAAGGGCAAGGCTCCAGAAGGCGTGTTGGTTTAGCAAACCTCCTGACATCGTGCAACCGTCGTGTGAATCACGAGAGGCAACTTCAGCCACCCAAAAGACTAGAACATCTGCAAATGCCAAACGCATGCTCCTCACATTTATGTTGAATATGAACCGTTCCTTATCGTTTTCCAGTAATCCTTTCTTTTTTCTAGCATTCATGGTCATGTGTTCCAATCTAGCTCGTGCGAGCTTTACTTCCTACATTTGAAGATCTGGGTCTGACTCACCAGTGTCATTTTCGCACAATTGGACGTCCATGGCAAGATCCACATGATAGACGGCCTTGATATAGCCTCCTCTTCCACGTGTCCTCATTGATGGGTGCCCGAAGCAGATTGCTTCCTGAGTAAACTCTGTGGGGCCAACCGTAATGTATGTATTTTATCCACTACGTCTATGTCCATCCATTTTACTCCAAAGCTCAAGTGGACCACACCACAGAAAACAGTGTGAATTGAACGTCTATTGTTGAAAAATTCCTGGGGCCACAAAAGTTCTGGATCGAGCTGATATTTGTGTTTTCCCATCATCCATGTCTGTGTGATCTTATGTACAGGTTGGATATGCTTCAATTTTGTGCTCATGCCCTAAAATGAGCTAGAAAAACGGATGGACGGCGTGGATAAAATGTGAGTGGCCCCACAGAGTTTACTCACTACGCTATAGCGTGGTGAGTTACTCCACAAACCGCGTCCATGACTCATGTACGGGCATCGAGATCATCCAAATTGTGGGTCACATAGTCGACGAAGCATACCTTTGAAATAAAATCAGAACCGTCCAATTGATGGATCTCAAAAATATGATTAAAAACAGTGAGTGATCCTAAATTCAAAGCTAAATCAATTTCTCACTGGGCATAATTTTTCGGCCATGCTCCATCCACAATCACGATCTGGATTGTGATAGACCATGTGTACGGTTGGGGAATCACCACCAGTTTTAAAATGGTGGTGAAGTAACATAGTAGCATAATTCTAATCTGAGAATGGGATTGTCCAATCAGCGTCGTGGTCAAAATCTTTTGACGGATTGGATTTAGGAACGTATAAGCTACCGTACAATGGCGGCATACGACCGTATGGATATTCAATAGCTGGTTTCTACTTTGATAGTGGAAGATTAACGTGCGACTGTACGGTTGACCATGTACGCGGATTTCTTGGGAAAGCCTTTTGCCTGCGCTGGGAACCGTGAATGTTTGAGAAATCTACCTTGTTCATCCGTTTGGTGAGCTCATTTTAATATATGAGACAAAAAAATGAGTCAAATCCCAAACTCAAGTAGGCCGAAAATGTGAGAATTGAATGTTCTAATCGTGGGGCTACAAAAGTTTTGAATAGGTTAGGAACAGTGTGGATGGAATATAGAGGTTTCAACAGTGAGAATTTCCCTATCCACCTTTTCCTTTAGTGAGGCCCACGTGAGTTTTGGATCCGGTTCATTTTTAGTCTCGCGTCCTAAAATGAACTCATAAAACGGATGGACGGGGTGGATATTTCACAAACATCACGGTGGACCCCACATAAGTTCCTTACAGGAGGTTTTGGAAGGAAATCCGCGTCCGTTAACGATCAATTTTCAAGACGAGATTTCCTGCCAAAGGCCTTTGGGATGAAGTTCCTGAGGCGAGAACTTAGGTGGGCCCACAGTGATGTTTGTGAGAAATCCACCCCTTCATCCGTTTTAGAAGACCATTTTAGGACATATGAACAAAAATTAGCTGGATCCAAGACTCAAGTGGGCCTCACTAAAGGAAAAGGTGGGTAGGGAAATTCCTACCGTTGAAACCTCCTGGGGTCTACAGCAATATTTATATGTCATCCACACCGTTCATAACTCATTTCTACACGAACAGAAAACACAAATATTAGCCTGATTCAAGAATTTCTATGGCCCATGAATATTTAAATTGTGGACGTTAAATACTCACATTTTCGGTGCACTTGATTCTTAGATTCGGCTCATTTTAGGACATGAGACAAAAAAATGAGCTCACAAAACAGATGAACGGGCTGGATTTCTCAGAAACATCATGGTGGGTCCCCCTAGGTTTCCAGGCACGAACTTCCTGAGAAAGGTTTTCAATCAAGATTTTTTACCATGGTGTGGTCCACCTGATATTTGGATCTGCTTCGTTTTTATCATTATATTCTAAAATAAACTGCAAAAACGATTGGACGGCGTGGATATACAATACATACATCAAAGTGGGCCCCACGTTCAGGGCCGCACCGAATCCGCTCCATGCTGTAAGACAGTTGTCGTCATTAGAGGTGGCCCCGGCAAACTAGAAGGACGGACGATCTAGAACACTCAACGGTATGCATTCAACACGTGTAACCTTCGATGATGCCCGGTTCCATGTTCCCTGTCCCATGCGTGGAACATGAGATCAGGACCGTCCACCCAGTAAACTAAGGCCCATGCGTCAAAAAACCACACCAGATCCAATCGTTTTATTGCTCTTCCCGCGTAATCTCAGCCGTCAATTTCTTTCTACATTTCACCGTCCATTTGACCGCCACTAATCGGACGCTAGATCTCCAATCCCTCTTGATGCATCATTTCCCCTTTAAAAAAAAAAATCAATGAAATTCCCCACGCGTCTAAGCCATTCAAATCCACAGGCAGGCACACGTGCCTAAGAATCATGCCATTTAAAACTTCATGTGGGACACAGCATACAGAAACAAATATATAGCTGGAATAAAAATTTCCAACCGTCAGATTACTTTGTATGTTGTGGGCCACCTGACAACTAAAACGACCTGATTTCTTTATGGACAAGATCTAAACATTATTTCAAACCAGATGGAGAGCTCAGATCTTGCAAACATTGTCCACATATAGCACGTGTGCCTTCTGATGTTCAAGTTCCACACGCGTGTGGAATTACCAAAACCACCCCACTAAATAAGAACCCTCCAGGATAATAACAAATCTCGTCCCGGCAATTTCTCAGCCGGAAATTTCTCCGGAGATTTTAAATTTTGAGGGGTTTCTCGGGATTTTATTGGGAAAATTCCCCAAATTTAAAATTAAAAAAAAAAAAAAAAAAAAAAAAAAAAAAATTTGTAGCTGCTCTTGGAAAAAGTAGACGTTACTTCATACACTACACAAATTAAGGTGAACCGTTCATTTTCCTAGTCACTGATCAGATTGTTATAACCATCGAATCAAAGTGACTTTGAAAGGGGCTCGTATCAACTGTAGGGCCCACATGCTGAACCATTAACTTTGTTTTATTTAATATGGACCATAGCTCTTTTTAGCTATTGATCAGAAGGCCAGGAGCATTGGCTGATTGAGACCTCTAAATTAAAGAGGTTGCTATCAAAGGTCAGCCCAACATGATTGATGGTCCAAACCATTAATTGAACCAAACATGAAATACTTGGGACCTTGCTTAGATACCTACTGGAGTTACTGATGGTGGAAATGGCTTATCCTGCGTGAAATCTATGTCATACGTCAAGTACACCAAAATGTCTCTGGCCTTGATCTCAAAGATCAGGCTAAATCAATACTTAGGTGGGCCACCCCATGAACTTATACTTCAAATCCATAGATTCACATGTTATGGCCCACCTATCTGTTAGAATAGTGTGATTTTTTGCTAATTCCTACATTCTAGTGAGTATCAGATTAATGGATGGATGGTATATAAAGTCTACGGTGGGTCCTATGCAAAACAAATGGTGGGTCCCATTCAAACTTTTGCCTGCCGTTTGTCTAACTGAAATTTTAGATCAAGACATTAATTGGTATTTATGGTGGAAATTTTAAGGAGAAATGCTCCCATGCTCTCAAATCACTATAATAGTACTCTTAGTTGCATCGGTTCACTTGGACAATCCAGTTAATTTATCTGTACTGTCCACTAAGTTTAGAATGCATTTCATGGGCTTCCATGCAAAAATCACCATGATCAAACGATCCAGTCCATCCTTGAATTGGCCTTCTTTTCTAGTGCTTTTCATTTTCTGACATATGGATCGGATGGTTAAAATTGTAGCGGATTGCGTCCTGCCCCCGCCTGGACCATAATCCGTCCAGCGGGGTTCTGTGAAGAGCCCCCCCCTCCCCTGGTATATGGGTTTTATGGGTTTTATCTATGTTGTTCATCCATTTTTCTGGATGATTTTAGGATATAAAACCAAAAAGCATATCCAAGGCTTAAGTGGAACTCAATGGGGATTGAACTCCCACCATTAAAAACTTTTTGTGAGCTGCAGACGTTTTGGATCAATTTGATATTTGTGTTTTCCCTTCATCCACGTCTACAACTCTAATAACTCGCAGTGCTCTAAGAGTAATGGGGCTTCTCTTAGGTACTCTATATTTCGTGCAGGAATTGTTATAAAAACTTTAGGTACTCTATATTTCGTGTAGGAATTGTTATAAAAACTCTAGGAGGATTCCATCCACCCACTTTATTAAACAAAGCTTGTGACTGACTAATAGATATTGCTCGCCACCAAATCAGCAGTCATTAATTGTATTTTTATGGTCACTGATCATATATACAAAATTTATACCATTTGAATAATTTTTTCATACACATTACTTATGCCTCAATGGCAAGTCACAAGCGTTTCAACACGAGTACCCATTGTGGTATGAAAAAAGGTACTATGGTGTGAGTGTGTGGGTATGAGTGCGTGCGTAAAATAAAAAACCCATATGCATGGCCTGAATATACCAAACATCTTACATGTGCCAATCCACATGAATTGCGCCCACATGCACAATGTCTTACATGTACAAATGTGCAATGTGTACCAGCATCCATCTCTTGTATGCCACATATACAAACCATCTCTTGTATGCCACATATACAAACCGACTCATGTGTGACCGTGCCACATGTGCTATCATCCTCCTTCAATTGCTTTACGTGTGCCATTGTGCCCAAAGGCTACCATCTAGTTTCAAGTGCCCACAAGTATAAAATGTCTATCTTGAGATCGAGTCCTTGCCTAGGTTATTTGGAGTTTCAACAAGAGGTCTTGGGTTCAAAACCCATAGGTGGTGAAAATCCAATCGGGAGTGAGTATAGGGTTGTGTAGGGTGCATGGGTAAAGAATAGAAATTAAAAAGTATAAAAAGTTTACAAGTATAAAAGATGGCTTATGTCATATATATCATCATACCATTTCAAGCACCTCACATATGTCACATGTGTCATGTTTAGCTTCAAGCGCCACATATGCCACAAGTCTAATTATCAATCTTCAAACATTCCACATATACTACAAGTTTTAATCTATCAGGTGCTAGTAATTAATAGGAATTTTTTTCACAAAAATTTGTTAGTTTCATCAAACAATAAAAATTTATTAATAAGTTACAAATTTATATTAAAAAAAAATCTTATTGAAAAGAAACAAGAAAATAATATTTTATTTCCCACACTTTTCTAAAAATATAGTTTTCTCCTTAAACACTATTAACTTTCTCGTACCATTCCCCAACCAAAGAAGCTAGCCACATGATTTTATTATTTTCCCATTAATATTGCAAGCTAAAAATATGATATTTTGAAAATCTCATGATAATATCATCATTTGAGTGTATTTTAGTGAGATTTTCAAAATCTCACAAATAGTTGTCACACAACTATCCGTAGTACTTCAAAATCAAATCTTCTTGAAATCTCGAATCTTATCTAACTACCTTTCAAAAATACCATTAACAAAAAACACACATTTCAATCAGTTCTTCCAAAACCTTTGATACACTCCCCCCATCCATTTTTCTTCACTGCCAGCTAAAACAAAAAAAAATCTCATTATGCTACTAACCAAAACCTCTCTACTCTCTCTTCCTCTCCATTAACCAAACCCCATTTATCAATGGCAGAACTCGAGAAAAACACCATCAACGGTCCTAAAGTTTCCTGTTTAACAAGATTCATTAACGGCAATGGCAATGCAAATGATCAGAAATTCTCCTCTTCGAAGAGATTCATCGATTCGCAGACAAAAATCTCTCTAGCTTATTTATTCAACATCGATAAGGCTAGCTTTAGAAGCCCGATCGGCACCGAAAAACAGCTTACTCCACTCTGCAGCCTAAAATCCAAAACCGCGACCGAGACCAAGAAGCAGTGCATCCTCTCGCTCTCCAAGCTAAAACTCAAAATACCCAAAATACTCGTCAAATTCTTGAATGTAGAAAGCCATGGAAAGAGATTCATCACCAGAAACAGCTCAAGAGCCGGCCGCAAGAGAAAGCGTTCAGTGGTGAAGCTTCGTTCCGTCTTCTCGCATGTCTTCGGTTATGATAAAAGGCCGGAGAATAACAGGAGGTGTAATGGCAAGCAAAAGAACATGAAATTCAATGAAAAGAAAAAGATGGATGACTTCAATGGGCTCGGACGGGGTGATCTGGATTGGTTCAAAGGCCTTAGCATTGGCAGCCCCAATGGTATGGATCGAGCGTCTGTGATCAAAGACGAGAAGGAAGATACAAGAAAGACGGATGGCAATGGAGAAGGCGAAAAGAGCTTAAACTGCAAGGAGAAACTGCAACAGAATTGCATGGCTTTGAAGCTATGGAAAGTGTCATCTTCTCCATTTAATCTCTTTGGCAAGAAAGCATCCGAGAAGAGTAGGAATTATGTTAGTGATTGTAGCAGCGATAGCAATAGCAATAGCGACAAAGACACGGAACCTGAGAAAGAAGCCTGTCACCTGCGGACGATGAATCGTAAGGCTAGAAACCTGTTTGAAACTATGAAGCGAGTGGTCAGGATGGGAGGCCTTAATCGGGGTAGAGAGCTGTGGAAGAAGCCGATTCTGATGGGGGAGAGATGCCAGCTGCCAGATTTC
Source organism: Liriodendron chinense (assembly GCA_003013855.2). NCBI lineage: Eukaryota > Viridiplantae > Streptophyta > Magnoliopsida > Magnoliales > Magnoliaceae > Liriodendron > Liriodendron chinense. The sequence continues at coordinate 2,014,150 of PVNU02002470.1, forward strand.
TCAGGCGTATTGCACTATGATGAGGAGGGGAATCCGTCGACGGAGCCACCTACTATTAGGTCTACGAATTCAGTTTTGATCAACGAATCATGGATGCCGGAAGAGTCGACCATAGATCACGATGGCGAGAAAGATAAGCTGGTGTTGATCGAAAGGTCACGGAATTCAATCGACGATCATAATGGTAAGAGCAAGAAGGCAGTTTTCATGTGGGAGAGGACACCAGAGCCATCAACCATTGATTACAATGGTGAAAGAAGGAAGAACTTAGGAGATTTCCTTTCTCAAGATTGAAGGTACTATTCTGCGTTTTCATAGGGTGTGTTTGGTTTCACCAATTTCATTAAATATTATGAAATTTTGCTCCAATTAGACTGACTAATCATGACATTTCATGATATTTGGTGCAACCAAACGCACCCTCTTTGTTTTTTTTTTTTTTTTTTTTTTGGGTTTTTAGGATGTGATTAGTTGAAGCACATTTGAAAGAATCTTCTCCATCCATTGATTTTTTATGACAAGTTCTGCAGATTTTCTTGAACCTTAAATCTGCCAGAAACAAATCCATGGCCAACCCAAAAATCTACAGGTCCACTTATCAAGTGGGTCAGACGTGTATAAAGAAAATGGACGGTTGGAAGAGAAGAAATGGTTGCAAGTTGCAGGAGAGAAGAAAGGACCAGCATTTCAGTTAACCATCCATCCGTAGGATCTGATTGCTAACACATTGAATTTTGGGATTGGGCCATTTACTTGAAGCCCAAGTAGATCAACTATCATGACCATATGTGCAAGTGTCATGTTTGTACGGTGGAGATGTTTTCGTCTCTATGAAGTGGTGATCTGTTTGTAATCCATGAAAAACCTTTTTATTTGCTTAAGAGCAAGAGATTTTTGGGGTCTCTAATCTCTTCTTTGATGATTATCTTAACGAAAATGCTCTAGTGCTCCTCCTTGAATCGGTTCACTTGGACAGTTCAATCGATTGATCTGAACTGTCCATCAAGTTCAGCACACATTTCATGGAGGTACCATGAAAAATTACATTGTTAGGATGATCTAATCCATTCCGGAAGCCATATCAGACATTGTTCAGCCACAGTGGGACCACCATCAGATCAACGGCTGGATATGCTACAAGAGTAGCACGGAGTTTACTAAAACCAGATTATGAATCGATTAGAGTAGCATTTATTACAAAGAAATATTATTTGTATAACAAAAATTCTGAAGAACATGTGGAGCTTGGGTGGAGGGATTTTTAATATTCATTACTTGAAAATAAAATTCAGTTGGGTGTGCATTGGTGAACCACATCTACCCAACAGAAAATTACAACCTAAATCTCTAGAAATCAATGGCTTTGATTGGCTCAAAGGAAGTCTCTGGGAATAGGCAGGCACCACAGCTGCATCATATATCTTTCCTTCATTTTGCTGATTTTTTTTGTTCTATGGCCTTTTATGAGTGGACCAGACATGATAGACCACTCAGATTGATGGTGGATAGTCCATGGTAGAGCTGTACATGAATTGAACCGAGTTGAGCTTGGCACAGCTCAGCTTGGTTTGGCCAACAGCTAACCCTAGCTCGAACTCGGGTCAGCTCAGCTCGGTCATTGAGTCCGACTGTCCTGCTCGGCTTAGTTTGATCAACAACTCAGGCCAGCTTCAGCAACTCAGGCCAGCTTGAGCTTTCGAATAAGAACGTTGGCCAGACGGGTGTTTGACATGAACCCATGCTTGACTACAATCCAATGAATTGTTTCACCGTGGAGCAAGCAATCATGGACGCAATCCGAATCATCAGAAGTAGATGCCGAGAGGAGGACAACAATGGTTACAACATCGATCTCGATAATACATTTCATTTGGGCAAAAGCTTCGAAGGCTTGGGCTACAAGGCTGTTGGTGGACAAGGCTGAGATGAGAGCAGTCTAGGAAATGACATTGACAGCTCGATGGAATATTTCGTTGAACACTTTGTGAGCGCCTTCTGAGGTCGAACATTTGCCCAGGCATGGAGAGCAACAGCAGTGAAGGGATCGGAAATGAGGCCTCTGCAAGCAGTATGGTAGTGGATATGCTGGGCAATGGGGAGCAAATGGAGAGCCGCGCACGCTTTGAGCAGGTGAGGGAAGCCAAATGTGTCGGGGCCAATTCGATCCGTGTCGAGTTCAAATCTGGGTCCAAATCGAGTCGAGTTGGAGCTCGAGTAAGCTCGAACTCGGCTCGAAATCTTTTCGAGTTCCAAAAACCAGCTCAACTCGGCCCGAACCCAGTTTTTAGCCAAGTCAAGTCGAACGAGCTGACCGAGCTAACTCAGTTCGTGTCCAGCTCTAGTCCATGGGCACCACCCAAAGCTTAAGCTCTTCCCAATGCAATCTAAGAACGGTTGTACATCTATAAAATGAAAACAAGGTACAGAACATGCTCAGATTCAACCCCAGTTCATAACTATTTATGGGCTGTCATAAATCCAATTTGCTCAATTTAGTTCTCTCTATCATCACTCGATCCGTGCCACCAATTAGTTGAGATCACACGCTTGAGCCACACGATCTGATGGCCCTCAAAATTCGGCAGACGCAGCCCACAAATAGACGGTTAAAACAAAAGCTAGTGCAGTGTTCCTACTGGACCGATGGCACAACTTTCAGTGATCCATACCATTCAACTTTCGAAGCCCACCGGATAGGCGACAGGCAAACTATCTCCAGCCAACAATCCCAATAATCAATTGGACTTTCCTTCATTTTCCGGCCAACATATTTTATTATTGACCATCCATTTGCAGTGCCAACAATGAAGATGGACTACAACCGTCCGATAGGGGTTCCAATCTTTTTCTGCAGCATCCTGTCCTACATGGGACTCCCAGATGACAAGTCGTGTTTGCTTAGGTAGGACCCAGCACAGCTAATTTCATAGTAGAATTGTAGTTTTAGCCGTTCATTTTCTGGCCATTCTTTCACTCCATAACCAAAAAACTCAAATGAAAAAGCCTTCCCCTGCTTTGGATCTTCATTAGCCATTTCTGTATCACTGCAATGAAACGGTTTTATGTTCTTCAAGAGCTATGATCCCAGCACGAATTCCCCATGCCTTACCAGGGTGCAAATCTACCTCTGGCACAAGTGGGACCATCTAAGATCATGATGGACCATTGGATTGGGAGGGTTCAAAAGTTGGCTGACCACAGAACAGACACTTCAACAAGGACCTGCTGAATGGACGTCATCACTATTTTAACTTTCACCATCCATTTTGCATGCCCTTCTTAATGCAGGGCTATGATTACACAATCCTGGTTAGCTTCTTGTCCTGTGCAGTTCAGGGTGGATCCCTAATATCCAACAGCCTTCGGACATGGCCCATGGCCCACTTAAACCTCACATAGGAATTATGTGGGGCCAAGGTGGGTCCACTCATGCTCCCAAATGATTTGTTAGCAATGGCTGCATATGGCACCAAAATCACCTTGACCGTATTATCAAAGCAAAAACGGACTAGGGGAATGCTAAATGGACAGCAGCGTAAAAAAAGGGTCCACCGATAAAGTTTTGAGGATGATTGTGATCACTTGAACAGTGTGATTTAGGGTCATGTGAAAACCACATTGGCCAATCTGATCCAATGGTCCACCATGGTCATCGGTATATACCCATTTGAGCCCCACAAGGAATCTGCACTAGAGAAAGGTAAGAACAAGCTAGTACTGGATCATCGTTAGTTCTTACGTGACTCTGAAGACCAAAATTGAATTTTTCACCCAATCAAAATCCATAGAAACCAAATACAAAGTTTACATTCCCAAATATACTCATTCATATACCGGTACTTGTTAGCTTTCTTTGTTTACATATATATAATATTGGTGTTATTGGTAGAAAGAAAAAGAGAAGGCAGTCACATAACTGCTTTACAAGCAAGTGATGAACAACGGCCAAACAACTGTCCTTTCATGGCCTCAGTGGCTTCAAACCAAGAGATGCACGGATCCTGTTCTGTTCAGCAATCTCCGGATCCGGGTGGTCTGTCCCATCGTCCTTCTTCTCCTTCCTTTCTTTCTTCTTCCTTGGTTCATCTCGGGCATTGCCATCATCCACATCAGTCCGCCTCCGAGGGCTGGCACTGCTGCGGGCATGCCTCTTGCGGTGGTCCCCGCCATCGCGGTCCCGCTCCTTACGGTCCCTGCTCCTGCTTCTGCTCCTTGAACGGCTCCTGCGCCTCCCCCTGTCCCTGTCTCTCCTCTCCCGGTCCCTCCCCTCTCGGTCCCTCTCCCGACCATAGTCTTTTTCATCTCGCAGGCGATGGCGATCCCTCTCCCTATCCCTATCCCTATCCCTATCCCTCTCTCTGTCCCTCTCTCTGTCACGCCCTCTACCGCGTTCTCGATCATAGTCCCTGTCTCTGCCAAAGGAACAACAGCAAATAAAATTTCAATATAAGCCAAAGAAAGTGATTTCCCACCAGAGAGTAAATTTTCAAACTTGCAAAACATAGACCAGGTTAATGGTATCAACTCTCAAATAATCACATTCTTTTCCCTGCAGTTAAACGAAAGCACATTGGATGCACTTGGGATGGAAACCCATTTGAAGTACCAGTTTTGTTCAGGGGTCACAAGTGTCCCAAACAGCAACTCAGAATGATAGTTGTCCTTTCGGGGATTCTCCCACAACCACTTTCAAAACATCTCTGCAGGAGGAAGCCCACAAAAATGTCAACCAAGATTTTGAGTTGTAGCCAGGGGACCAACATCTCCCAAAAGAATGACAACCAGTTCTCAAAAGTTTCCGATCATCTCAAATGCCACCGAACAAGTTGAATTTGATGACGCAGTAGGTCCAACCATCCTAGTGCGTCAAGTTATCTACAGCGCATAAGCAAATAATGCAATAAATAAAGGAAAAATCTAATGTGACCACATACAGGTGGATGTGGGATTGTAGCCTGCCGGGTGGTATTGGAACGAATGAACCTTCCAGAATGATGAATGGACTATCCGACATGCCACGTAGGCACAAATGGTGGCATGCCCGTGCAGCCAGGCACAACTAGAGTTCCACTCTAAATAACAAGAATGCATAGGCATTAAATGATCTAGAAAAGCACATGAGCTAGAGGTAAAAGGCCAAACTGCATCAAGTTATCTACAAGGCAAAAGTAAAAGAAGACAAAATATGACAAGAAAAGTCAATAGGAATCACAAGGAGCTTGATAAGACACATACAGAGCACTGAGCTAATTTACGTTTCTAATGATGATTTTCATTGGCTGCTGAATGAGAATAGGAATTGGGGAGCAGGAGAAGAGAGCGGAATCCATGGTTGACTGTGAGTTCGCTGCCTTTCAGGGCCTTTTAGCAACCAACAACTGCAGCAAGGGTTGGTTGTGGCAACAAAATGACAATGTAAGGCAAGCCCCAAAAGTAGAAAAAAATAACTACTTCAGGAATCTGCTGACCACAAGATACCAACAAAATGACAATGTAAGGCAAGCCCCAAAAAGTAGAAAAAAAAAACTACTTCAGGAATCTGCTGACCACGAGATACCGCAACATGTGCAGCATCCCCAGTAGATAATTCATGCAACTACATATTACAGCAAAGATGTGCGACTCATCATACTTCTCGCTGCACACTATCAGTGCAGAGAAACCTGGCAGAGTCATTGCAAATTAATGTAGGAAGCATTGAAATCTACCACTAGGCTTTACATGCCCGGGTAGTAAAAAGTCTTGGGAAAGCAAGTAGTTGACAAGACAACATCTTCCAATATGTGACAATGTAAGGCAAGCCCCAAAAAGTAGAAAAAATAACTACTTAAGGAATCTGCTGACCACAAGATACTGCAACATGTTCAGCATCCCCAGTAGAAAATTCATGCAACTACATATTACAGTAAAGATGTACGACTCATCATACTTCTCGCTGCACACTATCAGTGCAGAGAAACCTGGCAGAGTCATTGCAAATTAATGTAGGAAGCATTGAAATCTACCACTAGGCTTTATATGCCCGGGTAGTAAAAAGTCTTGGGAAAGCAAGTAGTTGACAAGACAACATCTTCCAATATGCCTATCCATAGGATTCCATAACGATCGATTGTAGAGATTTGTGCAAAACATCCACAATCCCTTTAGAATTTTTTTTGAAAGAAGACAATTTATTGAGAAAAACGGCAGAGCCGGAAAAAAGCAAACAAAAAAACGAGGAAGCAGAAAACAACAAGGATTCCTCAACAAACCATTACGCATTACGGGGTCGAAACGGCCATTATAGAAAAATCAGGCCGTAATGGTCCCGTAACAGTATTTTTCAGAAAATAAAAAAGGGCCGTATCGGCCGATACAGGGTCCGTTACGGCCCGTATCGTAACGGTGGTGGCCATTACGGCCACCATTACCATTATGGAACACCTTGGAGAGCACGCATGACAAAAACCCCCACTGGGTTTCCCAAGATGCTCCTAAAACACCTATTATTTCTTTCCAACCAGATGGCCTACAACCTGGCTAAGAAGAACAATCTCCAATCCCTCCCCCCCCCCCCCAATTGGATAAAAAAGTCTTCGATGCCTCTCAGAAAAACCCAAGTAATGTCAAAGAATTGGAAGATGAAAGCCCACACCTCCCTATAGAAGAGACAATACATGAACAAGTGAAGGACCGATTCCCCATCCTCCAGGCAAAGAGGGCATGCATTGGTGATGCAAAGCCCTCTCTTACGCAAATTATCAATGGTGATAATTTATTCCATCCCACTTACCAAGCAAAAGCCGCTACTATAGACGGCGTGCCATAAGACCAAAGAAAGAAGGTATGCGCCTTAGCGACCCCACCACTACGGCCCAAGACGATGTGGTAATGGAGAGACTTTACTGAAAACTTTCCAAACTTGTCCTTGAGCCAACGCACTAAGTCTACGCCTTCCAACACTGAAATGCCTGCCAACTGACTCAGAAGTGACGTGAGCTCTTGAAACTCCACCTATCGAAGGGCTCTTCTGCACAACAGATTCCAAACCCCCTGTGTGCCCATGATTGTGAAACAGCCTCTAACAACGATCTCCGGATCCAAGGTGACGTGAGCAAGATTCGGGTAGCTATCTTCCAAAGCACTTTCTCCAAGCCAGATATCCTTCCAAAACCTTATCCTCGACCCATCCCCAAGATCATAAGCCACTCCTTGAAGAACAATCCCTTTTGAGTTTCATTATCTGCTTCCAGATCCCGGATGCCCTGTACAAGCTCGCACTATTGGGCCACCAACCAGCGCTATCCAATCCATACTTTCTTATGATAACCTCCTTCCATAACCCCCCCTCCTCAGACCCAAACTTCCAAATCCATTTCCCCAATAATGCTTCATTCATAGATTCTAAAGGGCAGATACCAATTCCCCCTTCTTCCTTCGGCCTGCAAACTTTCGACCACTTCATAAGATGAAACTTCTTCTTGGCTGCCCCACCTTGCCATAAGAAGTCCCTTCTAAGCTTTTCAAGCTTAAGAAGCACCTATTTGGGACATTTGAAAACAGACACATTATGGTAGACATTTGAAACAATCCCTCTATAATGAAAACAAGAACCAGCAAGGGTCCCATAGTTAAATGGTAGACAGCAGGTTTCCACATTGTGGTCTCAGGTTCAAGCCCAGCCTTTTTTTTCTTAACGTAATATATTAAAAGAGAAAGAACAGAGAACAAAAGAAAGGAAAAACTATACAAAGACTCTCCCCAGGACAGCAAGCCCAGCTTACCTACCCTATATAGATGAAATCAGTAACCATTACAGAAATAAACTATAGCAGTTCTTCCCACAAAATGATCTCTCCGCAACTCAGATCCATACTGGATTCTCATCATCGTTTATGAGGTCTCTTCAGATAACTATGGCTTTCTATATTGCAGGTGAAAAGACATGGGAACAAGTAAACCTAAAAGTTTGTTTGCCTACAAAGATATGTTACAGCAAGTTCGAAAATGGAGACACGAACTATTTTCCCATTGTATGCATATAATGATGACGGTGCATGGTGCACATTCATTGCATTACCTACCAAACATGACACTAAAGAAGCCAGTTATGAAAGCATATCAACTACTGGCAACCGAGTCCTTTGTTTCGGAATAGACATCAACACATACATTCATTTCCAGGAGAGAAGCTACACAAATAGCTATTCCACAGCAGCAACAAATCAGGAAAAAGCAACTTGGAAAAGGAGAGATATATTGTGATAACAAAACTGCAGGAAACTTTACAGCATGCTGGCAAATGAGATAATGACCTAGATGGGACCAACGTTCATAGATAATGAGATTAAGTTGAAACATGAAAAGAGAAAATAAGAAAGAAAGAAAAGGAGAGAAGCAAATGGGAGATGAGAATAAACAATAAGCAATCTTGCATGGACCTTACCTGTACTGTCTATGACTGTCACGTTTTTTATCCCGATCTCTTTCCCTCGTTGGACTACGACCACGATAATAATCCTGTTCCCAGTAAAAAAATTAATTAATTGAAAAAAAAAATTCAAACTAAGAAATCGCCTGCTATTGGAAACAAAACAAGCATTTTTTAAACTAAAAATAGAAACTTCCTAACCTTTTCATGACCACCAGCTTCTAAGCCATCCATGGCCTGGTCCTCCTCTTCTTTTTCTTCTTCCTCTTCAAAGTCATCTTCCAAAGCACTTCTCCTGGGTTCCAACTTCCCGGCTGTTTCGAGAAGCCATCTGTTGACATGGAATCCATCAACCAAATTCATGATACAAAATTATGCTCAGAGGAAGTAACTGAGAAGCAAGACTCAAAAATTTTCAAGAAAGTTGACCAACAGAAACATCCATACATAGCATATTCAATAAATTTCTTCCACTTAAAGTTAAAAATTCAATGATCACGATTAACTAATCATTTCAAGTTACCAATTGCTGGTAAGTAATACAAGATGCATCCCTCGCAATGGTATCCACAAGCAGGGGAAAAAAAAAATCAATGTCTCGGACAGCGACTTTTTCTTGTTATCAGTAAGATGGATGTATTTTAAACCCAGATCCTCCACATTCGGACAATCTTAATGGTAGAATATAGAGACTTCTTAAATCACGATGAGGATGCTACCTCTTCCACTTAACTATGGAATTTTTTTCCCTTGAGAAGATACGTGCAAAATGTTGTCAACATCATATGATACATCATATATGATATGAATCATATTGTGCAGGTGCCCAAATGAATCATAGAATCACAAATCCCAAAAAAAATTGTACAGAATTCCGTATGAATTGTGGAATTAATACAACCGCCATCAAGGTTGAGAACTTTTGTAGCTATGAGATAATATCCAGGACGAGATGATGCAGTGGAAAGAAAAAAAGGATCTGAAACAGCACAAATCCATCATCAATGGAGGCTGCGGATGAACATGGGGAATGGCAGATGGTAAGAAACAAAAAGAACAGTAGTCCAGAATCTGGGAGAAGAGGACCTCTATCAGAATATCCGACTCTTTTCGTCCAATCTTTCCCAGAAGGTTAATCACCGGTAAACTTCGAAAGGGTATTCGGCAGTGTGGGGGCGGTAGTGGTGCCGAAATACAGAATCTCGAACTCTCCAAGAGGTTTTGCTTTCATTCGAATGAGCACAATGGAGAAGATGAATCAAGTCGTTTACCAACTGAATGGGGAGAGCTTCGGGGGGGGGGGGGGGGGGGGGGGGGGGGGGGGGGGGGGTGGGTGTCCAGAAAGGAAGAACAGTGAACAGAAAGTTTATCTCAAATCTGGAGCTCCGAAATCAAAAGAGAAGGCTAATATGGGAAACGGACAAAATGGGTTTCGATCAGGAGTTATGATGTTAGAAGAAGCGACGACGACCGTGGGAGCAAAATCTTACAAGGAAGTGGTGTCAAATACTAAGCCAAAACAGGGTGAAACAGTAGAGGATACGCTCAATCAGATTGACAGGTGGGTTTGGAGGGAATCGTCACATGAAGGAGATATGGTGTGGATAGATATATGGTGTTAGATGAATCTCTACAGTCTTTTCAGTTTTGTTTTGTTATCACAGTGAAAGTGGGGACAGTGGAAAGGAGGATTGTGGAGTGGCTGAGTGACAATTGTGTATCAGAGGAAGATGTAGTTGTGAAAACCCTTCACATTGGTGCGATGCTTCTCTTGTTGGGGTGTGAAGATCACGCGGAAGAGGTTTTTGCAGCATGCAAAAGACCACACTCTGATTTTATCAAAGAATGGGAGGAATGGTCTGTATTTGGGTGGGAAGAGCATTGGTATCATCAGAAGATCCCTCTTGAACTTTGGATGGACGATATTATCAAAGAATTAGGAGCATGTATCGGTAAGGTTGTACAGGAAGATAAGAACACGGACGATGGCGTTGAAATGTGTTTTGCCCGTCTCAAAATCAGGAAGGAAAAGACAGTCGCTTTCCTGAAACAGGTTTTCTTAAGGGTAAGGACGTCAAAATAGCAATGCTGGTGGTGAAGGAGAAGCAGGATCAGATTACTTTGGAGGTGGAAGAGCCGGGAATGGAGGTTGGGACAGCTGTTGAAGATGGAACACGGATACCATACTCCTGCAATTCATCGATTCAATTTGGAAAGCATTGCCGTCCGTCTATTGGTTGTGAGAAAGGGGAGACAATGATGCAGGCGAAACGTGGTGAGATTAAGCACCGTCTCTCTCACGGGATAACTACTCCGAATCCACAGAGCTATTGGGACTCCTCAACCGATCTTCCTCGAATCCACGAGGGGATATCTTGAATCCACAAGACCTATCTTTGAATCCACGAAGAAACAACTCGAACCTACGAGCAAAAGGGGCAAAAGCCAAACTTTGAATTAATAATGATGAAGATTAACCTAAACAAACGAGTTTTAGCAACTATTTATAATAAAACTAAGTCCTATAAATGGAAATAGAAGAGTTTAATTCAAAAAACGAAAACAAATCAGAAAAATCCACGTATCTGCTCGCGCATGGTCAGGCACCCAGTGAAGGGTGGTCGAGGGTCACCGGGCGCCCGATGACCCTCAAAATAGTCTAGAGAGTTGGACTAAATTCAAGTTGAATTTGGGACGCTCGATGAGTGAGGGTCGGGCGTCCGATGACGCTGGTTGGGCACCTGATGACTATTTGGTCGGGCGCCCGAAATTGTCCTGACAGGCTTCAAATCTTGCTGGACCTTCTCGGTCGATGGACGGGCATCCGACGATGGGCAGTCGGGCGCCCGATGGTGCCGTTTTTGCTGAATCTTGGCTCCGAATCTTGCGGATTCTTTTGTTCCTTCTCTTGGCTCGGCCTCGTCCTCGATCAGGGGATCGCCTCGCTACATCAATCGCCCCCTCTTGAAAGAAACTCGACCTCGAGTTTCGCCTTCTCCCTTGAAGCCTCTCTGTCTTGATGTGTAAAACAAGAAGGGATTGCTCCTCTCCCTTAGTCATGCGGCTGCTTCCACTCGGGGCTATAGAGGTGAGGACAATCTTTCTTCCATCCTTGATGAACGTGATGGTGTTGTCGCAACCCTTATGTATGGCATCCCGATCAAATTGCCACGATCGTCCGAGTATCATGTGGCATGCGTCCATGTCGACGACATCACATAGTACTTGATCCCTATAAGTTTTGCCGATCGAGAAGGAGACGATGCATTATCCTTGACCGTCGTTGGACGGTCCTTCTAAATCCAGCCAATCATGTATGGCGCGGGATGCGGCGTGGTCTTGAGTTTCAGCTTCTCAATCATGGTCCTTGATAATATGTTTTCACCAAGGTATCCCAAAACGGTTACGATACGGCCGTATCAGCCGATACGTAAAGGAAACGGTGGTGGTCGTTACGCGTTACGGGGTCGTAACGGCCGTAACGGCCGTTACAGAAAAAATAGGCCGTAACGGCCCCGTAACGGCCGTTACGGGACCGTTACGGCCCCGTAACGGACCGTTACGGCCCCGTAACGGTCATGTAACGGTCCCGTAACGGTCATGTAACTGTTTTCTTCAGAAAATAAAAAGGGGCCGTATCGGCCGATACGGGGTCCGTAACGGCCGTTACGGCCCGTATTGTAACGGTAACGGTGGTGGCCGTTACGGCCACCGTTACCGTTATGGAACACCTTGGTTTTCACAACTACCACCACCAATGATTACGACACAAACTTTCCCTGCCACGGTGCAATTAGTGTGTCGCTGAGGGTTATATGGTGCGACATGTGCGGTGATTGCCTCTGTACAACCAAGGATACTCCTTGATCCCCCGAGATCCAATCAGTACTTTCCTTGTCATTCTCAGTTTGTTCAACATCCTGATTTTCTAGATCATCTTATGCTTCTTCCGCGGGGATAACGACATTAGCCGCGGGCCGTTAAGGGCATACGTTTAAGAGGTGGCCTGGCTCTCCACATCTGAAACAATAATCGGGCCACGGTCGACTGTAAGGATTTGAAATCTTACTCAGGCCTGGCACAATTGCTAAACGTTGTGGCCTCGCCGAACCACTTCCTTGGATAACTTGACGACCAACATGGGGCTGAGAGCGATCAACCATAGGCTCCTTCCCCTTTGGTAGGGATGCATCTTGAATAGGATTATTGGTGGGGTCCATAGGAGACGGATTGGCACGTGTAGGGGACCTTGCTAACTGCGCCTTGACGTGATTTGTGATCTGAACGGCTTCATCTAGAGTCCAGACCAATCGCAACTGAACTTAGTCCTGGATTGCGGGCCTTAAACCGCCGATGAACCTCGCGGTTTTCTGTGCTTCCATCTCTACCAACTCATTGTGAGTCATAAGGCGATAAAACTTTATCAATATTCAGCGACGAATCGACTTCCCTGCTTGCAGTTTTGATATTGATGAAACAATACTTGCTCATAATCGCTGGGAAAGAATCGCGATTTCAGTAACCGTTTCATTCGAGGCCATGAACGGATGGGAAGTTTATTCTAGCGGGTGCGGGAAATCTGTAATTCCTCCCACCACGCTGAAGCACCCAATTTCAACTTGTACGCGACAAGTTTTACTTGCAAATCATCGGGAACGCCTATGTAGTCAAAGTATCTTTCAACTTCGGCTAGCCAATCAATGAAGTCCTCGATACCGAGTGCTCCATTAAAGTTGGGTAATTCGCCCTTACCTCGAAATCCTCTGTCAGTGTGATCAACACGTGCTTCTCTCTCGGTGGGATGTCGAAACACCAATGCTTCTACTTCATCATCATTGGATCTGGCGTCTTCTTCAACAATAGGCCGACGGTTGGCTACCGGCAACGTTTGGCGAACGACGTCGTTGCGTGGTGCAACTATTGCAAGGGGGCGGAAGTCGTTAGGAGGTTGGGGTGGTGTGAAAGTTGCGGCGAGACGTTTGATCGAAGCTTGCAGCCCTTGCATAGCTTAAAGGTGCTCTCGTCGAAACTCCATGAACTCTCTCAATGTCAGGGGTTTTTCCTCGGAATCACAATCGACAGGATTGTGGTCGTTGCTATGATTGGAAGCCGTCTTTCGAGGAAAAGACCTCTCTTTGATGGGAGCGAAACGTGGTGAGATTGAGCATCGTCTCTCTCACGGGATAACTACTCCGAATCCACGGAGCTATTGGGACTCCTCAACCGATCTTCCTCGAATCCACAAGACCCATCTTCGAATCCACGAAGAAACAACTCGAATCCACAATCAAAAGGGGCAAAAGCCAAACTTTGATTTAATAAAAATGAAGATTTACTTAAACAAACGAGTTTTAGCAACTATTTATAATAAAACTAAGTCCTAGAAACGAAAATAGAAGAGTTGAATTCAAAAACTGAAACAAATCAGAAAAATCCACGTATCTGCTCGCGCATGGTCGGGCGCCCGATGAAAGGTGGTCGAGCGCCCGGTGACCCTCAAAATAGTCTAGAGAGTTGGACTAAATTCCAGTTGAATTTCGAGCGCTCAATGAGTGAGGGTCGGGCGTCCGATGATGCTGGTCGAGCGCCCGATGACCATTTGGTCGGGCGCCCGAAATTGTCCTGACAGGCTTCAGATCTTGCTAGACCTTCTCGGTCAATGGTCAGGCGTCCGACGATGGGCGGTCGGGCGCCCGCCGATTTTGCTGAATCTTGGCTCCGAATCTTATGAATTCTTTTGTTCCTTCTCTTAGCTCGACCTCGTCCTCGATTAGGGGATCGCCTCGCTACATCAGACAGGGGGCATGGTTGAGAGTTGTACGCGTGGAGTGTCAGACCTATTTCCAGAATTGCATGTAGAATCGACGATAGTTTCTTTTGCAAAGGGAGTCCAAGCAACTTCTACACGTTTGCTGAAGGAGCCGCCCAAAATAAATGCAGCATCATTGAGAACCCCAACCGAGAATGGGCCGAGTTTTCTAAACGCTACCCGACCATGAATGATGGCTTCGAAAAAGGGGGATTCTTTTTATCAAGAAGCACGTGTATTTGAGCCAGAAAAAGATTTGATTCTATTGCCCCTGTTTTCGTAGTTTCTCAACCCCACGACCTTCTACATCTACAGAACTCTCCGAGAACTAGATAGATACCTTTAGTAGCTAATCCTCTTGAGAGTACGGTAGTAACATCTAAATGTGCAAATGCCGTAGCAGGAGCGGGGTTGGACAAATCGTCCGCAGGTACATAAACTGAGTTTCTCGCTCAAAGCTGCCCCTATATTCCGAATAGCTACACATTTCCTGAAGTATTGTCAGGCAGATCCGAAGAGGCAAATCATGTTCCGGTGTTTCAGAAGCCCTCGAACTACTAATAGAGGGGGAAGTTTCAGATCTTGGCGATTCAAGTTGTTTCCGATTCCACGAGTTAATGTCGCGCACTCCCGATGAATCCAATTGCTTTTCCGGCGATATAGTAGCCCCTCGAGTCTACTAACGGAGTGGGGGAACTCTCTGATCATGACAATTCAACTCGATCAAAGGTGCGACTGTGGCGGGAGGCCTCAGACGCAACAAATTTATGTCATATGGTAATAGAAATAGATGTAGAGGCCATGGACTCTCAGGGACAAATGGTAGTTTATGAAAACAGGGGGTCTAAGATGTTTCGTACTTCATTTGAAGTATCTCAAGATTCCGATAGGCTCTCTGATGCGAGGCTGGTTCTAAAGCCTGGTTTCCATTTCTCCGTTAATGATTGACTGTCAAATTCGAAACATAGATTCAGTGGCCAACAAGTGCTCTAATCAATTAGGGTCCCTAATATTCCAATTCCTATTCAGATGCAAAATACAAGGTTGCCAATGGCGCAAGGAATGAGAAGAATAAAACTTGTTACGAAGGGGGTGGCTCGATTGGTGGGGGTCAGATTTGGGGACAAGCCGGAGGACTATATTGCATATTTTGAATTTGTTGAGGAGAGGGGGAGGCAGGTGATCCCCAAACATATTCACTTCAATCTAAATGGAGAAAACGAACTAGAGTAAAGGCTGGGCAGGGGTAAATTGAGATCACTAAGTCTTATATAAAGATCATGAAATGGAATGTTAGGGGCTTGGGCTGTTCTCAAAAGCAAGGTCAAATAAAAGATCAAGAAATTCAAAATACAAATGGCAGCCTTTCAAGAAACTAAATTGAAAGATTTAGATTAGAAGTTGATAAATTCAATATGGTGGGACAAACATAAAGAGTAGGTTGTTGCAGATGCGGTAGGAGTGGTGGGAGGTATATTGGTGATTTGGAATTCGGCAATGTGACAAAGAAAGAGGATAGTTGGTTTGACGATTATTCGGTTTCAGTTGTGTTGAAAGAAATCGCTTCAGGTTTCACATGGATGTTTACTGTAGTATACAGACCCTAAAACCAAAAAAAAAAAAAAAAATTAGCGATCCATGTAAACCAAAATTGTGTGGTGATTTATGGGATGAACTAGATAAATGCCGAGATAGATGGTGTTTACCATGGTGTCTGGGAGGGGATTTCAATGTCGTAGGGTTCACTCGCAAAAAGTCTAGAGAGAGGAAATTATCCACAAGTGTGAAACATTTTTTCTGATTGGATTTTGAAAAACGGATTGATGGATCTACCGATGCGAGGTGTCAAATTTACATGGTCAAATAAGAGAGCCAACCCTGACAAAGTCTAGGTTAGACAAATTCCTCATTTCAATGGAATGGGCGAAAAATTTTCCAATGATTCTTCAGAGTGGTATGCCTAGGCCTTTCTCCGATTATTACCTGGTATTGCTTGAGGTTGAATGGGGAGAATTGGGGCCCTCGTCCTTTCAAATTTGATTTAGCTTGGTTACAGATAGAAGGCTTTGAGGAAAAGATAGTGGAATGGTAGACATTGTTTTCGGTTCATGGGGGTGCAGGATTTTCCCTTTTTTCAAAAGCTCAAACTGTTGAAGAGAAAGATAAGTGACTGGAAAAGGGTGGTTTTGCAAGGCAAGGGAGGAGGAAACGTCCAATTAGTTGTAGGAATTGCAGAGGTTAGATAGTAAAGAAGAGGCGGGGTATTTATCGGAGGAAGAGAGAGCATGGCGAGAGGTTTATTGTGCGAAATATGCTACTAGATTGCATGAAGAAGAGATTAAATGGAGTCAAAGATCGAGGGCATTGTGGATTGAAAGAAGGGGACAAGAATATCAAGTTCTATCCATGCGATGGCTAGCGCTCAGGCTCACACAAACAAGATCAAGGTTCTTATGGAAGATGATCAAAGGCTTGAGAGGAAGGTAGGAATCAGTGGTGCTATAGTCGACTATTACAAAAATCTTTTATCAAAAGATGGATGGCATCGTCCTCTGCTTGATGACCTATATTTCAACGGTCTCTTGTCTAAGGTAGCAACCTCGTTGGAGCAACCTTTCTCAAAGGAAGAAGTCAAGAAAGCAATGGGTGAGTTGGGTAGTGATAGAGCCCCAGGGCCACATGGTTTCCCACTAGCATTCTTTCAAAATTTTGAGACTTGATTAGGGGAGACGTGATGTGTTTCATGAATGAATTTTTCGAGAAAGGTTTTATAGCAGCAAAGTTAGGGGCAACTTTCATAACTTTGATGCCAAAAAAGGAAGGAGTGGAAAGCCTTAAAGACTTTCATCCTATTAGCTTATTAGGTGGTCCTTATAAGATTTTCGCGAAGGTTTTGGCGACTAGATTCTGACTGGTGCTAAGGAATATAATCTTGCCTTCTCAAGGGGCTTTTGTGGACGAGAAACAGATAGTTGATGGGTCCTTACTAGCTAACGAATGTATTGATTCGTGTAAGAGAAGAGGGGATCAAGGTGTACTTTGCAAACTTGATATCGAAAAGGCCTATGACCATGTGGATTGGGCCTTTTTCGACTATATGCTGGGAAGGTTGGGATGTGGGGTCAAATGGAGAGCATGGATCCAGACGTGTGTTAAGTCGGAAAAATTTTCTATTCTGGTTAACGATTCGTCGAATGGCTTCTTTTTAGCTTCTGGTGGGTTATGGCAAGGCAACCCTCTATCGCCCTATCTTTTTATTTATGGGATGAAGGCCCTTAGCAAAATGTTAGAGAAAGGTGAAGAGATAGGTTCGGTGGAAGGGTTTGGGGTGGATAGATCAAATTTTCAGATTTCGCATTCACAATATGCGGATGATACACTTCTGTTTTGTAAGGCAGATAGTTTTAAAATGCAGAATCTCAGGTTGATTATTGTTTCTTTTGAGGCAATTTTCCAGGGTTGAAGGTGAATATTAGTAAAAGTGAGAGATTCTTGGAGTTAGGATCTCGAAAAAAGACACAAAATTATTCGCATCTATTTTTGGGTGCAAGGAGGGATTCTTTTCTGATTACTTATCTCAGCCTTTCTATTGTACCTAGGCAAACCTGGCAAGGCATATGTGGGACAATGTCATCAGCGATGCGATCGGAAGATGTCCAAATGGAAATCGAGCTATCTATCTATAGGTGGGAGATTGATTATGATAAATGTGTTTGTCTAACCTTACAGTCTACTTCATGTCATTATTCAAGTGTCCAAAATTTGTGCTGAATTCTTTGAAAAGGCAGAGAAGGGATTTCTTATGGAAAGGATTGGAAGAGAAACACAAGTTTCATCTCATGAAGTGGGAAGATGTATGCAAACTGAGGGATCAAGAAGGAGCGGGTCTGAGGAAATTAGAGGAAATGAATCCAGCGTTATTAGGGAAATGGGTGTGGAGGTTCGGGGTAGAGGTTGAAGTTAAGTGGAGGGAGATGATAGAAATGAAATATGGGTGAATGAGAGTGAGTGGTAGACAAAACCTTCTTTGTATTATGCTTCTTATTTATGGAAGTCGGTGACATGCCTAAAACAAAGGGTATGCGAAGGGATAGGTTTCAAGTTGGGGAATGGGAAAGACATTCGACCTTCTTTGTATTATGCTTCTTATTTATGGAAGTCGGTGACATGCCTAAAACAAAGGGTATGCGAAGGGATAGGTTTCGAGTTGGGGAATGGGAAAGACATTCGCTTTTGGGAAGATACGTAGTTAGGGGAGACTTCATTAGCAACAAATTTCCCAAGGTTGGCAAGGTTAGCTAAGGAGCCAAATATGAAGCTTTCTAGTTGTTTCTCATGGAGGGGTGATGAAGTCATCTGGGCTTCCCCTTGTAGGAGGCATTTCCGAGATAAAGAAATTGAAGATTTTATTGGGCTTCTCCATCATTTGGCAAAGGCTTCTCCGATTTCTTCAAGCACAGATTCGTTAAGATGGTTAAAAGATTAAGCTGGAAAATTTTCAGTAAAATCATTATACTAGTCTTTAACCGAGGGAGAATGAAACGTGGGGATATCATCGACGACATACATTTGGCAACACGAGGCTCCTTTGAAGGTAGCAGTTTTTGGTTGGCTAGTTGGAAGGAACAAGGTGCTAATGGTTGACAATCTTCGTACGAGAAAAATATGATTCTTCCAAATGTTTGTCTTCCGTCTCCAAGATGCAGAATCAAGTGAATCATTTGTTCCTTCTTTCTCCTTTTGCAAGGTAAGTTTGGAATCGTTTCTCTCAACTCTTTGGGGTTCTCTGGGTGCTTCTGGCCACTATAGATGATTTTTTGCTATCCTGGCATGAAGGGGTTTTTGGGAATACAGAGAAAAGGTCATGAGGATTATCTTGTCTAGTGATGCTTTGGGCATTATGGTTAGAAAGAAACAGTCAATGCTTTAAGAACAAGAGTGAGAAAGCGATTTTTGTTTTTAGGAGGGCTAAATCTTTTGTAATAGAATGGGAGATGGGGTCGAGTAGTTTGTCTCAACTTCCGTCAGGGTGCAAGTAGTGTAAGGTTTTTCGAGGTTCTAATGTTCTTTTGTACATATTGGCTTTTTGCCTTTTAGTGAAATTATCACTTCTCAAAAAAAAAAAAAAAAAAAAATATGTGGGATTAATATCATGAATCATATGAGTCATGCGAATTGTAAGATTATTGTGGGATGCAGTTTGGTTCTCCCACATGCAGTGTTCGAAGTATCGGTATCTCTACAAGTTTCACTGGCCGGAGATACAAAAACAATATTGATATTGCCGATAACCGAAAATGAAGGGAAACATTAGGGAAAACGGTAGAATTTTTCAGTAAAACTTCAAGAGATGCCAAAATATACATATTTGATTATTTAGGAATCAACAAATTGCAAAAAGAATGCATACATAATAAGTTTCCATTTAAAGGGAGCTAAGAGCATGTGTTGTCGTAATAAATCAGTCCATCCATATCAATCCAACCTTCCATCCAAACATCTATCAATATTTCAGAATATCAACATCACACGATATTTCGCTGAGAAATCATTGACAATTGGAAAGAGAACAAAAGATTATGATCTCGATATCGCCCCATGTTGTGATAACGATAATATTGTGATATTATCGTCATCAATTTGAACATTGCATACAACCATGCACCAATAAAAAAAATTGAAATGAATTTTTTTTTAATAAACAAATTTTTAACGATATCGATACATTGGCGATATTATCGAAATATCACCGATACTCATACACTAATGATACAAGTGACACCTAGAATTTACATGGTCGAAAATATTGGCAATATCAATACATTGGCGATACAAGCAACATCTGGACTTTACATAGTCGAAAATATTGGAGACACATCAGCGATATCAATAAATTGGCGATACTTAGCGATATGTCGTCAATACCTGGAATTTCTGACGCTACCAGTATTATCGATATCGCCACCAATGTTATCGATATCACCAAGCTGAGATGTGGATAATTTCGGAGATATTTCAATCACATCGAGGATACTTCGAACAATGCCCACCTGTATTTTAAAAAAATAAATTTGTTCATTTTTTTCCTTTTTGTTTTGGTTTTTTCCCCTTTGTATTTAAAAGCTATTAAGGTCCGCCCCTCTTAAGATATTAATTTACTTTCAACTCTTTATTAGGTTTGAGAGAAACATAGAGGATTAGGATACTTTAATACCCATAAACCTAGAGAAGAATTTATCATCTCTCAAGAGAACCCACGGTGTATGCTCCCATGTGGTTCTACTCAAAACAGGTAAAGAAGATTTTTGATATTGAAGAAAAAATTCTTTTGGTTTTATTCAATTTCCGACATAATTTTCTTGGAAAAAAAAAAAACCTTATAACCTTTCCTTTCTTTTGGAGTCTTCTTTTTTAGGCATTATTTTACATATTTTGGATCCAAGAAAGGGGGGATGATTTTTGCGATTTTTGTTTTCTTTTTGAGATCAAACTAAAAAATAGTATAAAATAGGTCTAAACGGGAACGAGTGGAGTGATTTGAGCTTTATCACAAGCCTATGAGACATCTAAACTTACATATGTACCAAATTTTTTATTATCTTTTTTGAAAATAATCCTACAATTTATAACACAATCTGCGGTTCAATATGATTTGACCCCAATAATGCTTTGCATTACCATAACGATTTTGACAACATTTTGCAACCATGATTTAAATAGTAGTTTCTGAGTGTGACTCCCCTGGAGACCAAAACTGCTATGACTTGCCCGGACTTGTTCCATGATAGTCCCCAGTTTGACTTACTTCATTGGCCATTGAAATCATGACAACTCGGCTGAGTCAACACAGTTTCTGATTATAACCATGCTTGCAACTACAATTAACACTAAAGACCTGATCCCCAATAAAAAGACGAGCCTCTCAATAACCAATGCTTTAACAGATATTGTAAAATATATTTTAGGACACTAATACGTTGATTAGGAAGTAAATGGTGATAAGTTCCTTACCACCTTCATTACTTGCAAAGAGAGTGAAATAATACTAAGAAATATCTCCAATGGGACCAAGTCAAAGCTATGATTATAGAATCATACTAATCAAGTGTAACAGACTGTCACCTTTTCTGGACACGTGGCAGAGCAACGTCACACGAATAGTCTTTAGTCAGGAGTTCATCAATAACCTCGTCAACATGGGTCAACGAAAAGCCTGCAACTCAATAAAAAATAAAATTAAAATGTAAGTTAGTTTAACCGAATAGCTCTACATGAAAAATTCAAGTGTGTCTTGTACAAATTGAGAATCATTGAATAAGTAAAAGAGAAGTTACAAAATTGTGACTGAAGAGGCAGATAAGAATACATCTGAAAGTATCACATAAAAGAATCAAACTTACGTCCGTCTGACAATTTACACCTTAGTTTTCGATAATCATTGTAGAGCGGCTCAAGATATTGGTAGACATCAGTGACTGTCCCAGTGATACGCATATAAAAGGCCCCAAGTATACGAACATATCTGCCAGCAAAGCATCACAAGGTCTTAGCAAAGAAAATATAATAAAATACAAAGCAGGTATCAAAGATTCAAAGCTTGAAACAAAAAGCCAATGTGATACAAGTGAATGCAGCAAAGCAAAGTTCCTTTGATAGAATGCTGAGAGCCTGTAACAGAATACAATTGCTAGCCTTTGCCTTGCCAGGCGCTGGAGGTTATCCCAAAGCAACATCGACCTGACGAAATATGCAATGCGCAATTGAACTAAAAAAGTTTCCTGTTCACCCAGCAACCATACAGGCAGGCCCACCTTTCTGTGGCCCACATTGTACAATGATCATCTTTGTGGAACTCTATGAACAGTCAGTAGTATCTTTTTTTCTCATTTAAAAAAAAAAGGATCATTTACCAAACAATCCATTCGCAGGCCAAAATTGGACTGTTCAGATTGTCTGGTGGCAGATATTTACAGGGCATTGGCCATAACTTAACAGTTACCACCAGCTGAATGGTCTGATAACCAAAATGCAGGCTCAACCTGCTAAAACAAACAAAGTACGCTGTTTCATCTTATCGAGCATCATTCTATGAAGAATGCATACTCACAAGCGCCCAACCATCTTCTCTTTAAACAAAGACGGATCATCCAATACAGCCGCTTGCACAACATGATGCAACTCCCATGCAATGGGCACTAGTCCAACCACCAGGTGGGCCCCACCAAAGACCAGCTGAATGCCCAATAGCTGTTCTAACTGGAAACTTCAGCTGCAAAATGCAGGCATTCTCGCCCGCATCCTTCTTACTTCCCTGCTGCAGGCTCACAACCATTATTGAGCCACAGGATACTGTGGGGCCCACCAAATGGAAGGTAGGAAGGGGCCAATCACTCCATTGCTCGCCCACCAATTGAAACATTTATCAAAAAAATACCAAAATGAATTCTTGAATACCCTAATCCACCTAAGATATAAATTCAACGGAAGATTTTAAGAGAGAGAGGGGGGGAATAGATAATACTTGTAGTCTTCGTTCTTGATGAATTCGACGACGATGTCCTTCTCGGGCTGGATCTGGAGCATCTTCATGACAAGACACATGAACGGCGTGGGCTTGCGGTTACCACCGTAGGTCCCACCAATGTGGTCCAGCTCCATGGCCTTGTCCACCAGCGTCTCGGCCGTCAGCCCGAAGCACTGCTCCTTCCAATACGTGTTCTGGTAGATCTTCGACCGTAGGATCTTCTCCACCAGGTTCTGAGGGTTCGTCCCGTGTATGCTCTTCGCCCCTGGGTCTGTACGATTCGCCATCGCCCCCCGAAACCCTAACCCTAACGCCCTTTTGGAGAAAAACCAGAAATGAGGGGAGAAGATCGAGAAGCTTCTATGAGGAGGGGCCCTCAACGAACCTTCGCCTTCCCCCGTTTCTCGTTTTAAACAAGAGCGTTATGCGCCGCACGTACCTCAGATCCTGACCGCCCAAAATAGTGGGACCCACTGTAGAGTGACTATAACGGAAGCGAATTGCGTAGTGAGTAACTCCGCACGCTAAGCGTGCGGAGTAAACTCTGTGGGGCCACCGTGATTTTATTATTTTATCCAATCCGTCCATCCATCTTAACAGATAATTTTAGGTATGGTACCGAAAAATGAAGCATATCAAGTTCTAAGGTGGACCACACCACAGGAAAAGTGTGAAATGAATGTCTACCATTTAAAAATTCTTGGGGGGACACAGAAGTTTTGGATCAAGCTGATATTTGTGTTTTCCCTTCATCCATGTCCATGTGATCTTATGAACAGGTTGGATGACAAATAAACATCACTGTGGGGCCTAAAAAGGTTTCAACGGTGGAAATCATTATTCCCACTGTTTCCTGTGGCATAGTCCACTTGAGATTTGGATATGCTTAAATTTTGGGCCCAACCCCTAAAATGAGCTGCAAAAACATATGGACGGAGTAGATGAAGCACATACATTCTAGGTGGGCCCAACAGAGTTTACTCCGCACTATAAGAGAGTGCGGAGGCAATCCGATTTCGATTATAACCCAGAAAAATTGAACCGAATGGAGGCGCGGTGTGGGGGATCCCTACCTGTGGGGCTCACTATGATATATGTTCTTACATCCACACTATCTATCCATTTTTATAGCTCATATCAGGGCATGGCCCCAAAAATGAAGCAGATCCAAATCTTAGAAGACTATGCCACATGAAACAGTCTAAATTGAATCCTCACCGTTGAAAACTTCAAGGGGCCACCGGAATGTTTATATTCCATCCAACCTGTTGATAAGGTCACAAACACCTGGATGATGAGACCACATAGGTCGATCCAAAGCTTTTGTGTCCCATGAGAAGTTTTTAATGATTGATTACTACTATTTATTATATTACGGCCTACCTGAAATTTGGATCTGCTTCCTTCTAGTTATAATGTACTAAAATTAGTTTTCAAAACGGATGGATGGCTTAGATATAAGGAACATACATCACGGTGGACCCACGTTCAGGGATCCACCCACCTCGGTGGATCGGGTGATCCACTGAAACCGCGCTCACCGAATGGTGGACATTTATACTGTTGAATGGTCCAAATTCCATCGAGATTGCCTAATCAATCTGACACGAGTACATTACCAATCTATAGTGGGTCCCACTGTCTCAACCGTTTTGTCTCTTTTTACTTTGAAAATGAACGGTCAATATGACTTCTTTATAATCAATGGGTTGAAGCATTCAATGAAAGTTGTTTTTAAACATATTCCAGCAAACCTAGCTGTATGCCTGTAACCAACGCGGTTTGGCCGGTGACCTCAACATGGTAGTCTCAGCTCTGTGGACCCACCATGATTTATGTGTTTAATCCACGCATCCATTTTATCAGGTCATTTTAGGGCTTGATCTCAAAAATGAGGAAGATCTAAATTTCAAGTCGACCACACGACAGAAAACAATAGTGATTAAATGTCTGCCATTAAAATCCTCGCAGGCCCACTGTGATGGTTATTTGACATCCAACCTGTTGATTAGGTCATACAGACCTCTGGATGAAGGTAAAAAAACATATATCATATTGATCCAAAACTTTTATGGGCCCAAGAAGTTTTTAATGGGAGGCGTTCAACCAACAATGCTTTTCATGATGCGGTTTTTGGCTTGTATCATAAAATAATTTGAAAAAATGAATGTACGGCATGGATTAAACACATACACCATAGTGGGACTCATAGAGCACCAACCACTAGCCAATGGCCAGTGGGCAAGCTGGTGTAAAAGTAGGGTTGTAAATGGTCAGGGTTTAGGAAGGGTTTACTCAAAACTAGACCCATCTAGGTCTAAATTTTTTACCCAGGCCCTTTTACTAAATGGGTGGGTTTAAGTCCGGACTGAGTCAACCCCATCAGATGGGTATGGGTCTAGTGGAGGGAGATCCACCTAGACCCATTTATAAAGGGGACAAGTCTAGTGGGTCTGGGTCTAGATTTGGTATGCAAGTATGTTTAGTGGGTTTCAAACTCGGTCTGTACGGGTCCAAGTACAAATGGGTCCCTTGCAACAGACCAAACTCACCCATTTATTAATGGGCTCGAGTCCGGTCGGGTCCGGTTAGGCCTAATATAAAGGAAACTAGATTCAAACCCATTTAGTAATTGGGTATGTTCTTAGACCTAGACCTGTATCATTTAACAAATGACTCGGGTCTGAGTCGGTCTAAATGTGTTGGGTCTGAGTACCCATCATGGCATCACCCATCGGGTCGCTGACCCATTTACAGCCCTATGTCAAAGTTATGTGCCTCCATGTGTCAAAGCTCCATGGGAGCAGCCATGGTTCGTGCATTTTATCTACACTGTCTATCTTTTTTGTCAGCTCATTTTAAACCACTAACCCAAAACGAGTCAGATCCACATCTCAAGTGGACCACACCATAGGAAAAGTCGGGATTGAACGCTTACTATTGAAAACTTTTCGAGGGCCACAGAAGTTTTCGATCAAGCTGACATTTTTTATTTCCCTTCATTCATGTCTGTGTAACACATGAACAGTTTGGATGACAAATAAACATAGCTGTGGGTCCTAGGAAAGTTTCAACGTTGTACATCATTACTCTCACTGTTTCATATGGTGTCGTCCACTTCAGGTTTGGATGCGCCTAAATTTTGGGCTCATACCTTAAAATGAGCTGGAAAAATGGATGGACGGCATGGATAAAAAATAACACGCATTATGGTGAGCCCCACAGTTTTGACATCAGCTAACTGGCTGACGCTGAGGTCACCAGCAAAACCGCGTCCGTAACCGGCCCTGTCGTATCCACGAGCTACCAAACCCAACCCGCTACACGAGCTCAGGATCATGTTTGGGCCAGTATACCTCGTCTCAGCCCAAAACTGGCCCAGATGGGTTGGGCTTGGTGGTGACCAGGGCCCATCTGCAGACTACCGAGGGCGCTCGGCGCACGTGTGAGAACCATGCCGTCCATCAGGCAGGGGCAGGCCCACGCCACATCCGCTGTGGCCTGGAGTGCAAGCTGGTCTGCCTATTGAGTGGGATACCACGTCAGCATCAATGAACAGACGATGGTGTGATTCAGTGTACTGGTGTGGCCCACCCAATGAGTGAATTGGGCTACTTTCATATAAGGAGATCATCACGATGCGGCCCACCTTTTGCACGGATCAGGTGTGCTACAAATGTGAAACATTGGTGACGATGGAGCATCAATGAATGTCAATACAAACGGTCTAAAATCACGAGAACGCCGTTAAGAATGGAGCATAGACCAAAAGCGAGCTTGATTGCCGATCCTCACTGTTGTGGGTCAATCCGAACTGACCTCAGTTTACATGGAAGGCTCACAGGCCCACGGGCCTAGGTGCAGGTACTCAGCTCATGCACTAACATTGGACGCTAGATGGCCAACCAATATAAGAAAAAGGGCCAAGGTCCATAACAAAGGTAAAGACAATCCAGCCTTTACAAAGGACATTTTGGACACATTAAAAACAATCCAAACTAGGTTGTTCTGCTGACACGGTCAACAAGTTGAGAGCTCGGTCTCGGCTCATAAGGCCACCAAGCAGACTTGGGCCACGACCAACATAAAGGCACATGAGAGTTCAGGGGTGAGGCCAAAGAAGACAGACACGTTTCCGGGAGTTACAGGCATGATTCACGTCATTAGGAATCACGTCGGCCATTATGAGCAGAATGCCCACGATCGAAGCCCTCTACTGCTCTCCAATTACCCTATAAATAGGGCACACCCTAGAGGCTAAGGGCTTGTTTGGTAAAACTTAATTTTGAAACTTATCACTGAAAAATGTTATTTTCAGTGGTTTTGATAATTCAGATCGTTTAGTAACGAAAAGGCATCAAGTACTTCATTAAAAAAAAAAAATCACTTAAAATTTAAGGGTTTTTTTCAGTCATCGTAACCTGACTTAAAACTCATAACTGAATGCGGTAAGTGATTTCTTTTAAACTTTTGGATCAATTATGACCAAAATATCCCTACCAACTTTCATAAATGACAAAATTACCCTTCAACATATTTAAAACCTTTCGTTGTCTCACAAGTCGTTCCCTTTTCTTCCGCTCAAAAAAATCTCTAACTATTCGGAGGCAAAATCTTTCTCAAATCCTTCCTTTCTTCGATGAATCTTCCTTTGAGGTGAGATTTTGATTTTCTTTTTTTTCTTTTTAAAGCCTTACTAGGGCCCACATGATGTTTACTTACCATCTATACCATTCATAAGATCACACAGACCTGATTTATGGGAAAACACAAATATCAACTTGAACTACAAATTCTATGCATGCTAAAATGTTCTAAATGGTAGGCATTTGATTTCAATCGTTTATGTGATGTTGTCCACTTAAACTTTATATTTTCCTCACTTTTGGGATCAAGCCCTAAAATGATATTGCCAAATGGATGGACGGTTTGGATATAACATATACACCATGGTAGGGCTCATCAAAATGAAAAGTTTTCAACTCAAAAAAGATCAGGGTGGTGTTTCGCATAACCAACTGGACACGCTTATTGACACAGGGATATTGGATAATGTTTTATGGACCCACCATTATCTATGTACTGTATCTATGTCGTCCATATATTTTGGATACGTATTTTTTAGTATGATCCAAAAAATGACATAAATTCAAGTCTTAAGTGGACCACACAATAGGAAAACTTTGGTGATTCAAGGCCAGCCATTAAAAACTCCCTACGGCTCATTGTACTGTTTATTTGCCACACCATGATGTATTTGTTGTATCCAATCCGTCCATCCATTTGGGGAGTTCATTTTAGGGTATGACACTAAAAACGAGGCATACCTAAATCCTAAGTTGACCTTGTACAGAAAATAGTGAGGATTGAACGCTAACCATTAAAAACTTATTAAGGGCTACTTGAGCTTCAGATCTGCATCATTTTTTATACCATAAGGTAAAATGATCTCACCAAATGAATGGACGGATTGGATACAACACATACATCATCGTGGGGTCAATGCTACACCCGGTGTAGCTAAAGCATGGGTGTAGCAAAATTCTTCTCCCCACAACCTTCCGCTTCCAGCGGGAGCGGATGGGCGCGAATTAGGTGTTACCCTGGGAACAGCTTAGTGGGTGTTACCCTAATCGTGTGGGGCACATATTGATGTATTTTATATATATCTACGTCATCTGTTTGCTGTTTCATATTATTTTAGGATGTGATCCAAAACCCTAAGAATATCAAAATCTCAGGTGGACCATACCACTATAAACAGTGGTGAATAATCCTTAAAAACGTTTTGTGGGCCAAAAATATTTTGAATCAATCTAATATTTATATTTTCCCTTCATCAAGACCTTATTGACATTATCAAGAGCTTGAATTGCAAATAAACATTACCAAAACCTTGCAATGGACTCTTTGGAAATTTTAATGGTGGGGCACTCAATCACATTGTTTCTAGTGGTATGGTCCACTTGAAATTTGGATATGTATAATGTTTTGAACCTCATCCTAAAATGAGCTGTAGAAAAGGATGGACGGAGTAGATATACAAAATATCATCTATGTGGGCCATACGGTAGGGGTAACACCCACTAAGATGTTCCCGGGGTAACACCTAATTCAAGCCCAGAGCGGACGGGGAGCGGATAGACGCGGATTAGCTACTGACAGGTTAAGTAGCAAGAGTCCCTACTAAAGTGACGTCGCCATGTTTTGTGAGCCCCACCATGATGTATATTGTGTATCCACACTGTCTATCCATTTAGAGAGATCATTTTAGGGCATCATCCAAAGATTGAGTCAGATCCAAATCTGTAGTGGACCCCACCACAGAAAAGAGTGGAGATTGAGTGCCTACCATTAAAAACTTCTAGGGATCACAGAAGTTTTCGAACAAGCTGATATTTTGTGTTTTCTAGTCATTCATATGTGTTAGATTATGAACAAGTTGGTTCTTAAATAAATATCATGGTGGACCCTAGTAAGGTTTCAACAGTGATCGTCACTCTCCCCACTTTTTTCTGTGGTGAGGTCTACTCGGGCTTTTGATCTGTCTCATTCTTTAGATCATGCCTTAAAATCTTCTCTCCAAATGGATGGAAGGTGTGGATACACCACATACATCATGGTAAGGCCCACAAAACATGGCAATCACTTCAGTAGCTACTCTCGCGCTAGAGGCAAGAAAGAGATATTTAATCACGCACATGCCAAGCTAAGGAACGTAATTAAGTGAGCTTTCAGTGTATTGAAAGCACGCTTTCCAATTTTAAAGAGGATGGCACCATATTCATTTTCGACTCAAATGAACATAGTAATTGCATGTATGGCAATTCATAATTTTCTTCCTAAAGCATCGATTGCAGATAGTTTATTCCATCAATACGATGATGAAGATGTCTTCTTAGAAAGGTCGGAGAATCATGACAACGATATGCCAAACGTATATGGAGAAGTTGGACAGACTAACCAAAATCTTATGTTTAATTTGCGGGAGAGAATCGCAAATGAACTTTTTCAATCACATAGTTAAATTCTCTTATCTTTTATAATTTATTTTTATTTATTTATGATAGTTGACAAACCTATTTAGCCTTATATCAATATAGAGAGAGACATTTCATATATATTTTTTTAATTCAAGAAGAGTATAGCATATGGTCCATTAATTGAGCGGTTGCTTAAGAGATGTATGTGGATGGGGCATATGTGTGCAAAATTTGGTGGCAAAGAAATAAGATGTTTTGTCTTATATCCTCCAAAAGATAAAAATTGAGACAATAGGGGTAAATATGACAAATTAATTTTTTCCAGACATTTGTGGTTTGTTTTTACCAAACAGATTTTTGTGAAAAAAGTACTTATTTTCAGATATATGGACTTTTTTGAAGACAAATTACCAAATGACTTTTTCAGTACTCATAAGTACTTAAATTCAGCAATTTTATTTTTTAGCACTTAAATTAATTTTCAGACTTTATTTTTTAATTTACCAAACGGCACCTAAGGTATAAACAACTCTCCACCTACAAGACCAGCCTCTACAGTCTCCCAAATACCTAACTGACTTAGGCATCAGATGGCCAATGGTCGGACACCGGCCACCTCCTTAGCTTTTCTTTGTGTTCTACATGATCTAACGGACCTCTGGTCCAAATCCAGACCATCCACTCTAAGAGATCAGAGGCCTCCTTCCGTCCAACGGTGGAGATCTTATTATCTCAACCGTTGTCCTGTTTTTTATGACAACAATCACCATGCAATTGGTGGCCATTAGTTGGATTTAAAACAGGGTTAGAGGTTCAAATTCAATGGACAACATCAAACGGCCAAGATGGGCTGATTGGCCTGATATTTCGTTTAGGCTCTACCCGCAGTGGGGTCCACATATGCTCTAGTTTGACAGACACATACGCCATGTGTGTTGGGAATGGATATCACATTGTACATGCTTTTTCTCTTATGCAATTACAATGATGGGCTCAGAGCATCATCAGTCATTACCAATTGGAGGGCCCATCTTCCAAGGTCAGAGAACACAAGTACTTGTTTGGCAGTGGTACGAGCAAGCTTTGACCTCGGCTGGGCTTGTTTGTGACTTTGTAATGAATGCATTGGAATCTAATTCACAGGCTGATATAAGATAGAAATGGCTAGAGAGATTTAAGGAGTTTTGACTCTTTCCATGTATGCCCCCCATACAGAGGTCAATCTGAGACCCATATTGGAGAGTAACTTAACTTTGGGCAGTTTTTTAGCAATAAGCTCATGAATAAAGCAAAAATCAATTGCCACATGCTTTGTCCAGGAGTGAAAAATTGGATTGATTGTAAGTTAAACGACGTTTAAGTTGTTACATCATAAGGTTGGTAGTCACGGCACCTTACATTAAATGCATAAGGTTGGTGGTCACGGCACCTTATATTAAATGCCTTGTTGTAAAGGTATTTATCATATGAAAATGGACTCTCGTTGAAATGGTTTTCCGCCCTCATTTATATGTTTATAGTTTTAGTCCTCTCACCCACACATAATTAGAGTTCCATTGAAACGGTTTCCTTAAGCGTCCACGGTGCAGAAGATCAAGCTATTTCATTACTCAAGTATTAATGGCTCCCCAATGTATGATCATTTGATTCATGGTTATAATCTAGTTAATTAATCTCTATCATTAATGCATGGTCAGTCTGTTAATTCGCAAATTAAGTTTAACACCAAGTTCATTAAAAAAAAGAGCAAATCCAAATAAGTTTGGCTATTATATTGGCTAATCCTCTATACTTAACTTCAATGCTTGATCATACAGCCATTGTTTATTTCTTGAAGTTCCAAGAAATGAGATTTGGCCAAAGATATATGCCACAACTAGAAATGAATACGAGATTATCAATGCAACCTAACCAATTAGCGTCACCAGTGAAAGCATGAAGAGTGGTAGAAGCAAAAGGTTGTATAAGAGGACTATATTAAATGGTATGGTTGATGTTGGAGAGAATTCTTTTTATAGTGGCCCTAATCACTACTAGAGCAACACATGAATTGACAGACTTTGTTGACTGCAAACGCAATATTGGGTCGTGTGAGTGATTAATGCTGAAGAGTGCCCACAATGCTTCTATATTCAGATCCATCAAAGAGAGAGATGTAGGACATGCCACAAATGCATTCTTTGCATGGCTAGACCAAAAGAAGCCCAAATGAAAGTGAAAGCAATCCGTCAAATCTAAGCTCAATTATATGTACGGCATGTCATTCAAAGTGTAGATCGTAAATCAACTGTAACTTTGATCCAAGCATCGTCACAAAATGCACAACTTGCAGGTCACATTCATCTCTTTTGCAAGAAAACACACCTTTCTAGTTCAAAATTTGCAATTTTAGGGGAAAATTACTATTTTTGTCGTATCCCTTTACTTTTAGAGTTTGAGGATTTCTATCTTTTTAAAAATTACTTATAATAATGCTATGACTGCTTTGATAAGGTTTATCTAGATGTTCTATTTTTAGCAAATTAAGCTTTAAAAGAGTTTTGCTATTTCGGGTAACTTTTAAATAAATTAAGAAATTATGTTTTAGAAGAGTTTTGCTATTTTATATTAGGGTTTGGGTTTTCTTTATTAGTGATGTAATCAAGAAGTTATACAGACATTATTCAATAAAATACCCAAATTTTCTCTTATTTTCTTGTGGATTCAAGAACTCTCCTTGTGAATTCAAGGTTTTAGTCATTTGAGGAAGACGGTGATCTTTTTCTTATCGTTTCACGCTCTTCCCTATGTCAACCACTCCTAAGCCAGGTAAGATAGTAGTCTAACTAGTTAACGTATGAATCAGTCACTCACTACGGGGTTGGAAGGGAGAGCATGTCTAAATTGTAAAAGGTTCTCATTGTCAAACGAGCTAAAATTTTAAGAGAGTATTAACTAGTCCTGGCAAAATTCTACACGACCCGCCAACCCGCATGAAACTCGTATGAAAAAATTAGTGTTCGAGTTCGGCCTTATCATGTCGAGTCATTAACGGGTTGACCCATCAATATCCATTAAGATAACGAGTCAGGTGAGTGTTTTACCTATAAAACCCGTTTAACTCGTTAGTGAGGGTATTTTGGTAATTATTCTTAGTGTGGTGAGAAATCTTTAAGAAGCTAAGACAGCCAATAAGACTCTCTCTCTCTCTCTCTCTCTCTCTCTCTCTCTCTCTCACTTGGGAGTTTTCTCCATCTTTCTGCCTACGGCCCCACATGGCCACGCTCCAAAATCTTTGTCGAATCGAGTCCCTTTCCCATCTCTCTGCCCACGAAAGCAAGGCTCATTTATTTAACGGGTTAAACGGGTCGGGTTGCGGGTTACCCGTTAAATTAACGAATGGGTTTGGCTTTCTAGATTTTAACTCGTTAGTTAATGGGTCAGGTTTGGGTGAGGGCATTTTTTACACGACACGAACACAGTTCAACGCGACCCATTGTCAGGCCTAGTATTAACCAACTGATGTAAAATAACCTTGGTGTTCAAAGGAATTAACTATACTAATTATTAAGGGTAATTGTGGTTACCCTCTCTGCATTTGCATCATTCGTACATATATAAAATATTTTGGATATAATATTTTATCTCGTGCAAGCAACTTCTAATGTTTTTAATTTTATACAGTTTACTTAAATTTATGCACTTTACTTAAATTGTATGTGTTTTAATTTTAAAAACTTGTACAGGGATTTAATCACCAAGCTTTGTAACTCATCTTTTGTGAATTTTAAATTTCAAGAAATTGACCTCATTAAAGTTGCCAAGGACTGAGTTGAAGATTGACTTAGTTTCTTAAAAAAGCTAATTATTCTTATAATTGGTGTTATAGGCAAAATGGTGGAGATAAGATTTCACGCAGAAGTGCCCATTTGACTCTCGAGATCATCTGATCAAGAGTCGCAGAACGGGTAAATGCGGAGTGCCGGTTCGACTCTCGAGATCGTAAGCTCAGGAGTCGTAGAATGGATAAGTACGGGACGTCCATTCAACTCTCGAGATCATCTGATCGAGAGTCGCAGATTGGATAAGTGTGGGACACCCACTCGACTCTCGAGCTCACCTGATCGAGAGTCGCAGATTGAAAAATACGGAGCAGCTATTCGCAAGTCTCGAGTTCTCATAACCGATAGTCAAATACGGCAAAGCTCGATCCGCGAGCAGACCTTCTCACAAGTCGTTGAAAGACGTTATGTATAAATGAGCGAGTACTTGGACTCGCGACCATATTCCAACATGCGAGCAGCTTTCCTGCTGCAACATCTCTTAGCCTTCAGTACCAGCACCCAATTCCCGTCGAGCAGCTTGTCCAATCCCTCTGCGACACCAAGCAGGGCTACACCCAGTTCGGTAGTTTTTGTCCCGTCAGCGTCTCCTTCCTTTTCGCCGGTTATCACTCCAACTACGGTTTCCATGAGTGATCAGCGCTACTATTACGCTTACCAGCAGCCTGTATAGGGCGATTTTGGGCTTATCTTCCCCGCTGATTCCGGATCTCAAGGGATTGCTATCAAGAGACGTGATTGCCGAAGTAAGTAATTTGGTTAGATCTCGTCATTAAGGATAAGGATCTTATCCCACGAAATCAGCAGAATCTCGTATCGTACTCGAGATCAGCGGGATCTCGATATCTTGTATAACAGATTGAATCGCTTCGGATCTATATAAAGGGATGACTCCATTAAGAGAAAGGTACACATAACATTCAATCTCTGTCCCGTTTTGCTTGGCTACTCTTCTTCTTGCTTTGGCCTGACTTAAGCATCGGAGGGCTAACGGCTGGTCCCCAGCCACCCTTAGTCGCTGTCTGCCTTCTTTCAGGTTTGGCGGAGGGAAATCTCTGGTGAAGAGAAGGTGAACATCTGGAGGATCCAACTACAAAATCTGACGTTAACAGTTTGGCGCCGTCTGTGGGAACGGCTTGATCGTCAAAATCAATCGTTCCACCGATCAAAATCCTTCGGCGATGCCTCCTAAAAAGGCCGTTCATCCTTCAACTTCAAGGCAGCCACCACCTCCGCCCGATGAGAAGGAATCTGTACCTGCCCTTCCACCTGATCCGACGAATATCCCTCAAGGAGCCCCGAATATGCCGTCAACAAACCCATTACTGGAGGCTTCTGGAAATCAAGACGATGTCTTACGTTTCCTCAGAAACACCCTTCTGACTCTAAATGCCGGAGTTCAAGCGCTGTCAAATCGGCTTGATCAGCATTTCCCCGAACCTTAGAGACAAGCCTCCGAAGGGTTACCACCGCAGCCCATACCAGTGGCATCTAGACATTCTATGGACGAACCACAGGTCCCACCACTTGGCAGCCATCCCCCTGTACCGTCTCCACATTCTATACATTCTAGTTCGTCTCGACAACCTCCACCGCCGAAACATCGAGCTATACCCTACCATGGGAAGGAGATCTCAAAAGAATCCATGATCGTTTTGATGTCATGGAACAGCGATACCAAGCAAATCGGCCATCTGCCATCATGGCGGCGATACATCAATCCGAGTCCCCCTTCACCAGCGAGGTTATGGAAGCCCCATTACCTATAAAGTATCGAACGCCTGTTATCACCCCGTACACAGGTATTGGCGACCCTCTTGAACATCTGGAAACGTACAGGTCCCTCATGGAGTTGGAGGGACATGGTTCAGAAATCATGTGTAAAGCTTTTCCCTTAACATTGAAGGAAGCAGCTCGTACGTGGTTCCGGGGGTTAAAGCCTCGTTCCATCAGTTCCTTTTCCCAGTTATCGGAGATATTCCTTTCTCAGTTCATGGGAAGCATTCGCATTAAGAAGCCAGCCTTCCATCTGATGAATCTGAGACAGCAGCATGGGGAGACAATAAAGGAGTTCACAGTACGGTTCACTGCCGAAGCCGTCCAAACTGAGGGTTACACTGAAGAAAAGGGTCTTACAGCTCTCATTGCCGGAATAACGAGCGAGAAATTCAGGTTTGCCTTAGATAAAAGCCCTCCGAAAACTATGGCAGAGTTCCAAGCCAAAGCTCAGAAATATATCAATGCAGAAGAAGTCGCATTAACACGCCATGGAATACAAAGTAAGAAATGCAAGCCAGAAGGAACCTCTTCTACAGATAAGATTTTAGATATTTTAATTTGTGCAGACACCCCACCTTCGGCTACAAGATTGGTAGAGATAGCTGAATGAATGGATGACCATACACCCAAATCCCATGTCCAAACTCAGCCAAACTCACCCTTGTAAGCCCCAATCCATAGCCCAACTCAAGCCTGAACCCAATCAACTCACCCCTAAATATCAGCCTAAAAAACCCCCCACAAGAAAAACCAGTAAAAAAATCTCCAAAAAAAGTCAAACTCGGCGAGTCAACCCGCTGAGTCAAATCACCGAGTCAACTCGTTGAATCAACCCATCGAGTCAACTCACCGTGTCAACCCATCCCCCAAACCTAGTCAACTCACCGAGTTCCAGACCGCAGTCTTGGAACAGGTCCATACTGCCCGCTGAATCCCAAGAAAGGCCGTACGGGCGGCCCCATTGAGGGCCGCCCAAACTTATATACGAGTTCTGCCACTCCCCGCTGCTATAAATACCCCCCTCCCCTTCTCATTCAGGCATCCCTCAAGAGCCCTCCAGCCCGAGTGTGATTCGTCCGTTCCGAAGTTCTCCACCCTTTTAGCCCACTTTTCCACCAAGGAGAGCCCAAGTGAGGAGAGCCTAGCCCTGGTCCAGCCCAGCCTAACCACTGGTCCAAGTCTCCCAAGCCATCCAAGTCTTGATCTAGCCACTCGAAGCCAACCCTTGCGATACCTCCGTCCATTTAGCTACTCTTACCAGCATCATCTCATTCGCATCTAGCATAAGTGCAACAGTTACTTTTCTTCCAACCCCCCTGCTTCACTACCAGCACTTTAATTATTCAAACACACAGCATGCATCCCGCATAAAGCACCTGTCAGTTTAAATGTATGATCTAGGGCTAACCTGTTAATGGAAACCTGCCCATCAGAAACTCTTACTGTTCAGACCTGCATTCATACATCAGCCACTACAAGCACCTTGATTATTCAAACACACTGCATGCATCTCGCATAAAGCACCTGTCAGTTAGAGCGTATGCACTGGGCTTACCTGTTAATGGAAACCTGCCCATCAGAAACTATTACTGTTCAGACCTGCATTCATGCATCATGTCATCCATGAGAATGTATGAGGATTAAAACAGACTTTCAAGTATTAGTTCGATTCTGTGAAGTAGAGACCGTACTTCGGTATGGGCAGTGTGGGGGGTGCTTAACCTCTTCCCACCCTGTAACCGTGATCCCTTACCTCGAATCTCTAGCCGCAGATCAAAAGGAGTCATTTTAGAGAAAGGAATCTTCGGATCCCCTTCTTTAACGTTTCTACGGGGTCTAGCCGACTGTAGATTCGAAGTAACTGGCTAGTGGCGACTCTGGTCTTATATAAACTCATCTAAACACATCCAGCTTAACACGACAACCAAACAAAGCCCTCGAGAACAAGGCAAGCCAGTGGCACAAACGACGATTCGCACGCACGCACCTCTTCTTCTTTTTCCGAAAAGGGAAGGGACAACGTCGTGGAAGCGCGGAACGGCGAGGGTCCACAATTTGCGAAATGAAAGTTGATAGTATTTTTGTTATTTAAATTTTTATTGGAAGCTTGTGATGATTATTTCTGAAAGTGTGGGTTGAGAACTTAGAAATACTGAGTTGCACCTTCAAGTGCGATATTGGGGTGAAGCATATTCGGATGTCGAATTCGTGTGTGACATCGCACAACAAGTTATTTGATACACTAGCAATTTATAATAGTTAGTAAGTAGAAATCAATTAAGAAACGTGGATTAAAAATAAAATGATTAATTACTACAATTTCATTTTTATTTTTAAGGAATTTAACAAAATACTACCTCATAATTAGGTATTTACATTTCGATACCTTTTTCAAAAAAAAAAAAAAATCAATAAGCTACCCAATTCATTCAAGTTTTACCACCCATTTGGTTTCTTTAACGAAAGTTGGGGTACTGCAGTGCAAGGGTTCAACAGCTCGGATGGGTCCCACCGTGATGTTTATATGAAATCCACTCTGACCACCACATGCGTCACCCCATAATAAGCCCAAGGCCCAAAAAGCAACCCATTCATCATTTAGGTGGACCACATGATTAGAAATAGTGTACAAGCCAACACTCACTCTCCACATTATTTCCCTTGGTAATTGGTATAACCCACCTAAAACACAGATAGGTTTGATTTTTAAGCCCAGGGCCTACATTTTAGTTTGAAATCTAATGGTGGGAGTGGATTTCATAGAATAATCACAGTAAGCCATGTAAAAATCAAGGGTAGACGTTGCTCTCCCAACTGTTTAGTGTGGCCCACAGGAAATCACAGGTCAGCTTGATTTTATTCATCTTGAGCCAAAAGTGGGATTACACATTTAATAGTCGGAGTGGATTTCACATATACATTAAGGTAGGCCCCTTAAAAATCAATGGCCAAAGACCATCTCTCATCTGTTTGTAAATTTCGGTGGAAAAAGAGAAGGTTGTTCGTTCAACAAGTTGGACCACAAATTACAGTCCATCCAAAAGATACCTTCCAAACCTTTCATATGCATGCAACATCCAACCCATTTAATAGGTTGGTATCACCATGATGATTTCTTCATGCACAAATCGGTAAGATATACTCATGTACTAGTCCTCACTTGTATTTTACAATTTATCAATGGTTAAAACCATTTTCTATGGTCTGGCTAACCAGTTGATTAAATAGGGGTGCTTCTTTTTAGGTGATCCTTATTGTGGGTCCAACATGTTGGAAGAAAGTGATGTTAATTCAATCAATAGATTGAAAGTTATTCACTGGGTGGACCATAACTTATGGTCCACTGTAGACACCCCACCTTAGGCCGACAAGGTGGTTGAAGGTTGGACAAACCCCATTCGATTCGGTGGCTAATCCTAAGCCCAAACCTTGGTCCTAAACCTTAGTCCAAACCCTATGCAAGCCGAAACCCTAAACTCAATCCAACTCAACCCAGTCAACCCAGTTAGCCAAGTCTCAAATCCTAAAATCTCGAAAACTTAGAACCTTGAGCCAACTCAGTGAGTCAACTCATCAAGTCAACCCACTGAGTAAACTCATCCGGTCGGCACACCCCTACCCCTCACCTTGTTGAACCCAAAACCCATAAAAGCCCAAAAGAGCCAAGGCCCAAAGAGAGGCCCAAATCAGAGTTTCAGAGGAAACATAATGAGACCAAACCTCAAAGCATGGCACCCACACGCTTGGGGGAGGAGCCCTGCTGAAGCAGGAGGCTCCTCTTAAAGCTAGTGGTACCCTATGTACCACCAGCCACGTGGCAGCCTCCCTCTTCGAGCGGTTTCCTCTCTCAATCATGCGAGACGCCCATTTACGTTCTCTAAGTGTGTGGAGAAAGTGTGTTTACTCCAATCAATCCAGCCATCCATCCTTTGCCATATGACAATCTTCAATATCAACTATTCAACCCTATTTTTCTCTTGAACTTACCAACAATTGTAGAAAAACCAAGATTAGGGGCTATAAATAGCCCCCTCCTCTTCACATTTCAAGCATCCACCAAGCATCAACACTTATCCACAACTCACTAAGAGTCCCTCATCCTTAGCCTAAGCACCTCTCATCTTATCCTAGTCTTGGTCTTAGCCCAGCCTAACCCTTGGTCTTAGCCTTAGCCATCTAGCTTAGCTATCCCTCCACAAAGGAGAGCAAGAGTGAAGAAGTGAGCTTAGCCTAGGCCTGGTTCATCCGAGCCCTAGCCCTAGCCTCTTGAGTTATCTAGCTTCAAACCCAAGCTGCTCTAGCCAACCCCTTGCGATACCTCCATCCACCCAGCTATCAACTAGTTTTGTCCAACCCTGCATTAGCATTGTGTAACATATACTCCCTTCTCCACCCCTTACTCATCTCATTCATACATATCGCATCACATCTTGCATTAACGTCAGTCTGGGCATATGCTCTGTGGTTCGCCGATTGAATCGGATCTTACCCATCAGAAACCCGAACCTAGTGTGCATTACATTTTACGCATCACCTCAACACTCGATCTGTCAGTACGAACATATGCTCTAAGGCTTGTCACATGATTAGTGCTTGCCCACTAGAAATTTGTGACCGACTCACACTTAGCACTGCATCACATTCTACGCATCACTTCAACAATGGTTAGTATGAACGTATGCTCTGAGGCTTGCCACTAGGTTAGAGCTTGCCCACCAGAAATTCGTGCTAACTCACACTGACCATGGCATCGCATAGCATTCCATGTCATTAGTGCAAAAACAAAAACTAATCCTCGAAAGTTGTTTAATCCTGTGAAGTAGAGACCATACGTTTTTATAGGCAGAGTGGGTCCCTAACACCTTCCCACTTTGTAACCGTAGTCCTTACCTTAAATCTCTAACGTAGATCAAAGAGTCATCTTAAGATTAAGAATCTGCAAGTCGTTTTTCTTAAGCGTTTCTACGGGGTCTAGTTGACCGTAGATTTGTAGTAATTAGTTAGTGGCAACTCCAGGTCTTACAAAATATTATTTCAATCATACAGATACCCCACATCTCAATCAACAAAAGAAAAAGCCCTCGAGAGAGGCGAAACACCGCATGGGTAGATCTCAAAGAGGTCATTGTCTACATCCACCCGATTGGATTTGTCACAGTCGCCTTAGAAGAAAAAAAAAAACTTTACCAGAAGCCCGCCTTAATTTTTAGGGGCCCACTTAGATTTGTATGAAAGATCCACTTTGACAAGTTGACATGTAATCCCATGTTAGTTCCAGGGATAAAAAAAAAAATCAAGCTGATGTGTGATTCAGGTGGGCCATACCAAAGGAAACAATTGGGAGAGACACGTCCAACCTTAATTTTTACAAGGCTCGTAGTGATGATCATATGAAATCCAATTTAACCATTAGATTCCAAACCAAATTTAACCTTAGGACCAAAAAATTAGACTTACTCGTGATTTAGGTAGGCTACAGCAGCGGAAACAATGCAGAGGGTGAGCGTTGCCCCGTACACTGTTTCCAATCGTGCGGTCCACCTGAATCATGGATGGGGTTAATTTTTGTGACTTGAGCCTAACATAGGGTGACACACGTGGTGGTCAAAGTGGATTTCATATAAACATCATGGTGGGACCCACCCGAGCTGTAACTCCTTCCTCACAAGAGAACCCAACTTCCATTTATTAGGGTGTGTTTGATTTTTTAAATACATGGAAAATATAATGCAAATGTGTAATGATTATTTCCTTAGGAAATCATCGCACCATTCTCCATGCTTGATTTGACGGCTTACTTTTTCATTGTTAAAATCAAGGAGTACAAAATATAAGTGGGTCCCACTGTGATATATGTGGATTATCCACACGGACCATCTATTTTGCCAGATGAATACAAGGCATGATCCAAAAAACGAGGCTGATCCAAAGCTTAAGTGTACCACACCACAGGAAAAAAGGGAATTGAATACCTATCATTAAAAACTTCTTCAGTCCACTATTTCAAATGGTGTGGGCCACTTGAGTGTTGGATCTGTCTCATTTTTTGGCTCATGCCTCAAAATGTTATGGTAAAATTGATGGATGGTGCAGATATATCATATATATATATATATATATATATATATATATATATATATATATATTACTATGGGGCTGTAGACACCCCACCTTCGGCTACACTATTGGTAGAGATAGCTGGATAAATGGAGGACCATACCCCCAAATCCCATGTCCAAACTCAGCCAAACTCACCCTTGTAAGCCCCAATCCATAGCCTAACTCAAGCCTGAACCCAGTCAACTCGCCCCTAAACATCAGCCTGAAAACCCCCCCATAAGAAAAACCAGTCAAAAATCCTAAAAAAGTCAAACTCACTGAGTCAACCCGTTGAGTCAAATCACCAAGTCAAATCACCGAGTCAACCCACTGAGTCAAATCACCGAGTCAACCCACTGAGTCAAATCACCGAGTCAACCTGCTGAGTCGACCCACCGAGTCAACTCACTGAGTCCCAAGCAGCAGCATCGAGACATGACCGTACCAGGCGCTGGAACCCGAGGAGCGTCCGTACGGGTGGCCCCGCTGGGGGCCGTCCAAAATTATTTACTGGGTTCTGCCACTGCCCGCTGCTATAAATACCCCCCTCCCCTTCTCATTTCAACAACCCAATCCAATCCCTCCGAAGCCATCTAGCCCGAGTGCAATCCGTCTCTCCACCCTTTAGCCTATTCCTCCACCAAGGAGAGCTCGAGTGAGGAGAGTCTAGCCTTGGTCCAGCCCAGCCTGACCACTGGTCTAGGTTCCCCAAGCCATCCAAGTCTTGATCCAGCCACTCGAAGCCAACCCTTGCGACACCTCCGTCCATCTCGCTATTCCTTACTAGCATCATCTCATTCGCATCTAGTATAAGTGCAACATTTACTTTTCTTCCAACCCCCCTGCTTCACTACAAGCACTTTGATCATTCAAGCACACAACATGCATCTCGCATAAAGCACCTATCAATTCAAGCATATGCTCTGGGCTTGCCTGTTAATCGAAACCTGCCCATCAGAAACTCTTACTGTTCAGACCTGCATTCATACATTAGTCACTACGAGCACTTTGATTATTCAAACACACAGCATGCATCTCGCATAAAGCACCTGTCAGTTTGAGCGTATGCTCTGGGCTTGTCTATTAATGGAAACCTGCCCATTAGAAATTCTTACTGTTCAGACCTGCATTCATGCATCATGTCATCTATGAGAATGTACGAGGATTAAAACAGACTTTCAAGTATTCGTTCGATTCTGTGAAGTAGAGACCGTACTTCGGGACGGGCAGTGTGTGGGGTGCTTAACCTCTTCCCACCCTGTAATCGTGATCCCTTACCTCGAATCTCTGGCCGCAGATCAAAAGGAGTCATTTTAGAGGAAGGAATCTTCGGATCCCCTTCTCTAACGTTTCTACGGGGTCTAGCCGACTGTAGATTCGAAGTAATTAGCTAGTGGCGACTCTGGTCTTATACAAACTCATTTAAACACATCCAGCTTAACACGACAACCAAACAAAGCCCTCGAGGACGAGGCAAGCCAGTGGCACAAACAGCGATTCGCACGCACGCATCGCTTCTTCTTTTTCAGAAAGGAAAGGGAGAACGTCGACGGGAGCGCGGAACGGCGAGGGTCCACAGAATGGTGACTCTACTGGGGATAAGCTTGTCCCACTAGTCGTGATCTGACTTGAAAAACAGAATCCTTCCCGTACTTAAAAGTCATTAATCCTCATACAATTTCATCTGCATAGCATTCTACCCAAAACCAAAAAAAAAAAAAAAAAATCTCAAAACCCCAAAAAAAGAGTAGAGTATAGTCCTCACCATTGCGCCTCCTCGGGCTCAACGTCTTCGGAAACTTCCCTTTCACAACATAATCCGCACTCGGGCTCAGCAAGCCATGTCCGACCACGAAGAAGAAACTCATCTCTTCCCTGCTCTTGAAATGATCGAAGCACAACCTCCGGCGCAACAGCCAATTGAGAATACGCCAATCATGCAAGAATTGGCACAAGGAATGAGAGCAATGCAAGAAATGCTCTTGCAATTCATGCAACCATAAGCCACCGCAGCAGTCAACAATCAGGTTGGCCCAGTTCAGCAATCTCAGCAGCCATGCCGGGTTCTTCCGGCCTCCAGTTCAAATCAAGCACAACCATCGGAGTCTGCCCAAGACTACCGACAGCAGCCGTCACAGCCCTTCGCTATGGGGCATCCTCCTCAGTACCTTCCCGCGATGACAAGGCCACCTTAAAGCACTCCTGTCGTAGGAACTTCCAGTCAGCTTCCAGTCAATCTTACAAACAACAGTCTCAGTAGATTTCAGAATGTACCCACCGATGGGACCCCTTTTCAATTTCAGCACATCCCCGCCGATGGAATTTCAATTCAATTTCCAGCAACAGGGACAGCACTGGCGAATGCCCACAATGGGGGTCAGTATCAAGCCCACATCAATCAGAGGACAGTGGCGAATACCCAACAAGGGGGTCACTTCCCAGCATCTCAGCCTCCTGCAAATAGGAGCACTTTTCAATTCCAGCACATCCCCGCCGATGGGATTCCAGTTAATTTCCAGCAATCTTCAATTCAGCAATCTCTAGTTAATTTTCAGCAAGTTCCAGTTCAACCTTCAGTACAGTCTCCTAGTTCAATTACAATCTTTTCAAGCACAAGTTCATCAGAATCCAGTTCAGTCATCAAATCAAATTCAGCAACCTGCGGTTGCTTTTTATCAAGCCCATAGGGTCGAAGACATCAACCACTATGCCGAAGAAGAACGTGCCTTACTACTAAGAGGCACCAGTCGCTCGAACGGATTACTCAGGACTGTACGAGTTGCGGGAGCAGTTTCAGATCTTGCAAAATCAGCTTCAGCGACAACAAGGAATCGATCTACCTTCGACCAAGTTCAGAGACTTGTGTCCTTTCCCAAATGCTCAAGTACCTCAAAACTTTAAGGTACCAAAATTCAAAAGATACGATGGCAGCGGTTGTCCCACAGCACATCTCAAGGGCTTCTGTGGAGAGCTGAGTGCAATCTCAGGAAATAAAGGGGCCCTCATTCGTTTGTTCCAAAAATCTCTGAAGGGCGATGCCCTAGATTGGTACACCTCATTGGACTGCCATTGCATCAGGACTTGGGAACTACTCTCCCAGGCTTTCGTCGACAGATTCGCATACAA
Source organism: Liriodendron chinense (assembly GCA_003013855.2). NCBI lineage: Eukaryota > Viridiplantae > Streptophyta > Magnoliopsida > Magnoliales > Magnoliaceae > Liriodendron > Liriodendron chinense. The sequence continues at coordinate 2,058,701 of PVNU02002470.1, forward strand.
TCTCAACATGGCACCCAGAAGAGCTGACCTCGCAGGCTCTCAGGCAAAGGAGTGATGAAACACTATCAGCTTATGTGGGACGTTGGCGAGCTATGGCAGCCAGAATGCGGACACCTATCGACGACGAAGAACAAATCTCCATGATTGTTCATTCAACATATCCGGGCATATCTGGATATCTCATCTCGCATCCATATGCGAATTTCTCACAATTGATCCGTGCTGGAGAGCGAGTCGAAGCAGGAATCTGCGCCGGGAAAATCTCCCCATGGCCTCATCAAGCCACTCCAGTCAAGAGGAACAGAGTGGAGGGAAGACCTATCGGATATGGGAACGAAAACCGCAGCGGTTCTCCTCCCCGCCCGACAGAGGTAAACAACATCAGCACCACTGCTCAGGGTAATCAACATGCTCCCCCACAGGGACGTCAATAGTATCAGCAGAATCAGGATCAGCACCAACCTCAGCGGTATCAGCCGCAACCGAATCCTCAACCACAGCCACAACCACCTCGACAACAGCAGCAGTTCAGAGGGAACTGTCAATACTCATACCAGAATAGGCAGAGTTACAGGGAGCTCAAGAAGTTCACTCCACTCACTCAACCACTTAGTCAAGTCATGACTATGCTAGTACAAAAGCAGTTACTCACTCTGATGACACCCAGGCCTCCTCCAAATCCTCTACCTCCAAACTACAGAGAAAATGAGTATTGTGCCTGCCATCAAGGACGTGGCCACACCACTGATCGATGCTTTACTTTGAAGAATGCCATACAAGATCTGATCGACGACCGAAAGATCGTCATCTCGGTCCCTGGAACTCCTGCAGCAGCTTCCACCAACATTCTTCAGAATCCTCTGCCTCAACATCCGACGGATCCAAGTTCATCTCGTGGCCCCACCGTCAACAGCATAGAAGAAGGAGAGCGCCTCGATCGCTTCTTCTCCCCTATCCAGTCCATTCATGCCTACACTTATGGGCCAACAAATCCTCCTTCGATCCTGTAAGGGGCAATTCCCTTTCCTTCCTTCAGTCTCCGAGCCAGTAGTACTCGAAAGAACGCTTCCATATGATGTGCCAGTTGTGCAAGGGGCATCTTACAGCCACTCATGTTGGGAGCCAGTCATTCTAGAAGAAGCACAATCATACATCGAGCCCACATACGAACCTGTCATTTTGCAAGGGGCAATTTCTATTCAGGAACAATCCAATCTGCAATGGAAAGATTATACTCATCAGCAGCAAGAGCCCATTGTCTTGGAAGGAGCTCCTCCAGATGAGCCAGTCATATTGCAAGGGGCAAATCCCGGAGGTATGTCAATCACACTATGACAGCTAGGACGAATAGAGAAATCCCCTGCCATATCAAGAGGACCAGTATTCATTCCATGGGAGCCTCCTGCTCCAGGAACGGTCAAGCCAGGACCGCGACCTTATGTGATCTATGAAGACAAGCCTTGATATTTTCCCTTCAGCATAGGCAACAATGTAGTCCTCAAGGCAAAAGCTCCATACGAGGAAGATCTAGTACCCGCACCGGCACCGTTGCAAGAACCAATGGTCCTAGAAGGTAAAGGTGAGAAAAATTATAAAGAGGTCCCATGACACTATCTAGAGTATGCGGAAGTGGGAAACATGAATCCCAATTTGCGGTGCATCCGAAGGGATAATCAGAACAGAAGAGATCCCAAAGGTGCTCTCTCAGGCCTCGACAACAAAAATGAAGCCGCATACGATGTGCCGACTCAGCTCAAGTCAATCCCTGCTCAAATCTCAGTATGGGAGCTACTCTGCACATCTCGCACACACAGAGAAATGTTTGCCAAAACCTTGAGCGATGCTCACGTCTCCTCCGATATGACACCAGAGATGATAGCATTGATGATTGGACAACTCCTAGCTCCATGCGCCATCACCTTCACCGATAATGAGTTGCCACCAGAAGGACGCGATCATGGGCGATCCCTCAACATAGCCTTACGATACAAAGACCTCTGTGTCCCGCTTGTCCTTATCGATAATGGCTCAAGCTTAAACGTCTGCCCACTCAGGACTGCGAAACGTCTGGAAATCAATCCTTCTTCATTTCGACCTAGCACCATATGCGTCAGAGCATTCGACAACACCGGCCGATCAGTGGAAGGGGAGGTCAACATAGAGGTATAGATAGGCCCAGAAGTCTCCACCATCACATTCCAAATCCTGGATATATCAGCCTCTTTCAACATGTTGCTCGGACGACCTTGGCTGCACAAGGTTGGAGCTGTGCCATCAACCTTGCATCAACGGGTGAAGTACATCTGTGGAAATCAAGTGATCTCTATCCATACAGAGGATGAGCTCATCATTCCTTCCAATGCTGCTTGCCACTGAACCAGACATCCCGGTCATCGATATCCAGCACTCTGAAGAGGACGTCCCGTTTCATAGTTTCGAATTCGAGACTGTGAACTCTATCGCCAATCCGGAACCGATAACGATGGACTGTGTCTTTTCACCAGCAGAACGTCTGAGCCTCAAATACCGAATGAAGAATCATTTCAAGTCCAGAAAGATACCGCTGGTATATAACCAACGCAAATGGGGACTCGGATACAGGGCAATCTTCATGGACAAAAGAAGGAAGAAATTTCGGTGTTCACCCATCCAATTCGTCAAGCCAGGAGAACCTTGCAAAGATCCAGGAGGGAATCAACCGACTGCACTACACAAAGGCCTCCCAATGAGCCTAGCTTGGGCCACGTGGCCCCCCATTCGATGGGACCAGATTCTCGAACCATACAAGCCTCCGGAAGAAGGAGGAAAGGATGAAGATGAAGAAGGAAGTCAAATACAGCAGCTTCAGGACCAGGTTACTTGATACCTGCTCCCAACCAGGGGCACAACCTGCCCACTTCAGCATCAATCAACCAGGGGCACAACCTGCCCGCTTCAATTACAGCCAGCCAGGGGCAGAAGCAGCCCATCCATTGGACCAAGAAAGGGAAATGGCCAGCCCTGGATTGGTCCGATGTCCAGGTCCCAAACATGTGTCTCACTGTGGAACCAGACGAACTGCAATGCGAGGTAAGTGATCTGGGAGGGACTGAGTACGACTCAGATCTCGAACCCAACCAGCGAGAAATCATGGTCATCGGGCCAGACTGTGATTCGTCGCCCAAGTCATCAACCCCCACCTCTTCAGGGGAGGAAGTGTGGGGTCCTGAATGGTCATCCGTTCCCCTAACTTTTGAATCAGCCAAAGAGCCATCTGAGGGCTCTGGTTTCCAAAAAAAATGCCTGTTTAAGCAGCGATCGGAACTTTGGAACAAGCTGGGATCAATCATGGTCTGCAATGCCCGCTTGTTCAAAGTCCCATGAATTTTAAAAATCCAAAAAAATTGAAAACTTTCAAAAACCAAAAACATCTAGCATTTTCATTCCAGAAAAATCTCAAAAACCAAAAAACATTTCTTTTCCTGCATTCAATAGTGTGCCAAGTTTGTCTAAAGAGTTGCATGAGTTTGAAATCGAATCATATGATTTTGATATCAAATTAGACTTTGAGCTCATGGGCCTGGACGAAGCTCGGGATGAGGAAGATGATGATCCGGCTCCCGAACTAGAGGATCTCCTCAAAAAGTTCGAATCTAAAGCCAATGTTGTAGCCGATGATTTCGAGATAGTAAACTTGGGGACACCTGAGATCCCTAGGGAAGTACGCATTGGAAAATCGTTGCCACCAGAGATGAAGCAGAGAATGATAGAGTTCCTAGCTCCAAGATTGTCCAACTTTGCGTTCTCATATGAAGACATGCCGGGGCTCGATGAAGAGCTCGTTGTACACCATTTGCCAACAAAGGCGGATATGAAGCCAGTGAAACAGAAACTTCGAAGAATGAAGCCAGGATGGCTCTGAAAGTCCGAGATGAAGTCATCAAGCAGTACAAGTAGTCTCCAACTACCCTGAATGGCTCGCCAACATCGTACCAGTACCAAAGAAGGATGGCAAGGTTCGAATGTGCATCGACTTCCGAGATCTCAACAAAGTCAGTCCTAAAGACGACTTCTCTTTGCCGCATGTCGACACTCTGGTCGACAACATTGTTGGGTACAAGGTCTTCTCATTCATGGACAGGTTCTCAGATTACAATCAGATCAAGATGGCCGTCGAAGATCGCAAGAAGACATCGTTTATCACTCCTTGGGGAACTTTCTGTTACAGGGTGATGCCGTTCGGTCTGAAGAACACAGGAGCAACATATCAACGAGCAATGACAGCACTATTCCACGACATGATGAACAAAGAACTTGAAGTATATGTGGACGATATGATCATCAAATCTCGCACAATTGAAGGACACTTTGAAGATCTGAAGAAATTATTCAACAGATTAGAAAAGTACAAGCTCTGCCTCAACCCTCAGAAATGTGTCTTCGGTGCAATGGGAGGTATGCTCCTCGGCTTTATGGTGAGCGAGGATGGCATCAGGGTCGACAAGACTAAAACCAGAGCAATCATCGAGATGCCCCCTCCTAGAACAGAGAAAGAAATTCGTGGCTTCCTCGGCAGAATTCAATACATCAGTCGCTTCATCGCACAGCTCACACCTATTTGTGAGCCCATTTTCAAGCTCCTTTGGAAGAACGTTCCAAAAGAATGGAATGATGATTGCCAAGTCGCCTTCGACCGCATCAAGAAATATCTCATGAATCCTCCAGTTCTAGTGCCACCCACTCCCGGACGACCACTATTGTTATACATCTCGGTAGCAGCGGAAGCCATTGGCTATGTCCTCGGCCAGCACGACGAGACCTGGGAAGAAGGAACAAGCAATATATTATTTATTTGAGTTGAAAGTTCACCGACTACGAGACCAGGTATTCCCCAATCGAGAAGACTTGCCTCGTCCTAGTCTGGGCAACTCAGCGACTCCGTCAATACATGATTGCATTCCCTATTCTCCTCCTCGCTCACATGGACCCACTCAAATACCTGTTCGAGAAGCCGGCACTCACTGGAAGGATAGCTAAATGGCAGCTGCTCCTGTTTGAATTCGACATCACCTATGTCACTCAGAAGGCAATCAAGGGGCAGGCCCTCGCTGATCATCTTGCCGCTTACTCCCTCCTGAATTATCAACCGCTCAAGACATTCTTCCCTGATGAAGATCTCTTACTTATCGAAGGTGAAGAAAAGAAGAAAAAAGATGAGTGGACATTATTCTTCGACGGCGCAGCAAATTCTAAAGGGAGTGGTATTGGAGCGATCCTCTACTCTCCAAATGATGTCCATATTCCTATCTCAAGGCGCATAGCATTCGAGTGCACTAACAACATGACAGAGTACGAAGCATGCATCGCTGGCTTAAGGGAAGCCATAATCTTGGGTGTCAAGAAGCTACGAGTATTTGGAGACTCACAGCTTATCATCAATCAGACCAATGGCGAATGGAAAACCAAGGACGAAAAGTTGATACCATATCATATGTATATTGAAATCTGATCGAAGAATTCAAAGAAATCACCTTCTCATACATGCCCAGAGCCAAGAATCAGTTTGCAGATGCTCTCACCACACTCGCGTCAATGCTCGAGATCCCGAAAGGAGCTTCAAAATGGGAGCTCACAGTCGAAATTCAAGATGAACCTGCTTTCTGCCTACAAATAGAAGAAGTCGAAGCTGTCCCTGACAAACCCAGGTATGCCGACATCAAGCAATATCTCAAAACCCAGAAGTATCCGGAGTCAGCAACAGCAACGGATCGCCGAACCATCCAGCATTTGGCTGGCCAGTTCACCATCAGTGGGGAAGTTCTTTACAAACGATCCTACAATCACATCCTCCTTCGTTGCGTCGATGAAACAGAAGCTGCAAAGATCATGAAAGAAATACACGAAGGAATCTATGGCCCACACATGAACGGGCACATGATGGCAAAGAAGATTCTTCGACTCGGCTACTACTGGCTCACCATGGAGACAGACTGCTGCCAGCACATCAGAAAATGCTTTAAGTGTCAGGAGCATGCGAATCAAATCCATGCCCCCTCATCAGAATTATACAACCTGACCACCCCCTGGCCCTTCTCCATGTGGGGACTCGATGTCATTGGGAAGATTAGTCCCAAAGCATCAAACGGTCATGAGTACATACTTGTGGCAATCGACTACTTCACTAAGTGGGTAGAAGCAGCCTCCTACACCACGATTGCAGCATCCCAGGTGATCAAATTCATGAAGAACAACATCATATGCCGGTATGGAATCCCCAATACTATCATCACAGATAATGGGACCCCGTTCGTCAACAAGAAGATGGATGACTTCCTCAGCAAATTCAAGATCCAACGTCATCGATCAAGCCCCTACCGTCCTCAGATGAATGGTGGGGTAGAAGCTGCAAACAAGACAATCGTCAGGATACTCGAGAAGATGGTCGTGACCTATCGAGATTGGTCAGATATGCTCCCATATGCACTTTGGGCCTATCGAACGTCTGTACGGTCTACTATGGGCGTTATTCCTTTCGAGCTTACTTATGGAATGGAAGCAGTTCTGCCAGTCGAGGTGGAAATACCATCACTACGGGTATTACTAGAAAGCGGAGTTGAAGAAGGAGAATGGCAACGGGCAAGATTTGATCAGTTGCAGCTAGCAGATGAGAAGCGTATGCATGCACTAAGTCATTCACAGTGCTATCAGAAAATGATCGCTCGGGCTTATAACAAGAGAGTCTGAAAAAGAAGTTTCAAGGTAGGCGACATGGTCATGAAGAAGATCCTACCGTCACACCTTCCAGATCCCAGAGGAAAGTTCAAACCCTCGTGAGACGGGCCGCTGATCATCAGAGAAGTACTTCCCAGGAGGCGCCCTCAGACTCACCAGCATGAGAGGGGTGGATCTTCCAGAGCCAATCAACGCCGACAAAGTGAAGATCTTTCACGGGTAAGTCATTCTGACTTTATCAAGAGTTACTTTAATAGAGCTGAAGTCAAGAGGTCGAAGCTAAAACCTCTGAGAAATCATTTCTGTCCACCAACAAGTGTTTTAAATAAGGGGATTCAAAAGGAAAAAGAAAAAAGAATACAAAAAAGAAAGGGGGGAATACAAAAAAAAAGAGAAAAAAAGAATATAAAAGAGAAAAAAGAGAAAAAAGAAAAGGGAAGTCCAAAGCAAGGCACCCGAGAAAAAAATCAACCCAAGAAGAAACACAGTCATCCATCCATCCATCTTAGAAAGGTCGGTAGCTAAGACCAACATCTCTATCATCGTAACTTAGGATAAGGGCTGAAAGACTGCCATCGGCTGGCAACGACGGATTCCAGACCTCTAGCCGCCGCAGTTATCCAAAGATCTAGAAAAATAGAAAAAAAAGAAAAAAAAAAGAAGAAAATGTGTGCCTAAACAAAGAGGGCGGAGTGAAAACCCGAAAGGGCGCTCCGAGTAAAAACAGTGGGCATACAGCAGACTTGGTGAAAACCTAAAAGGGCTTTGAGGGTAAAAACAGCATAGCTGCCAAGGGGCAGGCAAGATCAAACACCCGGGACGTGGTGAAAACCCGAAAGGGCGCCATGGGCAAAAATGACGGGAAAAGGCCAGCTGTGGTGAAAACTCGAAAGAGCGCTGTAAGCAAAAATGGCTCGAATAGAAAAAGAAAAAAAAATTAAAAGTGCAGGTACCAAGAAGTCAGACAATCCAGATCAGTTCAAGCGGTTACAGTTCAAGAACAAGAAGAAGTACAGCCGGGAACAAAGAGCTCTACAAATTCTGACAATCTCAGGAAGCAGCAGTTTTCGTTGCCTACACCTCTAGTAACCAAAGGACCACGCAAGTCAAATCTCGAGACATCAGTCAAAGTATTGGCCGAGCCCCAGTTCTGATTCCTATATCCCGACACAAAATCCAGACACACACTCACAAGGCAACTCATGGCACAATAGATTCTCAAAAAAGTTTTCTTCTTTTTCATTAAAAGCATCATATTTCTTTTACACATATCATGTCATCTTTTTAAAAAAATACAAAAAATGCATCATCATCAATCATATACTATGCAAAAAGGAATGTGCAGGTGGCCAACACAATCAATGTCTACCCTCCTCCTCGGCCATATCAGGTAAGTCCTCTGACTCATAATGAAATAGTCTTGCTCTCAATCTGCTCACCTCCATACGGAGGTAATGTATCTCATCGCGCTCAAGGCTGCGGATCGCTGTCTCCTCATCAGACAACCTCTGATCGGCAGCCAACCTCCTCGACATCATCTCACAATGATACCGAAGTGTGGAAATCTCAGACAGCAAATGGCCATGAGTGGCTAAAAGGAAACCAGGATCGATGAATGGGCGCTCCTCAAAGGGTTCATATGAACCAGATGAAGAGCTGGCATCTCCAAGGATATCCTGCTCATCCTCATCAGCAGTTTGGTGCCAGCAAGGGATATGTCGACACAGAGACAGCTCAACAACCCAGTACTGATATGGGGCGGTCGCCATCGGAAAAGCCCGCAGCTCAAAACCAAGCAAATCGGTAGTCAAGTAACTAGCCCAAGATCCATCGATCCGAGTCCTAAAGTCAGAAGTTCTAGATGGAAGTGCTCGACGCCCGAAACCCGCGAAAGCAAAAAGAGGAACATCCTGCTCATACCCAAACTGCCGTAGGAACCGGATAGGATGATAAGAAAAGTAAAATCGAAAGCCTACCAATATTAGAGGAAAGCGGTGCGCATTGCAAAGCGCTGGAGGAAGTGAAAGCCAAGATGACTCCCAACGAACATTCCAGTCACGAAGATCAGCGAACATCCTGCGATACAAGGGCTCACTTATCCTAGCCGTATGAGGAAGAAATTCCATGATGTGTCGCATAAGGTCTGGGCGACGGGTGTCAGGAAATGGTACAGGAACAGTCAGCGAAAGGCGCTCCCATAGCCAGACCTGATCACAAGAAGGAAAAGAAGTTCAGCTAGAGCAAAGCAATTCCTAAAAAGCAAGAAGAGAAAGGTGTAGAAAAGATACCTGAAGAAATGCACAGCAGCCGCGAAGGACATGAGTTCGGCCCAAGGCACAGTCAGTCAGCCCGTTAAATAGCTCGGCCAGGACGAGAGAAATGATCCCCTGCCGTCGGATAGCTCAGCTCATCACCTTAAAAAGCAAAGGAGTCTGGGACTTGCGCCATCCCGAGAATAGCACCTCAGCTATCAAGCACAACATCAGTGCGTTCCGAGCAAGAATAGATCCGGCCACACTCCGAGGACCCGAAAAAAGATCATACAGCAAGTCCAAGGAGAACACTACAGCATCCTGGCCGGCAGCTGCAGGCCGAATAAGATAGGGGATCCCGAACCAGTTTTGCGGTGTGGCAGTCTTCGGCAAAGTCTTCGGCGAAAAATACTGAGTATAATCTCAAGGAAGGCCGGTCAAGCGCGCAAGCTCCTCCAAAGAGGGTCCCATCTCCATGTCGTTAAACGCAAACAAGTTCAACGAGGGGACCCAGTCAATCAGTGCAGCTCCGAGCATCCTCCAGTCAATGTCAACTCTAGCCATATGGATGAGACTGCCGAAGCCATAGGACTCCAAATCTCAAATCTCATAAGCTGACAAGCTGTCAAGCCAAGCAAGCAGTCGTGGCGAGCAAGAAGGACGAGGAAGCAGCTGACAAGTCCTCACGGGTACCCCTTCCAGAACAAAAGGCCTAGAAATCAATGACAGCTCATCGAGGATCGGAAGATCAACGGGCGAAGGAGAAAGAAAAGCTGGAACCTCTGCAGACTCAACAGCTCCTGATCTGCCCCCAGTAACGGCTATGTCTGATATAGTCGCATCACTGTCTGAAATTGTCACGACCTCAGTCGCATGAGAAGACTCGCCCACCTCATGAACAGAGTGCGCAAAGGACCAACGATCAGGAGAAGGACGATACTCTCCACCAAAAGGGCTATTAGCAAAGATCACACCACACATCGTGGCACCCTGACCAATCTGACCGTCGAAAAATGCATCTGAACCATCAAGAAGGGTCCCGGCAACCCCAATCGAAGAATCCACGGTCAGATCTGGACTTGCAGCCCTCTCCAACGTAAAGTCGTGAATCCAGTCATCATCCTGACCAATCAAAGGGATCATCGAGGCATCCACACCGTCCATCATCAGGGGGACATCATCAATGATCACATCAAGTCCGCCCAAACAAGTATGCCGCACATCTCGACCATCATCAAGAGCATCCAAACCATCAAAGGTATCATCTGAACCATCCATACCATCCAGACATGAGATCATCCCATCTATGTCCATCATACTCCCATCACCTCCATCAATCACATCATCTAGGTGGCCCATATTCAAGGGATGCATAGCCTCACCTATGACCCATCTCCTCATCTCATCCATACCATCCATTTCTCCCATAATCAATGGCCCAATCAAATCTGAAATTTCAGCATGGCTGCCATTAATAGGGCCATTCAAAGCTCCACCAACCACCGCCCCTAAATCCCCATCAATGCCCTCATTCAATGCTCCATCTCTACCATCCATTAAAGGAATCCCTCCATCATTAAAGCCTTCACTAATCGCTGGAGTGTGGGACCCACCAACCTCTCCCACTATGGCCCCCAAATCACCATCAAAGGCTGCCCAAGAAAAGACAAAATAGGAAGAGGACAAAATGAAGAGAAAAGACAAAGAGAAGAAATGATTCATGGCTGGAATCGAATTCGCCAGTACAAAGCAGGTGGGGACAAGGGCAGTGGACAGAAGAGAATGTCCAAACCAGAGCCATCCCAGGCCGCACAAGAGGCGAGCCTTGGGCGGCCCGCTGCGGGCCGCCCGTACGGACGCACTTCCTCTCTCTCCGCGGGATTGGCTCCATGGTCGTTGGTAGGTGAGGCTGACAGTCCACATCAGCAGATGGCACCCTGAGGGCCACCCAAGGCCCCAATCCACTCCAGATTTCGTTTGAGGGTGATCATAAACATTTGGAAGGTACCACACCTATCCAATCAGGAAGTCATGCGGCCAACAGGGGCCTGATCAAGTCAAAGAGAAGGAAAATTGACCAAGAGGGGCCCATAAGCAATCCGAGTCATTCGAAGACTAGATCATCATGATCTAAACCATGGAAAAGCTCACATGGGTCATCAAATAGTAAGATTAAGGGTTTGATCATAAAAAAGAGGGCTAGAATCCAAGATCTAATCATCAAGTGGGCCCACAGGGCCAAATCAAGCAATCTGAGCCGTTCAAGTCATCATCCACACCATGAGAAGCCTTCTTAGCCTCACAAACATCAAGAAAAGGTGCTCCAAAGCAAAGCTGAGATATAGAAGGGGCCCACGGGGCCAAATCAAGTAATCTGAGCCGTTCAAGTCATCATCCATGCAGTTAAAAAGTATCGTCTTCCACAAATCATTCAGAACATGTAGGCATCATCAAATAATTTGAGACAAGTCAAAGGTTGTATATTCATTCAGAAGATTTTTGATACAGAAGAAGGTAAAAGCAAAAAAAAGAAGGTCATACATCAAGTAAGCTGAATACAAAAGCAGGCTATAGGTCACCAATATAATCGTCGTCATCCCTCCTCTCGTCCCGCTCTCGACGATGAAGATCCATCAAAGGAGCTGTCACTAAGCCTCCAGCATATCTGCGATGCCCCCCAGGAACATAGAGCAGAGGAAGCAGAGGCCCCTGGCCGTACAACAAGTACCACTCATCATAGTCGCGATCCGGGATCGTGAAACGAAACCCGGGCTGGCCCACAAAAGCATCAGCTATCTCATCAGCTGGGATCTGAACAGCTGGGGGAGGTGCAGAACAAGGGACTCGAGCCACCCCAGTAATCTGTCGAAGCAGCCTCTCACCCAAATACCACTGAAATGATTCAGCGTCAGAAAGCATAATCCGGAGGCATGAAGCATCATAGGCCTCCACATGCTGAGGGTTGTAGTAGAGAGGAAAGTTGGCGTACGGCATTCGAGCCAGCTACAGCAAAGGAGGTCATCACGATCAGTTACAGTGTAGCACGAGGGATAAGGAAAGCAGGATACTTACATCTTCAACGGTCAATCCGTCGATGTCAGCATGCCAGTTGTCCCCAGAGATTCGAGAGTTCCGCTGATGATTTTGTTGGTGCCAGTACATGTGACGATATAAAGGTGGCTCAATGTCATCCCGTATCCTCGGCGCAAGGTGGGCAAAATGGTCATAAAAGCAAGTTTGGGCAAGGGTACACCTAACAATCAGAGAAAGAAAGAAGACAAATGTCTCCAAGGAAGGTTAAAGAAGAAGTACCTCAACGACAGGCCAAAAACCTGTGAAGGACCGGCTATTCCGAGAGGTCTTATCCAAACCCTAGAAAACATAAGTCAAGATAGCCCCGTTCCAATTGTAGGGATGATGAAGATCCTCAACCAAGCGAAGAAATTTAGGATCAATACTCTCATTCGCGTGGCAGAAAAGGAAGGACCCGAAGGCATAAGTTATCATAGCCTGTGCTTTGTGGAGGGCCTCTAGCTCGGTAGTAGGGGTGACGGTAACAAAGGTGTTGTAGAACCATCGCATTTTTACTTGATGGCCTTGGAATTCATCTTCAGGCGGGACATCACCAACAAGCCGTAGCCAGTCAGTGGAAGTGATGGGAGCAAGAGAGCCGATTTGGGGAATAACTGCCTCATGAAATGGAAAGCCGATTTGCATATATATATATCCAGGGGAGTTATTCCCCACTCGCCACAAGGGAATTGAAAGGTGTGGGTCTCATCCCGCCACCTCTCGCAAAGAGTCGTAAGCAATATGCGGTTGGCACTATTGTTATGGAAGCGTAAGGTAAGGAGGCCAGCAAAAGGAGTGTCAGCCAGAACTCGTTCAAGCAAAGGCTGTGGGTGTTTCACCCAGTTATCCCAATGATCCCTGGTACCTTGACCCTTGGTGAAGGGAAGAGGTTGGTGCTCCTGAGCCAAGGAACACATATGGGCCCCTCGGCGGATGATGAAGGCGGGATCATCCTCATCAATCACCCGACGTCCTCTTGTACCGTCCGCCATTGAATCCTACAAGCTTGGCAAGTTAAGTCCCTATCCTTTACCCGTTAAAATCCAAATTATCATCTAGGAAACCCATGGGATTGGACTCACATTCAAATGCAAAATCCAAAGTCAGACTCCATGTGTTACCTAGGATATATGCTGGGCCCATTGAAGAAAGCAAGGCCCACCTTAAAGAGGTTGCATGTCATGTCTTAGGCAAGGAAAATCCATTATCCAAGGACACACTTTGGACAATAAATGCACTCAAGTGCCATGAGATCAACAAGGGATGAGGATCCTACTTCACATGAGAAGTCCCTCTTCAAAGTCCATATGTGGCCAAGGATTGATCCACTTTCTATACCAAGGCCATGATTCTCATTTAAGATGTTTCCATCTTTTTACACATGTACATGGACAAGTGGGGAATAGGAAGGAAATGGGCCCCCAAGAGCAACCCAAATGCCTCACCTCAATGGATTGAAGGGAGCACATAGCCCACTTGAAGAACATGAGGACCTATTTGTGGGTTAACCATGGGCACCCCTATGTGCATCATCTTGATGAAAGTTTTGACTATGAGAGTACAACATGGCAGTCTACCCACAAACATATGAATCAAAGAAGCTAATGGTAAAAATTTGATGCACATAGCCCACATGAAGAATCAAAGTTGGAAATGCCCATGTAAGGACAAGTTTGGGCAACTTATGTGCACCAATTTCTTTACAAAAAAGGGGGACCATTTGAGCACAAGAGGGCATGGCTTGATGAGTCACCCAACTATCATGAAAATGGCTAAGAATGGTATACATAGCCCACTTGAAGATTAAAATCCAAAATGCCCCAAAGCATGGGACAAAAATTGGGCAACTTATAGGTATCATTCTTTCTCACAATTGAAAGAAAAATCACTCATATTTGAGAATGATGGTGGATGACCCACCAAGCACCCCAAAGAGAGGTTCAAGGAGCTACGGTTGCATGGATAGCTCACTTGAAGGAGGATCATCCATTTGAGGTTGATAACATTAAAGGGAAACTCTTGAGAACCACTTTCTTACCACATGGAAAAACCATTTGAACCTAGTGGGATTGTTGAGACAACTTACTCATGGGACTTGTAGATGATCAAGTAACTCAAGTCCTCCATCCATCAAAAGAAAAAGCATGAAAGAAAAAAATCTTACATGAACAAAGTGTACTGGTGCACACATGGTCCAAAGAAATCCAAGTTTCAATGAGGGCCCAAAAACCCATCCATATGGAAAAATTCCAAGGAACCCACCACACTTTGTAAACAAGGATGTACATCATAATCAAGAAATGGTGGAAGATTTGGGCTACTTGACCACAAGGGCCCAATTAAGAAATCTAGCCCACTTGAAGACCCAAGTGAAGAATGGGCTAGTCACCTTTGTCCATACACATGTGAATAAAGATGGGGCCACCCAAAGTGAGCCCCATGAGCCCAAAACTTGAGGTGGGCCCTACCATTCCCATGGGCCCAAACCTTGAAAAGAAGATGGAAAAGAAAAGAAAAAGTTCTAAGGAAAAATTACAAGGGCAAGAAAGCATGAGGGAGCCCAAAATGAAGTGTTGGGCTCATCAAGTACACCAAGGGCCATGACTTCACTTTGAGCCCATTTGATACACTTGAAAAGAGGCCCAACTCCCATGAAAAAAGATATGATACTTTGCCATGCACACTTGATGGACATGGCAAAATTACCCTTTACATACACATTAAGGGCAGTGCAAAAGAAAAAGAGAAAGAATAAAATGGAAGCTTGCAATGTTCTTCTCCATGCACCACCTTTAGAAGAGATTGGAGATCTAGAAAAAGGCCAAAAATACCTTGGGCCCTACCTTCACTTCTTTTGGAATAACTACATGGAAAAAAGAAAAGAGTCGTGAGAAGAGACAATAGAAAAGGAAAAAGACAAGAAGGAAAGGGAGTGGTCCATACCTTTACCACTCACCAAAGTAGGACTACATTGCTGTCCCAAAGCTTCACTAAGGCCCACCACTTGAAAAGAGCAAAGTACCACTAAGAGAGAGAAAAAGTTGAAGAAAGAGAGAGTATGAGAGAGAGAGAAAAGAGAGATTGCACGTTGGACGGGCCAAGGGTGCCCCATGTTATATAGAAAAGGGGAGTGCACCCCTTTACCCAACCCACTGGAAAAATTAGTGGGCAGAGATGGTCTGGGCGGCGCCCAGGGGGCCGTCCTCCCTCCCACCTACTTGAAACGACCCCTCACCCTCTCTCCTTGGGAAGAACTCCTCCTTGGGAAGGGTGGTTGCAAGTGAATCTTGTACATCCTTGTAAGAATGAAGTGATGGAAGAGAGTGATGAGAAAAAGTAAGGAATCTCACCAAAATCTCATCTTGTGAGCAATTGATGAGAAATTAACTTGATGATGTGGAAAAAGTTCCATGGAATTTTTCAAAAGAAAGAAAAAGAATTGACTTGGTCAAACAGTGATCTCAACCATCCAAAGTCATGACTTGATGATCTGAACCATTCTAAGAAGAATCCCCGGAATCTCCAACCTTGATTGCTGCTTGCTTGTACATAGTTTGTGGTCTGAAGACCTTAAACTACGTCAGGATCAAGATCCTGAGGGATTTTTAATAAAAATGGGCATCGATCTCAACCATCAAAATCAGAATCGATGAATCAGAACACTTTTCAAAATCACAAAAATATATCACCAGTCTCGCTTCATAGTTTTGTGGTCCGAAGACCTTAAATTACGTCGGGATCAAGATCCCGATGGACTTTTTAAATAAAAACCTAGTAGCAGTCTGGATCGTTCGAATCAAGATTCGCTGACACCAGACATTTTCCAAAAACAAAAATGTGTTTGCCCTGTTTTGTACAAAGTTTTGGTCCGAAGACCTTAAGCTACGTTAGGATCGACATCCCGAGAGATTTTCAATAAAAATCGGTGTTGGTCTTGTTTGATCACATCAAGATCAGATGACTCCGGACATTTTCCAAAAAATAAAAAAAATGTGTTCGCCTTGCTTGTACAGTTTGTGGTCCGAAGACCTTAAACTACGTCGGGATCAACATCCCGAGAGATTTTCAATAAATACCGGTGTTGGTCTTGTTTGCTCACATCAAGATCAGATGACTCCAGACATTTTTCAAAAAAAAAAAAAATGTGTTGCCCTATTCTGTACAAAGTTTTGGTCCTAAGACCTTAAACTACGTCGGGAACAAAATCCCGAGAGATTGCCAATAAAAACCAGTGTTAATCTTGATCGCTCAAATTGAGATTTAACAGCCTGGAACATTTCAAAAAATAACAAAAAATGTATTTTCAGCATGTACATATTTTTTGGTCCGAAGACCCTAAACTACACTGGGATTAATTTCTCGGGGGACCTTTTTTGCTTTTAACCAAAAACCGGCATCAGCCTCGACCGCTCGGATCAAGGTTCGATAACCTGGATCATTTCCTAAAATACCAAAAAGATTTTGAGCTTTCCATAAAAATCAGTATCAATTTCAATCACTTGAGTTGAAGTCTAGAACCTTTTCAAAAAAAAAAAAAAAAAAAAAATTCACCATCAATTTCAACTGCACAAATTCATCCCCAGTGGTCCGAAGACCTAAAACTACATTGGGATTAACTTCTCGGGGGCTTTCTTTCCCCAACCTGTTCCGGACATGGCTGACACTTGATCGTGCAGGTGTTCGGAGTCTTCTAAACAGGTAAAGGCTGAGGCGGGCAGAACCCCGCAATCCTGTTCGTGTTGAACACACCGTGATAGACAACCTTGATTTGGAAGTCGCTGTTAAATCTGACGAATGTTCCCTGTTCCTAAAACTCATGAAGGGGATTAAGGTTGTTGGGAGGTGGAGCGCACCCTCACGAAATTGTGAGCAACGTAAGGCCCCAAACTGGATTGACAAAGGGAAATGTGAGGATGTGGCTCATTCTGTGGCCGAAGGAGTCCGTCAGACGATACATGGTCTATGTGTATTGCACATGAGGAACAGGAAACTCTGTGCGTGTGTTGACTGAAAACCCTCGAAATCCCCTCATCCGAAGATGTAAAACTACGGCACTTAACTGTGTGAGACTCGTCTTGCTCGCTGACGTAAAATGGATCGGGTGCCTTACCAGCAGTAGAAGTTAAAAATGGATGAAAATTCCATACCTTTTCCCTGCATTTCAGAAAAATCCAACAAAATACCAAAACATTGCAAAATATTTTCAAAAAATCACAAAATATTTTCCTTGCTTTCAAACTAAATATTTTCAAAACCACAAAAAATATTTCCTTTGTTTTCAATAACCGATCTCTATCCTGATCACTCAGGTAAAGATTCGGATCAAATATTTGCAAAAATCACAAAAATTGTCACTATCCCCAGCATTACACTTCAGGAGTCTCGAACTCTGCTCACTTCACAATTTGGGATGACGGATCCAATCGCCCACAAATTGGAATCTTGACCAGCACTGTCTCAATCGCATTTATGCCCAGAAGAACATCTTGAAGTCGGATAACATCCTCGTACATTCTCATTAGCAAAGAAACATCATCTTGGGACGATGGACCTGATCGACCATGGGTCGGCATCTTGACCAACCCGCTGACCAAACACCCGTATAAAAAAGGAAAACCCCAGGGAAGCACAACCCTCAAGCAATAAGCTCAAAGCTCTCTGCATCCCCAGTAAAAGCAAAATCATCAAACGAAAAGAGAATGAGCCAAACCATGCATTTATCATGTATCCCCATGCATCAGCATCCGTCGCATCAATCATCATGTTTACCTGCTTTCAAAATAAAAGTCGGTTAGCTAAAGACCCCACAAGCATCCCTAGTGGAGGTGCATGCAAACCAGTTTTCCTTTTCAAAAAGACAAAAAATATTTCTATTTGCAAATAAAAATCCCACGGAATATCACTCCCCAGAGTGGGTATCTTTTCAAAAATCCAAAAATATTTTTCCAGTAGAGCGTTCTCTGCCCCCAAAACACTAGGAGATCTTCCATATCTCTGAGTAGGAGCCAACGCAAAAATCAAATAAGATCCGATGTCTCACGGTTTCCCTGGAGACCATCGGATCCAATGCACTCAAAGTACGGTCGAACTGAACTCCAGTGTCAGTGCGGTCGTACCACATGCCAAGATACGAAAAGATGAAAGCCAAAAGGCTCGGTCAAAGAAACCATTTGAACAGGTGGAAACGATAAATTGTAACCCAAGTATCAAAATCAGCAGATTGGGTAGAAAGAGTTCACCCTGCACATACCTAGGCGTGGATGCTTGAAGTATCTTGACTGAGTCCAAGTCGGCGTAGTAGAATCCCGTAAGACTACATGACGCAGGGCATCTAACCACTTTGATAGTCAAGCGAAACAAGTACTCCTGGAGTGATCCGGGAAAACATCAAACATCACACAATCAATCTCAGGGTCAGCAACCTCGTAAGACTACGACGCAGAGGCTCTGTTGTACCTTTCCGATGTTAGTACCGATCGGAAATGGAAGGGTTGCGATTGGGTATTCAGGTTGCAGCAAACTGCAGGGACAATCGCAACGTTTTCTCCAAACGCCCGCGGTATGTGCGAGTTATCAATCTCCAAACAATCAACTGACTCAGATACAAAGGACAACAAAGATTCCAGACCACAATCTAGGAAAGAATGAATTGCAAACCAAGCATCAAAACCAACAGATCAGGTGGAAAAAGTCCACCCGCACATACCTAGGCGTGGATGCCTGAAGTACCTTGATTGATTCCAAGTCGGTGTAGTAGAATCCCGTAAGACTACATGACGCAGGGCATCTAACCACTTTGACAGTCAAGCGAAACAAGTACTCATGGAGTGATCCGGGAAAATATCAAACATCACAATCAATCTCAGGGTCAACAACCTCGAAAGACAACGACGCAAAGGCTCTGCTGTACCTTTCTGATGTTAGTACCGATCGGGAATGGAAGGGTTGCGATTGGGTACCCAGGTTGCAGCAAACTGCAGGGATAATCGCAATGTTTCTCCAAACTTCCGCGGTATATGTGAGTGATCGATTTCCAGACGATCAGCTGGCACAGATGCAAAGGCAAGCAAAGATTTCAGACCATGACCTATGAATGACTGGGTCAGAAGTGGGGTGTCCACTCACTTTGGCATTCGATTGCACGCAACCTCTGCCAAAGAGGGGCATCTGTAGACACCCCACCTTCGACTACACTGTTGGTAGAGATAGCTGGATGAATGGAGGACCATACCCCCAAATTCCATGTCCAAACTCAGCCAAACTCACCCTTGTAAGCCCCAATCCATAGCCTAACTCAAGCCTAAACCCAGTCAACTCGCCCCTAAACATCAGCCTGAAAAACCCCCCATAAGAAAAACCAGTCAAAAAATCTTTAAAAAGTCAAACTCACTGAGTCAACCCGCTGACTCAAATCACCGAGTCAACCCGCTGAGTCAACCCGTCAAGTCAAATCACCAAGTCAACCCACTGAGTCAATCCGCTGAGTTGACCCACCAAGTCAACTCACTGAGTGCCAAGCAGCAGCCCTGAGACATAACCGTACCACGCGCTGGAACCCGAGGAGTGTCCGTACGGGCGGCCCCTTGGGGGTAGACCAAAATTATTTATGGGTTTTGCCACTGCCCGGTGCTATAAATGCCCCCCTCCCCTTCTCATTTCAACAACCCAATCCAATCCCTCCGAAGCCATCCAGCCTGAGTGCAATCCGTCTCTCCACCCTTTAGCCCATTCCTCCACCAAGGAGAGCCCGAGTGAGGAGAGTCTAGCCCTGGTCCAGCCCAGCCTGACCACTGGTCTAGGTCCCCTAAGCCATCAAAGTCTTGATCCAGCCACTCGAAGCCAACCCTTGTGACACCTCCGTCCATCTAGCTATTCCTTACTAGCATCATCTCATTCGCATCTAGTATAAGTGCAACATTTACTTTTCTTCCAACCCCCCTGCTTCACTACAAGCACTTTGATCATTCAAGCACACAGCATGCATCTCGCATAAAGCACCTGTCAGTTCGAGCGTATGCTCTGGGCTTGCCTGTTAATGAAAACCTGCCCATCAGAAACTCTTACTGTTCAGACCTGCATTCATACATTAGTCACTACGAGCACTTTGATTATTCAAACACACAGCATGCATCTCACATAAAGCACCTGTCAGTTCGAGCGTATGCTCTGAGCTTGTCTGTTAATGAAAACCTGCCCATCAGAAACTCTTACTGTTCAGACCTGCATTCATGCATCATGTCATCTATGAGAATGTACGAGAATTAAAACAGACTTTCAAGTATTCGTTCGATTCTGTGAAGTAGAGACCGTACTTCGGTACGGGCAGTGTGTGGGGTGCTTAACCTCTTCCCACCCTGTAATCGTGATCCCTTACCTCGAATCTCTGGCCGCAGATCAAAAGGACTCATTTTAGAGGAAGGAATCTTCGGATCCCCTTCTCTAACGTTTCTACGGGGTCTAGCCGACTGTAGATTGGAAGTAATTGGCTAGTGGCGACTCTGGTCTTATACAAACTCATTTAAACACTTCCAGCTTAACACGACAACCAAACAAAGCCCTCGATGACGAGGCAAGCCAGTGGCACAAACGGCGATTCGCACGCACGCACCGCTTCTACTTTTTCCGAAAGGAAAGGGAGAACGTCGTCGGGAGCGCGGAACGACGAGGGTCCACAGGGGCCCATAATTTAAAACCGCTTCTTTTGAACCATTTTTCGAGGTAGAAATTACTCCAAATTTTCAAACAGAAGCAAAAGTAATAATTGCTTATTTCTAAGCATTTGCAGAGAAATTGAGAAATCAAACAGGCTCAAAAAATCTAACAGAAGGTGCTCGTTGATAATTACTTGGATTAATGGGGTACCTGATTGAGAACCTTTTTAGAAGGTACCAGAATATAATTACCTAATTAACGACATAGAAATTTGTAAAAACTCCATATACCTGATTTAGAACCTTTTTAAAAAGGTATCGAAATGTAAATTAATTAATGAGGTAGTAATTTATAAAAACTCCTTATTTTTACTATCAATTTGAACTTTCAGTTAACACTGTACCTTTTTATTTTAAATATCAAGTCTAATAACCCTAATGGGTAACTATGCCCAAGTGGGAACATATATGGATGAACATAAAGGTACAGTACCCCCTTCTATTAGGCCCGAATTCAACATATTGATTAATGTAGAGAGAATTATTGAAGAATACATGGTGAAGATGGACCAAAGCAAGGAGCAGAAGAAGGGCTGAAGACAAAAAAGAATGTTCATCTGACAGCACTGTCGACTAGCCGAAGACTCATGTCAACCGGCTGAATTAGCCCTATCGACCGACCGAATTTCGGCTGAATCCAGTCCAGCCACTAGACTATTTGGGGTCCTTGTCGGCCAACCAAATTACCCACGTCAGTTGACCGAATTTCCTCGAAAATGGGCCCAAGTTCTTGGACTATTTCGACAAGGTTCGACCGATCGACTACCAACTTCAGCCAACCAACAGCCCCGATTGACCAGCCCACCGACAGTTTCACTGTTTCATGGGGATTTTACAATTACTTTTCCGTTTTTTTAATAGGATTCATTCTAAACTCGTCAGTAGAGTTTCATATGTTGTTAGGGGGTATTTAAGCATGTTTATTTTTGGTCATTAGGATTGAATCATATTATTTTCTTAAAAAAACTTCAGTTTTACTTCTTCTTCTTTGTAGATTCAAAGATTTTCTGGTTGAGGTCCCAGAAGCTCCGTGGATTTGGAGTATCTATCTGTGAGAGAGGCAGTGATTCATCTCACCATGTCTACGCTTGTGCCATTGACACAGGTACCTACCAAAATCCCGGCATATTGGTCACATGCACCGTGACATTGCGTGAAAGTTTTAATCACCAAGCTTCACTACCCAGATATTTGATTGGCACAACTAAGATGATGGAACACATCACCTGGAGGAATTTTCTCACAATCTATTTGAAGTAAAGCTCAGCATCCATACCTATTCCAATTAAAGTTGCACTTATTAAAAATATTATAATAGAGCGAGAGTTGATGAAACCTGATTCCAACTAAAGTTGCACTTCTTAAAAATATTATAATAGAGCGAGAGTTGATGAAACCTGTTTAGTTGCAAGGCTTAAATATTATTATTATTATTATTATTATTATTATATAGGGTTGGTGGATCACACATGTAGCAGTTCGTCCAAAATATTATATAATAAAAAAATAATGATATGAAATCAAAATAATCTCTTTACATATAACTCAAGTATTTGTGGATAATTTTACCCACTGAATTAGTCTTCCGAAAATGATGGATTTTGAATTTTGAGGACATGAAAAGGAATTTAAAAATTATTTTGATGGTAAACACGTCGTTTACTGGCGTGTGGCTATTTGGCAATGTAAGGTTGAGATTAAATTTTAAAAAAAAATTAAAAAAGAACTTAAACAACACTCAATCTCCCTCCATATGCACGGCCATACATATGTAGATGTCTATTTCTCTACTGGTACATCTCTCTCTCTCTCTCTCTCTCTCTCTCTCACACACACACACACAGAAACTCACTCTTTTCTATCTCTACATGGGGCTAAAATGAAACATTGTTTGGATGTTGCTAACACCCAGAGCATTTTCTTCCCGGCCTCTCTCCCACTAGTTACTTTCCCCTCTCTGCATATGTTGCACATTGTCGAGCTGCACCCCTAATTGCATGTGGTAACATTTGGATAATCCATTCCATTGGTCCAGACTTTCTAAGCAGGTCCAAACACATTTCTTGGGCTACCATGTAAAAGCGCACTGATTAATGGCCATCTAATCTATGGCCTTTAAAATGGAAGGTCAACATCATTAATGGAAAAAAAAAAACCAACCAGCAATTTGGGCCATCTATTCGTTGGGAACCATTAATATGAATTGCTTTATGCTGCTTAACAATTGCATAAATTGTTAGAAAATCCGAACCATTTGATCAATGGCTTGGAAAATGGATGACCACACAAAAAATAAAAGGCCAACCGTTGAATATGTATTCGACCATTCCATCAGTGTGATTTTTAATGCTATAGTCCATGAAATGTATGCTGAACCTAATGGACGGCCTGGATCAATGATTTGGATTGTCCAAGTTTCCCGGTGCAATGAGAAACACAAGTAGAATCAAGACGCAAACGGAAAAAACTGGGCCCCAAGTTTTTCTCCTTGCAATAATAATAATGTCTCAGTTAAAAGATTATAAAATGAATGGGATCGTCTCGGCTTCAATAGGATTTTTCTGTTTGCCAACCACAATGCTGACAATGTCAGTACTGAGCTGGACCAATCTGTGGTCGGCAAAACAGAAAAATCCTGTTCAAGCAGACCAAACGATACAAACTCCTATAAAATATCCATTAATTTTCATTTTTATTCTTGAAGGGCCTGTTTGGCTGTCATAAAAAATGAGTTTATCTCATTTTAGTTATTATAACTATGTATTAGAGACCATTGTTGGTTATATTTTTAAGAGCTTTACTCACATCACACATGTACAAGTCAACTAATGCTCATGCCTCTATATATATATATATATATATATATATATATATATATATATATATATATATATATATATATATATATATATATATATATATATATATATAGGTGCAATATCTAAGCCATCCATCAAAAAGATACAACTACGTAGATTCCCTATCCTAAAAGTAAGATCCATCCACTTATCATATGGGCCTACAATTAACTAAACAAATGCACAGTTATGAAAAGACAAAAATCAGCCGAAGTTTTCTAACTCGTCAAACTATCTCTAATATCATGGTAAACCTACTGGATGGACCACCTTTATCTTCAGGCAGTAAAATCTGCATGGTGAGGTCCACCTGATGGATGGAGTGGATATTTCGCCTGTCTTGTGCATTAGCTGATGTATACACGTATGTAGGCTTAGCAAGGCTTATACTTTTAATCTCTACCCAAAAACTAATCACGAATACATAATTTATATTAACTAAAATGAGATGAACACATTTTTAAGTGGTAACCCAAGAGGCCCTTAACAATTATTTATCAATGGGACTGATCATGTGTGAATCGGTGATACCGAACATTAGTGGGCCACAATCAAACACATTCAAATCTGATCAGATAGCGGTCGGATTGAGTGGGTAATGGCTCTTACAACCGTCGGATCATCAGCCGCTTGTGGTGATGTGGGACCAGCTGAAAATTTGATTTTGTGGACTTAAAACTCAATCTTTCTGATTAGAAGCTAATCACAGAATTACCAGAGTTTAGAGGGAAAATAAAACAAAGAGCAACTCATATCGACAGATAATGACAGCTTACCCACCAAATCAATGACAGGTTGCCCTATAAAAATTATAAATTTCTATGGTATTAGAGCTACTTGCTCCTACATTATTTAATTTGTGGGCTGGTACGATATTTTTCATTTTCGTTTTTCAATCACCACCGTACATATCCAGTGGGCCCTACCATGGATGGTCGTACTACAAAAACCACATTAATTGGACAATCCCATCCTTCTGATTAATGCATTTCCTTTAAATGTGGACCATTGTATGAAACATGGCCCACATTTACGCAAAGTTTACATGGGTTGATCTAGACCATTGGTCTGTTCTATCCCGCTGTAGATGGACAAGGCCTCAAAAATGTTCTCTATAGGACAATATGGACAATTAAAAAGAAGTACAAAAATGGTCCATATTTAAGTGAAAAGGTCCTCTTAAATTGGTTTTTGTCAATCGGGGAGATTTTTTGGGGCATGCTCCATCAATAGTTAGATTCAATAGAAAAATGGTCTGGATTACTGAACCATGGACCCCACTTGTCAGAAATTGAAGGGATATGATGTGATAGAGCCATTTCTATGAGGTAAAGATGACAGGGTAATACATCAATCCGGACCCTGCATATATTGAGACCTATCATGGGTGAATGCTTTTTCAAAAATCATAATTGCATAAAATCGTTATCCATCTAGTTCTTCACTTTTTAGTTATTTACTACAATCACTTTAAGAGCCACTTGAGGTCGTTTGGCACCTAGGTTTGGAGGTAAGTGGGTGTATTTCGAATCTAAGCAGTCACTTTTTGCATTTGGTAGCATTAGAGGCAAATGGAATCAGAGGTATCTAATGTAACAACCCGAAATTTTGAGTGCATGATTACACGTGCAGTAGAATTTATTCAACTCTACATATGTAGATTGATCGATTTTAATCATCCATCTCTAGTCTAGTATGAATCTAAACCATATGGAGTGTTTTTCACCCATAGATAAAGTAATTCAACCGTTCATTCTAAAAAAAAATGAACCATTATATACTTTAATAGTTTCACTTGATTATCATCTAGTCGTACATCGTACTTAGATACGCCAACTAGACCACCCTAAAACCGATCCAAATTATCGAATGATTCTCACATCCTTCCTGATAAAATTATGGGATTTCCTATTACATTAAATCACAATTGAACAAGTTTTAAGGGCTACAAGCTAAATTCGTATTTTGATGGCAAACTTGTAATTATGAAAGAGGAGAGAACCTACATGCATATGTACATTCGACGAAACGTACGTCACCCCATATCTCATAACTAGTTAATTCATTCGCAATTCCAACCGTACAAGGACCTCTTTAACTATTAAAGTAATCGTTAGGACACTTAAATTCCATTTTCGAACTAATCCAACTATTCATCATACAACATACATGTACTCACCTATCCTCACATCCGATCTCCTATTCAACGGTTCATTTAGTAACTTTTCTGGTTTCTTATAATCCTACCGGTCCACTGGGCCCAACGTAACCCATGTGTAGCCGCATGTAAAACCCAATTAGCTTCCTTTACAAGTGGGTGTGAAAGTCCAACAAAACCTATTTTACCATGTTTAGTTCTATTACTTTTAGGGAAAAAAAAAAAAGAAGAAGAGGTGGGGGAGTTCAATTATCTCAATGTACCATGCATAGTATTATGGGGGCCACTAGCCAACCCATTCACTAAATCTAGACCATTCAAATCTTGTTTACCATCATCCACTAATGAATGTGCCCTTGCATTAAACCAAACCATCAAATCCATCATGTAACCAATCAATCCACTCAACCACTCAGTCATCATATCCAACCATGTATATGTACATGCATGCATTACAACACCCATTCATAACACATCACACACACACAATGTACATATGTTGACCCTATGCACATGTGACACACATGCATGCCACACAAGTGTTGGTGTTGTTGGAAATTAAAGCTTGAAAAACTATCTGAATTATAAATAAAATTAAAATAAGGAAATGAGAAAACTTATCGATTTGTAGAAGTCGAGGCGTGATTTGGAATCACTGGGCTTGAAATCGAATTTGCCCTCCTTGGACCGCGTCCCAAGTGCAACAGGAATTTTTGGGCAATCGACCTCCAGGATACAACGACTATCACCCGGTCCCAGCGGTGCACTCACTGTACACGGGCTCGAACCATTTGTAGTCTTAACCCGAAAGACAAGACACTTAAACTAATTTTTAAAGCAAATTTTTCCATACTTTTAAAAGTTGATAAAGAGAGTCTATTTATAGACTTTGAGTGGACACCCTTAAGGGTGTAGAGACACCCTTTCATAAAGGGTTGTGACGGTTGGGTTTAAACCCAATTAGTGCATCTCTTGAGATTGAAAAAACACAACCTTTCAAAACAAAAAGTGAAGGGATACAACCCTTTGGACTTACATGAAAAGACACGTTCGCCTGTGCACGCATGCACACACCTGCGGCCATGGCCATGGCCCGGCCCGACGAAAATTTTGAAACACTAATTTATTTTTAAAATAACTTAAAAATATAACAATCCCCCACATGTTTCAAAATTCAAGACATTTCGGGTTAAGCTAGAAGAGTTGTGTAATAGTGTCGATGTCTATCCGACTTTAATCGACATTTAGAGTAAGCAAGATAGGTTTACAGGAATCAGGTGACTATCGGTCTTTAACCTGACCCTTGAAGTGTAAACGGCTATACATGCCACTCACATAACTTTTCCGCTACAGTTGGTTCTGCGGTTTGGTGCGTTTCGGCCATGCACCTTTACCTGGATTTTCATGAGCGTTCTAGAGAATAGCCTAAATATCTCATAGGAAGCGGCCTCCACTCCCACACTCATATAGGTGAATTCCATCAAGTGTACACAGCAACTGGATACACCACCAATCTTGGTTATGGATTCATTAAGAGTTCAAACTCATCCTCCCAAACATTGCCGTTTGCACTGCATACATCTCAGGAAGGGGTAACTCTCTGCAGTGCTTCCCAGTCTCCTAGTGTCTTGTTGTTTACCCATTGAACCTATCGCATGGGATCTCCACTTGTATAGGTTGGGTTGCCGACACTGGTAGCTCATATTGTTAGGCTCAACCCCATTCCTTTCGATGTTTCCATGACTAATCCTTTAGATAGTCCTTTGGTCAGAAGAACCAGATATCGTCATTACTTCTTCTTTGGGAAAAGAAGTTCACGACCTGTGAGTCTTTTACCTCCGGTCCTCCACGGGCATGCTTTGTTCGGCTTTTGTCCATTGCAATTTTTTTTTTTTTTATTATTATTATTCATTGTCTTCTCGTAGGGGTCTGGCCCTTGTCTTAGTCCCAGTATGGTTAAACATCCTTTTGGACCAGCTACTAATCATAACAATCCCCCACATGGTTGAGCATCCTTCTCGGAATGCCCTCCACATTTTGACCATCAACCTGTAAGGTATTAGTAGCTGACAGATCTAGCCGACGATCAGGACCATCATTAACATACCTTCACTTTACAATATTAAATAGTCAACGATCAGTTGCAACCTCTTCAACGACTCATATCTCAAGCCAACATATATTAAACTCTTTTCTAACATCACAGAGTTAATAACTATGACTTCATCATGTAACAAATATTTCAATGTTGTTACTGTCCATCACTTTTATTTTGGTAGCCGTTGTATCCCCAGCTATAAATATAATCTTACCTTCAACCAACTGGCCGCGAAGCCAAGCGAGCATATCAAATCTATAATGCAAATGTTGAAGCAATTCATCATGCATACACATATCAAAACTAAACTAAAGTATCATCTCCATGTAATTGCATGCACCATAATTCTACCACATGTAGGCTTGTTGGTTTATCGACAAGTGATTAGAATTCAATATAATCAATGAATTTTCAGCAATTGAATATGGAGGAGAAAAGTCCAAATCCTTCATTTTCAATTCATGTCAAGTATCTTAACCAACGGTATGGTCACTGAACAATGGGCCCAATAGGTGTAAAAGTTTTCCCATTAGAAATCTATCTATTTGTTAATCATGAGCAAGATAATATAGTTCATCAATGAACTAGCTTATAATGATAATAGCTTGAAAATCCCATTGGTCGAACAATAATTTGTTGAATTTAGACCGCTAACCATTTTCTTAAAATTTTTTTATTTTATTTTATTATTATTATTATTATTATTATTTTTTTTTTTTTAACCATTCATTTGACTGCCACTGATTAGACCATTAAAACAATTAATAAATATGATTCTCATCAATTACAATAGTCTCTCATCTCATAGGACTAATGTTTCCTAGTCTTGAAGATTTAAACATGTATCCCACATCCCACATCTCCAAGCATCTATGGGTTAAGTTGGTCTAAATTGTTTTTATCAATACTTCTTAAATATATAACCCCCACAATTCAGATTGTGTCAAGAGTCATACATTATCTAATATTTCATGATATAATGGGCTGACTATATTTTGTATATGTGACACGAATATAAGATTCAAACAGATGTAAGACAGATCAGAAACCACAATTCACATGCAACAAGACAATTCTAACCATTTTTTTTTTCCAGAGGATATTTGGAAGAAAAATAGACGCATAAGAAAAGCTTATTGAAGTGGCACAATACATCATTTTCTTAAAATATTGTCAATTTGAATGAATATATAGTGGCAATGGTCTATTATGTTAATACCCATAACATAAGTGTGATAGGTTGACACTGTGTTTGTCTGTGATATAAGATTATCTTAAAGTTATAGTTCCAAATAATCATGAAATCATGTGACAAAAAATTATTCAAACAATGGACTACCTGCTTTACACGATTTGCGGCACACATTTGTGAGATCCAATCCAAAAACTTTTCCAATACTCCAAAAACTTTTTCAATACTCTTAATGTGCACGCTACAGGTGACTAGAACAGCACGATATAATGACCACAATATGCGTATATATATAGGGCCTACCTTATAACTGAAAATACTGATTTTTAGGTTATCACAATACAAAGAGAGGCCCACCTAATGAATATTTAATATCGAGAACTGTGTTAGGTCATGACTCATTGGTCTGTATTTGTGCATTGTGGTGCTTTCCTAACCATTATTATTATTATTATTATTATAACTAAGCAAAATGACATGTTTTGTACCACTAAAATGGTAGATCTCATCTTTCCATCATCAGTATTTCCTGGCCATAAAGCAAATCATTAATCTAACCATCCATTTGTAATCCACAAGATGGACAGATAAGACTGTCCAATGGAAATTATATTGGTAATACACACATCATTCATAATGGATAAACTTCAACAGTCCTGATTACCAAATGTTGGGCCCACCTGTGTGGCTATGGGCTAAGCCATCATCAAAACATACAATCGATAGGGCCACCAAAGGGTCACATGGTTCAGAGGACCCATTCCATGATGTTGGCCCCACAAAGAATAGGTCATAAATGGTCCCTTTAATGAATATTCCGCAACGATACACGTCCACTGATCAAATGGCTAGCATCATTTATGGAAATATCAAAATTTTCCAATGAACCACTCATTATGGGATCCACCTCTTGAATTGTTACCCAATTTGCAGACTATGAACACACCAAAATAGCCAACGGATCACAGAGATTGAGTTCCCTTCAATGATTCGTAATCCAGCTACCCACCAGACATTTTCAATCAACCAGGAGGTTCCAACATGTCCAATCGAAATGACCAAAATACCCCTTGAAACCACCAAAACACTTTTGTAATCTAAGGTAGCATCGTGTCTCCCAAACGTCGTTTTGGTAATCTAACTTCTCATGATGACGTGTCAATCGACATCAGATTGTATGCTATCAACGGCCACTTTCCCATCCCTACGAAAACCAGCCGTTTCTCTTCCATTTCCTCCACCAACACTGGTGCCTTCCCCAACCCCGCATCTGCGGCCCCGGCATGAATCCTTTGCACGAATGACAGGATTCGTTGCAACTTCAGAGATGGCGTGCACTAGATCCCGACGGGAGAGGCTCCATTTTCTGATGAGGAGAGTGAATTATGGAGATCCGAGCCACACGCATGTGATGGAAAAAAAAAAAAACGAAAAGAGAAAAGCCGTTTTGTGAAGTGGAGCAAGTTTCATCAATGGCTATGCTCAACAGATCCATGGTTTGGATTAGTTAATCATGGGCCCCATTTTTCAGAATTGAAAGCACTGTACAAAGATGTGGGCCATGAATCATATAACTTGGAAATTCAATTTCATGATGTTGCGTCATCACAATAAGACAGATGTGTCTCAGTGATCAAACATGAAATAATAGCCGTCCAATCGTTAGCCTAAAGATTGGAGGGTTAAAGAATAAAAGAACTAGCAAAATGCCCACAAGAATAGAACGGGTTCAACTGGACCAGTGGGAATTTTGGAGATAATGAAGTTGCTGCAGATTTTATTTTTATTTTTTCTTTTCTTTTCTTTTTCAGATAGACCTCATTAGTGTATTTGCCATGACCTGTACATCAGGCCATTCTAGTCATTAAATGAGAGCCATACGTACGTGCCAAACAAGGACCATTTACCATCCACTCATGTTAGGCCCATCCTATGATTGGACCAGCCGTGACTTGGGCCATTGCTCATACAAAGTGGTACCAGATGAACGTCTCATATCTCATATGAACACGCACCACAAATATTTATTTATTTATTTATTTTTATAACGTAGATTACTTGCTACATGTGATGATTGATTGCATCAAAATACTAATAGGCCGTCTTGTGGATTACGAGTACTAGGTGATTTTGGATAATTTAATTGATATCATACTTCCAGATAATTTTCCAAAAAAAAAAAAATTCGATTTCAAGATTGTTGGAAATTAAAGCTTGAAAAACTATCTGAATTATAAATAAAATTAAAATAAGGAAATGAGAAAACTTATCGATTTGTAGAAGTCGAGGCGTGGTTTGGAATCACTGGGCTTGAAATCGAATTTGCCCTCCTTGGACCGCGTCCCAAGTGCAACAGGAGTTTTTGGGCAATCGACCTCCAGGATACAACGACTATCACCCGGTCCCAGCGGTGCACTCACTGTACACGGGCTCGAACCATTTGTAGTCTTAACCCGAAAGACAAGACACTTAAACTAATTTTTAAAGCAAATTTTTCCATACTTTTAAAAGTTGATAAAGAGAGTCTATTTATAGACTTTGAGTGGACACCCTTAAGGGTGTAGAGACACCCTTTCATAAAGGGTTGTGACGGTTGGGTTTAAACCCAATTAGTGCATCTCTTGAGATTGAAAAAACACAACCTTTCAAAACAAAAAGTGAAGGGATACAACCCTTTGGACTTACATGAAAAGACACGTTCGCCTGTGCACGCATGCACACACCTGCGGCCATGGCCATGGCCCGGCCCGACGAAAATTTTGAAACACTAATTTATTTTTAAAATAACTTAAAAATATAACAGGTGTAGCACGTGTGTGTTCACACTTGCCTAAACTCACGCCACTTAAAATATATATATATATATATATATATATATATATATATATATATATATATATATATATATATAATAATAATAATAATAATAATAATAATAATAATAATAATAATAATAATAATATATAACACAAATCATGTTAGACATCTAACAACCCACGTTCACATGAAGGCATATAGGTGCTTAGTTTTGGCTGTGACGTCAAACAGCCACCACTCAATCAGAACCAAACATCCATCTCTTGCCCTCCATACCTAACAATAGACTATAGCCATCTGAAACCGTCCTTAATCTAACTTGTCAATTATTTTCTCAACACATCAAGACCATCTAAACCCTTAATCTGGACCGTCCAACCACTCATTCAATTGAATCCAGCTGTGCAAGATCCATCAGACGTCAAAACATCTAGCCTCTCTTATAAAGTCCTCTAGTCCAACCTTTCATCAATCCAGACCGTACATGAGCAAACCAGTCCAGCAATCTGTCCACACGATGTCCATCCATTTCACTTCAATTTACAAACTTTGGGAAGTTTAATGAAGAAACCCTAACCGTCAGGCCGCCTAAAAACTTTATGCAATCCATAAACAAGAATTGTTCAAACCTTGATATTCAAATCATATCTGTCTCATTCCAAAATTTCAACCACCTCTTATCCTTATCCTAACTGCTCCTTAGTTATTCATCTGATCTCAATCTATCCAAATCATAACAAACTTCCCAGAGAGAATTCAACGGTAGCCATCTCTCCACCATTATTTCTTGTTATACGACCCACACAAGTTTTGGACCCACCCGTTTTTCAGCCCATGACCTTATCGGACCTAACAAATCTTTTGGACGGATTAGATTTCATCTCAGCCTCTTGTAGTGGACCCCATATAATCCCCAACATTTGGAAGTTCGATATGGAATGGAGTTTTCCTTTCCGTTCTTTGCGAGCACTGTAACCGCACCAAACCACCTGGGATCTAATCTAATTCTACAATCTATAAACTCTGCGCCTTATCCAATGGCACACATCATTTTAAAACCAAAATCCAATCAAAATTCAAGATTTTCCTGCACCATTTTTAGTTTATATAAACTCGTCATCTTCCAAGGCCGAAAACCTCGTCGTCTTCGTATCTCGTCGCAATAGGCCATCCACGTGAGGCCACCTTCAGCGTATCTCATTCGTTCAAACCATTAGATATCTTCTTCATACAATGGTATTCCTCCTCCCAACGTTAAGACCATTTGTCGGCCAATCACATCGTCTCCATTCCGTTTACACTCCTATGTAAGTGTGCAACTTTCGATAGATTCAAAATCACTGATCTGATCTTCAAAACATGCTGGCCGTGTATATTATCTAGACCGCCCAATGGCCTCGGATCAAAAGGAAGCACCTTAGTTCCAAGATCATCATTGATAGGTCCTCATCTTCTCCGTCCAAGCTTATACTAAAGTATCAAACCAAACACTAACTAGCGTGTAGAAATCAGCAATACGCACCACCACATGACGCTTCTTTCCTGTTATGTATATTATGCTGGAACCATTCTAAAAGCATCGGTATGAGGCATTTTAAAAGTATCTGTATGAGATCGTAGGAGTATTCGAGCAGGCTTTTAGAGAGTTAAGAAACAGAGAAAGTGGTTATAAATAGATAGATAGAGAGAGAGAGAGAGAGAGAGAGAGAGAGAGAGAGAGAAGGCCGATGATGCACTGTGCAGTTGGCCTTCAATGTTTGGTTGCTGAATCGTATGGAAAGATAAAAATCAATAAAGAGAAGAAGAAGAGAAGGAAGGGAAGTAAGATGCACCAAGTTGACTCGGCAACTCAACACGCTAATCCAAAGAATCCCAAGTTCTGTAGTTCCCATTTATCAGATAAGTTCTCCTTTTAACCCTTTCGATTCTTAAATAGAACATTGGTATCATTTCCTTTATATGACTCAGTGAGTTGACTCACTAAGTATAGTTAATCAACTAGTTGTCTTTTGATCCAGGAGCAGAATAACCCTAGATCAAGGGTTGATAGGTCAGTATGTATTTCTCATATTAAAATATCAATAAGTCTTGATGGAACTTGTTTAAGTCGCACTGATTCACATTGTATCCAACTGAGTTCAGCCACGTTGAAGATTACGTCAAATTATAGAGCCTATCAAATCATTACTTCAGGTGAGTAAATCCCAACATGTTTCCTATTCATTTGAATAAAGGAGGTTGTTGTTGTGTAATGCTATGTTTGGGGTGACTTGAGTTGATTATTATGATGTTATGCATATCTGCCAATGCATTTTATTACTTATACATGTTGAATGAAAGGAATGAGAAATAATATGTATGTGCCTTTCAATATGAGAGATGACACGAATGATATGTGCCTCTCAGAAGGAGAGATGATTGACTAATATATATGTGCCTCTCAAAAGGAGAGATGAATGAATTATTTGTTGCCTCTCAATCAGGGAGATGATTATTGAATACGACATGTCATACACTTCATACATTCATACATTGTTATCCTGGAGCATTGCTCTGGAAGACCGGTAGGTACTTAAGTACCCTGTTACCCAGGGACCATCCTGGAAGCCCACTAATATGTGGAAGTCCGCCCTACAGGGAAGGGGAAGCCGATTGATGGGATCCAATCGAAGCAAGTGGAAGACTGAGTAATGCTCACTTGATGCATCATATCATCTTGTATAACATTATTGCATCCGTAGTGTAAATTTAATTGTAAGGCTGTATTTGGATGTACTACTTATTTGGACGGGTGTGAACCATGATGGGTTTACTCACTGGACTTCCCCGCTGACGGAAGTAAATATATACAGATGGTACATATGATATACATGAGTAGGAACCTGAACAAGTGGAGGAACCACCAAGTATCTTAATGAAGGAAGAAGTTGCTGCTATGAATCAAGACATTTAGATTATTTCTATCATTTTTCTGTTTTATTTTCGTTTGATGACATTATTAATAAGTCCCAAATGAGTGGACCACTGTGTATGGATTGTATTTTTATTTAATTTTTGTCAAATGATAATTTGAACTTAGTACACATATGATCCCATGTATCTATAATAGTTTGATTTTTGAATTAAGTGCTTTTGTGCACAAGTCATACCCCATAAACTGGGCCTGAGGGTGCACACTCTGTGTCCAGATTTCGAGGCGTGACATTTAAGATACATATTTTGGTCTGTTTCAAAATCTCACCAAGATGTTGTGATTTGGATGTAATCCAAGTATAATGACTTTTTTACTCCTTTTTTAAAAGTTGAAGAGTCATGTATTTATTAGGCTACTAATCAACTATACACATGGCACGCTAATGAAATCTCAAAAGAATTCAATTATTAGCTGCGACACTAAAATTAAATTAATTGAATGATCCGAACTATCCTAATATTGGTCATCTAAATGGATGGTTAAAAAAGTCGATGAGTCGCTCATTTGTGATCATTATGTTTGTGGCTCACATGAGGCTTGAAATTTCCTCATTTTTTGTAAAGTATATATTTCATTATGCTTATTACAATCATTTTATCAAATATCACATATGTATATTAGCTTAGGATTTAAAGCTAATTTAATTAATTAATTTCTCGTCCTCTATATATACTAAAAGAATTTCAATCAATTCCAAATACAAGGTCTCGGGTGAAGGTTTTGATTCCAATGTAGTCCAACCAAACACAAGTGAGTATTAGAAATCATCATACTTTCAATGTAATTGTGATTTGGATTCCAACCCATTCCAAATACAAACTCCCAAATGGGCCTACAGATGGCTTGGATAATATCCATAGTATTTGTTCCGAAAGATTGTCCATCCACACTAGTAGCAATTAGATGGATGGTCCTCAATAATAGCTAGCCTTGTTATGTGTATTGTGGGGAGATGATGTTATCAGATTCCTATTCTACTCTAAAGATTTATTATAGAGACAATCCCATATATATAACCATGTTTTGGTTGAATTTCAAAAAAATGCTTAATTTTAAACTCTTTCCTAAAACCTGCTTAAAGTTTCTACCGTTAGCCGAAAAAACACACTTCTTCAAATGCCGTTATTGTTTTTTCTAAAAGACATTTTTACCGTAAAAAAATTGAAAAGAAAACTCGCGTGCTCTCTTACATCCAAATGCACCAAGCTTGCAACCCTCCTTATGCACCTAATAAAGTGCCCTCTCTCTCTTTCCCTCCCACGATCTGAGGGGACATGCTGATAATGCACACTACTACCCACCGTTGGAACCTTCCCAGGGCCGCACCACCGGATATACAATGCATAAATCAGGTGGAGCCTATGGTCAAGTCCCACCCACATCACTGGTTTGGCGGGGCTTCGGTGGATACCTAACTGTGGGGCTTATTGTGATTCATGTACCTTACATCCACGCCCTCCATACATTTTTACAGCTCATTTTAGGGTACGGTTCAAAAAATGAAGTAGATTCAAATCTCAGGTGGACCACATCACAGGAAACAGTGGTGATTGAATCCCCACCATTAAAAACTTCTTGGGCGCTGCCAAAATATTTATTTGCCATCCAACCTTTTGATAAGGTTGCAAAGACCTCGATGAAAGGTCCACACAAATTTCAACTTGATACAAAACTTTTGTGGACCATAAGAAGTTTTTAATGGTCAATCACCGCTGTTTCATGTGGTATGGTCCAACTGAGGTTTGGATCTCCTTCTTTTTTTGGATCACATACTAAAGATAGCTGTGAAAATGGTTGAACGGCATGGATGTAAGGAACATACATCAAGGTGGGCCGCACAGTTTGGGATCCCACCTACCTCGTTGAATTGGCGATGCCGCTGGTTTCGGAAGCGGACGCGGATTAGCTACTGAACTGAAGTGATGTCACCACGTTCTGTGGGCTCCATCATAATGTATGTGTTGTATCCATACCGTCCATTCACTTGGGGAGATCATTTTAGGATATGACCCAGAGAATGAGTCAGATCCAAGTCTCAGGTGGACCCCACCACAGAAAACAGTAGGGATTGAACACCTACCATTAAAAACTTGTTTGGGCCACAAGTTTTCAATCAATCTTATATTTTTTTTCCCCCTTAGTCCATGTCTTTGTTAACTTATAAACAGGTTGGAGCTCAAATAAACATCATGGTAGGCCCTAGGAAGGTTTCAACGATGGGTATCACTATCCTACTATTTTCTATGGTTGAGTCCACTTGAACTTTGGATCTGCCTCATTCTTTGGCTTACGCCCTAAAATGATCTAACCAAATGGGTGAATGGCGTGGATACAACACACACATCATAGTGGGGCTCACAGAACGTGGTCTCGAGACTTCATTAGCGAGACTTGATACTGTCGGGCTCAATAGCTAATATGCGTCCTCCGGAAGCAGATTTCTTGCCAAAGCTTTAGTAGGAAGCTCCTGCGCTGGGAAGCTAGGTGGGGCCCACTGTGATATGTGTGAGTAATCCACCCCACCCACCTGTTTGACGAGCTCATTTTTAGGACTTGGTAACAAAAAAATGAGATGGAACCAAGACTCAAATGGGCAACAGGAGAGGGAAATTTGGAAAAAGAAATGCCTACCGTTGAGACCTTTCTAAGCTCCACCTAACTGTTTATATCCCATCCAAACCGTTTATGAGGTCATTTCTACTTGGATGGACTAAAAAAAAAACTTATTATAATACAAAAGTTTCATGGCCATACAAATATTTCAACGATGGTCATGAGGATCCTCTGGTGTGGCCCACTTAAGTCTTGGATCCAGCTCATTTTTTATTGCCTAACTGAAGATGAAGTTGAAAAATGGATGAACAATGTAGAATTCTCTTACAGGTCAAGGTGGCCCCCACCCTAACTTTCAGAAGCCTCTCCGAGGAAATCTGCGTCCGCTGGCTTCGAGTCGCAGCCACGGAGCACTACCTTCTCCACTGGGTTTCAAAATCTATAACCCTGATATATGTGGGACATTCAAACCGTCTATTCATTTTTTGAGGTCATTTTGGAGCATGGACCAAAATATGAGCCAGATTCACATTTCAAGTGGCCCACACCATAGGAAACGCAAGGAGTTGAACACTTACCCTTGATAAATTCCCTAAGGGCCAAACATGTTAGATGACAAAAAGGAATTACAGTTGTTCCCTTAATTTAGGTCCACATCACCTAATGAACAGGTTGGATGTTAAAAAAAAGTTATAGTACTGGGTTGTAGCATTATTTTATGGGGGTTTAATTGTCACTGTTAACTCTTGTGGGGTCCACCTAATATTTGAATCTTTTTTATTTTGGAGCTCATGACTTCAAATCATGTTCCACGAAGGATGGATGGCATAGATTAAACAAACACATCATTGTGGGGTCCTAGACGTAGTACACTTTTAGAGTGGAATCGGGCTACCTTGCATAACGAGCAAAATTTTAAAGAGGGCATAATTATCTATTTGAAATATAAGAGGCAGAATTACATAACCACCGTTGGTCAAACTCAAAATGAGTAGTTTTTTTTGATGTATTTGAAAACCTTAAGCAGGTTTTGGAGAAGAGTTTAAAATTATGAGTTTTTTTTGGAATTCAACCAAAACATAAGTGCTTTTATGGCGTTGTCTCTTTATTATATCATCTCCTTGAAAGAATAATCATTGTATTTAAATACATTGATTTAAAATTTTCATGGTCATTTTTTTCATAAGAGAAGAAAACACTAAACACTATGGGAGTTTTTCAGGGCTTAGGCTTGAGAGAACATGGAGAAGTATTACAAATCAAAACTCCAGTCTTACATTTTTGTAGGCCTCCAACACAAAGAAATCCAAATTAGAAACCAATTTTATTATCTCTTATGTTAGTAGTACTGAAGTGTATTTAATTATTGTGCTTCCTGTCAATAAAGAATAAAAAATAAAAAAATCAAATATACACCTTCTAATAAAAGTAAATCCAATGACCTCTAAGACTAATCCTCATTAAAGAATGACTTCGTACTAATCTCACAAGTGGATTAAAAATGATTTGTTTCAATCTCCAACCACTTATCTTAAACTGTTAATTTGATCATAATCAAATTTGACATGTTTGATTCCATATATATACAAAGATTCCAATGCTTCGAATGTGACACACATTTATCTACTTTTGACTCAAATGAATTTTATCTTTGTAAACTTGATTAATCAAAACACATTAAAAATATTAATATATAAATATTTTTGTAAAAACGTTTGCAGTAAAATACAACCATATATTTGATCTGCCATCTTAGATAACTCATGTGCATCATCAACATTGTATGATCATGAACGATCTTTTTCTGACCAATCTCTATGATCGGATCTCAATTGACCACTTTCCCATCATGCTTTTGACTTAAAAGAATCTCTGCACATAGTATTTATATTGCACACCAAAGTACAATTACCTTGTAGTGGACTAATCATATAGTGTAGAATAATAATAACATGAGAGTCACTTACAAGAATCTATACCCTCACAACAACTGGACTTGAATTAATTCGTCACTTGTAGGTAATTGGCTTCGAAACACATGTGACCTAATTGAAATATAATGACTTATCAAGGCGTTCATCATATATATAATCACCCCGCAAGATTCATACAATCATCCAATGATCCATCCTTGCTGTAATATATATAGGTTTTATGATCTGGCTGAGTATAGAGTCAATTATGCCAATTTGTGTGAGATCTTATTCTAATAAGCTCACATAACACAACGAAAGTATATCTTATTTGTACATGTATATGCATTACTTTTTTTTAATGCATACCAATACAATAGTCTACCCACACAACCTTTAATCGCTGAGTGTTCGACCATATTACGTCAAAGTAGTTGATCCAAATAAATATCTATATAAATTATCCTGCAACGATCACATTCCCATTTATAATTTCAAACATTAGAAAATCTTAATATAATATAATGAATAAATAGGTAAACATGTCAATAACCAACCATGGACGGCACAAAATCTACTGGCTCCCATCAAAGAAAATAAGCTTTATAAAAAGAAGAAAAGAAGAAGAAGCCGAGCAATCAAGCTTCGTTGACAATGACAGCAGTGAGATTATTTTTAGAGTAATTATTTAATAAGATTATTTTAATAAGTAATTATTTGATAATACTCTGGCAGAGTATGCCATTCATGCTCAT
Source organism: Liriodendron chinense (assembly GCA_003013855.2). NCBI lineage: Eukaryota > Viridiplantae > Streptophyta > Magnoliopsida > Magnoliales > Magnoliaceae > Liriodendron > Liriodendron chinense. The sequence continues at coordinate 2,098,765 of PVNU02002470.1, forward strand.
GCACTAAAAAACACATGTTGCACCCATACAGCACAATCCAAACCGTCCAACTTGTGCTATCCACTGTCGATAGATCATATTACAGATAAGATTGATTGTGCGGTCTGAACTGGACGACCGTTGTTGAATTTGGAACGTGGACTGTTTTATTTTAACCGTCCATTTATGGGCCACCATTCAGACAGTTACATTAAAATTTTAGTGCGATTTTTTGATGACCTATTTAAAGTGGTCCCACTGCTTGAACAATTCGGATATGATATACGTGTCGTGTATGGAGAGTCATACTCCTACTCCGCCAGAGTATCAAAATTCTTATTTAGATCGAGATTGTTCCGCACCAAGTCCAACACAGCAACAGACAGGCCGGAGGCTGGGTTGTTATTTGATATCTGGCAGCGTATGCTTGATATGTAGGCGCCAAGAAACAGTACATTTCTCTTCCATTAACTCAAAGTGAACCGATCAAATTGTGAGCCATACCTCAAATGAGTGACATATCTAAAATCAATTTATTTTTTAAGCAACCCTAAGCTCTGATTCTTGGACATTTGTTCGTTGAAATAGGACCATTTTCATTTTAAACCGTCCAATGAATGTCCGTAAATCTGATAACCACATGATCAAAATGAACCTGAATTTCGGCTCAAGATACATCTAAACTGGGCCATTAATTTGGACAGATTAATTTGACCTAATGGAATTCTACATATGCAATTTCTTATTAATTCCTGCGTGCCTGCGTATCATCCACAACGCTACCGGAGTATAAACTCTCTCGAGAGAAAACCAATGAATGGCAGCCAACTGTGCATGGGTGCAATTGCGAATAGGGAATGCCAAGTGCACTCGCTCACCTGAGATGGGCGCGTGCTTCACAGTACAAATTCCTATGTGTCTAGTTTTTATGAGATCCGGACCGTTCATCAGGTTGTTCCCACCATGAAAATTCCCGTAAAATAAATCAGGTCTGTATACACATAAGGTAGGCCTCTATTATATCTTCACTGTTCAAACCGTCCATCGATCTCATATACGTTCGATCTGGCCAATGACTGACTGCACAAGAAAAATTCTCTATACAGTAGGGAACATACAGTTGGAATGAATTATGAACGGCGGAGATCTATGCTAAGTCGAAGCATAGGACGAGACGTGGGACGTCCATGTCCAGGTGCGAGTACACTCAAGTACTCCTATGTCAAGGATTGTGTTTGAGTAAACCCTGTGGGGCCCACAAGTGATGAATGTGTCCTATCCACACCGTCCATCCGTATTTCCAGGCTCTTTTGGAACATGAGACAAAAATTAAAGTATATCCAAAACTCAAGTGGACCACACCACAGGTAAGAGCGGGGATAATGACGTCCGCCGTTGAAACCTTCCCAGGGCTCACATTGATGTTCAAGTGTCATCCAAACTGTTCATAAAGTCACACAGACATGGATGAACGGAAAACAAAAATATCATCTTGATCCAAAACTTCTTTGGTCCCCAAGAAGTTTTCAACGCTAGGCGTTCAATTCCTACTGTAGTGTGATGTGGTCCACTTTAGATTTGGATATCCTTCAATTTTAGAAGAACCCCCTAAATTGATATGGAAAATCGGATTGACGGTATGGATAAGACATAAACATCACAGTGGACCCCACAGAGTTTAGATGCCGATAGATCTGTCCACCTGGTGTGACTTTGAGAAAAAGCAACGGTCCTCGGATTCGAATCTTTTGTTCCTCTTGCTGTTTTGTTTGAGAGACAGCACCTGCCCCGGTGAAGTTGATGGCTCGATCCCCCATTAACTCAAATGCAATGAATGCAAGTGCACTCGCACAGGATACCCCCATGTGAGCGGACAGCTGTTTTGTTTTGACCGTTCATTTGTTAGATCTGACACAGGTGGTGGTCCCCACACATGACAACAGCCCACTCATCAGTCTAACACTGAAAATCCTATGGTTCATCGTTTGTGGACTAACGTCATTGCTTAGAAATAATAAAACGTATTATAGTAGTCTGATGGGGTCCAAACACGTGGAGGGCCCTTATTCCATTGATCGAGACCGTTCATCTCATGAGTCCCAACTTGGATTACCCACGCCCAAAAATCTCCCAGATTAGATGATCCTTCCACCCAAACAGTTGCTATACTACTTAGACGATTTATGTGCATGGTCCATGCATAGAAGGGCCCATCAAAACAATGGTCTGGATTTATGTACATGGTCCATGCATGGTGAGGTCCATCAAAACAACAGTCTGGATTACAAGCCCGTGGGCCCCTTCTGCCTACTCAGGACTGAACAACACACATCTGCCTCTTCATCCCAACTAAGTTGCAAGGTGGGGCCCCACCAGTGGGACAACCCTAATCATCCATTCCAAACAGACAACAAATGCATGTCCACATCAGCGCGTGGAATCGGTGCACGGCACATTTCCGCGTGGTACCACAGCCAAACTGCTCATGATGCACATGCACAAACAATCCCATGTGCATTGAAAGTTCGCTGTGGGTGAATCTCCAACACCATAGAATGGGTGACCAGAGATGGGACACGTCACTTTCCAGTCTTGATTGAACGGTCCATAAGGCTCAAGAACCGTACCACAGCCTAAATGCACATAGTGCGCATGCACAAACAATAACATGTGCATTAAACACTCGCTGTGGGTGGATCTCGGACACCATGGAGTGGTGGGTCCCACGTCTCAATCAAGTCTTCATTCAACGGTCGATAAGGTTCACCCAAGCGTGCCACTGATCAGAGGCACACATGCCGGCACTGAAAGAAGGACCAACAGCCATGACAAAGACTCAGATGTGTTTTAAGCCTGCCTTTGGATATGGGGAATGTTTGATGGTGGACAACAAATGCAAATGGGAACACAGCTAGGCCTATTCAACTCACCACAACAATAACAACAACGGCAACAGCAACAGCAACAGCAGCAACAACCACAATAAAAACAGCAAAAACAAGGTTATTTATAATTAATTTAAGAACCACACTTTTATTCCAATCCAATGTTTCCATGTGGCATACACAATCCACATGTCCACCTAATATTCCGCTGCGGGCGCCCGCGTCGGACAATGTACACTGGTAATAATTGATGAAAAGAAATGCAAAATCAATCACCTGAGGGTCCCAAACACTACCAAAATTTTTCCTTACACATGAATGAAAGAAATGGAGCTGTACATGTAAGCACAATGTCGTTTTCGGACGTAAACGTTTCCGATGGAAGAAGCAGGATATGAATCGGATATGGCGTTTCGGATTTTTATTCGAAAAGAATCGGACGGTGCGGAGGCTCACTCAACTGATGGTTTCAAGATGGAGCTGGAAGGCTCCAAGTCTCTCAATTGTACACAAGGGATGAAATGAATAGCAATATGGAAGATTTCACAAGGCTTCTGCATGGCCATCTAGATATAGGAGGGAAAAACAAATGGATGAAGAATTTGGGGTTTGGAGGTTGGAACATGGCTCCGGAGACACTAACTGCGAGAATCCTGACACGTCGGAACATACCCAAGAAGCGGACAGCTCGGATTTGATCGATAAGGTAATATTTGAGAGGCAGATGGCGGTGAACGGAGCTTGATGGATTCCTGTGAGGTTTCCAGCAATGGAGATATTCGTACCAATCACATTCTTCACAGTGATGCTAGTGATGTCCGGATAAGCGTCGGGATCAAAATGGTCATCAGGGTGGCCCCCGCAATGGCCTGTGAATGCAAGTGCCACATGTACATCTTCCATTTCGACGTCTGTTATGGCAATATCTTTAATATAACCGCCTCTGCCTTGGGTGGTCTTTACTTTTATGCCAGTGAAAGAATCGCGGATATGGAGGTGTTCGGCATGTACGTCCGAAATACCACCGGACATCTGACTGCCAAAGGCAAGCGCAGAGCCGAATGTGGTATGCAGATAGACATTAACGATGTGGACGTTCAAGGTGGGCTTCGCGAAAGCAATGCCATACTCATCCCATCCACTCTTAAGTGCGATTGCATCATGTCCAACACTAATGTAGGAGTCCTTGATGCATACATCAGAAGACGAATCTAAAAAGAGAGGGTGAGAGCGTTACAATAGCACATTCAATAATAAAACTCCTCTTCATAGATCATACATGAAAACTAGATATCAAAATGGGTAAAAAGTATAGAAAAATGAAGTCATGAAATCCAGACGAGTTCAACAGTTAAGGGTGCGTTTGGTTGCACCAAAAATCATGAAATGTGGTGATTAATCAGTAAAATTTAGTGCAAAATATCACGAAATTTCATGACACAGGTGCAACCTAATGCATCTTAATCATTTCCACACCTAATAACCAAATGCATCAAAAAAGGTAAATTTTGGTGACATTCATGTAACATTCAGCCTTCCGTAAATTCTCCTCTGAATTTAAATGGATTTGGGGTCCATGACGTCTCTGCCCCAAACATTGTTTAGAGTATACCCGTTATTATCCGTATCTCCAGCTCAGTAATACCAATAACACTGGTAGCCATTCTGATAACACTAGTAATATCAGAAATCCCAGATATCGATGATTTAATGCTTAGCATCTCCGATATATCGATATTGCCAATATTTTCAACTTCTAAATTCCAGGTGTCGTATGTGTCGCTAATGTATCATATCACCAATGTATTGCCAATATTTTTCACTATATAATTCCAGGTATGGCTTGTACTTCCAGTGTATTAGCGATATTTCAACAATATCATCAATGTATCGATATTGCCAAAAATCTGCTTATTAAAAATTTCAATTTCAAATTTTTTATGGGCACATGGTTGTATGAAGAAATGCATGTTTGTATGTTTATGTGTATGGATGGATGGATGGATTGATGTATATATATAATGGGATGCCTGGCTGGTTGGATGGATTGATGGATGTATATATATATAATGGGATGGTTGGCTGGTCGGATGGATGGATGGGATGGTTGGATGGATGGATTGCTAGATAGGTCTGTTTTTTTAGTCCATTTACTTTTACATGGTTACTATTGGATTGATTTCTTACAACAGCACATGCTTTTAAGCTCCCATTAAATAGAAAACTATTATGTATGCATTCTTTTTTCATTTTTTGCTTCCTCAATATATAAATATGTGTATTTTAGCATCTTCTGAAGTTTCACTGAAAAATTCTACCATTTTCAGTATGTTTCCCTGCATTTCTGGGTATCAGTGATATTATCCGACAATATCGATGTTGTTTCCGTATAACTAAACTTGTAAGGATTTCTGGATCCATATTGATGAAAAAACCACAACCATTCCCTGTGTTGTAAGTTGGACCTAAAATGACATTCGTCGAAATTTGGGGGTAGGACCTCATCATGAATGGAGTGGGCTAGGCCAACTTTAGTCATTTCCTGTTGATTCAATTGAATATTGCAATTCAATTCAATTGATCATTCAAACAAAGCCCACAGCTGTTCAACCTGTTTTTCCTCCTCACATAACAAAGTTGCATTCTGGTGGAAGAAGCTATCTTTAGGATTGTGTTAGATGGGATGGCTACTAAACCAACGCAAGACAGATCTTTGGGTTATACAAGAACATGAAAATTGCACCCAGGAGAGCCTATGGGCTACAAATATTGTAGGGAGGATGGATTCACACCCTCAGGTTTTTTCTTGCATAGTGACAATATCAAATGCATTGGGAAGTTTGTAGTCAAATACACATCTTGTATCTCAAATAGTTACTTAAAATGAACAACAAAAACACTTAGAAATACAATATTCATTTAAATTGAAAGGAAAGAAAGAAAGAAAAAACACAATAGCAAGTTTCAATGGTAAATGCATTAGAAGTTCAGAGGATTAGAACATAAAAAGTGAATGAATTAGCACCAACCTGGGACTACACCATTCGTATAAGGAGAATCCGATGGAGCATGGATCGTTATGTTCTGAACCTGCACGTTGCTGCATTAATCGAAATAATATGAATCCAACCATGTTCAGCTTTCTCAGAGAAACATACATTTTCTAGTCATGAATTTTACAAAAATGGAATGAATTCATATCTGGGGTGCATTTGGATGCTCAAATGAACTGAATTGCAGTTCATTCAATTCATGGTAGAGGAATGAGTACACCTTTTTAATCCATAATGACAACCAAACACCCAATCGCAATTCTGGGAATTTGAAAGCTAGAACAAGTGTGGACACTTACTCCTTGTTGAATCAAATTACAAGTATTCGATACAAATGGGCATCCAAACACAGCCTTTGCCAACATACCTGCAATAGACTGGATGGATGTTCCATGCAGGAGAATTCAAGAGAGTCAGATTTGAAATGACAACATCGGTGGAGTTCTCAAGCTCCACAAGGTGAGGGCGACTATAGTTCAACGAATGAGAACTGGCCCACTCCCACCATACGGCACCCTGACCATCGATGGTTCCATTATTACCTGTTCCATCATTGAAAAGAAAAGAAAAAATATGTATATAAAAAAAGGAAAGATGAGATCCCCCACTAAGAAAACATGTAAATCTCCGATTCAGTATTACTAGAAATTTGGTTAAAAGAAGTGGAGAAGATATGCATCCATGCCTGTTATAACCACATCCTTTAACTGGTGTCCATTTATCAAGCTTTGATACCGTCCACCTGGAAGTTCAATCCCTCGACCATATGAAGGTAAGGGTTCAACGACTGGCCACAGAGACAATTCCTATAAGAGAATGGGAAAAAGAAAGTTCAGCAATCTAACGATTCAGCCAGTTGCAAAGCTAGAGATCTTATGAGTTTTAAAATTGGATACTAGTATCTTCTTGCAATATGGAATTTGCAATAGATTGAAAATTGACCCAACTCATTTGCTTCTAAATCAGAAAATGCCCCTAATAATATTTTTTAAGAGAGCATCCAGTACAGGGTTGAATCATCAAAAACCAATATTTGTAGACAGTATTCAGTAGACTCACGTGTGTCCAACACAAAGTGTATAGAAAGTGGAGTGTCCTTGTTACATACAGGTATGACACCAAAAATTCATCTAATCAAAACCATACTTCAGATCAAAATATATCTCTGAGACGCATAGAATATCAAGCAAGAATTATAAATCAAGGGTTTCCACAATGTTAGTCAGGTTTTCAGTTCTTACAAATAGGCCCATGGTTGGTAATTGAGACTACATGCACTGCATCCCACTGTGGACGGACAATGCCCCAAAACTCACCCCAATTGCAAGATTATACAAACCCATCTTCAGTTTTATTCAGTTTAATGCAAACCACAAAGTCCATTCATAACAGGGGCCGGCAGCCCAACTGAACAACATGCTAAAATAGTTCACATTGCTCTTCATACAGGGAGAGAATAAAAAACACAAACCAACGATGTGGAAACTGACTGATTGGGCTTATATTAGAATGCGATGTAAACGAACATCTGAATGAGTAAAACCACAGCCCATAGAGAGTGATAGAAGACCTGAGTTCCAAGGATGACGGCATCTTTTTCCAAGAAGAGAGTAAGATGGCTGATGAGATTAAAGCTTCCAGTGAGCCACCTGCCTGCTGGAACATAGAGCTGAGCACCGCCCTTGTCAGCAAAGGACCGAAGATAGAAGATGGCATTCTGGAATGCAAGCGTATTCAGTGTCTTCCCATCTCCCTCGGCCCCAAATTCCAAAATGGAGACACTGTGAGGCCTCGGAAACAAAGTTAAATCTCTACCATATTTGCATTGAACATCGCTCTCTCCTTCAATGCCTTTAACCACATCGCTTAGGGCAAGAAGCAATAGCAGTGCCACCTGATGAAACAACTACAACGATGAGATATAACAAGAAGCATTTACCATTTTCAAAGCAGATTCAATAAATTCCATTGATGCAAATACAAGAAAAAGTTGAATTATATTAAATTAACTTATACTTGCGAAAATTTCAAAATCGAAAGAAATTGAGTAGAGAACAAAACTTAGAAGACCAGCAATCAGAGCAATTTGTTCAATCCAAATTTCATAATGTGCTAGTTTGAATTCAATCAAATTCCCCAGAGATTGGGAATTAAAAAGAAGCAAATGCAGTAGACTGACAATTGGAACATTTTCTCCTATACTAAATCGAATCTGACCAAATTCATAAGAAATTTTAAAAACATTTGAAGTGAAATCCATAAAAAGAATAGCAAAAGCAAAGCAAGAGGATCAAAACAAAGAACCATTCATTCACATAATGATGGATAGACAATGGTTGATAAATTGGTGCAAATTTGGGAAGACAGATGAATCTATACAATATTCTCAAGCACAATCGACAGACTTAATCAAATGGGTCACCCAAAAACCTCTAATTTAGGCCAATACAGGAATTTCCAAATACACCTGTTAACGTAGAAATCAGCCTCTCAACGCATACAAGAGTGTGAACAATTGAAGAAGACATTCTAAACCAAAACTGGAATATAGAACATGATATGAGGATTTGAGAACCAATGAAAGAAATGAAATTAACACCCAAAATAAAAAAAATAAAAATATATACAAGTTGGGCTTGCCCAACATTACCATTTAAAAAAAAAAAAAAAAAACTGAAAAAAGTCAAGAATTCATATCCGTGAACCAGGAGCTAAAACAACCAAAAGAATCTCAAAACACCAAAAAGTCCATCCAAAAGAAAAATAAATAAATAAAGACATTGAGATTTTGAAACAGGAAAGGCAAAGAAAACATTGGAATTTTGATTAAAACAACATCTGATTCAAGAGGCAGTCCAAAATAGAATCCACCCAAAACCCAAACACAAGAAAAGCTAAATGAAAAACATCATTAAAAAACAACCCTTACCTACAGAAAAGCACTCCAATCTTAACAAAATCCACACAGCCAATAACTGGAAATTCAACTAAATGCAATCATAAAATTCGGAGGTCCAAAGAAGCAGAGGAAGAGTATCTGAAAACAAATACCTTATCTTTCTCTGCTTCTTTGTGAGTGCTTTTTGCAGGCGAGTTACCAATCCACCCAACATCCAATCAACAAAAATTAAAAGAATTAAAACAAAAAAACCAATCCAAAAGCCTAAATTACAATCACCGAGAGAAGAACATAACTTTAACGATTATACCCACTTATAGAAAAAAATAAAAATAAGGCACTACGAATTAGTAAAATATACAATCCATAGTACAAATAGAAGGGGGGAAATAGGCCAGAAACATCAAAAAAATTCAATCAAGAAGCCAGAAACATGACCAAAACAAAAAGAACCCCAAAAAATAAAAATAAACACAACCCATCTCAAAAAACAAACTTCCCAACCATCCAACAGCAATAAGAAGAAAAACCCATCTCTTGAAAAATCCCATTAATCACAGACAACCATTCAACAACGTACTTACTAGCCTCTTCATGAGCTTCCCTCCCGCAACAGACAACACCATAAAATAAAACCCAAGTGCAGCAGCCCAAAGAAGAGAGAGAGCTCAAGGAGAGGAGCTAAAACAAATCAAAGAAGCTGCTGTTTTTATATGAGAGAAATTGATTTATAAAAAATAAAAAAAGGAAAGAAAAAAAAAATCTAAAAAAGCCACCTCTCCATGCACACATATATGCAATGCAATCAGAGAAAAAGAAAGCGAAAGAGAATAAAATTACAGAAAAATAATTATCATTAATTATTAATTACCATGCTAATAATTAGCATTTAAAACCAATCTTGCCGACACCGAAATTCCTAATAAAACGGCTCCATGTTCTGTTTTCTACAAGGAAGGTGAAAGGGGAGACAGAGCGAAGGTGGTGAGTTTCCGTATTTTTCTCTTCATTCTCCTTTGTTAGTTTATCACAATTTTCAAAATGGTGGTGACTCGTACTACTCACATTTGACGATGTTTACACTTATCCAGTCCATCCAAATTGTGGGCCCATCATATTTGGATTATATCTATTACTTAAAATGAAAATTTATTATCAATAGATGACTAAATTTAAATAATAAAATAATATTAAAAAATCAAAATCAGAAGGTTCAGATCTCTCTGGGTAAATTTTCTGGAAATAATCCATCTGCAGTAGGATGAGATATTTGGACGGTTTGGATTTCCTTTATCTATTCCATGTATTCTGTTATACAGTCATCATCACTTTTTAAATAGTGGAAAACTAACAGAGGAGTCTGAGCATTTTTCTACTGTTGGTGAATTGTAAACGGAAGTTGATATTTACACCCTTTTGCTGATAGAGAATCCATTTTTGCTACTATTTGGTAACTTTTTAGTACAAATATGGATTGTTTTATTGTTTAAAGTAGAAAAAAGGGGTGCATCTTTAGTTGAGTGGGTATAGATGTCAATTTTAAAATAAAAGGAGAATAAGTAATATGGGCGATACTAAAAGGTGGCAATTTAATATAAGTTCAAATTGGAGCGAATCATCTACCGTACACGTGGCACTTGTATATTGAATTTTGCACCGTTGAAATAGTAGGATTCAATGCCAGTAGTTCATGGCCGGAGAATCAAAACCGATGAAGCCATTTGAAGGAAATGATTCTTCAGTTAATTTTCGTGGTTGGGATCCTTCTATTTCTAGCCGTCCATTGAGAGGCGCTTAATGGATTGTTAGAAATGCTCGACTGCTGTGAATTTTTTTCAAATATGGTCCATCCAGATAGGAGTCCACGACTTGGACGGCAGGATTGGCGTAATCTGAGTGCCACGTGGATGGTGGATGAGTGGTCAGCATTTTGAAGATGGAAGTGAAGGGGTTTAAAGAAAAACAAGCGGCGTGCATGGGGTGTCGAGACGCATGTGGGTTGCCAGGACATGGTGGGGCCCACTTCAATCATGTCTCAAGTGCTAGCCTGGACTCACTCACTTGACAGAACAGACTCGTTTTGCCGTCATTCATGCCCCACTTTTGGCAGTTCCACATTCACACGCACGGACACTTTCTTGACAGAAATACCCTTCTGGGACACGTGTTAGATTCCACTAGACAGGCCCGCCTGCCCCTGTAGCGTCGAAAATACCCCTTCTATTTTTTTCCCATCCCCACTCGCATGCCCTGCCAGTCCATGCGACGCCATCACACGTGCCAATATGGACTACGTGTGAAATATCTGAGCTGTCCATCGGATAAAACATACTGTATGGATGGCCTGGATCAAAGATCAGTCCAGTTTACACATCAGGTGGGCCATTTTACAAAAACACATGGAGGTTACCCTCCGTTTGGTTCATACAGCGTGCCCACCTAGTATATTCCCGGGCAGAAGATCTAACGGTTGATTTGACTATTTTTGGACCATTGAAGACCCCCATTAAATGTTTTTGGAGACGTCCATCTTCAATCTTCATAGATCCTCCTGCCAGTGGGCTTGATCATCATACGGGGGAGTTTTTTTGTGGTGCACACCATCCATGGGCCGGGTCAATAGATGAAATGTTCCTATTCACACAATTAGTCGGAAGGTACCAAGCTTTTTGCAGTGCTCAATAAAATATAGCGAACGGTCCACACAAAATGGGCCGTGAAAGAGACATATCGATTGGATGGTACGAACCAATGAGGGCGTGCCAATATTTTGGTAGGAGCGGATTCGGTGTTGTCCCGGTGAGAGCGGATTGCCTGCGAATATCTGTGTGCCTGGGCTGTTTGGGGTCGATGTCCGTGACAAATCCACTCAGTACATATGTTTTTTAAGATTCGAGGAACCCAGATGGGACATACGAATTCGAGTAAGATGGGACATACGAATTCAAGGAAGATCTAAAACTCAGATGGGACATACGAACAAAACAGTGGGACAGCAACGTCCACTATAAACGACATCATGAAGCTGACCATGATGTTTGTATGCCATCCAACCCGTTCATAGAATTGTTACCACTCATATAAGTTATAGAAACAAATATCGTTCATAGAATTGTTACCACTCATATAAGTTATAGAAACAAATATCATTGTGATACAAAACTTTTGTCACCGCTGGTCGTTCAATCCCCACTTTTTCATGTAGGTTAGACCACATGAATTTTAGAGCTTCCTTGTTTTTACAATCATGTCTTATTGTAGTCTTTAAAAACAGATGGACGGAGTAGATTTGGCACGAACATCTCTATGCCCCCAAAGAGACTACACTAAGGTTTCTCTAGCCCAGTAACACCACAGTGAGTGTTAACCTTATTGTGCGGTTACCTTGATGATTTGTTGTATGTCCATGCCGTCCATCCATTTCTCTGGCCCATTTTAGGCCGGCCCCAAAAATTGAGAAGATCTAAATCTCAGGTGGACAACACCATAGGAAGAAGTGGTCAAGAGTAGCTCACCATTAAAAATCATAAAGGGACTATAGTAAGGTTCTCGTAATGTTCATTTGCCATCCAACCTGCTGATAACGTGTAGAAGATATGAATGAAGGGAAAATACATTGCTCAGTTTGATCCAATACTTTTATAGCCGAGAAAAAGTTGTTAATGGTCATTTATCACTTTTTCTAATGGTATGGTCCAACTGATATTTATATTTTTTAAGATTGGGGATCCCATCCTAAAATGAGATGGGAAAACAGATGGACGGCGTGGATGTACAAGAAATACATCAAGGTGGCCACTCACGGTTAGAGTAACACCCTCTAAGCTTTTAGCCTGGTAACAGCTAATCTACTCCCCATTTTGGTATGCTTAGGCGTATGGAAATGGATGGGGCGTGTTTTTTTTACGATCTACGGCTATAAAATGCCAACGTTCTTCATTTTTGAAAAGGTCGATGGTGCGCACTGAGAGTCCGTGAGACATGTGTCCCACACACATATAATGGTGGGAGGGAACGAATTTAAAAATAAAGAAATCGCCGTTTTGAGAGAAATCTCAGTTTGAAATGCTTGCGCGCACCGACCCTCAATGTTCACTGTGCATACCGTAATCGTGAAACTCTTCCCAAACTCTTTGGGTATTTTCGTCATTTTAACCGTTGCTTCCGAAATTTCATAGACGAGGCCAAACGCCAGCTTGGCGTCGTGACGCGTGGCGATTTACTAAATTGCGAGTAGGTGAGACCCGGACGTGGACTGCCTGCAAAAGCCTTTCGCAGGCATCTCCTGCACTGGGAATCTATGTGGGGCTCACCGTGATGTTTGTGAGAAATCTACGCCCTCCAAACGTTTTTTGAGATCATTTTAGACGTTTCGACCAAAAGTGAAAGGGATCCAAGACTCAATTGGGCCGAACTAAAGAAAAAGGTGGGTAGGAAAATTCCTACCGTTGAAACCTCTATGGGTCCGCAGTGATGTTTATATTCCATCCATGCGGTTCATAATTTCATCCCTACTGAGATGAACGGAAAATACAAATATTATCCTGATTCGAAACTTCTGTGGCCCCACGAATATTTCAACTGTGGAAGTTCAATCATCACGTTTTTGGCCCACTTGAGTCTTGGATCCCCTTCGTTTTTTATTTTCAACGCCTAAAATGATCTCACAAAACGTTTGGACGGCGTAGATTTCTCACAAAAATCACAGTGGTCCCCACCTAGATTCCCAGCGCATGAGATGCCAGCGAAAGGCTTTCGCAGGCGGGAGCGAATTAGATGTTACCCTGGAAACACCTTAGTGGGTGTTACCCCTACCGTGTGGGGCCCATTGTGATATATTTTTTATATATTTATACTGTCTATCTGTTTTCTCATATCATTTTAGGATATGATCCAAAACCTTAAGAAAATCCAAATCTCAGGTGGACCATACCACTAGAAACAGTGATTAATAACCATTAAAAACGTTTTGTGGGCCACAAAAGTTTTGGATCAATCTGATATTTATATTTTCCCTTCATCAAGATCTTACTGACATTATCAAGAACTTGGATTGCAAATAAACATTACCAAAACCTTACTATGGCCTCTTTAGAATTTTTAATGGTGGGGCACTCAATCACACTGTTTCCAGTGGTATGGTCCACTTGAGATTTAGATCTGCATAAGTTTTGAAACCTTATCCTAAAATGGGCTGAATCAACGGATGGACGGAGTGGATATAGAAAATATCATTCATGCGGGCCATACGGTAGGGGTAACACCCACTAAGCTGTTCCCGGGGTAACACCTAATTCGCGCCCTTCGCAGGCAATCCGCGTCCGTGGGACCCCGGACTTTGGTAAAAATAGCCACAGCGTTGCCCCAAATAGCCATACGAGAAATTGGACTATTAGTAAAAATATCCACATCGCAGGGCTATCGCAGTAAAAAATCTTTGACGAACGGCAGCGGATTAGGTGAGACCCCGGACTTACCCAAGACGGTGCCGCCCTTACTGTGGGGCCCACCTTGATGTATTTATTCCGTATCCACACCGTCCATCCGTTTTTGGAGATTATATTAGGTTATTTTAAAAATATGAATAATATCCAATTATACGGTGGACTTATATAACATATGAAAGAGTGGTGATTGACCATTAATGGGCCAGGAAAGTTTTGGATCAAGCTGATATTTGTTTTTAACCTTCATCAAGCTTATGCGACCTTATCAACAGATTAGATGGTGAATAAAAATACAGAAACATTAAAGTGTTTCCTGAGAAGTTTTTTATGATAGGGCATTTAATCAACACTATTTGATATGGAATTGTCCATGTCAGTATTGGATCTACTTCATTTTTGTGATAATGCCCTAAAATGATATGAAAAAAATTAGATGAAAGGCGTGGACACAGAATACATACATCAATGTGGGCCCACGGTGAGGGCCGCACACCGTCTTGGGTGAGACCAGGATCTCAGCTAATCCACTCCCTTGACGAACGCATCGGCTAATTGTGACGTACAAATAACTAAATCAGGACCGTTCAAGTCATGGCCACAATATACATGGATCATCGTCTAAAACCCACATTGATCAGACAATCCTGAGGACATCTGATGACCATCGAATGGATGGTTTAAAAAAAAAAGTTATATTCGAGCGCGTAGCTTTAATCTAAACATACCAAAAGAGGGAAAGAAAATGTCTAGCGTTCAGATCATTTAATCGATGGGACCCCAGACCTGGACGTGCACCGCTTCGGTGGATCCCTGACGTTGGAGCCCACTTTGATGCATGTTCCCTACATCCACGCCGTCCATCCGTTTTGACAGACCATTTTATGGCATGACCCTAAAACTGAAGCAGATCCAAATCTTAGGTGGACCACACTGATTGGAATGTTTATTTGCCATACAACCTGTTGATAAGGTCACAAATATATGGATGAAGGGATTACATAAATATCAGCTTTATTCAAATCTTTTATAGCCTACAAACAGTTTTTAATGGTCAATCACAATTGTTTCCTGTGGTGTGGTCCACTTGAGATTGGGATCAGCTTCATTTTTCGATCATGCTCATAAATGAGCTGTCAAAACTAATGAAAGGTATGGATGTAAGAAAACTACATCACTGTGGGACCGACAATCATGGATCTACCGAAGCAGTGCCAATCCGAACGGCTTAGATTTACTTAAATTATGACAAACGCAAATTTTATTCTGTTATGACCAAATTTCCAGCCACGTCGCGCCCTGAATGAAGATTCTTCTCCCGTCAAGTTGCACATGTCCTTTACATTTCCAGGTGTTACCCCGGGAACAGCTCATGGATAGTATTTTATATATCCACGCCGTCCATCTGTTTCTCCAGCCCATTCTAGGATGGTATACCAAATATCATGCAAATCCAAATCCCAAGTGGATCATACCACTGAAAACAGTGCCAATTGAGAGCCCACCATTAAAAATTCCAAAGAGCCCATCGTAAGGTTTTGGTAATGTTGATTTGCAATCCAAACTCTTCATAATTTCATGAAGGTCTGGATGAAAGGACAATTAAATATCAGCTTGATCTAAAACTTTTATTATGGTTCGCAAAATGCTTTTAATGATTATTCATCACTCTTTCTATTGGTATGGTCCACCTGAGATTTGGATCTTCTTATAATTTTGGATCTTGACCTATAATTAGGTTTAACAACAGATGGACAGCATGGATATACAAAAAGTACATAAAGATAGGCCCCACATGGTAGGGGTAACACCCACTAAGTGTTACCAGGGTAACTCCTAATTCGCTCCCCATTTCCAGGGACGCGGATTAGCTGCGACCCCGGATCTAGCCAGGTGGGTTCAACCCGTACGCGTAGAATATCCACGTTGTCCATCAATTTTTTTCAGATTATTTTAATGCGTGGTCCAAAAAATTAAGCAGACACAAATCTCAGGTGGACCACACGGTTGGGATTGAATTCCTACGATTGAAAGGATCCTTGGGACCACAGAAGCTTTGGATCCTGATATTTGTGTATTCGGATCATCCAGGTCTGTGTGACCTTATTCCCTGGCTGGAAAGCAAATTAACATACCGTGGCCGCCTGTGTGACCTTATTCACTGGCTGGAAAGCAAATAAACATTACCGTGGCCGCTAGGAAGTTTTTTATGGTAGGCATTCAATGACCATTGCTTCCTTGTGGTGTGGTCCACATGAGACTAATATCTGCTTACTCTTTCGGACCATGCCTTAGAATAATCTGAAAAACAGATGGATGAAATGGATAGCAGCTAATGCATCGAGGTGGCCCCATAGTGCAGTCGCATCCAACTGGTTCGATGGGGTCGCAGCTAATCCCCGTCATGTTTCAAGGAATCCTATGGGATAATAGTTGAAAAGGCCTCAATTATGACATCAATTGTGATGTTGACATGCATGTTAGTTTTATTTAGCCTCCTGTTCTCAAACAACGCTAGCTTTTGGCCAAAGTGGAGAGGGTCTTTTGAGAATTGGGTGTAGGCCCACAAAATCGATTGTTGGAGCTACTCCTCGATTGTTGGGGCTACTCCACGATTGATCTGATCCGTTCACTTTAATCAGACATTTGTGAACGCATTGGAAGGTCATTTCAAAAAAAAAAAAAATTAGAGCTTTCTGTGGCCCACACCTACGTTAATGTTGTAAGTTAATTCTGAATTGTTTTCTCCGATGTGGTCCATCCATGATGAGTTTTACCTTCAAACTTGGACAGATAGCATAGAATTAAAACCTCTTTCATGTGAACGACTTGGATATGCTCTATGACTATCAACTGGACCCCGCATAAGAAGTAGGATGAGTTCAATAGATGGGTCACTTGCGAGGGAAAGGCTATTTGATATTTTCCTTTTCTTCTTCTTCTTCTTCTTCTTCTTTTTTTTTTTTTTTTTTTTTTTTCAGGAGGGGACCATTTGGCAATTAGGAGCATTGCCACCTCCGTAGGACCTACTCTGACAAGCTTTCAGTGTCATTTCCTCAATTCTAGCAAACTTCTAAGTGTTTTTATTAGAGTTAAATGTCATAACTCCATGCAAATTGCAGATCCCACAAAAATAGAACCCACTTTTGGGTAATCAGGGCAATTAAATAGTGTCCAAATGAGGTGATTTCAAAGTCATCTGAAAGTTCATTAAATTATTTTTTCAACAAGTACAATATCACTAAAGTCAGACACGTATAACGAGGGAATTATGATCGTTTTCGTTGGATTTGCAAATGACAGAGTATCGACTAATGATAATAACTTTAGGCCCACTTTTGGGCAATCAAGTAGTTTCTAAATGAGGTGATTCTAAGAACATCTGAAAGTTCATCAAATTACCTTTCCAACAAGTACAAGATCCCCCAAATCGAACATGTAACGAGAGAGTTATGACAATTTTCGTCGGATCTACGAACAACGGAGTATCAAGGAACAACAGTGACTTTGGGCCCACTTTTGAGCAATCAAGTGGTGTTCAAATGAGGTGATTCCAAAGCCATCTAAAAGTTCATGAAATTACATTTCCAACAAGCACAAGATCACCTAAATCGACACATATAACGAGGGAGTTATGACAATTTTCATCGGATCTGCGAACGATAGTGACTTTGGGGCAATCAAGTGGTATCCAAATGAGGTGATTCCAAAGTCAGCTAAAATTTCATCAAATTATCTTTCCAATAAATATAAAATCACCCGAATCGGACATGTGACAAGAGAGTTATGATCGTTTTCGTCAATAGACATTACTGATCACCGACATACATTACTCACTAACCGTCACCGATACTCACTAACCGTCGCCGATACTCACTAATCACCACTAATACTCAATGAGTATTGGCGACCGTCGATATTCATTAGGCCTGAAAGTCGGGCTGGTTGGGTCAGGTTGGGTCAAGTTGGTGCTCAACCCTAACC
Organism: Liriodendron chinense; assembly: GCA_003013855.2. Lineage (NCBI taxonomy): Eukaryota > Viridiplantae > Streptophyta > Magnoliopsida > Magnoliales > Magnoliaceae > Liriodendron > Liriodendron chinense. The sequence continues at coordinate 2,117,009 of PVNU02002470.1, forward strand.
CAACCCAAGGTTCCTATACCTCAACCCTAACCCAACCCAACCCAACCTCGGGTTGGGAATTCTCAACCCAAGCCAAACCCAAACAGGTTGGTCGGGTTGATACATGCTAATTTTTTTTTTATTACATTAGTCTATTATATTTCAATACATTTCTTATTTTTGTATCTACTAATCATGTACATTTCATATTTCATGATATGCTTACCAAAAAATTAAATCTTTATGTGTTGCACACATATGATGATCATGATCGTAGAATTTATGTCCAACGAGTATATGAGCCATATCCAGAACTCAATGGAATTGGATCATTGGACTGTAGTAACCACCCTATCAGTGGCCAGAAAAGTGGGTGGTAGTAGTCCACATTTAACACGCAGAGCTCTTACAAAATGGATGGCTGAACTTGTTCAATCCTAGCAATTTCCCAGTCATAGCCCATGTACAAAGTAGATGGCCAAACTTGTTCAAACAGATAGAGCTCATACAAAATAAATGGCCAAATTTATTCCATCCATAACTCATCTAAAAAGTGGTCCACCATGTCAACAATCCCGATCATGAAATGAATGGGTGGTTCAGTCCAAACTGGCCCAACCACTCACTTGATATGATACTGAAAATAATCACAAATGCAAGGAAAACATGAAAAAGAACGATGAGAGAGAGAGAGAGAGACCATGGTGACTGGTGAGGCCCTAGTTACATACCTTGTGAGAGATTCTCTCTCTCTCTCTCCAGACTCCACGGGCGCAACTGGGCTTTCCTACTCCCCTGACGCTCCGACGCAGATTAGACTATTTGCTATAAGTAGAGTCACCAAGTTTGTGGGCCTCACCATGATGTATGTGTTATATCCACACTGTTCATCCATTTGGAGAGATCATTTTAGAGCGTGAGCCAAAAGAATGAGTCAGGTCCAAAGCTCAAGTGGACCCCACCACAAAAAGTAGTAGGGACAGTGAAGCTTACCGTTGAAACCTTCTTAGGCCCACCATGATGTTTATTTGAAAACCAACCTGTTCATACGATTAATACAGGCATGGACAAAGGGAAAAAACAAATATCAGCTTGATCGAAAACTTCTGTGGCCCCCTAAGAAGTTTTTAGTGGTAGGAGTTCAATCCCCACTGTTTTTTGTGGTGGGGTCTACTTAAACTTTGGATCTGCCTCATTATTTGGCTCATGCTCTAAAATGATCTCTCCAAGTGGATGGACTGTGTGGATATAACACATACACCATGTTGGAGCCCACAAGACTTGGTGATGTCACTTGTGTAGGGTAGCTTATACACGGAGAACACGTTATCTCTTGAATGGAAAGGAGGCCGATTATGTAGTGAGTTAGCTATGGAGTAAACTCTTTGGGGCCACTGTGATTTAAGTATTTTATCCACTCCGTCCCTCCATCTTAACAGATAATTTTAGGGCTGGAGCTAAAAAAATGAAGTATAGAGAAATCTCAGGTGGACCACACCACAGGAAAAGTGTGAACTGAATGTCTACTGTAGAAAAATTCTTGGGGCATAAAAGTTTTTTATCAAGCTGATATTTATGTTTTCCCTTCATCTATGTTTACGTGGTCTTATGAACAGGTTGGATGACAAAGAAACATCTAGGAAGGTTTCAAAGTTGGAAATCGTTATTCTCTGTTTCCTGTGGCATAGTCAACCTAGCTTTGAATATGCTTCAATTTCAAGCTCAACAGCTAAAATGAGCTGGAAAAATGAATGGACGGCGTGGATTGATCACATACATTCACTGTTGGCCCAACAAAGTTTACTCAGTGCGATAAGAGCATGCTTAGTACGCAATCCGACGTCCTCTGGAAGCGGAATTGGTGGACGACGCACCGCCGGACGCACGGCTGGACGCAGATATTCCGCAGGGAATTAAGGTGATCCAAATTTAGTGTGGCCTTTGGTGGCCCACCCTGATGAATGTGTTTCATATCGACATCGTCCATACGTTTTTCATATCGTTTAATGTACTATCCTAAAAATTAAGCATATCCAAATCTTTGGTGGAGCTTAATTAAAATATAATAAACATTATAATTTATAAGTAAATTATCTATAGATCGGGTTGGGGTTGGGGTTGGGGTTGGGGTTGGGTCGGGCAACCTGAGACCTCAACCCGAGCCCGGCCCAAGATTCATCGGGTTAGTGTTTTTATAGCCCGAGCCCGAACCCGATACATCATGCCCGGGCCCGACCCAATGTTGGGTTGGTCGGGTTGAACCCGCCCGATTTTCAGCCCTAATATTCACTGAGCATTGCCAATCGTCGATACTCACTGATCATCATTAATACTCAGTGAGTATTAATGATCGCCGACACTCACTTACTGTTGCCAATCGTCGATTCTCACTAACTATCGCTGGTACTCATTGATCGTCGCTGATACTCGGTGAGTATCGGTGATTGCCAACACTCACTAGACTATTGCTAATACTCGGTGAGTATCGACAATCGTTGATACTCATTGACCATTGCCAATTGCCGATATGTACTCACTGTCACTGATATTCAATGAGTATCAGCAACCGTCGACACATATGACCATCGCCAATCACCGATACTCATTGATTGTTGCTAATCACCGACACTCACGAAAACGGTCATAACTCCCTCATTACTTATCTGCTATGGGTGATCTTATACTTGTTGGAAATGTAATTTGATGAAATTTCAAATGGCTTTAGAATCACCTCATTTGGACACCACTTGATTGCCCAAAAGTGGGCCAAAAGTCACCGTCATTTGTCGATACTTTGTCGTTCCTAAATCCGATGAAAATGGTCATAGCTTCCTCGTTTCATGTCTGATTTGGGTGATCTTGTACTTGTTAGAAAGGTAATTTGATGAACTTTCAAATGTCTTTAGAATCACCTCAATTGGATACCATTGATTGCTCAAAAGTAGGCCCTATTTTTGTGGGATCTGTAACCTGCAAAAAAAAAAAAAAAAAAAAAAAAAAAAACTATGAAGCTCGCTGAAATGGAGGGAATGATGCCAGATACAAGTCAGAAGCTTGCGGAGTAGATCCCATAGAAGTGACCACGGTCCTAACAGCCAAATAATCCCCTCCCGAAAAAAAAATGAAGAAAACATCCAAATGGCCTTTTCTACACAAGGGACCTATTTATTGAACCCATCCCACATCTTATGTGGGGTCTACTGGATAGTCTTAGAGCATATCCAAGTTGTCCATATGAAATGTGGTTTTAATTTCATGACATCTGCCTAAGTTTGAGGGCAAAACTCATCACGGATGGACTACACTGAAGGAAATGGTTCAGAATTAACTCACAGCGTTAACGTAAGTGTAGGTCATAGAAAGCTTTATTTATTTATTTTTTTTTTTTTTTTAAATGATCTTTCTATAAGTTCATAGATGTTCGATTAAAGTGAACGGATCAAATCGGTCAAAGAGTGGCCCCAACAATCAATTTTGTGGGGTCTACACCTATTTCTCAAAAAACCCTCTCAACTTTTGTAAAAAAAATTGCTGCAGTAGGAGAGGAGGTGGGGCAGGATGTTGCAGAGGGGCATGTTGGTCCAATAACATCCAAACAATGACTAGCAGACTAAATAAATAAAAGACTCTTAGGTGCGGGCCAATCTCACAAAAGATGTAATACATTGTGGCTTTTTCAACTATTAGCTGGAATCCTCTCCTCCAACGCGGATTTGGTGCTGTCGCCAGCACACTCGATAGGATTGCGTCCTGAGTAAACTCTGCTATGCGTGGTCCACCATAAATTATATATTTTATCCCCTCCGTTCATTCATTTTAATAAATAATTATACTGCTTGAGACAAGAAATGAAGATAAAAATCTTAAGTTAGATAATTTTATAGCTTGAGACAAAAAAAATAAAACATATAAAAATCTTAAGTGAACCACACCGTAGGAAACAATGTGAATTGAAATGTACCGTTGAAAAATTCTCAGGGGCAAAGAAGTTTTGGATCACGCTGATATTATTTTTTTCCTTTCATCAATGTCTGCGTGATCATGTGAACAGGTTGGATGACAAATAAACATCACTGCGGGCCCCAAAAAGGTTTCAACGGTGGAAATAATTATACCCATGTTTCCTGTGGTATGCTCCACCTGAGTTTTGGATACGCTTCAATTTTGGTTTGAACCACTTAAATGATCTGGAAAACGGATGGATGGTGTAAACAAACCACATACATTTATAGTGGGCCCAACTGAGTTTACTCGGTTCGATGAGAGCGTCCTGAGTAACTCAGTACACAATCCGATTTCCTCGGGTAGTGATGTATTCGGCGCTGTGTTCGGCTGTCGGGCCCACCGTAATGAATGTGTTCTATATCCACACTGTCCATTCGTTTTACAAGATCATTTTCGTGAATAAAGCTAAAAATAAAGCAGATCCCAAGCTCAAGTGGGCCACAGCATAGGAAACAGTGGGGATAATAGCACCTGAAAGCGGATTGCCTGCCAAAGCCTTTCGCAAGCATCTCTTGCACTTGAAATCTAGGTGGGGCCCACCATGATGTTTGTGAGAAATCTACGCAGTCCAACGGTTTTATGAGATCATTTTAGGCGTTGAGACAAAATGAACAGGATCCAACACTCAAGTACATTTTAGGCATTAGACACCACACTATTTCCTGTGGTGTGGTCCACTTCAGACTTAGATATGCTTCATTTTTGGGATCACGTCCCGAGAATCATGTTTTAAAATGGATAGATTGAGTGGATAAAATACATAAATCACAGTAGACTCCGACAGAGTTTACTCAATACGGTTAGTGTACCAAGTTACTCAGTACGCAATCGATGGTGTACGCGCAGCTAGTCCGGCCCATCCGAATGGACACGGATTGCACAACGACATTGTCGAACCGAGACGGTGCTCTGTGGGCCCACCACGATTTATGCGTTGGATGTCAAATAAACATTACAGTTGTAGTGTGGTCAGCCTCAGATTTGGACTCATGCCCTAAAACGAGTTGGAAAAATGGACATAGATCGTGATGGGCCCAAAGAAAACCAGAAAACCATCCAGTAGCGAGTCACTATGGGCAAGTGTCAGTGTGCATTCTGCATTCCATCTGAACCGTTCATCAGATGGGTATCACAGTACGGAAGACCTAGCCCATGAATCATGCACGATGACAGGTCAACTCACCATGATGGATGGACCTGGTTTGGCTAGTTATCGGTGCTCTGTAGGCCCCAACAGGATGTATGTCAGTATGTATTTTATCCACGCCGTCCATTCATTTTTCCATATCATTTTAGGGATTGATCCCAAAAATGAGGCAGATCTAAATCTAGGGTGGATCACACCACAGGAAAACATTATTGATCGAATGTCCACCATTAAAAACCTCCTAGGGCCCACTGTAATGTTTATTTGACATCCAACCTGTTGATTAGGTCATACAGATATGGATGAACGGAAAAATAAATAAATATCAGCTTGATCCAAAACTTTTATGGCCCCAAAGAGGTTTTTAATGGTTGATGTTCAATCAACACTGTTTCCTCTGTTGTGGTCCATTTGAGATTTAGATTTACCTCATTTTTGGATTTATACCATAAAATGACCTAGAAAAATGGATGGATGGCGTGGATGAAACAAATAAATCATGGTGGGGCCCACAAAGCACCAAATGGCTAGTGGCAGGGTGAGTAGCGAATCTGCGTCCATGATGGATGGATGGATGACTCATATGTCCCACACTAAGCCAGAATGGCATGTGTAAGTAGCGTGTAGAAGTGCATGTAGGTCAAGGAAGTCTCTGTTTTGCCAGATGGGGAAAAGATGAAGATTTAATTACTTCCACTCCCACATCCACATAGTCTAATGCCGTATAGAGGAAGCTGTTGTTTTGAAGTCCACTCCCACGCCTGCATCATCGGCTGATTGAGACCGTCCATTTGGTGGCCCTACCTTGGACAGACGACCTTGACCTGACCATCTTACAGGTTAATACTCCCCTTTCTGTTGCCCATATACATGACCAAATAGAAATAGGTCCGATGCTCCTCACCGTCGAATCATTGCAATCCTTTAAACAGTCAATGGAGATGTTAGAGATCTTCCCATCAGATCCAATTGCTTACCTTGGAACATATATTAAGTGTTTCTGCACAGGCGTCCAGAAGTTCATTGATCAACGTACGTACGGGATCATCCCAACCCATCAGTGTAACATACACTGGGCCAGTGGGGTTCATGACAACATCATTGCTAAGAGTTGATTATGTCGCCGAATCCAGGACCGTTGAATGGATGGGCCACTTCTTGGTTGGATCAAGGTAGAAGAAGAAAATAGTCGCCTAATGGATAAGGCCCATCAGGAAAGCTCTGCTCAGGTTCATCCATTTTCCAGATTCCAACAAGGAAGCTGTGAATGCTTGGAAATGAAGTTAGTTTTCATGGTAAAAAGTAGCCGTAGAAATTTATTATCAATATTAAGTTTTTTTCTTGAAAATCGAGGGATTAATTTCTCCCGGAAAAGCTAATAATCCATGGTCATGGTCATATTACGATGAGACACCTCTCGCTATTGACCACTGACTTTCCAACATTTCAACGACTTGAAACACCTACCTACTACTATCCAACATTTCAATGAAAATCAAACGTAAACACCCCCACCTTTAGTACTGTGGTAGACTAACAGCATACATTTGCATTGTTGAAACATTTCCCCACCATTTCCCACATTTTCAGAGTTTCAAGATCTATGTTTTGGCTTTTCTCTTTCTACCACTAGCTAAAGGGAAATTGCATAAAATCTGCACAATCATCCAGAATTGTTTCTTGCAAGAACTAGAATGATGAACCTTTCTAAGAAAAACAAAAAACAAAACGCAAATGTACTTATATGATTAGGATGGTAAATGGATCATTCAACGATCTGGGTCTGATGGATTCTATTCGTCTCTTTCTTCAATGGAAGGGACAGAGAAATTCCATCGTCTGAATTATGTTCTTCAGGCGACCATGATGTATTTAGCATTTCAGCCTCCTTTTTAGGAGGCCATTTGTGATGGACGCATTCTTTGTTTCCCTGCTTGAATCCTCGTGGTATGGGCTTGTGGCAGCCCGTATGAAACAATGCATGGAGCTTTAGCCTCACCAGAAGCCAGACACTTATGCCACCCGTCGGGAATATCTAAATCATACTTCTAGAGCTCAACCATACAGAATTAGGGAATGTGAATATGAAGTCCATGCCAGCTCTTGAATGGTGCCTGTGAGGAGCCTGTTTAAATATGAACACAACGGAATTGGGGCTGCCCCATGCGTGTGACCGTTTGGTGCCTCCCACAATAAGATGGATGGAAAATGCACCAAAAGCTCCTGAGCTCAAAACCCACCTCAAAATGAGAATGTAATGTGGCAACAGGTAAGACCATCATCATCACATTCTCATTCTGAGCAGGGAATAAATGGGCCCGCCCACATTTTTTAGCTACATCTAAACTGACCTTACCTTTCAAGCATTGAAGAGTTTCAAAGCATAGTTACCATAATGTCATTCAGTGACCAGTTTGGATTGCTTCAAAGACACACTGCCATAAAGCACCAGTTCTATGTTGGAAAACGTCTAAAGATTTCTAGCCATCCTGAAATTAGCCCAAACAATAAGGCCATTTGCACTTGAGACAATCATATACAGTGGAAAGCAATTTCAGCCATAGCCAGAACTGGGTGGCCGCACAGAAGAAAACAAGACGTTCAAAATATGAAAACCTGAGGAATTTGAGATGTGATTCCGCAAACATGCTTTATTGGTTTCTGTTGGTAAGGCAAAGAGCAACTTCATGAAAGCATTAAGATTATATACAAGATGAAAGAACACTGAAAATGAATGCTTCTTGCATCTGCCAAATCAGGACCTATCCAAGAGAAGCAACAAGCTCAAGAGCTGGAAGGCTTGAAAATGTGCCTTTCAGAGAATTAGATCGGAAGATGTCTAAATGTTGAAATCTAAATACCAATCCCTTGTTTACAGGTTACACGCATAAATCTTGCTACAATTATTTCCTCCTATGCCTAGCTTTTAAAAGGCGCATATGAAATGTGAAGAACCTACTATTGTACACAGCATAAAAATACAGATTGAGAAAGAGGGGAAAGAAAAAAATGGCAGTTACATACATGGATTCCATCATCTTTGGAGCTGATCTGCAGCTGTATTGCTATTGGTTGATGAAGCTGTTGTCCTTCCATTCGATAGCCCATTGTCGATGGGCACTGCTACTCCCCACTTTCCTTCAGACTCCGAGGGCTCCATCACTTTAACCGCACCATCTGTCATCCCAATAGCCAACTGATTTGGCTCATGTGGGTGTGCCGCAATTACAAGTGGGCAAACCGGTTGGCTGCTATGAAGATGGAAATTTCACCCAAGATCAAAATCAGTGAATGAAATACTGGTTAAATTTATTGGCAAGGGAACAAAACAGCACTAAATGCTAGAGAGGATGCGTTCCAATAAATAGCATGGTTCATCATGACAAAGCACAAAAATAGTGTAGCAGATAAGATCAATTTCTTTTCTTTTCTTTTCCCAAACCATTAGATTAAAAATCACATCAGGTCTCTTGTTTCTCTTGGCAATCATTGCTTCTACAATAGAATGGCAACGTCATATGACAGTGCAGTTGTGTTTGGAAGTATCTCCAAGTAGATATTTGCTTCAATCTGTTTCTGGGGTGACTCCATTTTGAACTTGACAAGAATCTAGGGCAAGTGGAATGAACTCATTGAGATAAGGCTTGAGGCCCCAATTAGCTCATTCAACTAACTCTACTACCAGTCTTCAAGACACCACAATGTCTAACAAAACTGCCAAAACACTTGACAAGGCATAAACCCAACTTAGAATCCTATCTTGCATGTAGGACTTCGCATTTTAGACCGCTTTACCCAGCCCTCTAGGCCCTCAACTCCCTCTCAACAGCCTGAGATAACACGATGACTCTGGGAAAAACAGACAACCTCCTGGCTAAGCAAAAACTACAGTGCCAACTTCCTACCCACACCCCACACCATCTCTAGCTGCAACCTACCAACAAGATGATCTAGAGAGCCTCCTCGGAGTAGTCCTGGGTCTTGAGTACACCTGTCCCAGACATAGGCATTCTGCTCAATCCACCCAAGCTCCCATTGGGTATATTTCCCAAGGCCATCCACACAGCTCCACCCACCTTGAGCATTGAAAGGAACTACAAATTCATACAGGGCCTATAAAACCCCTTGGACACCCATGACCCAACCAATGCTACAGCCTGTCCCCACATGCCATGCATGGCCATGCGGCATGCCCCTAACAAAAGGGCCATGAATTACATGGATAAATAATCACCAAAGCGGAATATGATAATAATCAACAACATAGACAGTACAAGCTCTATAAAATCAATGAAAGACAGTTCTTAATCATGAAAAATAGGCAGTTTCCAATTAATTTTAAACCATTGCACGCCAATTTGGAATCACGGTGTCCTTCAAATCATCAGCAATCCCTGGAATAATTCAGGCTAAGCAACCTTAATATTTAGATTAGCTTTAGTAATCCTTGATGTTGAATTTCAAATCACCTGTTTGTCACTCCTGCAGACAAGTATGCTGATGGGGCAATGCGGCATCTTAACCTCAAGCTATCAGCATCAAACACGCCTATGTTACCATCACAAAAGGCAGCATAAACTAGCTGGCTATTGCATGAGTATACTGCATAGGATATTGGTGCAGACAGGATATCTTGGGGCACCCACTGCAATACAAGAATGTGTGAGAGATCTGTTACAAACAATCACAAGGATAAATGTCCAAAGAGTAACTTCCTACCTGTCGGATGCGTTCTATCTTGGAGGCGTCATATATTGCTAGCTGTGTTTCATGGAATACCAACAAGCGAATTTGGTCAGAGTGGAACTGGACACGAGTATCACCAACTGGCGCCTTGCCAGCAGGCAGTTGAATAGCAATCGATCTCCTCTTTTCCCATGTATCAGTGTTCCACACACAAAGCTGCAGAAGGTGATGTGAGAATCTCGCATGCTAATGTGAAAATTTACCTTTATATGCCACTTAATGAACTTTTCTCCATTTTTTTGGAAAAAGAAAATGAAACAACCTGACAGCTAAAATTGCAAAAGAAAAGGAATTGAAAAGCATTGCGATTGCAGGAAAAAAGAATCTACGCAGACACAGATTGAGCTGCCTGCAGAGAAATAGTTGTTAAGAAGGGGCCAGACTTTTAAATGTGTGATCATGGTTTTTAGTGCTTACAGTTGGCCACCACGTGAACTTGAAAGAACACAAACCTATTTTGTTTTATTTAATCAACCAAACTGATAACGACCTGGTAAAAAGTAGAACAACCGACTGGGGTAAAGGGACCTAGAAACTATAAAAGACAAAAGAAAATTTTCACAGGTTTCATGTGAATAATGAAAACAAAATGAATATAGAAATCTAAAGAAAAAATGAAGCCCGCAAATTTTTGTGAGTATATGCTTTTATGTAGATTTTTGGGGCATCATGCACTAATGGTAGTTATACTGTGTTAAAAAGCAAAAGAAGTGACTGATTTTAGGAAGTGCGCTAATGGCTTCATGCACTAAAGGTTGTTATAGTAGGGCATCATGCGCTAATGGTAGTTGTGGAGATTTTGGGGATGGACTTTATATTTACAAAAATCTATTAAGCATAAATTAGAAAGTAAGCTGTTTCACCTGGAATGGAAGATAGTTCCATTTGGGACTTGATTCGAACTTGATTCTGCAAACCCCAAAATCCATTTTTCATTGCATGTCCAAAGAGGCAGTTTGTTTTTGAAGGTTGGTTATAAGTTTGGATAGAATTTTGAAACGCTGTTACATTAAAACAGGAAATGTGTATTCTTCACATGAGAAAAGTGGTAAACATCGTCTTTTACTGGAAGTGCAATTTTGGTGTGTTTTCTTCTTTACTTTGTTATCTTCTCTTCTCTTATTCCTCTCCTTCCATCTTACATAAAGTTCCTACTTCTTCTTTGGGTTTGATACTACGATCTTGGGTTCATAGTTCCAGTATTTTCAAGTCTCCATTTTTTCTACAGTTCGCAGAAATACCAAAAACCAGAGATCTTAGACTCCATTTGTCTGACTTGACCATGGCCAAAACTCATATGATTAGGTTTGGCTATGTCGGGTTATGATTCAACTTATTGTTTCGGGTAACTCTTTTCCTAGAGGAAAAAAAAAAAAAACTGATGCGGACATCAGGCCCCACCTTGGGAAGACATGTGTTAGTTGCTTGGAGGAGATATGATCGGACCGTTGGATTGTGATGATGATGTGATCGGACCATTAGTTCATCGTGGCCCACTTTCATCACACCATCATTGGAGTGCATTGGACATCTTAGATTTGAGTTTATTTTACGCATTTTTTACTTATTTGAGTTTTGGGTTAGTGTGGGTACGTTTTTTTCATGTAAATGTCTTTTTTTTGAAATTTTGTTAGTAGGGGTATTTTGGTAATTACGCTAATTCCGAATTTTATAAGGGTGTTGCCCTAAACCTTTTTTATTAGTTGTTGATTTATGAAAAAGAGCAAACCTTTGGTTGCCTCCTTCCTCTTTCCCTCTCTCATGGTGCTTCTTCTTCTTCCTTGATCTCCTTCTTCTCTATTCTTCTTGTGCCCCTCCAACTTCTTCCAGGTATTTCATCTTCTATTATTATCTTTCTAAACTTCTGTTTTGTTTATTCCCCACGATCTAAACCTTGAGAATCGATCTAAACCCTAAACCCCCAAATTCTCAAATCCCTAATCCGAGAAACTTTCTGATTCTTCGGACTAGTGATCATCATTGATCGATTGGGTATGACCATGCAAGATCGGGAGGTTCCATCCCTCGCCGGATCCAACCTATACGCTACTTGAATCCCATACTCCATGGTTGTGATGATGGCCCGTCCCATTGCATGTTTCCTTTATGATTTTCTTAGTTTATGATGATTGATGCTAGATGTCATTATTATTATTGCTTTTATTTCCGCTGAATAATTGTGTTCATGAGCATGCATCATATTTAGGGCTGTCCTGCATCAAATTTGGTATCAGAGAATAGGCTTGCATGGTTTGTGTCTAGATCGAGTTATCAAATTAGGGTTTTGATTTTTAGGTTTGTTTTAGGAAATTTCCAGATTTAGAAAGTTTCCAATTTTAGAAAGTTTCCTAATTTGGAGAATTTTCAGATTTAGAAAGTTTTCAATTTTAGAAACTTTCCTAATTTGGAGAATTTCTAGATTTAGAAAGTTTCCAATTTTAGAAACTTTCCAATTTTAGAAAGTTTCCTAATTTGGAAAATTTTCAGATTTGAGTCGCATCATCTAAAATTAATTAGTGTCAGTTCATTGTAGTTTAAATTCATCGCATTCATATTGTGAGTCACCCAGTCCGTAGAGTCTCCCTGTAATGAATGGAGTATAGACGTTTGAGATCTTCAGGGCCATTAAGTGTTGTCGTGTGGCCGTTGAGACCCAATGGAAAGCCGAACTCCGATGAGTTGGCCTACTTTAATGGTCACATGGACCCTCAAACCTTCCTTGATTGGCTTAAAGACTTGGACTATTTTTTTGATTGGTATGATATGTCAAATTATCGTCGAGTTAGGTTTGCCAAGTGGAAATTGGAGGGCCAAGCCAAGTCGTTTTGGACAGATTTGGAGCGACGACTTAATAAAGTTGGGAAAGCCCCGATCTCACAATGGGACGAGATGAAAGAGCGTTTGAAAGAAAAATATCTTCCCATCTCTTATCGTGAAAAGCCCTTGGGTCAAAAGAGAGTTGCCCCACCTTCTCATCCAAACGCAGAACCAATATGGTCCCCTCCTTGTAAAGTGGTCCAACCTATCATTAAGGAAATCTCGGCTTATGAACAATTTGAGTGTTTAACACCAATTATATTTCCTTGGAAGCGAGATAATACCTTGGTAAATGGCCAGTTGGAAGAATCCAAACATGATGTTTATGAAGTGGAAGAGTACGTGCCTAACGTCAGTAGTGAGGAAATGGAAGAAATTAAGGCATCGCTCATCATCGTTGAGGATGATGAAGTGTGTGTTAGTGATGAAAAGGTCGAAGAGTTTGAGACCACACCACTTCCGAGTATCATGTGTGATGTAATTGATACAGTCTCCCAATCTATGTCTCTTACCATAGTGAACATAAATGAAATTGAAGAAGAGACTAGTGAGGATATGATGATAGACACCCACATGACTTGTGATATCCCACCAGATGATTTATGGGATAAATTTTCACCCATATGGGACATTCAACACACAATTGATCTTGTTCCTAAGTTGGTCTTGTCAAGCTTTCCTCCATACCAGGGGAACCCCATAGAAAATATAGAAATGCAGTGTCAATTTGATAAACTTCTTGGGGAAGAATTCAATAAGGAAAGTTTGAGTTGGAGTTTTGTTTTGTGTGTCATGCCTGGTCTTTTCACTTCCAAGAATAATGGCATGTGGCACACAAGTGGGCATATCCTGACCATCCACAAAGCTTCAGTCAAGTGTCATGCTATCATGCGACGTATTCACGTCATGGTGGATATGATGACCTTAGTCTTTATCCCGTATCTTGATGACATTTTGGACATAATGGCTGGTGCCAAGATCTGCTCAAGACTTGGTATTACTAGTGTTTGTTCTCAAGTGTTGGGATACCTGAAAATCATCCTTGTTTATAATACTTATAATGAGAAATTGTGTGTCACCCGTGGGAAGTGTCCTTTTGTTTCAGTTTTCCAAGTTCTAGGTCATAGGATTATTTATTTCCATAGGATTGTTTATTTCAAGTTCGTGGATTTTTCAGAGTGTCCTTTAGTGTCACCCATGTCTGGCATCCAAAGGTCTTCAGAGTCAGCCAATGCATTCGCACGCCATATTCATGATTTGCATACACATATTAGACAGCGGATAAATAAGAGCAATGATGATTCTAAAATCTCCGCTGATTCTCATCGTAGATTGCAAGAATTTCAGAAAGGAGATCATGTAATGGTGAGGATAAGGCCTAAGCGGTTCTCACAAGGTTCCGCTAAGAAATTACAAGTGCGTAGTGCTGGACCATTCAAGATTGTGCAGAAAATTGGGTCCATCGCGTATCGGATCGACCTTCCATCTGAAATGGGCATTAACCCAACTTTTAATGTGGAAGATCTAGTCCGTTTCCACCATCCCATCGTTGATCCATCATCTCTCTTATGGCCCTTATCTGATTTTATTTCACAACCCCTCTCACCCCTTCCTCCACCTAATATCCATAAAGAAGAAATTGAGGAAATCTTGGATGAGGAGATAGTGTTTACGAGAGACAGAGGTTTCCAAAGATACATTGTCAAATGGAAGAACAAGCCACCGTCAGAATCTACGTGGTTTACTGAAGTGGAGTTGCAGAATGTTGATCCGGATTTGTTAGAGCGCCACAAGAGTTTTAACTCGTCGGAGTCGAGTTCTTTTCAGACGAGGAGAATGATGCGGACATCAGGCCCCACCTTGGGAAGACATGTGTTAGTTGCTTGGAGGAGATATGATCGGACCGTTGGATCGTGATGATGATGTGATCGGACCATTAGTTCATCGTGGCCCACTTTCATCACACCATCATTGGAGTGCATTGGACATCTTAGATTTGAGTTTATTTTACGCATTTTTTACTTATTTGAGTTTTGGGTTAGTGTGGGTACGTTTTTTTCATGTAAATGTCTTTTTTTTGAAATTTTGTTCGTAGGGGTATTTTGGTAATTACGCTAATTCCGAATTTTATAAGGGTGTTGCCCTAAACCTTTTTGATTAGTTGTTGATTTATGAAAAAGAGCAAACCTTTGGTTGCCTCCTTCCTCTTTCCCTCTCTCATGGTGCTTCTTCTTCTTCCTTGATCTCCTTCTTCTCTATTCTTCTTGTGCCCCTCCAACTTCTTCCAGGTATTTCATCTTTTATTATTATCCTTCTAAACTTCTATTTTGTTTATTCCCCACGATCTAAACCTTGAGAATCGATCTAAACCCTAAACCCCCAAATTCTCAAATCCCTAATCCGAGAAACTTTCTGATTCTTCGGACTAGTGATCATCATTGATCGATTGGGTATGACCATGCAAGATCGGGAGGTTCCATCCCTCGCCGGATCCAACCTATACGCTACTTGAATCCCATACTCCATGGTTGTGATGATGGCCCGTCCCATTGCATGTTTCCTTTATGATTTTCTTAGTTTATGATGATTGATGCTAGATGTCATTATTATTATTGCTTTTATTTCCGCTGAATAATTGTGTTCATGAGCATGCATCATATTTAGGGCTGTCCTGCATCAAAAACCCTTAAAAAAACTGAAAAATCTGGCTTCTGCCTAACCACAGCAGTCAAGTCACACATGCAATTCAACCATTGCAATCACGTATCAGTCGACTCGGTAAATACTTACAAGACTTAACCAAGTCATCCAGGCTGGATACAGGTCAGAAGTTACACAAGCAGCTTCTGGCGACCCTCAAAACTGAGTTAACTTGGCTGGGTGTTAAAATTTTGATCAGAACTTATTTTCATGCATTTGCATGGCATTTTGAGCAGACATTCAAGTACACTTGGTTCAGAATGCATAGTTAATGGTTCAGTTCATGTTTGGAAATTAAATTACACTTTACTATTACAACTTTTTTAGACAGGGTACTAAAAGCCAGGCATAGGGCTTGAACTATAAGCTAAAAGGATACCAGCTTGAACAGACAACATGCAATCAAGAACCCAACAGCTCAGCTGCACGCTCTAAACCAGCTGGAATTGAAAAGAGATATAAGCAACTTCCATGTCATGTAATATATTCAAGTGTGTTTGACAGTTCAAGGGTTCGGACTCCGACATCAAGTCATCTTGAACTGTATCTCCATTTCTGAATTCTTTCTCAAATGAATATAAAAGATAAGAGGGAACTCAGGCAATGGAGCAACAGTTCGAGATATGCTAACCATGGAAGAATGATCGTACTATATAAAACACAGTATGAATAAAATAGCAAGATAACCATAATCACTGTGGCATACCTGAGCATCAGCACCTGAAGAAACAAGGATGTTAAGGCTATTGGAAAAGGCTAAACCAGTAATGCGCTTCTGGTGACCTCTCAATTTTGTTTTGACCTAACAAAAGACAGAAAAAAAGAAAAAAGGAAAAAGAAAAACCTAATTACTTGCTCTTCCTACCGAAGATAAGTTTAGAACTCCGATATGAAACTTTGGTTCAGATGCAAGAAATTACCTCATCCACCCTAACATTGTAAATGTGGATGGTTGAATCCTCCATTCCAATTGCTATTATGTTGTTATCTTGTGGATGAAATGCCAAGAATGTCGAAGCTGGCGGAGGTGGCATGAATGTTGTCATTACCTGCAGAACAATGCAATTGCAAGTCCAATCACAGAAAAGAGTGACAAGATTGATCCAATATGCAAGTACTGCCAGATTACCTTAAAAGTCATCATGTTGAACAGTGACACCTTCCCACCACATGCAGACATTACATATGAATCATTCTTCGAGAGAGCTATGCAGGGAACTGCTTCTTCAGGGTTGGTATCTGAGACATCATTAGTCATAAGAAGACCACTGTTTGGTTGCCAATGCTGTGGAGCAACATTGGCAGTGGCCTTTAAACCTCAATGGATTCAGAAATCTCTTCTTCAATAAAAAAAAGTTTAGTGCAAATACACAATATGAATTGCAGATGGAAAATAAGATCATTTAACCATTACCTTGCCGCTTGGATTTTGCTCACTTCGGCTCCACTTCCATAGCTTCTGAATTGCATTTGATCCAAGAGCCAATAAGCCAACCCCAGAGTTTGTGTAAAGAAGTCTCGCGACCTGGGATGAATGGGTGTTATCATAGCACCATAAGGTGGGTAAACAAAGATGCAACAGCATCAAATACACACAAAAAAATAAATAAATAAAATAAAAATAAAAATAATCAAACAGTGGAACACCTTGCTGGGAAGATCTGCGCTGTCTGGCATAGTAACAACTCGGCACTGAGCAGGATCCACAACTTCAGCCAACTCCCAGGGTTTAGTTTTCTCGGTCATGTCTTCCAAAACTCTAGGCTTTTGATCAACCCCATTCTACAGAAGAAAATCAGAAAAACTAAATGTCACTGTCACCGCAACAAAATATTTGTCTACATCAATAAAACAATTATCTCAGCTTTGGCTAGGAAGGAGTGGAGTTGTTGCTCAATTGGATGGAAGAGAGTATTTTAATCCTAAAAATAGCTACTCAATGCAACAAGTAATAGACACAGGGGGTTAGACTATCCCAAGAGGTTCAGAGCTACATTTTTTTTTTTAAAGGAATAGGGTTCAGAGCTACTTGTGAAGGAAAAAAAAATAACAGGGTTTCCATATTCAGTACATGAGCAATAATGGGTGCCCGTGCCTTTATCGTGCAGAGTAAAGGACCTGTTCGGATGTATGATACCCAATATATGAAAATTGATATGGAAACAGATACAAGAAGGCACACAACTATCTATTCCTAAGCAGTCCACAGTATGGATGTGGATCCAGTATCCCATTTGGAACATGATAGTCACATTATATCCATTCCACTAACTTCTAGTTCAACCAAAAAAGGGTATTGTTTTTAGTTTTATTAAAAAAAGATATTTTTTTTCTAGTCTTTATAACATGTGTATTGTGTTTTATTCTTAAAATAAAAAAAATAAAAAAAAGGAAGAAAGATATTTCTGCTAGTTTTTCTAACACGCCAAGTTTAAATTGAAACTGTTAAATTTACAGTTTTTACCCTACAAACATAGGCATATATCATGTCAATAATGGTAGAAATTTGTCAGAATATCAGAGAGAACTAACCGTAATACATGTAGGATCCAGCTAGGTCATTTTATACATGTACCCCGGAATGGATATCCCATACTTGTACCAATAGTGCGTCATACCCAATGCGATAGATTGTGCATATGCCAACATGATACATTGTGCATATGCAAGTGTCTGTGTCTGACAGATTTGGGTTCACCCAATGGAACCAAATGTGAATAGACGTGTCAAATTTTATGGAACTGGATCCATCTGGAGCACCCTGCAAAATGCGGATGCTGGACGATTTGAATAGAGCAATTGAGCAACTAACCCTCCCTCTCAGCCATGGTCAATCTGACTCTCCCCTCCCTCAGATTCAGATAAAGGGTCAACGTCGACTTGAATAGGAACTGGCCCTTTCTCATGTTGGGGAATCGATGAATCAAATAGATGTATGCCACTATTCCGTCTTTCTGCTAAATGCTCCTATTTGCAGTATGCACAACCAATGAAAATGGGATGACAATGGTAGGTCACATTCTAATCCCATTCTCATCCTGCAGGGCAGTCATACACTCCAATCCAATTTTTAGGAAGTCAGCCCCAATCCATCTTATTAAGCCAACGAATATATGATGAGATTTGAGTAAAAATGCAAATTTATTTTTTGACATGAAAATGCTGGAAATGCATTGAACCAACATCTGGCAATCAAAGATGCGGGAAGACTGCCAGCTACTGACTTGTCAGCTACTGCCTGCCCAAGCAATGCTGACATAGTTATTACAGCAATCAATATATAATCCTCCACAAAGAAATGCTCGATGAATCAAATAGATGTATGCCACTATTCCGTCTTTCAGCTAAATGCTCCTATTTGCAGTATGCACAACCAATGAAAATGGGATGACAATGGTAGGTCACATTCTAATCCCATTCTCATTCTGCATGGGCAGTGATACACTCCAATCCAATTTTTAGGAAGTCAGCCCCAATCCATCTTACTAAGCCAACGAATGTATGATGAGATTTGAGTAAAAATGCAAATTTATTTTTTGACATGAAAATGCTGGAAGTGCATTGAACCAACATCTGGCAATCAAAGATGCGGGAAGACTGCCAGCTACTGACTTGTCAGCTACTGCCTGCCCAAGCAACTGCTGACATAGTTCTAACAGCAATCAACATATAATCCTCCACAAAGAAATGCTCTTTAATTACTTGTATGTCACATACAAGAACAGAAGAAGGCCTCGCTGGGGAGCTTCTATCCAAGCGATCAACCCTCGTAATATTTGGACTGATATTTGCAACCACGGTGGCACCAGAAACCTGAGCAATGAACATACCAGGGATCAGACTAAAGAATCTTTGCGAATATGTATAGTAATTAAGAAAACACAACCTTAACCGGAGTAGGTTCAATAGGCGCTCTCAATGCATCAAAAGATCGGCTTTCAATTGCTCGCAGAGCTCTGAGGCCATCTGCATTAGCAAGGATCTTGAAACCATTGTCCGCTGTAGTAACGGCAAGGAGATTTCCTTCTTTGTTGAACCTCAAGCGGGGAAGACTCTGGAGAGAACAGCATGCTGATGTCAAAGAACTGCTAAAGGCTGCGTATGGGTGCACTACTGAATTCAGTTTCAACAATCCGTTTAAAAAAGTGGAAATGACTAAATTGTAACTTCCATACTACTGAGTGTATGTGACTAGGGTCCAAATCGCAGTCATGTAACCTAGAAGTGGACTTGTAATGAATGTTACTGCAATTTGAAGGCTACTTTCCTCACGATGAGTACTTGGATAAGTCACTAAAACGTCATCATTTCCGCTTAATTTAAGTAGAAGTTTGCAATTCAATTCATTTGTGAATCCAAAAGCAATCTAAATAGTCATGATATCAATTTACAAACTAAAACCTGAAAAATGTAACCAATAAGACGAAAGAACAAAAAAATTCTAACCGGGAGTCCTCCCTCAGCATCCGTGGCTGTGAGAGGGTTGATGTTGTCCATATCCCAAAATTTTATTTGACTATCTTCACCGACAGCCAGAAAGTGATTTTGAGTCGTGTCAAATTGCACAACACCTGCTGATTTCTTTCTAAACCCACCATATGTCCTCCTTATTGCTCCTTCACTTTCATTCCATTCAACAAGGTAAGAGTCACCATCTTTACTTGTACCACAAGAAAACAATCTGAGATATCAAAAGAAACAATCATGAGACAAGTAGCATTAAGTACCATAAAATTCAGTAAAACATAGGTATTTCGCAAAGAATTAACTTGAACTTCCCAAATTATATTGCCTTTTTTCTCTTGCAGTTACACGTCTTACCTGCTTCCATCAGCACTGTAAAGCATTGTAGTACACCATCGTCCTGGAGCATCATAGTCAACTCTAGAGCCCATGTTGTCATACAACCATGCCTTAATTTTTCCATCAAGTGCAGTTGAAAAAATAAACTGCAAATATATAACAACAAATGTTATTTAGTCATGCCAACAGTGGAGCATGAGGCATCACTTTTTTTCTTTTTATTCACCTATGGGGTCATGAGCATGAGGCTTCACATGTAACAAAAGCTGTGAATGTAAAACTTTTATCCTTTATGATCATGTTTTCAGGGCTATGTTCACAAGAATTTAATTTGATGATAGTTCTGACTCAGACCTGCTATTAACTCTTCCTTTTGCTACTGCTATTCATCTGGAACTGGTCTTTCCTCTGAAGTAATGAGAATAATCTTGCACTTAACCCTACAAGCTCAACTTTACCCCTGCTGTTCTTACTGATTCCGTGTTAAGCTGCCATGGCTCAAATCACAATAGATTACCAGAGCCGAAGAATCTTGCTCTAGCTCAGGTAATCTATTGTGATTTCAGCCATACCAGCTTAACACGGAATCAGTAAGAGCAACATGGGTAAAGTTGAGCTTGCAGGGTTAAGTGCAAGATTACTCTCATTACTTCAGAGGACAGACCACTTCCAGATGATTTCATGAGGTGTTCCTTTCATCATCAACCTTCTTATGAATCTTATCCAAGAATGAGAGAGAAAAAAAATGCAATGAATTTTTGCAGTTTTTGCAACTTTTTGACACAATGTATAGGAGCCTGCACATCAGTGATGTTCTTAGAGTTCTGCCAATGCTTTTTTTGTTTTGTATTTTTTTTTAAGAGAGAGTAAACTGGCAATATTATAAAAAACTCGCAAAGCGAGGAAAGAATACAAAACCCCTAACAAACCAAGCAAACGGCTAAAGGGGGAGGCCAACCGAGGCTGCCTTTACAAAAACTGTCCACTCCTTGATTAGCGAAGAAACCTTAGAGATCACCTCGTTCACCTCCTCTTCCACATTCCGGAAACAACAACCATTCCTAGAGCCCCAAATAGACCACATCACAGACAAAATGAGTATATGCCAATAGACTTTATGGACCATACCACCTCCTCCACCATGCTAAGCCCAGAGCAAATCATGGACTGTTTTCGGCATTACCTAGTCGATCTAGAATGAAGATAATAAAAAATAGTCCCAAACCTTCTTAATGAACGGGCAATGAATAAAAACATGATCAATCGTCTCTTCATCCCCCATGCACATGAGGCAGATATTAGGGAGATCGATCGCTTTTCTTTGTAAATTATCAATCGTAAGAATTCTCTTCCAACCCACCAACCATACAAAAGCAGCAACCTGAGGAGGAGCCCCATAAAACCAGTGGTGAAACAGGTGGGAGGGGAGTGAGGAGGAAGGCCCCTAAGAAATGAATGTATATAGCGATCTAACCGAGAACTTCCGATGGTCCAAAGAACCGTATCCTCTTCCAACTTCTCAAACCTTCACCGACTACAAAAGGGCCAATAAGGCGACAAACTCGTCAAGCTCAATATCGGTCAAATTTCTACAACAAGGAGGACACCACACAATCATCTTCCCAACAACGGACTAATAGTGGACCACCCGAATGAACCTTGTCTAGAGGTAGAGCTGCAATAGCAGGAAACAAAACCTGAAGTCCCACACCAAACATCAGCCCAAAACTTTATGTGAGATCCATTGCCAGTGTTGAAGGAAATAGCCCTAATCACCAAATGTTGCGTAGCTATGATCGCTTTCCAAGCTCTCGAAGCTCTAGACAACAAATAAGCTTTAACATGCCAACCGCCTTCCTGCACCGCATACTTGGTTGCAAGTCTACAACCAATTTCCTCCAACGATTTCTTTCTTCCACACGGAATCTTCAAATCCATTTCCCCAATAGAGCTTCATTCATAGAGCCTAGGGATTTTGTGTCGGCTCCCCCTTCAGATATAGGTTTGCACACCTCATCCCATCTCAACAAATGAAACTTTCTCCCCTCATTCGAACCGTTCCACAGAAAATTCCTCCTAAGCTTCTTTATTTTATCAAGAAACAGCCCTAGGACATTTGAAGAGGGACAAAGTAAATCAGCATATTAGACAAATGTCTTGACCAAGGTGAGGCGACCTGATGCAGGACATCCGACTAACTCACCAAAAGCTCTAAAGCTGATGGGGGAGGCACAGAATATCCTTTTATCTCATAGCTCAGGTTAGGCCAGGCCTCGGTCGAACCCTCCGTGAGCCGCCCCACTTCGCATGGGTCCCGCTTTGCACAGTGCAGCCGCTTCGCACAATCTTCCCCACCCCGAGTGCGCTCCTACTTCGCACGTGCCGCCCCACTCAAGCCCAGTGTGAAAATGCCCCTGCATTAATCACCCCAGTGAGGAGTCTTGAACACCAGACCTCCTGCTCTAATACCAATTTGACGCAGTACATCCGACCAACTCACCAAAAGCTCCAGAGCTGATGGGGGAGGCATAGAATATCCTTTTATCTCATAGCCCAGGCTAGGCCAGGCCCCGGTCTAACCCTCCTTCGTGAGCCGCCGCACTCCGCACGGTGCAACTGCTTCACACGGTCTGCCCCACCCCAAGTGTGCTCCCGCTTCGCACGGGCTGCCCCACTCGAGCCCGGTGTGAAAATGCCCCTGCATTACGACCCCCCAAGGATAAAAATCTGCATTGCCACGAAGCTAACCTCCGCTCGATCTTCTCGATAACCTTGTCCCAAAGGTGAAGAGTCGGCTTCCCAATGCACAGAGGCAAACCCGGATATTTAAAGGGGAAGAATCCTTTTGGCAACTGAAATTCGCAGGCAACTGATGCAGCTCGACCCGGTCAACATAGATACCTAGCATCTCAAATTTAGCCGCATTGATCTTTATCCCTGAAATTGCTTCAAAACAGACCGGGATCTTCTGTAGGTTTTGCACCGAATCCACTTTCGCCTCACAAAAGAGAAGCGTATCATCCGCATAAAGGAGGTGACTAACGCTACTATGAAGTCCTACCGTCTAAAATCCAGAGAAAAGCCCGTTTGAGCATCTTGCTTAAAGCCTCCATAACCACCACGAACAGATAAGGTGGGAGGGGATCTCCCTGTCTAAGGTCACGGGAACGGAAAGCCTTAAAGAACCCCTTTGGGGATCCGTTCACCGAAACAGAAAATGAAGCGGACTAAATGCAAGCTCTAATCCACCCTCTCCACTTAGCGTTGCAACTCTTATCCGCCCTCTCCATTCTGCTGATGCTTTTCAATGTACCTTTTGGTACGATTAAAACAGTGATTTAAATATCGACACTATCGGCCGATACTATCAGCCAATACTATCAGTATTGCACAACAGCGATACGAAATTGGGTTGAAGTTGTCAAAGTTCCCAATATTGATCAATATTTCACAAAAGACTACAATGTATTGACAATATATTGTACATTGGGAGTTATAAGTTACCCAATATTGACGATACGTGCGATATGTATCGACAATATCTCACGATACCACACTTGCATCAGTCCACTTGCAAAAAAAAAAAAAAATTTGAAAAATCACCCAAAATCTAGGTAAAAAAAAAACAATTTTCTCTGAAAGTTTATTGCTCTGATTATGTTCCTAAGGGGATTTCAACCAATCCCTTTCATTTAGAGAGAAGGGGGATTTAGGTGCAAAAATCAAGATCAGATAATGTGTGGTACCAGAAACCTAATTGATGAGTTTTTGCTAATTCGATCTGTTTTCTCTTATTTAAATTGCTTGGAAACAGTAGAATGAAGTTAGTATCCATGATTTCGCATCTTTTTCATCCTCAATCATGAATTTGACCTCCGATATTCGAAGTTGGAGAATTTGGAGAAAATCTGAAATTTTCCCAATTTTACCCATTTAACTTGCAATTAGAGTGTGGAAAAATCATATTAGAGGATGAGATACATGCATCGATAGCAATACTTGAATCATTGGATCGTAGAGAGATTTGCGGAAACAGTATATTGATCAACTCTAACACCAAAAATTAACTTGCATGCAAGGAAAATGAGATATATAACTGGTTCCACTAATTAAATTCAATATATAAGATTGCCAGCAAAAAGGATAAAATATTATTCTCCCATCTATGACACAACTATATCTTAGCAAGGAAAGAAGATTAAACTAGACAAACAAGCAACCACATGCTTCTAACGCCAAAAATCAACTTTCCATGCAAGGAAACGAGATTTAATCAGATCCACTAATTAAATTTTATATATAAAAGGGTTGCCAGTAAAAAGAATAAAATATTTTCTCCCATCTATGACAATCACACAACTATATCCTAGCAAGGAAAGAAGACTAAACTAGACAAACAAGCAACCACATGAAGAAACATTTATCAAAAACTTTAAGAGGAAAGAAATTAATCAAGGAAGCACCACCAGTGACTACAAATGAAACAACCCTAGCAATAACTATATCATCAACATAAAACAATAAAATGATGTGGGAGAAGAATGTTTAATGTCAGCTATGAGTCACCGAACTAAACGCATGGATTAAGGGTGCAAGAAGAAGTTGAAATATAGGAAGAAACAGCATACGAAGAGTATAAGGCATCCTATGCCTTTCTGGGGCATGTTTTCACTTTTCACACACCCCAATAACAGGTAAGAGGACAACTTTCAGTAACAACTCCTGCAAAAAATCAGATGATTTTCAAGAATCACCAATAATATCAAGTGGATTTCTAGGTAAAGAAGTTTAGGAAGAGGGAAGGGGAAAGTTGACTCACAACCTTTGACGAGCTCATTATTCACATTTCAATGACTTGCTCTCTTTCTCAAGAGTGTTTTTGTTGTGAGCATGCATTGCACATGTGGGCATTATTACCAATAGGGGGTGTGTAGATTGGTGGAAAACTGTGGAAATGAAATGTTTGACTATAGTCAAACTTCATATTTTAACAAAGACTAAGCAATATAGTACATGAATCTCTCCACCCACGATTGCCTTGACTCCTGTGAGAGGACAAATGGCTTCCCCCCCCCCCCCCCCCCCCCCCCAAAAAAAAGAAAAAGAAAAAGAAAAAGGAAGCACACAAATGTATGAGGTCCTAATGGTTTCTTATTGAGAATTCCTAGCTGTAAGTTAAGACTTTTGGTTCTTGGTTTCAACCCTACAGAGACGGCCAGTGAAAAAGACTTCTGTTATGTAACTTGACAGTGGTTTCAGAATTCAGCAATAATTTGAATGTGGAAAGACAAAACCTATATCTTTGATACATGTCATGAACTCGACATCAGAAAACTCTTGTACCTGAATGCTCTCCTTGTGATGAGGGCAAACAGAATAAACGGCTGCATCATGCCCTTCAAAGTGATAAAGCTTTCGTCCATTCAAATCCCACACCTAGAAAACATGTACCTCTTCACTTAGTGAAAATGAAAAAACATGAGAAGGTTAGGCGAAGGCAAAAACTAAGAGAGATTTCATGGTTGCACCTTTATCTGCTTATCATCTCCACAAGTTACGACACATAGCTGTTTATTTGGATGAGAGAATGCTAAGTCATTGACTTTGCCAACATGAGCATCAATCTGCCAAAGAATCAAGTCAAATTGTAGTTTATAGTTTGTTCCCTTGTTGGTCAGGCAGCAAAAACTGGCAAGTTGCAACCCACCTCTAGATGCTGGCGTAGATCATTAGTTCCTTGATAAGCATACAAGTGAATCAAGTGCTTTGTAAATGCAATGCCTGCAACAAGAAAATAAGAATGTATATTTGTTTTCATCGGAAAAATGTACATAAATATTAACAGGCACATGACATGGCCTAGTCCACTATATAGGGGACACATACCCATCAAACTTCCATCTGGACTCCAAGTTACTCGACTAATAGATATTGAAGAATCTTTGACGATTGCAGCCTGTCAATTTCAGGAGGAGAACATCAATGCATAAAAAATTACTAATTGACCAAATGATATAGCTATAAATGATGTCCTTATATAAAGAGCAAAGACTGGACTACAGCTTAATAAAAGATTCCCTCTATAGTAGGCTTTATTGCCAAGGCTAAAAACAAAACATTAATTGGACAGTCAAAGTTCAGCATCATGCCTTCCATCTAGAAATAGTATTTGAAAACATAATGTAAGAGATGATGAGCGAGACAATGTTGGCCTGTTAAGGAACAACATGTTCATAGGATGTGTAGCTGAAATGAAGATGTTGAGATGGATGAGCGGCAAGACGAAGAAGGATAGACTTAGAAATGAATGCATTCAAGGGAACTTAGGAGTGGCACCAATAGGTAATAAAATGAGGGAAAGTAGAGTTAGATGGTTTGCTCATGTGAAATAGAGACCAAGAACCACGCTGTTTAGGAGTGAGTTGGTACAAGTTTGAAGACTCTAGAAAGGAAAGGGGAAGGCCCAAAAGAATGAGGATGGAGGTAGTAAGAAAGACTTGATGACATATGGTTTAACTGAAAATATGGCCCTTGATAGAGTGGAATGGCAGAATTGGATTCATGCAGTCAACCCCAATTAAGTGGGATTAGGCTTAGATGATGATGAATGTAAAGGGAAACAAATGATTTCTACAAATAAGATATATGAATATAAAGTTGTTCTTATCTTGAAATTGTACTTCCAAATGAATAAATAGTTTTCTTTATGAAGTTCCCAAAGAAAAGAAGTAATAAGAACCTGAAATGGCAATGAACAAGATGGCGTGTCCCATATCTTGAATGGTTTAGATGCCAACCTCTCTCGTAACCCAATTTCCCAAAGTGAAATTTCACCATTGCTAGAACCAACTGTTCAAAGAAAGAACCAGGTTAAAAAGAACCATGTTTGCATTCTAATACATCTATAATCTCAGGATGATCTGCTCTATGCATTTGCTGAGGCACAAGATTTGACATCCATACCAAGAAGTAAAGTCTGATGAGAAGGATGGAAATCCATGCTTGTGACGCTGGATCCTTGATTTATAGTACAGGCTACTTTTCTTGGCAGATCATCCAATGACCAAGAAGTTTGTGGAAGAGGAGTGGGATATGTAACCTGAAATTACAGGACAAAAACTCACACAAATCCTATGCACTATCAAGCTCTGAAAACCAGCAACAACAAAATAACTCAAATCACAGTAGCATAACCATAAAAGCACGCACACATTTCAGAATGTTCAACAGAATTCTGAACCATTCGGTATTACCTCATCAACGGGTGCAGCAGACCTCAGTCGCTTCATTAGTTGTTCAGAATCAGTACTTTGATAATCAACCATGCCTAGTCCATTTGGAGGAGTTCTTGGACGTTTCGAAATGGGAACTGTGGAAAAGAGACCAATAAAGATTGCCCATACTCTCTAAGCACTTAATCTATGATGATAAATTGCAGTGGCCAGAAAAAAAAGGCTCCATTTAAGGATTCAATTAATCCATGCATTTTCTTCAATGACCTTTTGGCATTTAAAGCATATCAATTATTCAATCGCATTTTCTTTCCCTAAATAGAAAAAAACTCAGCAAACTCTATAAAGCAAATTATGACAATTTTAAAATTCTGACCTTGATTTGGAGGAACAGGTATTGACGAAGCAGTAACAACAGCAGATTGAACGGATGAGGAAGCAGCAGCATTTGCCATCCAGCCAGCTAAAGCATTACTTGCAGCTGCTGCAGCAGGTGGGAAAGGCTGCATCCAATAAACCAGTGATGTATCAATGTAAGCATCTAAAGTTCTCCTTCTGAGAAAATCAAAACATCTGAGATAAGCCACATCAGACTGCTTTTCAAAAAAGAAAAGGTAACATCGTACTCCATGTGCTCCAAGGGGTGTGTAGGTGGCAGTCTTGGCAACTGCTGCAAGTGGCACAGGGACTGGTGTAGGAGCACGAGCTCCATTTGTAGGTGCACATGTATGGTCTGTGAATAAGGTCTTGATATCAGGGTTAGGCCTTGGATTCTTACAGAGCTGATGCTGCCAGTTCAAACTGCAAAGACGATCAAATAGAACTTCAGCAGCTAAGCAAACAGTGGACGAAGTTGATAGACCAAATGCCATGCAGATATAGCAGCCAGCAATGCCCATCAGAATGAAAAAATCAAAATGAAAATAGCGCACATTTTTCAGCAAAAGTAAACTGTGTGGGTCTAACAAACCTAAATAACTCATGAAGCGCCACCTGTCAAGATTGTCCAAAAGCTTACAAAAATGAAGACTTTACCTTTGATTAATTAGAGTTCGCAATCTTGATGCTTTTAAAGTGGGGAACGCCAGCTTTTCTCGAAACAGAGGATTTGCTTCTATCAATTTTTTAAGTTCAATCAGCATAATGCTTCGAGCTGATTTAGTGTCGCCATACTTTGATAACTGTTCATTTTCCCTACAACCAGAGAAAAGAAAAATAAAGTTTTCACATTTATATTATTCATTTTCCCAGCATTCAAAGAAAAGAAAGAAAGTTGTGACATCATAAACAAAGAGCACAAATAAAGTTGGTAATCAGCCTGGAAAAAAAGGATTGAATTGAAGAAATAGGATTTAGTCTTGCAAGCAATATCAGATAGAATCTATCAGTTTCAAGTTCAATGGATATACATTCAATTAGCATCTCTACACGTGGAAATTGAGTTGTTTATTGAAAGAAGAAGAAAAGGTTCATGAAAACACAATCATCATCATCATCTAAGCCTTATCCTAACTAAATGGGGTCAAGCTTAAGAAAAAATCATAAATAAAAATTAATACGAAATTTTGTGGAAGGCAGACAGATTCTCGATTCTGTGCTTATTGCTAATGAATGCATGGACTCTTGTGTGAGAAAAAAGAGAGGGTATTCAATGAAAGCTGGATATTCAGAAGGCTTATGAACATGTTGATTGGTCGTTCCTGGATTATATGCTCGAAAGATTAGGGTTTGGTTTTGCTTGGAGGGCCTGGATAAGGATCTGTATTTCTTCACCAAAGTTCTCTGTACTTATTAATGGTGCCCCCTTTGGCTTCTTTAGATCTTCTAGAGGAATCAGTCAGGGGGACCCCTCTCCCCCTTCCTCTTTGTTTTAGTAATGGAAGCCCTTAGTAGAATACTGTCTAGAGGACAGGATTGGGGGTTGTTTAGAGGATTTTCGATTAAGAACTTGTCGTTTTTTATTAACCATCTGCAATTCGCTGATGATACTCTTCTCTTTTGTGATGCAGAGGAAGATCAGATCCGTTCTCTGAGCATGACAATTTGCTGGTTCCAAGTGGTCTCTGGATTCACAGTTAACATGGCTAAGTCCTCTCTCATAGAGATAAACACGACGACGTCAGAAACTGTCCATAGCTAATTCCTTTGGCTGCAAGGTTGAATATCTCCCAATTCTTTACCTGGGTCTGCCCTTATGTGTTGGTAAGCCTTCCCCTGGTTTGTGGGATTTGATCATTGAAAGACTGGAAAGGAAAATGTCCACGTGGTTTGGCAATTTCTTATCTTTGGCTGGAAGAATTAACTTAATCAATGCTTCTCTCTCAAGTATGCCAGTCTTCTTGCTTTCGTTGTTCCTCTATACGAAATTTGTCATTCTTAGAATTGACAGAATTCAGAGGAGATTTCTATGGCAAGGATGCGGTGAAACGTTTAAGTTCCCCTGATGAAATGGCATGATGTTTGTTTATCGCATGATAAAGGGGGAGCTAATATAAAGAACTTGTAAGTGATAAATAAAGCCCTGTTAGGCAAATGGATTTGGCATTTCGGGTCAAAGAGGGAGAGCCTTTGGAGACAGGTTATTGCGGCTAAGTATGGGGTAGAGGATCTAGGTCGATGGCCCTTTGCTTCTACCTCCCATAGAGTCTCGCCTATCTAGAGAAACATCATTAAGTTGTCTTCGAGTGTCCTGGTCAACTACTCGTATGTCTTAGGCATAGGGAACTCGATCAGATTTTGGCTTGATCATTGGTGTGGGTCTGCGACTCTTGCTGAGCAGTTCCCAGCCCTATTTTCCATCTCTACTAACCAATCATGCCTCGTCAAGGAGTGTTTCATCCCTTATGGCCAGGAGGGGGTTTGGGCTCCTTTGTTTAGAAGATACTTTTCTGATGAAGAGAGAGCATTTCACTAGTCTTCTTGTTGTTTTATGGCGACAGCGGCCGAATTCGGTGTAGGAAGATTTAGTGGTGTGGAAGCTCTCGAAAGCTAGAATCTTCTCGGTCAAGTCGTTCTACTCTATCCTTCTACTTCCCCCGTCTAATCCCTTGTGCTGCCATACAGGGGCCTTATGGTCGAATGCTATTTGATGCAGACATCAAGCCCTTTAGGGTTTTTATCAGCATAGGAGGCGAGTGACACTTATATCTTTATGGCTCGATGATAACGGGCCTGGATCGTTCATGACGACTTGAGGAGCATCGAAGACTTTACACATGTAGTCTGTGACATTTGAGAAGACCCCACCTTGGGAAGACGTGTAAGTTGCTTGGAGGAGATGATCGGACTGTTGGATTGTCGTGGCCCACTTTCATCACACCATCATCGGAGCCCATCAGGCATCTTAGATTTGAGTTTATTTTATGCACTTTTACTTATTTGAGTTTTGGGTTAGCGTGCGCACGTTTTTTTATGCAAATGTCTTTCTTTTGAAATTTTGTTAGTAGGGGTATTTTGGTAATTATGTTAATTCCAAATTTTATAAGTATGTTGCCTTAAAACTTTTTCATTAAGTTGTTGATTAATGAAAAGCAAGCCTTTTGGTTGCCTCCTTCCTCTCTCTCTCTCTCTCATGGAACTACATCTTCTTCCCTAATCCTCTTCTTCTCTTTGTTTCTTATGCCCTTCTAATATTCATCTAAGGTAAACTTCTTCTTCCTTCTCTCTCTATTTCTATTATTCCCAATCCTCGAACCCTAAATTTGAGAATTGAATCAAAACTCCAATTCCTCAAATTTCCAATTCCCTAATTCGAGAAATCCTTTGATCTCCCGGACTAGTGAACCCTATTGTTCGATTGGGTTATGACCATGCAAGATCAGAAGGTTCCATTCCTCGTTGGATCCAACCTATGCACTACTTGAATTTCTCACTTCGTGGTTGTGATGATGGCCCGCTCCATTGCATGAATTTTTAGAATATTATTGTTTTTTATTTCCACTGGATTATATGTGTTCATGAGCATGCATCACAATTAGGGCATCTTGCATCACTATTCCTCCCAAAATTGCGGCGTTTGGGTGGTTAGTGGAAAGAAATAGAATCCCAACGATAGACAATCTGTGAAAGAGAGGGATGGTGCCCACAAATGTGTGCTTTCTTTGTCTCAGCAACAAGGAAACTGTCAATCATTTTTTTCATTCACTGTCCGTTTGTAACAGATATTTGGTGGACCGTGTTGCATTTAGCAGATTTTTCATGGGTGATGCCTCGGTCCCTAGAGCAATTGTCTTGCATTTGGCATGCGGAGGAAGGTGGTCTGTTAGGTAAAAGGAAGTGGCGATCCCTATTGCTAGCGGTGATGTGGGTGATCCGGGCAGAGAGGAATAACAGGGTGTTCTGAAATAAAAAATGCTCTTCAGGGGTGGTGCTCGCTAAAGTCTTGGGGTTGTTCAGGGATTGGGCACCGTAATCCCCCCCTTTTTTTAGGCCTTAGGTTGTGATCTGTTGGGGGTTTTGCCCCTCATGTTCAATAAAGTTTTCTCATCTTTCAAGAAAAAAAAATAATATGCAATGGAACCAACGATTCCCTACAAGAGAAGATAAAAATTGCTGGAAGAAAGTGTGGGTGATATCCAAAAAATCCAAATATATGATCCAAGATAGGCATAAGTACAACAACTCTGAGCATGATTAATGCAATACACGTCGAAGCTTTACATTGTATAAATGCGTTACAAAATCATCATAAGCCCTCCATATACCTCCCAAACAGCTGTTGGCGTTATCAATAAAAAATCAGCAAAAGGTTAAGCAAATCTGCAACTTTCCATAAATAGGAATGTTTCATGAAAATGACAAAGAGATCAACTATCCATCACCCTAGTGGAAATGGAAAAACAAGATAGACATAACTGAGAAACCCCTTCTCCGGAAAAAGTAGCAACTCATTAGCTTCTTGAGGAATAACATGTCACTTCTAAGGAATGCATCAGGTCTATGGGTGTAAATGCATTGGTGCGAGTCAGGGGCAGTTCGGGTCTTCTAGACCCAACCAGTATAATAATCGGAATTTCAGCGCCAAACCCGATCCATTCATACAGGGATGGGTCCATCCAAATATGCCAGGTCAAGGTCAGGTTTAAACTAGGAGGATCCAAACCCATCTCATTCATCTATGTGTTGGGTTTGTCAGGGATCTAACTTGGGTTGGTCTAATTTCTAATTCCATATTAACTATAGACTTTCAGTTAAGCACTAAACTACATCTTTCTTTAGGTAGGTTATTATATTTTAATCAACTGCCTAAATTACCTTAATTGAAGGGATTATAAGCGTCGGTTGGAGACCAAGTTTAGGTCATGTGAGTGTCAGGTCTATTTTTGGGTGGTCCATATCTGACCCATTTAACCCAGGGGAATTGGGTGAAATCAACTTTGAGAGGTTCCAAACACAACACAATTTATGTTCGTGATGGCATTTTGGACCCAGACCTGACCCAATGGTTCATTTTCACATCCAAGCCTATTTATTATTGGGTTGGGTCCACTGACCCATCAAGTCTACCAACCCATGTGTGCCCCTAGTCAAGCCTTTAATCTCATTCACAATAAAATTAAACATCCACTGGTTCAAAGTTTTCCTAGGTGCACAAGCTATGACATTCTTCGAGTACTTCCACAATCATCATCAGCATGACCTAATCCTTATCCAAGTTAACTGGGGACGACTATGTTAGAGTGTTAACGTTCCTTGATATACACTAATACACCATCCTCTAACAGCTTTAGCTTTTAGATCAAGTGGTGATTTGACACGGTATCAGAGGGGAAGGTCTTGAGTTCGAATCCTGGGAGTAGCAAATATGCCTCCCTAATATATTCTCCCACAAGGGGCCGTCTATGGTGTGCGTTGTGAGTGTCCCTTCACCTGGGTGTGAGTTGTGAGTCCCTCCACCCTTGCCCAGTATGTTCCCATGCGAAGTTCCACCCCGCACGTGCAGGGGAGTGTTGGAGTGTTAAATTCCATTGATATACATTGATACACCATCCTTTAACAGCTCGAGCTTTCAAAGCTAGTGGTGATTTGACAAACTACATGAATCATGTTCCACCATTCCACTCTTAACTTTCAGTTAAACCACAGGTCATCGAGTCTTTTCTTACTACCTCCACCCATGTCCTTTTAGGCCTTCAGCTTGTCCTTTTAGAGCCCTTCAACTTGTACAAAGTCACTCCTAACCGGCACAATTCTTGGTCTCCATTGCACATTACCAAACCATCCAATTCTACTTTCCCTCTAATTAGCTATTGGTACTGCTCCTAAGTTCCTTAGAATGCATTCATGTCTAATTATATCCTTCCTCGTCTTGCCACTCATCTATCTCAACATCCTCATTTCAACTACACTCATCCTATGAACATGTATGTTCATTGACAGTCCAAAACATCTGAGTACTTCCACAATAAGCACTCAAGAAAAGGACTCCATGCATATTTGAACCCACAAAAATAACCTAAATCTTTGATTCTTTTGAGTCCCATTTACTTGGGGCCTAGAGAATACGATATGAATATTTCCTTCATCATTTCTTATCATGCCATTAATTTGAGTGCCCTTAACAATATATTTCTTTTTGCGGACACTAAAATTGATCACTACAAAGTAAAACTTGCCACAGAAAATAATGTGCTTTTGCTTATTCCTTTACCAATTAGATAAACAAACCACAGAAAATAATGTGGTTTTGCCCATTCCTTTACTAGTCAGATTTATATCAACTACTAACCAATGACATTCATTTTTTTTAAACGTACCAATGAATTTCACTTGTAAATACTTCTCCAGGGAATACAATCAATAGATAAAAATACATGATGGGTACTGGAGGTACCATAATAAGATGTGCAGTGCTTGCTATCGTGCATGCTTTGTCTCAACCCTTACATGTGGGTTTGACAGGAGATATCTATCAATTGTTGTGTTATCTTACAAAACAATGTCACTAGTAGTGGCAAACTTGAACCAAACAACAACCAACACATCATAAAATAATTAACAGAACTCCAACTTAAAGAGTTAAAACAACTCTGATTCTGAGGGATCGAACCATTATGATGCCAGGGTTTTATGCTATGCCCTAATTCTATATGTAAGTGTGATCAATGGATGATATGCAAATCATGAAAATTAATGCTAACTACTAACAAGCACAATAGAATAGAGAATTTCAACCAAAGAATAGTGATGAATCATTAGGGCCATGCCCCTAGCATGAAGTACACATAAAAGTAAAAGAGGAGAATCCAAGGGACATGAGAGTATCCATAATCTAGTACAAGTCAGTCTCAATCAAAGGGGAAACAACCCAAGTTAAGGAAGGAACTCACGTGCGCAGTCATCCACACGTGTGGACAGTCGTCCGTCCGTATAGGATGGTCGTACGGATCGTACGGACGTGGATGGTTGCCCACGTGTAGACTGTCGAAGGGTTTGGGGAGGTTAGATGAAGGAAAGAAAAGATGGAGGAGGAAGAAGAAAGAGGGGAAGGTGTGGAGAATCAATGAGGGTTCAAAGGAAGGTTCAAGAGTTTCAAGGGTCTTACCCTTTCATGTGCGTAGAGAAGCCGAGATGCAAGAAAAATTGGAAATTGGTGCGGAATCCTCATGCCCGAAGGGCCAATCCTATAACCCTAATCCTTCTTCACGAGGAGGAGAAGAACACAATGCATAAATCCCATTCTAGGGCTGGACGTCCAGCCCTATGGCTTTTATATTAAATTTTCATGAAAAGTACAAAACTGTCACTCATGTCCCAAATTTAAAATAACATAATCCAAACATCAAATACCAAATCTAAACCATTTATATGTCTCTAAATAATGTCTAGAATATATAAAAACAGAAAAAAAAAAGAAGTGGGCCACCCGAAGTGGGCCCGGCGCGATCCAAGGCTGGATGGCCAAATCGGACAAAAGCAACAGTCCGATCTCCATCCAATCAAAGATCCATGGTCCAGATAACCTCCGATCATCATCCCGCACACGCACATCGCTAATGAACCTCCAATGTGCATGTGCGTATGCGCGGGGTCTCGTGTCCCATCAGAAAATGAGCCCGGTGGGCCCAGCGTCTATCCACATAAGATCATTCGCTCTAGCACTCTGTCTACGTCACCTCCGTCTCTGGTACACTCTAAAAGGTGCACCACTGATGTCCTCATCACATAAAGTAAGACATTTTATGGAAGAAAAGTGGTGCCCTTTCTAAAATGGAGAGGGGCAAAGTAGTGAAGACTAAGAGTTTCACTATTGATTTAAAAAAAATAAAAATAAAAAGTATAGCCTTCTCTCATGATCGTTGGGAGACGGTAAAATCAGATGCAGTCATGTAGACATAGTGGTAGAGCAGTTTGTAAAGAAACTTGTGAAGTTACCTTTCTCTCCAAGGATTAATCACGCTCATTAAAAACAGAGGATTTGGATGGATGACCACTACATGGGTCTCAAATGCTTGATAGTCTCAAATGCAGAAATTTACAGAAATAACTCTACTTCATGTTTTTTTTTACGAAAATATCCATAAAACTAGAACAAAATGTGAAGCAAAGCTCAGAAAAGGTCCAAACTATCAAATAAACTAAATCCTAATAAATTTAAATAAAAAATAAGACACTTAAGTCCTAAAGTGTCCACGATCAAGGCGGGCCACAATCAAAAGTGGTCAAACAGCCCGATACACATGATCCAATGGTTTGATCGACATGTGCACTCGATCCAACAGTCAAGACTCCTCAATAATGCAACCCACGTGCATCTTCCTAGTGTAAGGTCTTTGAATATGCATAAAATTCATGTGGGGTCTTCAAAACGGCCCACTCGGGCCCATGAATTGGTCATCCATCCAAAGGGAAATAGTGATAATCTCCTCCTTTGGTAGACCCTGAATGGTGCTCTAATGTCCTCATCCACTCTCCCCGACTAAGAAAGATTCACCTTTCACGAAATAAAACTTCGATAGCATTTCAGGATGTCGAGGTTGAATCGTAGAAGCTCTGTCTCTGTGATCCACGTGCAGTCTGACGTCGGCCTGTCCTTTCACTTGACCAAGTACTTCTGAAATTCGCCATGTCTAGTGGAAATCGCTTCTTCATCTAAAATATCATTTATTTCCTCTCTTCTTGTAGGTATGGATGGTACGGGGTAAAGGTTGAGGAGATAAGTCAGGTAATGCCTAGGGGCTATGGGACAGGTGATGAGGACATCGAGTTCCGGACCTATCAGAGACGACGGAGGAGATCGATAACGACACCGACCTCCCTGTGGTTGGGAGATTGAAGACCCCACACGTGCATCATGCGCGCACGGATGGCACACCTATGTGCGTGTGGGCTGTATTGGAGCATGGCAATATGATGACTCCATCATGACCAGTAGATGGTGATTCCGATTATGTGATAATTCAACTGTTGGATCACCTTGATACTTCATCTTTGAGTACATCCAACAGTTGGATCACTCACGGGACACCATCCGGTAGTCCGTTCTTAGTTCCAACATTTTATTTTTTATTATTTGTATTGTGGACTGCTAGTGGACAGCTTTCTTATATCTTTATTTAATGTTTAGGGGTATTTTAGGTATTTAGGACATAGTTGATAATTTTTTTAATAAGGGTATTCCTGTAATTGTACGTTCCACCATAAGGCTTATAAAAGCCAAAGAGAGGAAACGTCCAATGACGGTTCTTTTGCATAGAAATAAAAAAGAAAAGAGTTTTCTTCCTTGGTGTGAAGCCTAGGGTTTAAGATTGAAGCTAGGAGAGGCGGAAACCACATCCTCCCTTCATCTCTCCATCTCTTTCTCTTATCTCAAAGTGCAAGGCTGGATCGTGGTGTGAGATTCCCAAGTCTTCAGTAAGCTTCCAAAATCACTTTTCACCCAAATCCGCCACCAAAACCCTCTCAAACCTCCATAATACCCCACCTAAATCGATTATCCACCCGACTCGACCCGGTTGCACGTCCGCACACATGTGGACTGCCACGCTTGCACACATGGGCCGTTTTTCTTCCCGTCACTTGTTCTTGCAACCTTTCTTTGTTTGGGGAACTCATTTCAAGCCGTTTTGCAAATCTCCATACCGTTTGGGAGATATCTCATTCCGAAGGTCTTGGCCCTCCAGCGGGCTAGACTTCAATTTTCCAAAACTGAGTTTGGGCGAATCCTACGCTAGTAGAAGGTTTGATCCCCCCTTTGGAAAATTAATTTGAGTGATTTTAAAGGACCACAACATTAGTGAATGCCTCTAGGCCACCAATTTGACCTATCACCTCTGTGGTCCTTTTTTTTTTTTTTTTTTTGCTTAGTTGGGAATTGCTTGAAATCTGTAAATTTCTTTTAGCTTGCATTCAACCCTCCTAATCTCAGAAAATTTGTGTTAATGCATCCATACGGCGTCAACAGGTAAAGGGCATCATCATCAAAGTTCATGTGAGGGTTAGCGAAAGGTCCATGAAATAGTACAAGATCTTCCACATTAAATGTGGAACTGATACCCATGTTAGGTGGAAGATCCATCAAGTAAGCATTCGGACTTAGTCTTATCAAGATTTTATACGGTCCAGTGCTATGGGATTGTAATTTTTTTTATGGTTCCCTGTGGAAACCTTTCTGGACGTATTCTACTCATGATTTCATCACCACAGCAAACTCTTTAAATCTACAGTGTGAGTCCGCAATCATTTTGTATTTTTCATTACTCATATTGATTCTTTTTCTAATCTCCACATGCAAGTCATGAATGGGGCATGCAAATGCATGTGCAGACTCTAACATCCTATGGGACACTAACATGAGTATGACATCTATAGGGGTCCTAGGATCATCTACTTGTCTTTCCAGATCCACTTCCTCCCCGGGACTCATTTGATCGTGAGGAAGGTTTGGTAAAGTCAACGCATAAATGTCTCACACGAGTGTAAGCTCATCTGGTATGTCCTCTAAAACAACATTACTAAACTCCTCCAATACCAGACTTACCTCAGGAGGTAACTCTATACTACCCTCGAGTGTAACCTCAATTGCCACGTAGGCATTCACCGTCAAATCAGCTTTAATCTCCCTGTTAGACTCTTTGGCATTTTTTATAGGGAGAGACTAAAACTATAATTTCCCCACATCTTCATGATCATGTTTCTTGGCGTCCTCCTTTTCTAGGGTTCTTTTGGGCGGGAGAGGCTTCAAGATAATTCTTCTACCTTCGTACATAAACGAACACATATTCAAGCGGCCGAATTGTGTTGCGTCCCTGTCATGAACCAAGGTCTACTTAAGATGATGTGGCCTATATCCATAGGCAAAACATCACACCACAACGTGTCTATATAGGAACCAAATTGGATGGGAATGGGACAACACTAAGAAACCGAAATCGAAGCCGCATTAACCCATGAGACTCGATAGGGCTAAGGGTGAGGAACGACTAGCAAACCTAAGCGATCCACGATGCTAGTACAGACCACATTGGTGCAACTGCCACTATCAATGATCACCTTGCAGTTTTTGCCACCACACTTGGCATAGGTGTGGAAAATTGAATTCCTACGCCAATCATCACTTTCTACAATCTGGACCAAGACACGTCTAACAACTACAAGTGACGCCGCGCAATCCTAGCTCCATCTTCTTCATCACTAGGACTCGCCTCAGGTTCGTAGATCTCTTCGTCTTCAAATTCACCATGCTCATCCTCAACCATCTCACCAATTATAAATGCCTTGCTTGGCTCTCTGGTGGGACATTGTTGACCAAAGTGGCCATACACTTGGCACCTGTACCATCGCGTGAACTCATTGGCATGCACACTAGTACTAGCCAACCCCTTACCCTTAACATCCCTAGGGTTGGATTGAGAACCAGTAAGGGGCTTAGATTGACTCCCAAAGTTAGATTTGGCTCCCTGTGGAGTAATCTTAACATTTGAATCTTAACAATCAAATCGTCTCCCAAATTGCGGCTTGAGGTAATGCTTGAGGTCTTGCGCCACTTAGTACATTTGTTCCAAGGTGTCGATGTCACGAGAGAGGAGTTTTCGCTGAATGTCGATTCTGAGGCCCATTTTAAAATGAGAGTGTAATCATCGGGTCCTCAATATCACACCGCATCATATCTTCCTCAAATTTAGCTTTGTAATCCGACGGGCATTGTTCCGTGGCAAAATGACTGCCACTGGTCCAAGAGCCTTTGACGATATGAGAGGGGGAGATACTTTTCCTTTAATACTTCTTTCATCTCTAGTTCTCTACCCAGTGCGTGATTGGGGCATCTCCAGACCTCTCAATATTCTTCTCCATGTTGGTCCAAAACAATTTGGCCTGACCCACCAATTTCATCTTGGTAAGCCTCACACGACGGCATCAGACATGTCATACCACTCAAAATAGTAGTCCATGTCTAGTCAAGGAATGCCTTGGGGTCCAAGCGACCATCAAAACTAGGGGCCTCCACTTTCACACTCTTCATGACATGCAGCATATGGGTCATGGCGGTCATGACGCTCCTCACAATGTGATTGCACATGCGGTCCACCATGCCCAACACCTTGACCACGTCCACGTCCACGTCCTTCAACTTGTCCCCCGACTTGAGATTGGACATCCTCCCCAATGTCGGGGTTCGCCTGGAGAGGTTTCTAGCTGATTGACACGCACGTTAGTCAATTGAGTAGTGGTGGTTCTATCGTGAGCTTCAATGGCCATAAGACGGTTGTTGATAACATTTAGGGCCTCGACAATCTGTTCTAGATTAATAGTGGGATGTAGACCAAAACCATGCCCTCTGCGGATGGGCATACACAAGGGAAACTCTAAAGGAAAAGCCGGATCCTAATGCGATGTAATGACAAAGACAATGACTAACCTAGATGCCGTAATTGGACATACTGAAAACACTAACCTGAAAATTTAGCAAGTTGTTAATCTGAAAATACTCCTCAAAAAATTCAGCAGGATGACAATCTGAAATTACCAATCTAAAAATTCAGCAATAGCATAATCTGAAAACACTAACTAAAATTCAACAACGGGACACTCCAAAGTGGAAAAAACAAAAAACAAAAAAAGTAATATGATCCTAGACTCTATATGCATTGTATGCACTAACAACCTTAGATGTAAATTGTAATGAATATGATAACCTATGCTAAAACCCTAGGATCTGATACCAAATTTGATGCAGAACACATAATTTAATGCTAGCATGCAACTTGGAGATTATAAAAGAGTCCATAAAGTAATTTAATTAACAAAAGATGTTAACCCACCGCGTACTTAAGAGTAAACAATAGGAAATAAAATCTGATTTAACCTAAATCACATGCCCACGTGCTAAAAAATCACATAAATCAATTAAAACTAGGCCTAATGGAATGATAGAACTTTCAATTTAGCATAGGTGCATTCCACACTCAAGGGGTTGACTTGTAGGTTCTAGGATTAGGGTTAGGCAAGGTGTTCCATAACGGTAATGATGGTCCGTAACGGCCACCACCGTTACCGTCACCGTTACGATACGGGTCGAAATGGCCATTATGGCCCCCGTATCGGCCGTTACAGATCTTCTTCTTCTTTTTTTTGAAAAAAATATTACAGGACTGTCATGGTCCATTACAAGGCCGTTACGGGACTGTTACAACCTTTTTTTCTGTAACGGCCGTTTCGACCCCGTAACGCGTAACGATTATGACCGTTACTATTACGTAATGGCCATTACGTAACCGATTTTGAATACCTTAGGGTAAGGGAAAAATCTGAAACTTGGAAAATTAGGGTTTATAGGAATTGGGGATTTTAGAATTAGGATTTTTAAGAATTAGGGAAAATAAGAAATTGGGGATCTAGGGTTTAGGGTAGGCTTAAGGATGGGGAAT
Source organism: Liriodendron chinense (assembly GCA_003013855.2). Lineage (NCBI taxonomy): Eukaryota > Viridiplantae > Streptophyta > Magnoliopsida > Magnoliales > Magnoliaceae > Liriodendron > Liriodendron chinense. The sequence continues at coordinate 2,158,303 of PVNU02002470.1, forward strand.
CAAGGGATTTTGATGGGGGAAGAAGGGGAAATCAAGGGATTGAGGGGTTATCCATACGGCCAGCCTAGGGCTCGCACGTGTAGCCATACGGTCACATGTGTGGGTCATTGGTTATAGATTTGAGGTCCTCAATGGTTGGGTTTGGTTGAGGTTGAAATTGGATGATGAAAAGTTGAAGGAAAATATGATTTGGATGCTTTTGGATGGGAAGGGAAGAAGAAAGATAAAGTTTTTTAGAAAATACCTCTTTTTGAATAGAAAAGAAGATGATAGATAGAAGCATCGCACCTTCGTTGAATGGGAATGGAATCACACCACACCCAAGCTCCAAATCACATGGAGTATTCTTCAAATCATACGAAGAAGTTTTTTTTCCAAAATAAAGGCATTAGGGCTCCACATGTCCTTTTTTAATCTCAAGTGCAGAAATTTACAAAAAAGGCCCTCCTAAATGTTTTTTTACTAAAATACCCCTAAAACTAGAACAAAACATAAAGCAAAGCTCAGAAAAGGTCCAAATTGTCAAAGAAACTAAATCCTAATAAAGTCAAATGAAAACTAAGACACTGAAGTCCTAAAGTGTCCATGATCGAGGCGGGCCACGATCAAAATTGGTCGAACGGCCCGATACTCTTGATCCAACAATCTGATCGACACATGCACTCGATCCAACAGTCCAGACTCCTCAAGAATGCATCCCACATGTATCTTCCTAGTGTAAGGTCTTCGAAGATGCATCAAATGCATATGGGGTCTTCAAAACGGTCCACTCGTGCCCATGTAGTGGTTATCCATCCAAAGAGAAAACTAGTGATAATCTCCTCCTCCTCTGGTAGACCCTGAATGATGCTCTGATGTCCTCCATCACTCAAGTAGCAGCCTTTTGGTGGACCACCATCATGGGCCACAAAATCTCAACATTGAATCATCTTTGAGAATTTAACATTTATTCCTCAATGGCATCTCAGTTGTGGCTGCTTGGTATTTCTTTTGCTAGTTGATATTTGTTACGCCATCTCAATTGCCGACTTGATTGAAAGATGCTCTTTTCTCAAGTTTGGGAAGAATTGTAGGAGCTGTTTAGATTATGGGCAAAGTTGTGTCGTGAGTCTCATGAAATGTAGTCGGTGTAACCATACATGTTCATGGTTTTTCAATCCCCTTGTGCACAAGATCCAATGCAGTTTTAGGTAATTAGTCATGGATATATGACCGTTAGAATGGATTGGTTGTCTCTAGTGAAGAGGTGAACTACTTGTTGGGATTGTGCCCTGAAAAGCCAATGTTTGGTTGCTCTTTGACCTACTTTTTATGTGTGGATTTGATGCAGGACGCCATAATTATGATGCATGTTTATAAACACAATTATTCAGCGGAAATAAAAGGCAATAATAATCTAAAATTCTAGCATTAATCATCATAACTGAGAAAATCATAAAGGAAATATGCAATAGAGCGGGCCATCATCACAACCATGGAGTATGGAATTCAATTATTACTTAGGTTAGATCCGGCGAGGGATGAGACCTCCCGATCTTGCATGGCCATACCCAATCGATCAATGAAGATCACTAGTCCGAAGAATCAGGAAGTTTCTCGGATTAGGGATTTGAAAATTTGGGGGTTTAGGGTTTAGGTTGATTCTCTAGGTTTGATCGAGGAAGGATTAGCAAAACTGGAAAATAGAAAGAAGAAAATAATTACCTTGAAGAATTTGGAGAGGCACACGAAGAAGTTAGAAGATGAAGATCAAGGAAAGAGAAGAAGCACCATGAGAGAGAGAGAAGAGAGAAGCCACCAAAGAGGTTTGCCTTTTCATTAATAATCAACTAATCTCGTTTTTAGGGCTTAGCCCACTTAAATAAGCAATAAGAAAACTTAAAAGTATCAAAATACCCCTAAAAATCAAGTAAAAACAAATAATAAAAAAACAGTTCGTGCGGACACCGGGCACCTGGTGACCAATTTGGCCGGGCGCCTGGCCAGGACCAAAAATGTCCAGCAATAAAATCTTAAAAATCTCAGAATTTCGGGCGCCCGGTGACAAATTTGGTCGGGCGTCCGGCCACCTTCATTCAGGCATTCTTCCATTCCTTCAGTCGGGTCTTCTTCCATCCTACACACGTCTTCTACATGCCAAATCACATGCGTAGGGTCTTCAATACTCCTCAATCATCGCCTAACCACAAGGAAGGTGTTTGTGGTGGGCGCTTTCTTCGTTGGTAAACTTGAAACGCTAAATGTCCGCATCAGGATTTCTCATTCATTCATTGTCCAAGTTAATGTGTGGAACATGTTCATTCATATGGGTTTGTAAGGTTCACCTCCATTGTCCTTGGGCACCTTAAGATTGGACACGATGACCCTTAGTCAGGGGAGAGTAGTAATACATGGATCTCCGTTCCTTGGCCATGACCATATAGGTCCTTCGACGTGCCTGTGTCATTCAGATTATCTCTATAGTTTCCTCTCTCTTGGGATAGTTTTAGTCTTGGTGCCAGGTTCCTAGTTGTTCCCTCGTGCTTGTAGTTCTTGTTGTTGTTAGCAGCTTGGTCCTATTTCTCTTTGTATAGTTCTGTTGGCTTTCTTTTAGGTTCCTTTGGGTTCGAGTTGTATAGTTGTTTCTTTTCTTTCTTTTTGTTTTGTTGTTTCTTGTTTCTTTGGGTTGCTACGACTCCCTTTTAATATAATTTGTAATCTGCAAAAAAAAAAAGAAGCATCTTATGTGAGGGGACTGACTTAGAGTTAGGATTGCACCATCGAAGCCAACTTGGTGTTGGTTTGCCTTTGATCACCCAGGCCTATCATGCCCAAACTTAAAGAAGCTTGCGATTGCACTAGCTTTGCCAAATCCACTTACCTGAGGATGTATGGATGGAAAGCTTGCTTTACAAGGTTACCACATGACCTAGTAAAGGGTGTGGCTAGGTGAGTAGGTGGTTTCATCACAATCATCAAAGTCCACACAATTCAACATGAGATCCGAGAAGGAAGGTAAATAGGCTTCCTTCAAAATTGGATACACCGAAGTCTGTAGGGTAGCAAAGTACAAAACTGGGTACACCACCTGAAATCATAACTCCTTATTTGTAAATACTATCTCAAGCAAGAGGATCTATTCCAAAATAAAGAGCTTTGAACATCCGAGCCTACAAGAGGCCCTTGGCCTGTACAAGAGGATCTGGCGCGCTGCTCCAACCTCCTAAACCTATGATAGATTGGGAAAAGGCTCTCTAAGTTGAAAGATTGACAGTGGTAAAATGGGTGGATTTTTTCCACATAGGTATACTTTAAAAATAATATTTCTGTTTTTTTCTGAAACATGACATGATCCTGGACCAATGTTCAAAATATTCGTATCGTGTTGCATATCGCACCCTTAGGATACAGATACCTATTCGTTATCGCACGGGATATATCATTTGTATTAGGTAATTTTTCGCACTTTTTAGAAAAATGAGGAAACATTGGGAAAATGGTTGAATTTTTCAATGAAACTTCAGGGATTATTAAAAAAAGACCTTAATACACACTTTTAAATCATAACATCTCAAAAAAGAAGTGCACATAATAGATTTCCTTTGTATAAGGTTCTAACCTATGCAATATCTGATTGAACTAATGCAACTATATTCAAATTGAATGCATTAACATTTAGAGTGTATGTGATGATCATTTCATCAAACACTCCTAAATACTTCGAAATTAGTCTCAAATCTCAATTGATAGTTGCTTGAAGGAAAATTTCAAAAAATATATATATATTTTATTAATTTTTAATTAAAAAATGATTTTTATTTTTCGAAAATTGATAAGGATTTAAAAAATCAATAGATTAGCCCTCATACATGCTTGATTTCATGTTTGGAGTGCAACATTGTAAGCAATTTGGGAGAAATTGGGAAATTTTCAATTTCCCCCAAATCGGACCACCTACTCTCAAATTTCAAAATTAGAGTGTGTGTGATGAACATTTCATCAAATAATCCTAAATACTTCGAAATTAGTCTCAATTGACAACTGGTTGAAGTAAAATTTTGAAAGGAAAAAAAATGGAGAACATGAAGAACCAATGGATATCAAAATCAAAACTCCAACTCCATGATTTTTCATGCAAAACGTGAACAACCAATGGATTTGTAACCATTTAACACTGATTTAACATAATCTCAACAAAAAAAGGGATCAAAAATTGAAAATGCACACTGAACCGAACATGTGGGATGTACTTGCACTACCTATGTGTTTCATGTCGCACAGGTGGGATACAAGATATATCGTGGGATATATTGGCCGATATCGTCGATATTTAAAACATTGTCATGGATAAAGATACATCAAAGGCACTAAAATCTAGATTTTGAAACTTTAATTCCGCTGCATTTCGCCTAAAAATTCAGCTATATTTGTCAACAACACTATGGTTTTGGTGCACATGAACATCATATTTATCCAAGTACATGCATGACATGTTCCAATGTGCCACATGTGCAACCATCCAAGTTCAAGCATTCAACATATGCATATGTGCCATCATCAATCTCCAAGCACTAAAAATGTGGCACATGTGTCAATGTGAACCTGCAGATGTGTAAAGCCACCAACCAATCTTTAAGTTCCTCATGTGTGCCATAATCTATACTACCCACGTTCTAAGGTATTTGAAAATCTAAGGGACTGAACAACTAGTCAACAACAACAGGTCTTAGTATGTCTATGACCAGCTAGCTCTGACAGCATGCCATGGATTGCTAGTCCCTGCACAACTTTGCCCAAATTAAAATAGGCCCTTATAAAGCACACTCACGTCTACCATCTTGTGAGGTATTTGGAAGGAGAAAATAAACAAATATTTGTTGTAATGCTACCTCAGTTGACAAACTCCTTGATGCTATCAAGTATATCCTCCAATTTCCTATTTTATCAATGTAAGTATCACGTAGTTGGTCAGGCTTTACTGTCAAAGAATTTTAGTAATGTATCCATTCGAAATCTAAAGAGAGACTAGAGAGCAACAATCAATGATTTACTCATAAACCCAAAAATCATCATTGGTCAGCCCCGTCTAATGAGGCCATCGAAGTTAAACATTGATAGAAGCTCAAACAGGAGTTTAGTTAAGCCAAGATCAATGATGCTATTAGGAACAGTGAGAATGACATCAAACTAGTTTTTTTTTTTTTCTAAACCATCTGAAGTCCGTAAATAAAATGAAGCAAACAACATGACCATCTTGATGAGTTTGAAAATATTAACGAAGACCTCTTCTGGCCACATCATCATCTAATGCAATTCCTTAGGCAACCAAGAGATGCTTGCAAAATTGAGGTCCACCTTTACCATCAATGAAATTGTAGACTCATTGTTACGCAAATGATTCAATCGTACTCTTGCCAAAATGAGTATGAAGGTGAAGTAGGACAACTAACCACTTGCTCTAAAAGCTCGAACTGATTGAGCATGGCAAATCAATGCCTTTATCTCATAACTCATGCCCTAAGTCCATGGGTTAGGTCCTCAGCCAAACACTCCTTCATGGGCCCTAAGTCCATGGGTTAGGTCCTTAGCCAAACACTCCTTCATGGGCCCTAAGTCCATGGGTTAGGTCCTCAGCCAAACACTCCTTCATGGGTTAGGTCCTCAGCCAAACACTCCTTCATGGGCCCTAAGTCCATGGGTACGCATCACACAAGCCACCCGAGTCCACGGGTGGGGCCCGAATCCACAAGCCACATGCGCGGGTGAGGCCCGAGTCCACAAGCTACCCACCCCAAGTGTGTTCCCGCCTCCACAAGCTACCCAACTCAAAGCCCAGTGTAATAATGCCCACGGTGAGGAGTCTCAAACACGAGGCCTCCCGCTTTAATACCAATTTGATGTAGGACGACTAACCACTTGCTCTAAAAGCTAAAACTGATAGAGCATGGCGAATCGATTCCTTTATCTCATAGCCTAGGCCCCAAGTCCATGGGTTAGGTCCTCAGCCGAACCCTCCTTCGTGGGCCCCAAGTCCATGAGTACGCATCACACGAGTCCACGAGTGGGGCGAATCCACAAGCAACACGCGCAGGTGGGGCCCGAGTTCACGAGCCACCCACCTCACACGGGCCACCCACCTCGAGTGTGTCCCCGCCTCCACAGGCTACCCCACTCGAGCCCAGTATGACAATGCCCCCGCATTAGAAGGCCTCACATTTGTTAGATATCCTATATACAGTAGCTTGACAAACATTGCGCATGTCTTACTGTGAATAAGTTCTCCTTTATCATCATCATAACCTTATCCCAGCTATATGGGGTCAGCTTTAGGACTCCTGCTTCACCAATAGGACGGCAAGGTTGTGGAGACTCCAATACTCCATGGATTGGAGGTAATAATTTAACCACGTTAAATTGCCTAAGAGGAATGTGATGTTCCATAATGGATAATTGAGGCCGAGGGAGATATACTGAGATTGTAAAGTAACTTGGCTGATTCCATAACTACGTTTTCATGAATATCACTCTTGGGTCAGCTTCCCATTGATCAAGAGGTAATGCATTTGTTTCTTACTTGACATCTATTTGTTCTTTCATAATTCAATTCCTTCAGCAACAAACCCTTTCTGCTTTCACCTCAAATATGAGTATGGTAAAGCTCCCTACAATCAAACAAAATTGCCTTAAAACTCCCTGGGTTATTTTCTAGCTATACTAGAACCCCCCCCCCCCCCCCCCCCCCCCCCCCCCCCAAAAACAGGGGCACATTTGGCCAGGCCATTCAGAGAGAAGACATTCGTAACCAGCTGTGATATTCCAGCTGGAGACCCTAACGGCACACACCCAGCTCAACTACCAAGCCAGATGCCCATTGCCGCCATTTTCAACACAAGGAGTTTTTGGTTGATTTGATCAAGAGTTTCATCGCACTTCAAACAAAATACCATCAAAATCCACCACAAGTTAAGCAAATTTACACCTATTTCTTTCGCTAGACACCACAAATTCTAGTAACTTTCATTTTAATTCCTTCCAAGTTCAATTGACAGCAACAATCCCATTTTATTGTAACAATCTTCCCATACAGGGTCTTAATGAATCCTTGGCATAAATTTCATAACTTTCACTAAACAATTCCAATTTCAACCACTTAAACAGCAAAAAAATACCTGAAATTCTCGAGCGTCAAAAGCTGTGTAATTTCCTTGTACAATTCTTCATTAAATGTCGAGAACACCTTCAAATCCTTTACTAATATCTCGACCGCCTTCGCTCGATCGTGCCTAAAAAGCCCAAATTTTGAATAATGAAAACTCCGCGTATAAACAAGAAAACCCACAAAATTTATCCAGCAAGGGCAAAAATTGAATCCGCACCGGTCAAGGGCTTCAAGATACTTCTGCTTACGGATCTCGAAGAATATCTTCATCGAATACCGGTTATCATCCACCTTCGTAAACCCAGAGAGATATTTCTCGACCTCATCCCATTCTCCCGCCTGCGCTTTCTCCTCGAAGTACTTCATGTTGAAGAAGAATCCCGATTCCTGCTCGAGCCTGCGCAGGGCCAAAAAACACCGAAACCCAGTGTAAGGCCAAGCATAAGAAGAGACGGGAGAACAAAAGCCGATACACGGAGTCTTCCGGTGTACTCACTTGTGTACGGACTCCTTGAACTTCTCTTCGTCCAGGAATTGTAGGATCAGAAACACCAATTCCCTGCTCAAAGAAGACATCTTCGGGCCTCAGGGCGCTAAGCTGCGCCGCGCTGCGCAAGTTAAGCGGATCCGCGGGGGTAGGGTTAGGGTTTTGAGGAGATTGGAGTCGGAGCTCAAATGAGAGACGGAGAGAGAACGAGAGAGAGATAGAGACAGAGGGTTGGAGGAGGGTTAGGTGAGGTTGTAATTTCAGTGGTTTATGGGGGCAAATTCGTCCTGGGTGGAGAAGTTTCTAGGGTTTTTTCTCCCATCTTGAACGAGAGCTGGAGAAAGGGAGGCTGCGGAGGAAGATAAAGGGCAGAGAGAGAGAGAGAGAGAGAGAGAGAGACTTCGTCTCGCTTTCTTCGATGCGTTTTGCAGGGGTCTTCCTTTATCTCCATTGTCTGACCGACTTATCAGTGATAAGAGCTCGTGGATATCTGATAAGTCCGATGGCTTATGGAGTAGAAAAAGGCGTCGATTTTCACGGATTCGAAGGCTCGAATTCAAATCGGATGGATATTCGTCCTGACGTCCACCACATCGGTCACGATGTCGAGAGATGACGTGTCGAGACATGGGAATATAGCTTTTCGGGAGTTTTCTCGGGTCGTTATTCTCGCGGGATTTTGAGGTGGCTGTGATTAGATTAGAGAAGTCTTCTAGAATACGTCTCCGTCGTATTGGTATAGATACGTTTGGACTTTAGCCTTTGAAATTTTGTACATCTTTCAATGATCCAGACCGTTTATGTGATGGACACTGCCTTTATGGCGGGAAACAGAAAATATCGGCTTTTAAATTTTTAAAATTTAAAATTCTAATCAAGTGACTTTTCTTCAAAAATAGACGGTCAACATGACCTTTAGATGGTCAGAAGTTTGATATATTTCAATCTGAGAATTGTTTGGAAGCGGATTGCATCCTGCCCCGCCTGGACGTAATCGGACCAGCTACGGCGCTGTGAGACTCACCGTGTTGTATGGATTTTATCCAAGCCGTTCATCCATTTTTCCCTATCATTTTATGCTTTGGACCCAAAAATGAGACAGGTCCAAGGCTCCAGTGGTCCACATGAAGGGGATTGAAAGCCCACCACTAAAAACTTCATTGGATCTCCTGAAGTTTTGGTCAAGCTGGAATTTGTATTATTTATCCACGTTTGTGTGACCTTATGAACAGCTAGGATGGAAAATAAACAACGTAGTGGGCCTTAGAAAGGTTTCCACTGTGGGCATCTTTATGGAGCGGATTAGGTGAGAACCCGGAACAACCGAGGTGGGTGGGCCCCTCACTGTGGGCCCGTTGTGATGTATGTGACTATCCATCCTAATTGAAAGCTCATTTTAGGGTATGATCCAAAAAATTGAAGCAGTTACAAATCCTAAATAGGACCATGGTAGAGGAAATAGTGACTGATTGACCATTAAAAGCTTTTTGTGGGCCACAAAATCTCTAGATCAAGATGATATTTTTTTGGTCTCTTGATATAGGTGTTTTTTTACCTTATTAACAGATTGGATGGCAAAGAAACATTCCAGTGGAATCTATGAATCTTTTAAATGGTGGGGATTCAATCCTTTAGTTCTTGGATTATGCCTCAAAATGAGCTTTCAAAATGGTTGGAGGGTGTGGATTTAAGGCACATACATCAATCTAAGCCCTATGGTAAGGGGTCCCACCCACCTTGGTGGATCCGGGGTCTCACCCAATGGTAAGCGGATTAGCCACTGACACGTGTGTTGATGACACGTCGAGTGGCTATCTCGCTACTAAAGCAACGTCACTAACTTCAGTAGACCCCACCACAATGTATGTGTTGTATCGACACTGTTCATCCATTTGGAGAGATCATTTTACCGCATCATGTAAAGAATGAGATAGATCCAAAACTCAACTGACCCCACCAAAGAAAATAATGGGGACAAGAATGAGATAGATCCAAAGCTCAAGTGGACCCCACCAAAGAAAATAATGGGGACAGCGAAGGTCGACCATTGAAACCTTCCTAGGCCCACCATGATGTTTTGAAAGGTAGGAGATCAATCCTCATAGCTTTCTTTGGTGTGGTCACTTCAGTAGCGAGATTGCTACTAAACATGTCAGTAGCTAATCCGCTTCCTATCTTTATCACCAATGCATCCTGTGGGACCTGAGCCTCACATCCCCCTCATTTCTTGTCACATAATATAAAATGATTTGGAAAATTGGATGAACAGCATAAATAAATAAAGTCTATACGTCACGGTGGGTCCCACAGAGCTGGGGAGGAATCAATCCGCTTCCTAATTGATTTGATTTTCCACCATTAACACTGAGGCCCATCTTATAAACGGCTTGGATCATTGAATACGACCTCCATCCAACTGCTGACATCGTGACGGATCGTATTGCAGACTCGCACTACGACGGATGCATTCCTCCAAACGTGATCTGATGAACACGACAAAACGGCAAATGCAAATATCAAGCGTGGGATTGTACAAAACTTACGCAGTATCCTTTTTATGGTGCATTTGAAAGCATGTGGTGATCTGATCTGTTCTTCTGATGGGCCAACATGTATGTAGATCATGCTATAAAAATTTAGGAATGTATTATCGTATGGACCAAATCCGATGGCTGAAATGCAAAATGAACGGTTAGATCAACCGGACCAAAAAACATGCACGGTTTCAGTTCACCATTATCTACAATTTTTCGTCTGTAGCCAATCCACTCGGTTTCCCATCAGATCAACGATCAAGATCACCACATATTTTCCTTGGGCATCTTGATAGCGAACTCCACGCGACTTTTATGCAACGACGCGATCATTCCTCGAACCAAATCTGGATTACAGTGTGTTTACTCGTTCGCTTGAGATTGCATGTGCGCTTCGCAACATGACTGTTAATTTACTTGATTTTGAGATATCTAGACCATTCATTACGTAGGTCACATTTCCAGCATGCTGTAGGACCAAAAATCATGTTCGTTCACTAATCGGGAAGTTCACACTGATCGACGGTTGGAAACAAATGAATCCATCAGTCAGACACTCAAGATCATTGCATGCAATTTTGGATCTAGAACCCATCCAATGCGGGCCCAATTTTGATGGTCGAGATCAGCACACGCATGAATCCCATGTCAGCACAAATTTAATTCACGTGAGCAAGCTTCAAGGTTCTACAATCAGGACCGTTGATTTAATAGGCCTCACCTTCGATGCAGAAGGATTTACGTTGCATCGTTGATGGATATTTGGGACAGAATTCATCCATGGTGTGGCCCACCAGATGGGCCCACATGTACGGACTCGATGGCACAGGACACCAGCCTACGTGAGCCCCAAGGAATTCTTAAAATACCGCCACATCTGATCAGGTACGATCGGCAGGACCCAACCTTTAGTCCAACCGGGGGATTCAACCATCCGGGGGATTAAACTGCGATAGTTGAAATATGCGGAGCCAGGAGTTTTGAATCAGGATAATATTTGTGATTCCAATTCATCCTAGTAGTACTGACGTTGTGAACAGTATGGATGCCATATAAACATCACGGTGGACCTTACGGAGGTTTCAACAGTAGTAACTTACCTACCCAACTTTTACTTTAGTGAGGCCCACTTGAGTTTTGGATCCCGCTCATTTTTGTTTTTATGTCTTAAAATGAGCTCCCAAAACGGATGGACGGGGTGGATTCATCAAAAAAATCACTGTGGGCCCCATCTTGTCCATCCATTTTGGGAGCTCATTTTAGGACCGGAAAAAGAAAAAGAACCGGATACAAGACTCAAGTGAGCCGAAAACGTGAAGATTAAATGTCCACAGTTGAAATATTTGTGGAGCTATAGGAGTTTCAAATCAGGATAATATTTGTGTTTCCCGTTCATGCCAGTAGTAGTGATGTTATGAACCGTATGGATGTCATATGAACATCACTGTAGGCCTTAGGGAGGTTTCAACGGTGATAATTTACCTACCCACTTTTTCCTTTAGTAAGGCCCACTTGAGTCTTGGAACCGGTTCATTTTTGTTCTCATGTCCTAAAATGAGCTCCCAAAACTGATGAACAGGGTGGATTTATAAAAAAAAACATCACTGTGGCCCCACCTTGGTTCCCAGCGCAAGGAACTTCCTTCGCAAGGCTTTCGCAGGAAATCCGCGCCCTATGCCAGCTGTGTAGGACATCCCTAGGAAATAAAAGGTAGAACTCTGCAAGGACAATCAGCTAGCACAAAAACAAGGCGGATACAGCCCTCAGGTGGGCCACACCGTTGGAACCAATGGAGAAACGACAATCTGACTCAACATAAAGGTGTGACCCTCCTCATGATCAGACCTAGCTGGTTTTTATGCAATTTGATCTTCATGATGGGACGCACCGTTTCCATTTTCCAAGGTACGGATTTCCTTTACAGATGGCATGCTGCAGGAGTGGCAGATTAGGTGAGACCTTGACTCACCCAATGGCTATGACTATGGGCCCACCTTGATGTATATATTTTGTATCCACGCCGTCCATCCGTTTATCCAAATCATTTTAGGGCATTAGGCCAAAAATTATGAAGATCTAATTATCAGTTGGACCACACCATAGGAAATAGTGGTGATTGACCATTAATAGGCTACAAAAGTTTTGGATCAAGCTGATATTTGTTTCTCCCCTTCATCCATGTAAGTGGAGCATGCGAGAGGACGGCACGTGTGACATTAGAGACTAACATAGTTAGGGATGAGGTTCAGCTCTCAACAAATAAAACCTCTGGATTGGATTATTTTATTTCTCTGGTCATTCGTCTCTTGTGCTTTCATTTCTCTGGAAGGCATCCACTTCCAACCGTAATCCTATCAAATAAAGCGTTTGTGTAAACACAAATCAAACTGCATTCGAGCAAACTTCCCGACTGATTATAATAAAATAATACACAAGCACCTTTAAAGATGGATTGATGTCCTTTTCAATGATCCAAACCATCTGTATTATGGACCACTTAGTAAACGAAAAACATAAAAATAATCAAATTAAAACATTTCAACCTTTTGATTATTCAAAGGAGACCATCTATGTTTAGAGAAAAGGCTCCCAATAATAATCAAATGGTTGAAATATTCTGCATTAAGAGCTTTTTTTTTTTTCCCCTATCTTCCATCAAAGGTAGGTCTATTGTATAAACGGTTTGGATCAGGGATTAGCTACTTACAGGTTGAGTAGCCATCTGGCTACTAAAGTGACGTCACCAACTTATGTGGGGCCCACCATGATATATGTGTTGTATCTACACCGCTCATTCATTTGAAGAGATCTTTTAGGGCGTGAGACAAAAATTGAGGCAGATCCAAAGCTTTAAGTAGATTCCACCAAAGAAAATAGTGGGACATTGACACGACCTTTAAACCTTCCTAGGCCCACCATGATGTTTATTTTAGATCCAACCTGCTCATAAGTTCAGATAGACATTAAAGAAGGGAAAATACAAATATCAAATTGATCGAAAACTTCTGTGGCCCCAAGAAGTTTTTAATGGTAGGAGATCAATCCCCACTGTTTTCTTAGGTGATATTCACTTGAGATTTTTATCAGCGTCATTCTTTGGCTAATGACCTAAAATGATCTCTCCAACTGGATGGACGGTGTGGATACAACACATACTCACAGTAGGGCCACAGAAGTTGTTGACGTCACATCAGTAGCGAGATGGCTACTCAACCAGTCAGTAGCTAATCCGCGTCCTATTAGCCCTGTACGTATCCTCGTTCAATCCGTCGTGATGTATTCTACCAAACATCTCTTTTTTTCTCATGCTATTGAGCCGTTGATGCGAAATCACGGGAGAGACGAGATCGTTTGCGTTTTAAACGGCTGCAATATATCGCGATAATATCGTCAACTGGAGCGAAACTATGGTTAGTGGGTGGAAAAGAAAGCTGGGGGACCACTTGCGGATTACGTGCTTTTGGAACGCAGCTTCTCTGATTTACACGTTGTTGTAATAGTGACAAGAAAGCAATTTTATCACCATTATCTCTTTTCTGCATATCGTATCGTGAGAACTCAAATTATCGACTAGACATACGAGGAGAATGAGTGGATCGTCTGTGTTGAAAGCACGTAACAGTGCCGGCTCCTCTCATTCACCCACGTCATTTTGGATATTTCCGGCTCACAACATACCCTAAATTTCTCTCTTCCCAGTTAAAAACTTTCACTACTTGCTTAGAAAGGAAAAAAACTAAAAGGTTGAAATGTAGAACTTTCATACCTTATAATAATGTATTTATTATATCTACAGTGTCTATCTATTTTGTTTCATACATTTTAGTCCCGAGGCTGAAAATTAGTCATCAGATCTAAGGCTATAATGAGCCACATGACAAAAAGAATAAAAATTGAACACTTATCATTGAAAACTTCTTAAGGTATAGACGACTCTAATTGAGATGATGTTTTTGTTTTACCTTCATGAAGGTTTGAGTGACTTTATGGAGAAACTAGATGGCAAAGAAACCTCATAGTGACTGTATGAAGGTTTTAATGTTACTTGTTCAATTCTTCTTTTTTTGTGTGTAGTTCACTTGAGGATTGAATGTGCCTCATTTTTTATCTTATGCTTTAGAATAATCTAAAAAAATTAATAAATGGTGTGGATCTAACATATAAATCATAGTGATGTCCAAAGAAATTTCACACGATAAAAGTAGGGTTTTGTAGCGCACAATCCATACTTCGTGCACAATCCATACTTCATATGGAAAATCGGCTTCTTTTGTTAACTGACGTCATTTAGTGATGACGTGGATCAATGAAGATGAATGGCACTCAATATTTCGGTGCCATAAGCACGATGACTCCTGTAAACCGATAGCCCGATAGCCACGTGGATGAAATTTCATGAGATACAACACTCTATCACCTACGCCGCCTCAATTAATAAACAAAAAATCACGCCCATCCAAATCCCATAGGCCAAAATAGATGGAACTCCCACCATTATTTTGGTGCAAGATCGTGCACAACCAGCCTTGGTGTTATAAATAATCCAATCCGTTCATCTAATGTGCCTCATCAGGATGAAAGCATTATCTAAAATTACAGTATTTTAAAGCTCAGGTGGGCCGTACAATGTGAATAATACAAGTCATGAATCTTTTAGGTGGCACACTTGAGTGTTGAATCATCCTCTTTTTAAAATCAAGGCCTAATAAGGGGTGTTTTACGTGATGGACGGTGTGGATTTCATGCACACGTTACTGAAGTTAACCCCATGTGTCCATTGGATTACGAAACACGGGCATCACTTGTAAGGAGCCGCGTACCATATGATGAGGTCATCCACCATAGTTTTGGTCATATGGTCATAAGATACATCTGGAGTGCCGCGATTGGATATGGTATACTGTTTCAATGATCCGAACCGTTTATATGATGGATCTTATGATGGATGGTAGACATAAGAAAAATAATAAGATTTGAATAATTCGGACCGTTGATCATTTAACTCTTTGATTTTGAATCCGTAATGTCTTCTTAATCATCATTTTTCGGACCGTTGATCTAAATTTCTCAGTAGATTTGAATATTTTTCAAGGCAACGAAGGAGGCCCATCCTATGAACGGCATGATCGTGTAGTACAGCACAATATAGCGATAAATAGCTTACGCGATAGAGGAAAACGCGAGAAAATTCGCGTTTTAACGAGAAACAAGTGGCGTGTGGCTGGAAATTGAGAAACACGGGGAGGAGATTCCTGCGAAGGCAGGCTGAAGCGATCTCCAGACTCCAGTGAATGTACTAAACTGGCACGCTTTTTCGGCACATGAACCGTTCATCAAGTGGGGCCCACCGTTATAATGGCTCATCCAGAAGCGTTGATTTCGAGACCATTCATGGCATAGGCTTTATATGCATGAGAAAATATGAACGGGTAACACGATCTGTCAACTATTCTATGTACAAGCGTGGCTCAACGGTGAGTTAACCAGATCATTGTGGGGTCCACCTAATGAAAAGGAATGGATGAACAAGTATCTGCCGTGCTGGCACCTGTGCTGCGAATCAGCACTTTCAACTGCCTTCGCGCGAATCACCCCGTCTTTTGCTTAACCCGTAGTGAGAAGGTTCTCGTGAATGAAATCGTTGTCAAATCATGCAGGTCTCTTTAAAGGCCAGAAGGAAGGAATGAAACCGTTCCAAATTACCAAAAAACCCTCCGTAATTTTCCAATTACGCCTACTACAACGCAAGAGAGCAATTAGATGAGGGGTATTCTCGTCAAGTTATTTTATAAGCCGAAAGCGATGTCCAATAACCAGCAAAAATAATGATCTATTTTACAATAATACCCCTATGAAAGTGAAATACCCAAAAGCTTCGAAAGAAATTCCCATGCAGCCCCTGCCTAACCCACAACGGTGCGGCCCTTGTAATGGGACCCACATTTATGTATATATTCTATATCCACACCGTCCATCCGATTTTTCAGATCATTTTATAGCATGATCGAAAAAATGAAACAGATCTAAATCACAGGTGGACCACACCATAGGAAATAGTCGTGATTGATCATTTGAAACTTCTTTGGACCACAAAAGTTTTAGATCAAGCTGATATCTGTATTTTTCCGTTCATCCAGGTCTTTTTTACCTTACCAACGGGTTGGATGGAAAACAAACATTACGTTTGGCCCTAGAAAGCTTTTAATGGTGGCGCGTTCAATCACCACTGTTTCAGATGGACGACATAAAATGATCTTGGAAAAAAGATGGACGGCATAGATTTAGAATACATAAATCAACGTGGGCCACAAGGTAAGCGTCGCACTGTCATCGGTGAGGCCGGGGCAGCACCCAATCCGCTACGCATGCTGTTATTCTTTGAAATGGTTCTCGTGCTAACTTGCGCCTAACAGTCATAAAACACACAAGCAAGAGAGGATCCTCAGCGAGTCGTTGGATTGGATGCAACGACCCTATTTGCCTTCTTACGGTTGATAGATTGCCACGTGTCGTATGCTGAATGGTCCTTATTTTCCCACATATATATTTTTTTTATTATTTGTAGGTGTGGATGAGAAAAGTGTGTTAAGGAAGAGGGGAGTGGATTAGGTGTTACCCTTAATATGGGGCCCACCTTGATGATGTGTTGTATATCCACTCTGTCCATCCATTTCTCCAGACGATCTTAGGACATTATCCAAAAAAATTAAAGAGATCCAAATCTCAAGTGGACCACACCACAGGAAAGAGTGGTGATTGAGTGGCTTACCATTAAAAATTCTAAAGGACCATCGTAAGATTTTCATAATGTTTATTTCCCATCCAACCTGTTGATAATGTCAATAAGACCTGGATGAAGGGAAAATACAAATATCAGATTGATCCAAAACTTTTGTAGCCCACAAAAAGTTTTCAATGGTCATTCGTCAGTGTTTATAATGGTATGGTCCACCTGTGACTTGGATCTTCTTAAATCTTAGTACATCATCCTAAAATACGATGAAAAAACAGATGGACGGTGTGGATATGAAAAATATTATATAAAGGTGGGCCCCACACGGTTGGGGTAACACCCACTAAGTTATTACCCGGCTAACAGCTAATCCCCCCGCCCCCAAGGAAGCAGAGTCGTGTTCTCAAAAACACCGGAAAGCACGCAAAACGAGAACACAACATGGACGGGAGCGGAATAGGTGCGGCCTGGCCACACCCAACACGGTGCGGCCCCAGTGGTCGGGCCCACCTTGATGTGTGTGTAGTATATCCACGCCGTCCATCATTTTTTGGTGGTCATTTTAGGCTATGAGAGGAAAAACGAAACAGATCCAAATCTGAAGTGGACTAAAGATAGCAGTGGTGATTAACCATTAAAAACTTATTGTGGGTTGCAGAAGCTTTGGATCAAGCTGGTATTTGTTTTTTGTTTTCATCCATGTCTGCGTGATCTTATTTAAAGGTTGGATTGAAAATAAACATTACAGTGGCCCTTAGAAGTTTTAATCGTGGGCATTCAATCACCATTATTTTTTGTAGTGTGGTCCACCTGAGATTTTTATATGATTAATTTTTAGGCTCATTCCCTAAAGTGATCTGGAAAAACGAATGTGCGGTGGGGATATACCATACATACATCAAGGTGGGCCCCACAGTCAGGGTTGCACCATGTTTGGTGCGGCTAGGGCTGTATCTAATCCCTTCCCAGGATCGGCGTTGGCACATGTAATACATTTTTGGCACATGTGTGCATTGACGCATGTGGTGCATGTAAAGCTCGTAAAGATTGATGATGATGTACAAAACATGTGCGGGCGACTTTAACATTGATGATTGCACATGCCGCATGTTTAACACATGTATTTTATTACCCTTTGTAAGACATGGTATCTTCACTGCAAGGGTTATAAGGCCACTCTGATACCATGTTAAATAACGGCCTGCTCCAAATGCCCAAGGCATTAATTAGAAGATGGTATATTAATGTATATAGGGGGATTTTAACACTTTTAACATAACTTTCCCTTGTATCCCATATAGCCCTTAGGAATGGTGAACCCAAAGACAGTAACTACCCGGTGTGCTTTTATTTGTTCAAGCTAGTCATGACTAGATGCTCCCAAAGCTAGCTAATCATGGACTTCTTCTTGTTTATTAGTTGTTTTGTTTTGTTTGTTATTAGTAAAACACCTTGAAACATAGATAGTATAGATTACGACACATGTGGAGAACTTAAAAATTGATTAGTGATAGTGGTACATTTAACACATGTCTCACATTTTTTAGTGCTTGAAAATTAATGGTAGCACATACACATGTGAAATGATGAAACATGCATTGGCACACACATGATATATCGAAACATGTTGTTTTAAACAATAGTTGGGCATTCGAAGAACAATAGATCAAAGAAATATGGAATGTCACACATGTTCAATAATCACAAACGCAATGCCAAGACCATTGACAAATCTAATTTCTTGGTGTAATGAGGCGTGGACTCAATTGCCCTCTTTGAGATAATTTGCCCCCTCATCAGAATCCACCCGTGCAACAAACTCCCGTCACACTATCTCTAGAATACAATTGCCTAGTGTATGGTATAGCTATCTAAAACATAACACCAATACCATCACCACACCTTCTTCGCATGTCTAGAGAGAAGAAGAACAGGATTTTAAATAAAGCAAAAAAGGACTCTTTTGTGAAAACCCAAAGAGACACCATCCTTATTTAAAAAGAGAGAGAGAGAGAGAGAGAGAGTCTCAATCTCACCACAGCATGAATAAACAAAATTAAGATGCGCACAATCTTAGAAATTGAGTGGCGTCCAACAGTTATAAAAAGCCAACTGAGGCTAGATTCTCACTCCTCTATGCACGAGTATCGTGCATGTACACTTGGTTAACCGATTTTCTGACAGTTTTCCCAATAAACCTTGTGCTCACATACAAGCCATAGAGAACAATATAACACTTTTTTTTCAAAAGGCTATGGAGTGAAATATTTTATAAGCACTTCATATTCTTTTTTCCTATATGAAGTAGGACAATGTTTTGCACTACAAATGTGAGAAAACTCTATATTTTTAATTTTCTTTTTTAAATATTCTAATAAATATAACAGTGCATGAATAAGGTTGATCCTCATGTACACTGAAATCATAAAATTTCATTGCCAAGTAATTTCACTTGTATACTTGGGACACTTGCATTGGTTCTGGGCAAAGGGAGTTGACAAACCATGGTCATAAATGGTTGCTCCAACTACTTGTCACAACACAAATTTGCCAAATCCAAACAACCCCAACAGTAGTTGGTCCAAAAGGCTATAATAACTCCTCTTTTTTTTTTCTTTTTTTTTAGCTTTATCAACTTTCTATGGTATGACTCAAAGAATAGCATGATATATAAATTTATTATTCTGTGGATATACCGTAAGAAAGAGAATGCTGAAGTGCACTATAGCAAGAGCACAATAAATGAAAAGAAAAAATGATACCCATGACATACAATCAAATAATAGCGAGCCAATGTCCTGATGGTGACTCAATAACATATTGACAAAAAGGTGTATAGTGTAATGCAATAACACCATTCCAAGGAGCGTTGCCAATTCTATTTTTGGTAATTAGGATGTTGGTAGATAGATTCATTGATAATAATTCCTAGCCGTGTAACAAATATTGCCGAGATTTTGTAAACGTATTATTACGAGATTTACAAAATCTCAGTGATTTTTAAAATATGTCATTTTTCACGATACATTAAGGAATTTGTTATATGTATTTAAATTTAAAATTTATTTAATAATTCACAATAAATTTGTTTATTTTTCTTTTTAATTTCTGGCTAATATAAACCCTATGAAAAAAAATCAACTTTTGAAAATCTGCCAAGAAATTTCCAAGATAAGAAATTGTTGACAATGAGATTTGTCACCAATAATTCCTAGAGGCCAAAACAAGGGATTTAGAGCAAATGCCTAGATTGGCCAATTCATTGATGGGTCCTCAATGTCTCCTACGTTTATTTTCTGTAACTAATTTGAAATAAAATGAGATCATAAATGTAGAGAAAAATAGGTGGTGGTGGTTCGCCGACATGTTCCACCAAGGGCTTTCTTCGTCAGGAGCAATGATTGTACAATGCAGAACAGATTCCTGGTTGAAAGCTTGTACAAGTGGGACCCATCGCTCGATGATCCAAACTAATGGTATATGGTGGGTTCCATTTATGGATGGCCCATGCAGTAAAACACAACTAGATTAAAGATACAACCATGAAGTAACCCTGTTCTTGGTTGAATGTAAGCCATTGATGTGTGCTTTTCTTCTTGGCCTCTATGCCTTGATCACCCATTGAAGGGTTAGTAATCCTTGTACCAAAAATCTGAAAGATGAAAAATGCCAACAAAGAAATATTTAAGAAAGAAAGGTACAAAGATTCCACTGAAATAATAAAAAGTCAAATATTCTATAGCTAGTATCTTCTATCTAGAGTATTGCATAAATCCTCACCACAAAGTAGGGGTGGAAGGGGCATTATAGAATGCTGGCCCCAGTGGTTCTCATGTAACCTCTGGGTTTTATTTTTTCAGGTGAGGCCCATTGTTTAGTGATCTAAATTATTTGATACTATGGGTCAACCATCAATTGTCCATGTGTAAAAATTATGAAAAGATCATGACTCTTTTCAACTAATAAAAAGTCTACTGTTAGGATCTTCCAATTGAGTTTATATTAGGTGCATAGGCCGATTGGATATGGGCTTGTAGGGTCCACTTGTGGGCAACCATTAGTGGGTGAGTCTCACTTATATATCTTTCATGGATAGAGAGATAACCGAAGAAGTTGGATTAGATATGGATAGTCATTATCCCATGCAACCTCATCCCTCGATCTCCCATTCTATAAATATAAGAAAATATCCTTTAATGAGTAAATAATCTCAATAACTCTGAGAGTTCTAAGTGAAAAATAGAAAGGCTCATATTGTTTGTCTAACTCATTCCTTAAGCGATCCAAATCATTCATTGAAATATAGGGGCCATCCAAGTCACATGCTTGATGATTGTATTTGTGGATCACTTGAGCGGGTTGAAGTGTTAGCAAGTGAATCTCACTTAAATTGAAGGGCCCTTTTGTTTCAATGATTGCTAATGTAGGAGAAATCTACATTGATTACAAATTACTTGTCTCTTGGCAATATTTGCATTTTAAAATTTCGTATTTGATTTATCAACAATAAAATTATAATGATGAAAATTTTACAGTAATTTAATGTCCCATCATTACTAAAATATATTGATATTGATATTGCTGTTTTGATATGAGATTTTCATAATAATACTATAAAAAGTACAATGATTACAAATTCATTTTTCTTTTTTAACACATTTGCATTTATTTGGTGATGATTTTTTTATTGGGTTCGATCCATGGTAAAATTGCAATGTTCAATTGATGTGGTATTAGGCAAACCAAATAAGGCCTAATTATTTAAGTTCAGAAAGTCCAACATAGAAAATGTTAGGGCCCATTTGGTTTGGCATTTGGAAACCCATTTCCAGCTTAAAATCTAGATTCTACTAGAATTCGATTTTAACTAGTGTATTTGGTGGCAAGTTCTAGCTGAAGAGGGTTCTATCTGGAAACCTAAATTGAGTGGAACCGGGATTAGTGAAAACGGTGTGGGCAACCGTTTCTGCGGAAGGAAAGCGAGGTGAAAGTGAGCGTCACCACCTCCAT
Source organism: Liriodendron chinense (assembly GCA_003013855.2). Lineage (NCBI taxonomy): Eukaryota > Viridiplantae > Streptophyta > Magnoliopsida > Magnoliales > Magnoliaceae > Liriodendron > Liriodendron chinense. The sequence continues at coordinate 2,180,205 of PVNU02002470.1, forward strand.
GTATGCATTTTACATCTATATTGTATGTGTTTTATATCTCCACGATTCATTAGTTTTGAAATCTTAATTAAGGACATTGGACAAAAAATGAGGTAGATCTAAATCTTAAGTGGGCCACATCTTAGGAAAACAATGTTAATTGAACGTCCACCATTAAAAACTTCCTAGGGCCCACTATAATGTTTATTTGCCATCCAACCTGGCCATCTGTCTTGCAGGACTACAATAAGCCAAGGGTAAGGTTCTCAGCCGGATATGAAACTCAAGTGGGCCATGCCACAAGCAATGCTTATAACAGAATCTGGATTGCACCATTTTCATCCAAACAGCAAGTTACGGATGGAACTTGGGTTCAATCCTAATTTCTGCAATTTTGGATTCCAACAGTGAACCAAACAGGCTCTTAATCTATGTCACTTTTAGACTAAGAAGGCCATGAATTGTGAAATCTCACCCTTTTTTTCTTCCTCCTCCTCTTTCTTTTTATTAACATTTTCTACATTCCAACTTAGAGCATTGTGCTGCAATATCATTACCATCATTACCATTAGAACCAGTTTAGCTTCGCATGACAGCTCCCCTGTGGTTCTTGATTTTAATGTGATGTTTCACACGTGTTAAAGATCTGGGTCATTCATTAGTTGCTGCTATGGATGGGCCACACCACATGGAGCAAAGGGAGGAGTCGCCAACAATAGTGTGTATATTCCATCCAAACCGTTCATCATGTGCACCTCACTAGGATGAAGAGACACGCCAAAAATCATCCTGAGTCAAAGTTCAGGTGGGCCACAAAACTTGAACCTAGCGGTTTTAGGCATGTGCTGTGATGTGGCCAACCAGAGTTTTGGATCCGGTTAAAAATTAAGATTTACGGTGAAATGAGGGGGATCACCTGCTCATCTGGGACTAACGTTAGATCAAAGATCCAACGGTTTACCACAATCGCTTCCTCGCACTGCAACCACGCAAGTCGAGTAAGTAGCGTGGTTTATCTCCCTAAACGTGAAACATAAGAAACATTCTAGAGAACGGTGATAGTTTACCACCATTTCCAAGATGAGAGTGATCCATCCATTGTTATCTACACGTGAAGAATCCGACGGCTCCAACTCCGTTAGATATCCGACTGGCGTGAGAATCTTAGCCATTAGATATCCGACCATTATATTGTCAACCGTCCCCTTCATAGCTTATTTCGTTAGGCCATTTGATTAGGACGCGGATTTCCTAGGAATCCCAACCGTCAGACCTCATGCAATTGGAAGTTAGGTGGGGCCCACCTTGATGATTATGAGAAACCTACCCTATCCATTCGTTTTTCCTTGCTCATGCCAGGACGTCACTTCCTGATCTAACGTTATGCATTCAATCCCCACCACTACTTTCTGTCGTGTGGCCCAGATGAGTTTTGGATCTACGGGACGCGGATTAGCTACTGACAGGTTGAGTCGCTAGAGCTACTGAAGTGACGTCACTAACTTCGGTGGGCCCACCATGATGTATGTGTTGTATCCACACCGTCCATCCATTTGGATGGATCATTTTAGGACATGATCTAAAAAATGAGACAGATCCAAAGCTCAAGTGGACCCTACCAAAGAAAACAGTGGGGATTGATCAGATATTTGTGTTTTCCGTTCTTCAATGTCTGTGTGAACTTCTGAACAGGTTGGTTCTCAAATAAACATCATCGTGGGCTCTAGCAAGGTTTCCACGGTCGCATCAGTCCCCACTGTTTTCTTTGGTTGAGTCCACTTAAGCTTTGGATTTGTCTCATTCTTTAAATCACCCCTTAAAATGATCTCTACAAATGAATGAACGGTGTAGATATAACACATACATCACAGTGGGGCCACAGAAGTTGGTGACGTCACTTCATTAGCGAGATAGCTACTCCTACTCAACCTATCAGTAGCTGATCCGCATCCCTCATTTTCACGGAACCGGATTGCGTGCGGAGTAACTCCCCCACGCCCTTATCGTGGGGAGTATGGGCCCACCTAGAATGTATGTGCTTTATCTATACCGTCCATCCATATGTTTTTCCAGCTCATTTTGGGGGTTGAGCCCAAAATTTAAGCATATCCAAATCTCAAGTGGACCATGCCACAGGAAACAGTGGGAATAATGATTTCCACCGTTGAAACCTTCCCAGGCCCCACAGTGATGTTTATTTATCATCCAACCTGTTCATAAGATCACATGGACATGGATGAAGGGAAAACACAAATATCAGCTTGATCCAAAACTTCTGTGTCCCCTGAAAAATTTTCAATGGTAGACATTCAGTTCACACTTTTCCTATGGTGTGGTACATTTTAAATTTTGATATGCTTCATTTTTTGGTACCAAACCTAAAATTATCTGTTAAGATGGATGGACGGAGTGCATAAAATATCTAAATCATGGTGGGCCCCACAGAGTAAGCGTGCGGAGTTACTCACTACGCAATCCGCTTCCCATTTTCATCTGCAAACATCACGGTGGGCCCACCTAGATCCGCGTCCATTTGATCATGTGATTTTCTGGTAGGCCATCCAAGGCCACGATTTCAACGGACTAGATCGCCCGACATGCATGACACGTGTACATTAGTCTTGCCTGTAAACGACAAAGAGAGCATGGGCCAGTTCGACAACTCTGACGACATTCCAGCCATTGATTATATCAGAGGCACGTGACATGAGTAGAAAGACGATTTCACGCGAAACGAGTTATTACAACGCAGCGGGAATTTCTCTCTAATTTATCGAAACCTCGTGATACATTAGTGATATTTTGACGAATTCTTGCATCCGATATTTTAAAACGATATTTAGTTGAGATAAAGGTCCCAAGTTATTAAATTCCAGAGTTCTACACGCATCTTCACGCGCTTAAATTTACACACCACGAGGGTGATAGAATCGCACGTATGATAAAATCTAAACCGTGAATGAGATGGGGCCCAAAATTTAAAATAATATATAATGAAAATTTATTCGGTTCTACTAATATGGGACCCACATAAATAGGTCCAATTTGGACAGATGAAAGGTTCATTTTGTCCATAAACCTGTGAAACGGCTTAAAATTTCCAAAAAATGTTTCAGAATATTGTTTGAGATGTGGGCCCATCTTATGAACGTATCAGATTTTACAGATTTATTTTATTTTCATACGCGTGGTATAGCACGTGTAAGGTCCCGAAACCTCTCGAATTCTCATACCAGCACTAAGTCTCCGCGCCCTTTAAAGGGCCCTGGGCACCTACTTTCTTCCGTGCGCGACCAGTGCAAAATAAGAGGTTTGCTAGAATAAATGCCGATGTATTGAAAATAAGATACACCCGCATTAAAGCCGTTGGATATATGGTTCTGATCAATGATCCGGACTGTTCATTTCATGTTATTCTGTGAAATATTAATATTAGAATATTATTAAGATATATTCTTCTCCCAAAAGAAAAACTAAGATGACAGTTAATTTCCCAAGAAAATAGTTAATAATAAAAAGAATTTAAAATATTTTAGTTCCTGAGTTTAATTATTTTATTATATCATCCAAGATAGGACCCATCAAATAGACGGTTTAGATTAATAAAAGGAGGCAAGATCTAACGGTTTCTGTCTCAGTGTATTACACTGCTACGCGTCCGGGTGTATTCTATCAAACCTCTGCGAAATAAAGGCTTAGAAATATTCTGGATGCGTGGCGTTGGCCCACTTTCAGTGCTTTCGATGGCTTGGGATCTCTCTTTTCGGAGGTTTGCTAATTACACACCCGTGTAGGAGCCCTACACATCAGACGTGGGCACACGTGTCATACTGAGACACAGATGTAAGATCTGACCTTTCCATCAGCTGAGATGAACTATTTAGATCTTATGTAATGAAAATCAGACCGTTTAACACCATATATGTCCACAGCTTATTAAAACAAATCAATGGCTAGAAATAAAAGCTATTAACCGTTAATTTATTTTTTACGTTGTGGCCCACTTGAAGAATGGATTTCTATGGTCTTTTAGTCAGATGATCTAAGCATTATTCTAATACACGTGTTTCATATCTGTGAGTGTGAACACGTGTGGATGTGTATGGGTCTACACGCGTGTGGAATCAGCAAACCTCATCTTTCGGCAGATGGTCTGTCTCAGTTGCGTCTTATGTCAGTTGCAGTTGCCCCATCCATGATGGCCCCATTGCGGCATGATCTGATGATCCGGACTGTGCATATGCTGGGACCTACTTAGATTGCTGACTGAACTGATGTCAAACTGATGGGACGACTCATGGTTGATTTTATTTCTACCGTCCATTTGGATGCTGTAGCTGGGTTTGTTCTTTTTGGAAGTGTTGGATTATTGCCCACCCATAGGCCCAACTAAATGGACGGTACGGATTAATGGTAAGGTGTGTGTACTAACCCAAAAAGAAAAGGAAAAAGAGTCGTCTTGATTTTTTAATGCATTCTTTGACTTTTTCTTAATGAGATAATTAACCCAACATGAGAATAGTTAAAAAGTGAAAAAAAATATATTTTATTAAAGATAAACCCTTATAAATAAATGAGAAATAAAATAATCAATTAACACAACGTGAGAATGATAAGAAAATGAAAAGAAATCATATCAATCAGGAATACACACTTCCAAATAATAATAAAAATTTCTAATTATTTATCAATTACTGCGCGTTGATGGTAAGATCCAAAATTAAGATTTTCTTGGGTCTAATGACTTCCATATGGACAAAGGGAATTACACCATGAGTTAAGTTGGGTTGGTCTAACATAGCATTGTAGATGAACTAGATTACATCACTCCTAAGCTAAAGTCAATCCAACATTGCATTATAGATGGATTAGATTACACTAAGAGCTAAGCTATGCTAGGCTAAGATTTTAATTAGGATAAGCACTGTTGTACTGTAAAGTTTGGTTGAGTTGGGTTAACATGGGCCTAAGCTATTCAATATTCCTTTCATTTATAGAGATTTTAGGCGATAGCCAGAGAGGAACCTTACATAGTTACTTCACACATTTGTTGATGCAAAAACAACTCTATGGTTATAGATCCGTAAAATTGTTGTGGCTCATTCTACGATGCCATGTGTATTAATTATTTGTTGTGGATTGAATATTGATTCCGCCGACGCCATGAGTCCATTACGTAAGTGAGGTTTCTTTGTAGGACACCATATGTAGATGATCATTATTCCTTCTTCTGCTTGAATGTACATTGTGTGCTATGAAATCAGCCAATTTGGCGTTGTCTTTACGTTGCTTCATAGGGTCTTTTTTATATAATGTTATGGTGCATTGGCAAAATACATTGCTAGCCATTATCATTTTTCTATCATTATGTTTATCAACCAATGAGGTCATGAAGATGAGTAGTTGACTTTGTCACATGAGTAGGATATGTGATATGAGTATGATGACAGTAGTTAATAAGGTCCATCTATTTTGCCATATTATTTTAGGAATGAGCAAAAAATAAAATAAAAAAACCAGATTCAAATTTCAAGTGGACCACACTACAAGAAATGGTCATGATACAATTTCCATAGTTAAAAACTTCCAAAGGCTCTAAGTATTGTTTATTTGTCATCCAACCTATTGATTAGGTCATGCAGATGTGAATGAGGGGAAAAGACACAAATAAGCTTGATCCAAAACTTTGTAGGCTTCAAAGAAGTTTTTAATGGTAGGTGTTCACTCACTAATGTTTCCTACGGTGGGGTCCGCATGAGATTTCAATCTACCTCATTATTTAGCTCATTATAAGGCCCTTATTTTTTGGCTCATTTTAGGGCACGACCCCAAAATTAAGTTAGAAAATTGGATGGACTTGGGAATCCACCAAGGTGCGTTGGACCCCGATTGTGGGGCCCACCTTGATGCATGTGACTACATCCACACTGCCCATCTGTATTGAGAACTTATATTTAGGGCATGAGCAAAAAAAAAAAAAAAAAAAAAAAAAAGAACCAGTTCCAAATCTTAAATGAACAATAGTACAAGAAACAATGATAATTAATCATTAAAAACTCCTCGCAGGCCACAAAAGATTTGATATTTGTTTCTTCTCTTCGTATACATCTATATGACCTTATCAACAGGTTGGATGTCAAATAAACATTCCAGTGGACTCCATGAAGTTTTCAACGATGGGGATTCAATCATGACTGTTTTCTTTGGTGTGGTCCACCTAACACTTGCACATGCTTCATTTTTTATATCATGAGCTAAAATCAGCTTTGAAAATGGTTGGCCGGTGTGGATTTGAGGAGCATACATCACTGTGAGCCCCCACAGTCAGGGTCCCACCCAGCTGGGTGGATCCGTGGTCTCACCTAATCCGCTCTCCGTGAAAACATACATTATAGTGGGCCCCGCTGGGTGGATCCGTGGTCTCACCTAATCCGCTCTCCGTGAAAACATACATTATAGTGGGCCCCATACCTTTTCCACGCACTCCAAGCTCCAATCTTCGCCCTGTGCAGGTGGCATGTCATGTCATATGCAACTCCCGTATCATGAAGAGCTTTGCTTAGACGGCATGTGTGTGCATAAAGCTCACGTACAAGCCATAAATGTGCCAGCATGGTATGATATGTTTGAGATCCAATCCACCCATCAAAACGGAACCATTGTATTGATGTCATAGCTGAAGATTCAGGTCAATCTACTGGTCAATAGGGACCCATTATTCAAAAATGCTTGTCTCTCAAAACTCCGACTGAGTTCACTGATTCATCGAGACCTGATTTCTTTCTGGGAAAACATCTACAAGACTGGAAGAGTCTAATTGACGGATTGGATCTCTTATATATGTACCATGCTGGCACATGTGTGGAGTGTACATGAGCATATTGCACACGCGCGTGCGCTTAACACAGCGCTGTGTGATTATCTTCTTCAATAGTTGAACGTCGCATCCCGCGCCAACTACGGTGCTAACGGTCCCAGCTCAACCGGGAGCGGGTTAGGTACGGGCCCGACCTCACCCGAGACGGTGCGACCCTTACCATAGGGCCCACCTGGATGTATGCATTATATATCCACTCCGTCCATCCGTTTTTAAAGATCATTTTATGGTATAATCTAAAAAAATGAGGTAGATCCAATTTCAAGTGGACTATACCATAGGAAAAAATGATGATTAACAATTAATGGGCCACTAAAGGTTTGAATCAATCTGGTATTTGTTTTATCCCTTCATCCAGGTTTATTGACCTTATCAACAGGTTGGATGGAAAACAAACATTAAGAAAACATTCCGATGGGCCCTAGGGAGTTTTCAACGGTAGATCATTCAATCACCACTATTTCCTATACTATGATCCACCTTAGATTCTAATCTACTTCATTTTTGGGTTCATACCCTGAAATGATCTGGAAAAAAATGATAGACAGTGTGGTTATAGATTAAATTCATCAAGGTGGGCCCCACGGTAAGGGTCACGAGGTCTTAGGTGAGGTGGGGGCCGCTAAGTCGACTTCGACCGGTCACAACGGTATTCATTGAGTTTTAAAAGTGAGCTGAGAACCAGTGCCTGGTTTGGTCCCAGTGCAAGAGTTTTTAGAGATAAAGTAATAATCATTTGATTTCTATTTATCTGTTGCTCCATCTTATTTTAAGTACATAGTTCAAAAGTAGGATTATCCGAGACGTAGATGGGCCATATCACATGAAAATATGGAGATAGAAAAAATCCACCGCTGAAACCTTCTTGGCATCCACCCTGACATTTATATACCATACACCATGTTAGTAGGGCCGTTTGACAAATTGAAGTTAGAATGCACAGGTGTCTAATTCACATTCACATTGGAACTATTGTGAATTGGAATTCTTATGTTTAACAGCTTATAGTTGAAACGTGCAGGCACTCTACCTAAAAATGAGACTAAACTATTACTTAAACTTTAGCTAGGCTTCTATAAAACTATCTTTGCATAATTTAAAAATCGTTAAAAATCTAAATTGACCAAATGAGTAGGATCCTTGGCATGGCATTAAAGCACTCAACGAACTTCAGTGACATATCCAAAACATGACATATCAAAATTCTGACCACGCGCTTCTGCGATAAAGTTACTTTGGCCGGCCCAAGAAACGTGATAAATTCGAGACAGGATGGGTTCCTAACTCCGGGAAAAAACCAACTGCCTCGATCGGCCAATCCCAATCAAGGCTGACCAAATATTAAATGATCATCTGAACCCAGAAACTGAATACCTCCTATACATGGAATACCGCATACATAAAAGAACAAATCAAACCTCCCGACTTGTGGCGAGCTAGTGTGGTCTATGGGGCTCACTTTTATTTAACCAATTTGCTACCTAACTATTATTGAAGCAAAATCATTGATGGACGGCTGAGATGTCACCATTGGCTTGCCATGGGCTGACAGTGGAGGTCTATAAATCTCACATAATAGTTGCCATTGGGGGACAAAGAGTGAAAAGACGGTTAAAGAGGCAGTGCAGTATAGGGCCAGCGAGAGGATTTGGAGTGTCCTAGAAATTTCCAACATTCAGAGGTACTACTCAGCTTAGGAGAATAAATAATTAAAGAGGATATAACCCACTGAAGAAGACACCAGAGGCCAAAGTATAGTTGGAATCAAGGGACATTTAACTATCCCTTTTATATATATAAAAATAAAAAAAATAAAAAAATTGGTGTCCAGTCTCTCCATTTCTCTTTTATATCTCAATTAAGCTCATATCCTATCATTCTCAACATATGTGCAAGCTCATAGTTTTATTTTCTTTTGTTTGCAATACTTTCTCTCTTCATTTTTCTTTACTTTATTTGCCTACCTAAGATTTTTAACCTATAAAGTAAGGTTAAGATTGAATTTATATTTTATTTACCTACTTGAAGTCTCAAACTCTATAGATTAAGTTTATAATTATATTTTATTTTATTTACTGTATTTTTACTTTATTTTGCTTATCTAAAACTACTTGGCTTTGTAGAGTAAGACTATAACATTTTTATTTTGCCTGTCCTGCCTCTTGTAGTTATGCGAAGCATGATTAAATTTATAAATACCGAAGTCATATTAAAAATTCCTAAGAAATCCTAAAATCTCATGAAGTAGACATTGCACTGTGTGTGCAAAAGATACCCCTTCCTCTTTTATCACTAAGACCCTTATGGCCTGTTTGAGAGCTTGGATTTGGAATGCATTGGAATCCAAATCACAATTACATTAGAATCAAGGTGATTCCAAATTCTCATTTCTGTTTGGTTGAAATGCTCTGGAATCCAAATCTCTTATTTGGGAGCTTGTATTCGGAGGGCATTGGAATTTTTCGGTATATTCACATGACTTAGATTTGGTTAACTAAATTAGCTTTCATACTCTAAATTAGTATATATATGGAGTATTTGATAAAATGGCTATAATAAGCCCATTAAAATATATACTTTGGCAAAAAAAGAAATTTTGAGCATTGGGTGGGCCACAAATATAAGGATCACAAATAGGCAACTCACCAACGATTTTTAACCGTCCATTTAAATGTCCAACATTTGGATGGTTCAGATCATTCTATTGATATGATTTTAGTATTGCAACTGATGATTGAATTATTTTGGGGTATCATAAACATGCCATGTGTCTAATGGATTAGTATCTTAGAGACATCTTTGTTACATGTGTGACTCTCCTCCCTTTGAAAGGGAGGCAAAAAAGGCTTTTCCTCTCAATTCCATTCAAATCTCAGCATATTGCTGGGATTTCAAAACACACTAAAAATGTAAATTTGAAATACCTCTGATTCCAACTGCCTCCAAATCCAATGTTGCCAAATACAAAAAAGCAGCTATATGGATTTGAAATACTCTCATTTACCACTAAATCCAAGGTACCAAACAGGGTGTTACTTTGAATATATGGCCATAGACCAATCGCGGAAGTCACTTGACTTGAAAAATCTTCCCCAACCCTTGAACAATTTTATGGTTTCTAGTCGGTTGTAAATTATAGGCTTCTTTGGGCTAATGATTGCTCTAAATTGTATGCATTTTATATATGAGTTAATATAACATCCTATATGCACAATTGAAATGAATAAGTTGGGAGAGTGCCTTGTGTCGTTCATAGAACATATTAGAATTTAAAATTTGTGTTTAAGTGCCCGTAATTGGAATGTATATGACTTCTTTGGTATATTCAGAGGATTTGAATTTAATTTACTAGATCAACCTTAATATCCTTATACATATGTGATACTTGAGAAAATGATTGTAATAAGCCCATTGAAATATATACTTTCACCAAAATTGAGGAAATTCCAAATCTTAGATAATAGCCTAGCAACTTCTTTGTTACTCATCTGCACGTGGGAGGTAAAAAGCTATTTCATATTGATTAACCTTAATTCACAACAAAACAAAGAGATTTCAAAATACATTAAAAAAGTGTACTTTTATTTACCTCATATTTCATTACCTTCAAATTTGTGGCGTTATATACCCATTACGTGTTTATCTCCAATTACACTCAGGGAGTGTTTGTTTTTTAGTTTACCTTTGTAAATACTTGAAAATAAGTAATAATTGTTCGAAACGGACGTCTCAAATAACATGCACAGACGCCACCGACCGGTCGGTCACGATAGAGATCAAACAGCGAGGTCGCTAATCGATTTTGGGTTCTATCGACTGGTTGGCAGGGGTCGTCGGCCGGTCGACGGTGAGCTCCGGCCGGTCGACAGGTCTCCTTGTTGTAATGGGTTTCTTGCGCGGTTTTGTGCAAAGAGTTTCTAACTTCGGATTTTCTCCTATTTAAAGAGTGTATTACGGGAATAGAGGTATCTTAGACGAAAAAGGGGATTAAGAGAGGTTCTAGGTGAGAGAAAGAGCTTGAGAAGAGTGTTTTTTTCTTGGAAAAGCTTGGGTTTCTCTTGTGAGCTTGTGATCTTGAGTTTTGGGTTCCATCTCTTGTAATTTTTGATATTATAGTGGATTAGTGTCGCTTTGTGCCGTGGTTTTTTACCCGTGAGGGGTTTTTCTATGTTAAATTCGGATTGTCTATGTGTGATTGGTTGCATGTTTTGTGATTGCATTGTGTTGCTTGTTTGATTCAATTTGGTGGTTGTGTTCGGCTTTGCTTCCGCTGACGGCCTTCCTATCCCAATAACTGGTATTAAAGCAATCGTTGGGGTGTAGCAGAAATTCATATCTGAGACAAGAGCATCACATCGGGCATGAGGTTCAACATAGAGAAGTATTCGGAGAAAAAGAATTTTAAACTTTTGAAGGTGAAGATGAAATGCCTTCTAGTTCAGCAAGGATTGCAAGATGCGCTCCTTAAAAAGCGACCGGAGGGTACGAAAAAAGAAGAGTAGAAGAAGATTGATGAAAATGTCAATGTCTCAATCCAATTGTGCCTGGCAGATGAGGTCCTGTAAAACGTCATGAAAGAGAAAACTAAGGTTGAAACATGGGCGAAGTTGGAGAATATCTACTCAAAGAAATATCTAAAAAATCGCATATATTTGAAGCTTCAATTGTATAATTTGAGGATGGCGGATGGGGCCGATGTTGAGAGCCACATCAGCAATTTCAATAGGCTTATTTGCAAGTTGATGGATGTAGATGAACCGATGAAGGACGATGATCAAGTGTTTATCATGTTGAATTCTCTTCCAAAATCATATAAGTCGCTCAAGGACTCGTTGTATGCAGGTAGGGAGACTATTAGCGTGGAAACCGTTATCTCAATCCTTCAGGCGAAGGCAATGAGAAGGAAAAACGACGACATGGTCCCTCTACGGATGAGGCACTGGTTATGAGGGGGAAGAATTCTGAGTGGGGTAAAGGATCTCCGTCATCGAGATCTAAATCAAAGGACAAGTAGAGGTACAAGGTGAGATGTTGAAATTGTAGGGAAGAAGGGCATGTGAAAAAGGATTGTTCAAATTCCAAAAAAAAATGTGAGAGAAATCTGGAGATTCTTCTAGGGAGGGGACCAATATCGTAGAGGACGGTAGTGATGTTTGTGATGTATTGACTGTATTTGGCATAGTCTCTTGGTGGAGAGTGGCTATTGAATTCAGGTGCATCATGTCACGTATGTCATACAAGGAGTATGATAGTGGATCGGTTGTTGTTGGTGATGGCTATGCTCGCAATGTGGTGGGGATTGGTTCAGTGCGCATTAGGATATTCGATGGAGTCGAACGGATCCTTGAAAGTATGAAGCATATCCCTGAGATGAAGAGGAATGTGATATCTCTTGGTGCACTCGAGGTGAAAGGGTGCAGGTTCATCGGTTGTGATCGGTATAGTAAAGTGGTGAAGGGAGCACTCGTGATGATAAAGGCACGGAGGTGCAATAATATTTACAAGGTGATCGAGAGCACAATTCATGGTGGAGCTGTGGGATCGACAGCGGGATCTACAGTTGCTTATATGTAGCAAGAGAAAAAGGGTCACATGGAAAGAGCAACAAGGCGTGTGAAAATGCAAATATAAAGTCGATGAGACACGAGAAGCGACGGGACTATGATGATGACGAAGTAGAGGTGGAGGTTGTGCGTGGCAAGGTGGTGCATGATGATTTGAGTCATGGTGGAGTTTGTTGGAAACAGACGCCTCAAACAACATGCACAAATGCCACCAACCGGTCAATCACGGTGGAGATCAAACAGTGAGGTCGCTGGACCGATTTTGGGTTCTGTCGACCGGTCGGCAGGGGTCGTCGACCGGTTGACGGTGAGCTCTGACTGGTCGACGTGTCTCCTTATTGTAATGGGTTTCTTGCGCAGTTTTGTACAAAGAGTTTCTAAATTTGATTTTTCTCTTATTTAAGGAGTGTATCGCGGGAATAGAGGTATCCTAGACGAAAAATGCGATTGAGAAAAGTTCTAAGTAAGAGAAAGAGCTTGAGAAGAGGGTTTTCTTCTTGAGAAAACTTGAGTTTCTCTTGTGCACTTGTGATCTTGGGTTTTGGATTCCATCTCTTATAACTTCTGATATTATAGTGAATTGGTGTCGCTTTGTGCAGTGGTTTTTTACTCGTGAGGAGTTTTTCCACGTTAAATTCGGATTGTCTATGTGTGGTTGATTGCATGCTTTGTGATTGCATTATGTTGCTTGTTTGATTCAATTTATTGCTTGTGTTCGGCTTTGCTTCTGCTGCCGGCCCTCCTATCCCAACAATAATTATTTAAGTAATTCTAACAACATTTTCAATGTTGATGTTGACATCTTACCGAGTGAAAGTTGTTCTTTGTTAAAACCGAGAAAAGTTGAAAATTTTGAAAAAACATTGCGGCCATTGTGATTTTTATGGGTTTTCTATGCCGTCCATCTGTTTAATAGCTTATTTTATGGCATGAGCCCAAAATTAAGGTTGCACTATGCTTGAAATGGATCACAACAAAGACAATAATGAGAATTGAATGCCTACCGTTGAAAACTTTTTAAGGCCATTGTTATACCTTTTTCTAGCAGATAGAAAGTGGAACAATTAGATGACTCCACGTGTGATTAGAGAGACTTACAAAGTGAAAAATCAAGAAAAAAAGTCGGGATTGTATTTAATTTCATTGTGACATAGCTAGCGCTCTAAGATGATGTTACATCACCATGAAAGATGAAGAGGCAAAACAATTTTGACACAGTGGTAATGGAAAGGAGTAATGAGGGAAGAAAAGCGTGGGAGATCGATCGTCTGAGAGAATGAAACAGTTACAAATCTGAAAGTCATAAATAGCAGGAATGACAATTAAGTTCGAGGTCCAACACCAACCAAATCAAATCCAATATTTTAATTTATCATTTTCTATTTTGTCGTTAATTTATCTTATTTTCTTTAGCATAATTGTTTTTTAGATTAAATTATATTTCATCTCGAAATGTGAACCACAGTCTGTTTTACACGGCCGATTGTAAGTATTCTATTTTGTTATTTGATTTGCAACATTCAGCTTTATATTGAAAAGTCTTTTTTCAATAAAAGGCAAAAGTGTAATCCATCTTTGAAGGACGAACCCCACCCTCCAAATATCGTCTGATCTCATTAAAATAACTGGATGGATGGCTAAATAGGCAACCGATCTTCACATATTCTGGTCATATACGGCCAATTACAATGTATCTACCTATTTTGGCATTTTTGGTCATCATTGCTCGGTTGGAATCGAGCTGCACAAATCAGTTCTAACATGCCTGCACACATCTCACACGCATGGCCGAAGAATAGCGAGCAATAGCCATAGAAATTTTTTGATGAAGCTGGGTTTTGCGTTTTACTTTTATCCATTTATGCATGATCTTATGAAATTATGGGCCCTGGTAAGAATATTGTGGGCCCAAGTAAGGATTCAATCTTCAACAATGGACGTCATTACCATTTATGCATGATCTTACGAAATAATGGACCGTAGTAAGGATCTAGTCTTCAACAGTGGACGTCATTACTACCACCGTTCCGTGTTGTGTGACCCACTTCAGTGTCATGTCTGCCTCATTTTCTAGATCATGCATTAAAATGATCTGGTAAATAGATAAATGGCGTGGATTAAAAGTACACATCATGGTGAAATCCAGATTTCCACCCCGGCCAACACGATTTCACAGGCAATTAAGGCGCAATTCACCGGATGAATACTTTACTCTCAAACGGTGGAAAAATGTAATTATTGTCAATATACTACTATTTATGGTGGAAATTGAAAAAACAAATACCCCACCAAGGCACAAGAAGACAAACAAACAACGACCTAATTCAAAACTTTGGTGGGCCCTAAAGGGTTATTATTGTGGAAGTCCTTGTCCCCCACTTTTCCCTGGTGTGACCCACGCGAGTGTTGGATTTGTCTGTTTTTTTTTATGAAGTTCTGAAATGAGCTGGCTCAGTTGATGAACACAGTGGATTAAAACTATAATCACAGTGGGTCCCACAGTACTTTTTGTTGCACGGCTCTCTACAGCACCTGACTTCCACATGAATCAATTGGGTCTTCTTGAAAAAGGAATTTCTAAACTTTTGAAAGAGAAAGCATACCACCCATAACCAATGGCTCACACAAATCACGTAGCGTTTCTGTTTACAAAATAAATAGCATTGTACAACAGGTACTTTTTCAGCTGTAAAACTATGAAGTGGATTGTGTCTAGTCACGTGTGGGGCCCACTGTGATGTACAGTTTCGCCCACACAGTCCATCCATCTTTCCATATCATTTTAGGGTATGATGCAGAAAATGAGCCAGATCCAAAGCTCAAGTAGACCACACCATAGGAAAATGACACCCACAGTTGAAACCTTCCTAAGGGTCATTGTGATGTTTTTCCACCATCCAACCTGTTCATAAGGTCATATAGACCTGGATGAAGAAAAAACACAAATATCAGTATGATCTAAAACTTATGTGGCTTCAAAAAGTTTTTAGTGGTGGTGTTCAATCACCAATGTGTGGTTCAGTTGAAATTTGCCTCATTTTTTAGCTCATACCTTAAATTAAACAGGAAAAATGTGTCGATTGGATGGGTAAAACCTATACATCACCGTAGGCCCAACAGAGGCAGGACGAGTCCGCTACATAAAATATATCATTAGAGAATTAGCTGCATTTCATGGATTATAGCTAATAACTTCTAAATCTACTAATTAATAACATTTTTGAGCCATTAGGTGCACCATTAAATATGAAATGTAATTTGCCTATAATTATGTGGTTATAAAACAAAAATACAAGCTTGGTCCAAAACTTTATGAGACAGAATCGTTTAGTGGGATGAAGTGAAAGCACAAATACAAGCTTGATCCAAAACTTCTATGGTCCCCAAACAATTCTCAATGGTAGGTGTTTAATCCACACTGCTTTATGTGGTGTGGTCCACTTGAGCTTTGGACTTGCTTCATTTTTGGGCCCATGCCCTTAAAATAATCTCACAAAATGGATGGACAGTGTGGACATAATATATACATCATGGTGGGACCCACAGAACTTGGTGACGTCAACTCCATGCCACAGTGGGGACTAAAAGCCCACCATTGCTAATTTTTGGGGGGCTAGAGGTCCTGGATGCAGCTAATAATTGTGTTTTACCTTCATTCAGGTGTGTGTAACCTTATCAACAGGTTAAATGGAAAATAAACATCATAGTGGGCCCTAGGAAGGCTTCAAGGCATCATTGTCTTGATTGCTTTCTTTGGTGTGGCCACCTGATCTTTGGACCTGCCTCATTTTTGGGCTCATTCCCTAAAATAAACTCACAAAATGGATGGACCGTGTGAATATAATACATACATCATGGTGGGGCCCACAAAAGTTGGCGATGTTGACACACCACACTGCACACAATCCGCTTCCTTGGTTTTTGGGATTGTGTCATAAGGAGTCGTTTGGTGGCATCGATTCCATGTGAATTGGAATCTAATTCACAATTACCATGGAATCTATGGTAATTCAAATCCCAGGTTGTGTTTGGCACATGCATATGGATTCCAAGTTAAATCAAAATTTGTGTTTGGCACCGTTTTCCATGCATGATATGCATTTCACTAAAATTTTTAATGGTGGCCCGCCATAAGGTTTATGTGAGATCCACCCTGATCATTAAGTATATTACTCCCTATTAGCCAAGGTCTCAAACCTCAGCTCAATATGTGATTTAGGTGAACCATATGATTAGAAATAACATACAAATAATATCTTTCACAATTGTTTCACTTCATGTGACCCACATAAATCACAAATGGGGCCAGCTTTTGGACCCACTACTAAAATAGAGTGACACACCTAGTGATTGGACTAGATGTACATAAATATTAAGATGGGGCATACTAATTCTTGAAACTAATTAAAGTTATTCTCATGATGACATCATCCATAGTAACGGGTGGTAAAGTGATTTGGAAACATAGCTTTTAACAAAGAATACAGAACACTTGAAAGGGTGGTAAATGGAATCATATTTTATGCATTTACCACTAATTTCATGGTGCCAAACAAACCTACTTTATGCATTTACCACCGATTATCACCCTTTACCACCAATTCCATGGTGCCAAACAACCCCCCCCTAAAATGGTACGGCAAAGTGGATGGACGGTGCAGATAAAACCCATACATGAAGGTGGTCCGTGGTCCCTAAGAGGCCCTGTCCTTTATTAGTTAGTGATGGCGGGGTAGTACGCAATCCGCGTCCAATGTGCAATGGCCGTACACAACCGGTCTATTCATCAGGCATGACACACGTGTTCGTTCAATGTGGACCTGCCGAGTTTTTCAAATCGTCCATTCCTTTTTCCATGGAGTGCGGTCCACCTGACGACTGTACCATCCTGATTTCTTAGCCAGAGAACGTGTCACCAGTCCACGTTTTACCAATGGTGTCCACAGTCTTAATCCATCGCCATCGGGGCTTGGGCTCAGCTCTGAACCCCTCTCGTTGGTATAGGCCCAGATCCGGACCCGACGATATTGTGCCGGAATACTAGGGCCATCTCAGGACGGGCTGTCTTGGGCTCGGGCCTTACATTATCATGTGGGTTTGGCCCAGGAGGGAAAGGGGGCTTTTTTACATTCATCATGTGGGCACGCTTGTCTGAAAAATGGATGGTTAAACAGGGGTGCCCTCCAGTTGAATGAGTTACTACCCTACAAGGTAGATGTGGGGCTCATCGTGTCTCTATGGATGGACTTCAAAGATCACGTGAGCCCATATGTGGCCAGTACCACTCGGGATTCTTAAGGTCCTCATTCAATACGTACGTTGCCAGCTATTAGCAGACAGGCCTGAATTTTTTGGGCCATTGTGGCCCACTATACGTACAGTCCCAACTTTCTTTTCTTTTGCTAGAAATTGGGAATATTCAGCTTTTATAGTTTAATAATCTTTTTAAGTGCCACAATGGATCCTGACAGTGGCCGTCCATGTAAGCCGTGCTGTGTGGCCCACATGATGCATCTATTTTATTCACGCTGTCCACCTATTTTTCTGCACATATTAGAGCTAAAGCTCAACCGCACAACACTAGAAACAACGGTACTTGAATGCCATTATAAAGTCTCCTTAGTAGCTATAAATTTTTTGTAGAGCTGGACACGAGTCAAGCCAACTCGGTTAACTCCACCCAACTTGGCTTTAACAAACTTGATTCGACTCAACTCGTTGCTGAGTTCAAACCAAGTCGAGCTAGGCAGGTGTGGTTAAGAAAAAACTGAATCAAGTTTGAACAGGACTAAACTTGATTCGGCTCGACTCCAAGCTCGGTTTATATTGATTCAATTTGAGTTTGACTCGCCTCAGGTAATTGGAAAGTGAGGTTTTTTAGTCCCACATCGAATGTGAGCAAAGGAACAAAGGGGAAAGTTGTCTATAAAAGTAGCAGTTAAGGGTGTCAACGGGCCTAGGTTACCTTTGGGCTTGGATTTTGAATTTTTTTAGGTTGGGCTTTTGGGCTGAGCTTATTCAATTTTTTTGCTTTTCCAGGCTCGAAGTGGCTCGAACTAAGTTCAAAAGCTCGATCGAACCAAGTTGAGCATGCTATTCCATCTCGATGACTAAGCTGAGCTTGAGCCAGGATTGTTTGCTGGTCGAGCCAAGCCACGTTGTTGTGGGTGAGCTTTAAAAGTGTAATTGCATCATGTGTCATCAAAGTGGGCCCCACCCGCTAGGAGATATACATTATATATTTTGGCGGTTTCAAGTAATCAACTATCCATTACTCTAGTAGTTTTCAAACCACATGAGCGGTTAATTAAATAAATTTAATTTTTAAGCACAACCTATAGAGTGCAGAGAGATTTATGGTATGGATTTTACTTGAAGAAGAGTGTTATTTTATACCTCTTTTTTGTGCAAGTGAAAGTTGTGTAACCATCTTTCGGCAATGTTAGATGCAATTAGAAAAATCCAACAACCGAGCCTCTATACATCTTTCGTTGTCGTTGGATCTAATGAATTGCTTTGAGGTAGTTTTTTCATAAAAAGAAGCTTTCGACATTGGGTGTTAATATTCTTATTATTTCTTCTGGTGTAGCTTACTTTAAGCTTTGATCTCGTTTTATTTTTTAGTTCATTTATGACAAAACAGATGGATAGCATGGGTAATAAATAACACATTCATCCACCTGCCATGAGAGAGTAAGCTTGGTGATGGTATCTTGTTGGCCTAACTTTGTAGGGTCGACCATCCTATAGGCATATTATCCACACTATTATGCTTTGCCAGCTTACATGAGCCCAAAAATAAGTAGATCCAAAGCTAGAGTGGACCACACTATGTATAAAAAGTGGAGAGAATGCTTGCTGTTGAAAACTTCTTAATGCCACAAAAGTTTTGGATCAAGTTGATACTATGTTTTCCCTTTATTCATGTCTATTTAACTTTATTAACATCATAGTGGGCTTTGGGTAGTTTTCAATGATGGGCATTGTTATCTTCACTATTTCTTGCGGCGTGGTTCATTGAGCTTTGATCAACTTAATTTGAGGCTAATGCCCTAAAATGAATTTGAAAAGTAGACGGATAGGGTGCATAAAACACATATCACAATAAGCTCCACATAGTGGGTTAGGTGACAATTTGTGTATGTGAAGTAACATCCTTAGGTTGAAGGTTAGAATCTAGACCTACTCAGGAAAATATCAATCCCAATCGTCCATCTAGTTGAACTTATTGTAGATGGAAAATGGTTAAAAAAAGCGTATAAATCAAATAATCTTAGCCATGTGATTAGTTACAATACAATCAAAGTGATGCTAAAAAAGGGCCAACACTAAACCATTTAGTTTAGAAAGTGCAAATTTAAGATCATCTGACAGGCATATTTTAGCTTGTGGCCCATCCATGACAGGAAGCAATAGATGGACAGTTCTGATTGATTAATCTGCCATATACGGTGTTGCTCATCCGCAAACATGCAGTTTGCTAACACACCCTTTGCACATTGGGCCATATTTTGGTAATATGAACCGTCAATCTAATGTCGGACTGGAAAATTCAAATCCATTCCATATCTCCTCCTTTTCTACTAAACATGGGCTAACCATGTTCCAAGATATCATACGTTTGGCAACCAAAGGAGTTGATAATGTTTGTGAGAAATCCACGTGGCTATACATTTTGTTACCTTTGTTGTACCTTGCTTTCTAGCAGGTTTGAGAGAACCACATGTGGTTGCACAACCCTATGAAATGAAGAAGTGAAGGAAGTAGTGGGGGTTATAGCCAATTTCATGGTGATCTAGTTGGCATTATGAGATGATGCCACAACACCATAGTGGATGAACACGCATGGACAAGTCAACAAGTCGATTATGAAAGGTAGTAATGAAAGGAAAACTCAGAAGATCAATCGGTCGAGAAAATTAAGCAATTACGTAATTGATGATTATAAATAGCAAGGAGGAAGGCCAAGCTCGAGGTTAAGCACCAACCAAATCAAATCAAATATCTCAATTTATCATGTTGTCTTATTATCCTGTTTTCTATGTTTTTTAGCGTAATCTATTTTCTTCTTCTTCTTCTTTTTGGAATTACATTCCATGGCAGAAAATCCATAATTATAATTCAGTAAGCAGTAGTGGTAGTTGTAACGAAAGTCTACGCTCATACACTGGATTTAGCTTAACGATGTACTCAATCCTAAAAGGTGAACTGCAGTCTATTCCAAGTGGCCGATTGTAAGTATTTCCTTTTTGTTATTTGATTTACGTTATTCCATATCAAAAAATCCTTATACGAAATGCAAGAGTGTAACCCATCTTTGGAGAACAAACTCCACCCTTCAAATATCGCCTGATTTTCTTTAAACAACTGAGCGAGTGGCTAAATAGGCGGCTGATCTACACAGATTCTGGTCCTATACAGTTGATTACGACGTATCTGCCTATCCTGGTGCTTGGGGTCATTGTTGTTCGGTTGGAATTGAGTCGCAGGATTAGTTCTAGCACGCTCGCACACATCTCACATGCGTAGCCGAAAAATAGTGAGCAATAACCTTAGGACACGAGACAAAAAATAGGCAAATCCAATACTCGAGTAGGTCATACCACATGAAATAGTAGGGATTGAATGCTCACCATTAAAACATTGGTGGGCCTACGGAAGTTTTGGATTAGGCTAATATTTTTGTGATTTCAATTTATCCAAGTGATAATGACCTTATGAACAATCTGGATGGCATATAAACATTAAGGCGGATCAAATAAAAGTTTTAATGGCAGGCATTTCCCTTCCCACCGTTTTCCTGTGGTGCAGCCTGCTTGAGTTTTGGATCTTGTTTATTTTTTATCTCATATAAAAGAATGAGGTGGCAAAAATGGATGGATAGGGTTGGATTTCTCACGAATATCATGGTGACCCATCTACATCCCAAGTAAGGTAGCAGGCAATCTGCATCCTCTGCGGATTTGAGACGGCATCTAGTAGAACCCAACTGTCACGCGTGTAGAGAATCCTAGCCATTCATTTATGGGTCGTTTGGATAGCCCATAAATCATTTACTAGTAAATGGGCCATTTTGTGTTTGGATGCTCCCATTTGCTAATAAATCAATAAATGATTTACTAGCGAATGTCCTCTCCCATTTATTAGAAAAAGGGTGAATTTCATTTACTAATAAATGAGATAAAGGGTAGTAAATGGGAACAGATTTATTTTTAAAATTTCTACTATAAAAGAAAGTCACACTTGGCTATTGCAGAACATCCAACGGCTTTCTCTCCCTCTCTGCAATCTCTCACCCTCTCTCCCTCCCTCCCTCCATCTGGTGATCTTCCAAGCTTCAACGACCCTTTTGACAACGGTTCTCTACCGGACTGATGATCTTAACCACCTTTGGCGACCTCGAAGGCACCATATTTCTATGAGGTTAGTGGGGAAGTTTTCTCCTTCCCCTTCTCCTTTCTTCTTCTTCTTCTTCTTCTTCTTCTTCTTCTCTCTCTCTCTCTCTCTCAAGGCGGTAGGGAAACCCCTTTGTTGGGAGCCCTAAAGAGCGAGGTTTGTGGCCCACCGTTCTAGGCGTGGATTGGGTACTACGCCTACCAATATACAGATAAAGACGGACTACCTATTGAGGTGTGAAGCCAATCAGGAGTGGAGTTAATCCAACCAGGAGGTGGTCAGGCGCTCGATGGTTAGTGGACCGGACGGGCGCCCGACCAAGTCTGGTCGAACGCCCGATATTCGGGCAGATTTTCTCCAAACTCGCTGGAGGATTTCTACATTGGGCGGGCGCCTGATATTATAGTCAAAATAGCGAAGATCAGCTACTCGCGGCTCGATATTCTCACGATGTCCTGATCCTGCGAGCACCTTTATTCGACTCTCAAGATCATCTGCTCGCGGCTCGCATATTAGATAAATACAGAACACAGTTACCGAGGCTTCAAGCTCTTATGGTCAATAGTCGAATATTACAAGGCGGGAAATATCCTTCTCGACCTGCGAGCAGTCCTTTTCGCAAGTCGTTAAAAATGCGTCACATCTCAATATGCGAGCACCTGGTCTCGCGAGCATCTTCCGACGCACGAGCAGCTTTTACTGATGATCAGCGATGACATCCCTTAGCCTTAAGTACCAGCAACCTGTATAGGTCGATTTTGGGCTTATCTTCGTCTATGGCTCCGAGTCTCAAGGGATCGTTATCAAGGAACGTAATTGACCAGATGAGTAATTGGATTAGATTATTCCTTTATCTGAGGATAAGCAGGATAAGCACCTTATCCCATTAAATCAGTAGATGATCTCGGTATGTTACGTAACTAAATGGGACATTCAGATCTATATAAATAGATGGCTTCATCAATGAGAAGGTACACAATACTTAATCCCTAATCTCCATCGTTTATTGGTTCTCCTTCCTTACCCTATCTAACTTAGGCACCGGAGGGCCAACGGCTGGACGCCGGCCACCCTTAGTTATTTTTCTTTCCCCTTTCAGGTCCAAGTAGGAAATTCGCTTGGAGGGAAGGTAAATCTTCCGGAGGATCCTGTTATAAAATTCGACGTAAACAGTTTGGCGCCGTCTGTGGGAACGATTTGATCATCAAAGTCGTTCTTACCACTGATCAAAATCCTTCCACCATGCCTCCTAAAAAGACTGTTCATCCTTCCACATCCAGGCAGACATTACCTCCGCATGACGTCACGGAATCAGGGCCTGTTCCTCAAACCACTTCAATAAACATCCCTCAAGGAGCTCCAAACGTGCCATCAGCGAACCCGTTATTTGAGGTTTCCGGAAGTCAAGAAGACGTCATGCGTTTCTTCGGAAATACCCTTCTAACCCTCAACGCCGGAGTTGAAGCCATGTATAATTGGCTTGATCAGCATTTCCTAGAGCTGCAGAGACAACCTTCCGAAGGGTTGCCGCCGCAACCCATACCCGTGGCTTCCAGACATTCTGTGGACGAGCCACAGGTCCAACCAAATCAACCTCCATCAAACCGAATGCCAGTAGGCAACCAACCCCCTATATTATCCCCACATTCTGTACATTCCAGTGCTTCCCACCAACAACAATCTCATGGGTCCACCGTTGAAGCATCTAGTTATACTTTACCATGGGAAGGAGACCTCAAGAAGATCCATGATCGTTTTGATGATATGGAGCAACGATATCAGGCGAATTGACCATCAGCCGCTGTGGCGTCGATACATCGATCCGAGTCCCCTTTCACCAGTGAAGTCATGGAAGCACCTTTACCAAGAAAGTATCGTACGCCCGTCATCACCCCATATACAGGTACCGGCGATCCTCTCGAGCATCTTGAGACTTATAGGTCTCTTATGGAGCTGGAGGGACATGGGTCGGAAATCATGTATAGGACTTTTTCCCTAACCTTAAAGGAAGCAGCCCGTACTTGGTTCCGGGGTTTAAAACCTCGATCTATCGGTTCCTTTTCACAGCTATCGGAGCTGTTCCTCTCCCAATTCATGGGAAGCATCCGTACCAAAAAACCGGCGTCTCACCTAATGGATTTGAAACAGCAGCATGGGGAAACAATAAAGGAGTTTACAGTGCGGTTCACAACCGAAGCAGTCCAAACTGAAGGTTATACCGAGGAGAAAGGCCTCACCGCCCTAATAGTTGGAATCACCAGCGAAAAATTCAGATTCGCCTTGGATAAGAATCCTCCTAAAACTATGACAGAATTCCAAGCTAAAGCTCAGAAATATATCAATGCAGAAGAGGTTGCACTAGCACGTCATGGCATACAGGGCAAGAAACGCAAGCTGGAGCAAATCTCTTCTTCAGATAAGAAGTATAGGCGCGATCGGCGATATCGCTCTCCCAAGAAAGTTTACTCTGGTAAGTACCATAACTACACCCCCCTTAATCATGGAGATTAAGCATAAACCATATGTGAAATGACCCGCGAAAATAAAATCTAACCCTGAGAAAAGAGACAAGAGCAAGTTTTGTTATTTTCATAAAGATCATGGGCACACTACTCAAGACTGTATATCTTTGCGTGACCACATCGAATCTCTTATTTGGAAAGGTCATCTTCAAGATTACGTTGTCCGGCAAGGTCGCTCGCCGAAAAGGGGGGAAGCCCCACTACAACAGAAGAAATCACCTCATCGACATACTTCGCAAGAAGACGCAGAGCCTATCGGGGAGATACAGACCATCGCCGGAGGACCGACTTGCGGGGGAGATTCTCGAGCTTCAAGAAAAGCATATACTCGTAAAGCGTCCAAGAAGCCCCAGCACATCTACTGGCTGGAACAGACGCCCAACGCGTCGAAAATCAGTCATCCTCCAATTTCCTTCTCCCTCGAAGATGCAGAGGGAATTCACTTCCCTCACGAATACTCCATCGTAGTCGCACTAAAGGTATCAAACTATCTGACTCATCGTATTATGGTGGATACAGGTAGCTCTGCTGATATTCTATACCTGGAGGCTTTCAATAAAATGGCACTCGCTAGAAGCCTACTCAAGCCAGTCTCAACTCCCCTCATCGGCTTCGGGGGCGAAGTGGTGACACCTGAAGGAAGCATTGACCTTCCAGTCACCTTTGAGGAGAGTCCAACGAAGACGACTATCTTCATAAATTTCCTCGTGGTGGACCGAAGATCAGCATACAATGCCATTTTGGGGCGGCCATCTCTTAATAAGGTTGGGCCGGCTTTACATCCTTTATATTTGTGCGTCAAATTTCCTACCCCGAATGGTGTTGGGGTTGTACGAGGAAACCAGAAAGAGGCTCGATCTTGTTATGAGATAGCCCTACAAGATCGGAAGAAAGCACAAGCGACACCAGTTATGATGGTAGCACAATGTTCATCTAACTCCCCAGCGGATACATCGCTGGACCCAAGAGAGGATGTTCTTCGATCAGGAACTCCCGGGGAAGAGACAGTAGCGATTCGCTTAAATGAAGATGACCCATCCAAAGTTGTTTGTGTGGGATCCTCTTTGAGGAATGTCATTCGAGCAAATTTAACCAGCCTCCTCACTGAATATCAAGATGTGTTCGCTTGGTCTCACCAAGACATGCCTGGCATTGACCCTAGTATCATCGCACACCGTCTAAACATCGACCCGAAATATAAACCTGTCCACCAACGCCGCTGTGCCTTCACTGCAGAAAGGCAAATGGCGATCAAGACTGAAGTCGAGAAGCTGCTTACGATCAATTTCATAAAAGAAGTTGACTACCCAGAATGGGTCGCGAATGTAGTTCTCGTTCGAAAATCTAACGGCAAATGGAGAATGTGTGTCGACTATTCGGATTTGAACAAAGCGTGCCCCAAAGATAGCTTCCCGACCCCAAGAATCGACCAGTTGGTCGATTCAACAGCTGGGCATGCTCTGCTCAGTTTTATGGACGCTTACTCTGGTTATAACCAGATCATGATGCATCCGCCCGATAGCCAACATACTGCCTTCATCACTGACCGAGGTCTATATTGCTACCAGGTAATGCTGTTTGGTCTTAAAAATGCCTGGGCCACCTATTAGCGTCTTGTCAACAAAATATTCGCCGCGCAAATTGGCAGAAATATGGAAGTCTATGTTGATGACATGCTCGTGAAAAGTGTCGTAGAAGACGATCATCTTTCAAATCTTCGAGAAGCCTTCAACCTGATGAGGAAATATCAGATGAAGCTAAACCCAAAAAAATGTGCGTTCGGAGTGTCTGCTGGAAAATTTCTTAGATTTATGATCGGCCGGCGAGGGATTGAGGCAAATCCTGAAAAAATAAAAGCGTTGATAGAGATGAAATCCCCGACCACTCTAAAGGACGTCCAACGTCTGGCTGGTCGCATTGCATCGTTGAATAGGTTCATCTCACGAGCATCTGACAAGTGCTTACCCTTCTTCAAGCTCCTCCGTGCCACAGCCAAGTCTGATTGGGAGTGGACATCACAGTGCGAAGAAACTTTTCAACAATTGAAGCAATATATGAGTGCGCCCCCCATTTTATTTAAACTTATGGCACACGAGCAACTCATCCTTTATTTATCTGTGTCTTCTACGGCCGTTTGTGCTACATTAATAAAAGAGGATTCCGGGGTACAAAGACCCATTTATTATATTAGTCGGGCAATGGTGGATGCTGAAACCCGATACTCTGATACAGAGAAGTTGGCCCTAGCTTTAGTCACAGCAGCCTGAAAACTGCGACCATACTTCCAGGCCCATGCTATATTAGTACCAACAAATCACCCGTTACGGCAAGTCCTTCAAAAACCCGACGTTTCAGGGCGTTTAACTAAATGGGCGATTGAAATCAGTGAGCACGATATTTTCTTGTCCCAGGACCGCGATCAAGAGACAAGCCGTAGCCGACTTCATCGCCGAATTCACATACTCCACTCCCGATGATAGTTCTGCGACCAGCGACCAACCGTCCTGGTCTCTCTTTGTGGACGGGTCCTCTCGGGTCACTGGTAGCGGAGCGGGACTAATTCTGGTTGCTCCAGACGGGTCGCACCTCCAATACGCCTTATGATTCGACTCTCGCATCTCGAATAATGAGGCAGAATATGAGACCTTGATTGTCAGTCTCGAACTAGCCAACGTCCTCTCTA
This sequence comes from Liriodendron chinense, assembly GCA_003013855.2. Classification (NCBI taxonomy): domain Eukaryota; kingdom Viridiplantae; phylum Streptophyta; class Magnoliopsida; order Magnoliales; family Magnoliaceae; genus Liriodendron; species Liriodendron chinense. The sequence continues at coordinate 2,207,226 of PVNU02002470.1, forward strand.
CTCAGAAACTACTTATCTACAGTGACTCTCAACTCATAGTCAACCAGGTACTCGGCGAATTCGAAGCAAAAGAAGAAAGAATGGCATTATACAAATCTCGAGTACTCATCTTGCTCGCAAAACTGAAGAATTATGAGATAATTCACATCCCTCGCGAGAAGAATAAACTCGCAGATTCCTTAGCAAAGCTGGCCTCCGCATTAGAATTTGAATTATCCCGTTCTATTCCTGTCGAGCACCTCGAGACATTAAGTATCAATCAAATAACGCCTGAGGAAACAGACGAGGTCCATCCCCCTCCAAGCTGGATGGATCCCATCACTCTTTATCTCAGAGATGGAGTTCTTCCAGACGACAAGAAAACTGCACGACAAATACGATATCGATCTGCCAGGTACACTTTACAGAATGGGATCCTATTACGTAAGAGTTTTTCTTTGCCTTATTTAAGGTGTCTTCACCCAGAAGAAACACATCGTGTTCTAGATGAAATACACTAGGGGACATGTGGTAACCACCCAAGGAGGCGATCTCTAGCGTATAAGGCAATGAGGCAAGGATATTATTGGCCCACTATGGAGGCAGACGCAATTGAATTCTCTAAAAAATGTGACAAGTGCCAGCGATACTCTCCTATACCTCATGTACCGTCCGAGCAAATGACTCCAGTTGATAGCCCTTGGCCTTTCGCTCAATGGGGGCTCGATATCATCGGGCCCTTGCCTACTGAAAAAGGACAAAATAGGTTCGCGATAGTGGGGGTCGATTATTTCACCAAATGGGCCGAGGCAGAACCATTAGCCAAAATCACTGAGAAACAAACTACTAAGTTCATATAGAGAAATATCATATGCCGTTATGGACTCCCCCACACTATAATTACCGACAACGGAACGCAATTCGACAACGCAGCCTTCGATGAATTTTGTGAAAACTGGAAGATACGCAACATCCGCACCTCTCCGTATCATCCTCAGGCAAATGGGCAAGTGGAGGCAGTGAATAAAATCATTAAGCACCACTTAAAGACCAAGCTTGGTGAATGTAAAGGTATATGGCCAGAACTTCTGCCAGAAGTATTATGGGCATATAGAACTACAACTCGTACATCAACAGGCGACGAAACTCCTTTCCTCTAGCATTTGGTGTCGACGCAGTAGTACCAGTTGAAATTTAAGTGCCCTCGTATCGAATCGAGCAATATGACCTCGCACGTAATCAGGAAAGTCTTCGACTTCATCTCGATCTCTTGGAAGAACGGAGAAATGCCTCTCAGATGCGAGCAGCCGCATATCAACAACGTATTGCTTGCTATCGAAATGCTAAAGTTCGGCCTAGATCTTTTCAGCTCGGTGATTTAGTCCTCAGACAGAAACTCGGAGTTCCTGCTCAGTCGCTTGATCCAAATTGGGAAGGCCCGTATCGAGTCATTAAAATTGTGCGACCCGGCACTTACTATCTTGAAGATATGCAGGGAAGACCCGTACGTCACCCTTGGCACGTGGAACACTTGCTGCAATATTTCCCTTGATTCTATGTAACTCTTAACGACATTCGAATGGATTAAGGATTGAAGAAATCTTTTGGTCGCTACTCCATTTACTTGGAGTAGAATAGCACCGAAGAGAATATACATTCTCTTAGCCAATTATCTACCCTTGGTGGAGTTAGAACTATCTTTTGGTCGCTACTCCATTTACTTGGACCAGAATAGCTCCCAAGAGAATATTCATTCTCTTGGCCAAACTGTCTACCCTTGGTAGAATCAAAGTCTCAATCGATAGATCAGTCCATCTCCACGAGGGTATGGTCACCACGACCCCCCGGATTGAGCATAGCTCATTATTGCTGATTTAAATATGAAGACATTCAGTGCATAATGAAGAAAAAACAAAGCAAAGGCAAGCAAAGGACAAACATCATCAAAAGGTGTTTCTTTTCATTAATAAGTAATTGTTTACAAAGATTTGATCATTGAGTACAACAGATACAGGAGAGGTAAATTAATCTCTTAGAGGAGCCGCACTCTCGACTTCAGGGCCCGTATCGGGAACCCCTCCAGCTTGACTGACTTCGGTCACCTCGTTCTCGGCAGCTGCTTGCTCTTCTGCAGCTATGATGGTCGCGACCCGCTTGAATTCTCCCATGTCAAAAGATGGGGTCATCCGCTGCACTACTCTTAGTGCAAAGTCGCGACCAGCATCGTATGACTCGTATCTTTCTTCGTCATACAGCGACGAAGTTCGAAACTCGGTGATGGCTCGAGTTCCTTCTTCAGAGAGCATCTTGACAAGGGCGACCCTCTCTTCGTCCCAATGGATCGAGTCATCCTTGAGCTGCGCGAGAGTGGAGCGCTCTTTATCCAGACTCTCGCTGACTTCCTTGAGCTGCGACTTGGCCTCCGCGAGCCGCTCCTCCAGCGAGATCTTGTCTTGGCGGAAGATCTCCCTCTCTCTCTCTCTGCTTTCTCCTTCAACTCCGCAAGCTTGGCGAAGTTAGAGTCCAGAGCCTGATACCTATCGGTCAGGACTTGGACTTTTTCTATGAGGATCTTCTTCTCCTCATCTCTCTTCGAGATCAGCGCCTCGCGGGACTTGAGGAGTTGATCCCTTCCTTGAACCGCCTTCTCCAAGGCGATCCTCTTCCCATCCGCCTCATCAATCATGCGATGGGCGGCAACAATATCACGCCTCGTCCGTAAGATGAGGTCCAAGCCCTGCAAAATGGAAGAGAGCGAGATAAATACTTGGAAACAAAAAGATAACAAGTTAAACAAACATAAAAAAAAAAACATGTTACCTTAACCATCCTCACTCCCGCCTCGAGGAAGAGGTTTTCAGGGCTTGGCTCGGGGAGGGTGCCGAAGGTTTGGGGGGAGATGTTGTTGAAGAGAAATTTGCATATTGGATGGAGGTGGCGATGGACAGTGAATGATCCACTGCTAGACGGCTGGACAACGACCAGCCCCGCCGTGCTCGCGACGGGAGCAGCAACCGACTCGCGAGCAGGAGCCACCTCGCCAGCAGGAGCTAAATCGCGAGCTGGAGCCGACTCCCGAGGTCCTGTTGGCTTACGGGTCTCTTCGGCTGGGGGGCAGCTAGACCCTGCTCCATCATCCCTCGGGGAGTTGTCAGTAATATTAATCACTGGTGGTCCAGGTGCGACCACCAGCGAGGGAATGACGGGCGCAGGAGCTGCTGGCACCCCCACCATGATCGCGAGATGGTTAGGTTGGTCGGCACCCTTACGAGTGGATGGTTGGGAAGGACCGGCAGATGATTTCTTCTGCCTCTTCGGGTTCGTGCCTTTGAGTCGAGGTAGCAGACCCCTCTTCTCTCCAGCCTTCGTCATTGCAATCTACTCGTCGGATATTAACCCCGCCGCCGCGAGTCGCGAGGAGGACAAACAAGCTTCGATATGCCTGTCGCGAGTAGGCAGCTTGTATATCTTCACAATCTTCTCGTGAATTCCTACCTTAATAGAAAAAATGGTTCACTCCTGGGCCCCTGGAGGAAGCAGATTCCCAGTTCCCGGAAGCGTAGAACCAGCGTTTCCTCCAGCTGGGATAATTCAAAGAGGGCTTCCCCAGTACGAAATTATCCCGGTGCCAATAGCACAGGTAGACCAGCCTTCGCTGGAGGGCGCCTTCTTCAGACGGAACATACAGAGGAACTCTTCCGCGGTAAGCTCCCCGTTGCCAGCCTGAGCCGAGAGGGCAAATGAGCTCAGCACCACCCTCCATCCGTTCACGATGAGTTGCCCGGGGGCAATTTTATAACATCGAAGAACGTCACGAACGAAGGGATGGAGAGGGAGGCATACCCCAAGAATGAGCTGGTACTCATAAAAGGCCATGCACCCTGGGGGAGGGGAACCTGGTGTCTCTCCATCTCCGGGTAGCAGGAGAACGATTGAGTCGGGGATTAAATATCTCTCCCCTAGCTCAAGTAGCCGGTCCTCCGATAAAATGGAGGGATACCCAGATGTTGTGTATCTGCCTGCCGGAACCCTCGCGTTACTGGAGGCAGAGGATTTCGGGGTAGCATATCCCAGGGAGACGGTGGTCTCATCAGAGTCTCCAGCCATGAGAGTGTTAAAGAAGAAAAAAGAAGGAAAAAGAATGTACCAAGTACAAGAAAGGGAAGGACACCGAAGGTAGAACAGAATACCAGTGAGGGAAGATGACTGAAGGAAGAATTTCTTTTTTCGAAAGCTTCTGTGAAATTCCGAAGATATGGCGGACTCCGTATATTTATAGGCAATCATTCCGCCGTATATGGCGACACGTGGTTGCCTTTCGTTCGGCGCGGCAATCGAGCAGGTAAGCCCATTAATTTCCTAGACACGTGGCGAGCGTCTCTTCATTTCCTATCTGCGGAAAGGCTGCGAAAGTCTGACGCTCATTAATTCCAGCCCAATCATGTACGGTTTCATTCTCGATAAAGGCAGCAGGCGGTTACGCATGATAGTGAGTAAGTCCTTCCCTTAGAATTCTTGGCGGTAAGGACTTCAGGGGCATCTATTATAGTCAAAATAGCGGAGATCAGCTACTCGCGGCTCGATATTCTCACGATGTCCTGATCCTGCGAGCACCTTTATTCGACTCTCAAGATCATCTGCTCCCGGCTCGCATATTAGATAAATATGAAACACAGTTACCGAAGCTTCGAGATCTTATGGTCAATAGTTGAATATGACAAGGCGAAAAATATCCTTCTCGACTTGCGAGCAGTCCTTTTCGCAAGTTGTTAAAAAGGCGTCACATCTCAATATGCGAGCACCTGATCTCGCGAGCATCTTCCGACGCACGAGCAGCTTTTACTGATGATCAGCGATGACATCCCTTAGCCTTTAGTACCAGCAGCCCATATAGGTTGATTTTAGGCTTATCTTCATCTATAGCTCCGAGTCTCAAGGGATCGTTATCAAGGAACGTAATTGACCAGATGAGTAATTGGATTAGATTATTCCTTTATCTGAGGATAAGCAGGATAAGCACCTTATCCCATGAAATCAGTAGATGATCTCGGTATGTTACGTAACTAAATGGGACATTCAGATCTATATAAATAGATCGCTCCATCAATTAGAAGGTACACAATACTTAATCCCTAATCTCCATCGTTTATTGGTTCTCCTTCCTTACCTTATCTAACTTAGGCATCGGAGGGCCAACGGCTGGACGCCGGCCACCCTTAGTTATTTTTCTGTCCCCTTTCAGGTCCAAGGAGGAAATTCACTTGGAGGGAAGGTAAATCTTCCGGAGGATCCTATTATAAAATTCGACGTAAACACCTGACCAAGCCCAACCGGGCGCGACCTGTTTTGCGGGCTTTCCTATTTTAGGTTCTATTTCCGTGTTTTACAATAAAAAAAAGGGTTGTAACTCGGAATTAGGTAATGGGATTAGGGTTTCTATACATCCAAGGTGAGAAAGAGGGAATATGTTAGTAAAAAAGGGACATCTCTATGCATGGGAGCATCGGAGAAGGTGAGTATTATGCTTGTAATTTTGTCTTCTTTATAGTGGAGTTTTGCACCATGATTTTTTACCCTTGTTTGGGATTTTTCCACTTAAAATATGTATTGTGGTTTGTTGATTTATTTCAATTTTTCTTCTAGTTATTATTTCTTCCTGTTTATCGTTTGTGGGTGAGACCGGAGATTGAATCTCGGTTCACCGGCGTTGTTGGTGTGCTGCGCAACACTATCGTGTTAGGGGTCTCTGTGGGGCCCATCGTCATTGATATGTTTTATCAACACCGTTCATCTATTTTAAAAACCCATGTTTTACTACTGAGTTTATGCTGTGGGGCCCACCGTTCTGAGTAAACTATGTGGCCCATCGTTCTAAGTAAACACTGTCGGGCCCACCGTACTGCGTTTACGCTGTGGGGCCGTCGTACTGAGTAAATGCTGTGGGTCCCACCATACTGAGTAAACATTGTGGGGCCCACCATAAATTATCCACTCCGTCTATCCTAGGGCTGCACACAATTCAATTTATGATCAATTTATCGATCGAATCGAATCGTTTTTAAAGATCAATTCAATTCAATTTAAAAAAAAAATCAATTTCAATTCAATTTCAATTTCCAGTTACGATCGATCGAATCGAATCGATCTATATTGAATTGAATTGATTGATCAAATTGAATTGAAATATATATATATATATATATATATATATATATATATATATATATATATATATATATATATATATTAATGCATTTTGTAGTAGGCCGTCCATTGATTTTTACATTTAAATTTAAGGTAAAATTTATGGATGAAAGCTCATTTTTGGGCTTGAGCCCAAAGAAGGAGGCACATCAAAAGTTGAAGCTATCCACACCCTAGAAAGCAATGGATTAGATGACTAACATTTATTTTGGTGTGGTCCACATGGGCCTTAGATCTTCCTCAATTTTTGGATTATGCCCTAAAATGATCTGTTAAAACACATGGACGGAGTGGATAGACTACATAAATCACTGTGGGGCCCACGAGCCCCTGATCGAACCGTCCCCTCTTTAGCCCAGAAGCGGATTGTGAACGGAGTTACTCAGGATGCTTAGCATACTAAATAAACTCCGTGGGGTCTACAATGATTTATGTATGTTATCCACTCCGTCCATACATTTTAACATATAATTTTAGGGATTGAGACAAAAAAAATTAAACATATCTAAAGCTCAAGTGGCCCACACCGTAGTAAACAGTGTGAATTGAACTTGTACCATTGAAAATTTTTTAGAGGTCACAAAAGTTTTGGATCAAGCTAATTTTTTTCCCCCTTCATCCATGTCTTTGTGATCTTATGAACAGGTGAGATGACAAATAAACATTACTGTGGGCCCTATGAAGGTTTCAACGGTGGAAATCATTATTCCCATTATTTCCTATGGTATGATCCACTTGAGATTTGGATATGCTTCAAGTTTGGGCTCAACTGTTAATATGATCCGGAAAAACGGATGGACTGTGTAGATAAGACACATACATTCACAGTGGGCCCAGCTGAGTTTACTCAGGAATTTGAGAGTCCTGAGTAACTACGCTGGCAATTCGATTCCCCTCGACCCGGGCGCGGATTAGGCGTTACCTCGGGAACAACTTAGTGCGTGTTACCCTAACCATGTGGGGCCCATTTTAGTGTATTTTTTTTTATATATCTAAGCCGTCTATATGTTTTTTCATATCATTTTACGATATGATCCAAAACCCTAAGAAAATCCAAATCTTAGGTGGACCATACCACTAGAAACAGTGATGAATAACCATTAAAAACGTTTTGTGGGCCACAAAAGTTTTGGATCAATCTGATCTTTATATTTTCCCTTCATAAATACCTTATTGACATCATAAAGAGCTTGGATTGCAAATAAACACTACCAAAACTTTACAATGGGCTCTTTGGAAATTTTAATGGTGGGGCACTCAATCACACTGTTTCTTGTAGTATGGTCCACTTGAGATTTGGATCTACATAATTTTTGGAACCTCGTCCTAAAATGGGCTTTAGAAACGGATGGACGGAATGGATATACAAAATATCATCCATGTTGGCCATACGGTAGGGGTAAGACCCACTTAGCTGTTCCTAGGGTAACACCTAATTCGCGCCCCCCAACCCGCACTTGACTATCGTCGATTTCAGTGTGGTCCATTTGGGCCTTAGATTTGCCTCATTTTTTTTTATCATGCCCTCAAAATAAATGTCAAAACAAATGGACGGAGTGGATAAGCCACATACATCATGGTGGGCCCCACGAGTCACTGACAGACTGTAAGCCTCTAGGGTAAACCTCGATTTCACCCTTCTTTTCCCCCAAATCGCCTAAATCCCTCTCCCCCTCTCACGGTCTCATCTCCCCAACCCTACTGCCTCTCCCACAGGCTCTCCATCCGTCCCCATCACTCCATCTCGCCATCTCTCCCCATCAACTCAAGGTCAGCTCTCTCTCTCTCTCTCTCTCTCTCTCTCTCTCTCCCCCCCCCCCCCCCCCCCCCCCCCCCCCCACTGTTAGTACATCCACCCTACGCTGGTTTTTTCCTTTTTTTCTTTTTTGGTTAGGACACACATTCCACTGTGTGTACACACACCCACACTATTAGTCACCCTGCAATGTTAGCCACCCCGACGTTTGGGAATCGATATGTAGACCTTAGTGTTGAGACGAGTTTATTTTCACTCAATCTGGGTGTGTGGTCGACTCCTAGTCCCAGCCTCTTCAACTAGAAGAATTCAATAACTGAACCATCAACATAGCATTTCGAGTTGATTTTTTCTCAGAAATTTTTGTTTGGGTTTTCTGTTTATGGGTTGATTTATCTGCATTCGTGGCTTATGTTTATGTTTATGTTTATGTTTTATTCTTTATTATTATTTTTTTTTTGTTCTTGTTTGAGCCTTGGATATCTTTTAGCCCCAGAATGATCGTCCAACAACATATTTTTTGGGTTTTGTAATGTATTTTTAGGTGATTGTATGTTTATATGCATGTACATGTATTTCTATGTAAGAAGATTTTTGGGTGTCTTTTTTGGACCTTTGATTTTCTTGTGGCCCCATCAAGAATGTCCAAATAACAGTTATTGGAGCAGATGATGAAACTTTAGTTCTTGTGGCCCTAATCGTATTGTAGATTTAGTTCTTCTTCTTTTTTTTTTTTTTTTTACTTATGAGTCTTTTTTAATGATCTCCATCTTTTTCTTCAACAAATCTGAGATTACACTCCTCATTTCATTTTTATGTGACACCTGATAGCTTTTGTAGGCCACCAACAATCATTGACAACAACACATGTAAGTTCTTTCCTTTTTAATTTTCGATCTCTTCCCTTCCCTTTTTTTTTTTTTTTTGCATATTACCATGTCCATATTTGTATTACATAGTTTTAAACACGGTTTGTTTTGTTAAATGAATAGATGGCCAACCAACAAAGCCAAGTCCCATCCGTAGATATGTCAGTGAATACTCCAATGGTTGCGGATGAACAAGATACACTTTCATCCAACATAGGTTCAAAAGGAAAAAAAAGATCAGCTGTTTGGGAAGATTTTAAAGAGATAATTCTAAGTAATAACACAAAAAAGGTCAAGTGTAAACATTGTGGACAACTGTGGAAACCTAATGTAGGGGCTGCAACCACTCACCTTTGGAACCATATTAAAACTTGTTCAAAGAAAGCAAAGTTAAGTAAAGGCCAACAACAGCTATCGTTTCACTCAAGTGAAGGGCATGGAGGAGCCACTACCATTGGAAGTTATAAGTTTGAAAAGGAAAAGATGAAGAATTGGGTTGCTAAGTTAATTATCTTGGAAGAAAAACTATTTAGATATGCCGAGTCCAAGATATTCACTTCATATAGCAAGTTTCTGAACCCACAATTTGAGAAGGTGTCACGAGGTGTAGTAGTAAGAGAGGTTATGAAAATATATTCTGAAGAGAAGTTGAAACTTAAAAACAAATTGGCGAAAGTAAGACGTGTTAGTTTGACTTCAGATTTGTGGACGGCCTCAACACAAAAGATCGGGTACATGTGCTTGACGGGTCATTATCTTAATGATAAATGGAACTTAAACAAGGTTATCTTGAACTTCCGCCATCTCCCTCCTCATAGTGGAGTGCTAATCGCTGATGTTATTTATCAATGTCTTCTTGAATGGGGGATTGATAATAAGATTTCCACACTCACATTAGATAATGCATCTGCAAATGATGTTGCAATAAGTTCTCTAGAAGACCAATTTGCTGCAACAGGCAAACTTTTTTTTGGTGGGAAAATATTTCAAGTTCGATGTTGTGCTTACATTCTTAATTTGATCGTCCAAGATGGGCTCAAAGTGATAGAGACTACCATTGAGAATATACGAGAGAGCGTAAAGTACATAAGAAGGTCACAATCAAGATTTTACATATTTTCTGAAGTAGTGAAACGTTTGGAGTTGCCGATGAAGAAATCTTTAAAATTAGATGTGTGTACACGTTGGAATTCAACATTCGAAATGTTGGATAATGCGATTGAATTAAAATAAGCATTTTCCCAATACAAGGATCGTGATTCTAATACCAATATTTACCTTCTCAAGAAGACTGGGCAAAAGCTGAAGAGGTTTATAAATTTTTGAAAGTTTTCAATTCGTGCACCAAGATATTTTCTGGAAATAAATATCCTACTACGAATCTTTTCTTACCAGAAATTTGGAAGATTAAGGAGTGTTTAAACAAAAAGTCAATCTATGGGTCTGCTTATGTTCGAGAAATGGCAGAAGTGATGAAAAAGAAATTCGACAAGTATTGGTCCAAATGTCATTTGTTATTGGCCATTGCAGCATTTTTAGATCCTCGATAGAAGATAACATTGTTTAAATTTATCTTTATGAAGATCTACTCTCCTGATAAGGCTCAAGTGGAAATCGATCATATACGTAAATCCATAGAAGAATTATTTAACTTTTATGTTGGTCTAAGAGAGAGCATGGAAGGAAATGTTCGCAACAATTCTCAGGTTGATCGAATGAGTTGTGGTACTGGTGTAACAATGTCTTCTTTTGATGATGATGATGAATGCGATTATGAAAGTTTTGTTGATATTGAACATGCAGTTAATACAAATAAATCCAAACTTGATATATATATATATATATATATATATATATATATATATATATATATATATATATATATATATATATATATATATATATATATATATATATATATATATATATGTGGAGGATATTCTTCGTGGTCAACCTTCAGATTTTGATGTTTTGGGGTGGTGGAAATCAAAAGAAGTTAGTATCAAGTACAAAACTCTCTCCTTGATGGCACGTGATATTTTGTCCATACCAGTTTCTGCTGTTGCATCAAAGTCGGCATTCAGCACAGGTTCGAGAGTTATCAGTAAGAACCGTAGCTCCTTGGCACCAAAAACTGTCGAAGCATTGATTTGCACAGAAGATTGGTTACGTCCAGAATGGGGTGATGAAGGCCCTTCCCGTGCACTCTATGGTGATGTCCTTGATGCTGAGGTTGAGTCCGAGGACGAAAACTATAATTGATATATTTTGCCCACCGGTATGTTTTTTTCTATTTTCTCATTTTGTTTGCTAGTTGTTAAGCATAATTTTTCGTTAAGCAAAATCACACTCTTTGAAATGTTTAAGAATATTTTTCATTGTTAAGGAAAAATCTTACTTGTACATCATTTGTAGGAAGGGGCAACATTGTAGTCAAGCTTTTGATAAGGAGATTTGAGATCGAGATTCAACGTACATCTGAAATTTTCACCAAGTATGCGGCATCTTTGCAACATAATGGTACGTTGGATTAAATTTTTACACCAAAATCATGTATGGAATAGTTATTATGCATATGTTTTCAGAAGTATTTCTACTAATATTACTATTTGAGCTACTATAAAATCCAAACCTACAAAACCTATAAGTTTTTAATTTGTGATGTGTGAAAAATCGAATCGAATTGAATCGAAAAATTCATCAATTCAATATCAATTCAATTCTAAAAAAATTTAGTCAATTCAATTTCAATTGGAAATTTCAAAATTAAGATCAATTCAATTTCAATTTCAATTTCGAAAAATTAAAATCAATTCAATTTCAATTTCATCCATAATCGAATTGATCAAATTGATGTGCAGCCCTAGTCTATCCTTCTTAACAACCAATTTTAAGGCTGGAGCCTAAGAATGAGGCATATTGAAAGCTCAAGTGGACCACTCAAGAGGAATATATGTGATTAATGTCTACCATTGAAAAATCCTGGGGGTCACAAAAAATTTGGATGGGATGAAGTGTGATATGGTCCATCAAAGCTTTGTATATGCTTTAAATTTTAGGCTCGTAAGCCACAACATTTTTGAAAGAGTATTCTATACACACTGCATGAGACAGATATGTGTATTTGGAGTGTGACATGGTCTGCACTAAAGTATTTAAGCTGGTGTCTGAGCTGCATTGAAGAACTAGGTGATTCTTTGGGGGTTTTTAAAGAATCTATTCCTAAAATGTACTAAGATAATATGTGGCATAGGTGGTTCTTTAACATAAAACATAGGTTTTTTATACTGTGCCATTTCCAAATATTGCCAGTATGTTTATTCATTTAGAACCTTATATATAACATTTTACTTTTTTTGTTGCCAAACAATGTGAAAGGTGTTTTGTGTACACATTATATGGTCCACAAAATGTGGATGTTTTTTTTTTTTTTTAATCCTTATAATAGAAGGCATGTTCAAAATCAGGTTAACATGTCGGACGATTTTGATTTTGGCACCTCCTGCTCCAGCTCGAAAGTATTTGACATTAAAGACGGTCACGTGGATATTCACCAATCTATAATGCTTGCGACTGTTACAGCTGCTACAGTGGTAGTAGAATTGATCGAAGAGACAACAGAAGATCCTGAAGAACATTCACGATATTGGATTGGCGTGGAGGCCGCGAATGCTATTATTAACGGTCCAGGTCCTACGTGCTTCAATTATATTCGTATGCATAAGGAGGTTTTCTTATTCCTGCGAGACATTTTGAAAGATAAATGTAACATGGATGGTACATCTAGAGTGACATTAGAGGAATGAATAATTATATTTTTACATACACTTAATTACCACATGAAGAATCATGTATTACAACAACATTTCAATCATTCGAGTGAAACGATTAGCCAACACTTCAATAGGATCCCTGATAGAATTATCCATCTCCAGGGAAACTTTCTCAAACAGCCAGAGAATGAGGTGCCTTCTGAAATAATGAACAGTTCAAGGTTTTTTTTTCTCCATATTTTAAAGTTAGTAAACAACAAGAATTAATGCATTTCATTATAATCATGTATGAATATGGCATATGATAAACTGACATAGATGATAAAACTTTTTTAGGCTTGTGTTAGAGCCATAGATGGTACACACGTTCTAGAGATGGTTTCCCTTAAAAGACCAACCGATGTGACATAATCGAAAGGGATTTATTTTTCAAAACGTACTAGCAAGTTGCGCATTTGACTTGAAATTCCGATATGTTCTTGCTAGGTGGGAAGGGTCAGTTGCAAATTCACGAGTGCTATCAAATGCATGCATATGGAGAGGAAATTCCATTGTTCTAAAAGGTATTACATTGTCATGATTGAAGCCAAATGAAATATTTTGAGGTTAAAGTTAATGAAATATTTTTAGATTTAAGTTAAACACATTATTTCTGTATTTTGTAGGTAAATATTATTTAACGGATGTCAATTTTGCCAACCAACCTAGTTTCTTAGCACCTCTTCGTGGAGTATGGTACCATCTTAAAGAATTCAGGTAGAGTTGTCAGCCTAGGGACATGAAAGAGTTGTTTAATCTTCGACATTCGTCATTGTGAAACACCATTCAACATTGTTTTTTGTATTTAATATACGATTTTCAATACTAAAAGCAACCCCAACTTATCCATTATGGACACAGGTGAATATAGTAATGGCCTATTGTATATTACATAATCACATTATATAAAAAAACAACGGGATTGACCCTGAATTAGAAATAATAAATGAAGATATAGAAGAAGAAAATGAATGTGGCAGGAATGAAGTTTCATTTGATGATGCAGATTATGAAAACGATAATAATGACTTACATGGAGGAGAAGAGGAAGAGCTAAACATAACTAATGATGAAAGCGATGTGGTGAGAGATAGGAGGGGGGACAAAAATGGAATAAGTTTATGTTAAGTATCATAAAAGTAATGTGGGACAACTAGAGAGCTTGGACAATGTGCTAATTGAATATATTTTTTATTTTTATTTTTCATTTGTATTTGGACTATATTTTCATTAAGTTTATATTTAGACTATGTTTTTATTAAGTCTATATTTAAATTGTGTTGTAGTAAATGAATCTGATTCTAAATCAATTTCTTATGGACTATACTGCTTGCAATTGATTTTCTTATCCTTTTAAGATTTAAGATGTCTCAACGATCGAAAGCAAGTAGCGGTAAAAAAAAATTCATCACCTGGACTGACCCAATGGATAAGTTGTTGGTTGATTTCTTGATTGAAAAAACTAACGAATGATTAAAAAGCGATAATGGTTTTAAAGAACCAATCTTAATTGCAGCAGCAACGGTAGTATGAAATGGTTCTGGTATCTTTATGGATTGGTTAAAGTATAGAAACCGTATGTGGACGTATTGCAAAAAATATAATCTGACAAATGAAGCAATGAATCTAAATGGCTTTGGATGTGATGAAGAAAGTAAATGTGTAACTGCAGAAGAAAGTGTTTGGAAAGATTTCATCAAGATTAGTTGAAAGCATAATCTTTTATCATATTATTCCTCTTTTTATTTGTAAAATTAACTTAGTTACTTTTTATCTACAGGTACACCCCGATGCCGGCTTAATAAAGAACAAGCCCAATCCAATCTTCTGCGACATACAGATGATTTTTGGAGATGACCATGCAACTAGAAGCATGACAAGTAGTGCCTTTGAACTTGCTGAAAAGACTCCACCATATCACCTGACAGATGATATTCCAATATCATCGTCATACTTTGGAGGAATGGGATCAAATACACCATTGGGGGATGAATATGTCTTGGAGGATACATTTATGCCAGTAGCACTTAAGGGAACGTCCGCTCTAGTTCGAAAAAAGAAGAAAGGGAAGGTAACTGCCCTTGAGAGTGCAGTGGGTGAATTAAGACACTTATGTAACACAATTGATGAATACCAAAGAAATGAAAGGGATTTGTCACTTCAAGCGTGAGAGGAGTTCAAAAATCTCACAACTATTGACACTGATATGATGTGGAAGGCATCTTCTTATCTTGCAAAACGACCGAATTTAGCCAGACTTTTTCTTGGAATTGAACCTGAGCTTAAAGCTAAATGGTTGGAGAGGACCGTTCGGTGGTAGATTTATTTTTTGAATGTGTGTTTGGTTAGAGTATTTAGATATATATTTTAATTTGTGGAAACAAGTTTTTTGAATATTTATTGGAGTATTTTTTTGTTAGAGTATTTGGATATGTATTTATTAGGGTATTTTTATGTATGTTTGGTTAGAGTATTTGAATATGTATTTGAATTTATGGAGATAAGTTTTTTTTGAATTTTTTTTTATAGTATTTTTATGGTTATATTAAGTTTTTAGCCTTTGACAATAGCATTTGAATTCGCGGGGCCCACTTGTATGGCCCGCATATTACTTAATTTTCTTTGAGGATTAACTCTAAGCTTTAATGACATGGGCTTAACTCAATGATCCACTTTAAAGTAAATTCCAATATGTAATTAAATGTTATTTGTTGAATTACTTATCTAAACTATCTTGGGTGTGAATATACAATTACAGGATATAACCCATTTACAGACTATCCAAATACTGTAAATGATTTACTAAAATTGTTTACACCTTATGTCCAGACAAACAGGTAGTAAATCATTTACTATTACTTAAGTCATTTACTAGCATCCAAATAACCCTTTAGTAGGACCCAACGTGCACATCAGATCATATTACCTAGAGAACAAGCTGCGAAGTAGGCCACCCGTCCTCTCGAACACAACGGACGGTCTATAAAAAACTCACAAGTTATTTTAGATTGTCCACTGCTGCTGTTCACGTGTGATCTGCCCTACCAGCAACCAGTCTGATATTTCTGACCAGATGATCTACACCATGGTCCCCACCTTATTCACAGTAGCGATGGCCCACACACCCGACAGCTTCCCATGTATGAGAGTGGATTAGGTGAGACCCCAGCCTCACGCAAGACGGTGCGGCCCCTACAGCGGGGTTACTGTGGGGCCCACCTTGATGTATGTATTATGTATCCATGCCATCCATTTGTTTTTCCATATCATTTTAAGACATTATGCAAAAAACGAAGCATATCCAATTATTAGGTGGGCCATACCACAATAAATAGTGGTGATCGACCATTAATGGGGCCACAAAAGTTTCGGATCAAGATGATATTTGTTTTTTTACCTTCATCCAGGATTATGTGACCTTATCAACAGATTGGATGGTAAATAAATACTACAGAAACATTAAGATGTGCTCTAAGAAGTTTTTAATGGTAGCACGGTCAATCACCACTGTTTCTTATGGTATGGTCCACCTGATAATTGAATTTGATTCATTTTTTGGATAATGCACTAAAATGATACGGAAAAATGGATGGACAAAGTGGATACATAAAAAATACGTCAAGGTGGGCCCCACCATAACTCCACGATAGGGGTCGCACCGTCTTGGTTGAGCTAATATTTGTTTCTTCCCTTCATTTAGGCTCACGTGACCTTATCAACAGATTGGATGGTAAATAAACACTATAGGGGCATTTGGCATCTCTACTCTAATTCAATAAGAGCTTTTTAGCTCTTTTTAACTGTTACTTTAAATAAGCTCGTTTGGTAAAATCTTTAAAAAAAAAAAAAGCTCTTATTTAAAATAAGCATGTTTGGTAAAGCTTTTAAATAAGAGCTTTTTGAATGGTAGTTGGTGTCATTTTTAAAGATTACAACAACTTAAATATAAGAGCAATCCAAATGGTTGTTTGGGTGGACCATCCATCATGTGGGGCCCAACATTAATGCTAATTGTCCTTTAAGCGGGCCCCTCAATTTCCACTACCCATCACCATCACTTGGACTCCACATTTGATGTGTACATAGTGTGGGCCCTGCCTTTGAAGTGTATTGCCCATCATGTGGGGCCCAATTTTGATATACCATTCACTGTGTGAGGTGCACCTTCTATATGGATCATCCATCATACGGCCCACTTTGGATATGGATCATCCATCATGAGAGACCTTCGATGTGGACCGTCCATTAGGTGGGGCCCACTTGATGTCAACTGTCCATTATGAGGGGCCACACTTTTATGTGAGCCATCTATCATGTGAAGCCCACTCCGTCTAATTTGACATGGGCCATCTATCATGTGGGGCCTACCTTTGATGTGAACCTTTCATTACTTGGACCCACCTTGATGTGGGGCCCCACTTCAATATGAGTCATTCATTATGAGGGGCTCATCTTTGATGTCCACCATCCATCATGTGGGTCCTACCTTTTTTGTGGACTACTATCAAGTGGGGCACACATCAAGTGGGTAGTCCATCATGTGGGACCCATTTGATGTCCACCATCCATCATGTAGGTCCCACCTTGGTTGTGGATGGTCCATCTTGTGGGGTCCAACCTTTAATATGGGTCATTCATCATGTAGGCCCACCTTTAATGTCAACCTTCCATCATGTGGTCCCACATTCAATACCACCATCCATCACTTGGATCCGACCTTTGATGTGGACCATCCATCATGTGGGTCCCACCTTTGTTGTGGACCATCTATCATGTGGGGCCCACTTGATGTGGATAGTCCATCATGTGGGACCCACCTTTGATGTCCACCATCCATTATGTAGGTCCCACCTTTGCTATGGACCATCCATCATGTGGGGCCCAACCTTCAATATGGGTCATTCATCATGTGGTCCCACATTTAATGTCAATCTTCTATCACGTGGTCCCACATTCAATGTCCACCATCCATCATGTGGGTCCCACCTTAGCCATGAACTATCTATCATATGGGGCCCACTTGATGTGGATAGTCCATCAATTATGCGAGGCTACATTTTAATGTAGGTCATTCATCATGTGGGACCCACCTTTGGTGTTCACCATCAATTATGTGGGGCCCAACCTTCAATATGGGTTGTTCATCATGTGGGCCTACCCCTTTGATGTCAACCTTCCATCACGTGATCCCACCTTCAATGTCCCCCCATCCATCATGTAGGTCCCACCTTTGATGCGGGCGTCCATCGTGTGGGGCCCACCTTTGATGTGACCACGCATTATGTGGGCCCACCTTGATGTGGAAACCCACATTCAATATAGGTAGTTCATCATGTAGGTCCACCTTAGAGATATTCTAAAGAAAAGAAGAGGGCAAAATGGGAATTACTTAAAAAGTTGAAGGACAAATTTGTCTAAAATTTAATTAAAAATGTCAATTGGATTAAGCTAAATAAGCTCTTAGATAAAAAGTGACCTCCAAAACGGTTCTTATTTAAGAGCTTTTTTTGGTTAGTTTTTTAAAAAAATAAACTCTAAAATGAAAGCCTTACCAGCCGGTATATTTTTAGAATAAGAGCTTATTTTTAGACTAAGCAAATAAGCTCTTATTAATAAATTTGCCGAAGGCCCGTATGAAAACATGAAGGTGAGTATTGAGAAAATTTCAATGATAGGATGGTCGATAGCCATTATTTTTTATGGTATGATCCACTTGATAATTGTCTCTACTTCATTTTTGGGATAATGCCCTAAGATAATCTGGAAAAACGGATGAACGAGTGGATACATAATACATACATCAAGGTGGGCCCCACGGTAAGGGCCGCACTGTCTTAGGTGAGCCCGGGGTCTCACCTAATCCGCTCTCGCAGTTGGCGGTGGTGCGTTTGGGCTCACATATGCACGCGCGTAAAGCCCTGCCGGCCCACAAAGCACGCGTGCCATCGTGCCACACGTATATGAGGTCTAAGCTTTCCATCAGGTGGGCCATAACGGCAGGTCCTCACATAATAGCCTCAAAGTGAGGCCTTGTCACTCTCTTCAGGTGGGCCCACAGTAGTATAAAATCAAACTGTGCGGCCCATCAGATGGAAAGCTCGTACCTCCCACACGTATGTGATATTGTTACGTGGTGAAGGGCAGCACTCCACAGTCCACACGCGTGTGGGCTTAACAAAAACCCTGCAAAACAAAAACCCAAGAAGAGAAAAACAGAGAGAGAAGAGAAGAACAGCTTCAGCTCCTCTTTTCTCAGCCATGGCGGCGAAGGAGCACCAAAAGCAAGACAAGAAGAGGAAGAGAAATCTAAAAGAAGGAGAGAGAGAGAAACCCACTTCAAAGAAACCAAAGCACCTTCAGTCCAAATCCCCCAAACCTCCTTCAACGATGAAGGCCTCCAAAAGGCCTCTAGAACCGTCCAAAAAGCACAAATTCAAAGCCCCTTCTGAGAAATTTCCTGCCGTTCAAGAGAAAAACGAACCCAAATCGAAAAAGGAACTCCGGTTGCTCTCAAAGGTTGTTTATTTATTTATTTATTCTGTTTTAGTTTATTGATTTGAATTTAAATCGGGAAAGAATCGATGCGAGGCCGTCTGTCAGTTTCGTGGGTGATTTTCCAATAAATTTTTTTTTCTGTTTTTTTTTATGGTTTTTGAGATTGGTTTTCTGGGAGATGGCTTTTTTTTTTTTTTGTCGTCAGTAGTAAGAAAATGGTGGTAACTCATTCACTGTATGCATGCCGTAGTTGTAGGGAAATCCAGACCATCCAAATGTAGATCTGATATTGGATGGAACATCAATAAAACATTGGAACTGAGCAGACGATATTAACCACCCGATTCTATCTGTTGAATTTGGAACGCCGAAAAATTCTTTTTCACCATCGATTTGGCGGTCACCAATTGGATGCATAGGATTGCACGGCGATTGTGATTTTGAGCTACAGTCCATCCATAATGTGCCTAGTAATTTGGATGGTCTTGATAGCTGAGAGTGGGTTACTATCATTTTGGAAATGGTGGTGAACTACCACCATTGGCTTGTCCTTGATTTTGTTGGTATCTGAGACGGGTTCTTGGCAATTGGATAGGGGCGACTCGGTTTCTAGTATCTACAGGAATGCTTTTTTTTGAAAAAAAAAAAAACCAAATTTTGATTGCCAATGTTGGTTCTCATTGTTTTTTTCTGACTCAGGATGTGTTTCCTGGCAATTCGTTGCTGGACATGTTTTGATACGGTTATTCGATGGGAAATTAAGTTTTAGAAATAATATAGGAAAATACCTTTATGGGTTGTCTGTTTTGGTGCAGGAATTGGCGGAAGTGAGGAAGAAAAAGAGGAAGCCGCATTACAATCTTCAGCAAGTAAGTGCAGATTTGTTGAGTTTGTATTAGGATTTACTAAGTAGCTGCATTTTGTTTAAAATTTCTTGCTATCTGTTATTTTTCTTATTATCAATGCATTATTCTCTTTTGTGGAGGCCACAGAAAAAAAACATCGACTTAAATGTAATTGATTTATTAGGTGATAACACTCTTACAGAAGTGTATTGTTTCCACTCGAACTTCAAATGAGATAAAAACCTCTCTCAATAGTAGGTGGAAATCAATAATGTAGATTCGTAGAGCTCACTTTTTGGGTCCGCATGAAACATTGAGCTCAATAGTTCTTCATCCATTTCAGTGCAATATCTGCATCCATATGTGCACATGATATATTCCTTTACTAGGTATCATCCCTTGCTAAGGTGGTTGGTGGTCTTTATGCATCTCGTCCACCCTACTCAAGCATTCTGCTTTGCCTTGACCTTCAATTTATCTGTTTACGAGTTTGGAGTTGTGAATATGTTGACAATTACTCGGCAGAATCTTAAATTTGTTGGTAACTTTCTGTGCACCTTTCAAGGAATGATAATGTCAGTTACAACAATTTTTACTTTGAGGGGTTCAAAATATCACCGTATTTGTATCTTTGTCCGATTTTTTTTTTTTTTTTTGAAACAGTGATAATTTTATTAAGAGAAGAGGCTGAAGCCAAAAGAATATAGAAAACTAAAAAGAGAAGTAAAAGAAAAACACAAATACAAACAAACAACTACAAATCTGCCCAAATAACAGAGAGTTGGTCAGCCCCACAGAACTCTGCATCAGATGCCTATTCTATAACCAGCTCCTTTACCACTTTACATATCTCATCGGAGGGATTTTTCGATTCCAGAAACAACGATTATTTCTTTCAAGCCACAACGCCCACAGCACAGCAAGAAGACATATATGCCATACTTTCCTCCCCACCTCCCCTTTGCCACCTTCATGCTAAGATTCAAACATTGCTTCGATAGAACCCGGCATTACCCAATAGAAACCAAGATTCCTAACAATCTCCTACCAAATCTTTGCCGCAAACTCGCAATGAATAAACAAACAATTAACTGATTCTTCGGCTTTATAGCACATTAGGCAGACGTTAGGGAGGATCATCTTTTACGTAAATTGTCCACAATAAGCACCTTGTTACTCCCCACTAGCGATGCAAAAAACGGCTACCTTGTATCTTTGTCCGATTTAATACCCCCTCTTTTACTCCCCACCTGTATCTTAGTCCGATTTAACTTTCAATGCTTTCTAAAGCCTCCAATAAAAGAAAAAGAAAAAGAAAAAAAGAAGCTTTGTAAAGTCTCAATTGCTGAAACCTGGTAAGAGATTATTATTATTATTATTTTGGGTTTAACACATTGCCATATGCCTCAGTGAGTGATGGAAGTACTATGTTTATAATGCATTAGGAGCTTGCATCGTTATGGGAAAAGATGAGACGTCGTAATATAGCCAAAGAAGACAGATCCAAGTATGTACTCTACTGACAAAATATTACACGTCAAATCCTTTTCTTGTCATTTGACGATATTGACATTTCTTAAAGGTTGATAACTGAAGCTCTACAGAAGATGGTTGGCAAAATTCCTGAAATTGCTGGCTCTCATGTGTCTTCTCGTGTTCTGCAGGTAAGTTCTAGCTTCTACTTTGTGAGCTGTTTTTCTATTTTTTCCATTTCTTTTGTTCTTTTTCAAATTTTAGCCACTTGGCTGAAATATTTTGCACGCTACCACCAATATGAAGCCTGTTTGCGCACCTGGTGACTTTGAAGACCTATTTGGGATCTGGGCCATTCGTGATGTGGAGCCCAACATGAACATGCCCTAAAAATCAGGATGCCTGGCTCATCAGGTGGCCATGCATGTACGAGTAAGAAAAATGTGACTATGTGATCAATGCGTTGCATTCAACATACACGTATGTCCCACCTGATGTGTGGATCAGCCTGCTTTCTGGGCCAAACATGCTCATGGTGGGCGCACTGGAGAAATGGCCCGGATCTTGCACACCTATCCATTTTGGTGGAGAGAAAAACATCAATCTCACATGGTCGATTCCCATTCGTAGTCTTCCCATAAATATTCTGAGATGGAAACACTCAAATTACGACATAAGAAAAAAAAAAACCGGCGTCAATCTGAGATGGAAATACTCAATTATGACGCAAGGAAAAAACTGGTGTCAATCTGAGATGGAAATACTCGATTATGACACAAGGAAAAACTGGCGTCAATCATTCATAAATGCTATGTTTGCGAAATCACTCTATGGGTTGTTATGTCTAATTGTCATTCTGTTTTTATATCACAGACATGTGTCAAATACTGTTCACAAGCAGAAAGAGACGGTGTATTCGAGGAGCTCAGGCCCCATCTTCTTAGCCTTGCACGTAATACTTATGCAGTTCACCTTGTGAAGAAAATGTTAGATAATGGTACGCTTCATTGACTGTGAAGAATTGGAAATTGTTCAATGGCCACTATACTTGGAATATTAGTTCTTTTGTTTTTCTTTTATTTTATTAGCTATCCAAAAGATTGTACAAAGATGGAAGGAATGGTTGTGCTTTTGTTTGGTCACCTGAACTCCCTTTGTTTCTCTTTCTTCTTCTTCTTTTTCTTCCAGCCAGCAAAAAGCAGTTGGAAGGGTTCATTTCCTCTCTCCATGGGCATGTTGCCTCTCTTCTTCGACATATGGTTGGATCAGTTGGTATGTTCAAAAATTTAAATTTATTGGAATATTTTTCTTTTCTACATGCCTATTTAATACTTCTCTTTTTGTAGATTTTACTTGCATTCATTTGTTTTAAGAGTTGTGCTGCTTGTTTACAGATTTTACATTCCCATCTGTACACGTGCAAGCACAAACATTATATAGTAGAACGGTAGCAAAACCCGCCCAAGGAAAGGGTTCAGCTCAATCCACCCCCCTCCCTCGTTTGTTTCGCCACTGCAAAATATAGCAAAATGTTTCTCCAGATAACTAAAAAACTAGTAAAACCTATCATCTAGCCCCCACATTAACAATGCAGTTGACTTTTTTTTTTTTATGTTTTTTGAGAGGTAACAACAGATTTATTAGTAAGCTCGCAACAAAGCGAGAAAAGATGCAGTCGACTGTATAATGTTTTAAAAGATCAAATAAATCATTCTGACATGCTTCATTGCATATGATCTATTTCTCAGCTGAATTTTTTTTTTGATGAGTCAGATATACTGATGTCTGTGGTCAGGAAGCTAAAAAGTGTTGCGTATGAAGGTCTTTTGTTTGTGTTTTTGTAGCTGAAGTTGTGGGCTCCAATAGCATCTCTCCTAACCATTGTTCTTAGATAATCGAGGGGTCCAAGCTTAGTTTAAGGAGTCTGATTGATTTCACTGACATTAATCACTGTACTAAATTCGTGGATTTATTTGTTCTCTCTTTTAAGTGTATATACTTCTTGAGTTTCTGCCCCAAAGAAACAGTACCGATTGAGGACTTGCACGAGATTTCTTTTCCTTTCAAACATGTTGATTGATATTTCAATTGGCTACTAGATTGCCCTTCACTTGGATTCTTTCGGTTTCAAACCTTAATTTTCGATGCTACTGTCTACTTTGCAGTTGTTGAACATGCATTCCAATTGGGAAATGGGTCTCAGAAACAAGCCCTTTTGTTGGAATTATATTCTACTGAGCTTCAGTTGTTTAAGGACTTGACCACAACAAATGAAGGCAGGTATGGTAGTCAACTGTTTGAACTTCTTTAACATTCTACATTCTGTTTGCTTTCGCTATGGACTTGCATGTTGTCCGTGTCGCCTTGTGAGTTGTGACTAAGGGCTGGATGCACGTGCTGGGTTTCGAAATATGAGAAAAGCATGAAAAGAGAGAATGCACACACATTTCAATGAAGAACCCCATCTCGTGGATGGGATATTATATAAGGTGGGGCCTCGTTGTTTCTACTTTCTCACCTAGACCCGCAGGGGTTGTATGGGATGTGGCTCAGTCGGCCTATTAGCCAACTATTTGAACTTCCATAACACTCTACATGCTGTTTACTTTCGTTATGGACATGCATGTTTGCTAGTTTTAGAGCCCTTTGGATTTACTGCAAGACACAGATTTTGGTGTTGTGGGAATGTTTGTCCTGTCAATTGAAATGCGATGCATGGGTTGGCACAGCCGTGATGTGCCAACCCACATCTTCCATGCTAATATGTAAATTCAATGTTAACCCACTCAACTCCTGCTTCAAAGGTGGGGCATCCAAACTGGCCCTAGGTCACAACATCCATAAATTGTGGTTTTACTTTGAATTTCTATCCTGCAAATTCGACCACTATCATAGGATTAAGATCTCTACTTCCATTCCATGTCTTTCTCCCTCGCAACCACCTGCAAATGTTCATAATCTATAGAAGCATAGTGATGGTTATTTGACATGATCTGCTCACTTTGTGTACCATTTTCTGCTCTGGTTTTGTCTATTGCTGCTGGTTCCACTTTAGTCATGGCTTTGATTGTCTCTATTCTCGAACAACACAATCCACCCAGTCTTGTTTCATGTCCTTAAATGGCTGAGCTAGCTAATATATCAGACCCTTGGTGTACTTCCCTGTTTATTTGATATATTTTTGCTTATAAAAGAACTGTCCTATTTTCAAGTAGAAAGGAAAAAAGATTAATGCAGTTAGAGCAGGTGTGGATGATTAAGTTGAATCGACTCTTAGTCTGTTACAACAATGACACAAGTAGATTTGAAAGAAAACTAATTGCAAATATTATGATCATAGTACCATATTTCTGGACTCTTTCAAATTATTGTACTCATAAAAAATCTCATACGTATGGATAGATTATATAGACATTTAGTACAGGAGGTTGATAGTTAGATGCTAAAACCCTAATTAGAAACCCTATTAGCAAACTAAAAATGTTCTCTTCCTAAATTTGCTCTAAAAATAGCAACTAAAAGAGTCCCTTTTTCTTAGACTTCTCTATAAACCATGAGTTTGAGACTTCAATTTACAAAAAGTGCATATGAGATCTTACGAAACAGGAGGCATATGCATAAATATAAAATGTAGATGGCATCAATCGTAACAGGCATGGATATCCTGATGGAAGTCAGAAGAGGAACTGAGAATATGACGATAGGGAGATGGCGGAGGAACATTGAAATATGTATGGAATCCAGATGAATGACTGTACAGAGTATACGGATATCCTCTTCTCAAGGACATCTTAATGATTTGGATCACAACTTGCCAATGGTGGAAATTTGGGGACTGGTTGCAAGACACAGCTAGTTAATATATATCCCAAGAAAAACTTGCTCTAATACCAATTTGATGTTGGGGAAAGGGATGAGAAAGATTGAAGAATCACGTAATAATCTCCAAGAAGTGGTTCAGGACTACTTAGCAACAAAAGGAAACCACATTGAAGCTCTCCCTTTGTAGATGAGACCCCAAGAATGATGTGCCTAACAGAAGTGTCACCATTGGATTCACTTATCTTTCCACAGATGGATCAACTGATGGATCTAACTGAAAGGATCTAATGGCAGAATATGATACCTGCTCCAATGCATAAAGACCGTATAATTCCTCTTTCCTAAATATTCCATTTCTGATGGGGTTTTTTATATTATTTGGTTGCTTCATGATGTAATACTTATGCTCAATCTACAGCTGTTCTCCTCAAATTTATGGTCTACCTTTTATCATATTAGTATTGTAAAACTGATGTTCTACCTTTTATCAGGATAATAGATTTGATTTCTAAATTGGGTCTCCAAAAATCTTCGGTGCTACAACACATGAGTTCTGTAATTCAACCAATTTTGGAGAAAGGAATCGTCGACCACTCTATTATACATAGGGCATTAATGGAGTACTTCAGCATTGCCGACAAGGTAGTGGTGACGTTCTCGTATTACTTTGCGTCTTCTTGAAGATGCACTTCTCTTGCCAGTGGTATTGCATAATTTTATCTGATTTGAGTCTGTTAAAAGTCCTCTGCCACAGATGTGATCCAGCAGCTGTCAGGGCCACTTCTTGTTCGGATGATTCATACAAGGGATGGGTCAAAGGTTGGCATGCTCTGCGTCAAGCATGGAAATGCAAAGGTCAGCTTATTTTTTTATTTGTAGTTTTCTCCTTGAAACAAATCTGGTGACTTCGATTTCTTCTAATGTAACAATTCTTTAGTCCAAAGTTTGAATTTAAATATCATTATCACCATCATCTTGGCTACATGGTAGAATGGTAAAAAGTTTATGACCAGCAGACAGCAGGACAATCAACCTTCCTCTTTTACCCAGGCTCTGGAACCAGACATCGAACTTTTTGAATTTAAATATCTGATGAATAATGTCTTTGAAAATTTTGGTATTCTTATGCCTGTATGATTTGATTCGCTTATTATGCTGAGGGCATGTTTTGTGACTGCATTACTTCCAAGTTGGACTTGAAATGTAACTGCAATTTGCTGACTATTCATTAAGAATATAGGGAACATCACTGCAATTTGGCTATTTCCTCTTGTTTAAACTGACTATTTGCTATTCAATTCGCTGTGTGTCCAAACGGATCCTGAACTTTTGAAGTTTGGTTCTCTATTTATGTTTTATTT
The DNA here is from genome assembly GCA_003013855.2 of Liriodendron chinense. Classification (NCBI taxonomy): domain Eukaryota; kingdom Viridiplantae; phylum Streptophyta; class Magnoliopsida; order Magnoliales; family Magnoliaceae; genus Liriodendron; species Liriodendron chinense. The sequence goes on from PVNU02002470.1 coordinate 2,233,842, forward strand.
ATTTCAGCTCTGCCATATGAATTATGACCTTAAGCTGCTTGTTCCTTTCGCATTCATTTGCGAACTTTTCTTCGCAAATATTTGGATTTCATTTGAGATAAAGATTTCAAGGATTGCACAATCTGACTCATAACTGTGTTTTATGTAGCATTTTGACCCTTGGCATGGTGTTGTTTGTCCATTGATGACCTTAAGTAGCATGGTGTTTTATTTATTGCAGCTCTGCCATATGAATTATGACCTCAAGCTGCTTGTTCCTTTTGCATTCATTTGCAAACTTTTCTTCGCAAATATTTGGATTTCATTTGAGATAAAGATTTCAATGATTGCACAATCTGACTCATAACTGTGTTTTATGTAGCATTTTGACCCTGTAATATTGTTCATTGGCACGGTGTTGTTTGTCCATTGATGACCACATAGTTGTATATTCATTTGATTTCAGGAAAGAAAGAAAATTATCAAAGGTATGAAGGGGCACATAGGGAAGATAGCTCGCGATCAATGTGGGAACATGGTAAGAGCCTCTGTGGGGTCGCGCCATCTAATCTTTTGTCCGTTTGAATGCTGATTGGTCAAATTTTCATAATTCATTTCATGAAAATATATGCGCGCGCGTGTGTTGGGCTCACTCATCTGGGGAACTCGCAATGTATTGTAGAACTAAGAATTTAGGAATTATAACAGGGTCCTGAATCCTGATGCATCAGAATGTGTAATGTCCTGGTATGCCAGTTTGTTGTTCACGACCCCAGCCCATGTGGACTGCATGCATCAGGAAATTCACTTGAAACATCTTGATGTGTCCTGATTTATATGACCCTGGAGAGTTTGCTGTGGTCCAACTGGATTTTCTTTAATGGGGTTAGAAAAGCATGGCTAAGCTCCTCTGGGCCTTAAACATAGAAAAGTGAGAATTACATCTGATATTTGTTATTGGTGCAATGTATAAATATAATGCACCTCATTGAGCTGAACAACACTGATGTGTTCTGCAGGCACTAAAGAATTTTATAAATTACTAATGAAAAGGCTAAAGTATCATGAACACGTAATTCAACATTTGTCGATGGCAATACTGGATTAATTATTTACTTATTTTATAGTATGGAATATTTCCAATGGGTTGATTTTCGAATAAGAGTTCTGCTAGTTTCGTAGGCTGTAGATTGCAACACCTCTACATGCCACCACATGTGATGTGGGATGCATTCACTAGATCCAATCAATCAAGTTGATCCTGTGTCTCAAGAATCAAGAATAAGGATGGTGTGGTCGTCTGGCAGGGCACACATAAGTTGAGTGGGACCTTTGGCCAACTCTTTTTATTTATTTATTTATTAAATAACTATCACCCACCGGATGGGTTTGACAAACATGATTTCTGGGCTGGGACGCATGTATGGATGGGCCCGCCCCTGGGTGAACAGCTTGCATCTTGCAAGTGTGCCATGTTGGCATGTTCTGTGGCATGTAGAGTGAGCGGGGATCTATTAATGTTTGGAATAAGGAAACCTCTCTGAACAATAGCATCGCTGACATGTTTCAATGGGCTGCTTGGAAATAATTCATAGAAACTTGTCCTGTATTTTGCAGTATGGGCTTTTTTTACCTCCTAAAGAATTTTGTCATTACAATCTAACAAGAGGCGGCCCTCTCATGGACGAGCCAGTCTTCTAGTCATAAACCACAGGATTGTTGATATTTGTCATTGCTATGAAAATTGCTAACCATCGTCCTCGACTATCTGATAATGCCCATCCCTTCTGAGAAATAGTTTGCTTTCTTGCTCTCCCTTATATCTATCCATGCTTTTTAGCAATCATCTATGTTTTAAATATATGGTTATATTATTCAATGTTCCTTTTTCACATGCATGATCTGTTTTACTTTTCAGGTACTCGTCTGCATTCTTTCTGTAGTAGATGATACAAAGCTTATAACAAAGGTTAGTCCCAAAAAGATAGTATGTTAAGCAATTTATTCCTCTGCAATTTACTACATTTGACCTATTGTCACTTAACAATTCACTCGATATATCAGGTTATCATTCGTGAGCTACAAGCAATCCTAAAGGAGCTTGTCTTAGATAAGGTGACTAGATTTGTCTTTGGAGACCCAACAGGCAAACTTAAGGGGTATGTTTGGAAGTACCTCAGAAATTGTTGTGGGTGGTGGATTCCTTTTCAATTCTGTGTACCTCAAGGTATTCAATAATGGTAACGGTGGCTGTAATGGCCAGCCTTGTGGCCATTACGATACAGGCCGTAATGGCCGTTACGGCCTTGTAACAGTCAAATTTTTTTTTTTAAGGGAAGAAAATTTATTGCCTCCCATATCGGACCCGTAACATACTGTATCGGCTGTTATGGGCCAAATTTTTTTTTTTTTTTTTTCCAGAACAGGCGTTACAGCCCCGTTTTGCATAACGGGTCCCACTTTTACCATGGTCATTACATAACCGTTTTTGAATACCGTGATCTACCTGCAAATGAACTAAACTGTTGTTTCAGGGAGGAAAAGGGGAAAACTGATAACTTGCCCTTTTGGGTCTCATCTCCATGCCACCCCAAATGCTTAGCAAGTTCAAAAGTCACCCTGCCAACACTTTCTAGCGAATGCCAACTTTGAGGGACTACCAAATACTACCGAAAAGTCAGTGGTTATTATGACACGAATATATTTGATTACTATATGCATTAGTAACTCTCTTCTGTTTGGACCTATCAGAATGGAAGACGCCCACTGTTACAGCTGCTGCATCCAAATTGTCCACGCTATTTTGGTCCAGATGATCTAGCTTTGCTCAGTTTATCTGTATCCTCTCTCTGCGCCAAGGTAATTCCGATCTAACACAATTGAGGGAATCAGCTTGTTTATAGGGTTGGATACTTGCCACTGTTAGATATCAATTCCTCCAAATTAGTGGCACAAAAGTGATAGATAACACTCATGATTGATATTTAGGCCCAAAATGTGGAACCTGGGACAATCCCAACAGCCTACTAGCCTCAAACTAGCAATCATAATCAAGAGATTCTTATTCTCTAAAAGAGAAATGTAAAAATTTGAATATTGTATTAGTCATAGCATCTATTCACACATATGGCTCAAGGGTTCATGTAGACACTTATACAACTAGGAATCTTCTAGAAAGAAACCCAAAGTAAAATCGTATTGGCCTTTATATTGCCAAGTTGGATTCGAGTTATGTTGCAATAAAAGGAAAGGGACAGACCACACCAAAGTCCAACATTCTGACATAGACTATGCAACTGTATGGGGCTTTTGGCCTTGTATGGTGGTAAAGTCTCTTTATACAGTTCGTGTAAAAAGCCCTAAAAGGTGCAATCAGCTGGACTAGTGGGGCCACAGCCCTGCCAATTGATGATCTTGGCCATCTGATTTGATCTGTGGGCCCCAGAGTCCATCAGATCCAGATTTTTTCATTAGGACCATTGATATTGTTGATGCTTTCAATCGGGACCCTTGATGTGGTCCACCTCTTCAATATGGACGGCTGGATGAATCTGATCTGTCATATGGACATTTGGACGCGCATGAACTTCAATTTAGGACCTTCAACGTGCCTGATCTGCAATCAGCCAGTTATGGTGCCCAATCGGGGCACGGATCGGAGGGCCTGGATGCATTAAATTCTGAAGTTGTAGCTTTATGTATCATTGTTGTGGTATTTGAAGTAGCTGCAGGTTCAAATCATATGCTGTTTCATTTCAGGGTGAAAGGTCAGAAGTCACAAACTTTGAAAAGCAAATAGAATCTTCAGCAATCAATGGTTCCGATCACGAGGATGATGAGAATGATGAGGAGACCCTGAAGTTAGCAGACGGAGGCAAAAAGGATCCATCCTTACGAAGATTTGAACTCTTGGTGAATAGTGGGCTTGCTGAGGTTTGTTGTCTTACCATATACTGTGAACCTGAGTATAACTCGATGTTCATTTGGGTCAGGCTGACTGAAGACTTGGTCAGCCAGACTTGAGGACTTGATATTTACTTCACGAATTTGCATCATGGTGTGCTGTAAAGGCCGTTGCGTAAAGGTATGGCAACCGTCAATGTTGTCAGATTGCATATGCAATCATGTGCCTGTGCGCATATGCAATCACACAATTGCATATGGGATAGAAATCCTGCTTTTCACCTCTCTCATTGGTCCAGCTCAGCCTGACAGCGTCAGAGCTCAACAGCTCTGACGCTGTCAGGCTGAACTGGACCAATGAGAGAGCCAGCAGCAGAGGTTCTCTGCTCGGTTCGAGCAGAGGATCCGGACTCTTGCATATGTGGTCGCATTTTTTTTGAAAAAAAAAATTTTGAAAAAAAAAACAGAAAATAGTGGGTAATTAAGAAAAAATGAAAAAAAAAGCAGGGGAAACTTTCCTAAGTTAATAGATAACTAGTTTTACATGTTTAAAATACATTTGAGTGAAATAAAATCAATTAAACATATCAACATTCAACAATATATTTAACAAATAACAATTAAATTAACACTTAGTAAGTACTAAGTAAGAACTAAGAAGTAACAAAAGTAACCAGACAAAATGGAGACTTGAAACTTGAAAGAAGTTGGAGCTTGGGCCTTGGAAACTTGGAACTTGAGAGTACGTGAAAGATGGAGAATGAAATTATGTAAAAGAGAATGAGCGAATTGAGACTTTGAAAGTGTATGAGAGTAGAGAGAGAGAGTTTAAGTGCATTTAGAATGCAAATTGGGGGGAGGGGGGGTATGAATGCCTTTTTACAGGAAAAAAGGCTGGATTTTGAAACAAAAACAGAAAATGGTAAACAACGGTCAGATTTATGACCGTTGGGCAAATATGCCATTGCATATTGTCGCATATGCAATATATCATGTGATCGCATATTTGCACAGATCGCATGCCATGCCCGCATATGCGATCTGTCAAAAAATATGCGCACATGCGATCGCATATTCGCATATGCAACTGCACATTACAACATTGGCAACCGTTACACGTTACAGGGTCGTAACGACCTGTATCGTAAAGGTAACAGTGGTGGCCGTTATGGCCACCGTTACTGTTATGGAATACCTTGGTTTGCATGTGAATTTGATATCCAAAATTTATTAAAAAAAAAAAAAAAGACAACTGTGAAATAGTGATGGCAATTAAATACTGTATTTTAAAACTAACCAAATGATTTTTTTCTTTTTTAAAAATAATTCTCGAACATGTTTTTATAGCAGTTTTGGAGTGTGATTCGCCTGGATTTAAACCAGTATGCCCTGTTTGGTTTTTCCAGAATCTAGACACTAGGGCTGTAAATGGGTTGGAGATTGCAACATCCTTATCTGACTTAGATATGAAATATCCATATCTGACCAGTATCCGACTTCTTTCAATCTGTTAATTAGGTGTAAGTGACCAAGATATGAAGTGAAAATACAAAAAACCAGTCTGATGAAAGTATCAGGCGGGCCACACCATGTGAACTCAGAGATTTAGGAACAATTTCACAATGTTCCAAATGGTATGGCCTGTCAGAGTTTATTATCAGGCTGATCCTTTGTATGTATGCTTCAACTAAGGCTTCTTACCTATAGACGTAGTGGATTTACATATAAAATATGGTGGCTGCACAAGACTTGGGTGTTTTCACGACTGCCTAAAACAGGTGTGATGCATGAATCCGGTTCCATTACCAATACAAACCGACATGATAAGCCTAATGTACAAATCAACATGTGGGGCCCAACATGATGTTAGAATGACATCCAATCTGTCCATCATGTGCGCTCCCTAATGTTTCCCTTGCAGCCAAAAAATCCAGCAGATCCAAAACTCAGGCAGGCCACACCACAGGGAACAGCTATGACGGGAACAACCACCATTAAAAACCTTCTAGATTGCTTTATATGGCATGGGCCACCTAATGATTACACAGGCCTGATTTTTGGGGAATCCAATGATCATAGTGAGATGCAATTTATCTGCAGGTTGTGGATGGCTTGGAAACAATACAGAGTACCCCACACTGATTTATTTGGGGATTTGTTTTTTGTTATTTTTATTTTATGGTAGGTGCCCCCCCCGTTTCTCCCATGTTGTGGCTGACCTGTTGATCGGTTCAGCCTCTTTTTTTTTTTGGAGGCCCCACTTTCATGGTGGGGCAAACCTTTTGTGCTGTTTTGAGGCTATTCAAAAATCAGGATGGGCCCCACTTGCAAAACAGTTGTATATAAGTTGATTTTCCACAGTATTAGTAAGTTTGAAGGACTCTGCTAGTATGGCAACATTTTAAAATTGGTGATGTCTCATACTTGTCACATGTGGCACTCATGTTCGGTTATCCAGATCATCCAAACTATGAGGCACATTGTGGGTGGATCATATCTCTAAGATCACATTGATCAAGCAACCTAACCATCCAATCGATGGCTAACATATGGATGGTTAAAAAGTAAAATTAGAGTGGTCCAATTTCTGAGGGCAAAATCACATGGTTACTGGCATCTCTTCTATAAATTTTTTTGGGTTAATCGCCATTCACTTGGTGAGGGATTTAGATGGTCTGGATGGCCATACAAGAGGCCACATGGGACAAGCATCAGACTCCACCAATTTTAAAATAGTGATAAAATAGCACAAAATTCATCTTAAATTCAAATTATTGGTGTTTACTTGTAACTAACGAGCCAGCATAAGAGTCCCCGATCCCCATCTAAATTCAAATTAGCTACTATTTATGGCGCAACTAATTAATGCAATTAGTGTTTACATGTAATTTACAACTTAGTCTATCAAAATTCTAATTAGTTACTGTTTAAGATGCAATTAATTAATGTATAATATATTAGTATTTAATATTTTAATTACCGAAATATTTGTAATTAGGTAGAAGTACGAAAATGCTCTCGGGCAATTGGGTAAGCAGATACAGATATGGTTCTAATCGTATTTGAACTGCATAGAAGTCAGGTAATCAACTAGTCGGGTAGACGTGTAAAATTCTCAATCGGGGAAAAAAGTTATATCTGCATCCAATTTTCTGAGGTTGGATATGTTGGGCGATTGGGTAGATGGATATCCTCATATCCATTGCCAGCCCTACCAGACACCTGTTTTAGTCTAGTGACTTGTTCGGTCCCTATTGAAACTGATGTGCCTCGAGGAAGACTGAGATGTAGTGGAGGATATTTTTTCAACCATGTTTCAGAAGAAGCTTTCTTTTTACATTTAAATCAGTTAAACAGAGTTTGCAGGGTGAACTTGAAATTTGACCATTTCAACCTGAGTTTCTTATTGACATTTTTTAGAACTATGCACCTACTGTGTCATGATGCTTATTACGCTCCATAAAGTGGCATCACGCTCATTGAAGCAACTCTATTCAATTTACCCATGCACTTTCTATCTCCCTCCAAATCTCGACTAATGCTAGAAAGTATCCAAGGAGACTTCTTATAGGGAAGTAAAGGAGAAAATGCATATTCCATCTTATGTGGGTTCAGAAAAAGCAATATGCACACCATATGAACACAGAAGCAGAAAGAATAGGATTCACCATCAGTAAGGGTGGATATAGATAATGGTTCCCGTATGTTAATTCACTCAAAGGGACCATTTTCCTCAGAAGGCTTTCGGTTTCAGACCATAACTTCAACTTGACTGCATATCCAGCTTGTATGTGTTTCTTTTGATAATGTGTTTCAAGAGAAATCTAAGTGGCTTCTGGTATTCCTTTGCAGAGTCTCATTGACATGTGCACTGAGAGTGCAGGAGAACTGCTTCGATCGAATTTCGGCAAAGAAGTTGTATATGAGGTGATTCTTTTGCTTTCTTGTACATGGTTGATGCATTTCCTATACTCATGATTCTACTTTTGTCCTTGAAAATTTGCCTACTGCGGTTACGTCTGATTTATAATTTCTCACAATTTTGCTTATGAATCAACTTTTATCCTTAAATTATAAATGGCGAAAATTCCTCTCAAGCAAGTGACAATAAGCGTCTGGTTAACTAGGGTTGATATTCTTTAAGAATATTTTAGACCTGATTTCAACCTGCACCACATTCTTATGATGAGAAACTGATTGAATATTGACTTCTTCTTGCATGCAGCTTCTTATGTCTGTTTGTTCATACATACATAAATTTGTATTTCATTGAGCGATAAAGAACATTTCAATAAAAAGAGCATTGAAGGCTCAAAACAACAAAATAAAACAAAATGTCCAACCACTTTGCCACTTTGGTCAATATCAGTCGAACAAGACCCCCCCCCCATTACATCCAATTTACAGCCTCTTGTGTCCCGATTTTGTTTTGAAAGTCGTATGCTCATATATTTGATTGGTAATTGAAAAAATATATATATTAGAAAGGAAGAAGAAGAGAAAATATGCAGCATCATAATACACGATAAAAAAGTGGTCCCGTTCTACATATAAGTCCTTCCAACTCCAGTAAGCAAGTCTTCCTCAGTATCGACTTCTCTAAATAGAGAATCATATGATACTTCAGCCAATATTGTCTATAGTATGATCATATCCTTGTGTCTCCAGCAAGTAGAAGTGGGGTCCACGATTCCACAGTTTTATCGAGAATGTTGATCTGATGGGCCAGTGGATGGGCTATTCCCAAAAGTCGAGCCAATGAGAGAATCCCAATCAACCCAATCCTTTGATTGGTTCCTTCAAATGGATGGTTGTAAAAGTTCTCACATCAACTGCAAAAAGGTAAAGGATTGGATGCCTAAGATCTTCCTTTCAAGGAGATTTTTGGGCAGTGGTCTATACACTGTGGGACCCATCAGCTGATGGTCCAGATAACGACCTATGGGCCCCACTTGTACAAACTCTGGATCACTAACCGCCTCCAAAGATAGACAAAGGAATTTGGATATCCATAATCTCCTTGATTAAGTTTCCCTAGCTTCTAGGGGAAACTCACAGAGGGCCTGTATGAACCCTATGGTGCTTAAAGTGTTCAGGAATTCTATGGAGTTTGGCAAAAATTGTTCGATGGAAAGAAGGTAGTCTAATTTTGTCAGGACCAATTGCCCTTACATCTTAACCTCATTCAAAACAAAGCAAGTAGCTCATATACAAATTTACAATTAGAAGTTTTAATTGGCTATGTCCTCAGTAAGATATTGAATCCATGCATTACTTTAGTAGGGAACATCCACTTGGAAGATACTGTCTTTTTTTCTTTTTCTTCAAATGTTATTTCATAGGGGACGGCCCTGGAGATTTGGATGTGGTGTGACACTCCATGACCATCCATTTGTAGCAAAAGTGACAGTAGTGCAAAATGGTCTTATCATCCGTTTCAAAGGCCATTAATCAGATGGCTGTGATCATCTGCTCAGGGTAATTTTGGGGCCATGTGCAGCGTAAGTGGGGCCCCTCCTATCCAGTGGTACATTGTTATCACATGGGCTTACCTAGCTTGGTCCCGCAGAGGATTTTGCACTGTACCACCCATATGAACTCTTACTAGATCATTGCATGCATCCTGTATTGGGGTTGAGAAAAATCTGCTCATATTCACACGCAAGCCGATTCTCTTTCCAATAGGAAGTCAGGTCATCACCTCTTCAGCTGGGTTGAAGTTGCTTGTTATTTAAGGAGAAGCAGAATGCCTGCAATGATGTGCTTATATTACCATATGATCATTTTCGTTAGTGCTTTTGTTCTGTACATCTTACATTTTCTCATCTGTCTCTATAAATAGGCAGCTCTTGTGGTAATTATTACCATTATTATGATCCGGCACATAACCAATGCAATGATAGCCTATGTGGGTCACATTACATTTTAATGGTTATCGTACTGGTCATGATTTTCTCATCGTGGTACCCCAAATTTGGATTACCCATCAAATTGCTAACCCAAGTTGTTATTATGTACATAGGTGGCTACTGGTGGGGATGGCGGTATTCTTAACAGGACTTTGGCGGACAAAATAGAAACCTTACATAAAGCTATAGCTACTCTTGCATCTCTTCCTAAGGCAGAGAAATCCAGCGAACATCTGTTTGAGAACTTCCATTCCAGCAGGACAATCAGAAAACTAGTCTTGGACAGTCCCAGCTTTGCTGCCACCCTGTGGAAGTCGGCTCTGTCAGGGAAGTGTGACGTGTGGGCCCAAGGCCATAGGTTAGTGATTGCACCCCTACAAGTTTTGAGCAAGGACGCATTGAGAGAAATGCTGCTGTATGTGCAACACACATGTATGGCGGTGGGGACCTTTGATTTGGTGGGAAACCATGTGGACTGTTTCTCACTTGTCCAGTTAACAGTCCACTTTTCACCACACCGATTGGGCGGCTACACAGCCCAACTGCTGTGCATTTTGTGAGATGGCCCATGTGTGGTGCCTCACCAAATCAGTGGTGCTGATCATCATGCACATGTAGCGCACAGGTGCTACATGTGCAATAGAGATGTTTCGGTGCACTCTCAATGGAACTTCATGTATTGCATGCACTGTAATAGCAATCATCACACATTAGTTTTGAAGAAAATGGGTTGACTTTTTTTTTTTGTTCCTCGGTTGTCTCTACTGCTGTAACAGTTGTAAGGTGGTTTCTGCATTCTTGGAATCATCTGATTCCATGGTAAGAGATCTGGCGAAACGTGAGTTGCAGCCCCTGATAGATCGTGGCGTTCTCAAAGCTCCAGAGACCAAGCAAGTGGAAACAGAAGGTTGAGGGCCGCTTCATATGTGATGATTTTTCTTCCTTACTCTCCATCCAAAATGCTCCTTTTAAGAATTTGTTTTGTTAACTTATAGTCTGGATCAAAAACACTCACGATCAGACCCAGATTTTGTTGTTCAATACAAAAGTGGGGGGATGAAGAAAAGAGGGTTTTGTTGCAGCCACTGCAAAGCTTCTTTTTTTTTTTTTTTCCCCCTTTATTTTTCTTTTTTCTTTTTTAGTTTCTCGTTTCGAACCATTCTACAAAAAAAAAACATCAGAGATAACACCAAGACCCAAATGAGAGGCCCGCCACTTATGAGTCATCTAAGAGTGTGTGCTGCTGCTTTTCAGTGTCATATCCATGCACTCAGCAGAATCAGGATCTGCGAGTGGTGGGCCTAGTCCGGGCTGATCGGTTTCCTGATCTGATCTCGTAAACTGGGGACTCACACTTCCCTCTTTTGTAGTCGTACATTCGAATGTTACCAGTATTTGGGACCCAAAAGTCCTTGTTTGGATTCATGAAAATCTGAGTCCGGCTGTGTGGATAGTTCGGAAAAAATAGATAGTTTGATGGATCAAAAAGTGGAAATTCTTTCTTGGAAGCTTCATGGGCTCTCATCAAGCAGTTCTCTATCACCTTGGCTTCCTCCTTGAGTCTCTCTCTGAGTTTCAGAGCCTGCAGAACTCTATATGATCTTGCCCTTTCTGCAGAATAGCATCGCTTCAGTTGTTCGGTGTCTGGGAAGTTGGCTGGATTGTGGTTTTCAGATTGGAATCTTGCATCACATTCGTTGCAGAAGCTGTTCCGTCTCTCACAGTTGAAGGCTTTTCTTTTCGCTTTGTCGGAAAGACATGCATGTGCCTGTGAATGATCTTGTTTATTAACGGAAGATCATGGGCAACATTACCAAAATGCTTTGCATTACATACCAAAACCAGTGTATGGAACCATCTCTACCATTAAACCAATGCATATGCGTCTGTCACAAGCTATTTAGGGTAGACAGCTTGTCCTTGTTTGTCAAATTCATTTATGCACAAGAATTTTGAGGTAATTAAAGATACTTACCTTATGTGCACTACATGTACCACCATCAGTCTTCATGTCTTATGCGTTGCACATTGACATGTGTGTATGAGATATAAATCTTACATGTGCCACTAACTTAAGTTTTACACATCTGTCACATTCTATCTTTATACTACATGTGTTTGTCATATAGGAAATAGAATAGCATGTTTAAGATAGCATGACCTACGCAGCCTGTTCAAGATGGCCAATGTAGATCCTAGGGCCTATTTGGAACTTGGGATTAGGTGCTATGGAATTGCATTTGGTTCAATGTAAATTCCATATGGTGTTTTGAAAAGATTGGAAGGATTAGATTAATCCAGGTATTATATCATCCAGCCTTGGTAAGAGATATAACGGGATTTCTGATAGATTTTAAAATCCACTACATTTGTGGACCCCATGTTGATGCATGTGTTTTATCCATATTGCCTATCCATATGAACCCTTTATACATGACAATTGATGTACATATGCATGCACATGACCAGCATCAATTGTGAAATTTGGTCCATTGATTACAATTCTATGGGCTACCAAACAGAAATTTCACTTAATACATCCTTTTACCAAAAGGAATAATTTGATCCCAAACATGAGATTGAACTGTCAAAATACCATAGTATTTTCAAACATAATTATTGTGCAATAATAGTATTAATTCCACCTAATGCAATTCAATACCATTTAATCACACATTGGAAACCGGCTCTAAATGTGTGATTGATGTCCATATTTGCTAACCATTCAAAATTATCCCTTGGTTATGGCCCAAAGGGAGGAGGCTGATCGATGCATCTGTTGGATGATATACATTGATTTAATAAGCATTGTGTAGACTGTACAGAAATCCTTTTTTCTTTTTTACTTGCGTTTTTTACTTTATCACTAGAGGAAGTGATTGGACGTGGAAAGAGGAAGTGAGAGGAAATGTCAAGCCTTATGTTTTCTTGGATAAATCCAAGCCGTTGGTTTATAAGCATGCGAATTTTCAAAATTTTATAAATACCCCATTTTTTTAATTTTTAATCTCATTTAGTGTCCCATGAATCCTTGACATCTCAAAGGCTACCCCTTTTCCTAAAACTATTTGGATGGGCAGATATGTCCTGCTCTTGGAGATGATTTATAGCATGCATGGTTCCTACATGCCACACTATCTATACAATATCATGATTCATGATGTTGATATTTCATAAAATTTGGTGCAACCAAACGACCCTTCATCAATATTCTGGACAATGGATCATTGTTGTTTTTGGATTAAAAAAAAAAAAAAGAACGGAAAAAAGAATGTGTTTGATCAGTGTGCTTGGAGAGTTGGGGCAGAAACCTTCTCCACCATCTGACTATCATGGTTGGGAATCTTAACACAGTTCAAAATGGAACTTTTTTTTTTTTCAAAATTTAAATGCTTATAGCTTCCCACCGAATGATGGAAAGAGAAAATCTTACCTCTGAGATAAGCTTGAATGCAAACTCAGCCTTTGGATGCCTGTTCTTATCTGGATGAAGTTGTAAAGCTGCAAAATACAGGCACACTTCTAGCAAGTTGGAGAAATAACAAAAAGAAGATCATAACCGATAAGAAGTAAAAAGATTTTCATTTTCATTTCTTCAATGGAAAATCAGTTGCAGTGGTCCCACACCCAATTGACGGTATTGCTTCCTGATGGCGTCGATTCCAGCATCTTCTTCGACCTGTGACCGTGAGATTCATCAACTAAAAAATTACGAATAAACCCAAAAGCCAATCATGGAAAAGATGGAAAATTGGCAATTAGATGGCCCAGAAAATCTGCATAATAGGATCGGAAATAAATAAAAATGTCCAAAAAGAAAAAAGAAAAAAGAAAAATCACTGGCAATTAATAGAAGTTGAAAGATAATAAATCAACCCCAAAAACCAACAAAGAGAGGGATCTAAATTCAACAATTATGTGGACTAGAAATCTCAATAAACTCAAAAAAAAAAAAAGGATTAAAAATTCAGAAGAAAAAATAAAATAAAAATCAAGACACCAGAACTACATGGACTAGAGAATCTCAACAAAAACCCACAAACCGATAACGAAAAGGATTAGAAATCAGCAGAAGGAAGTGGTGGAAACCTACTCGAAGAAGAAGATACCAATCTATGAAAGCAGGTTTTCTTGGGTGACGGCGACGGTGCGGGCAGGAAGTGAATCTGGATGCGATGAAGCAGATGTCAGTCACCAGCTGTGATTTGAGATCAGGCTCTTCTTCTTCTGCTTCTTCTATTTTTCCCATTTTGAGAGAGAGAGATAGAGAGATCTGTCTTTTAAGAAGTAGAGGAAGAAGATGGAGCGGTTGGGATCCAAGAGAGAAGACCGGAGAGATTTGAAAGTGGATGAGTTTGGTGGGAAAAAGAGTGCGAGAAGGAGAGGTTACCGTTAACAATGACACGTGGCAGCGTTACGAGATGTTTTCGGACCTTCGGTTTCTTCAACGTTTTGAATTTTTTTTATTGAGCCATTTATTAAAGCCCGCCTACCTTTGTCTTAAATTACGAAAAGCCACCTATTTTTAAGTTATTTAAAGTAACCCACTTACGTTTTCGCCCTCATAATCCCTTACCGTAACGTCACAGAGAAGGTGGCGGTCAAAGGTCTTCGATCCCATGAGAAATCCAACCCATTCACAAGTTTTGCCAAATCATTTTATCGTATGATCCAAAAAATGAGGCTGATCTAAAGCTTAAATGGGCCACACAACAGAAATAGTGGAGATTGTACATACACCATTCAGACATTTGTGGGGCTGTAGAAGCTCTGTATTAGGCTAATAATTTTATTCTTTCAATTCATTAAAGTAATAAGGACCTTATAAACAGTTGGTATACTTTATAAACAGTTTGGATGGCATATAAACATCAAGGTCGAGCAAAAAAGTATTGAATGGTAAGCAGTCCTTTCCATTGTTTCCACACTCACGTGGCTCACTTGAACTTTTTATCTCCATGAATTTTGGTCTCATGTGGTAAAATGATCTTTCAAAACAGATGAACGAATTTCTCCCAAACATCGCGATGGGCGCACGTAGTGGGATTAGATACGTCATTTCCCATCACCTTACATCACATCACAGCTGGCATGGGGAGAGACGGAAGTGGATCATCACAGCGGGCATGGTAGAGAGAGAGACGGAAATGGATTAGGTGTGGCTCGTGTGTCATCCCAAACTGTAGTCCTAAACTTGGGCCCACCTAGATGCATTGGCCTTACATCCATGCCGTCCAGCCATTTTGAAAGCTCATTTTAGGGCATAAATAAAAAATGAAACAGATCTAAACCTGAGGTGGTCCATATTACAAGAAACAGTGGTAATCAGCCATTAAAAACTTTTTAGGCGCCACATAAGTTTTGGATCAATTTGATATTTGTCTTTTCCCTTCATCCATGTTTTTGTGATCTTATGAATAGGTTGGATGGAAAATAAAGATTACAGTAGACCTTAGGAAGATTTTAATGGTGAGAGTTCAATTACAACTGGTTTCATGTGGAGTGGTCCACCTAAAACTTGGCTACGTCTCATTATTTAGCACTTGCCTTATAATATCATGCAAAATGTATGGATGGTATGAATTGAACAAATACATCATGGTGGGGCCCACGTATCACCATCAAGTAGCCACCTTGGTGTGTACGTACGAAATCCAGTGGGTGGGGATATTAGTTGATAAAGCCCTTTAGTTATAACGTCATTATGACGTTAGCCCTTTTCCCATAAACTTCTGTTTTACTAGCTTTCTAGGCACTATTGGCCTTTTTCCCCCAAACAAAAATGCCTTATGCACAGCGCCCTACTTGTACACCGGGAACAAAGTGTAGAAGTCAGAGGGGTCCCTTTGTTCATGGGGCGTAGGCCCAACCAAATCAATGTTTGGGGCCACCCTATGACCGATCTGACCCATTTACTTTATTTGGACAATCGCAAGTCCACAGGAAGGTTATTTTAAAAAAATATTGGACTTGTCTATGGCACACAACCATGCATTAATTCACACTATTCCCATAGGTGTGATCTATCAACGATGAGTTCTACCCTCAAACTTCATCCAATGGTCTTAAATTAAAACCTCTTTTATGTGGACAATTTGGATCTCCTTCAAGACTATCCAATGGGCCCCACACAAAGACTCGGGTGGGTTCTAAAGGTGGGGCCCTTGCACAGGAAAGGTCATTCAACCTTCTCCTTCTTCTTTCTATTTTTTCTCACAGGAGGGGAGGATGATGAAGAGCCAAAGCTCTCCATGTTAAGCTAATGGGCGCGGCTGTGGGATTGATTCAAAAGGTGGGGCCCTTATTGTAGTATTTTTTTTTCTTTTGGAGGGGACCACACCAACGGTTAAAGCTTCTTTAATGGCCAATAGTTGTATGGACATGCATCACACTATCCCATAATGTTGAAAAAACACCATCCAAACTCCGGTGAAGGGAGTAGTGTGTGGTGTGGTGGTTTCGTTTCCTATATTATTATTTCTTTTTAATTTTTTTTTATAGTGTTTATAAATGGTTAAACTTTATGAAATAGATGAGGATTTGGTGTTCGTATGATTGGTGGAGAGGTGGTCCAATATGTGAATGATTTTTTTCTTTGTATAAGGGCAGGCTGCACTGATACAAAGTCGATCGTCAATAAACACTGTTGATCATCGATAGATCCTCGATCCGCAGTGACTATCGGTGATCGATAATGTCTATCGGTGATTTACATGAAATGCGCACTTATTAACTTGCATTATATGCTCTCTAACCATCAACCCTTTTGAATTATATCTTTTTAGCTTCGTAATCTTCTTGCAGGGTGTAATCTCTTTAAGCATGTATTTCGTTTCTGCTCGCAATGACGTTATGATGAGTACCTAATATTGTATAATTAACCCTGGTTGTTAAGAGCATTATCATTGTTTTTCCAGTTAATTATCCCTCATTGGGCGATTTTTCAATGTCCAGGTGATCAGGAGAGGTTGGACAAGATTCAAGCCAATCAATACATTTAAAGACTAAAATCAAGCATGGAGATAGCTCTAGAGGAAATTGAAATATAAAGGTCATATTGTATGATTGAGATAGAAGAAGATACCCCGAAGGACCTTATCAAGGTCACACATTTTCGAGGTCCAGGCTGTGTGCAGATCAGATGAAGATCCCATCATCTTCACCATCCATTCAACTATCAACCATTTGATGAAGCCCATGCACATCCACGACATGAGAGGACCAACAACATTGAAATCCCAAGTCGTCCATCCATCAGGACCAGCGTCCATCCTCCAACCATCCATCATGAGTGACCGACACGTGTGTACCAGCCACACATCCACCAACAAGCACTCAACAGTGGCAGACCTCATCTCCAACCACATGTGCCATCAAAGACTAGTAGCTCCATCAACGTTCTGCAGCAATCCATCATCTAGTGGACCCCACAAACTGTTGATCACGTGTCCAGCATTCATCAACACCATCCAAAGCCATCAGCGGTCAGCCCAAAGCTCCAGCGTCAGATGGGACCCACATCACGTCCAGCAGTGGACGTCCAACCAGCAGCTTTGATGGACCCCACCTTCATCTGACGTACAGAGATGGACGTCATCAACTCCATCCTCCCAGCATCTGGACCGTCCACTCCCTCCAATCATCAGCCGTCCATCCATTTCCAACGGTGGACGTCATCGTCATCAGGTGGTCCTCATCTTCACACGTGCAGCAGATCAGACGTCCACAACATCTGGACTGTCCATCTTCAGCACACGTCAGCAACACCTCCCTGACCGACCACAACTCCAGCAAATCTTCAGCAACCATCTCCAGCGTCCATCACAGTAGGTGGACCACCACATCAATGGCCAGCAGTCCAGCAATGGACGGTTGTCCAAGCTTCCCAGCCGTTCACCTCATTTCCAACACCCGGTAGAGGACATCTATCCAGCCGTGCATCCAGCCATCAAAGTGGGCTCCACCAACTTTCAATCATAAAGCCGTCCATGTCCAACCTTTATCCAACGTCCACCAGATCCAGCAATCCCACATGTGCAGCAGCAATCAGCAGACCGTCCAACGTCCAGCAGTGGACGTCCGTCCATCAACACTCAATCTCCATTCAATCAGTGGACCACAGCATCCACCAGCCGTCCATCAAGTAGCCCGCCAACAACGTCCATCCAGCAGCTGCAACGGTCCATCAAAGCTGCAGATGCAAAGCTGCTTCATCACCTAATCGTCCACATCATCTGGACCGTCCATCAAGCTGGAGTCATGTGCAACCCCACCATCAATCTCTCCACCGTCCAACCAGTTCAACGTCAGAAGGCCTCCAGCGTGCAACTAGTGGACCCCTCTGTTGGCACATACAACATGCTTCAACCGTCAATCCACTCCATCCATCATAGCAAACTCCATCCGTTCATCCAAGGAGCAGTAACACACCAATGTCCAGCAATGGACGTCTGTCCATTCTCCAATAACTGGGACACTCATCATCTCCATCATCCACCATCCAAAGTTCAGCTGGACCAAACGTGCAAAAGGTCTGGACGTCCATTCATCCAGATGCTCTCCAGCTCCTTCCAGCCATCCAACCATTTGCCACACCAGCGGCCAGCTCTCCACCATCCAGTGGACCCCTTGATCCTTCTCATCATCTCTACCATGGCAGCAAGAGAGGAGCTCTCTCTCTCTCTCTCTCTCTCTCTCTCTCTCTCTCTTCCAACACATGTGTAAGGCTTGGAATTGCCACCTCATCATCCAAGCCTCACTCCAAGCCCAAACCTAAAAGCAAAGTTTGCTTTGGGCACTCCAAGCCTAACTCCATTCCCAAACCTAAAGAAACTTTTGGTGTGCCACCTAGGCTTGGAAGCTTCTCATGAGGCTATAAAAGAAGCTTCTCTCCCTCTCATTCTCATCATCCCTCAAATCCCATTCTCTACAACTCCTCTCTTCTCTTTAGTTTTCTTTCTTTCTTTCTTTTGTAGCGTAGAGTAGTTTTCTCTTTTTTAGAGAATTTAGTCTTCCATTGTAACATGGTTGGCTAAACCTCTAGCTAAGGCTAGGGGTGAAGCCTTTGAAGAAATTTGCAAGCTTTGGTTCTTTTGGTTCAACATTGGTGTGTGAATGTTGGAGTTTTCTTTGGTTGATTGGTTCGGTTATCCACCTCGGCAGACGCTATTGTTGTACAAGCCCCTTGATCCATCGTCGACTCCGGGCACGTTGGATGCTTGGGATCCCTTGCACACCAATTAGCTAGTTCATGATCGATAAAGTCCATTGATCCATCGTCGACTCCGGGCACGTTGGATGCTTTGGATTCCCTACGGTCATCGAGCTAGTGCAGGTAAAGTCATCGATCTGTAAAATCCCTTGATCCATTGTAGACTCCGGGCACATTGGATGCTTTGGATTCCCTGCGATCGATAGACGAGATCTTAACGGTTGGATCGGTCAATCAAAGCCTCCTATCTTTGGATGCTTGGAATTCCCTGCGATCAACTAACGAGTGCTTCATGGTCAAATCAATCGGTTCAGATCACCATCTTTTATGAAATATGCAAATGTTTTAACTGTTTTATCTTCTGGTTGGAATGAATCTTTATTCAATTCCAGTTGAGTTATAGTTGGACCAATGAATCAAATCTTGTGAATGAATCAAAGGTGGATCCCTGATGCCTTAGCCCCTTTTCTATTTTTGTCTTTTACCACACACATCTTGCTCCACTCTCGTGGATAAACCAGATTTCATCTCACTCACCTAAACTAATTCCTCTAAGTGTTCTTAACCCCAATCCCTGTGGATCGACCTCGGTCTTACCGAGTATTTTACTACTTCGCTACCTGCACTTGGGTGTGCAATCTTCGGATTGTAGCACGTTACGTTTGTGGCTTCTATTTTTCAGTTAGATTTGTTGAATCTTAGCCATGTAGGAAGGGATGGAAAGATTGTTGCACATCTTTATTAACTCCATCCCTTTGAGATGACAAACAATATTTGCGGAAAATGGCCTCCGTTTTACGACTAATTCAGAGATATCTTCAAGAATTACGAGATGTTTGGCAATATCACATTATGATGACATAACAATTTCATGATCATCAAAATTTTCAGGAAAAGCTTACACAAATGCGAGAAGAGATTAATCACATCCAAGCCATCATAGATGCCTGCTGTATAGATCACCATAATGCCTGACAATTTTTCTTACAGCTCTCTTCGATCATACACAGAGGGAGACGTCATATCAAAAGAGCGGTCCACCTTGAAGAATTGGAAGACAAACTGAATGAAGTCGGATTCGGGCTCGAAAAAGCTTGACGTGTAACACTATTTTTGGTTGAATTAGTAGAAAGGTCCGAAGATTTCTTATGCAGGTTAGAAGGGCTCTGTTTCTTTACGTACTCGATATGAACGGAAAGAGGTCAAAGTAATTTTGTGGAGGGAGGATTCATCGCAGACTGCTGAGATCTTTGCTGACTATATCTCTTGATATGAGAGTGTGCGAAATGGGCCAATTTAAGATGTCTTTTGTTTGTACTCTTCTGACCATCCTTTTATATATGTATTCATAACAATTTGTATTTTGTTGTGTGGATCGTTGATACACACTTTCGATCGTCGATACACAATGTCCATCGTCGATACATACTGTTGATTATTGATACAAATTGTTGATCGCCGATGCACAATGTCCATCGCTAATGGTCATTGACCATCGTCGATACACACTATCAATCACTGATGCACAATGTCCATCATTGATGGTCACAGGCCATCGTTGATATGCAATGTTGACCATCGATAATAATTGTGGGCATTGGCGATCCACGGTGCGTATTGGCGATTGATAGTGTGTATTGGCGATCGATCGTTTGTACTGTGGATGTGTACTTGCATTTTGCAAATGATAAACCAACCATGGAAAATTAAGCCCCTTCATGCAATGAATTAATGGGGATCAATACTCTGTGTTAACTCTTGAGAAAGAAAAAATCAACATGAAGAACCAAACTCCTTCATGCAATGAATTAATGAGGATCGATACTCTGTGTCAATCCCTGAGAAAGAAAAAATCAACATAAAGAACCAAGCTCTTTATGTAATAAATTAATAAGGATTGATTTTTGGTATCAACCTTTGAGAAAGAAAAAATCAATATGGAGAACCAAACTCTTTCATACAATGAATTAATGGTGATCGATTTTCAGTGTCTTTTTTCCTCCTTATATATACATTGTGACCATAACCCTCGTTGCTCCCATCCTTATAGCTTTGTACAATATGCTTAGGTATATCTATAAAAAATCAATATACTCTTTATTGGTGCTGTCGACCAATCGAACTGACCTTATTTTAGGGTACATGACATACAAAATCCAGTGTCAATTTTTTCACATTTTGTGAAAAGTATATATACAAACACACACATAAGTAATGCTATAAGCACATCTAAACCAAACATTGCATATAACAATACGATAAGCTCATCATGTTTTGGTGCAATGATAAACTTATACAATCATACGTTCACATCGGCTTTGCCCTTCTAACAATAGCCAGAACATTAGGATGAATATCTCCCAAGATATGATCTTTAGTTCTATAAACATGCATTCCGATAACATATTCCCAAAGGAATTCAACATTGTTCTAAAAAAGTTTCTATTATGAATGAATCAGAATCGTATAAGTTAGATTGGTTGCAATACTAGTTATACATAAATATCAATAAATGGACATTACCCAAAGTAACGTTGTTACAAACTGGCAATCCTGAGGAAATTTCCTAGGATATTGCAGACGTCAATCATTCAAAGAATTTATATACAAGTCAATTACCTGTGCGAGCCCAAAACTATTAGTAAAAATATATAATATAAAATGAAATACATATAAGACTTTTGTGTCAAAATTTTACCCTGTTATCAACCTATTTATCATCGTTTTACATATCTTATAGCCAATCAAGAGCATTGTTCTTTAAGGCCACCTCCTTGACACATTCATACTCCTTGAGGCTAAGCCTTCTCAACGGTTACATAAATTAGTATTTCAAGGTCAGGTTCTCTTCCAGGGCCGTGTCCCTTGCCTGAGCTTGCATCATATATATTGGTTACATTGCATTACACTAGACTTGCAGATGACAACAATTGAAAATTTAAATACCTTCAATGACTCCACTTCAACTTGTAGAAGGATCACTTTGTTATGCAAGCGGACATTCTCCTCTTCCACTTCCTTCAATTTTGCTGCAATTTGCGCATCTTCTTCGAATAATTTATTATTGCGGGAGTTTATTATTCTTTCACCGCTCTCGTCTTGTGAATTTATCCCTTTATTCTTTCTCTTCTTCTCAGTAGGGGCATTTTCTTCCTCATCTATGAAGATGAATTCGCCGATAACCGTGACTTGCAATAATAAGTATGTAATGTCAGAAATACTGAAATACAAGGACTCAGAAACTTAGTTTAACATAATATTTCAATTTATCGATTCATCCGAAAAAAAATTTGGCCAGCTTTTTATATTTTGCCACCTTATTTACCTTCCAATTCAGAATTCGTGGAATTCTTATCGAAGTATACATGATGGCCCAACCATTTGGTCGGAATAGGCTGAGGATGACTTCATATGCCTAAACCGGATAAATGAAACAATGAATATTACAGTAAGTCACATTAGTATAATATTTTAGAAAAATTCATAATAAATAAAAAATTACCTACAGGGCATATGGGCATCTGCGAAAGTCATAGGACTTTGGAAAGTCAGACTTAATCACAGTTTTTGCTTCTTCCTTCAATATACAGTACCCCACACTCCTCAGGGGTAATTATTAAATGGATCAAAATTGTTTGCTAAATCTATATACTTATCTTCACACAACTTATTTTTGGGTGCTCCAATAACTAAATTTTGTACACATATCAACATCGCCAACTGTATGGCAACCTTGTCATTCGTTCTCACTCCTCAGAGGGTTGTATATGCGTCAAGCAAATCCTTCCTTGAAATAAGAGATCAATCCTTCAAAAATTGATCTCTAATGCTCATTAACGACCATTGATTGGTCTACTTTGATTTATTTGAGGTTCCCAATTTCAGACCTGTAATCAAGGTAAAGTCTATCTCTCTGAGTTTGAGAATGGTATCATCAAAGTTAAAGCGGAGGTCACCGAGGTGCCTCTGCATCAGGTAGTGGACCAATGGTTCATTTGCCTTCCACTCTCCTTCGTTAAAATTAAGGAGATACTCGAATTGGGTTCTCCCAAACATCTCACTTCAATTAGGGGACTTATTCAATTCATCCTTCAAAGTACTTAGGAATTCCACTAAGCACTTGAAGGTGACTTTTACACTAGAGTATTGTAGGCGATGACCACACCTTCCCACCGTGAACTTAGATTCTACAGTGGCTAAAAGACATATAATTATATTTAAGTGAAATACCATTTGTAATTTATCAAATTCACATGGAATTTGGGAGTTTCGGGGGCATAACTCCTATTATGAATGACAATTTTATAATTTCACATGAAATTTTATATAAACACTTATAACTTATTTGCTTATGGTAATATATATTTTATTATGAGAGAGAGAGAGTAAGAGAGATTTAAGCATAGTGGATCGGTGTGAACTCATGGACGTGCCAAAAGGAAACCATAGAAATCTATGTTGTGGTTTGCACTTTTCTTTGTTTTCTTTTGATTTTGATGTTGGTGTGTGTGTGTGGTCGAGAGAAAATCCTTCTCCCAATAAATCTTAAGTTGGTCATACTTATTATAAACACACCTTGATGTGTATTCATTTGTATGGGATGAGAGGAGCATTCCATGCACTCTCATACTGCTATATATGTACCAGATCTAGGCGATTCATAGGTCAAACCCACCAAAAATCAATCACATTCAGTCATCAGGAATTTGTGAATCTCATGTGTGGCTATGTTGGCACACGTGCCTATGCCATTAGAATTCTTTTTCCTTTTTTATTTTTAGGCAAACGAATTCCTTCCCCTCAATGGGGAGTCATTTAACACTCCAGACCCACGTAATGCTGGTTCAATTGGCACACATTAATTGATGAAACGGACTAAATTGTCGAGGCAATGTTGTGAAGTCGGGAGCAGATTAGGTGCTACCCTTACCATGGGGCCCACCTTAATGACGTGTTGTATATCCATGCTGTTCATCCCTTTTTATCAGCCCATTTCAGGACAGTCGTCCCAAAAATTAAGCAGATCCAAATCTCAGCTGGACCATGTCAAAGGAAACAGTGGTGATCAAACACTCACCATTAAAAACTTCCCAGGGCCCATTGTACGCAAATTCATAATGTTTATTTATCATCCAACCCGTTGATAAGGTCAATCAGACCTGGATGAAGGGACAACATAAAGATTAGCTTGATCCAAAACATTTTGGCTTACAAAAAGTTTTTAATGGTTATTCAATACTTTTCCAGTGGTGCGGTCCACCGAAAATTTGGATCTGCGGAAGTTTTGGTATAACATCCTAAAATGAGATGCAAAAACGGATGGGCGGTGTGGATATACAACAAATTTATCAAGGTGGGCCCCACATAGTAAGGGAAACACCCAGATAAGTGAAGTCATGGTTCCAAAATTAAATTGGTTGTACTAGTGTGATTTATGCACTCTTTTGTTGAAATAGGGCCATTGGATATAATAAAATGATCCTTATTTATGGTTCACAATTGGGACAGATAATTTGGACGGTTTAATTTGATTTACTTATATGAATGCATGTAAATTTTAATTAACTTTTGAGTGCTCGTGTATCATATGTAACACTCTCCAAGAGTATTGAAGTTTGGATCACGAAACGGTGACCAAAAGAAATCTAATTGATGCATCTCAATTACCTGCTTTGGAAAAGCAAAGCGTACTCACCCCACACATGGTGGAACGCACGTGACGTAGAAACAGCACCAGAAAACCTAACTAACTGATGGCATGTCTAGAGAATTAGGCCTCACATGGTCATCACGTGCTACACACATTTACATAGCTAATGAAGGGTTGGGTGAAATTGACACATCGTCCAAATATTGTTTATCTGTGGCCCACCTAATATAAGACTGGCCTATGTTGAATCGACAATGTATGGACACCTGATGAGCGGCTCTGATCTCATTATTATGTTCAAAGTGCAGGGTGCAGCTTCGGTAGATCCCTCACTGTGGGGCCCACTGTGGTGTATGTGCCTTACATCCATGCCGTCCATCTGTTTTAACAGCTTATTCTAGGGCATGATTCCAAAAATGAAGCAGATTCAAATCTTAGGTGGATCACACCACAGAAAACGGTGGTTATTGAATCCCCACCATTAAAAACTTTTTGGGGGCAACCGGAATGTTTATTTGCCATCCAACCTGTTGATAACGTTACAAACACCTGGATGAAAGGACCACACAAATATCAGCTTGATCGAAAACTTTTGTGGCCCACATATTTTTTTTAATTGCCAATCGACACTGTTTCCTTTAGTGTGATCCACCTGAGATTTCGAGCCCCTAAAATGAGCTGTCAAAATGGATGGACGGCATGGATGTAAGGCACATACATTAGGGTAGGTCCCACAGTGAGGGATCCACCGAAGCTGTGCCCCAAAGTACTGGACGGCGTGGATGTAAGGCACATACATCAGGGTGGGCCCCACTGTGAGGGATCCACTGAAGCCGCGCCCCAAAGTGCTGGACGGCGTGGAAGCAAGGCACGTACATCAAGGTGGGTCCCATAGCGAGGGATCCACCGAAACCGTGCCCCAAAATGCAGTCCAGGGCTTAGCATTCGTTGCTGCGACATGTGGGCCCTATGAGAAAGGACGACCCCAGCTGAGGTTGTTGCGTGTACGAGGAGATTCGTTGGCTACAGTTTCGAAACGGTCCAAGGGTGACAGCAGCCGGTCTTGAATGACTCAATCTTTTCTGGAAGTTCTACAACTCTCAAAACCAAAATGACCATTTATCCTTTGAACTTCCCTTTCGTGGGTCAGCTTTTTGTGAGTTTTGAGGGATGATACCTAAAAGGTGGCAATGAGCCAGTGGCAGCCTGGCCCTAAACTTGGACTAAGGGCTGGCCAGAGCTTGAAATCTAGGTCTGGTGTCCGGGTCTGGGACAATGATGGATGACCTGATTTGACCCATTTGCACTGTCCAATCCAAGTGGGACACTTCTATACAAAAAAAAAAAACAAAACAAAAAAAAGAAGAAAAAGGAAAGAAAAAAGAAAGAAAACGACGGCTTAAATGAGCAATTCTCATTCATCCGACATGCATAATTTAAAGCTGCTCATTGGACACTTGTGATTAGGCTGGGCAATGGGTGGTCATGTTTAACTGTGTTCGGGTCGTGCTGTGTCAAAAATTTGCTCACCCAAACTTACTCCGTTAACTAACGGGTTGAAATTTAGAAACTCAAATCCATTGGTTAGTTTAATGGGTTACCCGTAACCCGACCCGTTTAACCCGTTTGGCTAGTCTACTAATCAAATGGCTACACCGTTGATGATGACAACTGATGGTTTGACCCACACACAGCTGTGGTCCACCTAGTGGGCCCATCTATCATAAAAACAATAGGATTCACTCGTGAGACGAGGATAAATCACTTGTACATTACAATATTGCATATGATGGAGTGTCAAGGTTTGTAGGTGGACCATGGTTCGGTGATCTAGACCATTAACATAATGGGTTAAACAGGTTCGCGGGTGAAACATTGACCCGACCCGTTATGTTAATGGGTCTTAACAGGTCAATCTATTAGTGACCCGACATGAAAAGGCTGGACCTAAACACTGATTTTTTTCATGCAAGTTAACGGGTCATATGAAATTCTGCCCGGCTTACTGGCGATGTGCAAATGAAAAAAAAGATGAAGAAAATTTTACAAACAACTGCCTAATTACTATGGAATTTTGATACCTTTTTCAAAAAGGTTTTTAAAAAGCAGTAAGTATCATTTTGCTATCTTTCCTTTTCTGTCACTTTCTTTAACGTTTGGTTGGGTAGCTCTGCGAGAAAATTGATTGGCTGCTTGAGTGGGCCCCACTGTGATGTTTTTGTAAATTCAATCCAATCATTAGGTGCATCACATTATGTTAGGCCAAGGGTCCAAAAATCACCCCATCTTTAGGTGGGTCCTTGCTCATGGCTGGTAGTAGACTCACAAGAGTTTCAATACTAGGGCCATAGGTTTTAGTACCCATTATGGTGTATGTAGGTGTGAGGGTGTGTGCTTAAAAAAAAAAAGTGGACCACATGATTGGAAATAGTGTATAGGCAATAATGACCCTCCAAATTATTTTCCTAGGCATGGCCTTCTTTAATTATAGATGGGCATATTTTTTGACCTCATGCTTAAATATTGGCATGGCATCAAATGGTTGGAGTTGATTTTATATTATGGCTATGAAGGCCCTGTAAAAATCAAGGGAACATGTATCTTTTCTAACAATTTTCCTTAGTGTGGCCCACTTGAATCACAAGTTAGCCTAATTTTTTGCTCTAGGCTTAAATTAGGATTGCACAGATAATGATTGAAGTGGATTTCGAATACACGTATAAGATCTAATGTACTTGAATAAATTAGGATTACACATATAATGGTTGGAGCAGATTTAACATACACATATAAGATTTAATGTGCTTGAATAAATTAGGATTACACATATAATGGTTGGAGCAGATTTAATGTACACATATAAGATTTAAGATCTAATGTACTCAAATAAATTATTGAGAAAAAAGATATGGCATGAGATGCAACTCTTAATTTTGATGGGTCTATTTATGTAAGATCCACTCTGACCATTAGATATTTATTTCCATATTAGGCTAAGAAACAAAAAATCAGGCTGATATGTGATTCTACTAGGCCACACTAAAGGACAGTGGACTGATGGAAGAGATAAGGAAGATAAATTCTATATTAATTAAGTAGCTTTTTGTAAAATTCCCTAAAAACCTTGGATTTGGTGTATTTCAAATAGTTGATTATTTCGACCAACCTCACTCTAAACCGATGCGCCCTCGGACTAGGGACGTGGATTGCATCCTACCTCCACTTGTCTCTGACCACGAATGAGGAGATATGTGGGGCTCACCTTGAGGTATCTATGTATCTATGTTGTCCATCCCTTTTCTTAAGTCATTTTAAGGCATAAGCCCAAAATTAAGGTAGATCCAATAGTCAAGTGAGCATACCATAAAAAAAGTGAACATAGGATAGATGACTTGCATTTAATGCACCCCAAGCTTATTATTTGGTGTGGTCCACTTGAATGTTGGATCTACCTCATTTTTGGGCTTATAAATTAAAATAAATTGCGAAAAGATTAGAAAGTGTGGATAAATCGATGCATCATCATGGGCCCCACACAGATCTGCCCATTCGTGGCTAGAGCCATCAGGGGTAGGGCGCAATCCGCTTCCAGCGACTAGGGTGGAGCGGCCAACCATAGCCGGGCCCATCGCCACCCCCATCAAACACGGGGCTCCGGGGCTGACTGCTGAGGCCAACTCCAGGGCTAGCTATTACCCAGGGAGCACCACAGTGAGTGTGACCGTAACCGTGTGGGGCCCATATTAATGTATTTGTTGTATATCCACACTGTCTATCTGTTTTCCCATCTCATTTTAGGAGCGATCCCAAACCTTCAAAAGATTCAAATCTCAACTGGACCATACAACTAGAAACAATGATGAATGACTATTAAAAAGTTTTTGTGGGCCACAAAAATTTTGGATCAAGCTGATCTTTGTATTTACCTTTCATCAAGTTCTTATTGAAATTATCAACAGGTTGGATGGCAAATAAACATTATAAAAATATTAGATGGTCCCTTTGGAATTTGTAATGGTGAGGCACTTAATTAACACTCTTTCCTGTGGTGTGGTCCACCTGATATTTGGATCTTTTTAAATTTTGGGTTCATGTCCTAAAATAGTCTGGAGAAAAGGATGGACGGCGTGGATATACAGAGCGTAATCAAGGTGGGCCCCATGGTAAGGGTAACACCGGATAACACCTAATCCGCTCCCATCATACACAAGCAATTTCCTCGTCAAAAAACTCGTGCGCGTATTGTTCCCGTAAGAAAGGAAGCCATCAGAAATAAGACACTAGGA
This sequence comes from Liriodendron chinense, assembly GCA_003013855.2. Classification (NCBI taxonomy): domain Eukaryota; kingdom Viridiplantae; phylum Streptophyta; class Magnoliopsida; order Magnoliales; family Magnoliaceae; genus Liriodendron; species Liriodendron chinense. Next base: position 2,262,780 of record PVNU02002470.1, read on the forward strand.
CCGATAAAATGATCCTCGCCCAAGGACCTTTCTCGTATCATTGGCCCCATGTCCCTCAAGCGGGCCCCTCCGTTTGGTGATCTCGATCCGATGGGCCACCATCATGAATGGACCATGCCAAAACAGTGTTCCAGATCATATCATGCTAGACATCGAGCCGGTGCTTAAGTGTTAAGAAAATGACCAAAAACGAAGGCCGGAGGGATTGTCCACTGTGGTTTTTTTTTGCACAAGTGGTCCATTATTCGGCGGTCCAAAACGTTCTATGACGTTGGTCCATGCACAAAAAAATCCCTTGTGTAGCCGTTCAAAAGGCGTGCCGCGCCATAGGTAGGTTAATTGAAGGCGAGTCTGGCCATATTGCGGGTTGGTCCATCACCGCGGCTCATGGTTCTTGTTCTTACTGGCGCTAAGTCAATACTCGCAGGTAAACATGTCGGGTTGGTGGGAATCTAGAAGCCTTTTCATGCTTTGAATTTTGAAAAGTCCATTTTGAGATGCGTGTTAAGATTCCCAACCAGCCTTGGTGGATGGTCAGAAATTCGTGCGCACGGGGCTCGCCATCCACGCAGACCGCACAGAGTCTTTTCGGTTGAACGATAGGGCATTATTCATCAAACCAACGGTCACGATTACAACATATCTGGGAACTCAGCGCCCGAGCTTATTCCAGCCGAGGATCACAGATTTCTTCCTGTCCTGCATCTCTTTGATTGCCCTTTCCCCATTTTCCTCTCTCTCTCTCTCTCTCTCTCTCTCTCTCTCTCTCTCCGGCGAACTTTCCCGGCGAAAGGCACAAGTCCTGCGAGGTTTCCGGCCTCTGTTTCAGAAATCCGGCAGTTAGTCCTGGAACTCTTCTCTCTCTCTCTCTCTTGTCTCAATCTGATACTACCTTTTACCTGATTTTCAGTGTCTCAATCTCTGTCCTTTAAAAAAATGATTTTTTTTAAATGTATTTTTTCACTCCTGATCGAATTAGCTGCTGAATCTCACTCTCTCTATCTCTGATTCTTATGGTCGATATCTGTAATGAGATCGCCAAATTAAGATCTTATTCTTCTTTTTTTTTTTTTTTAAAAAATTTGTTTTGCAGGGTTTTTGGAAGATGGCAATGTTCATGGCGTCGCGGCGGCTGTCATCTCTATCAACTACATCTCTGCTAGTAGGAACGTTGCGTTTGAGTTATAGCAGGTTGATGTCGACGTCGTTCAGGGAGGAGAGAGATACATTTGGCCCGATACACGTCCCGTCTGACAAGTTCGTCTCTCTCTCTCTCTCTCTTGATTGAAGTTTTCATCTACCGTTTTAAAGCGATTATATAGTTATAGAGAGAAGTATATTGACCATAAGAGTATATTCAGTGATGTGGATCATTGGTCTGTTGGGCCTCCTTGTGGGTTTACTATGAGCCATAGATATCCTAAATGGTACAATCCTGACCATTCAGTTTTTGGCCTGAAAATAAACTACCAAGAAGAGAATAGAGCAACAGTCTTCATTCAACTTAAAAAAGGTCCAAGATTGATGGTTAGGATCTTCCAAATTTTGTTTTTGGTGGTGGAGGATTATGAGCCATGGTCCATTCATGGTGTGGAATAGAAGACCAATGGTTTGTATCACGGAACCATGGGCCCCACTTGTCAAAACTGGAAACATGAGTATGTCGTGCATATCCTCACCTCAAGTATTTTTGTCTATTCGAATTTGGGAATGTTCATGAGGTTTTATATGTGCGGAACGAAAAATAAGAAGAAGAAGATCAGATGATTTTTAGGCTGCTTGTGGATGTACAGTTGATTTAGGTTCCAAGAATAAAGTTGCGACACCAGGAAATTCCCGGAATTGGATTAATCCCACATTATCCAGAGTGTCTGGAATCAAAGTGTGATAACATCATTTAAAGTCGGACTTGAAAGAAAAAAAGATGCAATAATGTTGGGGGACTGCTAATAATTCTCCTTCGGAATGAATTCATGGGATTTAATTTGAGATCCAAACACAACCCTCCTAAAGGTAAATTTTTTCTTTCATATCATGATTCAAGAAAGATAATTACGAGAGATTCTTCATTAATTCAAATGCCCGTACCTTTTTGCCTCAAGGAACTGAATCCAAATGTCACAAATGTCATCTCATAATTGACAGATTGAGATGTGTTTGCCATTTGAATGATTTTTTTTACAAGTATTTGTCAGCAAATGTCAGTTTCAACCTTGAGACTCCTTTCTTTTTCTTTGTTGAAGTAAATCAAACACCATTATCCAAAATGCCTGCCAAGTTTGCAAAATAAAGTGAAAGATACAGGGAAGTTTGGATGGTATGGTCAACTTAGATTTGAGTGCAGTGAGGTGGATTTCTCAACTGGATGTTGATCTTTGTGTGATTCCATACATCTTTTTCCCTCTAAAGAAAGACCCTCACAAGAAAGAAAGGACCACGGGGTTGTGTTTTGGGTATTGAGAGATCATATTTTGTTAGAGAAAAAATAATTTGGTGTCTTTTTGTGTTCTCTTGATGTATGGAAAAGAAGCATAACTAAGAAGTCGATATTGTTTCAATCACACATGAGACTGTTCTTCACATGGCAACTCAGAGTTGATGTGACTCCATACCTGATTACGAATTTTGTCTTGTGACCTTTTCCAATTTCTGTATCTGTCCTATGTTAAGGATGGATTTGATGGTACGAAGGTTTCAATCTGTTGTTTCTCTGTGCATATAATTTGTATATCTCCTATAACGTTAAATACATTTATGAGTGAAATCTTTTATTGATAAAAAAAAGGTATTTCTTTTTAGATATTGAGTTTATACGCATCGATATTGCCATACTGCAACTTGAAATCTTATCTTGGGAACTATCATAACTTAAGAAGTGATGTGAAATTAAGGGCCGGTGGGGGGTGAGCGCTCCTGAAGCATAAAATATATGCTATTGTACAGTGTAAAATTACAATTTATTTGTTTAATATGCATCGTTCTAATTGATGTATTGTCATTATAAACATGACTATCAAATGAGTTCCTCTCTGCTTGGATTTATCGAATCACACTCTCCTGTGTTTTGATATTCAAAATGAGCTTAGATCTAGTAAAAGACGGGTTTCTAGACTTTCTCTACATTTTAAATGAAGATAATATCTGGAAAATTTGAGAAAAGAAGGTGAAAAGAAAATAAAAAAATGGCCTCCGATAGGTGTATTACTGGTATGGCCAAATATGGCCACCAATTTGAGGGTGCATTACACCCGTGTTGGGGTTGGGTGATATGGAGCTGATACAGCTGTCTTGGCCGATCTGAAATTGATTTTTGAATCCTTGCTTATCACTTTTCTAGTTCAAATAAAAGTCCAACTATTGCTTACTATACAAGTTTGATTCTAAAATGGTGGCTTATTTAGATTGAATTAAATAAGAAACTAATTAAGACTAGGCATGCTTTAACTGAGGATATGCTCCGTGATAGAGTGGTGGTGTAACAAGATTCATGTAGCTGACCCCAATTAGTTGGGATAGAAGTCCGACCATGTATTCATCTACATCAAGTGGGCCCAATGGTTTTTCACTTCACCCAACTGGTTGGTCTTGTGGTCTCCACTATCCTATTTACTCCAATGGGCTCCAAAACCAATCAGACAGTTTGGGAGATTATTTTTATCGACCAGCCAGCTTCTGGGGCCTGTTACATATATAAATGCACATGATCATCGGCTCATCGCTCAGTTATATCAGTTTACTCTAGTTTTATGTACCTTGCTGATTATCTTCTCATCCTAATCATCATGAAAACACATTCTATTTCCAACTTTTCTGCTGCGTCCAATAAGTGTTGACTTTAGTGAGTTGTCATATCTCTTTCAGGCTGTGGGGGGCGCAGACTCAAAGGTCATTGCAGAACTTTGATATCGGTGGAGAGCGTGAGCGGATGCCTGAACCAATCATCCGTGCCTTTGGCATCCTTAAGAAATGTGCTGCCAAGGTTGATTTTATTTATTTATTTTTGGTCCTAAATTAGTGATGTTTCAACTCTTCAAGGTGTTATTTTTACTTTTGCCATTGTCTGCTTTGAAACGCCTGCTTAATTGATTCCAAGTTCAGGTTCCTGAATGAACTAATTTACAGTATTGATTTAGCAAGTTCTTTCTTATAAAGCTCTCACATATATTGATCTTGCACATTGGATATATTGGGCTCCACCACCAATATAAAGAGGGAGGTGACTTGCCTAGTATTTGGTTCTATGAAGAGTGAAGAGACTAACAAATGGGTAACATGCATGGTTCAATACTAGGATTATTACTTTCATAGATTTTTTATTTTATTTTTTTAAAATTCAGGAATCATGATTGTCAATGGCAATAGTATTAGTAATCATATTGGTCTTTGTTGGATGAATTATGCTAAAAAATATCTTTCTAGGAAATTAGGTTCTTTGGATTGGGTAATGGGTGTGGCAAATTGATGCAGGGGCATGTGATGATCTAACCCTAGATGCATGTATATCAAGTTGGAAGATATTCAAATAATAAAATTACGAAACTAACTACTTTCAATCAGAGGAAACTAACAAATCTTAACACGAAGATGAATTCCGTCCGTCCGGATCATGCCCCTTTGCATAAAACCATGTAAAATCGTAAAATAGGGAGGATCTAGGGATATGAGGATATCCTAGATCTAGCATAGACCAGTCCACAGTCAAGTTTGGATCCGGTTATCGTGGCTAGGCATCCCTCTTTTCGATCGTACCAAAAGGGGGGGGGGGGGGGGGGGGGGGGGGGGGGTTTCAGAAAAGGACGAGGGATGTCGAAAAACAATGGGTTATCATGAAGTACGAATTAGGAATCAAAAGAAGCTTACCTTTCCTCGCACCTTGAAGAAAGAGAGAAGAGAAAACGGAAACTCCGGGGTGGAATCCTCAACACCCGAGGGCCAATCCTGAAACCCTAATCTCTCAACAAAGAGGAAGAAACTCACGAATTTTCTATTCATTCAATAATTTCGAAATAGGGTTCTCACAGTATATATAAGCTACGAAATAAAAAAAGTGCACTAAAGTGCCTGAAAACCAAAGAAATAACATAAAAACGTCTAAAGTAAATAACGACACTAAAGCGCCTAGAAACAAGGAAATAAATAGAAAAGCGCCTAAATGTAAATCCGCTCCATGGTCCAGGGGTCATGATGCTCCTGCGCGATCCTGCAACTCGCGTACTCGTAACGCGTCAGAAAATGGGCCCAATGGGCCCGGCGTCCATCCACATCAACTCGTCTGCTCCAACACTCGATCTGCGACGTCGCCTCCTCTGGTACACTCTAAAGGGTGCACCACTGATGTCCGCATCAATTCTCCCCGGGTGGGAAGAATTCGCCACTGGCGAAAGTGAACTCCTGTACCTCTCAAGCATGTCTGGATCGATACGCTGTAGCTCTGTCTCGGTAATCCAGGAGTTATCTGCAATAGGCCTGTTCCTCCACTTGACTAGGAATTTCTGGTAACCCCCTGAGCGAGTAGAAACCAACTCGGAGTCCAAAATTTCCTCTATCTCGTCTCTTCTCGATGCAGAAGGAAGAGAAGGTAAGATGGGTATAGGGAGGTCAGGCTGTGGCCAAGGTCCATATATAGGGGAGGTCTGGGAAGAAACAGGGGAATCACTGGATAGAGGTAATGGCTCGTGATAGGGAACTAGATCTTCCACATTAAATGTGGAACTGATGCCCATGGTAGGAGGGATATCAACAACATAAGCGTTAGACCCCAACCTTTTCACAATTTTATGTGGGCCTATGCTACGGGCATGAAGCTTCTTCACGGATCCAGGTGGAAACCGATCAGACCTAATACGAACCATGACGTCATCTCCAGGTTGAAATTCCCTAAATCTCCTGTGAGTGTCAGCAGAAAGTTTATAATGTTCATTACTTGAATTAATCTTCCTTCTGATCTCAGTATGCAATGCATGTATATGATGGGCAAATGACTCTCCTAACTCTGAAGGACGCTGTGGGGTAGCCATGGGGATCAAATCTATGGGGGCTCGGGGTCTAAGACCTGAAACAATTTCAAATGGGCTCATTCCTGTGGACCTGTTCACTGAAGAGTTATAAGCGAACTCTGCTGTGGGAATAACAGTGTCCCAGGTCCTGTGGTGGTCTCCAACTAGACATCTCAACAAATTCCCTAGGCTACGGTTCACTACCTCTGTTTGACCATCCGACTGAGGATGATATGCTGAAGAAAATTGAAGCCTCGTACCCAAAAGATGCCAGAGAGTCTTCCAAAAATAACTAATGAACCTAATATCTCTGTCAGACACGATGGATCTAGGTACCCCATGAAGTCGCACAACCTCCTGAAAGAATATCTTAGCAATGTGGGAGGCATCTGAGGTCTTATAACAGGGTAGGAAATGGGCCATCTTAGAAAACCGATCAACGACCACGAGTATGGAATCGTGCTTACGAATAGTCTTGGGAAGCCCAAGCACGAAATCCATACTGACATCTTGCCACGGGCCATGTGGAACTGGCAAAGGAGTGTATAAGCCTGTATTTTGTTTCCTCTGCTTTGCCAGTTGACATGTCCGACACTGCCCTACAATCTTGGTCACATCTCGCTGGAGATTAGGCCAATGGAAACGATCAGAAACCAGGGCAACCGTTTTATCTCTACCAAAGTGACCTGCCATCCCTCCAGCATGAAGCTCCCATACTAGAAAATCACGAAGGGATGTGCGTGGGATGCAGAGCTTGTCCCCTCTAAAAAGGTATCCGTCTGTAAGGACAAACTCAGCACTCCTCGAGGGTGGGTCACTAGACAACGACGCATAGATGGTCCCAAAGTCAGGACAAGTTGAGTACTCACCCTTGAGTTGCTCAAAGCCTGTAACTTCAATGCTCATGGACCGCAGCGTCATGACACGACGGCTAAGCGCGTCAGCAACCTTATTCTCTTTACCGGCCTTGTGCTTAAGTAGAAACGTATACTCTTGAAGAAATTGGGCCCACTTGGCATGCCTAGGGCTCAACTTCTTTTGAGAGCTCAAATATTTCAAGGCCTCATGATCAGAGAACAGGACAAATTCTTGCGGTAATAAATAATGCCGCCAATGGCGCAATGATTGCACAACCGCATAGAACTCTTTGTCATAGGTGGAGTAGCGTTGTTTAGCCTCATTCAGTTTCTCACTGAAAAAGGCCACAGGATGTCCCTCTTGGCTTAACACTCCCCCTATGGCAAGTCCTGACGCGTCACACGCCACCTCAAAGACTTTAGAGAAGTCAGGTAGACGCATGACGGGCGCTTCCGTCATCTTCTTCTTAATTTCAGAGAAAGCCCGTGTCTCGGCTTTAGTCCATTGGAACTCCCCTTTTCTTATGCAATCTGTGATGGGAGCCATAATAGAGCTAAATCCACGGATGAACCGCCGATAGAACGTAGCTAGGCCATGAAAGCTTCGCACGTCGTGTATATTACGAGGCTCAGGCCAATTGACAATGGCCTTGACTTTCTCAGGGTCTGCAGACATACCCTCTGACGACACAACGAACCCCAGGAAGATAACTCTGGAAGTCAAGAAGGAACACTTCTTAAGGTTCGCATAAAGCTTTTCTGCTCGCAGGGCATTGCAGGCCTGCCTCAAGTGTTCAAGGTGCTGGGTAGGAGACGTACTATAGATGAGAATATCATCGAAGTACACAACTAAGAACTTACCCATAAAGGGTCGCAGCACCTGGGTCATCACCCTCATAAATGTACTTGGAGCATTGGTTAACCCGAAGGGCATAACCAACCACTCATACAGCCCGTCCTTCGTCTTGAAGGCAGTCTTCCACTCATCTCCTGGGCGAACACAAATTTGGTGATAACCACTCTTGAGGTCAATTTTCGAAAAGATAGTAGAGGTGGCCATCATGTCAAGCATGTCATCAAGCCTCGGGATGGGAAACCGATACTTGACAGTAATCTTGTTTATGGCTCTACTATCGACACACATGCGCCACGTGCCATCTTTCTTTGGTGTAAGAAGCGCAGGCACGGCGCACGGGCTCATACTCTCACGAATAAATCCCTTTTTAAGCAATTCATCCACTTGCCTCTTCAACTCGGCATGTTCGGTGGGATTCATTCTGTAGTGAGGGAGGTTTGGTAGGGTCGCCCCTAGGACAAGATCTATCGCATGCTGAATGTCCCGCATCGGTGGGAGCTCGTCGGGAAGGTCCTCAGGAAAGACATCCCGAAACTCCTCTAGGACTGAACGAACCTCCTGGGGTAACCCTATAGCAACCTCGGATGTACTCTCTCTAGCCAGTAAAACGTACACCATAGTCCCAGCTTTGGCCTCTCTCTCAAACTCCTTAGCATCTATGATGTGGAGAGACTTCGACTGAGGTGCCCTTTGACTCTTAGAACTGCCTGGAGACGCAACATCTTTCTCTCCTGTGGACGATTTGGGAGGGAGCGGGCTCAAGACAAGCTTCTTACCTTCGTGTTTAAACACACAATTATTCGTACGCCCGAATATTGTGACACCTTTGTCAAAGAGCCATGGCCTTCCCAAGATGATATGGCCAACGTCCATCGTGACCACATCACACCACAACTTGTCCTTGTATGGTTCGAATTCAATTGGAACAAGGCATCGCTGAGTCACAGGAAGGGATGTCGCATCAACCCAAGAAACTCGGTATGGGTTGGGGTGAGGGACTGGCTTCAACCCCAAGCGACTCAAAGTACTTGGAGAAACTACATTCTCACAGCTCCCGCTGTCGATGATCACTTTACAACTCTTATCTCCACACTTGGCGTAAGTATGGAAGATAGTGGTTCTGCGCCAATCCTCACTTTGCTTCACCTGGGCCAAAGCGCATCTCACCACAGCAAGTGGGGTAGTCTCCACAGTATCATCCTCGGCATCACTGGCCGGCTCAAGGGATTGGACGATGATTTCCTCATCATTCTGGTCACCTTCAACTTCATATGCCACTTCTTCTTCTGTAGAGTGTTCAGAAACAAAGGCAATACGCCCACCCCTATTTGAACACTCTGCGGCAATGTGACCCATGCCACCACAGCAGTAGCACTGCCCTGGCATCGCAGTCCTAGTAGTTGGTCCAGCCACATTGTTACCTCGATTTCTATTGACTGGTTGGGTACCAGGTTGAGCTCTGGGTTGATTTCCGACCTGAGGTCTCGCTCCCTGCGGAGCTACTCTAGGCACAGTAGGTCGAATCTCAAACCCTCTAGCAGGAGATTGGCGCACATAGTGCTCCAGTTCCTGCACCATCTGGTAAGCGTGCTCTAAGCTGGTGACCATATGAGGCATGAGCTCACGCTGGAGGTCAAACTTGAGGCCCATACGAAAACGGGAGAGAACCACGGCAGGGTCCTCATCTACATCGCACCTCATCATGTATTTATCGAACTTGGCAATGTATTCCGTTACCGTCATGGATCCTTGGCGCAAAGTGTGCCATTGATCCAACAGCCTCTGCTTATAAGAAAGGGGAACATACTTCTCTCGCAACAGTTCTTTCATTTCAATCCAAAAGAGAACTGGCCCCTCTCTAGATCGCTCACGGCGACGCTCCACATTTCCCCAATGTAGTTTTGCCTGGCCCACCAACTTCATCTTGGCGAATCCAACCCGCTGTGGGTCTGGCAGACCGTGCCACTGAAAGAAGTGATCCATGTCTGCTAGCCAATCAGAAAAAACTTTGGGGTCCAGTCTCCCATCAAAACTAGGAGCGTCAACCTTGATGCCCTTCATGACCCTAATAACAGGGTCCTGCTCATGGTATCTCTGAAGTTGCGGATATTGCACCCCACCATGGCCCTCCCGCTGGGTGGGGAAAACAGGATCACGAATCTGTGGGGGTGGCTGATGATGAGCCCCATCGTGTCCATTGCCAGGCCCACGGACCTGACCTGCGCCCAAATCATCCCTAGGCGGATCAGGGCCCATAACTTGGGACTGATCGACTGCCCCAGTGTCGGGGGTTGCTTGGGGACCATTTAAAGTGGTGGTCTGGATGCCATCTTCTAAGCGTGTGACCCTGTCCTCTAAACGTGTGAACCTATCATCCTGATGCGCAAATTGCTGCGCGATCTCACCTCTCAAGGTCTGAAATTGCTGATCCATTCTCGTAATTAGACCCTCCAGAGCTTTGGTAATTTGATTAGATTCCATAGTATTATGAAGACCAAACCTACGACCAGTGCGCGTAGGCATACACCAGGAGTGATATGTGAAAGGCCCTAGATCTAGGTGCGCAAAGGTGTAAAAAAGGGTAAAATCTAAATGCAGTTTTGACTATCCTAGTTCAGTGCAATGCAAGCTATCCTATGTGGCCTAGATCTATATGAGGACTCAAAAAAAAAAAAAAAAAAAAAAAAAAAAAAAAAGAAAAGAAAAAAAAGAAAAAGGCTAACTGAACTCAACGAACTATGACCCCTACGCAGAGTTGGACGCGGGTCGAGCTGCGCGGTCAGCTCGCCGGGGGTGCAGGGGGCGGCGCGCCCCTGCCCGGGGTTCGGGGCGGAGCGCCCGAAAGGCCTACGATTTTTTCGATTTGGGATATCCGATTCCTTTGAAAAAAAATCACCGAAAAAGGAAATTTTGGGTAAACTGACCTACGCTAGGAACCTTTTCTCTGATACCAAAATTGATGCAGGGGCATGTGATGATCTAACCCTAGATGCATGTATATCAAGTTGGAAGATATTCAAATAATAAAATTACGAAACTAACTACTTTCAATCAGAGGAAACTAACAAATCTCAACACGAAGATGAATTCCGTCTGTCCGGATCATGCCCCTGCATCACAAATTCAGTTGTTTTTTTCTAGACCTAACTAATGCAGCCTTTATTAGCTGGCAAGATTTTATAGCTATTAGAAGATCAAGCACCGGGGAGGTGAGTTTTTATTAATTATTATGTATATGATAATCTTATTATCATCATAATATTTTCCAGCTATGGGAAGATTTTGTAGCTATTAGAAGATCAAGCACTGGGGAGTTGAGTTTTTATCAATTATTATATATATAATAATCTTATTATCATCATAATATTTTCCAGCTATTTGGGGTTGGCTTTACGGACCTTGTTTTGCTAATCATTACCATCTAGGGTCCTATCCTCCGTAAATGAGCAAGCATTTTCACCACCCCAATCAAGTTCTTAAATATGCCCAACATGAATCTCTGAGATATAGAAACTTTGATTCAGGATTATAGTGCCGTCTACTGTTATTTGTACGTCAGTGTAATAGAAATGATTTTCCCTGCGTCTAATGTTATTTGTACATTAAAGTGTCAGTGTGGTAGCTGATTATTTTCTTGAGTGATGCTCTAAAAAAGAAAACCCATCTGTTTGACTCCTTTGTTACTTTATTGAGGATCACATGGGTCCCTTGAAATCTGTTTGTGTAATGTTGTGGTATGGAAATATACGTACCCTTTAAAGATTAGTATTTTGTCAGCATTGTCTGCACTTTGTTGCTTCCCCATGTTGCTTGCTCCCTGTGCCTCACACTATGTGGTGACCCAGGACTGTTCATCCTGTGGGACTGACTGTGGGTGCGTCCGGTGGGAAATATCCAATTGATTTGCATTGCATCTCTGCTGGAGCAATTTGGGGAGGATCCTTTGATCTTTTCAGAGCTGCTGGCTGATGCCTCCATCAGTTTGACACATTCTTCTTAGAATGGCACAGGGGAGGCATAGGCCATAAAGAAGAATTCTGTGGAGACTCTCTTCTCGCAGGACAGTTTGAGCTGAGCATGATAACAGATTCTTTCGTAATCGTCATTGTTATCCTATGAGGCGTTTAGAAAGGCCAAATTAGATGTGGTTGCTTGGGCTTTGATCCTCAATCTGTTTGTCGATTGCACTATTCAGCCTTTTGATCCTTTTTGGTCTTGAAAGCTGTATTTTCTGAACCTCATATTTGCCCTGTTTTCTTTTTCTTAGTAAAAATTGTGTTACCTCGAGAGAGATTTAGAGGGAGAGGGAGGGAGGGGTCACCATATGCAAGGAGCCAAGGACAAAGGCCGAGCGTTAGTGTGAGAGCAACAAGGGGGAACAATGCTAGCAAACCTTTGTTATGAGTATAAAATAGTACCCCTTGGCTATTGCCTTTAATAACTTAAAAAGGAATTTATATTAAGCTTTTCTTGAAATCTGTTAGATATTTGGTTATTGCGTTTTCACATTATCTTGATTTTGGCTATCCTTATTAGCTGATGTGGGATTCATCTGGTAACTGTTCTGTTGCAGGTGAACATGGAATATGGTCTTGATCCAACTATTGGGAAAGCAATAATGCAAGCTGCCCAAGAAGTTGCTGAGGGAAAACTGGATGAGCATTTCCCACTCGTCATATGGCAGACTGGCAGTGGGACTCAGAGTAACATGAATGCCAATGAGGTTAGTATGATATACAAACAGCATATATGGACTCTACAGTAGACAAAATTTTCTACAATACTCCGGCTATGGCCTCATTAATTTTCAGGGGAGTTCTTTGTCTGACGTTTTATAGCTTGTAGAAGTTACAGAAAAGATTGTGTGCTTCTTTAGTTGGGATATCAATTTGATTTCTTTGTCTACTACCAATGATACTTGAAGCCTGCATGGAGATATTTCTGTGCTAGTTTATTTTCTGTTTTTGAGATCTCAGCATCTACAATATCCTTGAAACATCTGTCACACTCAGCATCTACAATATCCTTGAAACATCTGTCACACTCAGCATCTACAATATCCTTGAAACATCTGTCACATATATTAACCTTTGATGATTCTCAAAGTTGGGAAAGCAGATCTAAGAGGTTCAGTGGGTGGGGTGAGCTTTCTCAAGGTTGAATCAAGTCTAGAGATCTTGGAGGTTTTCGGGTGAAGGGAATATTATCATGCACTTACAAAGTAAGAACTAGATTAATTCTGATTTGTATCCTAGAGTTTGTACCATGAACATGCATAAGAGTAGAACCTCTAAATTAAATTGACTGTGCTTAGAATGCATTCAAGAGTTATTGATTAAACGTGAGCAGAATTTGTAGATGCGTTCCAAGTTCCTATTTCTTCAAATATTCCTCTCATAATTGCTTCATTGAAAAAACCAATGAATGCAGAATGGTAGCTTAGAGTAAAGCTTTGCTATTATAGTTGGCTTGTTTCATGAGTAAAAAGGATAAGCCATTTTTGGGCTCAAACACCAAGAGTCTTATGTTTGATACATGGACGCCACCTGAAATAGAAGCTTCCAGTAACTATGGGGAGGACTGCCAATGCTTTCGTTAACTCCAGTTGGTGATTCTTGGTATTTTGTACTTCTCTCTGTCCTGCTAAAAGCCATTGGGCCTCACAGGCTTTGCTATTAAGTGTTTAGCCCCAATGGATTCCATCGATTGGAACTAAGGGAGAAGCCTACAAAATGAAATTTCTGTGCACGCTTAGAGGTGTTTTTTGGCTGTCCCATAAGACCATGAGGCAAGGGGCAAGACTTGATGTAGAGGAGGTCGCTGATGATTACATGAAGAGGATGAACCATTGGAAGGAAGGCAAGCGAGGCGATAAAACACTCACCAAAATTCAGAAAATCTAGCCCTGTCGGGCGCCCGACCATAAGCTAGATTGGTCTAGGGAGTTTCCGGGCAGATATTTAAATTTCGAACGCCCGACCAACAGTTCATCAGGCGCTCGACCTTCATTGGATGCCCGACCACATCACTTTCGGGCCCCCGAAAATCACTCGAAATATGGCCCCCTCTGGATTTTGTGTTTTTGCCACTGGACATTTTTGAGTTTTGGCAGACGCTCGACGACACACGATCAGTTGCGCAGTTTTACACGAACTTTCTATTTTGAATGTTTTTCTTTCCTAGTTCGTTTAGGACCCCTTTAATTTGCGCATTTTAGGGTTTCTATTGCACAATTTAAGCTATAAATACTGGTTTTAATTCGTTGATAAACATTCTTATTCATCTTTTAATAAAATTTATTGAGTTTATACTCTTTTGCTCGTGGATTTGAAGAAGATCGGTAGAGGATTCTCGATAGTTCCGTGGATTCAGAATAGTTATCCGTGAGGAGAGACGGTGTTGGATCCCACACCCCGTCTACGCTGCGCCAAGTTGGTATCAGAGCGAGGAACAACCTCGGGAAGATGGCTTCTAGCGATGGCTGCGACAACAACCCCTCTGACGTTGTTCAAGGGTTCCAACTCCTTATAGAGAAGATCGAGGCTCTCCAAGTGGCGAATCAATTGTCCATGGAGATGTTGCGTACTTTTCTCGAGCAGATTTTAAGGGCTCTACCCTAGCCTCAAGCCCAAGGCAATGCGCAACCCCTAACGATTGTTGTACGGAACAATCTCATATTCCGTCAAGCACAACTGCTGGTTTTTTGCAGGGCTAATTATGATGATTTGGATCATAGCGATGAGGATGTTAAAGACATCGTCGCTCGACGGGCCACACAAGGGGATGAATGTGCGGATCGCAATGGCGGAGACTTTTGAGGTAAATGTGATCTTCCTAGCTTTAATGGTTTGTTAAATATTGAAGATTTCCTTGTTTGGTTGGCGGAAGTTGAAAGATATTTTGATTACATGGGTGTTCCAGAGGATAAACAAGTCAAGCTTGTTGCATACAAGCTGAAATTCGGTGCTTCTGCTTGGTGGGAGCAATTACAAACCTCTCGCACCTGCTAGGACAAGCTGCTCATTTGAACGTGGTCTAGGATGAAACGATTTTTGAAATCCAGGTTTTTACCTAGCGATTATGATCAGGTATTGTTTCAATAATACTAGAATTACAAGCAAGGATCTCGATTTGTGACAGATTATCAGACCGAGTTTGATCGATTGAAAACAGGGAATGAGTTGTCAGAGATTGAGTCCTAAAAGACCGCAAGGTTTATTGGCAGTCTACGACCCGCGATCCAGGACCGAATCCACCTGCTTTTGGTCTGGACCGTGGCGGATGCGACTTAATTAGCTACTTGCGCTGAGACATAACTTGCTAGAATTCTTGTGCGAACTTATCATTCGACTCGCGTTCCTATGACAGGTCTTATGCAAGATGTAACCCTGTCTAAGGGAAAAGAACCAGTTGGTGGACGTGCTCAGTCACCACTAGTCGCGAGTCGCAATGTGGGGAGCGGTCCATCCAAGCCACAAAGGGTCGTCCCTACGACAATAGGCCCAAGTTGGCCACCGAATCCGTATGCTCAACCTAGACCGGGCAACTGTTTCTGCTGTGACCAAGTAGGCCACTTTTTGAATGCTTGCCTTCAACGCCCATCGCTAATCTAACCACGAATGAAGGAGAGGGCGATGAAGACTACGGGGAAGGAGAACCCGAGAACGAAGAATATGATCAACTCGCTGAGGAAGAAGAGGCGGGGATTGATTGGATTACTGGGGACCATGGCCAGTCCTTAGTCATGAGACGATTGTGCTTTATGCCTCGAAAAGAAGTGTACCCTCAACGCCACAACATCTTCTATACCTGTTGCACTGTGAACGAGAATGTTTGTGACGTCATCATTGATAGTGGAAGCAGCGAGAATATTATGTCCCGGGTTATGGTGGACAAGCTCCGGTTGCCGACGACGAAACATCCGACCCCGTACTGCATTAGTTGGATTAAGAAAGTCAGCAACACCAAGGTAACTGAACAATGTTTAATTGCTTTCTCTATTGGTAAAGGCTATAAAGATGAGGTGCTATGTGATGTAGTAGATATGGAAGCATATCACATACTTCTTGGTTGTCTGTGGCAATCAGACCGAGACGTGAACCATCGTGGACGCGACAATACATATATATCTGTCAAGGATGAGAGAAAATGGGTTATAGCCCCTATAGCGTCGGAGAGCCGCCTTGAGACTTTTAAAGTGGAGTGGAGTTCTCTCCTTGCCATACTGGAGTTTGTGGAAGAATCCAAGGAGATGAGTAAAATGTATGCGATAGTGGTCATGGGAGATGATCCGGGGGGTACAGTTATTCCCCTAGCCCTTCAACCATTACTGAATGAATTCTGGGAGGTGTGGCCCGAAGATCTGTCCCATGGCCTACCTCCGATGCGAGACAAACAACACCACATCGATCTCATACCTGATGTTAGTTTACCGAGCCGACCACATTACCGGTTGAGTCTGAAAGAGAATGGAATTCTTCAAGGGCAGGTGGAAGAATTACTGAAGAAAGGGGGTACAGTTATTCCCCTAGCCCTTCAACCATTACTAAATGAATTCCAGGAGGTGTGACCCGAAGATCTGCCCCATGGCCTACCCCCGATGCGGGACAAACAACACCACATCGATCTCATACCTGGTGCTAGTTTACTGAACCGACCGCATTACTGGTTGAGCCCGAAAGAGAATGAAATTCTTCAAGGGTAGGTGGAAGAATTACTGAAGAAAGGGTTGCTCAAGGAGAGCGTGAGCCCATGTGCGGTTTCAGCTTTATTGACGCCAAAGAAGGATGGTAGTTGGCGTATGTGCGTTGATAGCAGGGTTATTAACAACATTACCATCAAATACAGATTTCCTATACCCCGGCTAGACGATATGCTTGAAATGCTTGAGGGGTTTAAGAGTGTTTTCTAAGCTGGACTTACGCAGCGGGTACCATTAAATCCATATCCGTCCCGGGGATTAGTGGAAGATGGCTTTTAAAACAAAGGATGGGTTATACGAATGACTAGTTATGCTATTCGGATTGTCGAATGCACCAAGCACCTTCATGCGCCTCATGAATCAAGCGTTGAAACTATTCATAGGTAAGTTTGTCGTGGTTTACTTCGACGACATATTGATATATAGTCAGGATGAGTCGGAACACGTTGAACATCTTAGACAGGTTCTTCAAGTTTTGCAAGAAAACAAACTATACCTGAACTTGAAGAAGTGTAGCTTCCTAACAGACCATCTTTTGTTTTGGGGTTCCGTAGTGTCATCGACCGGTATCCGGGTTGATGAAGACAAGGTGAGGGCCATTCGTGAGTGTCCTACTCTTACCTACATCCATGAGGTTCACAGTTTTCATGGTTTGGCCATATTCTATCGGCGTTTTGTCAGGAACTTCAGCACGATTGTTGCACTGATCACGGATTGCATGAAGAAGGGGCTGTTTCAGTGGACAGAAGATGCTGACCATAGTTTTGTTGAGATTAAGCACAAATTGTTGTCTACTTCGGTCCAAATTTTGTAAAAGTATTTGAAGTGGATTGTGATGCGTCTTACATGGGCATTGGCGCGATATTATCTCAGGAAGGCAGGCCCGTAGCCTTCTACAATGAGAAGCTTAGTGAAGCCCGCAAGAAGTGGTCCACATATGAGATAGAGCTGTACGCGGTAGTACATGCCCTTCGTCATTGGTGGCACTACCTCATCTAGAGGGAGTTTGTTCTTTATACTGATCATCAAGCCTTGAAATTTATTAATAGCCAGACTAATGTTAGCCGTGTGCATGCTAGGTGGATTTCATTTTTACAGGAATTCACGTTCGTATTGAAGCATAAGTCTGGCCAACAAAATAGGGTTGCTGACGCATTGAGTTGCCGAGCTGCCCATCTCATCACTATGAGAACTGAGGTTGTCGGTTTTGATTGCCTCAAAGAACTATACGCCGAAGACGACGAGTTCAAAGATGTTTGGGTAATGAGCATGGAAGGCCGACCGGGTGATTTCCACATTCACGATGGTTTCCTGTTTTACGAAAATCGATTGTGCATCCCACAATGCTCCCTATGGGTGAAAATTATTCTAGAGCTTCATAGGGGTGGACTTAGAGGTCATTTGGGTTGGAGACAAGATGAATGCTCTAGTTGAAGAACGTTATTATTGGCCTCAAGTAGACCGTGATGTCGGACGAATGGCTCAGCGGTGCCACATTTGCCAAACCTCCAAGGGGCAATCACAGAACACGAGCCTATACACTCCATTGCCCGTATCGGAAGGCCCTTGGGAGGACATTTCAATGGATTTTGTCCTAGGTCTCCCACGAACACAACGCGGCATGGACTCCATGTTTGCGGTGGTAGACAGGTTCTCGAAGATGGCTCACTTCATCCAGTGCAAGAAGACCTATGATGCGACGAGTGTAGCCAATCTCTTCTTCAGAGAAATTATGAGGTTGCATGGCATCCCCAAAACTATCACTTCCGACTGTGATACAAAGTTCGTGAGTTACTTTTGGCGGACTGTGGAGTCGATTTGATATGCAACTTCAATTTAATAGTGCATACCATCCGCAAACAGATGGACAGACTGAAGTGGTGAATCGAACGTTAGGGAATTTTATCTGATGCATTTCTGGAGACAAGCCAAAGCAATGGGACTTGGCCCCGTCACAAGCAGAGTTCGCCTTCAATAACATGGTGAACCGCTCCACAGGAAAGTCGTCATTTCAGATCATCTATGGACGAACTCCCCAACACATCCTCGACTTAGTTTCGTTACCGAAGATTCCTGGCAAGAGCATAATTACAAAGAATATGGCCAAGAGAATTTCAGAATTGCATGCGGAAGTTCGAACTAAGCTTGTCAAGTCGAATGATAAGTACAAGAGAGACGCTGACAAGCATCGACGTGCCAAGGTGTTCGAGGTAGGAGATCAAGCATCGATGCCGTTTTCCGCCTGCCTGAGGATGGCGACCGAGGAGGAAATTTCAAAAATCATTTTTGTATCCCACGCGAGCATGGACCAGCCCATCTTACTATGTCTCCACTCCCGAGGTCGAACGGGTCGGCCTCAGGAGTAGGGGGGCTACTGTTGTGGGTAAATCCGAGCTAGCCCATAAGCCATGAAGGAAGCCCATAGGCCTAGAAGGCCCATGTATGAAGGATTGGCCGGACCATGAGAAAGGCCGAACAACATTCTCAGGACCAAGTCCATGAAGGAAGACCTCGACCCTTACTGAGGATGTAACAGGGATGATGACTATGATAGTTCGAGGCCAATGCGAAGGTCATTTTGGATACATCAAACAACCCAAGCTGAGTTGTTCTACTGAACATGGTCGTCAGGCTATAAGATCGGTCCTCAAATTACTGGGCCTTCACATCCTGACATGACCAATGACTTTAATATAAAATATTCTCCAAGTTAGGGAGATCGGTCAATTAGCTCTGCCTCTAGGCCGACCTGGACCAGGACCGCCATACAGGCACGTGACAATCCAGGGCTGAGCCCGAATAAACCGGAAACATTCTCGACGGTTATGGACGTGATCCACGTCACCTATAATCACGTCGGCCATTAGGAGGATAATGCCCACGCTCGTAACTCTCTATAGCCTCTCCGATTGTTCTATAAATAGGAGACTCTCCTATAGACCTAGGTACGCACAATCTTCCCCACGCAACCTGCCTCCACTCACTAATCTTCAAACCTGACTTCTTTGGTGATTTGCATGGCCTAGGGGGTTCCCCCATCCGGATCCAGTCTGTTCATTCTAGGAGATCAGAGGCAACAACTCTTGCAGTGGTGGAGATCAACTGATCTATCTGTTGTCCCAAAATCAAGCGACAACAATGACCATGCACAAATATTGCCTCTTTGAGTGATACATTGGAAGTTTTTTCAATGGCCTACTAGCAGTTGTCCGTGTAAAATGACTCAAACATACCATTAGAAGTGAATCATCATCATCATCATTAAGCCATGGAAAAAACTTCCAATGTCAGCTAATTGGTGTTAGCTGACATTGGAAGTTTTTAAATTGGGTTTGGCTACACGAAACCTATTTTGCCATTCCACTCTACTTCTTGAAGTGTTAGATTGTCAAGATCCATGACAAAGTTGTGGCCAGAGTTTGATGCTGGTTGCCATCCTTTGTCTGGGTTTGGGACTGGCAGTGAGAGCTCAAAACTCCTATTGGTGATGAATATCACCGCAATTTAATATGCACACACGTACACATTATTGTGATCATCATCTTAGCCTTTCTCTCAACAAATTACAATGCAAATGCATTGTAAATCAGTCATCATTATTTCCCCTTGTATTTACATCTCTTGGATTGAGGTTGACATTGATAGAAAAAATGTTTTGGTGCAAATAAGTGGCGGGAATATTTTTTGGATGCAAAAACTGCGGGGCCCACGGTGATGTACATATCCATGTCGTCCATCCATTCTGCCAGCTCATTTTCGGGCATGAGCCCAAAAATGAGGCAGATCTAAAGCTCAAGTGAATCACACCACGTTAAACAATGGGAATTGAATGCTTATCGTTGATAATTGCTTGGGGGCCACATAAATTTTGGATCAAGCCGATTTTTATGATTTCCCTTTATCCATATATGTATGATCGTATGAACAGGTTGGATGACAAATAATCATCAGTGTGGGCCTACGAAGGTATTGACTTGCAATGGATGAGGTCCGTTAGGACCACTGTTTCATGTGGTGTGGTCCATTTGAATTGTGAATTTGCCTCGTTGTTTTTACACATGCCCTAGAATTAGTTTGTGAAAAGGATGAATGGCACGGATACAACATATTCATCACGGTGGACTCCATATTTTCAATGCGTATAGAAACACATGGAATCCATTTAAAATTGACACAATTTTCAATGAAGTAATTAGGGCATGTTTGGGGGCTTGTAAATGGAGGTAAATGGGAAATGGAATTGGAGGTAAATGAATTGGGAGTAAATGGTTTACACCATTGTGTTTGGATGGGAGTAAGTCAAATGCATTTAAAATCCAAATATTTTGCTTGGATGAAAGTAAATGGGAGGAATTGAAATGCATTTAAGATTTTCAATATATTCACAAGAATATATGTGATGTTCTAAATCTGCTTTAATATCCCAACTTAGTGTACATACGCGATATTTAATGAAATGATTGTGACAAGCCCATTGAAATATATACTTTAGTAAAAAATGAGGAAATTTCAAACCTTGGGTAGGCCACAAATGTAAAGATCACAAACAAACAACTTGCCAACGTTTTTTAATTGTCCATTTAGATGGCCATCCTTTGGACGGTTTGGATCATTCTTTTGGTGTGATTTTAGCGGGTAGCCTATAATTGGATTGTTTCAAAGTATCATTAGCATGACACGTGTATGGCGTACATGTGCGTAGCTTTTGTTTACATGTGCGACTCTTCAAGGAGCTCAAAAAGGCATTTCACCCCATTTACATGCACATTTACTACCATTTCATTCAATTTACATGCATTTACTTCCATCCAAACACACTTTAGAAACCATTTACCTCCATTTACTCCCAATTACACCCATTTACGTCCATGTACTCCCATCCAAACGGCCCCTTACTCTAAAAACAAACTAGTGAAAAAAGTAAAAATGAGCTATTTACAATCTATTTACCTGTAGATATGAAATTCAAACAGGCCCTTAATGGTAGATTTGCAAAAGATTTGTGATTGGATGCTCACCAGACATTGACCTTTGATGTAGGACGGGTCGCTGACTATTTCATGGCCCAGATGGACCAAAAGAAGACCGGACGGGGCCGAAAGTGATCCGGACCGTCAGGACCATGAATCGGTCGTATCTCACAATCCGGAATGAGTTACGGGACGTATAATATATCAATTTGGGGTAGCTCGAGCTACTTTAGCCAACCAACCCCGCTACGCCGGGTTGCCCAATCCGGAATCGCGAGAATCGACCGTATCGACGGTCATTAGGCTAGTTTATTTTCGTTTTTACTATTTATAGTAAGTTTTAATTCGATCATAACTTTGCATCCGTATGGTTTTAGAGTTAGTGCCCAACATGAAAAGGGCTTAGAATATTTCGTAGAACAGCGTGGTTGAGGCCGTTTGAAAACTTTCTATTTTTGGCCGAAAACCAAGAGTTCTAGTAGGATTGAACGACTTCTATAAATAGTAAGTTTACTATTTATAGTAAGTTGCGTTTTCTAGGAGTTTTAGTTGGAGTTGGATTTTGATACTTTACCTAGGGTTTAGTTTCCTATTTATATGCATTGTAATTCCGTTTTGATTCATTCAATTATCAATTATTCAATTATTCGGAATTTATTTCCTCTTTTTATCTTTTATTTCTTCTCGTGGATTCGAGAAACTATCGGTTAGGGAGACGGTGATCGACCTACCACGTCCTCCCTGCGTCATTGGTATCAGAGAGAGGTTTCTTCCTCAGGACGATGACCTCTAATGAAGGGATGGATCCTCATCCTAAGGACGGTGCTCCAAGGGACTATCTAACGGCGACAGCTTTCGAAGCAGCGCAACGGGAGAACCGGTTGATCCTGCAAGGTATACAGGCAACCCTCGACCAGATTGCAGCATCGCTAGCTCCGCTTCGAGCCCAAGGCGACCAACAACCACCAACCGTTGCTATACGGGACAATCATGTTGTCCGTAGAGCACCCCAGGTGGATAATCGTAGGGCTACACCAGACGATTCAGAACCAAGCGATGATGAGGTCTAAGACATTTTGGTACGACGACCTGCGCTAGGGAATGAGCGTGTGGAACGAGCAGAACGAGACTATCGGGGCAAAGCTGATCTTCCCAGCTTTAATGGCCTACTTCGAATAGAAGAGTTCCTCGACTGGCTGGCAGAGGTCGAGCGATACTTCGACTATATGGAAGTGCCGGACGACAAGAAGGTAAAACTAATTGCTTATAAATTTAAATCCGGTGCTTCAGCATGGTAGGAAAACCTACAGGTTTCCCGCACCCGTCAGAATAAGGCACCCATCCGAACATGGCCTAGAATGAGACAACTTCTTAGAGCTCGATTCCTCCCTAGCGACTATGAACAAATTTTGTTCCAACAATACCAAAATTGTTGTCAGGGAAATCGAACCGTAGCCGAATATCTTGAAGAATTCCAACGATTGGCTACACGGAATAATTTATCGGAATCAGAGGCACAACAGGTATCACGATTCATTGGTGGATTGCGATTTGCAATCCAGGATCGAGTCCAGATGCATCCGGTATGGACGTTGAGTGAGGCCAACCAATTGGCCACTCGAGCAGAAACACAGTTGTCACGGCCCCCTGCTCGACCCTATCCGGCAACACGAAATCCCAACACCGGACCCACTCAAGATACAACGCTGGCCAAAGGCAAGGAGCCTATAGGAGGGCGTCCTCAACCTCCTACGGTCACGAACCGGGACGGGGGAAGCGGTTCCTCAAGACCTCAACGTACAGCTCCCACTACAGCGGGTTCCAGCAGGATCCCCAATCCATATGGTCGGCCAAGACCAGACCATTGTCTCCGTTGTGGCCAACCAGGTCACTGGTCGAACGCTTGCCCTCAACGCCCTGCAGCACACTTAACTACGAATGAAGGCGGCGTGGAAGGTGAGCCAACAGAAGATAATCCTGAATTGGAACAGGCCGAAGAGGGGGACACAGAAGATGTCGATTGGCTGACTGAAGATCATGGGGAATCGCTAGTAGTAAGACGACTACTTTACGCCCCCAGGAAGGAAGTGCACCCACAACGACATAATATTTTTCGCACAAAGTGCACCGTGCAGGGCAAAGTCTGTGACGTGATCATAGACAGTGGGAGTAGCGAAAATATTGTCTCGAGAATTATGGTGGATAAGTTACATCTGCCTATGACGAAGCACCCTACCCCCTACTCTATTGGCTGGATCAAGAAGGTGAACGAAACCAAGGTAACTCATCAATGCATTATTTCGTTTTCCATTGGTAAAAGCTATAAGGACGAGGTCCTCTGTGATGTGGTTGACATGGAAGCCTGCCACATGTTACTTGGGCGGCCATGGCAATCAGATCGAGATGTGACCCACAGTGGACGGGAAAACATATACATGTTCACCAAGGATGGTCGGAAAATTGTTTTGGCCCCTATGACACCAGACAAACACCCTGAAGCTTCTAAAGTGGAGGGGAACTCTCTCCTTACCATTCGCGAGTTTGTTAAGGAATCAAAGGAAACGGGCGAGATTTATGCGGTTATGGTAAAAGGCGAGGAGACAGGATCCTCTAATATTCCTCAACGCCTTAAACCGCTGCTAGAAGAATTTCGAAGTACTTGGCCTGCAGAGTTACCAGATGAGTTGCCTCCCATGCGAGACATACAACATCACATCGACCTTATCCCAGGGTCCAGTCTACCCAACCGACCGCACTATCGGATGAGTCCAAAAGAGTGTGAAATTCTACAGGGACAGGTGGAGGAACTGATCCTTAAGGGTCTTATTAAAGAGAGCATGAGCCCGTGTGCCGTTCCGGCACTCCTTACCCCAAAGAAGGACAGATCATGGCGTATGTGCATCGATAGCCGCGCGATCAATAAAATAACAGTTAAATATCGATTTCCAATACCGCGGTTGGATGACATGCTGGACATGCTCGAGGGCTCCAAGGTGTTCTCGAAACTGGACTTACGGAGTGGATACCATCAAATCCGTATTAGGCCAGGTGACGAGTGGAAAACGGCCTTCAAGACCAAGGAAGGGCTATATGAGTGGCTGGTTATGCCCTTCGGTTTGACCAACGCACCAAGTACCTTCATGCGTTTAATGAACCAAGTGTTGAAGCCGTTCATTGGCCATTTCGTTGTCGTTTACTTTGACGACATTCTAATATACAGTCAGGATGAAACGGAGCACATGACCCACATCAGAAAAGTGCTACAAGTGTTGGCCGACAATAAGCTATACTTAAATCTGAAAAAGTGTAGCTTCTTAACTGATCAATTATTGTTTCTGGGGTTCATCGTGTCGTCCACGGGTATCCGAGTGGACGAAGAAAAGGTACGAGCTATTCGGGATTGGCCGACTCCGACAAACATTCATGAGGTAAGAAGTTTTCATGGGTTGGCGACCTTCTATCGTCGATTTGTGCGGAACTTCAGCAGTATCGTCGCGCCGATTACCGACTGTATGAAGAAGGGTCCGTTTCAATGGACCGAAGGGGCTGAGAAGAGCTTTGCAGAAATTAAACATCGGTTGTCCACTACCCCGGTTCTGGTACTCCCTAATTTCGACAAGCTATTTGAGGTAGAATGCGACGCATCTATTGTTGGCATTGGGGGAGTCCTTTCTCAGGAGGGCAGGCCGGTTGCCTTTTACAGTAAGAAACTCAGCGATGCACGACAGAAGTGGTCGACCTATGAACTTGAATTATATGCAGTGGTTCAAGCACTGCGCTATTGGCGCCATTATCTTATTCAAAGGGAATTTATACTGTACACTGATCATCAGGCCTTAAAATTTATCAATACTCAGACTAACGTGAATCGTATGCATGCTAGATGGATTTCGTTTTTACAGGAATTCACGTTCGTTCTGAAACACAAATCAGGGCAACAGAACAAGGTGGCAGATGCACTAAGCCGACGTGCATCCCTTCTTATTACAGTGAGCAGTGAGGTGATCGGGTTCGACTGCCTCAAGGAACTTTATGCCGACGACGAGGATTTTGCAGATGCATGGAAAAAGTGCCAAGAGGGTCACCCGAGTGATCTCCTAATTCAAGATGGTTTCCTCTTCAAAGGAAATCGACTTTGCATTCCGCAGAGTTCGTTACGGGACAAGATTATTATCGAGCTGCATGGCGGTGGCCTCGGCGGTCATCTAGGACGAGATAAGACTCGAGCGATGGTGGAAGAGCGGTATTACTGGCCGCAACTTGCTCGTGATGTTGGCAGGGCGGTACAACGATGTCATATTTGTCAAACCGCTAAGGGACAATCTCAAAATACAGGTCTTTACACGCCATTACCCGTGCCAGATGCCCCTTGGGAGGATTTATCTATGGATTTTATATTAGGGCTCCCACGAACACAACGCGGCATGGACTCAGTGTTCGTGGTGGTAGACCGATTCTCCAAGATGGCACACTTCATTCCGTGCAAGAAGACCTTTGATGCGATACATGTTGCGAACCTTTTCTTCAGAGAGGTTGTGCGACTACATGGTATTCCTAAGACGATCACTTCAGACCGGGACACAAAGTTCGTTAGCCACTTTTGGCGAGCCTTGTGGAATCGGTTCGGTACACGACTTCACTTCAGCAGTGCTTATCATCCACAAACAGATGGGCAGACTGAGGTCGTCAACCGCACATTGGGAAATCTCATCCGTTGCCTTTCAAGTGACAAACCGAAGCAGTGGGACATGGCCCTGGCTCAAGCAGAGTTTGCATTCAACAACATGGTAAACCGATCGACAGGAAAGTCTCCATTCCAGATTGTTTATGGGTGCGTGCCTCGTCACACACTCGATTTAGTTCCCCTGCCCAAGCTTCCGGGCATGAGCGTTACAGCTGAACATATGGCAGACCGAATCATGGACATACATGCAGACGTGCGCAACAAATTACAGGCTTCGAACGAGAAGTACAAAGAAGCGGCCGACAAGCATCGGCGCGCCAAAGTGTTCGAAATAGGTGATCAGGTGATGGTCCACCTACGTAAAGAGCGATTTCCTACCGGGACCTACAACAAGTTGAAACACAAGAAGATTGGACCGGTACCGATCATTCGCAAGATCAATGACAATGCCTACGTTGTTGATCTTCCAGATGACATGGAGATTTCAAGGACTTTCAACGTGGCAGATCTGTACGAATATCATGAACCAAAGCTGGACGAGAACTCGGGGTCGAGTTCTTTCGAAGTGGAGGAGACTGATGTAGGACGGGTCGCTGACTATTTCATGGCCCAGATGGACCAAAAGAAGACCGGACGGGGCCGAAAGTGATCCGGACCGTCAGGACCATGAATCGGTCGTATCTCACAATCCGGAATGAGTTACGGGACGTATAATATATCAATTTGGGGTAGCTCGAGCTACTTTAGCCAACCAACCCAGCTACGCCGGGTTGCCCAATCCGGAATCGCGAGAATCGACCGTATCGACGGTCATTAGGCTAGTTTATTTTCGTTTTTACTATTTATAGTAAGTTTTAATTCGATCATAACTTTGCATCCGTATGGTTTTAGAGTTAGTGCCCAACATGAAAAGGGCTTAGAATATTTCGTAGAACAGCGTGGTTGAGGCCGTTTGAAAACTTTCTATTTTTGGCCGAAAACCAAGATTTCTAGTAGGATTGAACGACTTCTATAAATAGTAAGTTTACTATTTATAGTAAGTTGCGTTTTCTAGGAGTTTTAGTTGGAGTTGGATTTTGATACTTTACCTAGGGTTTAGTTTCCTATTTATATGCATTGTAATTCCGTTTTGATTCATTCAATTATCAATTATTCAATTATTCGGAATTTATTTCCTCTTTTTATCTTTTATTTCTTCTCGTGGATTCGAGAAACTATCGGTTAGGGAGACGGTGATCGACCTACCACGTCCTCCCTGCGTCAACCTTCCTCTTTTACAGTTTTACCTAGGCTGCTGGAACTGGCCATGGTAGGGGTTCACATTGACAACACGCATATGCCAGCATTATTCCACCAGTAGCCACTCCCAGGCCAGCTATTACATGCAAGCCCCAGAGGGCAGGCAAGCGAAGTAGGATCATGGAGGGGCTTTTGCCTGGAAAATTGCTAAGAATGAAGTGCCCAAACACATGAAGGGTCATGCTTGAATTGGTGGCTGTACAAAATAGTAAGGAACCTGCTGATACATGATTATCAGCACCACTCACATGCCAACACGGTTTAGCACCACCCTGCACCTTGGCACAACTATTGTGTACCCACTAGGGAGAATTTGTGGACAGTTCATTACTAGATCATGCAGGGCTAGAAAAGCCTGAAGAGCATAACTAATGTACCAACATTGGACCGGAAGTGTTTTTTGCCTTTCATAAATCCAAGAATTTCACTGCTGAGTGCTGACTATGAAATATAATACTTTAAAAAAAAGAAACAAAGAAAAAAGAAGAGACTATGAAATACAAATGCTCTGGATTGTTCCTCTTAATAATTCCATCGATCATGAAGGCCAACCATAATAAGGGATGTAAATCCTGTAGTGTCATACAATGTTAATACAGGGCTTGGGCTTTGCTTTGAGCACTCTAATTTCTTCATAGTAACAACACTGTAGGCATGACCTGACGAATTAAGTCTAGGATTATATTGCTGGCAGTCAGACAAGATGATCAGTGCACATCCAATGGCAGATGGGCCATCAGCCATCCTAAGGTCAAATTACAAGCTTTATAACTCCAACAACTTAAATGTACACATGCAACTCTATTTTTTTTTAAAGTACACATGCCAATGCATGTGTGTGTGTGTTCGATGAGTTCACATGTGTCGATGCGTATATTTTTATTTCACATGAGCTCATTGAATGATATATTTGTGGTTCAGAAAGGCATTTTTTGAATGTGATCCATCCTATCATCTCCTTTTGAATTCTTATTGAGTTGCTCTTTATTGCTGCATTTATTCTTTATGTACATATGGCTTTGTGATATACAGGTGATTGCAAATAGAGCATCTGAGATCCTTGGCCATAAACGTGGTGAAAAGTTTGTTCATCCAAATGACCATGTGAATAAGGCACAATCTTCAAATGATACATTCCCAACTGTAAGCCTTTTCACTCATTTACAACCTATGTTCCTTTTTATTCATGTATACGATCTTTAGGTAATGTTGGTTAGTTTGCTATTTTCTCTTCAATCAAAGTTGGTAGTGAATACGTGAGCATAATGTTTACAGCCCCTTACAAGTTCTGTGGAGTGTTTTATAACCATCAACCCATTCACGATCTTTTGCCGCTTAATCAGCATTATCTTTTTGAAGGCACTCTACATTCAGAACTATATATTGCCTCAGTGATCATAGTTTAGTGATATGACATGGAAGCTAATTCCAGAGATTATGTCTACTTTCTCTCCCCTATCTCTTGCAACAACGTACGCCATAGAAAGTTTCAATGAAATTGTGAAGAGAGTTGCTTATAAATTGATTGCGGCTGGCCTTTCAACTAGCTTAGCAGGAATGCTACTTGGTGTGCTTTAATAATTCTATCTTGTATCCATGTCTCAACAGAAGAATTTGCTGAATGCTTATTGGATCTGTTTAGTGCAGTAATCATGGATCCGATATTCGCACATGGAATGCGGTGATTCCGCCTTGTTATTTCTGATCTCTCATTGACAGGAGAATATCATGCTGCTATTTATGTACTAACCTATGAGCTTTAGATATTTCTCTTGGCATAAAAAATGGGAACTGTGAAGATCTCAACATGCTAACATGTCTGTACCATTATTCGATACAATTGGATGGCTACTATTGTCTAAATATTAGCTCAAGAAAGCATTATGATGGTAAATATTTGTAGATAAACTGAAATGCATTTATGTAGCTCAAGAAAGTATTATGATGGTAAATATATGTAGATTAACTGAAATGCATTTATGCTGTATAAGTAGTCTGGAAATGACACAAATAAGCAATTTATAAGAGGGAGGGAAGGAGGGTAGATAGGCATTCACAAAAAAAGGTTAAGTAATGTTGTTCCTAACAGTCGAATCGACATCTGTTTGACGGATGTCAGAGTCTGCATTTTCTCAGAAAGTGAAGTGTTGTTGTGATTCAGTACTAATTAGTGATTGCAAGTTAGGGGAAATTGGCATTCATAACAAAAGGGTAAACTAATGTTATTCCCAACAGTCAAATCAACATTTGTTTGATGCATGGCCGACCCTGTATTTTCTTGGAAAGCGGATTGTCCTTATTACTTGATACTTGATAGTAATGAGTGGTTTGGTTAAAAGGAAGGCTTTCTTCCTTCGTTTGTTTGTCTTATTCTCAGAGAGGTAACTATGGTACGGATGCTTTGGTTAAAGGAGTTGAGCTAGGCCCAAATATACTGCTGATACTTATTGATCACCTTAATGGATAGTGCCTCTTTTTGCCTCTTGTAATGAATTTGCATTGCTTATAAAAGAAACTAACAAGTGATTTGGTTGGTTTTGGGTCCAGGTCATGCACATTGCTGCGGCAGTTGAAATAAACTCGAGGTTTATACCGAGTTTGAAACAGTTGCATACTTCACTACATTCCAAGGTATTATCGTACCTTTTCTTAGTTCCATCCAAATGTCATTTAGCATGTCATGGTTTGCCTTAAATTTGGCAAAATGGTCCCCAATTTTGTTATGCAAAATTCTGATTGCTCTTGTAATGGCACCTCTCGAGCCTTTTGAATCGGCTAATTGCCTAATATCGCTTTCCAACCATTGATAACTGACAATAAAACTGTAGAAAGGAAGTTGTAGTTGAGGTTTCAGATATTGTAATGATTCTAGATGTTCGACATTGAAGGAACAAGTGTTACTCAATACTCCTAAATTCGTAAATACACTCAAAATTTTGGCGGTGAAAAAACATCAAGAACGGCATTCCACTTGAAGTTAAAGATTCTGGCATTGCAGTTCTCTTAGATTTTAGCAATCGGATGGAGAAACATAGTATGCTATATCTAATGAGGATTTATTTAATCCTTTTATTCAAATCTATGTTGCATGAGGTTTAGAGTTCATAGGCAGTGCAGAATGTGAATTGTATCAACAATTCTAGCAACTGTAAGTGTTATTGAGTTAAAGAGATGCTGGGAAGTTTAGGTTTGCTAACATCAAAGAGAAATCTCATGGTTGGATCATCTCTCTTCATTAGTGTTAAAGTCCCTTGATATACATTCTTCTAACGGCTTGAGCTTTTAGATCAAGTGGTTGTTTAACATGGTATTAGAGCGGAAGGTTAAGTGTTCGAATCCCGGGAGCAGCGAATATGCCTCGGTAATATATTCTCCCACGGGGGGCCAGGAAAATCAATTCCTCCACAGGGATCGGGAAATCAAGCCCGACTTGTTTATGGTGTGAGTGTCCCTCCACCCTTGTCTAGTATGTTCCCATGCGGAGTTCCACCCCGCACGTGCAGGGGAGTGTTAAAGTCCCTTCATATACATTGATACACCATCCTCTAACCGCTTGAGCTTTTAGATCAAGTGGTTGTTAGACAATTAGGAGGTCCTGAAAACAATTTTCTATGCATTTGACGGCATCTGATCTTGAATAATTGCTTTTGCTGTTCTACTACAAAAGTTTGCTCTTCATGCATCCAGTTTCTAATTTTATCTGTTTTTTCTTGCATATATCTAACTCTCTTTGTTTACCAGTCTGTCGAGTTCAAAGACATTATTAAGATTGGACGCACACATACTCAAGATGCAACACCTTTAACTCTTGGGCAGGAGTTCAGCGGTTATACTACTCAAGTAAGTTGTGTCAATTATGTTTTCACTCTCTACAGTCTATACTTAATGCTAAATTACAGCCAACCCCAATTAATTGGGATAAGGCTCAGATGTCGATGATGATGACTTATGGTAAATTACCCAGCATGTGTTTGGGTGAGTGTGTGTTACACACACACACACACAGCTCTGCAGTATATA
Organism: Liriodendron chinense; assembly: GCA_003013855.2. Taxonomy (NCBI): domain Eukaryota; kingdom Viridiplantae; phylum Streptophyta; class Magnoliopsida; order Magnoliales; family Magnoliaceae; genus Liriodendron; species Liriodendron chinense. Next base: position 2,294,163 of record PVNU02002470.1, read on the forward strand.
CATACATACATATATACAGACATACTACACGTATAATCTTCATCGTAGCCTTTTCCCAGCTATTCGTATTCGGCTTAACGAATCTTCAAAAAAATTATGTCATAGCATTTTCCCAGCTCCCTCACGTGCCCATGGACCAATGTGCGAGTGTAACTGATCAGTCGATCTGTCCTAATCAGTTGTACCAATCTACTCACGGCAGGAATTATGTTGCAATGCATGTTATAACACATTAGAGCTGTGTTACAGGTAAAATATGGAATTGATCGAGTCACTGGTACTCTACCACGCGTGTATCAGGTAGGTGATCATCATATCACTAAGGAGTTTTTATTTTATTTTATTATTTTTTAAAGGTGAATGATTGGTTAGTTATACACACAAATTAGTCCTTGATGACCATGGCTCCCCCATTAGCTGCTGAAATAAGGGGCCTCTGAATTTGGACTCATTATGTTGGTGGGGTTGGGGCCCTTTGCTGCCACTAATGGGGAGCTGTAGTTCTTGCAGGAGTACAATTTCGAAAGTCCTCTGTCCTTTTTCCTGTCATTAATGTTTCTTCTCTTTAGTGTTTCACATGGTGAATGTTTCTTTCGAGCAGCTTGCGCAGGGTGGTACTGCTGTGGGAACTGGATTGAATTCAAAAAAAGGGTATGAATTTTTCTGGGTTTTAAGTGATGTCACTTTATGGCTAGTTGTCAGTATGATTCATTGTGGTAGGTGCATATGCATCATTTCTTACGATCTTCATATCTGGGATACTCTTTCTTCATTTCTTTGCTTTTTTGGGTTTACATTTGCCTTGATATTTGTTAAGCTTCGTGCTATATAATGATGCTATGATACATTGTACATCTCCTTCAGCATATCTCTTGATTATTTATTATTTTGTTTCTTTTCATTTCATTTCATTTCTTTTAGATATTATTTATAGTGTGTACCATTATCATCATGATTTAAGACTTATCTCAATTAATTGGAGTACCATAACTACATATTATATGAATTCTTTGGTCTCATGCATATTATCAAATGTTTACATTCATTTCAGGTTTGATGTGAAAATTGCTGCTGCAGTAGCTGAAGAAACTAATCTACCATTTGTCACTGCTGAAAACAAGTTTGAAGCTTTGGTTAGCTTCTAAACTCATTGATTTTGGTCGATAATAGCAAGTGAACAGATATCTGCATCTGACTATATTTATTAATTGCATCATTTTTTATTCTTATACATTTCATGGTATGCTTGTTTTGGATTCTCAACAGTTATTAATTATGTTATACCAGGCAGCACATGATGCTTTTGTTGAATCTAGTGGAGCCCTAAACACGGTTGCAACTTCTCTTATGAAAATCGGAAATGACATTCGGCTGTTGGGAAGGTATCTATTTGTGCACTTAAAAGTGTTTTCTTGCCCGATTTGGCATTGTTTTAGGGAAATTGACAATGTTTTTTTTATTTTTTTTATTTAGTGGTCCACGTTGTGGCCTTGGGGAACTTATTCTACCAGAAAATGAGCCTGGCAGCAGTATCATGCCTGTAAGCTCCTTTCAAACCTAGATTATCTTTTCCTTTTCCACTTCCTAGTTTCTTGTTGAAGTGATGGTTTTACTTACAAAGGTTTCAATGCATATATCAATTAAATCAACATCTATCTGAAGCTAAATTCAAGTTGTTGGTGTTTATGGTTTCTTTATGTGATGATTGATGGCCTAGATACGTTTCATTTCAGGGAAAGGTTAACCCTACACAATGTGAGGCTCTCACCATGGTCTGTGCTCAGGTAACATCTATTTTCTGACATCATTGCATTTTAGAACAACATAACATATGTAGAAGTTATTAGCAAATTGTTATTTAGGTGTTTGGAATTTAATTATTCTTTCTGCAGTTATTAGTAAGATTGCTACAATGACACAACAAGACAGATACCTCTTAGTATTTGGGTGCTCCACCACAGGTTCCACCCACATGAATTATTTTTAGTAAACACAAGGGGTGGCATTTAATTTATAATCTGAACATCATTCTCCTCATTTGTCCACTTCATGCATGGTTGTACGAAGTTCGTTTCCATTATTACGTTAAAGATGGGGAGTTATATGATTGTCAACCTGAGGATATGCACAGCATGCTTAGGCTTTCTGTTTGGATTGGTGCACCCATGGTTGAGTGATCCAGACCATTGATCTGTTGGGTCCATAGTTTGGACAAATCTGGATCAGTTCATCACGAGAGACTATATTGACCATTTTATGCAAAGAATGCCCATCCGTAGATATGCAAATTATCTAATGTCATCAAACAAGGTTAGTTCGAACAAAAGTTCCTTCTGCTCAACAAAAAGAGTAGAACATTTTCTATTATTATTATTATTATTATTATTTTGACACAACATTGCTACTACCCTTTCTATTATTATTATACATGTGAGGAAGCAGGATAGGGGACAACAGAGACCAAATGAACAATTACATCATAGTAAAAAAGAAAAGAAAAAGTCAATCCACAGATGTTAATTCTTGCAAATTAATGATATGATTAAGGCTGTGCAATCCTATCCACCTTGTTACTATTCTGCTCTCTCTCTCTCTCTCTCTCTCACACACACACACACACACACACACACACACACACACACACACAACTTTACAAAATTGTCCCTCTTGTTTTGATGCTTCTAAGACTGCTGATCTGGAGTGTTTTCCATCTCCCATGTCACCGATGTTTTCGTCTTTGTTCTTTTCTTCCTTTCTTTTTCTTTTTCTTTTAAGTTTTATGACTACTAATTATTGAAAATGTTCTCAGTCCCAACTAAATTTCATGAATAAATGACATTATAACTCTTCCTTTTTATTTTCTAGTATTGTTTTGACGTCATGGTTGAAGGATTAGTTTTCTTTCCCTTGATTAAATTATAGGATACTTGCAGGTCATGGGTAATCATGTGGCCATTACAGTGGGTGGATCAAATGGTCATTTTGAGCTTAACGTATTCAAGCCAATGATTGCTAGTGCGCTTCTACGAGTATGGTTTGTTGTTATAATATTTTCATCGTCCATATTATTTGAAAGAAAAAGTAGCTCATGATTATTTGAAAGTCATGTATATATTTTTTTTTAGTTGATCATCATTGCAAACAATGATATTTGCTGAAATTGTAAGGCATGGTGAATGAGTTGAATTCTTGTTGACAGTCAGTGAGGTTACTTGGGGATGCATCTGCTTCCTTTGAAAAGAACTGTGTAAGGGGAATTCAAGCCAATCATGAAAGGATTTCGAAATTATTGCATGAGGTAATTTTAAGTACATTGAATAGTAGTTTTGTATGATCTCGTATTTGAAAATTTTGAAGTTACTGATCATAGTATTATTTTGTTGTCTGATGTCCTGCAGTCCCTGATGCTTGTTACGTGTTTGAACCCCGTAAGTTGTCTGTTCACTCTTTTGCTTTTTCTAGAAAGTCCTTCAAAGAAAAAAAATCGTTACATCTCTTCAAACATACGATCTTTCTCTTTTCTTGCAGAAAATCGGTTATGACAATGCTGCAGCAGTTGCTAAGAAAGCACACAAGGAGGGAACGACTTTGAAGGTGACGATAATACTTTAAGACTTGCTTCTCTTAGGGCTGCAACTTGGGTTCGGGTCAACCAGAACCCGACTGACCCAACTTGAGTTTGGGCCAGGTTGGCAGGGTACTTAGGTGGGGTTAGGGTTGGAAAACTCCGAGCCGATTTGAAATTGGGTTGGGTTCGGGTTGAGCGAGTTCAGGTCAGGTTTGGAGTAATCAGAAGTATTTGGGTCTGTGCCAGGGTTGGTATAGAGGAATTCGAATTGGGCACCTTGGGTTGGAATTTGGGTTGAGTCAGGTTGTGTGGGTTGGGTCCCCTTGAGGTTGGGTTAGGCTTGGGTGACCCTCAACCCGATCCAACCTGCCCAAGTTGCACCCCTAGCTTCTCTCCCCAGCATATGGCATGATGTAATATTTTCTTTTTCTCGATTTTTCTTTTCACCTATTGGCAGTAAGAGGAATGCTAATCACACGCCTCTTTTTGAAGATGTTTTTTGCACATGAGCTATCATGGGACATATGGCCCATATGCACAAGACATGAACAGCTCATCTGGCACTGGCAGGCCACACCAATATCTGGGCTGTGGCCTGAAAATCAGGCTGATCGGAGAATCATAAGCATTTGGTTTGAGGAAGAACTTACTGCTGCCCAGTTTGGACCCTGGGGCCCTGTTCTGATCCAGCAGTTGGGATCATATGATCACTTCGGGCCATGGTATCCCTTTATGGCATGGCCTCCAGACTGTTTCTGATCTTGTTGATGTGTATTTAGGATTTCTCATGGAATAATTAGATAGATCTCTTTCATTGATCTCACTGTTACAGACTCTCATGTCTATTCTCAAACATGTGATGGTTGGAAAACTGTTGATGTTTGGCAGGAAGCGGCATTGACTCTCGGAGTGCTCAAGTCACACGAATTTGATGAACTAGTCGTACCAGAGAAGATGATCAGCCCCTCTGATTAAGGTCTGATCTATTCAGGAGCTCACGACAATGCTTCCCCGTGTCATCTTGAAGGTCCATTTTTGCACCCATTTCTACCCACATTGGCCTGCGACGAGGGTGCTCAATAAAGGTGCGAATTTTTGCTGTTTTCAACCATTATTGGGGTGTTTTTTTCATTGAACAATTTTTGGTATCTTCTCGATTATACTCTTGGCCGTTTGATGATTGGCTAATAAGTGCACCCCTTGTAACGAAAAAAACCAATGAGTCAAATCTGAGTATTTTGAGATAATTGGCGTCAATGATCAAACTCTCTCTCTCCCTCTCTCTCTCTCTCTCTCTCTCTCTCTCTCCAGCCCGGTCCATACATATAGATGGCATGTACTACTATTTTGTTGTGGTTGGGTGGTAGTCATCTAGCCAAGCTCATTGATTAAATGGGCCTCATTTTCTAGCTTGACCAGACCCGCTACTCATTTAGCTTAGCACGAGCTTGTGTCACCATTGCTGATCCTAGTGAATGGCATTTGTGTCCCTTGTATCGACATTTGAGTCATGCAGAAGTTGGGCATCATCATGAAGATCAACTGGAGTAGAAATTAGGCTGGATCCACTCATTGTGTGGGCCATACCATTTTAACTGATGGATAACTGATGATCTGACCCAGTTTAAAGCCGTGGTCGAGTTAATGAGTGAATCGATCTGATTTGCAAGAAATCTTCCTGGTGTGGCCATATTTCGCATCTAGGTTTGCTTACTGTGTGATGGAACCCTCTGTCCGATCCGGTCGTTCAATGGTTGTATCGGGGCCCAAATCATTTAATTGTTTTTGGTGAATTACATGATCGTTGATCCGAGTGGTCCACACTGGTTAAGGTGTCCTCAGATTTTCGGTTTAGTACAAGTGGGGCACTGGGTTTAGTGCTCCAGACTGTTGACGGATGGGCTCCACGGTTGATATCCCATGTTGCAAGGGCCAAGGCCCCTAATGTTTCGTCGATTTCCAGTATAATCTGGACTGTTTCTGTTATTTCTTTTCTCATTCCTGTATATGCAGGCTACCAGTTGAAGGGTTAGAACTGTCCCAAAGGGGGGCGATTATCCAGCCATGGTCCACTCATGTATGAGGCCATCAGATCAATGGTCTGGGGGACCGGACCACGGGTCCCACTTGTAGAAATTGAATACTGAAGTACTTGTAGGATCGTATAGTTCCTCACCTTTGCACTAGCGAAAAGAGGACATTGACCATCTCTAGAGCATTGTAAGGGCTGCAACTCGCTCGAGTCGGTCAGGTGGTGGGTCAATATCAACCCAACCCAAACATCAAGAGTCATCTGAGGTCCAGCTGGTGCTATCCAAACCCACACTGACCCGGGGTGGACTGCGCAACCCCAACATAACTCAGGTTGGGTCTGGTTGAATCAGCTTTGGTCCAGTTAGTGGGAGAATCTCAAGCACCCTTTAAATTACCAAAATGCCCTTTAAGTTTAAAAAAAAAGCAGGGAGGGAGAGAGAGTTCCTGCGCTGGGAATCTAGGTGGGGCCACTGTGATGTTTGTGAGAAATCCACATCCGTTTTGTGAGATTATTTAGGAAGTGAGACCAAAAATGAGCCGGATCCAATACTCAACCCAATACTCAAGTAGGCTGTAATAAAGGAAAAGGTGGGTAGGGAAATTCCTACTGTTGAAGTGTCCCTGGGTCCACAGTGATCTTGATATCCCATCCATACAGTTCATAATGTCATTCCTACTAGGATGAACTGAAAACACAAATATTAGCCTCATTCAAAACTTCTTTGACCCTACGAATATTTCAACAGTGGACATTCAATCCTCACGTTTTCGGCCCACTTGACTCTTGGATACGGCTTTTTTTTTTTTTGTCAGAAGTCCTAAAATGAGCTCACAAAACAGATGGACGAAGTGAATTTCTCACAAACATCACAGTGGCCTCACCTAGATACGTGCAACACATGTAGAGAGGGAGCGCGGATCAGGTGAGACCCCGGCCTCACCTAAGACGGTGCGGCGCTTACCGTAGGGTTACCGTGGGGCCACCTTGATGTATTTATTATATATCCACGCTGTTCATCCTTTTTTACAGATAATTTTGGGGCACTATCAAACAATGAACCATATCCAATTATCAGGTGGACCATACCTTAAGAAACATTGATGATTGGCCATTAATGAGCCATAAAAGTTTGGGATCAAAATTATATTTTCCCTTCATCCAGACTTATGTGATCTTATCAATGGATTGGATGGTAAATAAAAACTACAGAAACATTTAGGCTCTCCCTAAGAAGTTTTAACGGTAAGATATCAATCACCACTGTTTCTTATTGAATGGTCTACCTGATAATTAGGTCTACTTAATTGTTGGTATAATCACCTAAAATGATCTTTAAAAACGGATGGACGGTGTGGATACATAATAAATATACCAATGTAGGGTTACCGAATGGAATGGTCTACCTGATAATTAGATCTACTTAATTTTTGATATAACCACCTAAAATGATCTTTAAAAACGGATGGACCGTGCGGATACATAATAAATACATCAATGCAGCCGCACCGTTTTGGGTGAGGCCGGGGTCTCACCTAATCCGCTCTCGTAGAGAGGAGAGAAAAGGAGGGCCGCGATTAGGTACTGCCCCCACCTGTCCCAATCTTGGAAGAGGCTGTGGGGCTCTGATGGGCGCACCGCGATGTATGGATTTACCAATACGGTCCATCCATTTTTTTCATATCATTTTAGGATATGAGAAAAGGAAGTGAATTAGGCGCAGCCCCGGCCTCACCCAATACGGTGCGGCCATCACTGTGGGGCCCACTTTGATGTATATTTTGTATGTTCCCTCCATTCTTTTTGCTAGCTTATGCTTAGAGCATAAGCCAAAAAGGAATAAGTAAAATAAACAAAGGAAAAAATAAAATAAAATAAAAAATAAAGCAGCTGCAAATTTCAGATAGACCACACTATAGGAAACAGTGGTTATTGAATGCCCACCATTAAAAATTTCACAGGGCCTACTGTAATGCCCACATCTAACCTGTTGATAAGGTCGCACAAACCTGAAAAAGGGAAAAAACAAATGTCAGCATGATCCAAAACTTTTGTGGCCCAGAAGAAGTTTTTAATGGTCAATCACCACTGTTCCTGTGTTGTGGTCCATATGAGGTTTGGATCTGGTTTGGATCTGCTTCATTTTTTGGGCTCATGCCCTAAAATCAACTGGAAAAAACGGATGGACAGTGCGGATATACAATTCATACATCAAAGTGGGCCCGCAGTGATCAGGGTCGCACCTAATCCGTTACTTTGAGAGAAGGGCCAACGTTTGGCGACCTATCCCCACCTTTCCAGTACAATGGCCCACTCGAGTTTTAGATTTGGGACGTAGATCAGGTGTTGTTGTCAATACCACCCCCAGCGGTGGTATTCACAGCAACGTGATGTATGCGTTTTATATCCATGCCGTCCATTTGGCTTGCCCCCTCATGTGGACCCCAAAATGAAGCAGATCCGTAGATCAAGTCGACCACACTGCAGGAAACTGTGGTGATTGAATGCTGACCATTAAAAACTGTGGTGTTCTCCTTTCATCCAGAGCTAAGTGACCTTATTAGCAGGTTAGACAACTAAGGCCTTAGAAAGTTTTAAATGGAGGGTGTCATTATCACCTCTGTTTTTCGGTGGTATAGTCCACGCGAGCTTTGGATTTGCTGGCTGATGTAGAGTGGATTTCACAAAGTCATCGATGGGGCTATTATTGGGTGGGCTCCTAAAGTTGGAAGTATCTGCTAGATTAAAATGATAAAATAATCTCGAATAAACGGCCATGAACATTCAATTTTCCTTTTAAAATTCAAACTTATCCAAATTATAGGAGGTAAAATAGGCCAAACACAACTTTTTATATAAGTAAACATGGTAGAGATAGGGTCGGGTTCGGGTTAGGTCGGGTTGTTGTCGCAGGCCTCAACCCGAGCCCGACGTGTCATCAGAGTAAGTATTAATTTGTAGCTCAAGCTCGAACCCGAACCCGAACTAAAGTTGGTGTTGAGGCAATGAACTCTTCATTCACTCTACATGGATATAATGCATGTAATCAAATATAGGACAGATTTCAAACATTTATACAAAGCTTCCCTTTCCCTCATAAAGAGAGACCCTTTGCATGGATACATACAAATCCACCACTATCTTAAAAACCCAAATATAGTAGGAAACCTTGTATCCTTTTCTTACTTCTATAGCATCCATTCAACTACTTATAGAGGTTTTCTTCCTCTCATCTTAACTTGTACTTCATGCAACAACCTTGCAAGTAACACTCAAAGGGTCCCACATGGCCGGTACAAGGAAACGCCGGCCATTGATGCCGTAAGCGTTGTAGCTTGCTTTGCCTTTCGGATCCACCATCAACTTCCCCGGGTACCCGGGATATGCACCGGCGCCGAATATTCCAGAGCATGCTGTCACGGCCTCCAGCGGTGCCAAGGCATCTCCTTGGAAATATCCATTCTTAAACGGGTTCGTGGCGGCCCCGGCAAGAACGGTTGCGATGTTCATGACCATCCCATCAATGCTGGCGCTGTTGGGTGCCACTAAAGCTGGGCCAGGTGGTCCGTATAGCGGGACAGCGAATGGCCATGCACAAAGGCCTGGGCACTGGGACCCTGGGTCGCCCACATGGGCGAACACCGCCTTTTTATTTGGAGAAACCAGGGTGGCGTCGTGGAAACCACATGATCCCATGCAGAATCGCTCTACGGCGATATCCGACGCGGTTAGTACTAAGTAGATGCCGTTCGGGTCGAATGGGAATACTCGTTTCGCTATTGAATTCTTTACTAGGGCGGCGATGTCGGCTCGCTTAAGATTCTTCCCTACCATGGTGTTGGAGACTTGCCCGGCGAGCTTGATTGTGCCGGAAACTGGCTTGTGGGCCGTGTCTTTGTACGCTTGGGTGGTTCTCCACCATGTTGAGATGGTGGGTTGTGCGGAAGCGGCCTTCGCCGAGGGGTTGAAGGAGGCAAAGAAATCAGAAATGGTGAATTTGTGGGAAGGATAGAAGGCTCCATACCAGATGAGATAGACGTTGATGCTGCCAGGCCCATTTAGGAGTGGGCCATGATGGTATTGAAGTTGGGTAGAGGAGGGAACTAGAGAAGATGATTGTTTGGGCCTTGGGCCCAGCCCATCTGAGCATGGGACTGCAGACAAGGCAATGATAGTAATGAGAGGAAAGAGCATAGTTCTGCTTGAAATGGCCATTCTCATGTGGGTTCTTTGTGGAGGGATGATGGCAGTGTGATGGGCCTTTTATAGACTGTTGTAAGTCGTCGGACGTGTGATTCACGAATTGGGTTGATGTGGGTGGGGCCCAGCTCTATGGAAATGAGATAAGCATGGGTGACTGTAGGGCTGTACTAATGATTGAAGTGTAGGCAATAGATATACTAAGAGAAATAATCAACTACAACTTGTGATGTCATGCCAGCAGGAGATTTGGACCACAGAAACGGTGGGCCCCGCATGAAGATCATCCTTCTCGAAAATCATAGGCTACGCCTGTATGTTGAGTCAGACCATTTCTGTCCATTGATTCAACTCGTGTGTGGTCCATCTGATGGGGGCGGACAGGTGTGGGATTTGTGCGACGTAATCTTCACGGTGGGGCCTCCCTTTTTGCGGCAAGGATGTCTCACACAATTGTCATGTTGGTGGGAAGGATGGTACGGCACCACAATTGCATGAATTATAGAATTTTGCTGTTTGTATACTTCTATATATGGAAGTTATGGTGTATAACCATTTCCACCTTTCGCAGCTGGAAAAGATCACAGATGCTTATCTGTGGAGAACATGTATTTTGCCAAGGCAAAGCAACCAGAATATATGCATGGCCAAAACCCTAAAGGCAATTGCCTACCTTATGACATGTGAGGGCATTCTCCATTTGTAGCATATAGAGCAAGCCTTATCGAAGAATTGTCATGGTTGGACTCTTAATTACTCAGACAGGAGCTATATGGCAGAACCCTTGTCTTGATAAAGTTGCATACATGACTTTCCCAAGGGCTATAAAATTGAACTGAGAGAGCAAGAAGCCATTCAAAGACCAAGACATTTACCTTTTTAACTCAACGTTTTCTATCTTTTGTCTCTCTTGGCACCTATCTCGATTAGTTTAATTTTAAATCCTTTTACTTTTGTCCAACACCATCCTATAGCAAGTTCAAGGCCTCTTAGCATAGTTCTATTTTCGTTTCTTCTTCTATCTAGTACACTACTGTAGTAAGCTGGTTAATTTAATTTAAATATCCATGATCTCATCATCAGATTCCCAAAATTTCTAAGTCCTTAAGGTGATTCTCTAGTCACGACCTACTAACTGTCCCAAGACTGTCAAGATAACAGTTGTTTCACGAGCTTAGGTTTCCGTCTTAGTAATATCTTCTTCTTACTTTTCTTTAAATTTTCAACTGTACCTTATCCATATCTAGATTAATAAAATCTCCATACACATTCTTTAATTTTTTTAATCTTTATTACTTTTATTGAAGAACGTGACCAAGCTATCACCATTATAAGAAAGTCATTGAAAAAAAGAACCCATCCAAAAGACTAAGTCTCACCTTCATAAATCATTTCATCACTTTATCAATCAGTGGTTGAATGGATGGCTGATCTTCAAACAAACGGTCTTAACCAGTATCTCAATTCACTTGAGGTCACAATATGTTCAGTTTAATTCGAGTTAAACACAACTATGGTATGCTGGCCCAACACTTAATATAGTCACACCGGGTTAATCAAAATGTTGGAAAAATCAGCAGTGTAAACAAAACCAAACACACAGAGCAAAATATAGGATCTAACAAGCAACACAATGCAATCACACCCACAAGCAATCAATCACATAGAGACAATCCAATTTTACGTGGAAAAACCCCTCAACGGGTAAAAAACCACAGCACACGAGTGATCTACTATGAATAAAAAAATTACATAGATGAACAACCTACAAGCAAAGAAACCCAAGAGAAAACCCAAACTCTCTCTCTCTCTCTCTCTCTCTCTCTCTCTCTCAAAACACTCTCTCTTCTCCTTAATACACTTAAGAAACCTTGGACACCTTAGGATACCATCTAAGTCCGAATTCATGATATATATATATATATAGCAAACAACTCAAAAATAGAAACAACATACGCAGGTTTGTGTAATTGTGTAAAAAATTGCGTATACACTCGATCGGTCAGACCCCACTGGTCTGACTAGTTGGAGATAGCAAAAACAATCTAGAGAAGAAATTACTAAATTCGACCTGTCTCGCCTCCACAGCCAACCATTCGGAGCACACCACTGACCGATTGGCTGACTGGTCTGAACACCCAAAATCTGTCCATAATCATTTGTACATCCTAGTCCGTAATTTGACTGGTTAGATCGGACTGGCCGACCGGTCGTTGAAGGCTCCGCACCAACACAAAATCAGGGCCATATGTCCGAATTGAATAGAAATACAACAACTTAATTTTAAATATTATTAATTAATTTACTAAATATCCAGCTGAGTCACTTAAGAACCATCCAAGTTTGCAAGTCAACAAGACCCAGCTAGACATCCAGTCGGGCCTGAGTTTCGAGTTTTTGAAGCATAGAGCCACTAAACAGGTCACCTATCAATCAAACCGTCCAGGTAAATGGGCATGTGGACCAATTGACCAGCAGAGATGGCTGTACACTGTATTTCAGTGTATAATCTGTACCCAAGATCTTCATATCAATGAACTTTGATGGTGCAATTTTAATTAATATTTCAAGTGCCAAAAGCTCTGACCGTACCATCTTTGTGGGTCCCACATAACTGACCTCCAATTAATGTAGGAATAGTGGTTCGGATTTGGGACACTGAACCTACTCCTAACTAATTAGGTTTTAGGTAGGCCAATGCATAGGGATGGTTTCTTTTTTTTCTAATAGTATAGATAGTGATGGGACATAGACTCATGTAATGACAACGGTTCACCATCCAAATTTCAAAGAAGGCTACTACTTACGGCTGGTTTGAGATGGACTGAAACCCAATTGTCCATCACCATGCTTTGTGCGCTTTGTATATCTAAGCTGACGTGAACGTTTCAATGTCGTGGGGCCCATCTGATTAATGCTCTGGATAGGTCTCTCTCCTCTCCGTCTATGGTTGGCGTTTTTTTTCTTAAGATAAACAATTAGAATTTATTTAATCAAAGCATCTCTCTCTCTCTCTCTGGATTTCCAGTTTTCCCAAGTGGGTCCCACGGTTTAGTGATCACGACCGTTGATATGATGATTCCTATCCTGGATTGACCATGCCCCCTAAAATCTCGCATATTGGTCGATGAGGGCTGACCCATCGTTTGGCCTTTTGTTTTCAACTGAATGTGGTATGTTACTTTATTTATTTTTTTCATCAACTGTCCATTTTCATAACAGCAATCAATTTTTTAGTGGGGCATGGTCCATACACGATGGAGCCTATCTGATCAATGGTACGGATCAGTGAACAATGGGCTCCACTAGTACAAACTGAAGACCTGAGGATCTCATAAATCATATTCTACTAAGAAATTTGAGATTGAACGCTTGACCGCACAGCTTCACAGCTGGCTATGGGACTTGGACTGCGTTGTGTAGCACACAGCATCAACGTCTGTACTGTGGACCCCACCATGATGTATGTGTTTTATCCATGCCGTCCATCCATTTTCCAGCTCATTTTATGGCACGAATCCAAAAATGAACAAATCCAAATCTCAGGTGGACCACACCACAGGCAAAAAGTGGTTTTTGAACGCCCACCATTAAAAACATCCTAGGGCCCACTGTAATGTTTATTTGCCATAGAACCTGTTGATTGGGTCATACAGACCTGGATGAATGGAAAACGCACATATCAGCTTGATCGAAAACTTTTGTAGGCCCAAGAAGCTTTTTAACGGTGGGCGTTCAATCACCACTGTTTGCTATGGTGTGGTCCACCTGAGATTTAGATCTATCTTATTTTTGGAACCATTCACTAAAATGATCTGAAAAAATGGATGGACGGCGTGGATTAAACACAGACATGATGGTGGGGTCCACAGAGCTTTTCCAGTTGCACACGGTACCGACGGCTGTGCTCCGTGCTACACTTCACAATCCCAGTCGTCGTCATAAGGTTCGACCCTTTTCATCAGTCACCTCAACCGTGTGAATTTGATGTCTTAACCAGGTTGGCCATTGACCCAATACAGCGAGTGGCGACCCGACACCAACCCATATCCATGTCGACGTGTCCGGTTTGCCGACGCACGTTTTAACTAAGCCAGGCCATCCATTAATATGGTAGGTTTGGACGTATAAGAACGGCTCACCTGCCTTCCGTACTTCCATACTGTGTACCACATGCGTGTCACACGTGCATGATGATCTGAACCAGACATTCATTGACTGGCCCACCGACTGGCCCTCATGTAAGTTTTACTTTCATAATAGTATCTTAAGAATCTATGATAAGTAGTCCTTTTTTCACATGACAGGAACCGTCGCTCATTTTTGTACGCCTAAATACTATAATTTTTGGACCATATCCTAATCACTATTTAAAGCATTAAATAGACGGTTTGGATCTAATCCATGTGTGCCACGTATTCAGAATTTTCAGCTTAGTTTTTTATTTGGATTAGTCCTAATCATACTTAAAGACCTTGATTTGGAAATTTCAACTATTTTCTACTTGGAGTTTCAATGATTGGGTTGGGAATGAGTTCTTTTGGTTCCTTTCCCTTTAGTAAATGTAGGGACAGTTGGTTGTTGCCGATAGCACACACGTGTGTGAGATTAGAGCCCTTTATCAGGTGAGGACTGATAAAGGGCTCCAATCTATTACCCCGTGGACTGATCTGACCCACTTAAAATTCATCAAGCCCAAGACCAACCTGGCCTAACCCATTTAATTGTAATTGGGTCGAGCTCACCCGACCCAGCATGGCCGTACTTAGGTTTAAGAATGGAATATGGGCCTAAAGGTGTGACCCAGATGGCCTAACATGCATACATGATGTGTGTGTATATCCATATCTATTGTGCAATGATCTATTTGGGTTTTGGGGTGGATCGGGTCAGGTCATCTGGCCTAGCCTATTGACCAGCTATGTGGACGGGTCTTTAGGTAGGGTTCAACCCTAGCCTGACCAGATGTGGGGCCCACTTGGAGGTGACGGGCAATAATTTGTTCTTTGATTTTAATAATCATATTATTATTATGATTCCTCCAATCTATTTCGATGTATGACTGATTGAAATTGTACACCAGCCGCTGGGGGATGTCATGAATTATGGATGTCCATTGGATTACTGGTCATAATGGGTTGGGTCCACATCAGTCAAGATCAGCGGCATAAGCGCAAGGCCGACCTATCATAATCATAAATGGGCTTGACCCAGGATCCAGCTGGGTCTCAGTTAAAACTTGTGGAATTCAGGCTCAAGGCTGACATGAGGACCTCAAATCTAAGACTGAGCCAGGCCATCTAACCTGATAGGGCAGCTTGGCCTGGCTCGTTGACCGCAGTATGGCAAAGTGCAATGGTCATGGTGCAGGCGGAATATGGTGAGATCGAGCAACGTCTCTCTCACAGGGATAACTAATCCAAATCTCGAATCTACAGGGACTCCTCAACCTGTCTTCGTCGAATCCATGATGGGATATCTTAAATCCACGAGACTTTCTTTTTGAATCCATGAAGAAAAATAAAAAAACCGTAGTTTTTTATTTATTTATGAAAAAGAGTTGTATTATTCAATAATCTATTAAAAACGAAAATAAAATAAGTATTTAAAGTAAATTAAGCCCTAGAAATGTGACTTAGGTATCGTAATTACAAAAGGAAACTAATTAAACCAAAATCACAAGAAAATTCACTTAAAAAAGAAGTTTTTCGCTTATTTGCAATGCGTCCGCTAGCCGGCTGGCTGGTTGGAGTTGAGGGCCGACCGATCGATGGACGGCAAAACAGTCCAGCGAGTTTGGCCCTTTTCTCAGCAAGGGTCTGACTGGTCGGACAACCGATTGTCAAGGGGATCCGATTGGCCGATAGGGGTATTTTGCTTTTGTTTTCTTCTCTTGGCTCGGTCTTGGATTCTTTCGGGCCTACTCTTGGGTTCTCTTCCTAGCTGCCTCGATCGAGGGGCTGTCTCATTACATCAAGTCAGGTAGCTAATGTTGTAAATGGGCATATGGCCAGCTTGAAGAATGTTCAAATAAGGACTCAAATACACGTCTATCCAAGCCATCAGATAAGGAATGGGGCTAGGGCATGGCGGGACCCATCAAGTGGTGTTGAATGAATTGGGCTAGGTCTACATGTTGGGCCTTTATAGTTATGCCAGACATCTCTGGCCCATTAGTTGTTGGGTCTGAAACTGAAGCCTGGGTTCAGCCCATGGGCCTCTATGCAAGAACGGCCGAAGGCGGAACCCGGACCAGCGAGCCCATTTGCTGTCTGTTTCATCTCTCTCTCTCTCTCTCTCTCTCTCTCTCAAGTCTACCGAAAACATGGGGCTTGGCCTTCAAAATAGTAGCTTTATTTTAGGTAAATGCTGAGGAAATGAAGCAACGAGAGAGAGGGGGTCGTATCCGGAGCCGCAAATCACTTTGGAGATTCCTCACTAAGAATGGATGATTTTACGGACGGGATTGGAATGGGATGCAGATTGCATGGTGACCTTAACACCACATAGCTGTAGCTCGGTGGTGGTCCCTACAGAGTGAAAAGTCCGGATCACTCACACGTATGCGTAGTTAACAACTGATCCACGACTCCCCATTTGACTCTCACATGCGCCAAGATTCCTGTGAGCGGTGTCTCAAAGAGCATCTGTTCCAAAGAAGCTGCATCCGCTGCAAAGCTTTTCACATCAAGCTTACCCCCCCCCCCCACACACACACACAAAGCCAGTGGATTCTTTTTACGAGATCTAATCCATCCATCATGTTTGCACCTTCATGTTCTCCTTAGATCAAAAAATTCAGGCCGATCCAAAACTTATGTGGGCAATACTATGTCAAATCAAGCCTAAAACCTCTAAAATCACCTGAGTTTTGGAATGGCTAAAAATTTGTGTCCAGTCATCCTGCTGGGGGTCTTTTCTTATGAATGGATTGGATTACATATACAAAACACAGTCAGCCCCACACTCAGTCCAGAATGCTTTTGATGGTGGCCGTCCACATCCCAACTGTTCCTTAAGGTGTTGCTCAGGTCAGCCTTATTACATGAGGTGATGCACGTGAATGACAGATTGGATTGCATGCAGACACAACGTTGGGCCCCACATATCTCATTGTAGGTAAAGCTTAACCTAGAAAGGGATCCAGACTCTGTAGTAAATCCAAGCCATCCAAGCCACGTTGGAAAGTGTGTAGTAGTTTTTTCACGCTGTTTGGCTTGCAGGGGGAGCTCCCAAACCACATCTTCTCATACACTAATCTGACGGACCATAGGGGTGCGACTTGGGCGGGTTGGATCAGGTCAAGGGTCCACTTGAACCTGACCTGACCCGCGATCGGATGCAATCTGTACCCAATTCTTGCAGCCAGCATTCGGATCCAAGTAATGTCACAGTTTATTTTTGTGTGGCCCATGGTCGGACAATTCATAGTCTCAGATTTGCTAGGGAATGTGAGCAACATACTACAGTTGATTTGGGTGGACATCATGCGCACTTATTTGCAGCTGCACAAGCCCAGTGTCCAGTTTACTTGGATTTTAGTTATTTGTTTATTTTTACAGGTATTTCAGATTTCAGTATTTTGTGTCGTCGAGATTAGAGGCTAGGCTATGAGCGATTGTGAAGGGGTTAGATATGCGTTTTAGTATAAATAGCTTGCTTTACATTGTAATTTTTAGCTCTTTTTGAGAAGAAGTAAAACATAAATGGTGAATTTTCCTTTCTTGTTCTTGAGTTTAAGACGCATTGTTGCTTGAGTTACTCTTTGGCGCATGGGTTTAGATGAGATTACATGGGATTGCATTCTAATATTTATTGTTTTTAACACCTTGACTCGTTTGAATGACTATGCGTGAGATTACTATTAGTTACATTGGATACTACTCAAAATCTCGTATTAAAACCTACACCGGACTCCAAAATCTCACAACCACCCTTTCCCAACGTACAATCCACCTTTCCAAACATGGTAAGTTGTGATTCTCAACCAAATATCAGTTTGTGATGTTGCTCCCAAATACGTTAAGAATTGTTATCTCCAAACTGCGGGATTAACAGACAATAACTGATGGATGTAATAATTGCTAAAACACCCCCTCATGGATCACTAGAATTCCACCATTCCAGGATCGAGTTACTTGCAAGACTCAAAAGTTCTCGATGGCTGCTGGCTATGCTGTGGATTTGTCACACACCTGTCCTCATTATCCACCCTACCCTACCTGACTCGCCGAAGCCAACCCAAAAACAGGTTATTATTCACAACCTGACCTACCCTGACCCAGATACATGTTATTACTCCCAACCAGACCTAATCCGACCCCAATTTGCTTGACCTGCCAGATCCAAATCCTTTCCTCGCTGGGGGAGAGCTCCCAATTCAAATCTTCTCAGCCACCGCTGGTTGAGGCCTCAAAATTCTGTCCATCTACAGTGTGACCCAAAGAGGCCCTTGGATGGCTTGATCCTCTCATCGTGTAGCTTGGTCACCATCGAGGCTAAGGGAGTCACCCTGTCAAAGCTTGGTACGATGTGGCCCACTGTAGCTATCTTCTCTGAAAATTGGTGATTTTTGGTCAAGTGAGAGAGGGCTCCGAAAATTGGAGGGAGGGAGGGTGGTTGACCTAAACAAGTCAGACTGGGTGGACTCAGCCATCTTGCCTGAATCATGCTGAGTCAGCCCAAGTCACCCCCATGATTTACTGACTCATTGCTTCATATTGGATCGACTGGGATGAATCTTAAAACCATCCTACAGTCACGTATACAACCATGCATTGGCATTACATGTATTCTGATTGATGCAGGCCATCCAGGTCGGCACAGCAACATGCACAGGATGCCAGCAATAGAAGCGGGAACAACGACAAATGTTGCTGACGGCTAAACAAAATCCCAAATCAGAAAGTGAGCATGGGAAGTGTCTCAGCAATGGGAAGATCAAGAACCGAGGAAATCTAGATATTGTTCAGGAGGAACTCTAACAGGGAAAACCACAATCTTACACACGCACAAGATGCTAAGAAAATTTTTTAAAACTCGAAACTAGATCTGGACAACAAGCGAGTCAAATCAAGCTGGGCCTGGCTTGTGTGCAGCTTGGTCCCAGGAAACCCTGGCTTGTGCCTGGCTTGGTTTTAGAATCAAGCCAGACTTTTATGCTTGACTTGACTTGATTGAGCAATCAAGTCGAGTTCAAGCTGCATTTGAGCTCGAGCTTTTCGAGCTTAAGTCGAGTTAAGAGTCGAGCTTGGTAATAACCGATTCGGAGATTGCGCTTGGTAAAAAGGCGGAGATCGATTCAGAGTGGGAATAATACACTGCCATTGGACGATTGCATGCTCTCACTGTTACCAGAATCCATGGCGAGAGAGAGAGAGAGAGAGAGAGAGAGAGAGAGAGAGAGAGAAGCTGGTCCTGGAGTCACCGGACAGCGGACGGATGGGAAGTGAGGCGGCCGGTAGGGTGCGAGCGTGAGCAGTGCGGGCGAGAGGTGAAAGTTAAAAGAGAAAAGGGAAAATGAAAGTGAAATAGGGTTAAGGTTGCTTTTTAACATTTTGTATTATAAATATATAATATATATTATATACTTAATATAATATATTTATTATTATCAAGCAGAGCCGAACACATGCCGAGCCGAGCTTCAAGTCAAGTCAAGCCGAGCTGCGTTGGGCTTGTGTGCGGCTTGAAACTCCAATCAAGTTGAAATTTTAGCTTAGCTGGACTTGAAAAGGGGCTTTGAGTCAAGCCGAACCAAGCCCAAATGAGCCGAGTCAAGCCAAGCCATCAAGCTAGCTTGGCTTGTGTCCAGCTCTACTTAAAACTGATGACACCTGAGTCTAGCTTCAGTAGATGCTTATCGTTCAATTCTCTCTGCATGTGGAAGGAACTTGATCATTGTCAGATATTCAAACCAGCATGTTTGGCACATGGAGAGAAGCACAAGAGTATAGTGAAGCAAAACCGGAATTTTGTGTGATTAAACCCAGAGTTTGAATTAGCCCAGTTCAAGTTCCGAGTCTAGTAGATCTTCCACTACTTAGCCAAGAGTATTCCCTAAATCAAGGTAAAGAAATTCATATTGCTGCAACACAACCCCAAATGATTGACAGATCTCTTATCTCATTTTCTCTTTCACCTAAAGGTAATAAAGGTGGAGCTTGTAGAACTGGAGGATGAAATTCAATCCAAGAGAAACACCAAAGTATGAGCATTGTGGAAAATCACGTCGGAGCTTGTAGAACTGAGGATGAAATTCAATCCAAGAGACATCAAAGTATGAGCATTGTGGAAAATCGCATCATGCTAATGAGACTTTTTGGGATTTGGCTGGCCTACCAAATTTGGCAGCAGAAGCTGTGTAGGCTATAGCCCATACATCCTTTGATCCAAACCTGGCTCAGAAGCTGTGTAGGCTATAGCCCATACATCCTTTGATCCAAACCTGGCACTGATACCAAGTTGAATTTATAAGAAATGACGTGAATAAAGGAAGAAAAGGAGAGAGAAGAGCAGCAACTAGCTAGAGAGAAGAGAAAGGGAGAAGAGATGAGAGGAGAAAGATGACGAGCGTGCAACGGGTCTATGCCCTACTCTCATCCCAACCATTAATCAATTACTTCATAACGCATTGACAAAAGTAGTCTTATTACAAAAAAAAATTACCTAAATTGAAAAAAATGTAAAAAGGTAAAATGAGCAAGATGTGAATGGGTCGAAAACTAACCTCAGTAGTATGATCCTTAACAAAAGGTGCCACTCCCGCTTCAAGTCATGATTCGGATTCGTGCTCACGCACCTACTTCCTATCTGTTTATACTTGCTAACGTCAAACAAACCCTTCCTCGCTCCCACACCTGAATTTGTTGCCGCTTCACTTCATCAAGCAACTATAATTCTAAAAACAATGTGAAATAGTTCTGTTCATGTCTATTTTCTCTTCTTTACTTCGATGCTGGGTCTTACGCTCCCGTGGTTCGCTACACACAGGTTTAGTGAACTCAAGAATCCACAAATGCAATGGAACAGTGCACCTTTCAGTTGAAATCCCTTGAAAGAGTTCTTAATAATAATAGTAAAGAAAAAAAAGGAAGAAGAACGAAAAAGCGAAAAAATAAGAAGAAAGAAATAAAAAGAAAAAAGAAAGAAAGAAAGAAAGAAAGATAGTTGAATCTGCTGCTTCTAAAAGTTGATCTGCCATTTGAGTTCCTTTTCTGCTTCGGTAACCACCTCTCCCACAAGTAGGCTGGTAGCTTTATTTCGAAGGTGTAGTCAAGAACGTGCAAGCTTTTTTATTCATCTCATGCTCATGTTAACATAGAGATCCTATCAACGTATCTACCATTATGGTTGATAAACCATTACCTTCGCTAATGGTGGCAGCAACAACAACAAACGCCACGTTAAAGTTCCCTTGAAGTTCCCCATGATCAGCAAATCATCAAGGCTTTCAACATTTCACACTGTAGGCATTCAAAAATTGTTCAAGTATAGGAATCATCTCTCTTTGTTCGCCATTGTATGAGTTTTTCATTAATCCCCATGTTTGCTGAACATTTTTGAATCACTATGATAAACAAAAAGCACCTTCCTTTTTTTCCCTTTCTGTTTAGCCTATCATCTGAATTCTAGATGTGGTTGTACCTTCACTAGATCAACAGCTTAAGTAGCCTATCATCATCATCATCTTATCTTAGCCTTTCTCCCGGCAATTTTGGGTCAGATTTTAAATGGCTGTTGGCATAAGTTCTACAAACAACAGCCCATCAGACATCAACCTCCCTCTTTTACCTAGGCTCTAGAACCAGCAAGTGGCAAAGACTCTCAGTGAGAACACCCACATGGAAACAAACAGTCCATCCAATACAGATCTCCAGCCCAGACACACTCCCCCAAAACAAGTGGAGGGACATGGATGGGCAGTTGCCAGGCATAATGCTAAGGATGAGATGCACATATCGGGTTCCCTTATATGTGAAATAAACACAGGCACCCAAATTAGCACCAAGGAAAAGACATGTACCTCCACCAGACCAAAAGCCAAAAGGACATGCTCAAGCACAATTGGCTGCAAAGAACACCAGGGAGCCCACAACGACATGTTTGTTGCACAGCCACTTATATACCAACACAATGGTGCACAACACTCGTGCACTTTAGCCAAACCACTGTGCATTGCCCCAGAAATGGTAATCTGCAAACATTTAAGGTCTGGAGCATGCAAGCCAAACAAACCAGCTAAGCATGCTGTTAACTAATACCTCCTAACCTCGTTTCAACACTGAGGTCTTGCCATTGATTCCCAAGAGGGGGTGGCTAACATTGCGGTGTGACTAACAGTGGGAGTAGGTGTACAAACAGTGGGTTGTGTGTACTAACCCAAAAAGAAAAAGAAAAAAAGAAAAAGAAAAGAAACTAATACCTCCTAAAGTTCATGACAACGAATCAATGATATCAAGTAAATACACCACCAAAAAGCCAACTTTATGGTCTCGGTATCTCATCTATTGAATCTTAACAGATAATCCTTAGGACATCTCTCATTGCTTGAAAACACAACTGACTCTTATATGTAAAGATCTCCACAAAGCATTTTATGTCACCATGGTGATGCAATTGATGGGATTGGAGTGAAGAGAATATAGAGGTACAGGAGCCTTAGTCCATAATATGGGGATGAAGCCTCAAAGAACAGCTGCAGCTCTCGCCTCTCCATCAATTTGCAGGGAAAGAGTGTGGGGAAAACAATGATATAGCATTCCTATGTTGATTGTCTTTCCAGTTTCTTTCATCGATCTTATGATCTTGGTGTTTTGAATTCATGTTGTTTCGTTTTCATAGCTTTATCACATTGTGTTTGCTGATCAATGTAAAGAGTGACTATGACATTTTTTTTAAATTTTTGGTACACTAAAATGTCAAGAAGTTATGTGTGTGATTTGTCTCATCTCTTTAAATCAGTCCCTAGATGTTCACCTTGGGTCTCGAGTCTCAACAGCCTCCTGGCAATCTCAGTCAAGTTAGGGCCGGTCAAAGGTATGAATAATGGCACATGCATGGTGAATCCTGCCTTGATTGCTCTTTCCAAAATCACCACATTCAGTGGTTCATGAACTTCTGGAGGTCCTTATGGATATGGAATTGAAGTCTAATCATCGAGTTAATTAGATTGAAATGAATCATGAGCTTTTGCAAAGATGTGTTCAAAGAACAGCTCAATTGCCAATTTCCATTGACAACCCCCATGGCAAAAATCCAGCAATATCCCCCAAAAAAGTAAAACAGCAAAAAAATAAAATAAAAATAAAAATAAATAAATAAATAAAAAGTGGAAGTGGAAGTGGAAGCCTAGATCATATGTATGACATTTTTTTGATAATTAAGCACATCTTCTCACTTGTCTTTTCCTGCATCCATCATAAAAATCTTCACTTCTCTTCTCCTTTTTCTCTCTCAATGTGATTTATGCATTATGTAATTTAAAATACATTTCCTTGGCAGAGAGAGAATTCAGCATTTTTGCCAACTCCCAAAATCCATTTCATACTACTACATAGGGCCTGAGTTGGTTCCAGTTGAAGGCTCTAAAAGAGCAAGGAAAAGGCCCAAAAGGACATGTGTGGAGATAGGGCAGCAACTTGGGCTCAGGTCAACCCTAAGCCAATAGACCCAACCCAAATTCAGGTCAGGTTGGATCAAGTTGTCAAGGTCCTCAGGTCGGGTTCTGGTTGGAAAATGGAAAGCGCCAACCTGAATTGAAATTGGATTGTGTTCGTGTTGAGCAAATTTGGGTCAGTTTGGGAATAATCACATGTTATTTGGGTCGGGTTGGGTCAGATTAGGTCAGGCTGGGTTGAGTATAGAAGGATTCAGGTTGGGTTCAAGTTGGACACCTCAGGTAGGAATTTGGGTCAGGCTCGGGTACGGTTGCAGGTTAGGTCTTCTTGAGGTTGGGTTATGTTGGGGTTGACCCTCAACTTGACATAACCCACCCGAGTTGCATCCTACGTGGAGGTAGTAAGAAATGACTTGGGAATCCATGGTTTAACTGAGGATATGGTCTGCAATAGAGTGGAATGGCAAGAGAGGATTCGTGTAACTCACCTCACTTAGTTGGGACAAGGCATAGATGACTACGATGATTTCATATTAATATGTACATCTCTTGTGTCCACACCATTGATAACTTGCACAAATTACCTTGTGCAAAAAAGAGCTATTCAAAGTCATAGTCCTAAGGTGGTGGGCCCATAAAAAAATAGAGCTATTCAAAGTCACATAAACAATCTCCAAGAAAAGCTAGGATACCTACAACAACATGTGTGCCACAACCTTTGCATTGCAACTGTACCCCAGAGGGCTTCTGCAGTGCATTATTGGGTGATCATCACAGCATTAACATTATTTTATTATTATTATTTTTTTTTTTTAAGGATACTAACATTAATTATTAGACACTCAATTTTAAATTCAAACAACTATACTTTGTAGATGTCAATTAGTGAAAGTTTACATTCCCTAAAAGGTAGGAAGTGTAAGTAAATCGCCATCACGAATTCTTGAGTCCTACCAAATAATTATCGTCACCCACCACATTTCAAGTTTCACAAGGCAATGGAGGGAGTCACCTTCTGAAACCAAACTAAGTTGGAATGTTTCCGACTGACTTTGAACAAGTTGGGGACTCGAGGACTTGGGGTGAATTGTACTGGTTTTGGTCTCCGGGCGAGTCACACTCTGAAACTATTATTCACGGTCGAGTACTCTTTTACTCCTATCTTTTCTTCAGTGCTCAATCACAGTCAATATCAGATTCTGATGCGGACATCAATGGTGCACCTTTTAGAGTGTATTAGAGGAGGCAAAGTCGCAGATCGAGTGTTGGAGTAGATGAGCTGATGTGGATGGACATCGGGCCCATTAGACCCATTTTCTGACGTGTTACAAGTACGCGAGCTGCAGGATCGCGCAGGAGCATCATGACCGTAGGACCGTGGAGCGGATTTACTTTTTTGCGCTTTTCTATTTATTTTCTTGTTTCTAGGCGTTTTAATGTCATTGTTTAGTTCTAAGCGTTTTTATGTTATTTTCTTTTGTTTTCAGGCACTTTAGTGCAGTTTTTATTTTCATAGCTTATATATACTGTGAGAAACCCTATTTCGAAATTTATTGAATGAATAAAAAATTCGATTGCTTTTCTTCCTCTTATTTCAAGATATTAGGGTTTCAGAATTGGCTCTCGGGTGTTGAAGATTTCACCCCGGTTTCCATTTTTTCCTCATCTCTAGTTCTTCAAGGTGTAGGAAAGGTACGATTTTTTTTTTTTTTTTTTTTTTCTATTTTCATAATCTATGTCACCCTTCATCTCAAATCTGTTGCTTCCCCATCACATTCGTTCTTCCCTGAATCTACCCATTTTGATACGATCGGAAAAGAGGGATGCCTAGCCATGAGAATCGAATCCAAACTTGACTGTGGACCGGTCTATGCTAGATTTGGAATATCCTTATATCCCTAGATCTTCCATATTTTACGGTTTTACGTGATTCTTATGCTAAGGGGCATGATCCAGATGGACGAATCTCATCTCTATGTTGAGATTTGTTAGTTTCTTATGATTGAAAACAGTTAGTTGTTAATTTTATTATTTGAATATCTTCTAACTGAATATACATGCATCTAGGGTTAGGTCATTGCATGCCCCTGCATCAGATCCCTTGTAACAGGTTACTCAATTGTTTCTTCAATAGTTTTGTATCATATCATGCTCAACTTTGTAAAAACCAATCCCCAGAAATCATCATTTCCATCAAGAACCATACATCATCAAGGGTGACAACTTTGCAAAAAACCAACCCCCATAAATCATCATTTCCATCTAGAGCCACACATCCTTTAAGGGTGACCCTTATATTGTCAATATTTTCAACATTTATCAGGTTCATTAGTAGAATCTCCTGTGTAACACCTTCTTTAGTGTCCCTAAATGGAGTTCACACATTTTGTTTAATCATGCAACGCACCCACCCTGTTATCTGCGCAACGCACCCACACGGTTAGTCACACGATGCACCCACCCACTGGTGCGGTTAGTGTGTCTCCTTAGCACCTGAACCTGAGACCTGCTGTTGAAACGCCTAGGCGTCTTCCAGCTGGACTAGCAGGCGAGACACCTAAATGGACTTCACATGATCTGCCAGAAATTAATTCTTTTGGGAGAACACCAAAATGCCCTATGAACTAGAGGTGGGCAACGATCCGATCCGAGTCGAACATGGACTAGATCATATCGTTCGCCTGCGTGTGCTCAAACAATGTTCGAACAAACATTCAAATAGGGTGGCTCTGTTCAAACTCGGTTTGGTCTGGCCCAACCATGTTCGCACATGTTCAAACATATGGATTTCGGACAATTTTTACTAGTTCGAACAATTTCACTTTTTTCGCTTGAAAATATTTTTTGTACTAGTGAATAGTGAATACCGATTTGTTCACAAATTACATATCACAAATGACAAATCACAAGGTTTAAAGTTTCTAACTAACAAAAAATGAGGCAGATACAAAGCTCAAGTGGACCACACCACAAGAAACAATGAGGAGAATGATATCCACCATTGAAACCTTCCTAGGGCCCACAATCATGTTTATTTGTCATCCAACCCCCCCCCTGTGTGTGTGTGTGTGTGTGTGTGTGTGTGTGTAACCGAGTCGAACGAACAAGTCGAGTCGGTCAATATTCGAATCGAGATCGAGTTGAGTCGAACAAGGTTGTGATTGAAACCGAGTCGAATTTTTTTCCGAACAGACCCTGTGTGTTCGAACTTTCGAAGACTTTCTGTTCGAACAGAGTTTTATCGAGTCAATCCGAGTCAATCCGAACGATCAAACTTGGTTCGTGTCTAGCTCTACTAGGAACCATACTCCATTGGTCTCCACATCTCTGATCTCTCTAAAATGTGTTTTGTGGGTAGATCCAATTGCAGCCTAAATTTACAACCATCATTCCATGTAAGTCAAGCGACAAAAGTTAGACAAAAGCTCTCTCGTTGAGAGGTGACAAAAGTTCTGTTCTCATGCAACACATCTAGGATATTGCAAGAGCATGTTAGGATGCACTATCAAATTGCATTGCAACTAATAAAGGGGAGGTAACCAAACAAACATTCGTATTGAGGCTTTGGTAGCAGAACTGAATTATGTTACTTTCAAGTTGGATTTGGAAGAAACATCACTGCAATTTGGGGGTGCTACTTCCTCATTACAAAACTCTAGAAAGCACCATATATTGTTGTCATTTCCTCTTTCTTGATTGAACTGCAATTCAATTCACTAGTAAACTCAGCCCAACTTGAGATTCTTGGGCCCTGTTTGGTAGATGCTTAAAAATGAGTTGATGTTATTTTTAGCTAAATGTAACTATGTATTATAAATCTTGATTTCAAGTTATACATAATAAGTTTGTGTTAATAGTGATTATCTATTAGAGATCAAGATCTCTAATAAATAATTTGTGTTAAATAAAATGAGATCAACTCATCTTTCTAGGCATCTACAAAACAGGGCCTTGGGCTTCTTTTGGATCACTGGTTTTTATGTAAAATTCATGCTGTAGTCATCAGGCTTTTATGTGAGGAAGGAGAAATTAAATACAATATGCATAGATTCAGAATAAATACTAATTAACTTTGCATTTTCTTGTACCAATGCAGATATAAGTTCATTGACAGACTCTTTGAGTAAATTCTAACAACAATAAAAAAAAAAAAAAAAAATCTGAACTGTACATGAGCAATTCATATAAACAAGTGAGCTGATGATTTTAAGAGAGACGACAATGACAACAATGACGATGATGATGATATACATATATACATGAGAATAATCTTATGGAAGACAACCCAAATTAGGGCAGAACAATCCCCATCCTCCTCCATTCCCTGTTTCAATTCCTGGACGGCAAATCGATACCAGTCCACCGTCCATCGAATCGGGACCCTATATAAGCGCCCCATCAGCATACCGATGGCACCAATCGCATGGGGACCTTCTCCCTGGATGGATCCCCTACTCCGCCCGCCGCAATGTGGACGGCCCTCTTGAAAGCGAAATGCATGCAATTAGAGAGGACTATCCAGCAAAGTACCTCATAGACAAAGTCGAACGCCGGATCCGAATACGACGATGACGATTCTTCCCAATTCGACCCTCCGAACCCGTCGAAATTCCACCCCCTGCCACTGCCTCCACCCCCTCCGCCGAACGGACCGTCTCCGTCCCCGAAGAACCCGTCGTCACCGCCGTCTACGCCTTCTTCCTCCGTTAGGGATCTCCGCCTCGTACGACGCATCCTCCGGACGAGCGTCCGAGGGGCGGATCTAAAATTATGCGATCGGACCGTGGGCGGAGAGATAGCGTCCATGGGCAAGACGGCAGCGAGGATGTTATTTGAGGAATGGTGGCTTCGGAGGAGGATTTTGGCGAAGCCCAGACCATGCGTTGTGGCTACAGAGACAGCATCAGCGATCAGAGAAATCTCCATCGTTGATTTGATGCTTCGGGTCCCGAATCCAACGGTGGAAATAGAAGGACGAAGGGCTAGAGGAAGAGTATAGAAACTGAGAAGGAGAAGTTGGGAAGGAGAGGAAGCTTTTTGTTCTTTCCGACAAGGAAAGAGTATTTATTTAGTAAGCAGGCAGAAAAGAGAATACATACGCCTACGATTAGGTGTACCTTAATCCAAACCATCCAAATAGCCCAGTTGGTCTTTTTATTGAGGTTATTTTAATCCAAACCGTTCAAATAGGCCAATTGGCCTTTTTATTGAGGTTAATTTAATGGAATATATAATAATTTATTTTTGTGCTGTGCTTTTTTGTGTTCAATTCAAATATTTGATTATTTTTCAATTTGTCTGTCGATTAGGAGATAAATTCACTGTAGTTTTTGGAATATACGCCATACAAATGGGGCCCATGATTTGGACGGTTTGGATTGATGTAAAAGTATGAGACATTTTCAGTGAAGGTTTGCATGTGTGTACTTCTCTAAGCTCTTACAGACTTTATCTACTGAAGGAAAACCCAAATTCGTCATGTATTGCCGTATCGGCATATTGCTATGGGATATATCGGCGCTTTAACTTTTGCATCTGTGTGGTCATCTTCCAATGATCCTAGCCGTATATAAAGGTGGGCCTTGTGACATTCTTCACACCTCCATGAAAGCTTAGTCGGTTGGTGCTCTGTGAGCCCCACCATGATGTATGTATTTTATCCCTTCCATCCATCCATTTTTCCATATCATTTTAGGGCTTTATCCAAAAAATGAGAGGGATCTAAATCTCAGGTGGACCACACCACAGGAAACAGTAGTGATTGAATGTCCACCATTAAAAGCCTCCTAAGGCCCACTGTCATGTTTATTTGACATCCAAACTGTTGAGCAGGTCACACAGAGCTGGATGAAAGGAAAAAGCAAATATCAGCTTGATCTAAAACTTTTGTGGTCCACAAGAAATTTTTAATGGTGGCAGTTCAATCAACACTGTTTCCTGTGATGCGCTCAACTTGAGAGTTGGATCTACCTCGTTTTTTTTGGACCATATCATAAAATGAAATAGAAAAATAGATGGACAG
Organism: Liriodendron chinense; assembly: GCA_003013855.2. Lineage (NCBI taxonomy): Eukaryota > Viridiplantae > Streptophyta > Magnoliopsida > Magnoliales > Magnoliaceae > Liriodendron > Liriodendron chinense. The sequence goes on from PVNU02002470.1 coordinate 2,323,603, forward strand.
CATGGATGAAACACATACATCATGGTGGGGCCCACAGAGCACCGACCACTAGCCATTGGCTAGTGGCAGGGTCACCAGCCAAATCGCGTCTTACTGCGTCGACCTTGGATGCGGAATAGTCAGAAAGGCCGCCTTAGTCAGCTAACGTTTTCCCTTTGAACATGATAATCAAGCCAGTCGGACTCGGATTTGGTGGTCACGTGGAAAAGCTCTGTGGGCCTCACTAAGATGAATATGTTCTATCTACGCCGTCCATCCATTATTCCAGCTCATTTTAGGATATGAACCCAAAACTGAGTTAGATCCAAATCTCAGGTGAACCACACCATAGGAAACAGTGTTGATTGAATTCCCATCATTAAAAACTTCTTAGAGCCACAAAAGCTTTTGATCAAGCTGATATTTATGTTTTCCCTTCATCCAGGTCTGTTTTATCTAATCAAAAGGTTGGATGGAAAATAAATATTACAGTGGGCACTAGGAAGTTTTTAATGGTGAGCGTTCAATCACCACTGTTTCCTGTGGTTTTGTCCACCTGAGAATTTGATCTGCCCATTTTAGGAATCATCTGCTAAAATGATCTTTCAAAATGAATGAACGGCATAGATGAAACACATACATCTTGGTGGGGCCCACAGAGCCTCTATCTACTGTGATACTCATTGTAAAAATCGCCCATCAAATGGTTTAAGTACACGCAGTTGTGTGTAGGGCTGCACATCTCCCGATTAACCTGTCTGACCCGCTCAACCCGACCCGGTAGAAACTCGATCCGTCCTGACCCGGTTAAGAAAATGGTCCGGTCCTAATTGAAAGTGGCTGGAACATTTTTTATTTAGTTATGGTTTAGGGTACATGTCAAACCTGCCAGGCCCGACCTGTACCCGACCCATTACGCCCTACCCAAACCGCCCTATTTATATTAGTTTATTGCTTTTAGAAATATCTATATGGCATTATCAATAGGTTGAATGGTCAATAAATATTAAGGTGGACTCTAGAATCTTTTAATGGTGGGAGTTCAATGACCACTTATTTTCGTGGTGTGGTCTACCTAAAGCTTTTATCTGCTTCATTTTTGGGACCATGTCCTATAATAATTTGGAAATGTAGATAGACGACATGGATTTATAATATATACATCGAGGTGAGCCTCATGGTCAGGGTCTCACCCACATGGCTGGTTCCGGGTCTCACCGAGTCTCACCCACGCTGCGCTCATCTCACATTCATAGGGAGCGGATTAGGAGCGGATTAGGTAACATCCGGGATCCACCAAGGTGGGTGGCCCCTGACTATGTGTCTTAAATCCACACCGTCCAACTATTTTGAAAGATCATTTTAGGATATGATACAAAAAATGAAGCCGACTCAAATCTTAGGTGGACCACACCATAGAAACATAGTCCTAACTTGACTCGACCCGACCGGTTTAGCATATAGGGTAGGGTAGGGTTAGGGTTGACCCTTTTACAAGTAGGGTAGGGTTAGGGTTGAGTCAGCCCATCCCGATCCCAGCCTAGACTGAAACATGGACCTTTAAATATATTTAGGTTCCATCCAAAGTTGGGCCCAACCCGACCGTAACCCGACCCGTGTGCAGGCCTAGTTTTGGGTACCCAAACAATCAACAGATAACCTCTTACGTGTCGGCAGAGCCGCCATGTGCAGATTTTGATACCCGACGGCAACTCTGATTATTGGATACTCTGGCAGAGTATGACGCTTGATGTGCTGCTTGCCCCCAGAAAGTGGACAGCTTATGTACATTACCTCAAATTAACCGACTAAATTGTGAAATACTCTGTAGCAAAGTCACCGCCCGAAAAATAGATTGGTTGGACCATCCAAATTAATGATTTATGGACACTTGTTGGTTGAAAATAAGACCATGGATATTTTTCATTGTTAAATGCTACCAAATAGTGCGGCTGTCAGTGGGCTGGGCTGGCCCGTATGGTTTTCAGGCCTCGCCCATCTTAAGCTAGACTCAGGCTGGAGCATCAAGCCCAAGGGCTGAGTTCGGGCTTAAAATTCAAGGCAGCCTCTCAAATAGGCTCGACTTGGGTGGTAAACAAAAACCGTCAGCCCGGTGATGCTCATTAGGGTTGCCATGGTAAGGTAATTAATAATAATAATAAAAAAAACCACTATTTAGATAAAGGCAAGTGAAATGCTGCTCAGGTGGGCCCTATTGTAATGTTTATGTGAAATTTACAAAGACCATTAGGTGCATTATCCATTTTAGGTACAGATCTCAAATATCAGCCCCATCAGTGATTCAGGTAGATCATTTGACTGTGAATAATGTAAAGGACAACACTCAACCTCCAACTATTTCTCTTCTTGGGCCTGGCATTAATTATTCATAGGCCTAATTTTTGAGCCTAATGCCTAAATTTTGTTATGACATCTAACAGTTGGAGTCGATATAAAGGCCATGTAAAAATAAAGGGTGGATGTCTTTCCCCAACTGTTTCCTTTAGTGTATCTCACATGAATTAGGGGTCATTCTAATTTTTTGATCCTGGGCCTAACATGGGATTATACATTTAATGGTCGGAGTGAATTTCACATTACGGTGGGCCCCATAAAAAAATCAAAGGTTGCGTCTCTCCCCCCCAAATGTTTAAAGAAAAACAGAGATTTCCACTTCACCGGATGCCACCCTCCATCCCACACACTGTCTCTTTCTTTCTCTACCTTACAAGCTCATTTGATCATCGCCTCCAGCTAAACCGTCAGATTATCACCTTATAAACACCGAACCAGACCAACCACACAACATGTCTGAAGCACTTCCATCTTTGTCTCAGGTTGGGCTTGGGTTGGACTATTTTGGCCCATCTTGAGCCCAAACAGACACGGACATACATTGAACAATTCAGAATACTAGGCCTGAACAGAGCTTGGCCCGGTCCTAACACCGCCCATTGACAGGAGTATGCCACGTGTCTAAATTCTAAATAATTTACAGGTGCCTGTATACAATAGGTCACACTCCGGCAGAGCATCAACAATTTTCTTCCTCCACAAGAGTTTTCTCCCAAGAAAATTCCTCCAGCTGTTAGGCCTGTTGTGGACCTAGTATGGTCCACCAGATAAGTGGTCCTGGTGAAGGACCACTGTACCACTGCTCAATTTTTGTCAGAGCACATTAGAGGGTCTATGTTACGGTGTCTTATCCCCCATTACAGTCAATTCATTCACTGCGTGTGGTGTGTATCATTGTGCTATATATCATGTAGATTCAAACCATCCAAAATGACAAAAACCATCGTGGATGAAGTATGGTCTGAAAAATCACATGGATTAGATGGTCATTCGCCTTTAAATTTCTCTGGTGGAGTTGGGACCACTGACATTTTATTTATTTATTTATACGGCCTGATGATCACCAAATGAATGGTTATGATCCTTCAATTGGTTGGTGCTGATTGCTGGAATAAAAAAAAAAAAATCTATCTACAAGCAGCCCATGATTTCAATGGATTGGGTGGAAATACTTCTATCCCATTTGTTTCCACTTTTTAATTGGTGGCAATAGGCATGCAAGGCGATAGGTGGTGTCCGCCGGACATTAGCTGGGCTGCTGTGATTCTAGGCTAGTTTCAGGTAACGCCAATTCAGTATTGGGGTTGGGGAAACAACTCCATTCCCAGCTACAACCCCTGTGTTGTAAAGTGAAGATAACCTTGTCTTAAGTCTAGGTATCCATCCCCAACGTAGGGGTGGCTAACATTGCAAGGTGACCCCCCCCCCCCCTCCCAAAAGTCTTAAGGGTCCATTGAAATTGATGTCTTCAATTTACACAAGAACGTGTGAATTTGGTCACGATTAGACTTGCTCGGTTCTATTTCAATTTATTGTTGGAAGTCTTTGGACAGTTTTTGGTGAGTTTACGATTGATTGAGCGACCGCCGACACACTATTTCACAATTTTGCTTCTAATTCTAGGTGTAACACTATATATACGGGGTATGCTAAGATGTTTTTGAGAGAAGCTAAGATTTGCTTTGCAAGTTAAATTTCATCTCTTGTAACTTTTTTTTCAAAGTAGATTTGTCGCTTTGTGTCGTGGTTTTTTTCCACATAAAACTCATGTGTTCTCTACTTGGTTTTGTTTGTGATATTGTGATTAACTTGTTTGATTCTTCTCTGAGTTGCTTCTGTGGTCCCAATAGAGTCCACAATGTTAAATGTATCTTTTGTCCATCAAGTTTCATATTTGATGTTAGGTACCGTCGATAGCAGTTGTATTTGGTGCCTAATCACGTGAACATCAACACAGCAAAAGTGATCTCAAAACCTGATGACATATCACGTTAGCCCTACGGTGATGACCCGAGCGAACCCCCAATCTATTCCATTATATGAGAGAATGGAAAATATTTCACCCCTCTAGCAACTTTGACGGACCAAGGTTAGCCTACCCTTATTAATGGAAGTGCGAAGGTCGCCGTACCTTGACAGAGAAAGGCCTTTCTTTTTTTTTTTTTTTCTCTCTCGAGATTTGTAGAGACGTGTGATTCTTTTACATCACCAGTTCCAAATATAAGCTTTCCAGCAAAGAGCCCTTAGTCAATTATTGGATGAAATCTTGCCTACCATTAAGGCAAGAATCTCTCCAGCCAACTAAATTTTCAATTGCTATGTTTACAGTCTAATACACCTGTAAGCCATATTTGACTCACCACATGTGTGGGCATTTCGGTAGGCCTCACTACATGGGGTCCACGTCCAACAGGTACTATGTCATATAAAGACAGATTCATAAATCAGATGGGCTACATGACACGGATAAGTGGGAATGGAATACAACCATAGGTTTGTACGCGGCACCATGTGGGTCCAACTCACTAAGATGAATGGAAGACACAAATATTAGCCCAATAAAAATTCAAGTGGGCCACATAATGTGTTTTGAGAGCAATTTTACATTGATCTTTTGAATGTATGGATCAAACAATGGTTCTCACCTGATGAACAGAGTTGATTCTAAATATACAACTTGGTGGACCCCACAAAGCACCCCACTTCGTGTGGGCAACACCCAGAGAAAAGAAGTTGGTGCTGTCTCTCCACATTAAAAGAAGTGGAGGAAGTGGGTTGAACCTAAGCCGTCCAATGTGCCGAAAAATTTCAAATGCTCCTTACTAAGCAACTATATTTTTTATGACAAATGAATCCACTCTTAACCAATGTTGGAAAGACTAATTGTGAGGCAAAAATGTCAAAATCTGAACTCAGTGGGGCAGTTCCAAACTCAGTTAACTCAACTCAATGAGATTTCAAGCAAGTCTCATTGAGTCAGCTCAAAAACTTGTCATACACAAATCAGGCACGACTTGACCAAGTCACTGGCTCATTTAGTTGGTTTTTGTTTTGACCAAAGGCTAAAAATCAAACAAAACAACTGCCTTTGAGTTTTGGGCCCTGGACGCACTAGTTGGGTCAGAAACAGGCCCGTAATTGTAAGAAATGAGTGACCAGGGCTCAACGGGCCAACCTGATGAGTTGAGCAACCTAACATTTGGGTCACCATCCAAATGGTGGGACCCACCAGACACATTGCTCATATGTACTAACACGCCTTGGGCACATGCGACGGTGTGGATGTGGAGAGTACGCATGTGCCGGCAGCAACGGCAGCAAACAAGGCCCACCATGTGAGTCATATTCGGCTGCTGATCAGTACAGGACCAGATTGTTTCTTCACATGCACACAACTGACTAAACTGCCCGGTGATGACTATAACGTCTTGAATTCTTTTTCCCCACCCAACATTGGACTTCCACGCCGTCCCTACCCACTTGATATTTCTGCGTGTGGGGCCCACGAGGCGGTGGAGCCATATTTTGTAATAACCCTCCTCTTCTCACACCCCACTCTACAATATGCAGACTATAGTTCTAAAACTCACCAAGTCGACCCAATAATCGTTTGAGTCAACTCAATTCATTAAGATTTCAGGCCAATCAACTGAAAAATGGCTCCTTCTTAGGGCTGCCAACGGGTACTGATCGACCATGTACCCAACCTGATTTTAACTTATCCAGGTCTAATTTTTTTGGACTTATTAAGAAATCAGGCAGGTTTGGTTTCACCTTTTGAAGGGAAAAAAGGTTTCCTTTTTAAGATTGTAATCCAATTGTTGCAAATGCAAAGAGTTTACATCTAGCCTGATGCAATTCACGTTATGCAGTGAGAATGATAAGAGGAAAATGTACTCATGCAGCCTGTCAATTCTTAGGACGCATTGTGCATGACATGTGTGACTACTAACATATTAAGCAAGTTTTCAAAGACCTGCCGATGCTGGATTCTTCGCAATCCAACTTGCACTTGATTTGCCATCATGGATCAACTAAAAAATTTCCCTAAAGACGTCCAATACCACCTCAAATTAAGGTAGTAAAGAATTAGGAGTAAATAATGAAAAACCATATGAAATTAGAAACAAATCACACATGATGACATGATACATCAAGGATTTCAAATCCTATTGGATACAGCCATTGCATAATCGAAACATTCACATGGAAGACCACGAGGCTTGTGCGTGGCCACCAACTCTCAGAAAGAAGATCTCAAAGTCCTCACTACAAATAATCAACTTCTACCGCTTACGCTACTTTATACTCTGTCTTCCATGGATGCTTATTAGTTTTAGCTTCTTAGCTTTGATTACTTTATTTTTGTCCAGCCATGCTGCAACAAGCTTTAGAATGCATTGCTATAGTATATATGCAAGTTGTCAAATCTTCTAATTATCGAGTTTTTAATTGATATATTGCTAGTCACATTCCGTTGACTTCACACCATTATCGTCTTACGACCTTCTAATAGTTTTTATGGCTGTTTTGCCAACACAACTATAAGTATTTTATTCTCTCTACTTAGTTTATTTTTCCATTTGTTGATTATATTATTTTTACATTCCAACTAATAGCGTTCCAATCTTTTTATTTTTATTTTTATTTTGCCCAACCTCCATTGCTTCACTCATAAATTTTATTAGCTATCACCTTTGAGTGAAAAGTTCTTTGCTCCAATGCAAAAAGATCTCATTCAAAAGGACTAGCTCTCCTCTTTTAAAATTGCTCAATCATTATAACAATTAATGATGAACAATTGAGCCAACTTTCCCAGGTCTAATTTTTATCTTGCTAGTTTGGCACCTGGTGTCATAAGCGTTTAATCAATTCGATATGAATATGACTTTGGCACGACCGACACTAATCTAACCACACACGTTTGACTGAATTCAAGCTACGCATAACTAGTGTGGCCAAGTTCCAAATTGAACTACAACACTAAGTAAAAATACTTCCCAAGAATTTCTTTTAGCAGCATATATGGTTTGATTTCCCTAATATAGATTTTATGAAGAGGAGATTTGGAGATCCATTGAAACACAGATGATGCCATGCATGTAGATGTCCTAACGTGAAAAGCCAGTGCGCTATCTGAGCCTTTTCATCTAGTTTGAAATAATAATTGAATCTTATTCTTAAAGAATTAGTCAGTATCAATCATTTAGGCAAGCTATAACCTATAAAGTAAACTAGGCATCCTTTGGTATGGCACGTTGTGGGCCACTTGAGTTATGAAATTGCTCATTTTTAGGCAAAAAAGATATCAAAGATGTAGCAACTAGATGGAAAGTGAAGGATATTGGGAAAGCCAGCAGCAGAAGCGGAACGCGGAAACCATGAAGCAATGCGAAATCAAACGAGTAACAAGATGCAATCAATCACACAAAAGCATTCACCACAAGAGACTCCGAATTTTACGTGGAAAAACCCCAAAATGGGTAAAAAATCACGGCACAAAGCGATCTACTATGAATATCAGAAGATTACAGAGATTGACAACCCACAAGCAAGGAATATAGAGAAAACCCAAGCTCTCTCTCTCTCTCTCTCTCTCTCTCTCTCTCTCTCAAAACTCTCTCCCCTTTTCCTAGTACGAATAGGAAACCTTGGACACCTTAGGATTCCACTCTAGGTCGGACTACAACACTTTAAATAGAAAGAAATCCGAAAATAGAAACACCTTGCGCAGTACTGCGAACTGCGCAAGGACTCCGTGCGCACAGCCGACTGGTCGGCCTTGCACAGAAACAGTCCAGGGAGATTTCAAGCTGACCCTGCCTCACAGCCGACCGGTCGCCCGACCTGTTGGAGCCCACTGACGACCGGTCGGTCGACCGGTCTGGGCATATGCAGAAAGTGTTCAGGGGGGTCTTTACAGCATCTGGGTCACACTGTCCGGCCGGTCGGTCAGCCAGTCGGAACACCCATTCGAACAAGTTTGAAGATTATCCCAACAAAGGGGCTTTTGGTAGCATGCATTTGAATTGAAATCCATGTGAATCAGAGTCACCAGTTGCATTTGCCAACTTGCAATTGAATTCCACAAGAATCAAGCAATCTGGCAATTGAAATCAGTACCAAACGCTCTAAAACATCACAATTACTACAGGTTCACTTGGATTCAAGCTGCCAAACGACCCATAAGATCTTGAACACTTGTTTCTGGGCATGTGTTTGCATGTGAATAAACAGCCTGCCCATTGGTGAGATCTTTAGACGTTGCATCTGTGCAACAGCTTATTTTATGACTCTTCCACGTGGGCCCTACCTGATGTTTTTATGACATACAGTCCATCCAAGATGGCCAACTCACAAATGAAATTAGGAGGCAGAAAAATCAGGCCGGCCTTAGTAGGCAATCATGTGAATCGGAGGTTTTTGGATGGTTGTCGATTGTTGTCTATGGTATGGCCCACCATGTTGTTTTCATCGGATTCAACCTGATTATCAAGTGAACACCACATGATGATGATTGGATTTTTAAAAAATCAGGCATTTAAAATCATCAAGAAACCCACGCGCTGTAGGAAACAAAGTACAACCACCCAAAAATTCCCAAATTCACATGGTCGCCACATCACGGGTTGGATTTGTCTGATTTTTCTGGAGTCTCAATTTCATTGTTGGGCAAACCTTATGGATGCTTTCGATGCCACACGTACACCTCCGTAGGCCTCACCCACAAAGCCTCTAACTTGAACTTCCTACACTGGGAACCTGGGTGGTGCCCTCGTGATGTTTGTGATAAATCCACTCCGCCTATCCGTTTTTTGAGATCATATTAGGACATAAGACAAAAAATGAGCCGGATCCAAGACTCAAGTGAACGGGGTGGATTTCTCATAAGCATCTGTGGCCCCACCTAGGTTCCCACCGCAGGAACTTCACGCTAGAGGCTTTCCAATGAAATCCGCGACCCTTTTTTTTCCGGTTCAAGTTCAATTCCTGATTTACCGAGTTTGCAAAACATCGAGGCTCAGTGTGCTCACCACGTAGGCACGTACACCCGATCCTCCACCCTAGGCCAAAAATCAGCCAGATAGACAGCTACGGTGGACCACAACATAAGAAACAATAGGGACGGTGTGTGTAGGGTCACCATGGTGTGTATCTTCTTGCAGTTTAACCCGTTAATCAGGTGTGGCTCACAAGGAAAAGGGAATATGCAAAAATCATCCAAATTTACACTTGTACATTGGTCCATTGATGCGAACCATCTAATCTTTTTATGATTAAGAAGATATTTTATATCCATGTTGTAATTAAGGATTCTCACCTGATAGATGGAGAGGATTTTACATATACAACATGGTGGGCCCGATAAAGCTCGTATATTTTATGCACTCTTTAAAAGAGACGTTGTAGATGTTTTGGTACGGTCCATCGTATAATTGGAATTAATTTAAGTATTAAGGCTACTACTACGTTTATCTTAACGGACCGTGTAGATGAGATTCATTGGGAAGAGTGGTGGGAGTTCTAACAATGGGGTGCGTCAACTAAACCCCCACTTCCCAAAAAAGAGAAAAAAAAGAAAAAAAGAAAAAAAAAAAAAACATCCAACGCAGTAAAAAAATAAAAATAAAGCAAAAATGTACGATTTGATTAGCCTGATGTTTTGGGCCCACTGTGAATGTATGTGGTTTATTCATACTTTCCATCCATTTTCCAGCTCATTTTAGGGGTTGATCCCAAATTGACGTATATCCAAAGCTTAAGTGGACCATTCCACAAGAAACAATAGTAATGATTTCCACTGTTGAAACATTCTTATGGCTACAGTGATGTTTATTTGTCATCCAAACTCTTCGTGAGATCACAAAGACATGAATGAAGGGGAAAAAATATTAGCTGGATGGAAAACTTCCATGGTCCTTATGAATTTTTCAATGGTAGAAATTCAATTTACATTGTTTCTTGTGGTGTGGTCAACTTGGGCTTCACTTCATTTCTGGGGTCAAGTCTTAAAATTATCTGTTAAAATGTATGGACAAAGTGGATAAAATACACAAGTCACGGTGGGCTTCATAGAGTTTACACAGTATGCAATCCGGTTCCCTATAAGTAGGCCTAGCAAAATTCCACACGATCCGTTAACTTTTACGAAAAAACCAGTGTTTGGGTCCAACCTTATCATGTCGGGTCACTAACGAGTTGACCCGTTAAGGCCCATTAACATAACGGGTTGGGTTGGTGTTTCACCCGCGAACCCGTTTAACCATTTAACATAATGTCCTAGATCACCAAACTATGGCCCACTTATAAACCTGGCACTCCATCATATGCAATATTGCAATGTACAGGTAGAGCTGTACATGAACCAAACCCATTCAAAAAGCTCGCTCGACTTGGCTTGAAAAAGCTTGATTCAGCTCAGTTCGTAGGGTGGAACAAACCAAGACGAGCTTTTTTTATGAGCTCGTTCAAAAATTGAGCCAAGCTCAAGCTTGACCAAGCTTGATTCGGCTTGGTTTTAAACCAGGCATGATTCGGCTCGAACCAAGCTTGAATTCGACTCAGTTTGATTTATTATATATAAATTTTTTAAAAATATATTTAATATATATAATATAAAGGAGTGCCTGCTTCTACCTTAATTTGCCCCGCCTCCTAATTATTTAGTCGAGAGAACTCTCGCTTTTCGGCCATGCCCTTCGGGTCCCTTCCTTACTGTCGCCGACCGTTCGGCCATCTGGCATCTCTCTCTCTCTCTCTCTCTCTCTCTCTCTCTCTCTCTCAAACTCTTACTCTCAATCTCCCCGCCCCACCCAACGGCCAACTCCTAGCTAGCCAGGCGGTCCGGTAGCCACTGTTGTGTTGACTGCCTCCATCTCTCTCTCTCTCTCTCTCTCTCTCTCTCTCTCTCTCTTTCACACACACTCCTCTCTCTCAAGCTCGAATAGGCTCGAACAGGCTCGAAAGCTCGACCAAACCAAGCTAAGCCTACCTGTTGGGCTTGAGGACCAAGCCAAGCCAAGCTCGAGCCCAGGTTGCCCGCTGAACAAGCCGAGCCGAACTGTGCAAAGCTTAGTTCGATTCAGCTCATGTACAGCTCTATGTACAAGTGATTCCTCCTCACCTCCCGAGTGAATCCTATTATTTCTAGTGATAGAATGGGCCCACTAGGTGGACCACTATTGTATGTTGGGTCAGACTATCAGTTGTCCTCATCAACAATGTGGCCATCTGATGAGTAGACTGGCCTAATGGGTTAAATGGGTCGGGTCACGGGTAACCCATTAAATTAACGAATGGATTTGAGTTTCTAGATTTTAACTCATTAGTTAACGTGCCGGATTAGGGTGAGCAAATTTTTGACGTGAAGCGACATGAACATGGTTCAACACACCCATTGTCAGGCCTACCTGTAAGCCATACAAATAATATGGGACCTACAATTCTCCATTAAGGCAAGGCATTCTAGTAATTTTGACCCATAATGGGAACTCCTCGACAATTTCGGCGCAAGAGGAGCGGATTATGTGTGGCCCAGCCTCACCCAAAATGGCGCAGCCCTTACTATGGGCCCACCTTGATGCATGCATTCTATATCCATAACATCCACCCACCTTGATGCATGCATTCTATATCCATAACATCCACCCGTTTTTACAAATCATTTTAGGGCATGAACCCAAAAATGAAGCAAATCCAAATCTCAAGGGGACCATACTATAGGAAAAGGTGGTGATTGACCATTAACAACTTACAATGGACCACAAAAGTTTTGGATCGAGCTAATATTTGTTTTTTTTCCCTTCATCCAGGTTTATGTGACCTTATAAACAGGTTGGATGGAAAATACACATTATAGAATCATTTAGTTATGTGGTCGGAAGTTTTTAATGGTGGGAAGTTCAATTACTACTGTTTCCCATAGCATGCTCCACTTTGAGATTTGGATCTGCTTTATTTTTTAGCTCATGTATAAAATTATCTTGCGAAGAGGATAGACGGCGTAGATATAGAATACACGCATCAACGTGGCCCCCACATTAAGGGCCACACATTTGTTGCATTTTGCAGTGTGTCATTTGAAGAAACCAAATAACTGGCAATTTCAAACACATTTATTACTCCCGCTGTCCAATATTGAGAGAGAATCTGAGTCCATTTTACGTACCCACTCATCATCCACCGTAGACCCAATGGGCCAATACATAAGAATAATCATCTGATCAGAACCATCCATTTTCTATGTGCATCCATGAAGGAATGGATGGGCGACTTCCAAAATAGCCATCTAAATGTATGAGTAGAAAACCAATGACAATTTATTCTCAGTACTGATCCACGATTTGACCTATAAATACCAATGGCCAAGATGATCCCTCCATCTCATCAAGTGGGCCCATGATGGTTTGAGTGTGAGCACGAGACTCTTGCAAAGAAAATATAGAGAAAGAGATACATTAATATCTAAAGATCTCTTTCTTTTAGTAAACTGTTTCTATTAGCAACTTCTCATTAATTGAATCACCACTATAAAAGAAAATGCAACCCTCTTGCAGTCATCTCCATCTAAAGAGAGATGGGCCACCTTCCTTCCAAGCTGCTCTTCCTCCTTTTATCTCTCCTTTCACATCTTTCCTCAGCAAGGTTCGTCATCAACGATGACTACTCCATTTTTGAAATATACACCATATGCAGGCGCACCACAGACTTCGATTTCTGTTCCCAAGCTCTCAATTCCGATCCTCGCACCCCAACCGCTGATCTCGTCGGCTTCTCTGAGATTTCTCTAGATCTAGCGTCCCGCAATGCTACCGACACATCTAAGTACATCTCTCAATTGCTCAGCAAGGCGACGGATCCCGTGATTAAGCAACACCTGGGTGTTTGTTCTCAGGCTTACCAGAGTGCAATCGACGGGATTGGAGAGGCGTATAAGCTTCTGCATTCCAAATCATATGATGCCTTGAGCAAGGAGGCGGGGGCCGTCGGTGCCAAGCCAGTAGCGTGCGAGAATTCATTCAAAGGAACAAAGTCGCCATTGACGAGCAAGAATGAGTATTTGGAGCTTCTAGCTGTCATCGCCGGGGTGATCGCTGGTCTCCTCGGCGGGTCGTCTTGATCATTTTCATTCAAGCATGTGTTACCTTAGCCTTCTTCTTCTTGATTACCGTATAATAAAAACATAGTTATATCTTTAAACGTAGGAAGAAAGAGATTTTGTTTTTAATTGTGTTTGGTTGTATTTTTAGCCTAATTGGCAACAACAAATGCTTGAGTCCTTTTCTTGGATCTATCATGTCATCCTAGATTAGTTATTTGGAAAATGATACTAGGAGGTTGACCTCATGTGCAAGCTTCCCAGTAGGTTGAGCTTTCTGAGCCTCATTAATTGTGATTTATGTCGTACATCTATTCCATCATTCAGACCCACCCTTCCATGGTGGGTCACGAGCTTTAAAAAACAGGCTAATCCATGACAAAGATGGGGCGAAACGAGAGTGGATACCCACCCATTGAAACCTTCCCGATTGTTTACAAGGCCCACTTAAACTATGAGTTTGGATCCTCTGTTGGCTTCCAAGCAGGAAACCCCTGCTTCGAGCCTTTTCATTGGTTCACATCATTACATAAGTCTGCAGCCCTGTCACATCATTAATGCAACCTGGTCACACCCCAGTGCAACCTGGTCATATGATGTCAGCAGTGTGATGTGGACCATTGAAAAGGCTCCTGGAAGCCAACAGAGGATCTGGACTCTTAAACTATCCATTATGTACCACTTGGATGAGAATCACACCAAGTTTCAGCTGTATCCAAAATCAGCTGGGCCCAGGAAGTGCTTTTAGATGTTGTGTGGGGAGCAAATTAGGCGTTACCCTTGTCACACCTTAGTGGGTGTTACCCCTTCTGTGTGGGGCGTACCTTGATGTATTTTTTGTACATCTATGCTTTCCATCCATTGTTATGCCTAATTCTAGGATGAGATCCAAAATTATAAGAAGATCCAAATCTCAGGTAGACCATGCCTATAGAAAGAGTGATGAATAATCGTTAAAAGCATTTTGCGGACCACAAAAGTTTTAGATCAAGCTCATCTTTAAGTTTATACTTCATCCAAACCTTCTTGACATTATGAAGAGCTTTGATTTCAAATAAACATTACCAAAACCTTATGATGGGCTCTTTGGAATTTTTAATGGTGGGCACTCAATCAGCATTGTTTCTAGTGGTATGGTCCACTTGAGATTTGGATTTGCATAATTTTTGGCAGACCATCCTAAAATGGGCCGGAGAAATGAATGGACGGTGTGGATATACAAAATACTATCCATGTGGGCCACACAGTAGGGGTAACACCCACTAAGCTGTTCACGGTAACACTTGAAAATGTATATATATATATATATATATATATATATATATATATATATATATATATATATATAGGGAAAATGTACTATATATATATATATATATAGGGAAAATGTACTATGCGCTCTACCTCATGGGAAGTTCTCATGCGGTCGGTAGTGTGGGCCCCACTGATGTGTGATGGACATCCACACCATCTATTAAATGCACCATTAAGTGTGTGCCATGGCCCTAAAAATCAGGCCAATCTATGACTTGGGTGGGCCACACCATATACAACAGTTAAGAGTGGATAGCCACCCATTGAAACCTTCGTGACCGGATCGACTGAGATGTGGTTGAGATATTCAGACTATTTGTGCGTGTCCCACTTAAACAAGAGGTCACACCAATTTTCAATCGAATTCAAAATCTAAGTGGCCCCCGGCAAGAGCTTTTAGATGTTGTAGCTATGATTTTACACTAGTTTAGCTGGCATGATCCACTTGAGTTCCGGATATAGCTGATTTTTTTTTTTTTTTTTTTTTTTATTTTTATCCCATAACCAATAGGAGACCCACCAAATGGATGGTATGACGTCAAATACACATCACGGTGGGGCCCACACAGCTCGAACTCATGGAAACTTCCCGAGGTCCAGCGCATAATACCGTTTCTCATATATATATATATATATATATATATATATATATATATATATATATATATATATATATATATATATATATATATATATATATATGCATGTGGCATGTACTTGAAAATGTATAATAACACATGTGGAGTGTTAGATAATGTAAACCAAAACGTCTCATGTATAAATTGGTACATATAACATATGGAGCACGTGAAGGGCACAGAAAATTAAATGCAGTATATTGATGGTGCTTAAAAATGGACAATGGCACTTGTGATATATTGGGATGTGTATAATACTAGATGGTCCATTGTCTCTAATTTCTTAATATTGGACACGTGTAGTAGTTTATTTGTTTGCTTCACCAACATGTGCGGCCCACATGAAGAGATTTGTTGATTATTGGATCCATTCATCTTTTGGAGTTTACCCTTGCTTACCAGTCTGATACTAACAATGGATGGATGATTCTGACCATGGATATGAAGTGGTTCCAATCTGGACTTTTAAACTGTGCATATTCAATGATATATATCGATGGTTGTGATCATCCTTTCAGAGAGATGATTGAGCTGTGAGCTACCTACAATAGCACTTGAAGATGAATGGTTCCAATCATGGGACCCAATCTGTATGTGATCCTCATGGGGCAACACATGCTGGAACCTGAGTTGTGGCGGAGCCATCAGTGAAGTTTGTGTGACATCCACTCCATCCATCTGTTGTACCAGCTCATGTGAGGACAAGAACAAAAGGTCAGGTAAATGCAAAACTCAAATAAACTATAATACAGGAAAACACGAGAATGGGATGCCAAATCATTGAAACGTTGTTGGAACCCATAGGACTTTTCGATCAGGCTAGGGGGACTTACCTTATGAACAGATTTGACTGGCGTGGGCCCAAGAAGGTTTCAATGGTTCTTGATGAGTCGACACAACAGTGGAAGAAATGATGTGATATGCGGCTGTCTTTCGACAGCATACACAGGCTTTCATTTCCAAAAAGTGGACCCCATGATTGGGTGATCAAGACCATTGCTTCCTCATTCCACCATGGACTGCTCGGCGACAGGACCGGTGGTTGGGCCCGCACTTGCCTGAGCCTAGTAAGTGGCCCAAGGCCAAGCCTGAAAATTGGTTGGGCCCTTATCTAACTCAGTGCATACATTGATCAAATCCTGTTCATTGGTACCCACACGAACATTTCTAATCCATCCGTTGCTCAAGTGGGCCACATTGATCAAACTCGTGGACTGGGCCCCTTCCACCCCTGCCCAAAAGAAAACGGACGCAGATCAAGTGGTGTTGCCCACACCACCTCCAGCGGTTGTGGGGGATGTGTTGGGCACTGTGGGGCCCACCGTCATGTATGTGTTTTATATTTACACCGTACAACTGTTTTTCCAGCCCATGAACCCCAAAACTGAAGCAGATCACCGTGGTGATTGAACGCCCACCATTAAAAACTTCTTGGAGGCCACATGAGTTTTAAACTGATATTTGTGTTTTCCCCCTCATCTAAGTGGGTCTGACCTTATCAACATGTTTCCTGTGATGTGGTCCACTGAGGCTTCCGATCTACTTCATTTTTGGGTTCATGCCATAATATGAGCTGGAAAAATGGATGGATGGTGTGGATGACTCACTTGAGCTGGGGCTGAATCAGCCCAACTCTCTCCACCCGGGGGAGCTAATTTGTGGTATCAAACCAGATCGAGTCATAAGGGTTCCTAGTCGACTCGCACAAAATTGTCCAAGTCAACTCGGACGAGTCGTATCAAACTCATTCAATTCTTAAAACCATGGGCTCTGCAAAGTAGATTCCATCGCATCCCATTTCACACCCTGACGTCAACGTTTCATAATGTAAATCTTGCTTACAAGATGAGACGCCTTCCACCGTTGGATTCTACGATAATGCATCGCAAAAGCAGTAAATTCTTGGACTGAATATCTCACCATCGGTTTTGATAAGAAATCTCAACCGTTTAGAACCCAATAATTAATTGCAACCACATTTTTGAGAGAGTACTCCACCTGGTATTCCATATCGGGTACCACCGTTATTAATATCGGTATCGATCGTAACGGACCGATAGTGAGGCATACAGGGAGGCATAATGACCATTACGGTCCGTTTGAACAAAATAAATTTATTGGAAAAATTCTAAAAAAAATATCTATAAAATTTAGAATAATGTAAATATTTCAAATTTATGTTTATTTTAAGCATGTTTATGGTAGTGTTACAGTTTACTCTAATGCCAGAGTATTATTTCGGATTGTCCGGTGAATTTATGAACATGGTATTATAGGTAATTCCAAACTAACCCTAACCTATGAGAAAAGCCTATGGGCCCACGAGCCCTACTATTATTCTACGAGTTTAAGATAGCTGACCACAATTGCCAATGGCCTACGACGCCCAAACGAAGTCCTCAACTCAAAATAAGCTTTTTTGGTCAAGAGATGGAAAACTTAGATGCCACAAAGATATCGACCAATGGAAAGACGACTGAGGATAAGACACATAAAACGATGCCGAGCAGGTTCCATCGAGCAGATGCCGAGCAGGTTCCACCGGACAGATGCCGAGTGCCCCACGACGAGCGCTCACCTCAGTGCCGAGTGCTCTTTGCCAAGTGCTCACCTCAGTGCCGAGTGCTCAGCCCAAAATAAGCTTTTGCCGAGTGCTCCGAGCTCTTGGATAGGGCTAAAAACACATAAATGCCGGAAGCAACTCCTCTAAGAAAAAGATACCAGAGGATGAGTCAAACAAGAAACGACAAAAGGGTGACCACGACTCGTCCAATCAAAGGAATGCTCCCTGAGCACCGAAGATGTTCCTTAGTTGCTTCGACCGATACACCCCGCTGAACACCTCAGTTGAACAAGTGTTTGTAGCGGTAAAAGATTGAAATGTGCTCGAATGGTCAAACAAGATAAGGGCTGATCTGAACCTGAGGAGCAAGAGAAAATATTGATTATTACACAGCGATCACAGACACAATACCTCAGACTGCTTCGACCTCGAAGGGTAGATCGAACAAATTATTTGTAATGGCCATCTACGAGAATACATCTCCCAATGCCCCGACAACAAAAGGACTACTCTATAATAAGAAAGTCTTGACGAGGGTCCACTGGGCAAAATCCACTAAAGATGTTGCATGAAATCCATGTGCTTCGACATCAATAAAAAAATTATGTACATTTGATTATTACTGAGCTGAAAGAGCTCTCCCCAAATGGCCCACCCATGGACGACATCTATCGCTCCGTAGCTGAAAGGCCAATCATGGGCAACTTATGTTGTGCCATAGCCCACCAACAAAGAATAAAAATGGGCAACCCATGGACGACCTCAGTCACTCCATAGCAGCAAGGCCACTAATGGGTAATTTGGATTGTACCATAGTCGGAAGGCCATTTATGGACATTGTGACATAGCCGAAAGGTCATTCATTGATGTTTTTTACTATACCATAGCCCCAAACAAGCTAATGAATGTGGGGCTTAGGTTGTACCATAGTTGAAAAGCCACTTATGGACATCGTGCCATTGTTGAAAGGCCACTAATGGACAACTCCAACCTTCCCTTATCCAAACAATAAACGGGCCAAACATAACTGTTGCTAACTAGTTGGCTAAACATACTGACCCAAGGTCTTAAACCTGCAGACATAAACACCGACCAACCTAAGGGCAAGTCAGAATGTTTGAATACTCGAACCCATGTGGCCATCCTAAAAACCTCTTTAAAAAAAGAGGGAGAGGGAAAGAAATAGCTGACCAGTGCGGTCAGCACCAAGCTTAAGGGGCAAAACAACAATCAACCAGAGCGGTTAACACCTAAGCCTACGGGCCATATCAGCAAGCTGACACAAGGGAAAAATATATATACTTTACTATCTGACAATGGGAAAAAGGAAAAACTGCATATTTATTCACAAAGTCTTGTTACAAGAAGCCCCAGCGAGTTACAAGGCAAGACCAATGCTAACGGAATTATGTTGCAAAAGTTCCCACACAGCGGACAAATTGCAGCTAAGCGTGGAAGCAACATCATTAACCACCAAGGTCTTCCATTCTCCCATCCAAAAACTATCTTTGAAATCACTTGCAACGCATTACCCCAAGCTCTAAAGTCTTCGAGAATCACAAACTCAAATATGCTCCCAAATTCAGCAAACCATGGAGCTATGGAAGGAACAACCATGGCTACCCATTTTGCGAAATAAATGAAAAAGGAGAAGGTATTTATAGAAGCTTATATGCCTGATTCATTTCCCAAAACGGGCCACGCGTCAGCACCGTATTGATCGCTACACCCTAGAAATGCTTCGTCTTCCAGACTCAATTAATACGCATGAGAGTCGGAGAACGTTTCCATTTCCCTCATTAAGACATCACCACGCGATAAGAAGTTACTCGCAGAATGTCACGAAAATTGAAAAGTCGTATTGAATGAGTCTTCAGTACGGGGATCCCAACGACAATTACATAAATTTTGAGATTATAGGTCGGCTCATCCCCTAAAAACTTGCTCTCAAGCTGAACAAATCAGTCTTAAGAGCAGGGGGAGCTTATTGTTATAGGTAATTCTGATTTACCCCAACCTACAAGAAAGGCCCATAGGCCCACGAGCCAGACTACCATTCTATGAACTCAAGATAGCTGACCACAAAGGCCAATAGCCCATGACGCCGAAACGAAGTCCTCAACTCAAAATAAGCTTTCCTGGCTAAAGGCCTGTTTGGTTGCAGAACCCAGATTCTAGAGAAAATCTAGATTCCACAGTTGGAATCCAAAATTGCAGAAACAGAGTGAAGACGTGGGAAACCCAATTGTGTTCCACTACCTTCACTTGCCTATTTCCAAAGAACGTGCAATCCAAATGTGTTCCAACACGTTTCCCTTGTGGGCCTTGGATTGACTCCTAATCCACCTGATGAGACAACAATGGACCCTAGATATAAAATAGCTACACAAGACATGGAGGTGGCCCATGTTTTGATTCCCCACCACAAAAACCCACGACAGAACCATTGATAGAGGGCCCTAGCCGAAAGTTTTAAGTTCTTCCTGGTGGCGTTCACCCATCAAAGACACTGGAATTTGCCTGTGGGTGTGTCCTACTTGCGTTTTAGATCTGCGTTAATTTTTGTCCACTTTTGCCCTTTACCAATCTCAAAACAATGGCCGTGGAGACAAAAAAACATAAACCATTAAATGTGGTTCATACAGTTTGGTATTGGTGGTGACTGCTATTTTTTGTCCGCCTATTTTTTCAACTTGACGTATTAAGACAAAGAAAAACGGTTCGTCGCCCACATGGTTTCACTAATCCTGGTTCCACTCAATTTAGGTTTCCAGACAGAATCCTATTTGGCTGGAACTTGCAACCAAACACACCAGTTAAAATCGGATTCTACTGGAATCTAGATTTTAAGCTGGAAACGGGTTTCCAGATGCCAACCAAACGGGCCCTAAGAGATGGAAAACTTAGATGCCACAAAGATATTAACCAATGAGAGGACGGCTGAGGACAAGGCACATAAAATGACGCCGAGCAGGTTCCACCGAGCAGATGTCGAGCAGGTTCTACCGAGCAGATGCCGAGTGCCCCACGGCGAGCACTCACCTTAGTGTGCTCTTTGTCGAGCGCTCACCTTAGTACCGAGTTCTCACCTCAGTGCCGAGCGCTATGCGCTCTCCGCCAAGCGAGCATTCTCCGCAACACCTCCATTTTCGTATAGGGATAATAGCTGACAATCGATAAATCCAGACATGATAAGGATTATCCCAAATAATCATCCAGATTGGACATGATAAGGACTATTCCGAGAAATCTGAAAATTACACCCGTAAAACGAGATCTTCAGATCCATCTATAGCTCTCCGACGATCCTATAAACAGAGGTATCCTTCTATTATTCAAGGTACGTGAAAAACCTCTCCACCAAAAGCCTACTTTCAATCTCCTACGTATTACTGACTTAGGCATCGGAAGGCTAATGGCCAGACACCCGGCCACCCTTCTTTTGTCTTTGATCATGTTTCATAGGGTCTAGAAGACTTCCAATCCAGATCTAGTCCACACATCAAAAGGGGATCATTATTTGTAGTGGAGATCAAGTTTTTTCATCCTATGACTAGTTTCAGACATCAACACATGGTTATGTGTATCTAATGCTTGTACATCACAATTAGGTATTAAAATTAGAGATTGAAAAACTAGTATAACTATACTACTTTTTTTTAATTAAAAAAAAAAAAAACTCTCAAAGCTCCTATTTGTCCAAATCACTTCAATCGGTTATTTTTATCTTAACAACTAGAGTACGAGTAGCTGAAATCTGTTGTAGAAATGATGTAAGAAACATTTGTGTAATGTACATAGTAAAAATAAAAGATAAAAAGGGGGGTCACTTTTCAACTGTTCAGGAGGTCATGGTTATTATATTCCATATGGCCGTTACGGCATGTAATAATTAGATAAATAAATAAATAAAATCAATTACCCCATTTCATCCCTGTATTGTGTAATGGTCATGGGCGTTACCTACCGTATAGTAACCAACACGGAACACCTGGGATTTCTACTCTTAGTACATAAGATACCGGCAGTGACATAAAAGAGCTCTTTCTTTTGGGTAATTCGGGCAATTTGGGCAAAATCAAATGACGTAGGAATTTACATTTTTGAGATTGAAGACGTGTGAATACTGAATAGGTCCAATTTGCTTATAATGTCGGTTTGTACAGCTGGGCCATGGTTCCATGATCCAAGCTATTCTCGGGACGCGGACTGCCTATGCCTACGTGGGACCCACAGAGATTCCCTTGACAATTTTACTCTGTCCATCAGTTTCTCATGAACAAAATAGAACCTGATAATTAGGTCACAGAGACCTGGATGAGGATTGCCCGATCCCCTTATGAGGAAGTTCATGTAGTTGGAAATGATGTGGGGCCCACAGATGTTCCCATCACAAATCCACTCCATCCATCAGCTTTTCAAGATCACAACAGGACAGGATTCTAAACATAAAAAAAAAAAAAAAAAAAAAAATTGAAACTCATGTGGGCAACAACACATTAAATAGTGGGAATGCAAATGTAGACCACCGGAACTTTCCTAGAGCCAACCATGATGTTTATAAGTTATCCAAACCATTAATATGGTTATTACCACTCATATAAACTGCAGGTACAAATATCATCCTCTTACAAAACTTTTGAGCCCCTACAAAGTTTCCATTGGTGGGCGTCCAATCCCCACTTTTTTGTGTGGTGTGGCCCACATGAGTTTTAGATATGCCCGATTTTTAATATTATGTCCTTTTATTGTCATTTCAAAACTAATAGTGGATTTGTCAGTGAAAATCTATGGGAGCCCCCACACAGTTTCCGACTACAAGAAGTGCCGGGAGCATAAGCAATCTGCCGGTCTCCCTGCTAAAGCTTTTGCAGCAACTTCCACTACAGAAGCTAGGTGGGGCGTGATGTTTGTGAGAAATCCACCTGTCCATCCATTTTTTCCGGATCATTTTATAACCTAGCCCAAAAAATGACGCCAATCCAAAACTCAAGTGGTCTACATCACAGCTGATTGAACGTCCAGAGTTGAAACATTCACTGGGCCACAGAAGTTTTGGATCAGGCTAACTCTTTTTATTTTTAGATAATCCCAGTGAATAGTATGGATCGCATATAAAGGTCAAGGACGACCTCAGAGAAGTTTCAATGGTAGGCATTTACCAACTACGTTTTCCTATGGTAAGGCCACTTAAAGATTTGGATTTAAATCATTTTTTGGGCTGTCCTAAAATGATATGGAAAAACGGATGGATGGGTTAGATTTTCTAAGAACATGACTGGCAGACCACCTAGCTTCCCCTGGCAGGAAGATCGTACAAAGGCATTAGTAGGGAATCGGTGCCGTTTGTCTTTGCCATGGGTTAAAGGTCTACGGTAGGGCTGTAACTGGGTCAGCTGACCCGATGGGGTACCTAGACCCAACCTATTTAGACCCGACCCATTTATTAAATGGTACGGGTCTCGGTCCAAGAATAGACCCATTTGCTAAATAGGTCTGGGTATGATTTCCTTTATATTAGGCCTGACCCGACCTATCCCAAACCGAATCGAAGCCAAATCCATTTAGAAAGTGGGCGATTTTGGTCTATGTTTCAAGGGACCCATCCAGCTCAGACCCGTCCAAACCCAATTTTAAGCCTTGTAAAATGCTTGCATGCTAGATCCAGACCCAGACCTAGACCTATTAGACCCGACCCATTTATAAATGGGTCTGGGTGGATCTCCCTCTACCAGACCCCAACCCATTTATAAATGGGTCTGATGGGTTGACTCATACCCAACCCAGACCCGCCCATTTACTAAATGGGTCTGCGTCCAAATTAGTAAATGGGCGGGTCTGGTTTTGGCTAAACCCGCCTCGAGCCTGACCATTTACAGCCCCAGTCTATGGAATAGGTGTAGCCTTGGCTTCTCCCATGACCGTTCGGCCCTAACCTCATGGCCTAGCTTGATGTACGTATTGTACATTGATGCCGTCCATCCAATTTTCGGCTCCTTTTTTAGGCCATGAACCCAAAATTTAAGCAAATACAAATCTCAGCATGGTCATACCATAGGAAATGGTGTTGATTGAACGTCCACTATTTAAAACTTCCTAGGGCCCACCGCAGTGCCCACCATAATTTTTGTCAACCATCCAACTTGTTGACAAGGATACACAGACCTAGATGAAAGGAAAAGCAAATATCAGCTTGATCACTCACTACTATTTCCTTGACTGCAGTCCACATAAGATTTGAATATACCTTAATTTTGGGTTCATTTCCTAAAATTATTTGAAAAATTGGATAAACGGCATAGATTAAATACATACATCATAGTAGGGCCCACAATGCACCAGTATGCAACCCGCATGTCTCTGTGGGTATTTTCATCATTTTAGGAAAAATCACCCTTCAAACGGTGGGTATTTTCATCATTTTAGGATAAATCAACCTTTAAACGGAGGTAGTCAGAGAAAACTAATGGAAGGTACTTAATTGACAATAACTTGACTAATGAGGTAGTTTAACTGAAAACTCAACTAAAAAAGTATCAATATGTAAATACCATATCAATGAATTACTATTTTGTAAGATTTTCTTGTTTTCGGTTTCTAGAGAAACAGATGGATATATTTGGATTTTTCAATGGGTATCTCTGTGGGCCTTACAGGTTGACATGCTGGGGCAAAGGCAATTTGTGTCGGTGGGGTTTGCACCTATTGCATGGTGTGCCACACACCACTGACCTTAGTAGGTGTAGACGTCACTAAGTTCTTTAGGCATGATGATGTATGTGTTATATCCACTTTGTTCATCCATTTTGCAATATTATTTTAGGGAATGAACCCATAAAAATAAGGTAGATTCAAAGCTTAAGTGGACCACACTACAAAGCATTGGGGACAATGATTTCCATTGTTGAAATCTTTTTAGGGCCACCATTATGTTTATTTTCAGTCAACCTGTTCATAAGTTCACAAGTGTCTTGGATGAATGGAAAAGAAAAATATCAGATTGACCCAAAACTTAGTGATTCCCATAAAGTTTTCAATAGTAGACAGTCAATCCTCACTACTTTATGTGGTGTGGTACACTTGAGCTTTGAATCTGTCTCACTTTTTAGCTAAAGCCCTAAAAAACGATCATGGTGGGGCTCACAGAATTTGGGGACGTCAAAACGCGGTGGAGGTCGGTGGTGTGGCACAGCACCCAATCCGCTTCCATGATGCTCCATGCACTAAAAGTCTATTGGATGGAAGATCCCATCGATCAAATCTGTGGTCTTTTTCAGTCGAATCTACCATCAATGCATTTTCTTTCTTAACTTCCATTTATCAGCCACTTAAAAACTTTTAGGACAAGTTGCCTGTTTTATGCAGCACGTAAAACACCCACACAAGAAGGGTCGACAGTATGGTACATGGAGGCAGACTGCATACTCACAGGGTGATTTATCCATGCCGTCCATCCATTTTGGATCATTATTTTAGGGCATGAGCCCAAAAATGAGGCGGATCCAAATCTCAGGTGGACCACACCACAGAAAACAGTGGTGATTGAACACCCACCATTAAAACTTCCTAAGGCCCATTATGATGTCTACTTGCCATCTAACCTATTGTTAAGTCACACGGACGTGGATGAGGAGAGAACATAAATATTAGCGTCTCCAGGCACCCGAGACTTGAATGTGCCTCAGTAGGGAAGCAGATTGCGTAGTAACTCTGTGCCGAGTAAACTTTGTGGGGCCCACCGTGATTTATGTATGTTATCCACTCCGTCCATCCATCTTAGCAAAAATTTTTAGGTATGGAGACAAAAAATGAAGCATATCAAAATCTAAAGTGGACCACACCACAGGAAAAGTGTGAACTGAATGTCTACCATTGAAAAATTCTTGGAGGACACAGAAGTTTTGGATCAAGCTGATATTTGTGTTTTCCCTTTATCCATATCCATGTGATCTCATGAACCGGTTGGATGACAAATAAACATTAGTGTGAGGCCTGGGAAGGTTTCAACGGTGGAAATCATTATTCCCACTGTTTCCCATGACATGGTCCAATTAAGATTGGGATATGCTTAAATTTTGGGCTCAACCCCATAAAAGAATAGATAAAGCACATAAAGAATAGATAAAAGCACATACATTCTAGGTGGGCCCAACTGAGTTTACTCAGCACGATAAGAGCATGGGAATTACTCTGCACTCAATCGGACATCCCATTCTCACGGACGCGGATTTCCTGCGAAGCCTTTCCCAGATAGTTCCTGCGATGAGAACCTACCTGGGCCCACAGTAATGTTTGTGAGAAATCTATTCTCTTCATCCGTTCTGTGAGATCATTTAGGACAAGAGAGCAAAAGGAGCTGGATCCAAAACTCAAGTGGGCCGAATATGTGGGGATTTAACGTCCACAGTGGAAATATTTGTGGGGCCACAAGTTTTGAATCAGGCTAACATTTGTATTTTTAACTCATCCCAATAGGAATGACTTTATGAACGGGTATGGATGCCATACAAACATCAATGTCGACCATAGGGAGGTTTCAACTATAGTAATTTCCCTACACACCTTTTCAACTGCGGACCTTAGTGAGTCCCACATGAGTCTGGGATCCTACTCATTTTTGTTTGCATGTCCTAAAATGAGGGAGGATTGCGTAGTAAGTAACCATGTAGAGTAAACTCTGTGGGGCCCACAGTGATTTACATATTTAATCCACTCCATCCATCCATCTTAAAAAAAAATTTAGATATGGTGCCAAAAAATGAAGCATATCAAAATCTAAAGTGGACCACACCACAAGAATTGTGTGAACTGAATGTCTACCATTGAAAAGTTCATCGGAGGACACAGAAGTTTTGAATCAAGCTGATATTTGTGTTTTCCCTTCATCCATATCCATGTTTATGAACAGGTTGGATGACAAATAAACATCATCGTATGGCCTGGGAAGGTTCTAACGGTGGAATTCATTATTCCCACTGTTGCTGTGGCATGGTCCACTTGAGATTTGGATATGCTTAAATTTTTGGCTCAACCGACTAAAATGAGCTGGAAAAACATATGGATGGAGTAGATAAAGAACATACATTCTAGGTGGGCCCAACGGAGTTTACTCCACAAGATAAGAGCAGAGTAACTCCGCACTGCAATCCTGATTCCTAAAATGAGGTGGATTTCTCACCAACATCACGGTGGCCCCACCTAAGTTCCCAGCGATCTAGGGGGCTACTGTGATGTTTGTGAGAAATCCACCCCATTCATCCGTTTCATGAGCTCATTTTAGGACGTGAGACCAAAACCAAACCAGATTCAAGACTCAAGTGGGCCGCACTAAAGGAAAATGTGGTTAGAGAAATTCCTACCGTTGAAACCACCCTAAGGTCCACAATGATGTCTATATTCCATCCATACCGTTCATAACGTCATTGCTGCTGGGATGAACTGAAAAAAACAAATATTATCCTGATTCAAAACTTATGTGGCCCGCAAATATTTCAACCTTCAATTCTCACATTTTCGGCCCACTTAGAGTCTTGGATCTGGCTGTTTTTTTGTCTTACATCCTAAAATGATCCTAAAATGATCTCACAAAACAGATAGACAGGTGGATTTCTCATGAACATCACGGTGGGCCCCACCTGGTTCCCAGTAGCTTCATGCGGAAGGGTTTTCGCAGGAAATCCGCGTCCCCCATTCACACCGTTTCATTCGGTGGGGTCCATCTGAGTAGGAAATCAAGTTGATCTTTGACCTCAGGCCCTAACATGGGGAAACGGGTTACCTGTGACTCCGGGAATCGGATTGCTCCGCACGCTCTTAACGTGCGGAGTAAACTTTGTTAGGCCCACCTAGAATGTATGTGCTTTATCTATTCTTTATGTGCTTTATCTATTCTTTTAGGGGGTTGAGCCCAAAATTTAAGCATATCCCAATCTTAATTGGACCATGCCACGGGAAACAGGGGGAATAATGATTTGCACGGCTGAAACCTTCCCAGGCCTCACACTGATGTTTATTTGTCATCCAACCGGTTCATGAGATCACATGGATATGGATGAAGGGAAAACACAAATATCAGCTTGATCGAAAACTTCTGTGTCGTCTGAGAATTTTTCAATGATAGACATTCAGTTCACACTTTTCCTGTGGTGTGGGCTAGTTTAGATTTTGATATGCTTCATTTTTTGACACCATACCTAAAATTTTCTGTTAAGATGGATGGACGGAGGGGATAAATACGTAAATCACGGTTACTCACTACGCAATCCGCTTCCGTGACTCCGGGCACATATGTATTCCTGTGCGGGGTTGTGTGGTGCTTATAAAGATGTCCACGACAAATCCACTCCGTCCATCTGTTTTGAAAGACCACAGTAGAACCAGGATATAAAAATCAGCCATATCCAAAAATCAGATGGGCCATACCACACGAAACAGTAGGGATTGAACGCCTGAGGGTGACAGAAGTTTTGTATCAGGGTGATATTTGTGCCTACAGTTTATCTGAGTGGCAATAACCCAATTAAAGGTTTAGGATGGCATATAAACATCATGATCAGCTCCATGAAGGTTTCAACGGTGGATGTTTCCGTTCCCACTGTTTCGTTCGTGTGGCCCACCAGAGTTTTGGATCTTCCTTATTTTTAGAATCCTATACTACTGTGGTCTTTAAAAACAGATGAACGGAGTGGATTTGTCACAGACGTCTCTGTAGGGCCCCACACAGCTCCGGGCACAGGGGTATATATCTGTGCTCTGCGCCCGGGGTCATAGGCAATCTGCTTCCCTAACATGGACGACCACATGGTGGGCCCCACTGTCTTTGGAGCGTAAAACAGGTGTTGAACGGATTTCCGGTCTCCACTTTCATCGAAAGTCCCACACAACCGTACGAAATTGTACTACTTTTTGACCAAAATAAAAAAAAGAAAGGGACTATGTAATCAAAAGGGTGGGTGTAAATATCAGTCCCTGAAAAAAAAAAAAAAAAAAAAAAAAACATTTTTTCAAGTAACGAAATAGACTGGAAGCGAAGATGTCGAGACCCGATGCTGTTGCGCGTCAGGATTAAGCTCTCTCAAATTCAAGTACGGCGTCTCAAGATCTCCACTCCGACTCGGCGTCAGCGACCCAGCGAGCGGACCCGAACTCGGCCGGCTGCTCCGACTCGGCGTGCTCGACCCACTCTCAGTCTCATACACAGGCCCCGAAAACCCCCTCCGCTGAAGATGGTGGTTATGTGGTTGCTGTCGTTGATCTTCGCTCCTCTTCCATTTCCAGAAAGAAAGTGCATTCCACCACTTTCGCTTCTTAGTCTTCTTTGATTCTTCACTTGAAATGGGTTTTTGTAGCTTGAAATCGAGAGCTTCCTCAATGGGCCTTGTTTCTCTCCTGACCTGTCTGGCTTCTTCCAGGATCTGGAAAGAGAGGAAAAGAAAAGAAAAGAGAGAGGGTAGAATGCGAAGAGGAAAAGAAAAATGAAGCAAGAGACCCAAAATGGGTATACCTGGAAATAGTCGATTTGAGGGTCGAAACCATAATCGCTGAAAGGATGTGGTTGAGGCATTGGGAAAATGGGAGATCTGCTGCTTGACATCTTTACTTTTTGAAATTTCCGTTTCTACCCTCTTTCACTGTCGGAGTTGAAGAGAAGGGCTGGGGTTCTTGATCTTTAGCAGGAGAGTCACGACGAATGCTGAACCCAGATTGGCAGTACTATGCATCAAAGGCACCACGTGCGCCGAGCAGGTGTGTGAGTCCACTGCCGTACCAGACAAGATGGCCCACAGCCATATGCAAGATCCGGTTTTGGAATTTCTTTATTAGTAGATTAGGAGCTACCTCCACTGCCTTTATAAACATTTTATTAAAATTGGAAACTATAACGGTAACTGATTAGTTATGTTTTTTTAAATTTACAATTTCATTGGGTCATTCTCTCAACAGGTTAGGCTCGAGGTTGAACGGTTAAGATCGAGCTTGACTGACTGGCCCTATTCAAGTGACTTTCACTACAAGCAAAATGGGACTAATTAGCATTCTTGATATAACTTAAAGAATACAATGTAATATAATAAGTAAATTTTAATTTAAACTTGTAAAAAAAAAAAAAACTCAAGTATCTACGATTATATTTAAAAGTTTAATATAACATTGTAAGCATGCATAGATTTAAAAAAGCAATTCATGACATTTTGCCTTTTGTTCACATATCTCATCTTGAACCATCCCTGACTTGTATCTATAATTGAAGTAAGTTAAACAACACTTCCATCGACATCCACCATATCTTTATTGCAGTACATCTTAAATGTTAGGTCTTCATGAGTATGGCACCTAATGAAATTGTGTACTACACATGAGCTTACTATAATATTCTTAGATTATCAAGTGCATGAAAAAAAAAAAAAATCATCTTTTAAGATGGAGAAGCATGCTTTTAATAACTCAAGGCACGAACGGATGAATGAGCATAATTGAAATGCTCTCTAGTTGTTCTCGATACTCATCCCCTATAATTGTTCAGATAATAATAATCTCTTTTAGAAATTTAAGGATATTTGTGAACGTAGAGTTCATAATATAATACTTTTTAAAACAAATTATGAGAAAATAAGTTATCTTAAAGCTAACATGTATAAAACATATAAATAGGTTAATGATTACCTTTAAGAGGATGTAGGAAGCTCAATATTAGATCTGTAATAGCTTTTATAAAGATTCTTACATCATTAGTTGGTTGTACCTACCTAACAAAGACAAATGTAAAACACATCTCAAGATCACTTGGATATATTATTTTCTTGGTTATATTAATCTTTCATATTTTATTGGTATTTGTTGTTTACCCACTGACATGAAAGCACTTGTGCCATTAATTGCTCCAACATGGTTTTATGGACAACAAAAAAATGTTCATATTTAATTTATATTTTTAAAATAAAAAAATGTCAATTGTATTAAAAACTTCAATACTAAGTATAGTGTTTACTTCAAAGATGGTCGATACTTCTCATTCATACACTAAGGGTGTGAAGTTGTAAAATTAGGGTCCATAATTACTTTCTTCATAAACTTAGTAACAACCCTGAAGCATTTTTAAAAAATGACAAAATATAGTTTTGTCAAAATGTTAAAAACAATTAATAACATATTGATTCAACTCATGGTGGCCAATCATTATCAAGAAAATTACAATTCCTTAACAAATACATATCTTGTTTCACAGTAGATTTCGTTGTCAAAGAGTATAATAGAAATATAGGATGATGTGTATAGACACCCTATCCTAAATGAGATCGAAAGTACTATTTGATTTTGATTAAAAGTATTTGTATGGCTTGACACTCATCGTACAACCATACAAGTTGAATAGAGTACGACACATAACAAGTTTTGAAAAAAAACTACCAGACAAGATCAACAAATCGAAGGGCCCATTGGCCCATTTTCACTCAAAATCATTAGGATTTCTAGAATGGTCAAACGTACATTCTTCTAATAAAATCATTCCCGATCACCCCAGAAGGTCTTAAAAAGCCTGAGAGGATAGCTCAAGAAGGCCCTCAATGCAACTTGAAAATGATCAATGGGATGAATTGATGAACCCGAGGCCCATTCGACTTAATCTAAGCTACTTGCTTAAAGATATCTATAAATCACAAATCAATTAAGACACATTTTTTCTAACTCTAATGGTATTAAAGACTCACGAAAAACATAACCACAAGGATCCTCACATCTCTCAAAGATAACTGCTAGATACAATCGGCGAGTACCAAAATGAGTGAACGACAAGATCAAGATGAACAACATAACTCTAAAAGATCTCAAGAGCACCAAATGCCACCAAATGCATCAACTGTTGAGCTAGAAAATAGTACTCCAATACACAACCCTTGAAGGCCAGTTGCAGAGAGCATTCGGTAAAGGCAGCCTAGATATCCTTATCCTTGTTAACAACCTGTACCTATAAAGGAAATCTATGAGCAAAATAACGACTCATAAAGTTATTTGGTGTATTTAAGGACCACAGCTGCGAGTCATTACAAGTGAGAGGTGTTGGAGGTATTGAGGTGATTGAGGTCGGTTAAAGCTTTTGCTAAGCCACGATGAAGCCGTTGCGCTACTACCATTCCAAGGAACATCATAGCGGCCCCTGAAAGATTTCAGCCGTGGACGTTTCTGAGTTTTTTGGAACAGCATGATTTTCGATCTTACCTTCTAAATGGGTAGCTAAGGTGACAAAGGAATTGAATTTCACATACGCAGATTAGGTGTTACCCTTGCTACAGGATCCACCTTGATGATGTGTTGAATATCCACGCCCTCCATCCGTTTCTCTGGCCCATTTTAGGATAGGTCCCAAAAATGAAACAAATCCATATATCAGGTGGACCACACCACAGGAAATATTGGTGATTGAGTGCCTCACCATTAAAAATTCCAAAATGCCTATCTTAAGGTTTTCATAATGTTTATTTTTTACGTTGATAATGTCAAGCAGGATTGGATGAAGGGAAAATACAAAGATTAGCTTGATCCAAAACTTTTGTGGCCCGCAAAAAGTTTTTAATGGACGTTCATCATTGTTTCTAGTGGTGTGGTCCATCTGAGATTTGGATCATTTTAAGGTTTGGGATCGTGTCCTAAAATGAGATGGAAAAACAGTTGGACAGCATGGTTATACAACAAATACATCAAGGTGGGTCCCACACTATTAGGGTAACATCCACTAAGGCGTTATCTGGGTAACATCTTACCAACTCCCTACATCATGATGGCCCCATGGAGATTTATGTTGTCAATGTTTGAGGGACAAGTATAACTGTACTTCTATAAGAGAAGGCCTAAAAAATTGCTTCTAATGGTGTCACCGGACGACCACTAAGGGTGTGTTTGGATGGTAAGTTACTTTAGATTAGTTACTTACGTGGCATAAGTAGCTTATCCTGTTATCCTGTTTCTCTTTACCAATGAGATAAGTGTGTTCAATAAAGAACATACTTATTAGCCAAAAAATAGGAAGGCACGTTTGGTTTCCAACATCAAAGATGTTTATCCCTTTTGGGACATGGATTGTGTCCAAACTCAGTATGGACGCAAAGCTTCAAAATCGAGCTGTGGAGGGGCCCACCGTGATGTATCTATTTATCCATTCCGTCCATTCTTTTTCTAAGATCATTCTAAGGTGTGAACCAAGAATGAGGCAGATCCAATGCTGAGGTTGGCCGCACCATAGATGACCCTTTCATTTAATGCTCTGCCAACACTGAGGTCGGCCACACCATAGATAACCCTTTCATTTAATGCTCTGCCAACACTGAGGTCGGCCGCACCATAGATGACCCCTTGGTGCATTTAATGCCGCTGAGCTCAGTATTTTGGTGTGGCCAACCTTAGCGTTGGATCTGCCTCATTCTTGGTCTCATATGGTCGGCCTATATTAGACAAGGAATGGACTGGGTGGATAAACAGATACTTCACGGGCCCCTCCACAGCTTGGTTTGGACGCTTTGTATCCATACTAAGTTTGGACATATGCGCCCTCCCTTGAGTATGCTTGGTCCCCCTTACATCCATTATACATCATGTGGGGCCAACCTTTGATGTGGACTATTCACTCTATGGGCCCCACCTTTGATGTGGGTCGTCCATCATGCGATGTCCACCTCGGATGTGGGCCATTCATCATTAAGGGCTGACCTTTAATGTGCACAATCCATTATATAGGGCCCGCCTTTTATTTTGGTCATCTATCATGTGGGGCCCACCATCAATGTTATTGTCCATAATGTGGAGCCCACCTTCAATATCCACCGCCCATAATGCATGTGGAGCTCACTTTGACATGGATCATCCATCGTGTGAGCCCCACCTTCGATGCGGGCCATCCATCATGTGGGGCCGTCTTGGATGCAAGCCACTCCTCATTTGTATCAATGGATTTGCCAACTGTAGGCTGCAATGTGACAAGGTGCCAACATGGCATAGGTAGAGATCCCATCCATTCATCAATCTGGACTTTCGGTGGGACTCAACCCACGAATGTGCAAGATCCTCGCCATTCATCTGGCAGCCCCCATCATGTGCCCTGGTTCAAAAGATCAGGCTGGTCCACTGCCCACGTCAATGCACATGTGCGGACCACTCAATGAAAGTATCAGCTTTGTTTTGGGCCATTGATCTAGTGGGCCGTATGTGGATAGGTTGCAGTGCCCATTGGTGTGTGTTTTCAATGTTGGTTTTTTTTATTCTCTCTCTGTTTTTTGCTCAAACTGTGTCAACCATCCAATTACGGTCCCCACCGGTTGGACAATCATTGTAGTTTAATTGACTTTATTTTGGGCCCTTAGCACATCCACATGATGGTCCTTCAGATAAATGGTCCTTGGTAGCTCATGTAGATTTTCTAGTTGGCACTTTGTGGAACTCATGACATGTATGGAAATTTTTGTTGGAGACTTCAAAGTCTGCTACAATAGGGTCATACCCCGGTCCAATTTTGGACTGTGCAGGCAGCAAATCTCTGGAAAATTTGGAGCTCTCCAGATTGGTCGGTCAATCGGTCTGGAGAAGGGTCCTACTAGTCATATTAGAGGCTAGATTGGTCAATTGATCTGCAGAAGGGTCTGACTGGTTGAGTTTTAGGCAAAATTAACTGGACTGTTTCTGTTTTGTCCGACCAGTCTATCAATGAGGTTTGACCAGCTGTGCATATAAACGAAGATGCGCAATATTGCGCTGTTTGTTTCTATTTTTGGTTGGATGTCTTTATAAATACCTCCAATCCATGTTTAGAGACATCGCAATCAATACTAAGGTGTCTTAATAAGAGATTAGGGCTTACGGAGAGGATTGTGAGGTTTGTGAGTGTTTTGTTCATCTTTGGAGCTTGCTTG
Organism: Liriodendron chinense; assembly: GCA_003013855.2. Classification (NCBI taxonomy): domain Eukaryota; kingdom Viridiplantae; phylum Streptophyta; class Magnoliopsida; order Magnoliales; family Magnoliaceae; genus Liriodendron; species Liriodendron chinense. Next base: position 2,358,448 of record PVNU02002470.1, read on the forward strand.
TGGGTAAACCAGCTCTGTAATCTTCTAATATTCATAGCTCTGTAATCTTTTGACGTTCGTAATTGGAAAGATGGAAAGAAAAATGAAGAAGGGCAAAATGAGTATACCTAGAAATAATTGATTTGAGGGTTGAAACCATAATCGTTGAAAGGATGCAGTTGAGGCATTGGAAAAATGCACATGTGAGGACCATTGCCCACGTCAATGCACATGTGCGGACCACTCAATGAAAGTATCAGCTTTGTTTTGGGCCATTATTCTAGTGGGCCGTATGTGGATAGGTTGCAGTGCCCATTGGTGTGTGTTTTCAATGTTGGTTTTTTTATTCTCTCTCTGTTTTTTGCTCAAACTGTGTCAACCATCCAATTATGGTCCCCATCGGTTGGACAATCATTATAGTTTAATTGACTTTATTTTGGGCCCTTAGCACATCCACATGATGGTCCTTCAGATAAATGGTCCTTAGTAGCTTATGTAGATTTTCTAGTTGGCACTTTGTGGAACTCATGACACGTGTGGAAATTTTTGTTGGAGACTTCAAAGTTTGCTACAATAGGATCATACCCTGGTCCAATTTTGGACTATGCAGGCAGCAAATCTCTGGAAAATTTGGAGCTCTCCAGATCGGTCGGTCAATCGATCTGGAGAAGGGTCCGACTAGTCATATTAGAGGCTAGACTGGGCAATTGATCTGCAGAAGGGTCTGATTGGTTGAGTTTTAGGCAAAATTCACTAGATTGTTTTTGTTTTGTCCGACCAGTCTATCAATGGAGTTTGACCAGTAGTGCATATAAACGAAGATGCGCAATATTGCGCTGTTTGTTTCTATTTTTGGTTGAATGCCTTTATAAATACCTCCAATCCATGTTTAGAGACATCGCAATCAATACTAAGGTGTCTTAATAAGAGATTAGGGCTTAGGGAGAGGATTGTGAGGCTTGTGAGTGCTTTATTCATTTTTTGAGCTTGCTTGTGGGTAAACCAGCTCTGTAATCTTCTAGTATTCATAGCTCTGTAATCTTCTGACGTTCATAATTGGAAAGATGGAAAGAAAAATAAAGAAGGGCAAAATAAGTATACCTAGAAATAATTGATTTGAGGGTTTGTAGACACCCCACCTTCGGCTACACTGTTGGTAGAGATAGCTGGTTGAACGGAGGACCATACCCCCAAATCCCAAGTCCAAACTCAGCCAAACTCACCCTTGTAAGCCCCATTCCATAGCCCAGTTCAAGCCTGAACCCAGTCAATCCAGTCCTAAACACCACCCTGAAAAACCCCCCATTAAAAAGGCCAGTAAAAAAATCCCAAAAAAGTCAAACTCACTGAGTCAACTCGCTGAGTTAACCCGCTGAGTCAACCCGCTGAGTTAACCCGCTGAGTCAACCCGTCGAGTCAACCCGTCGAGTCAAAACACCGAGTCAACCCGTCGAGTCAAATCACCGAGTCAACCCACTGAGTCAACTCACTGAGTCGACCAGCGAGTCCAACAGCAGCCCCGAGGGAGCGGCCGTACTCGCTGGAAACCGAGGAGCGGCCGTACGGGCGGCCCATGGCAGGCCGCTCGGACAAAATTACGAGAGCTGCCACTCTCCGCTGCTATAAATACCCCCCACCCCTTCTCATTTCAAGATTCATTCGAATCCCTTCAAGCCAGAGAGAGCCCGACCGTCTGAGTCACCCTTTTCCACCCTTAGCCCATTTTTCCACCAAGGAGAGCCCGAGTGAGGAGAGCCTAACCCTGGTCCAGCCCAGCCTGACCACTGGTCCAAGCCTCTCAAGTCACCCAAGTCTTGATCCAGCCACTCGAAGCAAACCCTTGCGACACCTCCGTCCATCCAGCTACTCTTTTTCCAGCATCATCTCATTTGCATCTAGCATAAGTGCAACATTTACTTTTCTTCCAACCCCCCTGCTTCACTACTAGCACCTTGATCCGTCAAGTACACATGCATATGTCTTTATATTAAGCACCTGTCAGTTCGAGCGTATGCTCTGGGCTTGCCCGTTGTTGGAACCTGCCCATCAGAAACTCTTACTGCTCAGACCTGCATTCATGCTTCACCATAAAACACCTTGATCATTCAAGCACACTGCATACGTCTTACATTAAGCACCTGTCAGTTCGAGCGTACGCTCTAGGCTTGCCCGTTGTTGGAACCTGCCCATCAGAAACTCTTACTGTTCAGACCCGCATTCATGCATCATGTCATTCATGAGAATATACGAGGATTAAATTAGACTTTCAAGTATTCGATCGATTCTGTGAAGTAGAGACCGTACTTCGGTACGGGCAGTGTGTGGGGTGCTTAACCTCTTCCCACCCTGTAACCGTGATCCCTTACCTTGAATCTCTGGCCGCGGATCAAAAGGAGTCATTTTAGAGGAAGGAATCTTCAGATCCCCTTCTCTAACGTTTCTACGGGGTCTAGCCGACTGTAGATTCGAAGTAATTGGCTAGTGGCGACTCTGGTCTTATATAAACTCACTTAAACATATCCAGCTCAATACGACAACCAAACGAAGCCCTCGAGAACGAGGCAAGCCAGTGGCACAAACGGCGATTTCGCACTCACGCATCCTCATCTCCTTCTTTTCCGAAAGGAAAGGGGAAGGGAGAAGAACGTCGTGTGGGAGCGCGAAAAATCGGCGAGGGTCCACAGAATGGCGACTCTGCTGGGGATAAGCTAGTCCCACTAGTCGTGATCCGACTTGAAAACAAAATCCTTCCCGTACTTGAAAGTCATTAATCCTCATACAATTTCATCTGTATAGCATTCTACCCAAACCCAAAAAAAAAAAAAAAAATCCAAAAAAAAAAAAAAAAGAAAATCCCAAAACCCAAAAAGAGTAGAGTATAGTCCTCACCATTGCGCCACCTCGGGCTCAACGTGTTCGGAGACAGCTTCCCTTCCGCAGCATAATCCGCACTCAGGCTCAGCAAGCCATGTCCGACCACGAAGAAGAAACTCATCACTTCCCTACTCTTGAAATGACCGAAGCGCAACCTCCAGCGCAACAGCCCATTGATAATACGCCAATCATACAAGAATTGGCACAAGGAGTGAGAGCAATGCAAGAAATGCTCTTGCAATTCATGCAAGCACAAGCCACCGCAGCAGCCAACAATCCGGTTGGCCCAGTTCAGCAATCTCAACAACCATGCCGGATCCCTCTGGCCTCCAGTTCAAATCAAGCACAACCATCGGAATCTGCCCAAGACTATCGACAGCAGCCATCTCAGCCCTTCGCTATGGGGCATCCTTCTCAATATCTTCCTGCGACGACAAGGCCATCTCAGAGCACTTCCGTTGCAGGAACATCCAGTCAGCTTCCAGTCAATCTTGCAAACAACAATCTCAGTAGATCTCAGCATGTCCCCGCCGATGGGACACCTTTTCAATTCCAGCACATCCCTGCCGATGGGATTTCAATTCAATTTCCAGCAACAGGGACAGCACTGGCGAATGCCCACAACGGGGGTCAGTGTCAAGCCCACATCAATCAGCGGACAGTGGCGAATACCCAACAAGGGGGTCACTTCCCAGCATCTCAGCCTCCTGCAAACAGGAGCACTTTTCAATTCCAGCACATCCCCGCCGATGGGATTCCAGTTAATTTTCAGCAATCTTCAATTCAGCAAAGTCCAGTTAATTTTTAGCAATCTTCAATTCAGCAAAATCCAGTTAATTTCCAGCAAGTTCCAGTTCAACCTTCAGTACAGTCTCCAGTTCAGTTACCATCATTTCAAGCACAAGTTCATCAGAATCCAGTTCAGTCATCAAATCAATTTCAGCAACCCACGGTTGCTTGTCAGCAAGCCCATAGGGTCGAAGACATCGACCACTATGCCGAAGAAGAACATGCCTTACCCCAGGAGGCACCAGTCGCTCGAACAGATCACTCAGGACTGGACGAGTTGCGGGAGCAGTTCCAGATCTTGCAAAATCAGCTTCAGCGACAGCAAGGAATCGACTTACCTTCGACCAAGTTCAGAGACTTGTGTCCTTTCCCAGATGCTTAAGTACCTCAAAACTTTGAAGTTCCGAAATTCAAGAGATACGATGGCAGCGGTTGTCCCACAGCACATCTCAAGGCTTTCTGCGGGGAGTTGAGTGCAATCGCAGGAAATGAAGGGGCCCTTATTCGTTTGTTCCAAAAATCTCTGAAAGGCGATGCCCTAGATTGGTACACTTCATTGGACTGCCACCGCATCAGAACATGGGAACAGCTTTCCCAGGCTTTCGTCGACAGATTCGCATACAATCTCAACATGGCACCCAGAAGACCCGACCTCGCAGCACTCAGGCAAAGAAGTGATGAAACACTATCAGCTTATGTGGGACGTTGGCGAGTTATGGCAGCCAGAATGCGGACACCCATCGACGATGAAGAACAAATCTCCATGATTGTTCATTCAACATATCCAGGCATATCCGGGTATCTCATCTCGCATCCATACGCGAACTTCTCGCAGTTAATCCGTGCTGGAGAGCAAGTCGAAGCAGGAATCCGTGCCGGGACGATTTCCCCATGGCCTCATCAAGCCACTCCAGTCAAGAGGAACAGAGTGGAAGGAAGACCTATCGGGCACGGGAATGGAAACCGCAGTGGTTCTCCTCCCCGCCCAACAGAGGTAAACAACATCAACACCACTGCTCAAGGAAATCAACGTGCTCCCCCACAGCGACGTCAACAGTATCAGCAGAATCTAGTTCAGCATCAGCCTCAGCGGTATCAGCCACAACCAAATCCTCAGCCACAACCACCTCGACAACAGCAGCAGTTCAGGGGAAATGGCCAATACTCATACCAGAACAGGCAGAATTACAGGGAGTTCAGGAAGTTCACTCCACTCAGTCAACCACTTAGTCAAATCATGACTACGCTGGTACAAAAGCAGTTACTCACTCTAATGGCACCTCGGCCTCCGCCTCATCCTCTGCCACCGAATTACCGAGAAAATGAGTACTGTGCCTACCATCAAGGGCGTGGCCACGCCACTGACCGATGCTATACTTTGAAGAATGCCATACAGGATCTGATCGACGACCGAAAGATCGTCATCTCGGTTCCTGGAACTTCTCCAGCAGCTTCCACCAACATCCTTCAGAATCCTCTGCCTCAGCATCCAACGGACCCAGTTCGTCTCGTGGCCCTGCAGTCAATAGTATAGAAGAAGGGGACCACCTCGATCGCTTCTTCTCCCCTATCCAATACATTCACGCCTACACTTATGAGCCAACAAATCCTCCTCCAGTCTTGCAAGGGGCAAGTCCCTTTCTTCCTTCAATCTCCGAGCCAGTAGTGCTCGAAGGAGCACCTCCATATGATATACCAGTTGTTCAAGGGGCACCTTACAACCATTCAAGCTGGGAACCAGTCATCCTGGAAGGAGCACAGTCATACATTGAGCCCACATACGAACCGGTCATCTTGCAAGGGGCAACTCCAGAACAATCCAATCCGCAATGGAAGGATTACACTCATCAGCAGCAAGAGCCCGTTGTCTTGGAAGGAGCTCTTCCAGTCAAGCCTGTCATATTGCAAGGGGCAAGTCCCGGAGGCGTGTCAATCACACTACGACAGCTGGGACGAACAGAGAGACCCCCTGCCATATCAAGAGGACCAGTATTCATTCCATGGGAGCCTCCTGCCCCAGGAACAGTCAAGGCAGGACCACGACCTTATGTGGTCTATGAAGACAAGCCTCGATACTACCCCTTCAGCACAGGCAACAATGTAGTTCTCAAGGCAAAAGCTCCATACGAGGAAGATCTGGTACCTACACCAGCACCATTGCAAGAGCCGGTGGTCCTAGAAGGCAAAAGGGAGGAAAACTACAAAGAGGTTCCATGGCACTATCCAAAATGTGCGGAAGTGGGGAACATGAATCCCAATGGGCGTTGTATCCGAAGAGATAATCAGAACAGAGGAGATCCCAAAGGCGCCCTTTCAGGCCTCGGCAACAAAAATGAAGCCGCATACGATGTGGCGACTCAGCTCAAGTCAATCCCTGCACAAATCTCAGTATGGGAGTTACTCTGTACATCTCGCATACACCGAGAAATGTTTGCCAAGACCTTGAACGATGCTCATGTTTCCTCCGATACGGCACCAGAAATGATAGCTTTGATGATTGGACAACTCCTGGCTCCACGTGCCATCACCTTCTCTGATAATGAGTTACCACCAGAAGGACGCGATCATGGGTGATCCCTCAACATAGCCTTACGATACAAAGACCTCTGCGTCCCGCTGGTCCTTATCGATAATGGCTCAAGCTTAAACGTCTGCCCACTCAAGACTGCAGAACGTCTGGGAATCAGTCCTTCTTCATTCCAGCCCAGCACCATATGTGTCAGAGCATTCGACAACACCCGCCGATCAGTGGAAGGGGAGGTCGACATAGAAGTACAGATAGGTCCAGAAGTCTCCACCATCACATTCTAAGTCCTGGATATATCAGCCTCTTTCAACATGTTGCTCGGACGACCGTGGTTGCACAAGGTTGGAGCTGTGCCATCAACCCTGCATCAACGAGTGAAGTATATTTGTGGAAATCAAGTGATCTCTATCCATGCAGAGAAGGAGCTCATCATTCCCTCCAATGCTGCTACCACTGAACCAGACATCCCGGTCATCGATATCCAGCACTCTGAAGAAGACATCCCGTTTCACAGTTTTGAATTCGAGACTGTGAACTCTATCGCCAATCCAGAACCGATAAGGGTGGATCGTGTCTTTTCACCGGCAGAGCGTCTGAGCCTCAAATACCGAATGAAGAATCACTTCAAGTCCAGAAAGGTACCGCTGATATATAATCAACGTAAATGGGGACTCGGATACAAGACAACCTTCATGGACAAAAGGAGGAAGAAATTTCGGTGCTCACCCATCCAGTTCGTCAAGCCAGGAGAACCTTGCAAAGATCCAGGAGGGAATCAACCGACTGCACTACACAAAGGCCTCCCGATGAGCCTAGTTTGGGCCACGTGGCCCCCCATTCGATGGGATCAGATTCTCGAACCATCTAAGCCTCCAGAAGAAGAAGGAAATGATGAAGACGAAGAAGGAAGTCAAATACAGCAGCTTCAGGACCAGGTTACCCTGATACCTGCTCCCAACCAGGGGCACAACCTGCCCACTTCTCTCAACCAGGGGCACAACCTGCCCACTTCAATCAGCAAGGGGCACAACTCGCCCATCTCAGCACCAATTAGCAAGGGGCACGACTTGCCCATCTCTGCAAAGTCAACATCATCAATCATCAGCCAGGGGCAGAAGCAGCCCATCCATTGGACCAAGAAAGGGAAGTGGCCAGCCCTAGATTGGTCTGATGTCCAGGTTCCAAACTTGTGTCTCACTGTGGAACCAAACGAACTGCAATGCGAGGTAAGTGATCCGGGAGGGACTGAGTGCGACTCAGATCTCGAACCCGACCAGCGAGAAGTCATGGTCATTGGGCCAGACCATAATTCTTCGCCCAAATCATCAACCCCCACCTCTTCAGGGGAGGAAGTGTGGGGTCCTGAATGGTCATCTGTTCCCCTCACTTTTGAATCAGCCAAAGAGCCATCTGAGGGCTCTGGCTTCCAAAAAAAAAACGCCTGTTTAAGCAGCAACCGGAACTTTGGAACAAGTTGGGATCAATCATGGTCTGCAATGCCCGCTTGTTCAAAGTCCCGTGAATTTCGAAAATCCAAAAAAATCAAAAACTTTCAAAAGCCAAAAACATCTAGTATTTCCATTTCAGAAAAATCTCAAAAATAAAAAAACATTTCTTTCCCTGCATTCAATAGTGTGCCAAGTTCGTCTAAAGAGTCGCATGAGTTTGAAGTCGAATCATATGATTTCGGCATCGAATTAGACTTCGAACTCATGGGTCTGGGCGAAGCTCGGGACGAGGAAGATGATGATCCTGCTCCCGAACTTGAGGATCTCCTCAAAAAGTTCGAATCTAAAGCCAATGTTGTAGCCGATGATTTCGAGATAGTAAACTTGGGGACACCTGAGATCCCTAGGGAAGTACGCATTGGAAAATCGTTGCCACCTGAGATGAAACAGAAAATGATAGAGTTCCTAGCTCCAAGATTGTCCAACTTCGCGTTCTCATATGAAGACATGCCGGGGCTCGATGAAGAGCTCGTTGTACACCATCTGCCAACCAAGGCAGATATGAAGCCAGTAAAGCAGAAACTCCGAAGAATGAAGCCAGACTGGGCTCTGAAAGTCCGAGATGAAGTCATCAAGCAATACAATGCGGGATTCTTGGTAGTCTCCAACTACCCTGAATGGCTCGCCAACATCGTACCAGTACCGAAGAAGGATGGCAAGCTTCGAATGTGCATCGACTTCCGAGATCTCAACAAAGCCAGTCCTAAAGATGACTTCCATTTGCCACATATCGACACTCTGGTCGACAACACTGCTGGATACAAGGTCTTCTCATTCATGGACGGGTTCTCAGGTTACAATCAGATCAAGATGGCCGTCGAAGATCGCGAGAAGACATCGTTCATCACTCCCTGGGGAACCTTCTGTTACAGGGTGATGCCGTTCGGTCTGAAGAACGCAGGAGCAACATATCAGCGAGCAATGACAGCATTATTCCATGACATGATGAACAAAGAGCTTGAAGTATATGTGGACGACATGATCGTCAAATCTCGCACAATTGAAGGACACTTTGAAGATCTGAAGAAGTTACTCAACAGATTAGAAAAGTACAAGCTCCGCCTCAACCCTCAGAAATGTGTCTTCGGTGCAATGGGAGGTAAGCTCCTAGGCTTTATGGTGAGCGAGGATGTCATCAGGGTCGACGAGACCAAAACCAGAGCAATCATCGAGATGCCCCCTCCTAGAACAGAGAAAGAAATTCGTGGCTTCCTCGGCAGAATTCAATACATCAGTCGCTTCATCGCACAGCTCACACCTATTTGTGAGCCCATATTCAAGCTTCTTCGAAAGAACGTCCCAAAAGAATGGAATGATGATTGCCAAGTCGCCTTCGACCGCATCAAGAAGTATCTCATGAATCCTCCAGTCCTAGTGCCACCCACTCCCGGACGACCACTATTGTTATACATCTCGGTAGCAGCAGAAGCCATTGGCTGTGTCCTCGGCCAGCACGACGAGACCGGGAAGAAGGAACAAGCAATATACTATTTGAGTCGAAAGTTCACCGACTACGAGACCAGGTATTCCCCGATCGAGAAGACTTGCCTCGCCCTAGTCTGGGCAACTCAGCGACTCCGTCAATACATGATTGCATTCCCTATTCTCCTCCTCGCTCACATGGATCCGCTCAAGTACCTGTTCGAGAAGCCGGCACTCACTGGAAGAATAGCTAAATGGCAGCTACTCCTGTCTGAGTTCGACATCACCAATGTCACTCAGAAGGCAATCAAGGGACAGGCCCTCGCCGATCATCTTGCGGCTCACTCTCTCCTGGATTATCAACCGCTCAAGACGTTCTTCCCTGATGAAGATCTCTTGCTTATTGAAGGGGATGAAAAGAAGAAAAAAGATGAGTGGACGTTATTCTTCGACGGTGCAGCAAACTCTAAAGGGAGCGGTATTGGAGCAATCCTCTACTCTCCAGACGATGTCCCTATTCCTATCTCAAGGCGCATAGCATTCGAGTGCACCAACAACATGGCAGAGTACGAAGCATGCATCGCTGGCTTAAGGGAAGCCATAATCTTGGGCGTCAAGAAGCTACGAGTATTCGGAGACTCACAGCTTATCATCAATCAGACCAATGGCGAATGGAAGACCAAGGACGAGAAGTTGATACCATATCATGTGTATCTTGACAATCTGATCGAAGAATTCAAGGAAATCACCTTCTCATACATGCCCAGAGCCAAGAACCAGTTTGCAGATGCTCTCGCCACGCTCGCATCAATGCTCGAGATCCCAAAAGGAGCTTCAAAATGGGAGCTCACAGTCGAAATTCAAGAAGAACCTGCTTTTTGCCTGCAAATAGAAGAAGCCGAAGCTGTCCCTGACAAACCCTGGTATGCCGACATCAAGCAATATCTCAAAACCCAGGAGTATCCAGAGTCAGCAACAGCAACAGATCGCCGAACCATTCAGCGTTTGGCCGGCCAGTTCACCATCAGTGGCGAAGTTCTTTACAAGCGATCCTATAATCACATCCTCCTTCGATGCGTCGATGAAACAGAAGCTGCAAAGATCATGAAAGAAATACACGAAGGAATCTGTGGCCCACACATGAATGGGCACATGATGGCAAAGAAGATTCTACGACTCGGCTACTATTGGCTCACCATGGAGACAGACTGTTGCCAGCACGTCAGAAAATGCTTCAAGTGTCAGGAGCATGCAAATCAAATCCATGCCCCATCATCAGAATTATACAACCTAACCACCCCCTGGCCCTTCTCCATGTGGGGACTTGACATCATCGGCAAGATTAGTCCCAAAGCATCAAATGGTCATGAGTACATACTTGTGGCAGTCGACTACTTCACCAAGTGGGTAGAGGCAGCCTTCTACACCACGATTGCAGCATCTCAAGTGATCAAATTCATGAAGAACAACATCATATGCCGGTATGGAATCCCTAATGCCATCATCACAGATAATGGGACCCCGTTCGTCAACAAGAAGATGGATGACTTCCTCAGCAAATTCAAGATCCAGCGTCATCGATCAAGCCCCTACCGTCCTCAGATGAATGGTGGGGTAGAAGCCGCAAACAAGACAATCGTCAGAATACTCGAGAAGATGGTCGTGACCTATCGAGATTGGTCAGATATGCTCCCATATGCACTTTGGGCCTATCGAACGTCTGTACGGTCTGCTACGGGCGTTACTCCTTTCGAGCTTACCTACGGAATGGAAGCAGTCCTGCCAGTTGAGGTGGAAATACCATCACTACGGGTGTTACTAGAAAGCGGAATTGAAGAAGGAGAATGGCAACGGGCCAGATTCGATCAGTTGCAGCTAGCAGATGAAAAGCGCATGCGTGCACTAAGTCATTCACAGTGTTATCAGAAAAGGATCGCTCGGGCTTACAACAAGAGAGTCCGAAAAAGAAGTTTCAAGGTAGGCGACATGGTCATGAAGAAGATTCTACCGTCGCACCTTCCGGATCCCAGAGGAAAGTTCAAACCCTCATGGGACGGGCCACTGATCGTCAGAGAAGTACTTCCCGGAGGCGCCCTCCGACTCACCAGCATGAGAGGGGTGGATCTTCCTGAGCCAACCAACGCCGACAACGTGAAGATCTTTCACGGGTAAGTTATTCTGACCTTATCAAGAGTTACCTTAATAGAGCTGAAGTCAAGAGGTCGAAGCTAAGACCTCTGAGAAATCTTTCCGTCCACCAACAAGTGTTTCAAATAAAGGGATTCAAAAAGAGAAAAATACAAAAAAGGGGGGGGGGGGGGGGGGGGGGGGGGGGGGGGGGATTCAAAAGGAAAAGACAAAAAAAAAAGAGAGAAAAAAAAATACAAAAGAAAAAAAAAAAGAAGAAGAAAAGAGAAAGAAAAAGGGAAGCCAAAGCAAAGCACTCAAGAAAAAAAAAATCAATCCAAGAAACACAGTCATCCATCCATTCATCTCAGAGGGGTCTTTAGCAAAGACCGACAGCTCTATCATCGTAACTTAGGATAAGGGCTGAAAGACTGCCATCGGCCGGCAACGACAGAATCCCGACCTCTAGCCGCCGCAGTTATCCAGAGATTCAGAAAGAAAAGAAAAAGAAAAAAAAAAGAAAAAAAAATGTGTGCCTAAACAAAGAGGGCGGAGTGAAAACCCGAAAGGGCGCTCCGAGTAAAAACAGTGGGCATACAGCGGACTTGGTGAAAACCCGAAAGGGCACTGAGGGTAAAAACAGTATAGCTGCCAAGGGGCAGGCAAGATCAAACACCCGGGACGTGGTGAAAACCCGAAAGGGCGCCACGGGCAAAAATGAGGGGAAAAAGCCGGCTGTGGTGAAAACTCGAAAGAGCATTGCAGGCAAAAATGGCTCAAATAAAAAAAAAGAAAAAAGAAAAAAAGAAAAAATAAAAGTGCAGGTACCAAGAAATCAGACAGTCCAGATCGGTTCAAGCAGTGAAAGTGCAAGAACAAGAGGAAGTAAAGTCAGGAGCGAAGAACTCTACAAACTCTGACAATCTCAAGAGGCAATAGTTTCCGTTGCCTACATCTCTGGGGAACCAAAGGATCACACAAGTCAAATCTCGAGACATCGGTCAAGGCATTGACCGAGCCCCAGTTCTGATTCCTATATCTCGACGCAAAGTCCAGAAACACTCACAAGACAACTCATGGCACAGTAGATTTTCAAACAGTTTTCTCTTTTCAATTAAAGGCATCATATTTCTTTTACATATCATATCATCTTTTTCAAAAAATACAAAAAAATGCATCATCATCAATCATATATGCAAAAAAGAATGTGCAGATGGCCAACACAATCAATCTCTACCCTCCTCCTCGGCCACATCAGGTGAGTCCTCTGACTCATAAAAAGATAGTCTCGCTCTCAACCTGCTCACCTCCATACGCAGGTAATGCACCTCATCGCGCTCAAGGGTACGGATCGCTATCTCCTCATCAGACAACCTCCGATCGGCAGCCAATCTCCTCGACATCATCTCACAATGATACCGAAGTGCGGAGATCTCAGACAGCAAATGACCATGAGTGGCCAAAAGGAAGCCAGGATCGATAAACGGGCGCTCCTCAAAAGGTTCATATGAACCAGATGAAGAGCCAGCATCTCCAAGAATATCCTGCTCATCCTCATCAGCAGTCTGGTGCCAACAAGGGATACGTCGATACAAAGACTGCTCAGCAACCCAATAATGATATGGGGCGGTCGCCATCGGAAAAGTCCGTAGCTCAAATTCCAACAAATCAGCTGTCAAATAACTCGCCCAAGAACAATCAATCCGGGTCCTAAAGTCAGAGGATCTGGATGGAAGTGTTCGACGCCCGATACCCGCGAAAGCGAAAAGAGGAACATCCTGCTCGTACCCAAACTGCCGCAGGAACCGAATGGGGTGATAAGAGAAGTAAGATCGAAAGCCTACCAACATCAGAGGAAGGCGGTGTGCATCGCAAAGCACTGGAGGAAGTGAAAGCCAAGATGACTCCCAACGAACGTTCCAGTCACGCAGATCAGCGAACATCCTGCGATACAAGGGCTCGCTCATCCTAGCCATATGCGGAAGGAACTCCATGATATAACGCATGATGTCAGAGCTAGGGATGCTAGGAAGAGGTACAGGAACGGTCAGAGAAAGACGCTCCCATAGCCATACCTGATCACAGAAAGCAAAAGAAGTTCAGCTAGAGCAAAACAATTCCTAGCAAAGCAAGAAGAAAAAAAAAGGTGCAGAAAAGATACCTGAAGGAAAGCACAACAGCCGCGAAGGACACGAGTGCGGCCCAAGGCGCAGTCGGTCAGCCCATCGAATAGCTCGGCCAAGATAAGAGAAATGATCCCCTGCCGACGGATAGCTCGGCTCATCACCTCAAAAAGCAAAGGAGTCTGGGACCTGCGCCATCCCGAGAACAGCACCTCAGCAATCAAACAGAACATCAGTGCGTTCCGAGCAAAGGTGGAACCGGCCGTACCCTGAGGACCCGAAAAAGATCATACAGCAAGTCCAAAGAGAACACAACAGCATCCTGGCCACCAGCTGCAGGCCGAACAAGATAGGGGATCCCAAACCAGTTCTGTGGTGTAGCAGTCTTCGGCGATGTCTTTGGTGAAAAATACTGGGCATAATCCCAGGGTAGGCCTGTCAAGCATGCAAGCTCCTCCAAAGAAGGCCCCATCTCCATATCGTTGAATGCAAACAAGTTCAACGAAGGGACCCAGTCAATCAAGGCAGCTCCAAGCATCCTCCAATCAATATCAACTCTGGTCAGATGAATCAGACTGCCAAAGCCATAAGACTCCAAATCTCGAATCTCATAAACTGACAAGCTGTCAAGCCAAGCAAGCAGTCGTGGCGAGCAGGAAGAACGAGGAAGCAGCTGACAAGTCCTCACTGGTACCTCCTCCAGCACAAAAGGCCCAGAAATCGAAGACAGCTCATCAAGGATCGGAAGGTCAACGGGTGAAGGAGAAGGAAAAGCTGGAACCCCTACAGACTCGACAGCCCCTAACCTACCCTCAGTGATGGCTATGCCAGGTATAGCCGCATCGCTGTCTGAAACTGTCATAATCTCAGCCGCATGAGAAGACTCGCCCACCTCATGAACAGAGTGCGCAAAGGACCGATGACCAGGAGAAGGACAATGCTCTCCATCAAAAGGACTATCAGTGAAGATCACACCGCACATCGTGACATCCTGGCTAATCTGACCGTCAAAGAATACATCTGAACCATCAAAAAGGGTCCCGGCAGCCCCGATCGAAGAATCAACGGTCAGATCTGGACCTGCGGCCCCCTCCAACAGGAAATCATGAATCCAATCATCATCCCGGCCGATCAAAGGGATCATCGAGGCATCCACACCGTCCATCATCAGGGGGACATCATCAATAATCACATCAAGTCCACCCAAAGAAGTATACCGCATATCCTGGCCCTCATCCAGAGCATCCAAACCGTCAAAGGTACTATCTGAACCATCCATCCCATCCAAGCATAAGATCAGCCCATCAATGTGCATCATGACCCCATCACCACCATCCATCATATCATCCATGGGGCCCACATCCAAGGGATGTATAACCTCACCTATGTCCCATCCCATCATCCTATCTATACCATCCATTCCTCCCATAATGAGGGGCCCATTCAAATCTGAAAATCCAGCCATCCCACCATTAATGGAGCCATTCAAGGCTCCACCAACCACCATCTCTAACCCCTCATCAATGCTTCCATTCAATGCCCCACCTCCACCACCCATTAAAGGCATCTCCCCATTATCAAAGCTCAATTGACAATCTGAAGCGTGGGACCCACCTTGGACAGCCCCCACAGCCCCTAAATCACCACCATTCATGGCCCAAGAAAGGACAAACCAAGATGAAGACAAGATGATGAGGAAAGAAGAGACAAAAAGAATATTCATGGCTGCAATCGAACCCGGACGTGCACGGAATGAGGGGACAAAGACAGTGGACAGTGAAGAATGTCCGAACCAGGGCCAGCCCAGGCCGCTCAAGAGGCGAGCCTTGGGCGGCCTGCCCTGGGCCGCCCGTACGGACACAGATTCCCTCTCTCCGCGGGATTGGCTCCAGGGTTCTTGGTAGGTGAGTCTGACAGTCCATGTCAGCAGATGGCGCTCCGTGGGCCGCCCAAGGCTCCGGTCCACTCCAAATTTCAACTGAAGATGATCAAGATCATACAAAAGGTGCCCCACTGGTCCAATCACGAAGCAATGTGGCCGGAACATGGCTGATCAAGCCAAAGAAGGGGGAAAGTGATCAAGTGGGGGCCACAAGCAATCCAAGCCATTCAAAGACCAGATCATCATAATCTAAACCATTGAAGGACCTACATGAGCCACCAAACAGCAAGATCAAAGGGCTGATCATCAAAAGAAGGGCCAGAATCCAAGATCTAACCATCAAGTGGGCCCACAAAGCCAAATCAAGCGATCTGAAGCGTTCAAGCCATCATCCACACCATGAGAAGCCTTCTTAGTCTCACAAATCATCAAAAGAGGTGCCCCAAAGTAAAGCTAAGGTCTCAAGTGGGCCCACAGGGTCGAATCCATCAATCTGAACCATTCAAGGGCCAAAATCGTCAAGATTCAAACCATTGGAAAGCTTACACAAGTCATGAAGTATCAAGATCGAAAGTCCAATCATCAAAAGGAGGGCCAGAATCCAAGATCCAATCATCAAGTGGGCCCGCAGGGCCTAAACAAGCGATCTGAACCGTTCAAGTCATTGTCCATGCAGTTGAGGAATCACAAATCATCAAGGAACAAGTCATAAGTCAAAGCATCCAGATATCATCAAGAAATTTGAGACAAAACAAAGACTATATATATTCATTTAAAAGAGCCTGATACAAAGATAGAGGCAAAAGTACAAGGCCATATAAAGCAGAGCCAGCTACAAGTCACCGACATAGTCATCGTCGTCCCTCCTCGCGTCCCGCTCCCGACGATAAAGATCCATCAAAGAAGCTGTCACTGATCCTCCAGCATACCTGCGACGACCACCTGGAACATAAAGCGAAGGAAGCAGAGGCCCCTGGCCAAACAGCAGATACCACTCGTCATAATCACGATCCGGGATTGTGAAACGAAAGCCAGGCTGGCCCACCAGAGCCTCAACTCTCTCATCAACTGGCATCCGAGCAGCTGGAGGAGGAGCAGAACAGGGGACCCGTGCCACCCCAGTGACTTGCCGAAGCAATCTCTCCCCCAAGTACCATTGGAAGGACTCAGCGTCAGAAAGCATAATACGGAGACATGAAGCATCGTATGCCTCCACGCGCTGGGGTGTGTAGTAGAGAGGGAAACTAGCGTACGGCATCCGGGCAAACTGCAACAAATGAGGTTACCACGGTCAATTACAGTACGACACGAAGGACGAAGACAAACAAGATACTTACATCCTTAACTGTCAGCCAGTCTATATCAGCACGCCAATTGTCCCCGGGAACTCGGGAGTTCCGCTGACGATTCTGTTGATGCCAGTACATGTGGCGATACTGAGAAGGCTCAACATCATCCCGCATCTTCGGTGCAAGATGGGGGAAATGGTCATAAAAGCAGGTCTGGACAAAAGCACATCTAATGATCAGAGAAAGAAAGAAGGCAGATGGCCCCAAGGAAGATGAAAGAAGAAATACCTCAACAACAGGCCAGAAACCTGTGAAGGACCGGCTATGCCGACAAGTCTTGTCCAGACCTTGGAAGAGACGGGTCAGGATAGCCCCATTCCAGTTATAGGGGTGATGAAGATCCTCGACTAAACGAAGAAATTTAGGATCAACTCTCTCATTCGCATGGCAAAAAAGAAAGGATCCAAAAGCATAAGTGATCATGGCCCGCGCCTTGTGGAGGGCCTCTCGCTCGGTGGTAGGGACGACGGAAGCAAAATTGTTGTAAAACTATCGCATCTTCACTTGATGGCCTTGGAATTCACCCTCAGGAGGGACGTCACCGACAAGCCGCAGCCAATCAGTGGAAGAGAGGGGAGCTAAAGAGCTAACTTGAGGGACAATTGCCCCATGAAACGGGAAACCTATCTGCATGTAAATATCCAAGGGGGTTATTCCCCACTCCCCACAAGGGAGCTGAAAGGTGTGGGTCTCATCCCGCCACCTCTCACAAAGGGCCGCAAGCATCATGCGGTTAGCGTCGTTATTATGGAAGCGTAGGGTGAGGAGGCCAGCAAAAGGAGTACCATCTAGTACTGGCTCAAGCAAGGGCTGTGGCTCTTTCATCCAATTGTCCCAACGATCCCTGGTACCTCGACCCTTGATAGCAGGAAGAGGTTGATGCTCCATAGCTAGGGAACACATGTGGTCCCCTCGGCGAACAATGAAAGCAGGATCATCCTCGTCAACCACTCGGTGGCCCCTGGTACCATCCGCCATGGAATCCTACAAGCCTGGCAAGGTAAGTCCCTATCCTTTACTCGTTAAAATCCAAATTATCATCTGAGAAACCCATGGGATTGGACTCACATTCCAATGCAAAATCTAAAGTCCAACTCCATGTGTCACTTAGGATATGTGTTGGGCCCATTGGAAAAAGTAAGGCCCACCTTAAAGAAGGTGGCACGGCATGCCTTAGGTAAGAAAAGTCCATCATCCAAGGACACATTTTGGACAACAAATGCATTCAAGTGCCATGAGATCAACAAAGGATGAGAATCCTACTTCACATGAGAAGTTCCTCTTCAAAGTCCACATGTGGCCAAGGATGGACCCACTTTTATGCCAAGGTCATGATTCTCACTTAGGATGTCTCCATCTTTTTGCACATATGCATGGACAAGTGGGGGATAGAAAGGAAACGGGCCCCCAAGAGCAACCCAAATGCCTCATCTCAATGGATTGGAGAGAGCACATAGCCCACTTTGGAGAATATGAGAACCCATTCATGGGTTAACCATGGGCAACCTTATGTGCCTCATCTTGATGAAAGTTTTGACCATGAGAATACAACAAGGAGGTCTACCCACAAACATATGAATCAAAGAAGCTAAGGGTAGAAAGTTGATGCACATAGCCCACGTGAAGAATCAAAGTTGAAAATGCCCATGAAAAGGCAAGTTTGGGCAACTTATGTGCACCAACTTGTTCACCAAAAAGGGAGACCATTTGAGCACAAAAGAGCATGGCTTGATGAGTCACCCAACCACCAAGGCATGGGACAAAAATGGGTAACTTATGGGTATCATTCTTTCCCACAAATGGAAAGAAAAATCACGCATACTTGAGAATGATGGTGGATGACCCACCAAGTCCCCAAAGAAAAGATCAAAGAACCATGGTTGTATGGATAGCTCACTTGAGAATCATCCATTTGAGGTTGATAACATCTAAGGGAAACTCTTGAGAACCACATTCCTACCACAAGGAAAACCATTTGAACTTAGTAAGATTGTGGGAACAACTCACTCATGAGACTTGTAGATGGTCAAGTAACTCAAGTCCTCCATCCATCAAGAGAGAAAGCATGAAAAGAAAAACCCCACATGAACAAAGTGTAGTGGGGCACACATGGTTCAAAGAAGTACCCAAGATTCAATGAAGGCCCAAAAGCCCATCCACATGAAAAACTTCAAGGAGCCCACTACACTTTGTATAAGGATATACATCATAATCAAGAAATGATGGAAGAGTTGGGCTACTTGTCCATATAGGCCCAACTAGGAAATCTAGCCCACTTGAGATCCAAATGAAGAAGAGGCTAGTCACCTTGGTCCATACACATGTAAAGAAAGATGGGGTCACCCAAAGTGAGCCCCATGAGCCCAAAACTTGAGATGGGCCCTACCATGCCCATGGGCCCAAATCTTGAAAAGAAGAGGGAAAAGAAAGGAGAGTTTCAAGGGAAATGACAAGAGAAAGAAAGTAAGAGGGAGCCCAAAATGAAGCATTGGGCCCATCAAATACACCAAGGGCCATGACTTCACTTTGAGCCCATTTGATACGCATGAAAAGAGACCCAACTCCCATGAAAAAGATAGAGTATTTTGCCATGCACACTTGATGACATGGCAAAATCACTCTTTACATGCACATGAAGGGAGTAAAAAAAAAAAAAAAAAATGAAAAAGTGGAAAGCTTGCAATGTCCTTCTCCATGCACCACCTTTGAAAGAGATTGGAGATCTAGAAAGGGTCAAGAATGCTTGGGCCCACCTTCACACCCCTTTGAATAGCTACATGAAAAAGAAAAAGGATCATGAGAAGAGACAATGAAGATGGAAAAGGACAAGAAAGAGAAAGGAAGTGGTCCATACCTTTACCACTCACCAAAGAAGGACCACCTTGCTGTCCCAAGACTTCTCTAAGGCCCACCACTTGAGAGAAGCAAAAGGCCACCAAAGAAGAGAGAGAAAACTTGAAAAAGAGAGAGTATGAGAGAGAGAAGAGAGAGATTGCACGTTTGAGGGGGCAAGGGTGCCCCATGTTATATAGAAAAGGGGAGGGCACCCTTTTACCTAGCCCCCTGAAGAGACCAGGAGGCACAGACCGGTTGGGCGGCCCATGGGAGGCCGTCCTAGCCTCCACCTAAGTGAGGCGACCTCTCACCCCCTCTCCTTGGGAAGAACTCCTCCTTGGGAAGGGTGGTTGCAAGTGAATCTTGTACCTCCATGTAAGATTGAAGTGATGGAAGAGAATGGTGAGAAAAAGGAAGAAATCTCACCAAAATCTCATCTCATGAGAAATGGGTGAAAAATTGGGATGATGATGTGGAAAAGTTCCATGGAATTTTCAAGAAAAGAAAGAAAAAGATTGACTTGGTCAAACAATGATCTCAACCATCCAAAGGTATGACCTGATGATCCGAACTATTCCAAAGAGAATTCCAGCAGTCTCCAACCTGGATTGTTGCTCTTTTGTACAGATTTTGGGTCCGAAGACCTTAAACTACGTCGGGATCAAGATCCCGAGGGATTTTTAATAAAAATGGGTATCGATCTCGACCATCAAAATCAGAATCGATGACCCAGAATATTTTTCAAAAAAGAAAACAAAAAAATGTCTTTCCTCTTTTAAAGTTTTGGGTCCGAAGACCTTAAACTACGTCGGGATCAAGACCCCGAGGGACCTTTTAATAAAAACTGACATCAGCCTGGATTGAATCAAGATCCGCTGACACCGGACATTTTCCCAAAAAAATAAAAAAATATATATATATATACTACCAGCCCCTCTTTTAAAATTCAGTGGTCCGAAGACCTTAAACTACGTCGGGATCAAAATCCCGAGGGATTTTCAATAAAAGCCAACATCGGTTGGATCGAATCAAGACCTAACGATCTCGGACATTTTCAGAAAAACAAAAAAAATATATCTGCCTCTTTTAAAGTTTTTGGTCCGAAGACCTTAAACTACGTCGGGATCGACATCCCGAGAGATTTTCAATAAAAACCGGCATCAGTCTGGATTGTCCATCCGCTGACTCCGGACATTTTTCCAAAAACAAAAAAAACATATTTGCCCCTCTTTTGTACAGTTTCATGGTCCGAAGACCTTAAACTACACTAGGATTAATTTCTCGGGGGACCTTTTCTCGCTTTCAACTAAAAAACCGACATCGGCCTCTACCGTTGGGATCAAGGTTTGATAACCCGGATCATTTCCAAAAATACCAAAAAGATTTCAAGCTTTCCATAAAACCAGTGTCATCTTCGATTACTTGAGTTGAACTCTGGAACCTTTTCAAAATACAAAAAAATATAAAAAAAAAAAAAAAAAATTCACCACTAGTTTCAAACGCACCAATTTATCCCCAGCGGTCCGAAGACTGTAAACTACACTGGGATTAACTTCTCGGGGGCTTTCTTTCCTAACCTGTTCCAGGCATGGCTGACACTTGATCGTACGGGTGTCTGGAATCTCTTAAACAGGTAAGGGCTGTGGCGGGCAGAACTCCGCAATCCTGTTCGTGTTGAACGCACCGTGATAGACAACCTTGATTTGGAAGTCGCTGTTGAAGCTGACGGATGTTCCCTGTTCCTAGAACTCATGAAGGGGATTAAGGCTGTTGGGAGGTGGAGCTCACCCTCACGGGATTGTGAGCAACGTAAGACCCCAAACTGGATTGACTAAGGGAAATGTGAGGATGTGGCTCATTTTGTGGCCGAAGGAGTCCGTCGGACGATACGTGGTCTATGTGCATTGCACATGAGGAACAGGCAACTTTGTGGGTGTGTTGACTGAAAACCCTCAAAATCTCCTCATCCGAAGATGTAAAACTACGGCACTTAACTGTGTGAGACTCGTCTTGCTCGCTGACGTAAAATGGATCGGGTGCCTTACCAGCAGTAAAAGCTGGAAGTGGATGAAAATTCCATACTTTTCCCTGCATTTCAGAAAAATCACAAAACACCAAAACATTGCAAAATCACCTCTTCAAAAAAATAAAAAAATATTTCCCATGCTTTCATCAAAATATTGTCAAAAATCACAAAAACATTTCCCTTGCTTTCACAATATTGTCAAAAATCACAAAAATACTTCTCTTGCTTTCATCAAAAATATTTCGAAAATCACAAAAAATATTTCCTACGTTTTCAATAAACCGATCTCTATCCTGACCATTCAGTTGAAACTCGGACCACATATTTACAAAAATCACAAAAATTAGCATCCCCAGCACTACAATTCAGGAGTCTTGAACTCCGCTCACTTCACAGTATGGGATGACGGATCCAATCGCCCGCAAATTGGAATCTTGACCAAAACGGGCAACCAAACACCATCTCAATCACATTTATGCCCAGAAGAACATCTTGAAGTCAGATAACATCCTCGTACATTCTCATTAAGCAAAGAAAAAGCATCTTGGGACGATGGACCTGATCGACCACGGGTCGGATCTTGACCAACCCGCTGTCCAAACCTCCGTATCAAAAAGAAAAATCTCCAGGGGAGCACAACCCTGCAAGCAATAAGCTCCAAGTTCTCTGCATCACCAGCAAAAGCAAAATCATCAAACGAGAAGAGAATGAGCCAAGCCATGCATTCATCATGCATCTCCAAGCATCAGCATCCATCGCATCAATCATCATGTTTACCTGCTTTCAAAATAAAAGCCGGTTAGCCAAAGACCTCACAGGCATCCCTAGTGGAGGCACGTGCAAACCAGATTTCCATTTCAAAAAGACAAGAAAAATATTTCTATTTGCAAATAAAAATTCCACGGAGTATCACTCCCCAGAGTGGGTATCTTTTCAAAATCCAAAAATATTTTCTCAGTAGAGCGTTCTGCCTCCAGCACATCCGAAGATCTTCCATATCTCTGGGTAGGAGCCGACGCAAAAATCAAATAAGATCCGATGTCTCGCGGTTTCCCCGGAGACCATCGGATCCAATGCACTCAAAGTATGATCGAACTGAACTCCAGTGTCAGTGCGGTCGTGCCACATGCCAAGATACAAAAAGATGAAAGCCAAAAGGCTCGGTCACAGAAACCATTTGAACAGGTGGGAACGATGAATTGTAACCCAAGTATCAAAATCAGCAGATTGGGTGGAAAGAGTTCACCCGCACATACCTAGGCGTGGATGCCTGAAGTACCTTGACTGAGTCCAAGTCGGCGTAGTAGAATCCCGTAAGACTATCTGACGCAGGGCGTCTAACCACTTTGACAGTCAAGCGAAACAAGTACTCCTGGAGTGATCTGGGAAAACATCAAACATCACACAATCAGTCTCAGGGTCAGTATCCTCGTAAGACTAGCGGACGCAGAGGCTCTGTTGTACCTTTCCGATGTTAGTACCGATCGGGAATGGAAGGGTTGCGATTGGGTACCCAGGTTGCAGCAAACTGCAGGGACAATCGCAACGTTTTCTCCAAACTCTCGCAGTATGTGCGAGTTATCAACTTCCAGACAATCAACTGACTCAGATACAAAGGATAACAAAGATTCCAGACCACAATCAAGGAAAGAATGAATTGCAAACCAAGCATCGAAACCAACAGATCGGGTGGAAAAAGCCCACCCGCTCATACCTAGGCGTGGATGCCTGAAGTACCTTGACTGAGTCCAAGTCGGCGTAGTAGAATCCCATAAGACTATCTGACGCAGGGCGTCTAACCACTTTGACAGTCAAGCGAAACAAGTACTCCTGGAGTGATCTGGGAAAACATTAAACATCATACAATCAATCACAGGGTCAGTAACCTCGTAAGGCTGTCGACGCAGAGGCTCTGCTGTACCTTTCCGATGTTAGTACCGGTCGGGAATGGAAGGGTTGCGATTGGGTACCCAGGTTGCAGCAAACTGCAGGGACAATCGCAACGTTTTCTCCAAACTCCCGCGGTATGTGCGAGTGATCTGTTTCCAAACGATCAACTGACATAGATGCAAAGGCAAGCAAAGATTTCAGAACATGATCCATGAATGACCGGGTCAGAAGTGGGGTGTCCACTCGCTTTGGCATTCGGTTGCACGCAACCTCTGCCAAAGAGGGGCATCTGTAGACACCCCACCTTCGGCTACACTGTTGGTAGAGATAGCTGGTTGAACGGAGGACCATACCCCCAAATCCCAAGTCCAAACTCAGCCAAACTCACCCTTGTAAGCCCCATTCCATAGCCCAGTTCAAGCCTGAACCCAGTCAACCCAGTCCTAAACACCACCCTGAAAAACCCCCTATAAAAAAGGCCAGTCAAAAAATCCCAAAAAAGTCAAACTCACTGAGTCAACTCGCTGAGTTAACCCGCTGAGTCAACCCGCTGAGTCAACCCGTCGAGTCAACCCATCGAGTCAAAACACCGAGTCAACCCGTCGAGTCAACCCGTCAAGTCAAACCACCGAGTCGACCCGCTGAGTCAACTCACTGAGTCGACCAGCGAGTCCAACAGCAGCCCCGAGGGAGCGGCCGTACTCGCTGGAAACCGAGGAGCGGCCGTACGGGCGGCCCATGGCAGGCCGCCCGGACAAAATTACGAGAGCTGCCACTCTCCGCTGCTATAAATACCCCCCACCCCTTCTCATTTCAAGATTCATTCGAATCCCTTCAAGCCAGAGAGAGCCCGACCGTCTGAGTCACCCTTTTCCACCCTTAGCCCATTTTTCTACCAAGGAGAGCCCGAGTGAGGAGAGCCTAACCCTGGTCCAGCCCAGCCTGACCACTGGTCCAAGCCTCTCAAGTCACCCAAGTCTTGATCCAGCCACTCGAAGCAAACCCTTGCGACATCTCCGTCCATCCAGCTACTCTTTTTCCAGCATCATCTCATTTGCATCTAGCATAAGTGCAACATTTACTTTTCTTCCAACCCCCCTGCTTCACTACTAGCACCTTGATCCGTCAAGTACACATGCATATGTCTTTATATTAAGCACCTGTCAGTTCGAGCGTATGCTCTGGGCTTGCCCGTTGTTGGAACCTGCCCATCAGAAACTCTTACTGCTCAGACCTGCATTCATGCTTCACCATAAAACACCTTGATCATTCAAGCACACTGCATACGTCTTACATTAAGCACCTGTCAGTTCGAGCGTACGCTCTAGGCTTGCCCGTTGTTGGAACCTGCCCATCAGAAACTCTTACTGTTCAGACCCGCATTCATGCATCATGTCATTCATGAGAATATACGAGGATTAAATTAGACTTTCAAGTATTCGATCGATTCTGTGAAGTAGAGACCGTACTTCGGTACGGGCAGTGTGTGGGGTGCTTAACCTCTTCCCACCCTGTAACCGTGATCCCTTACCTTGAATCTCTGGCCGCGGATCAAAAGGAGTCATTTTAGAGGAAGGAATCTTCAGATCCCCTTCTCTAACGTTTCTACGGGGTCTAGCCGACTGTAGATTCGAAGTAATTGGCTAGTGGCGACTCTGGTCTTATATAAACTCACTTAAACATATCCAGCTCAATACGACAACCAAACGAAGCCCTCGAGAACGAGGTAAGCCAGTGGCACAAACGGCGATTTCGCACTCACGCATCCTCATCTCCTTCTTTTCCGAAAGGAAAGGGGAAGGGAGAAGAACGTCGTGTGGGAGCGTGAAAAATCGACGAGGGTCCACAGGGTTGAAACCATAATCGTTGAAAGGATGTAGTTGAGGCATTGGAAAAATGGGAGATCTGCTGCGTGAAATCTTTACCTTTTTGAAATATTCATTAATTCTACATCTTTCACTGTCGGACTTGAAGAGAACGGGGGTGGTTCTTCATCTTCAGCAGGAGAGTCACGACGAATGCTGAACCCAGAATGTCCTAATCTTCAAGTACCGAGCATCAAACGCACCACGTGCGCCGAACAGGTGTGTGGGTCCACTGCCGTAGCAGACAAGATGGCCCACGGCCATATTCAAGATCCACGGTTTTGGAATTTCTTTATCAGTAATTGAAGAACGAACTATCTCCACTGCCTTTATAACTTTCTAGTAAATTTGGAAACTAACGGTAACTAATTAGTTATGTTTTTTTAAAGGGTTATTGTCATATGGATGCTTACATTTGCTCAATTTGTTTTGCATTCCCCGTGTAAATGCAGGTAAATAGATGTCTATTTGTTTGAATGAGTATCTTCTCCCCTAGATAATGTTTAAAAAGGATTAGGGTTCATTTATAGGCCATACTCTGATGTCTTTGATAGATCCATGGCATCTATCCATTTTATCATAACATTTTAGGGCATGAGCCCAAAAAAAAAAACGAGTGACCCACACCATAGGAAATCGTGGCTGTAAAAGATTTTTAACGATAAGAGTTCAACCCACTGTTTTGTGTGGTATTGTTCACTTGAGCGCTGGGTTTGCCTCAATTTTAGATTCATGCCCTAAAATCACCTCATAAAATGGACGAACTACGTGGATAAGCCATGTGTATCAAAATAGTTCTTATATAAAATTCACACCCTCATCATTATTGGTGTAAAAAAAGCAAACATCATTATGGTCTTCAGTGCGGATAATTACATTGAAAATAATTATTATTTATTCACATATATTTACTATGCAAACATATTGACGCCTAGCCCATTGTAAGAAATAATACTTATTTTAAAACTACTTTCATGTTAAAGCCTTATTTTAAATTATTAGTCATATTACCGCCCACCGACTCTTATGCATACAGATGGAATAACATGTTTTCTAAATGACTTGAATACCCCAATTTAATGAAGCCCACTACCATTTGACATTGTTCGTTCTCCTTACCATTGAATGGTGCTTGTGGGCCCACCATAACATATATTTTTTTTTATCTACACGGTCTATCTATTTTTCCAACTCAGTTTAGGGAATGAGGAAAAAAATAAAGCACATCCAAATGTCAAGTGGATCACATCACTGGAAACAATGGGAATTGAATGTTTGTTATTGAGAACTTCCTAGGGTGCTATATAAGTTTTGGATCAAGCTTAAATTTGTGTTTCCCTTCATGCAGGTCTGAGTGACCTGCTCAACTAGTTGGATGGCAAATAAACATCAAGATTAACCCTAGGAAGTCATTAATGATGGGCGTTCAATCAACATTGTTTCCTGTGGTGTGGTCCACCTGAGATCTCAATTTGTCTCATTTTTTGCCTCATGACATAAAATTAACTGAAAAAACACATGGGCGGGTGGATTTATCACAAGAATAATGGTGGACCCCACCTAGCCTCCAACCCCTCACAACCCATCTCCCTTCCGCATGACATGACTTTTAAATGACCCGAGGAGTCGGTCTGACCCCAACATGATGTTTGTGAGAAATCCACCCGTCCATCCATTTTGGAAGCTCATGTTAAGGCACTAGAACAAAAATAAGGCTGATTCGAGACTTAAGTGGGCCACAACTAAAAACAATGAGAAGGGGCCGTCAACTGTTCAAACCTTTTTGGACTAAATTAATCCAAACCGTTAAAAAAGATACACAACCCTTCATAAGGTTATTCCCATTGGGATGAACCGAAAGAACAAAAAAAAAAAAACAGTCTGATCCAAAGCTTTCGTAGCCTCATGAATGCGTCAATGGTGGCATACAATCTGCACCATTTTCTATCATGTATCCCATGTGATCGTCGATATGCCTTATTTTTTTTGGTCATGCTCTAAATTGATTTAGCAAAATAGATGAACGGCGTGGATTTTTCACCAACACCACGGTGGACCCCACCTAGCTTCAAACTCAGGACTGAGCCATGCATGATGTGACAGGGCATGTCAGGGGTTAGTGTCGAGTGGGTACCAACCCATCAGCCCCATCAGGAACTAGCGAGAGGAAATCAGATTGCATACTGAGTTACTCAGTACGCTTTTATCGCACCGAGTAGACTCTGCTGGCCCTATCGTAAATGTATGTGATTTATCCATACCATCCATCCGTTTTTACATATCATTTTAGGATTGATCCAAAACTTAATAATATCCAAAGCTCAAGTGGACAATACCACAAGAAACAGTGGAAATAATGATTTCCATCGTGGAAACCTTTATAAGGTCATAGGTGATGTTTATTTGTCATTCAAACCATTCATATCACACGTGCATGGATAAAGGGAAAAACAAATATCAGCTTGATCCAAAACTTCTATGGCTCCCAAGAATTTTTCAATGGTAGAAGTTTAATTCACACTGTTTCCTTGTGGTGGTTCGCTTGAGCTTTGGATATGATTTATAAATTATCTGGTAAAATCGATGGATGCGAGTGGATAAAATATACAAATCACAGTTGACCCAAAGAGCTTACTTAGTACGCAATCGGTATCCTGTTAGAAATGCACTGTCAGGTGAGGGGTTTTGTGGGGCTCACCATGATCTATGTGTTTTATCCATACAGCCCATCCATTTTACCAGCTCATTTAAGGGCATGAGCCCAGAAATGAGGAAGATCCAAATCTAAGGTGGACCGCAGTACAAGAAACAGTGTTGATGGAACACCCACCATTAAAAAAATTCTTAGGACCCATTATGATGTTTATTTTACATCCAACCTGTTGATTGGATCACAGAGACTTATTTGAACGGAAAACACAAATATCAACATGATCCAAAAATTCTGTGGCCCCAGGAAGTTTTCAACAGTAAGCGTTCAATTTCAACCGTTTCTGGTGGTGTGGTCCACTTGAGTTTCAATTGTAATTTAATTTTTTGGTCATGCCCTAAAATGAGCTGGCAAAATGGATGGACGGTAAAGATCTCACCAACGGTATTAATGGACCCCACTGTAAGTTCTCCGTAAGTCCTCACATGCTATCATTATGCAGAGGGGCTACCGTCACCTTATTGTGAATCAAGGTCAAATAAACTGTTATTTGATTTTATTTTTAAAAGCACAGGTACTGATATGAAAATAGTGTAAAAGCAGGTATTTATTTGTCAATGGACCAGAAGATAGGTAGTTGCACGGCATTGTCTCTTTTTTAAATTTACAACTTCATATGGTCATTAAGGCTCTAAACATGTTAGGCTTAGGGTTGAACGGTTAAGGTCAGGCTCAACTGATCAGCCCTGTTCAAGTGGCCATCATTATAATAAAATGGGACCCGTTAGTATTCTTGATATTAATTACTTAAGATTCCAATCTAATACCACAAGTAAATTTTAATTTAAACTTAAATAAAAAGATCAAGTATCTATAATTATATTTAAGAGTTTAATATAACATTTTAAGTATGGATAGATTTAAAAAGCAATTCATAACATTTCGTCATTTGTTTACATATCTCATCTCGAATTATTTCCGTCTCACGCCGCTGTCATCCTTGACTTGTATTTACAATTGAAGTAAGCTGAATAACACTTCTATCATCATCTACCGTATCTTCACTGCAATACATCTTAAATGTTTGGTCTTGTCAAGTATGGCGCTGTGGACACCAGGATTCAGTGTGGGGGTGTCAAATCACGGCTTCCACGTGGCTCCTGCCTCTTTTGAGGGCTTTGGGACACAGGTTTATGGTTGCACGGTGTTTGAAAAAGATTATACATGAGGGGAGTCGCCACTAACCAGTTATTCTGAATCTACAGTCGCCTAGAGCATGTAGAAATGCTTAAGAGCAGAAATTCAAAGATTTCTAATCCTAATAATGACTCATTGATCGGCATTTGGAGATTCAAGGTAAGGACTGCGATTACAGAAAGGTAAGGGGTTAAGTACCCACTCTGCCCGTACAGGTGTACAATATTTACTTCATAAGATTTCACAAATTATGAGGATTAGTTCTAGTTCTTGCACTTTGATGATATGTAGTTTGTGGGGATGACAATGTATTTTGATGAATCCTAGCTTTCCAATTGTGTCTCGGGACAAGATGAATCAGTCTATGACTCACATACTGGTTGACAATTCTTGGAATATGATGGTATGTTATGTGTGGAAATGCACCATTGCTTCCCAATATTGTCTCGTGACAAAACGAATCGGTCCTTGACTCACGTATTGGTTTGTGGATAAACCAATCAACTCGAGTTTTTTATGGCCAAAATTCGAGTTACTCATCAAGCCTCAGAGAATATACTCAAGCCGATATGCATGAATGACATGCGTACCAACCAAAATTTCTGATGGGCAAGATCAGATTAGATCGGCAGGCCACAGAGCATACTTTCCCAAATCGGCATAAATGCAAGATGATATGCGTTATTTATGGATGAGATAAGTAGGGTGGTTGAGAATGGAATAGATGTTGCACAAATGCTGATGTAAGGTTGAACAAAGCTGACTATGGGTTGGATGCTGGATGAACAAAGGTGGCGCAAGGATTTGATTGAGTGGCTTGGATTGGAAATTGTATGGCTCAAAAGGCTAGGGCTAAGATTGGATTAGACTAGACCAGGGCTAGGCTTACTTCCTCACTCTCACTCTCTTTAGTAGATGGGTGGCTTGGGCTTAGGCTAAGGTTAAGACCAAGAGCTAGGACCAGGGCTAGGGCTAGGATTAGGCTAAAGCTAGGGCTAAGGGGCTCTCTCCCTCACTTGGAAGGAGGGAATGCTTAGTTTGGTGTGTTTTAAATAAGAAGGGGAGGGGGCTATTTATAGCCTCCAGCCCTGGTATTCTAGTAATTCCAGGTTAGATTGAGGTTAAAGAAGGTTGCAATGGTTAAGATTTGAAATTGTCACATGGAAATATCTCATCTGTTGGATGACTTGGTAAATGAGTAAATAGTACGAAAAGAAAAGGGGAACTCAACTTTTCTCTCACGTACCAGAGCAATAGAAGGGAAGGAAAACAAGGTCCACACGTGACTGTCATGCCCACCCCCACCAGTTGGGGCTCAATTTTGACAGGGAGCTCTCCCCCCCCCCAACCAAAAAAAAAAAAAAAAACCTCATTTATTGGGCTAAGGTTTTAAGTCTGGGCTTGACTGGGTGATTTGACAGGGTTGTGGGAATTAAATGGGCTGACTGGGTGACTTGACTTATAGGTTTAACTCGGAGAGTTGATTCAGAAGGTTAACTCAAAGAGTTGACTTGAGGGGTCGACTCAAAAAGCTAACTTGGAGAGTTGACTTAAAGAGTTAACTCGGAGAGTTGACTCACAGTCCATTTGTGCGAGTTCTATGATTTTAGGGCTCGATTAGCTGAACTAATTGGCTTGTGTTTTGTTGAGTTGGGTTTAGATGGGCATTTGGAGTGGGTTCAGATTTAGACAAGGGTCTGGGACTAAGGTGCCGTTTGGTAAACTGAAAAATAAGGTTTGAAAATTAATTTAAGCACTGAAAACTTAAAGTGCTGAATTTTAGTACTTGTAAGTATCGAAAAATCCGTTTGGTAATTTATATGAAAAAAGTCCTGATATGTAAAATTAAGCACTTTTTTCACAAAAAATCATTTGGTAAATATAGATCATAAATGTCTGAAAATTGACAATTTACCATATTTGCCCCTATTATCCCAATAGTCAGGTTAGATAATCACAACCACCTATCAATGATGTTCAATTTCCACTTTTCCTGTGTTGTGGTCCACCTAATATTTGGATTGGCCTCTTCTACCTTTTTTTTTTTTTTTGGTCTCCTGCCCTAAAATAAGTTGACACAATGGATGGACAACATGAATAAAATATATGCATCGTGGTAAGGCCCACGGAACATTGTCATTACATGTTTGTGTGACCTACTCAACAAATGGATAGATGATGTTTGTGTTTTCCTTTCATCCATGTCTATGTGACCTACTCAATAGGTTAGATGGGAAATAAATATTAAAGTGGGCATGTAACATATGCTTGTCATCGATCCCCTCAAGATGCCTATAAATATTATATATGCCTTCTAGGCCATTCAAAAAAAATGAGATGACCCACCTTGATGTCAATGAGAAATCCATGTTGTCCCGCCAAATTTTCAGCTTATTTCAGGGCATGAGCCCAAAAATGAAATAGATCCAAATCTTAGGCGGACCACACCACAGAAAATAGTGGTGATTGAATGCCCAACCATTAAAACTACCTAGGTCCCACTCTAATTTTTTGTGGTGAGGTCTACTCGAGATTTGGACATGATTAATCAAGTCCTAAAATGAAATGTAAAAGCGAATGGACACCACGGATATACAACAAAGTCATCAAGGTGTGCCCTATATGGGCAGGGTAACACCCACTAGCCTGTTACCCAGGTAACATCTAATCCGCTCCCGTCACCTGCATTCCTTGAACACAATTGGCTATTGTGTTGACATGGCAAAATTCTATGGGTCCCACACCATGATGTATGTATTAGATCTGCACTGTCCATCCATTTATTCATATCGTTTTATGTCAGGGATAAAAAATAAGCAAATTTAAAGCTCAACAGTAGGCAAAATGGTTGAACCATAAACATTTCTTTCGCCACTTTTCCCTCTTGTATGGCCCACTTGAGTTTTGGATCCACCTCATTTTTGGTCTCATGTCCTAAAATGATATAGAAAAATGGATGGATAGGGTGGATTTCTCATAAACATCATGATGGAGTCACCTAGCTTTCTAGTACAAGAACATGCCGTGAGAGCCTTTAGCAGGAAATCCGCATCAACAAACGTGTTGACGTAGATTTCTCACAAACATCATGATGGCGTCACCTAGCTTTCTAGTACAAGAACCTGCTGCGAGAGCCTTTAGCAAGAAATCCACATCAACAAACGTGTTGACGTAAGAAAATCATGTAGGCCCCACCATGATGTATGTATTGTATCCACACCGTTCATCCATTTTTTTTTAGATCATTTTAGGTTATGAGCTAAAAAATGATACAGATCCAAAGCTCAATTGGACCACACCACAGAAAACAGTGGGGATTGAATGCCTAAAATTGAAAACTTCTTGGGGGCCATAGAAGTTTTGGATCAAGATGATATTTTTGTTTTCCCTTCTTCAAAGTTTGTATGACCTTGTGAACAAATTTGATGGCAAATAAACATCTTGGTCGGGCCCTAAGAAGGTTTCAATGGTGGGTGTCATTATCCCCACAATTTTTTGTTAAGCGTTTACTAGAGCTTTGGGTCTGTCTCATTTTTTGGTTCATGCCTTAAAATGATTTAGCAAAATGGATGGATGGTGTGGATATAACACATACATCATGATGTGGCCCAAAAACTTAGCCACATCATGTCCCCAATGGTACACAATTAGCCTCGTGAAAGCGAAGGTTATCTTGAACGAGGATAAAATTGTCATTTATGAAAAATATTTAAATCAAAATCACTTACCGCGTTCAACATTAAGTGTTAAGCCAAAGGAGGAAAGCTTTAAAAAATCCAATTTTTTAGTGAAAATCAGGATTAAGCACTTAACTTCACAAATTTACCAAACAATCTGAATCTCAAAAATCACCGAAAATAGGCCAGTTTAGTTATAAGTGCTGGAAATAAGTTTTACCAAACAGGCCCTAAGTTTGGATTGGGTTAAGGGTTAGATGGGTTTTAGACTAAGTTAGGATTTGGATAGGGTATGGATAAGGGTTTGAGACCAAGTTAGGGTTCGGATGAGGTTTGGACTAGGATTTGGGACTGAATTAGGATTTGGATGGGGTTTGGACTAGGGTTTGGGACTGCTTTAGGGTTTGGATGGGGTTTTGGTATATGGCTTAAGGTTTGGATGGGTACGGGTCGCTATCCATCCTAACCATCCAATCATAATTAGCTTGTCAGCTCGGGATGGGGTGTCTACCGACATCTAATGAAATTATGTACCACACATGAAACTACTACAATATTCTCTATTTATTAAGTGAATGAAAAAGAGAACCATTTTTTAGAATGGAGAAGCATACTTTTAATATCTCAAGGCATCTTTCAGTCACATTATGAAATGATGAATGAGCATAATTAAAATGCTCTCTTACTATTATCAAAACTCGTCCCCTATAATTGTTTAGATAATAATAATATCCTGTATACGATGCCAGAAATTTAACAATAGTTGTGTACCTAGAATCGATGATATAATACTATTTTTGAACAAATTATGAGAAAACTGGATCTATAATACATTTCATAATACAAGCATAATATAATACCCTTTTTTCAACACTGGATCTATAATACATTTCATAAAGATTCTTGCGTCAGTAGTTGATTGTACCTACCCAACAAAGACAAATGTAAAATACATGTCAAAATCACTTGGGCATAGTGTATTCTTAGTTATGATAATATTTCATATTTTATTGATATTTGTTATTTACCCACTGGCATCAAAGCACTTACATGCATGTCATTAATTGCTCCAACATGATTTTATAGACAACAAAAAAATGTTCTGTATTTAATTTATATTTTTGAAATAAAAAATGTCAATTGCATTAAAACTTCAATATTAAGTATAGTGTTTACAGTTTACTTCAAAGACGGCGTGAAGTGATTCCGTAAAATTAGAGTCCATAATTACTTTCTTCAAAAACTTAATAACAACCCTCAAGCATTTTTCAAAATGACAAAATATTGTTTTCTTAGAATGCTAAAAATAATTAGTAACATATTGATTCGACTTATGGTGGCCAATTGTTATTAAGAAAATTTTAACTTCTCCCTTGACAAACACATATCTTGTTTCACAATGTACCTTGCTATCAAAGAGGAGAATAGAAATATAGGAAGAAATAACCCAATCAAAATGAGATCAAAACTACACTTCAACTTTGATTAAAAGTATTTGTACGACTCGACACTCATCATATGGCCATCCAAGTTGGACAAAGTATAGCTCACGACAAGTTTTGGAAACAACCAACTAGCAAGATCAACAGATCAAAAGGCCCATTGACCCATTTCCACTCAAAATCGATAGGATTTCCAGAATGCTCAAATGTACATTATTATAATAAAACCATTCCTGATCACCTTAGAAGGTCCTAAAAAGCCTAAAAGGATAGCTCAAGAAGGCCCTCAATGCTCTTGGAGAGTTAAAGTCCCTTGATATACATTGATATGCCACCCTCTAACGGCTCAAGCTTTTAGATCAAGTTTTGGATAGTTAAAGTCCCTTGATATACATTGATACACCATCATCTAATGGCTTGACCTTTTAGATCAAGTAGTGATTTGACAAATGCAACTAGAAAATGATCAACGTGATAGATTGACGAACTCACACGGCCCATTCGACTTAATCTCATCCACTTGCTTAAAGGTATTTATAAATCACAAATCAATTAAGACACATTTTTCCTACTCTACTGGTATCAAAGGCTCAAGAAAAATATAACCAAAAGGATACCCCACATATCTTATATTAGGATCAACTAGTATCGAAATGAGCAGACGGCAAGATCAAGACAAACGCCATAACTTGAAAGACATCAATAGCACTTAATGCATCTAACTGTTGAGCTGGAAAAGAGTACTTCGACACACAACCCTTGAAATTTGCATTGATCAGACCTGGTGTCCCTTTGGACCCCAACCACTCTTGTAGGCAACAGTTAGTCCCACCATATCAAGCTACTTATTTTAAGGTTAATGACCAAACTAACTTAACTAAGAAAAGTAATTTGTTGACTTACATAAGTTAAAAAAGCTACTTACTTGGTAGTATCAAACGGGCCCTAAATGTACTTGGTCGAAAATTTGTGGCATACAAACGAAGGACAGAAATAAAAAAAAATAAAAAAAATAAAAAAAATAAAAAAGAGAAGAAAGAAAAGAAAGAAAGAATGAAACGGCTTTTAATGAGAAAGGGATCGTTTAGACAATTTGGCTGGGGCCATTTGTAGAAATCCAAAGTGGAAGTAGGTTTCCTGGGAGGCAGGAAATCTCCATGGCCCACATGAAATGACATGATTTTATGTTGCTTTTGGCCCATTAAAAAATGGTGCCGACTATCAGACCAATCCACTAACATAGTTGTGTTGTGACAGTCTAGACTGTCCAAATCGTTTCCGGAGCATAAGTGAAAAATTGCAGTGAATAGATAAAATTAGCCATCTGAATTTCTCCCTTTGAATTTGGGCCACTCACTGCTTTGCTTTCAACCATCCATTTCATCGTCATCATTATCAGACATTTCTGTCCAGCCTTATTCAAATATTGATTTTGCTTGGCTGCCCAACGATAGATCAACTTAATAGGAGTGACATTTATGAAATTCGTCACTAACAAAACTGTAAATTTCTCCCCATCATTTGTATTGAAGGTATGGGCTCCAAACGCAAAAATCTAACTGGTCTGGGGCCATAGTCAAAGAGACTGGGCCCAACCATGTTGAGTAGGTCTCGTCAGGTAGGGCCATGTACTATGCAATACACAACACATTGAATGAGGCCACAACATGAAAATGGGCTGAGTATTAATCCATGTCGTATCAAGATTGGGCATTCATAAAAGATGGGGCCATAACTTGCTCTCTAGGCCTACCAAAACATGGACCATGACTATGTGTCAAATGTTGAACGAAGTCTTCAATCTGGACTGTTTTGGGGGTCATTGATCCACTGATTGTTGTGGTCGATCGAAACTATCTCAGATGAGATAGTTGCTCTGTGGACACTTTTGGAGATGTTAGGTCGCCCGACGGGCCTGGCCCGGTTGATTGAAACTCTCTTATACATGTTGTTTGTTCGTTGGACATATTTGACCAACTTCGGTTAACCGAACTCTCAGGCCAATCAACCGATGGCCCCACACTTTTTCGCGCTGTTTTGCATGTTTTGTTTCCTATTTCAGTTTAATGCTATATAAGCGGGTGCAATCAGGATTAAGGTTTATGACTTGATGGCTAGAACATATTTAAGAGTTTGAGAGAATTTTTAAGTGAAAAGCTTTGATTTTCTTTTGAGGCTTTGATTCGGGTAAGTTCATCTCTTGTAATCTTCTAATTCATAGTGCATTATCGCTTGGTGGGTTCTCTATAGATTATATAATTATTAAAAATAGAAAAAAGAAAAAAGAAAAAAAAGAAGAAGCCATATCCGAAGCTCAAGTGCGTTACACCATCTAAAACTATGCGAAATCATGCCTAAAACATCTAAAAGCACTTGGTGGTGCCCATCTCAGTTTTGGATATGGCTGAAACTTGGTGTGACTCCTCATCCAAGTGGGACACACACAATGGATGGGCTGGATGTCTGAACCACATCTCAGTGGGCCATACAAACGATCATGAAGATTTCAATGGGTGGCTATCCACTCTCAACTATTATCTGTGGTGTACCCCACTTGAGTCATAGATTAGCCCGATTTTTAGGCTCGTGGCCCACCATGGAAGGGTGCATCTGATTGATGGGTTGCACCTCATCTGTACATTTCTTCTTTATTTTGTTTCAAGCACCGGGTCTGGGCCGTGTAATCTGCCCTAACTCATTGAGAACTTATATGGTTGGGTCCGGGTCAGGTAGGGTTCAATCCAAGCCGGATTCATTTACTTAAACAAATTACATTTCTCAGCTGAACCCAACCCAAAATAAATTAATTTCGGCCCAAACCCACCTCAAAAGCGATCAGTCCAGTTGTGCCATGGCCCACCTTATGCATTAATGCGTATTGATGCATTTTTATGAGGCATGAACGGTTCTTAAAATCAGGAGATTGAATCAGGCTTTTATAAATTTCGATAAATAGGATTGGACTCCCCTTGAAAATCCATGATCATGGGCCTTACCTGGGCCTAAAATATATGGGTGGCCCAGAAAAGGAACAGCCAAATGACACATCCAGAGATTTATATAGTGAGTTACTAAGGGCGTATGCGTCTCTGAGGCCCATGCAGTTATTTGATGGTCCATCTAGCATTGCAGCTTTGCCACCCATTTGGAGGCCCATCTGAGACCTTAAACCCAGACATGGGCCCAAGTATGTCATTGGGCCCATCATTGAAAGCTGATCCTAACAATGAATTTGAGACCCGAAAGCCCAATGGACCCGCTCTTAAGGTAGGTTAGTACGAGAAATAATCGGATCTTAGGCCCGAGTATGTGAATATCACACCCGAGTTGTACATTCGTAGCAAGAGAAATATAGCAACGACCCAAATTGAACCAGGAAAAAGGTCATATGTCAATGGCTAGGATCCTCCAATCCAAGGATTTTTTAGCAGACCCAGTAGACCCGATTAATAAATCATGGACTACACTCGTATGAACTGAAACCGTGAATGTGTGTGTGTGTTTATTCGACGACACTCATACCATAGGACAGGTGGCTGGGTGATGAATGGATTGGGTCCACACATATTGGCTTAAATTAAAAAATAAAACACATAAGTCAATCTTATCCATTGCTTTTTTCCACAGTTTATCCCACTTCTCATTTGACAGGTAGATTTTTGGTTTCCACCGTCGATTTAATGGACAAAGATCATATGGATAGGATTGTCTAGTGGGTGTAATTTGTGGGATGTAAACCGTCTATTCCGAGACCTTTAAATTGTTGGACCCAATTTGCACGTAACCCTGCCACGTGTATTATATGAAGAAGAAAAAAATAAAGCAAATCAACATCTTAAGTGGACCATAAAATAAGAAAAAGGGGGAGAGTAAGACTTTTATAATGCACAAAGTTTTTGGATTAAACTGATATTTTTGTGGCCCTTCATCCAGGTCAAGGTGTTTGTGACCTTAATCAACAAGTTTAGATGAAAAATATACATCACGTTGGATCCTCAAGTTAGGGATATATCACGTTGGGTCCCACATTAGGGAGGACTGCTCCTCAAATCCCATCTTTTTTAAAGATTTGAAAAGGAGCTGAAAGTAGCTTTTGGAATTCTCATAAAACCACTTCTCATCAAATTTATAGTGCCAAACAGAATAAAATAAGTGATTTTTCCTCACTTCTCATCAAATCAATGATGCCAAACGGTGCAAGTCCCCGGTGTAGATTTCTTTTTAGGTGGGCCACACATGTAAATAAAGGTGGATAAGAAGAGATTGACCGACACTCTGCATTCAATGTATTCGTGGGGCCCACCGGATGTTCATAACAACTTGACTATTTAGAGATTGGATAACGAATCTGCAGAGTAGGATCCTCGTGATGACCTGATTTAATGGATTCTAAGCCCCCAAAAGTAGCGGTCAGAGATGCTTTAATATCCAAAAGCATTTTGGAACTTGCTACTTGCTGAAATTGTCCCTTGGAACTTGGGAGTTCTTTCCACCGCTGTAGCTACTCAGGATCCAACCAACCACTAGGGTCCACATTTTGAGATGTCCATATGATTTTGACTGTCCATATTCTAGATGCTCCATAAATAAACTATTTTATCATAATCACGCTTCATTGTCGATCCTAACCTTTGATTCCATTGAAACTTTCTTTTTATTGTTTCTAAATCCACCTAAAGATAGCCATGGACATCATTAACCGTTCAGAATAATTTTCTTGAATATGAGTGAATAGAATAGATTCCATAAAATGGACGATTCCGATCATTGGAACACTCCTCATGTCGACCCCAGTGGGTGGAGATACGCAATTAATTCTATGTCGCGACAGATGAAAAACAATCTTATCCTTAAGACTAAAAAAAAAAAAAGATTCACAAAAGACGTGTCAGCGGTAGATATTTTCACATGTAGATCGTGGGTTTCTTCATTTTATTACCATTCCCTTCTACAATAGATGGACGAGAATGCGTATGCAATGTGTGCACACCTGCAGATCCACACCGTCCATGTGGAGGGCCGCATCATAAACATGCCCTGGCATAAAAATCTGGCTGGCCTACTTGTCGGATGTTACTGCATGTTTTGCTTTGCATATGAGTCGTTGATCTCTCTCTAGCCGCCCAATATATATTGACGTGTGGTGGCTTGAGGTTTGGATATGATTCAATTTTAGGATCATGCTCTAAAATATCTGTACAAACAAATGTACGGCGTGGATAAGGCACATACATTCATGGTGGGCCCTACAGAGTTTACTCACCGCTTCCAATGTTATAATCACGTCTTGCCCACTTGATTTTCTCAGCTATTTCTCCATGCAATGCCTGTACGCAATTAGATCCACGCCGTCCATGTGGAGGGCCGCATCATAAACATGCCCTCAAACAAAAATCTAGCCGGTCCACCCCTCAGATGTCACTGCGTGTGGACTGTTGGTCTCTCTCTAGCCGGCGTGTGGCCCACTTGACAAGTGGACCAATTTTATTTTCTGGGCTTATTCCATGTTGAAGGTGGGCCCCATTCCGTACCGACGAAGTTTCCTCTTAGGTGGAGTTGGTTGGATGTGGGCAGAGGCAGATGAATGTAGGTGATCGTTTGTTGGAGAATCATAGAGAGGCATCCCAATTCAACGTTCCTGATTTGATCACCGATTTGTCCGGACATGCACCTACTCCTCATTCTCTTTTGTTATAGTTTCAACAAACACAGTCCAACCATGCATTTCTTATTATGTAGTGTCTGTATCCTTGGAACCATATTTGAACGGCTACTATTTGATATACAAGGTTTGATAGGCCCACTAGCGTGTACAAGAGATACCATCCACACCCATCACACATGCTAGCGCTGAGGACAGGTGCAATATCCAAGCCGTCCACCAAGTCGGTCCGACCTTGTAGATATTCTCACTTAGAAACCAATCTCCATCACTCATTAGGTGGACCACAATTTTAAAAACAGGCGGGCTGATTACAAAACTTATCTTTGCTTCCTCCATCCCTTGATTACTTCCATAAAATGTGGCCCACCTAATTAGAAGATCAACCTGATTATTTGTCCAGGGCATCTATAAAGTTGGATACCACTGATGGATCGATTGGATCTTGGAAATTCCCACCATGCTCGCACATGTGGGGGTGTGCACATGATCGTGGGCTTACCAAAGCTCTTGTTTATGCAATTGAGCTGCAAATTGCTACTCCCCATTTTACTAACATCATCTTCTTTTTTTTATTATTAGAATCAGGTCATCTTATTTGACTAGTCTGAGAAAACATACAACAAAAACTATAGAAAAGAAAAAAGAATCTGACGGTCCAAAAAGAACGACTCATTTATATACTTAAAAAAAATAAAAAATCCTAAGAAAATAAAATAAAACTCTACAATTCTCTTCTGTCTGGTAAATGAGCAAAACCACATATGAAGAAAACCATCACTGTCCACACCTAATTAAGCATGCCAACGTGGCAACATGTGTGCATTATCTGAGCTTCCATCAGGTGGGCCACACTGTTTTGATCTTCTAGGCAAAAGATTAGTCCATTTCATTCCTCAGATGTGCCATGTTGTAGAAAATAGGACGGTTACAAGGATCTTCTTCCAGCCGTCCATTAATTTTGTACACTTTGGACCATCTGAGAAGTTAAACTGGTCTGGTTTTTTGGTCACATGATCTAAAACGTGTGGTCCAGTTGATGGAAAGCAAGGATCCAAGCGTTCCATATTGCCATGTGTGCTTGCTTCCGGACTTTGCAGATATCCTGACTTATCAAGCAACATCCTCCTTACACGTGGCACACATCCACGATGCCAAAAATGTCACCAGTCCAGTAATCCTGACCGTCAATCCGAAGAATTTATTCCCATTAAATGCTAGCGGCCCATTTTCACATCTCAATGAGTCATCCTATCAGTGCTAGCTAAGATCAGGTTGACTACAGTACTGCATCAAAACCCTTCTTTGTTTGGCCCTTCAAGATAACACTACCATGTGACTGGTTGTGGCAACTCGTTCGTTCGTGTGGCAGACATGCGCTCAAATCCGGACTGTTTAACTCGTGGGCCCGCAAAAAATTACAATAATCCAGTGATTTTAACGGCCTGATCTTCACCCAAAGAATATGGACTATTGACTGTCTTATTTGCAACCATTTATTATGATTTTCAGGCCATGTCCCATTCAGAACTGATCCGTTGATCTGGACAGTCTGGATGGTGTGTTTACGCCACATGTACGGTGGATAAGCAGTAAAGCTTAATAGATTGTAAATAGCACATATAATATAATCTATGTACGCATTAACCGTTTGGTCAATGTAAGGATGGATGAGGTCACGCCGCTATAAAATGCTATATACGCATCTTGCCACGTAGACCGATCACTT